>JAKSZU010000016.1:35382722-37782722 GCA_026018925.1 Tupaia tana
GAAAATTTATGTTTCAGTTATTTAGAAGTGTACAATTCAGGGGAATTAAGTACATTTGTATTGTTTTTCAACCATCACCACCCATCTATCACTGGAAGTCTTTTCATCATCTCATGATGAAACTCTGTACTATTAAATTTAACACCCTCACTTCCTGGCAACCACCATTCTATTTTCCCCTCTCCTCACCTAGCCATTGGCAACCATTATTATGTTTTCATCTTTATGAATTTGACTACTCTAAGGACGCTGATATGAGTGGAATCATGCAGTATTTTCCCTTTTATGCCTTATTCCAGTTAATATAATGTCCCCAAGGTTAACCCATGTAATATGCATCAAAATTTTATTCCTTTTTTAAGGCTAATGTTCTCAATATGTAGTTTTTAAATATTAACATTGTATTACTCTTTTCACTGGAAGTCAAGTGCATTAGATCCTATAGTCCAGGTTATTTTACATTGTTTGGAGATATTTTTTCTTGGACAGTTTAGAAACTCTTTTGAGAAAGTAAATAAGCTTTTGAACCAACCATCTAAAATCTAAATCATACCACAGATAAGGATGTGGTGTCTTGGTGAAAAGAAATTTGATTCTTCTGCCCAGGATACTAAAATTCGACCTTTATAGTCTTCTTGCAATAAAATAAAGGTAGGGTACTGTGCTATTGCAAAGTTTATTCATGGATCAACAGGGCGAGGAAGACCTTGATCCCAGAAGAAACTCTGTCCACAGAGACGGTCAGACTTTTATGCTGTTCTGCATTACCGTGGATTCCAGAGGGGCAATAATGGCTATAAATCTGCCACTCATAGCATTTCAAGCTAAGCACACCCAGCATTTATTGCCATTGTTCACTTGACCTCTTTATCAGATTTTTTTCCACCCACTTGCCAATATCACCTTGTTCTTATGTACGTTGTGCTTCAGCCGGCTTTAAACCTTACTAGCAAATGAGGTGAAATCCATATAAGGAGGAATACGAGGCATGCTGAATTGAAATAGCTTGCCTCAGGAGCAGCAAATTAGGTGTGGAGCAAGAAATAGAACTCTGGAGTGCACCTTTGCGGTGATTTACTCCAGCTGGAGCCAGCATCCTTCAATGAATCAATCAACATTTACTTATCCGTCCCCTCCAGCAGTTTTGTAAATTGTTTTCAAAAATCGTTGAACCACGAACAGTTTATCCACTCTGCAAAATATATACAGCTCCTCATATCCACCTGGGTTATCCTGTCTCGGCTCTATTCAACTCTTTTTTTACTGCTTCTGATTTCAATAAACAGAAAACAGATACACCTGCCTAGGGGAAATTACTCTTGCCACATAATCCCCTCCTATGGTTAAAGGTCCATGAGACCCTCTCACAAGAGAGAGGTGAAGTATAGGTTCTCCCCCCAACTTAAATGCATCTGTCTTACAAGCAATATGCCCTTGGAAAGGGCCAGCACTGCTTTCTGCTTCCTCCTTCAGGTTGAGATCTTCACTATGTACAGCCAGCTCTGATGACATCACTAACAAAGGTATTACTCTGACCCCTTGGGTTTTATTCCAGAACTTTAAATACATCGAGAGCCCAGACAGAGCTTCTGCTGGTCACCTTGATCTTGTGATAAGAATCAGGTGGTAGCAGTGGTGGGGGGCTTCCGTTCTGCAGACTGAGCTGGGGGTCACATCGGCAAATTCTCTAATATAGCTTCATTTTTGAAATCCGTAAATGAAAATCGTATATTCTCTCTTCTAAGGTGCTCATTTTGATCATTATGTTGTTCTTTAACTGTATGAGGGACTAGATCATGTCTAGTATTTTGTGTATGGGGGCAAAGAAATTGGAAATGAGGGCCACATTTGTATTTTGCGAACTGACCCTCAACAATTGGCTGTTAGCAATTCTGTTGGTTAGTGATGGCATTTAGAGAGTGGTGGGAGGAAAAAGAAATGTGTATGTGTGTATAATGTCAAAGTATATAAATATCAAAATATAAGTATACAAGCAAATATGTGTCTCATCCCTTGGCTGCTAGGTTTTCTGTCAAAATAAAATCGTACATAATATTCTGACACATACATGTATTCACAAGCAGGCACAAAAACGATCATACACTTGCTCTCATAGCTCTGCTCTCTGCCGGCAGACTTTCCATCCAGGCATGTGGACACAGGAAGGCTCTTTTAGCAGAACCAGCCCAATGTGGACGGAGGGGTCAGGTGATCTAATTCTTTGGGAGGAAAAGGCAATAGGAACAAGGGGGTTTCCAGACAGCACTGAAGGTCAGGCTTCTGGGATGCCAGATGCTTACAAAGCCTTTCTCACTGAACACTGTGCTGAGCATTATTCATTTTACCATCTGACATTCTTTGTGCTTTTTCAACAAACCCAGTGATATGGATATGCATGATATTTGGATTGCTGAGTGACCACTTCTGGAGGGGCCTTGATAATGTCTCTAAAAATGTTAATGCCCTTGGGTTGCAGATTTAAGTTAACTTGTACTTAGGCATCCATCCTAGCATTATTGCCAAAAATATTATTACAATTTCAGCTGACAAAAACCTCTGCCCCAAGCACTTTCAATATTCCTTTTTTTTTTTTTTTTTTGGAGAGGTTTTTGCTATGGGGCACGTGCGCTCGCCAGACAGACAGAGGGGAGACAGAGAGACAGAAAGCAGGAAATCACCCCCCGGGGGGGGATGGCCACGCCGCAATCCCTTCTCCTCCCATTCTCCTCTCGGGGATCTTGGGCACGCATGCACATGTGCCCGGCGTGAGTTTAAGCCACCGGGTCCAGGACTTGAACTGTGGTCGACTACGTGGGAGTCCAGCGACATAGCCATTATGCTAACTGCTGGTTCCCCTCAATATTCCTTTACTGATAAGTGGTAGAAAGAGGAAGATGAATGTTTGAATTCCCTATAAACTTTAGGGAATTGCCTAATTTAGGGAAGAGAGCTAAAATAGCATGAATTGAATAAGTAATTTTGGTAAATCAGTAGTTACGAGATCAGCCTCTCCATTCGAAGATAACACTACAGGTCATTAGGTTAAAAATAAAGTGTAAATCAATAAAACAACCCTTAATGTTTTATACAAGAAAATGGTTCCAGTAGCCATTCTGAAAGTCACTTCTGACCACAGAGCCTCCCAGCCCCTGTTGCTGAGGGTTCTGAGGTCTCATCTCCTGGTCTCGAATGGCATGAGACCCCTTCTCTACTGTGGCCACAATTAAACTTGGGAAGAGATCCTATGTTGGACATGAGTGTGGAGATGAGAGTGTAGTTTCGATGTCTTATGAAAGTGTTTAGGGGCCAGCAGGTGGTGTAGTAGTTGAGGTGCTGGACTTCCACGTGCTTGACTGTATTGTGAGTCCAGGACATGGCATACTAGGCATGTGTGTATGCATGCTCAAAATTTTGAGAGGAGAGTGGTGAAAGGATTGCAGGATAGCCATCCTCTCTGGGGGATGATCTCTCACTTTCTGTTTCTATCTCTGTCTCTCCAGTGAGCACCCTATAGCAAAAATCTCTAAAAAAAAAAAAGTGTTTTTAAAATTTTTTTTTTTCTAATTGCTGTTGGAAGAGGATTTCCTTTTTGCTTTTCTAAGGTACATAAGGTACACTTCTTTAAATATTACACCCTTTTAAAATTTTATGACCGTGTCCATGCTTTCCACAGATATACCAGCAACCCAGTGATAACATGAACTATATGAGGACATAGGACTTGGTTTATTAGATGAGTTCAAGGACTATGTCTGATGCTAGATTGTGAACTGAATTTTTGTGTCAGTTTTCAGTATCCTTATAATGTCCATTAGCTTTCAGCCTCTAATAGCTACAGGTCAAGAATAATACAAGACTGAGATTTCCTAGTCCAAAGTCTCTTTACCTGACCTTCCGGGGTAAAGTCCCAGATGCTCCAAACCTAGGCTGGCAGGTGGCTCAGGGTGGACTAGAAGCTGTGCAAAAAACCCCCCAACAAACAAACAAACAAAAAAACATGAAAAAACAGTATCACTCAGCCATGAGGCAGGCAGAGTGTATAAGTGCAATGTGGGGAGGGAATATATTGAAAGAGGGAAAGTTTGAAGACTGTGCTGCCTCACCTGGTGTCTGGAACAGAACCTGTTGATGCCTGGGTTTGTCCAGTTGTCATCAATGAAAATGAGCGTCTACAGTCTTCTGAAGGTAAACTGCAGAGCTATACTTCAGAAAAGAAAGAAGGAAGTCCTCCTCAACAGCAATTGGAAAAAAAGAATAAACACTTTCTCAAGTCATCAAAATTACATTCTCTCTTCTACACTCATGTCTAACATAAGAACTCTTCCCAGGTTTGCTTGTGGCCACATTAGAGAAAGGGTCTCATGTCATTCAAGTCCAGGAGATGAGACCTCAGAACCCCCAGCAGCAGGGGCTGGGAAGCTCCGTGGCCAGAAGAGATTTGTTTTTACTGTACCTTTTCAGGTTTCCCAGGAATAACAAACTGGAGTTTGAAACTTATTTCATTCAAAAAATGGGATCTGGGGATCTACATCTTTATTTTTAAAATTAATTTATTTATCTTAGAATGAAGTTCAACAAAGCGTAGTCTGTGTTTAACAAAATGCACATGTTTTAACTGTGCAGGCTGACGAGTTTTAATGAATGTGTTGATACAGACCATTTCTGCCATTTCAAGATGTTCCTATTTGTCTCTGCAGCCAATCCCCAATCCGCCTAACCTTACCCTACCCTGGGCAATTGTGGGTCTAATTTCCATCATTATTAGTTTTGCATTTTATGTAATTTCCTGTAAGTTGGATCATACAGGATGTACTTCTTTCACTTCATCAGTGTTCTGGTCTGTTTTAGAATGTGTATCTTTTTATTGTCGAGTAGTTTTTCATTGTATGAATATTCAATTTGTTTTTCTATTCACCTGATATTGGGCATTTGCAATACTTCCCTTCCTTTACTGTCATGAATATAGCTGCCCCAACATCGTTGTGTATCGCTTTTGGGATGTATTTTTTTTTATAAGTTTTTATGGATAAATACATTGGGTAGGAATTTCTGACTCATAGGTTTAACTTTATAAAAAGCTGCAACACTGTTTTCCAAAGGGGTTGTGCAGTTTTGCACTCCTACTCAACAACATATGTGGGGTTCCACTTGCTTTACATCTTTATCAACATTTGGCATTGCCAACCTTTACAAAAATAGTCATTCCAGTGTGTGAAGCATTATCATTTTCACTTTAGTTTGTACTTCCAAAATGATTAATGGTGAGCATCTCTTCATATCCTTGGTCACCTCAATATCTTCATTTTTGAATTGACTTTTCAAATCTTTTATTTATTTAGGTTTTTTTCTTATTATTATTAACTTGTGAGGCTTAATACAATTATTCTGGGTACAATACATGTGTGTGCACACACATATGTGTATATTTGGTCTTCTATACCCAATATCCTTTCTATGCCCTCTCAGTTTGTCCACTTATCTTGTCAATTTCTGATTTCATACTTGACTGAGTTACTTCTTGATTCATAAAATCTTAAAATTTAAGCCTTGTCACTAGGTTTAGGCTAAGATCGTATATCTTCTTCATAATTTTCTTGCCTCTTTAATATTCTTTATTTTAAATTTTGATTTTTTATTATCTATAAAGGAATGCTATATATATATATATATATATATATATATATATATATGCTGCTTTTAGTAAGTTATATCTTGCTTTTTATTTAGTCTGAAAAACTCTGTCTATTAAAAAGGATTTTTTTAGTTTATTTAATCTAATGTTATTACTGGCATAGTTAGGTTTAATCATACAATTTTGAAATTTTCTTTTAATTTGTCCCTTTTATTTGTTCTTCGGTTGCTTTTTTTCTGCTCGTATTTTATTTTAAATAGTTTTAGTGTTCTATTTTATTTCTCCTATTTGGAATAAGCTGCTTGTATATACTGGGAAGAATAAAGTCCTATTTACATATTTTGAATATTTAGTATTGTTTTCTTTTTAAAAAAATAATTATTTAACTTTATTTATTATTATCATTATTATTATTTTTTTTTTCTTTTTTTTGGAGAGGTTTTTGCTATAGGGCGCGTGTGCTCGCCAGACAGACAGAGAGAGACAGAGAGATAGAAAGCAGGAAATCACCCCCCAGGGGGGATGGCCACGCCGCAATCCCTTCTCCTCCATTCTCCTCTCGGGATCTTGGGCACGCACGCACACGCGCCCGGCGTGAGTTTAAGCCGCCGGGTCCGGGACTTGAACCGCGGTCGACTACGTGGGAGTCCAGCGACATAGCCATTACGCTAACTGCTGGTCCCTATCATTATTATTTTTAATTTGACTGGACACACACACACACACACACACACACACACACACAGAGGGAAAAAAGTCAAAAGGCAAGCTGCTAGGTCTGAGACTCAAACCATGGTCAGCCATGTGGTATCCAGCATCTTAGCCACCACACCACCTGCCAGCTCCAGTATTTTTTTATCTTATTATGTCCTGGACATTGTAGGTGAAACATTGAAGTATTGTATAGCCTCTGACTTCTATTCTCATTCTCTGAAAAATATTGGTTTTTGTATTACTAGGCAGTATAGCTCTTAACATTTTTTTTTTAAGAGAAATTTTTGCTATAGGGCATGTGTCCTCGCTGGAGAGACAGAAATAGAGAGAGAGAAAGTGAGACATCCCTTCCCGGGGGGATGGTATACTATAATCTCTTCTTTTCTACGCTCCTCTCTGAATTTTGGCAAACATGCACATGTGCCCAATGTGAGTTTCAAGCTGCTGTGTTCAGAACTCAAACCGAGGTTGACTATGTGGGAATCCAATGCCTTAACCACTACTCCAACTGTTGGCCCCCTAGTTCTTAACTCTTTTAGTCTGTTTACCACTAAGATAACAGAATACCACGGACTGGGTAATTTATAAATGGAAATTTATTTGACTTGTGGTTCTGGGAGAAGGCAATCAAGGGGAAAATAAAGAAATGGAAAATTATCTGTTGATTATAACATGTAAGATAATATCTTTAACTGGACTAATATTCAGTGTATTCATACTAGGAAAATTCATTTTGTATGGTGTAATGATATACAGTGATTGACTGTATAAACTATATTTATGTATAAGCCTAAATTCTACAAAATGAAAAAAAATAACATTGAGACTGAAACTGAGACAGGGTTAATAACAAATTCAGTATTATATGCTCACGAAGCAAATTTTGGGGGCCAGCAGTTGCTGTGGTAGTTAGGGTGCTGTATTGCCTCATGGCCAACTATGACTTGAGTCCAAGACCTGCTGGCTTGACAATCATTCCAGGCACATATGCTTGATGCTCAAAATCTGAGGAGGAGAATGGAAGAGAAGGAATTAAAGCATGATGAGCACCACTAGGGGGTGATTTCTCACTTTCCTTCTTTCTGTCTCTCTCAGGCTACTGCATAGGCCCTATGACTTAAAAAGCAGATTTTGAATGATTTCAATACCTATACTCTTAACCATGTAATGTAAGTCTCCACTCTCAAACATACACATACCCATTCTTTTTCAACTAAATATTATGTGAAGAAGTAGAACATTTTAGTTGATTGAGATCCTTTATGGAAATGCCCTCATAAAATTAGCTGTCTCCAATTATCTTCAAAGACATTTCGAAATAATTTTTTTCCTGAAGCTGTGACTACCTATTATTGATTTCTTGCTCACAGCAAGCAAATAAAGAAAAACAAAACATATAGGGAAATTTATTTGAAATTTAGCTAGAAACGAGTGGTAAAAAATAAGGGTTTATCACCATTCTATGAAAGAATGCATGCTTATATTAGTTTCTCTGAAGCTAAAAACAATTTGGTACACAGGTTTTTTTTTTTTTTAACAAAATTCACATTTCATTTAGATAAAAGAGCACAAAATTGATGCTCTTTATCAAAAAATGTAGTATTTTCTATATTACTTTTAGATAAATCACAGAACACTTATTTGATCATTATTATTAGACATGGTCATACTGTGTTGCAATTTTCCTGCCTCAGCATGCATCTTGAGTACCTAGAACTGCAGTTGCACACTTTAGAGTCTATTATTTTAGAATAAGCAGGGAATTGAACTGGGGCCTCACAAGGGGCCTCAGCCTGATAAACCAGCATATTCTCTACCATGACACACTTATTTTTATAGGTTTCCCAAGTTCTATTCTAAATCAAGAGGAGGCATAAGATAAAGTTGTAGAAAAATACAGAAGAAAACAAGTAAGCCAATTGCCAGCATCCAAGTCATCTGATTCTGTGAATAGAAGTGTTCACCACATACCTTCTATAAAGCTTACGGAGATGTAGACACAACAAGAGACTATAAACAGCAAAAGCCAGATGTGAAACAGCAATGGCACGCTCCTCCATTGAAGCTGTAACTGTAACTGTGCCTTGATGGTCATTTGATAAAGACAAAATTCACACTGAAATTCTTTTTCTTTTGAAGGGGTTTTTGCTATAGGGTGCGTGCGCTTGCCAGAAAGACAGAGACAGAGAGACAGAAAGTGAGAAATCACCCACCAGGGGACTTGAACTGCAGTCGACTACCTGGGAGTCCAGTGACATAGCCATTATACCAATTGCTGGTCCTTTCATTACAGATTTTTGACAACATACTTAAAACTCTTATTAGTCAAAGATCAGTTGTGAGCTTCAGTATAAAATTTTATAAAATGAGTTTCTCTGCACACATCTCCTCAAAATTTATTTCTTCAAAGAACTGATAACTCAATACCCAACCATTAGATCCACAACGATAATACATGCTATGTTTAAAATGACTTAACTAAAATAATTCCAGAGTGCCGAGAGAAGAGCTCATACTGAAGTGAAAGGTGGCCCTCTCAATGATACCTTCTTGAAGAAAAGTTAAGTCTTCAAAGCATGAGAAATCAAGCAGGTATCATTTAAATAGGTAGATGATCAATGGTTAATAAACACAATGGGAGGTTTATAGGGAAAGTAATTCAGTGAGTAGGTGGCCTACATACACATTAAAGCTTTTCTTCTATTGTACTAAAGTGAAGTCATTTTTAAAAGTCTTATGTGTTTTCAATGTTTTCTAAATTATTGTAGGAAGCTCTATCTTAGTTGTATAGAGTACGATACATGTGTCTATGTCCCGACCCAGGGGACAGTCGAACAGGTTCCCTGGGGGAGGGAGTGAGAGATGGGACAAACACACGCACACACAATAGGAGGTGCTGATCAAGTCTTCTTCTTCTTCCCCTTCTTCCGTTTATTGAGGAAAAATAGCGAGTTATATACAGCTGGTGGGCACCAATTGGTTGCCCGAAATGCAAATGAGATAGAACAGCATGAACCAATCATTGATGTGGGTGGATCTCACCCGTTGCCTAGAAACCCAACCACTTCTGGGGAGAATGGTTGGTCACATGATTTCTGAGAAACAGTTTGCTCAGTGAGGAAGTGAAGCCTAATGGTTTCCAAGATGGTGGATAGCTCAAGATGGCGGAAAGCTCAAGATGGCTTCTGTATGCAGTGCCCTCCACATGTCTACAGTTAAATCCAATCATACATCATACCAGTGCTAGGTTAAACAAACCCACGTATGTTTTAATCAGCTCTTGTTGTAATATTACTGTGAAAAATCTCACAGTGGCATAAAACAAAGCATGAAATTGCATGTCAGTTGTAACTCACCTGACTAAGCTGACCTCCAGAATTTGCACTAGAGACTTCAAGATGCCAGTTGAGTTTAAGGCTGGTTCCCTTAAGTTGAGTTTAAGCCTGGTGTCTCCTCATCCTCTGAGGACCACTGACCACTTGGAACATTTTCTTTTCATGTCAGCTTGTATGAGTGCAAGATGGCTTGATAGACCCTCACGCAAGTTTAAGGATTTTCGTCTACACTTTATTTAATCTGCTGAAGCAATTGCATGTCAAATCTAATGTCATTGAGGCAGGGACATGCACTTAGGCTACTTTGCTGCACTACTGGGTCATGTGGAGGAAGAGACAATAAAGTGTGATGGACATGATAACAGTGATCTTTCCTACCACCATGGAAGTTTCTCTATGCTGATAGTAAGTCCTTTAGTGGAGCGAGGTACAGAAACAAGAACTGTGTTCAACTCAACAGTCTGATCCAACACT
The DNA here is from genome assembly GCA_026018925.1 of Tupaia tana. NCBI lineage: Eukaryota > Metazoa > Chordata > Mammalia > Scandentia > Tupaiidae > Tupaia > Tupaia tana. Next base: position 35,392,878 of record JAKSZU010000016.1, read on the forward strand.
TGGAACTTGGAAGAACAGTATTTGAAAACCTATCAGATGAGGCTTTGAAAAAGATCATTAATGCCAATTTCATTAATTATTTGGAGGAAATTTTATCCAGAATGCTAAAATGTAAACGCATGAAGACTGATAACATTTTATTTCCTATTTTAATCCTTTTTCAAAATTTAGAATGATTTTGTTAGAGGATGATATGGAGTAGGTTTAATTTTAATATTTTTTTGTGAAAAGGAAAACTGTTGTATATTGAATGCTATAACTCTGTCTTTGTTTTAAAGTTAAAATATGAAAATGAACTCCTGACATATTTGTATGTAATAAAATGTAGGAAGCAGATTAGCCTTTGTTTCCTAAAATACAGAATTATATTGGTTTTTTAAATGTTTAGAAAATAGTAGCTTATTCTCTTCATGTCTTTATATTCTGAATAAATCATAAATTTCAAGTTCCTTTATATCTTCCAATTACTTCTTTAAATACTACTTATTAACTTACCTGAAGAATTTAGAAGTAATTTTTTTTTTTTTTTTTTAGAGAGAATTATGCTATGGGGGTGTGCACTCACCAGAGAGACAGATAGTGAGAAATATCCCCCAGGGGAAATGGCCATGTTGCAATCCCTTCTCCTCAATTCTCCCCTCAGGATTTCAAGCATGCACACACATGTGCCTGGTGTGTTTTAAGTCACAAGGACTGGGACTCGAACTGTGGTCTACTACATGGTCGTCCAGTGATGTAACCATTATGTCATCTGTTGGTCCCTAGAAGTAAATTTTTACTTATGCTTCACCATTTAAAAAACTTAGATGTCTTAATTAGTATTTATATCTTCCCCTTACAAGAAAAGAAATTTTATGTACTTCATATTTTTATATAGGTTTTGTTTTTATTGCTTCATTCTTCTTTAGACTTATTCTTAGGCTCTAGCTAAAAAATACCTTCTAGTTCAGGTACTTTTTACTCAGTAGCTTATATAGTATAAGCTGTCAGTTTCAAAATATGTTATGTTTAAAATAAGATATGTGATTTATTGCATATAAGTAACAGTTCAATAATTTAAGTCCTGTATTTATCTTCTCAGAGTAACTCCTATCTATTTTAGGCAGATTTATGCAAATACATTTAAAAAACAATAGCACATTTCAACGTCTTTAACCCATTTTTTAAGAGTCTATGCAATTCAAGGAAAATAATTTTAATATGAGATACTTTCTCTAGTGCATATCCACTCATTCAAAGGTTTGTTTGACATTTTCCTGTCTTTTTACATAAGTATCAGCGATCCTTAAGTGGACTTTGGAAAGACTTTAATTTTCACCAGACACTCAAATGCTTTGATTTTCATGGGGAGAAGAGAAGTGAAGAGGATAGAACAGAGAGGAAAAGCACTGTTTAATAAAAGGCATAATAATGTTTCCTTTAAGTAAGAAATGTGGTCTTAACTTTACTCTCAAATATATTAAAAAATAAAAATTTCTGCTATAGAAAGTGTGCAATTTCCCAGATATGCTAAGAAATAATAAAAATTAAGTAGTAGATTTTTTTTTTTTTTTTTTAGAGAGAGGTTTTTGCTACAGGGCGCGTGCGCTCGCCAGACAGACAGAGAGAGACAAGAGAGATAGAAAGTGAGAAATCACCCCCCAGGGGGGATGGCCACACCGCAATCCCTTCTCCTCCATTCTCCTCTCGGGATCTTGGGCACGCACACACACGTGCCCGGCGTGAGTTTTAAGCCACCGGGTCCGGGATGCGAACCGTGGTTGACTACATGGGAGTCCAGCGACATAGCCATTACGCTAACTGCTGGTCCCTAGATTTTCTTTTTTCTTCTTCTTCTTTTTTTTTTTTTTTTGAGAGAGATTTTTGCTATAGACCCCTGCAGTTACCAGAGAGACAGAGAAAGACAGAGGGACAGAAAGCAAGATATCACTCCCCAGGGGTATATGGCCACGCCACAATCCCTTCTCCTCCATTCTCCTCTAAGTATTTTGGGCACGCACGCACATGCACCTGGTGTGTTTTAAGCTGCTTGGCTTGGGACTCGAACCATGGTTGAATAAGTGGGAGTCAACAATATAATCATTATGCCATCTGCTGGTCCTGAGGTTTTCATTTTTTAAGAGCATGTAAAGTATTACCTTGACTCTTCAAATGTATTAGACAATTATTTGGGGTCTTTTTTCCCCTTATGTGTCTGATATTTTAATATTTAGATCTTATTTCTACTACAAGTGTTGTCTTATTTGATCATTTAATAAAACACATTCAGTCTAGAAATGTAAACACTATGTTGACTTCATTTTAAGACTTCTTTACTAAGTCTTGCATCTTTTTAGTGAGTTAATCTCCCCTATGAATCTCCAACTACAGTACTTTCTTCTCTTTCTACAGATAGACTTGGTGATAGTATAGCGGAACATTTTTAGAATATAAAGTATCAAAACACAGAACTTATTAATGATCTTAATCATTTCTTAACTTGTTAAATGTGACATGTTGAATACTACTCTAAATGGTTTTATATATCAATGTATGAGGTTGGTTAATGCTGTAAACCTGTGCCACTTCTGCCACACTTAACCTCCAGGACTGTGGCACTCATTTGCATGACTGTCAGGAGTGTGCAAGCTGACAGACCACATCTTGTTCTGCCCGGAAGAATTGCCCACGACCCAAGCAAGCAGCCTTGCTTCCATTGGAAACATCTCTGAAGGGTCATAAACTTGTTACATTCCAGAATACCCCATACACTAATATTTATGTTATCTGATTAATTCTGGTATTTACGTTACATTTATAGTGATGTTAGATTATTTCTGTATCTATATATTTTTTAAGTACAGAATTTATGTTGTTTGATTAATTCTGCATTGATATGAAATTCTAATGAAAAATTAACCCAAAAGAAATTTCTAGCCCTTAGAATCTTGTAGTCACAGACATGTTTATTTTAGCAAAATAATATAATGGTTATTAAAGCAACTTGAAGCATAAAAGTACATTGATATTAACATGAAATTCTGTGGGACAAGTTTACATTCAAGGAGGAAGAAAATGAGATAAAATCAACAATTGTTATTTGAACTTGTTGATGTATGTTTTTCAATGGATTAATCCAGAGCTAAAATTATTATTGTATTTAGATTTTATTAGATAAATTTAAAAATACATAACTAATTTTAGTTGGCCCTTTTATTTTTAAAACTTCACTATTTGCTAATTGGATTTTATAGCTACTCAACTTATGACAAGAACTTTGTAGCTGCAGCTTGTAGTTGCAACATTTTGTGTGAGAACATGTAATTTTCATTTTTTATTTTTGCTATAGGGAAAGAAGAGAGAAGGAAAGTGAGAAATCACCCTTCCTTCCATGGGGATGACCACACCATAATCCCTTCTCTTGTATTCTCTTGTCAGTATATTTGGCATACACACACTTGAGCCTGGTGTGATTTTTTAAGCTGCTGGGTCCAGGACTCAAACTACAGTCAGTCATGTGAGAACAGCTGCCTTAACCTCCGTGCCGTCTGCTGGCTCCCTCCCAAAAATGTTTACGTGTTAAAACAAAGAGCTTCTTACCCTAAATTCTCCTTGAACTAGATGACCCAAATTTGCTTCTTGGCTATAAATTCAGTGATGCTCTCTACTTTTTTTCTGGCAATGGAGTCAGTTCAATTCAATCTTTTGGTGATTGATAATCATACATTTATAGTTAGAATCCTTAAGAGAAGAAGTAGGGATGAGTAGATGGCGAATTGGTCATGTCACTGGACTCCCAGGTAGTCAACAACAGTTTGAGTCCTGGGCTTGGTGGCAGCTTAAAACTCATGCCAGGAAAATGGAAGAGAAGGGATTGCAGTGTGGACACTCCCCCGGGGGATAATTTCTCACTTTCTATCTCTCTTTCTCTGTCTCTCTAGCAAGCACATATGCCCTATAGCAAAAACCTCTGTAAAAACAAAACAAAACAAGCAACATATTAGAGAAGTATAGTTGATTTAGTCATAGATAATTTAGGAATGCTCTTTCCAAGTTAGAATGCTCTTTCCAAGTTAATGTTCTAAATTTTTCAAATCTAAGAGAGCTTTACATCAGTCTTCTGCTCACTTTTGTCTGTCCCAAGAATCCATAGTGAAAAGGTCTAATGAGATTCATGTTAATAAAGGCAATACTTAATTATACAACTACCGTATATTAAGTGGTATGCTTTCACTGTATTAGTTTCCTAGGACAGCTGTAACAAATGATCACAAATTTGATGGCTTTAAACAACAGAACTTTATTTTCTCACAGTTCTGATGGCTAGAACTCTGAAATTTAACTGTCAAGCTTGCCACACTCCCTCCAAAGGCGCTAGGGAAGATCCCTTCCTGCCTTTCCTTGTGGCTGGTACCTGTCAATCTTCCTTGTTTGGGGTTGTATCACTCCATCTTTACGTGATGCATTGGGTCTCTATGTCCTTCTGTCTCTTATTAGGACACTTTTACTGTGTTTTAGGGCCCATCATTGTCTAGTATGATTTTAATCTTATCCTACTTTAATTGCACAAAGAACTTCTTACAAAATAAGGTTGCCCTCTGAGGTTCTGAGTGTACAGGAATTTGGGGTGACATGGCTTAATCCACGGGGATTTTACATATGCAACATTGTCAAAAAACACCCACCCTCAAAAAATAAAACTAAAAAGATGAAGGAGAAATAACTGTTTGAGGAAGGTATTTTCTTTCTGTGTCACAGATGAGGCAATTAAAGTAAATGGATACCTCAGAATGTCAAAGCTGAGATCACCGATGTGTTAGACAAGTGTTCTATGCTCACGTTCTGTTTTGCTCTCTATCCCTTAAGCAAACTTTTCTCCTATCTTATGTCTTCATGAAGACTGATGATACCCATGTACAAGTCTCACACTCCTATCTCCTTGGTGTTGACCTCACCAAAAAAAAAAAAAAGAAGGGACTATTTTGTGAGACTTTTTTCCTTCAGGATAGAGCCAAGGCTCCTGCTCTATATATCCTTTTTGGTCTTCAGATGATTTGACCTGAATGAGGGAAGAATGTCTCCCAGCAGATAAAAGCTGCCAGTGCAGAGGCTAAGTCTATAAGAGCCTGCATAAGCCAACCCTTCAGGTGTTACAACATGTGATGCTCAATTAAGACAATCTGGCTTTCTGTGTCCCCATAACTGACCCTGATCAGAAAAATATGCTTAATAGCTACAGGCAAAATAACTGCTATTTGCTTCAAGAATCCTGCTGTCTTCTTAGTATTTGACCTTTTGCATGTGTGGTTCTTAGATATTGTCTTTAATTATTGTGTGATTATTACCAGGATAAAAAAAATCAGTAATTTTGTTCACACTTTTTTTAAAAAAGATTTGTAAAAACTTAAATGTTTATCACCTCAACCTCTTTAGTTGAGATCTTTGTCAAAGAAATATAACTGAATGGAAGCTTTATCCCTTTTATATATCTTTAAAGATTGAGAGAAACAATAAACGTCTTTTCTTAGAATGGAGAGTCACTATAAGCAATTACAAGGGATTATTTTGAGGGATAAAAGAGGCAGAGGAAAAAAAAGGAAGCAAAACATAATTCTACTCCTCTGCAGGACAGTTAGAGCTACGACTTTAAGTCTTTATCCAGTCATCGATGGCTCAGCTGGAGAAACTGCTTTGTACTCTGGCAAAATGTATCCTTATGGATAGAATGAAAGAGGACTTATTCCATCACACATTTCAAGAAACCAACTCAGTGCTCTCAGAGGAGCATTGACATTACAGTATCTTGATCATTCATCAGGATCATAGAATTCAATTGATTAACGATTACTTGTGGCACCACACACTTCAAACATTATTGCCAAAATATTTACAAACTGTAGATTTTATATACTTTCAAACAACATTTCTGGTCATTCAGCTTTATACTTTTATCAGAACAAATCTTTAAACCAAATAGACATGTTGAGTTTCTTCCCTTTAGTCCTCCATCTGGAATCATTGCAGGATTTTACTCATCTGACAAAACTTCAGCTAACAGCTTTATCCTATCAAGAAAGAAGTGTAGCAAGAATTAGTTCCATAGCAGTACACAAAGCAATAATTCATAATTATTATAATGAAGTTCTTAAATTAAGAGCTAGCAAATTTAGTCATGCATGCAAAGGTGAAAAGGCAAATAGGATAAACCACATTTGTAGAATTACTATCACTATCTAAAAGTGAAATGTCTTCTTTTCTGCAGGAAAAGATAGAGGGCCTCATCATATTGAAGTTGACATGGAACTAAATTACATTTGTATTTAGAACAAACCCATGGTACTAAGAAAAATAAATATGACCAAGGTGAAAAAAATTAATGAAGTAAGATAGGTAATAATGGAAAGAGTTGAAAAATTAATAAATTAAAAATAATAAAAATTCCATTTACTACTAACTACATTGTCAAAATAAAAAAATTCAATGTTTTGGAAAATTTGGAAAGCAAACTCTTAACTTTGGATTAGATGTGACAATAAGTTGATTAAAATATGATTAAGGAGGTGCTCTTTATAATGGAGTGGATAGGTGGATGTGTTGACTATAACCAGAATTTACCTCAGCTAAGTCAAGTGTGAATATGTTGTTTTATCTAGGCAGGTCACTGTTATGTGAGGTTCTTCTTCCTCCAAAGGGGTGGTTGAACTGACAGGTAGGGAGTTGGAAAAAGATTCGAGGCACTGATGTCATGTTTACTGGCTGAGTTCAGAGGGAGCTCACAGAGCTCTTAGTAGTACTGACATAGTGGTTCCTCCCATTTGGAGCTTGTAACACATACTGAGAGTGCTTACAGAGTGCTTCTACCTTCTTGGAGCTCACAGAGTATGGAGCTGAGCTGAGCTGAGTTGAGCCAAGCTGCGCTAAGGCCGAGCCCAGCCAAGGCCACCAGGGTTGAGCTAGCAGAACCAAGGCGGAGCTGAGAAGGGCTAGCTAGCTGCTTGCTTTCTCTCAAAGGGGCTGCAGACAATAGCGGTTTATTGCCAAAGAGGAACTGTCACACATGCCCATGTGCATTACACACAGTGGTGTAAAACAGTCATAATTACATAACAAGCACACAAGTGCACTATAATTAATAACATAAGTTGTTTATCCTGTGGCCCTCAAACACGTAACATAGGGAGTGAGGGAGCCGGACTAAACCATCCTGACACCATTTCCTCTACAGTCACCAACCGTGAACCTTCTTTACTTCCTCTGTCAGAAAGCTCAAATCTGAACTTGCTTTAAGTTAAAGCTCATAGGACCATCAGGTAGCATAATGGTTATGTTGCTGGACTCCCACGTAGTCAACTGTGGTTCAAGTTCTGGACCCAGCAGCTTGAAACCCACAGTAGGCACGGGATCTCCAAGATGTCAAGAGGAGAATGGAGGAGAAAGGATTGCCGCATGGCCATCCCCCCGAGGGGTGATTTCTCGCTTTCTGTCTCTCGGGTGAGCACACACACCCTATAGCGGGTGAGCACACAAACCCTATAGCAAAAGTATCTAAAAAAACAAAACAAAACAACCTAAAGCTTGTGACTTTTTTCAAGACCTTTAAAATCATAGTTGAGAGTTTTCTTGCACTTATTCAGAATTTGCTAAAGTGAAGATTTATCTCTGTCTATAAGTTGATTTTTTTATAGCAAAAGTAAGTTGTAGTGATAACATTTTCCAAAAATTAATGATACTAGATTTTGCATACAAAGTCTTACTAACCCAAGGTCATATGGTTAGATACAGTAGACATTAATGTTGTTGTTCATTTGTTTGCTTTTAATTTTAAAGGATTACAACTAGTGATAAATGACTAATGTACTAAATAATAAACCAGAATGACTTTTTAAAATGGATTCCTCAGTCTGTCAAAATTTTCAAAACAGCACATCATGCAAATTAAAAGCAATCACTTTGGAAATCTTGCAATGTGATATTTCCCCATTACTGGAGAATCTTAACCAAAGTAAAATTTGGTAAAAACTCATTCTTGCAAAGTGACTTAATGTTATAACATGGAAGAAAAGACCTGTCCTTTGTAGCGTAAATGTGATAATTCATTGAAAGCACTTATCAAAATTCTGGACACTTCTTGAGGGCTCAAAGTCAACCATTGCTAGTTTCTTTAAAGGGAAAAAGAATTTTTCTGTCAGGTTGGTTTAAGTTTTAGGAGGACTGCAGCCATTTTTAAACCGAGAAAGGCCTCTAACAAGAACAATCTGACCAAATGCTGAGTCATAGGGAGATCTACTTGAAGAATGATCAGATGAGAAATCAGAAATGGATATTTGAAGGAATTAGGATAATTCAAGGGTAAATGCTTTACTCCAGTTGATTATAATGTGGAATGATTTGCATGTGCTTGCATATTGTACCTATAAATACTGAGAACATGTTGAGCCTTGCCAGACAGTTTGATGGTACTTGGTAACTGTCTCCCTGTAACTGGTTACAGAATAAGCTCTCCTCTTCTCCAGCCTCTGTCTGTCATCTCATCGACCAGAAGAAGAGGCACTTTGCACTTAGTTTGGCCATTAGAGGAGATGAGCCATTTCTCCTACTGGAAAGGAAATCAAGTTACCTAGAGATTATAGGCTTGGTTTTCCATTTATAATATCATGCTCATTTAATACATGATAACTAAGATGCTTTCTGAGGTTATGTTATTCTAAAATTCTGAAATACATGATAACCTATTGTAAAATTTCCACAACACTCTTCTCTAGCAGCTTAGCATGAGAATTGGAAGATGTTCTAGAAACTTTAAAAATACACAAAATGCAAGTTTTTTCTTTACAGTTTTTCCTGCTAAATTGATAATATGACATTGAAGTGGGATACTCATTAACAATATGAGTATGAAAATGGTATTTGTCCTTTTACTCCTGCCTCTAATAAGACCTTGGTCTTTCTCTTCTACCCATTGACACAGCTCCTTGGAGAATTCCCTGTGTCTGAGAAGATCTCAATCTCTTCAAGTTCCTTCTTCCGGGCCCCACAATTAACATCTCATTACATAGTAGCTAATTCACAAATTAATTTTGTCCAGGATTTAACCCTTCATAATGAACTACTGTGTTTTCATTTTTTCTTAAACTTGCGGCTTGTTTCTCCGCTGAGATCTAGTCCTGGCTTCCTCACGGATAAGTGTGTGTACTCTTGCTGCGTGCTCCAGTTTTCTTTGTGTAGAACAGGAATAGTGATGAGCAGTACAGCCTTACAGGTTTTTGTGAGGAGTAAATGGCAACTATATGCAAAATATGTAGCAGAGTATCTTCTAGGTAGTAAGTGCTAGGTAATGTTATCATCATCATTATTGCCGTTTTTATCCTTCATGTCATTTGTACTAATGCTTATACCTTCAGAACCTATATTCTAAATAACACTTTCTATCAGATTGATTGTTTAGTGAGTATTCTATCAACTTTGATGATTAAATAATAAGATAAAATGGCAGAAAGAAAATCATAAACAATTGGGTATTGTCTGTGTATGTGTAGTTAGGCTGTGACTAATAATAAAACCCTCAATAACATTGCATTTGGATACCTGTGGGGATCCATGCAGTCAAAAACATAATCGTGAGATGCTGATGAAATAACAGCAGAGGCCTAAACATATCAGTCTAAAGATGGTATGGCTTCTAAGCCAAGCTTTTCTGAAGTTCACGATATTATAAAGCAGAAGCAAACAAACAAACTCATGAATGCTCTAAGGATAAAATACATGTTGCAACTACAGAAAACAATGCTTACTCTTTTACTTGTATTTCACGTTGATAAATGCAACACCATCATCTTAGAGTATTCAAGAATCAATATACTATGAAGGTGGGGTTAAGTGAATTGAAAACGGCTATATGGTAGAATGTGGAGTAGCAATTCAAAATACCATCGTAGAAAAGACTAAGTGCATGGAAAGTAGTTCATGATATACTGTAAGAGAACAAAAATCAGTACGGTAGAAGCTTTGTGAAGAATAAAGAGGAGGAGGAAGAGAAAGAGGAAGGAAAAAATCAGAAAGGAGGAGGAAGTGGCAGAAATGGGGGAGGTAAATTAGGTAAAGAGAAAGAATAAGAAATAAGAGGAGGGGCAAGAGTATGCTGTATGTGGCTCAGAAATACATGCATATTTGTTCTGAAAAAATTAGATAAAATGATTCCTTAGAAGTAAATTTGGGGACCAGCAGTTAGCATAATGGCTATGTCGCTGAACTCCCATATAGCCAACTGCGGTTCAAGTCCTGGACCTGGTGGCTTGAACTCATGCCGAGTGCATGTGCATGCGTGCTCAAGATCCTGAGAGGAGAATAGAGGAGAAGGGATTGTGGTGTGGCCATCCCCCCGGGGGGGGGGGGGGCGGTGATTTCTCGCTGTCTCTCTCTGTCTTACTGGCGAGAGCACGTGCCCTATAGCAAAAAAAAAAAAAAAAAAAAAAAAAAAAAAGAAAGAAATTTGAGCTGTCTTAAGGTAAGGCAGAAGAAAGAAAAAGAAGGTGAAAAAGAAGGTGAATAAAACGTTATGTAAATATGTTGTTTATTTCTTTTAACTTAAAAATCTTACTAAAAAAAATCGTATGCTCTTATATTGATCTAGACAGCTGTCTCAGTCCATAAACACTGCAAAATAAGTAGCACATGCAGTTTTTTTTAGTTCCATGGGAAAATTTTTCATAGAAAAACAGAGTATGTAATTGCATTCTGTTCCACATCATTGTGAAAGCATAGTTTGAATTATAAATTAGAGTAATTTTTATTCCATTTGTCATATTTAATGTTTTCTAATTAAATAGTGTTCACTAGAATGAGAGTCACGAGACCGTCTTTAAATAAAAAACAGAGTTTTTTTTTTTTTTTTTGGAGAGGTTTGTGCTATAGGGCACGTGCACTCGCCAGACAGACAGAAAGAGACAAAGAGACAGAAAGTGAGAAATCACCCCCCAGGGGGGATGGCCTCACTGCAATCCCTTCTCCTCCATTCTCCTCTTGGGATCTTGGGCACGCACGCACACGCGCCCGGCGTGAGTTTTAAGCCACCGAGTCCGGGACGCGAACCACGGTCGACTACATGGGAGTCCAGCAACATAGCCATTATGCTAACTGCTGGTCCCAAAAGCAGAGGTTTTTAATCTGATGTAGTCACACACACAGACAAAGGGACTGTAGAAAGATTCTTAGTAGGAGAAAATTTAGGTTTAATGTAGTAAGATGTCTGGTTTTGTTGGGAACTCAAATATAAGACAAAACTTGATAAAAACTATAGGAAGTTGGGGCCAGCAAATGGCATAGTGGTTATATTACTGGACTCCCACATGGCTGAGCACAGTTCGAGTTCCAGAACCTGTGGCTAGAAACGCACTAGGGATGTGTGTGCCAAGAATATCAGGAGGAGAATGGAGGAGAAGGGGTTGTGGCATGGCCCTACCTTCTAGGGGGTGACTTTTCACTTGCCCTCTTACTGTGTCTGTCTCTTTCTCTCTGGGGAGTGCACGTGCCCTAAGGCAAAAACCTCTAAAAAGAAAAAGAAAGAAAGAAAGAAAGAGAGAGAGAAAAAAAGAGAAAGAAAGAAAAAAAACTACAGGCAGCACACAAAAAATGTTAACAATGACTCTCTGTTCTGACTAAGTCATTATTGATACTGTTCTCCATACATTGGACTAACTAATATGCTGATGAAATTATAATCACATCACTATTGTAGTCAGGTGGTATGCTAATAAGAATATTTTTATAAATAATATGTGATAGTAGTATACCTATATATATATATACTAATGCTTATACAAGGACAGTTTGTTTTGTTTAGATGGAGTCTTCTGTGTTGTTCAGCTGGCCTTGAACTTTCCATCCTCCTGTCAGCCTCCTGCGTACCTGAGATCACAGGGACAAGCTACCACACCAGGCTTAGTAATTCTCATAATAACCTTTTCACATCGATACTATTCTCTTGAATCCACCCATTTAAAGTTGTATGTCAATCTCTAACTGTCTTTATTAAATGAATCAAAGCCTCAAGTACTGGGGCTATTCTTAATTTTCAATAGATAATGAATTTCGGATACAATTCTGAATCTCCATTATGTGTATGTGGTTCATACTACCAAGCAATTTTTATTTACAGATTGAATAAGAGCAGGATAAAGCAAAAAAAAAAAATGCAGAGGAAATTGGCAAGTGTACAAACAACTCCATGTAGATGTGCTTATATTGTTTTGGGAGATATCTCTATTTCATGTTATGAGTTGGAATTTACTCTGAATGCATTATGGTCAAATGCATGTTTACTGTTTGCTTAGCCTAGAAACACTTTGCGGGCTGTAAATTTTATTGAAATTAAATGGGGGTGATAATAGGGATGAATATTTTCTGAATGGTAGAGAAAAGAGAAGAAAAAAGCAAATATTTTGGGGCATCACATTTTGGGTATAGATTGGCTAATATGGAAAAAGGACAGCAGTGACCCTGGAGGAGATGAGAAAGAAAGAACTCTCTGACATACCCACTTATTTTCTCACAAAGATTTCCTTGTTTGACATCAGCCAAACGGAAAAATGTAGATGTTGTTTATAGAAGGAGGATGCAGCATAATTTACTCTGGCAAGAACATCAAGGAATAATTGGATGCCATAGGAAGATGAGTTGACTAGGCATGAGATGGAAATTTAAAACAGAGATCAGCACGCAAGAGCTTTAAGTAAAAGACAAAGGACTACAGAGGTAGAAACTTCTTGTGCAATTTAAAGACTGTTGGTAATTCTCTTCATAAAAGGCATCTTTATCTTAGTTTCTGATAAGTCACATACTGGATGTGAAGATGAAACGCTCTGAAGTTGAAACCATTGTTTTTAATAGCATGTATATGTTCAACACCTGCACACAACTATTCTCAGACCACTTGTGATTTCCATGCCTGGAGTGAGCATTCTGTTCCATGGTTACTAATTCTTGGCATGTCTCTAGTAGACTTTTGTTATGTTCTCCACTGTCCTTGCCCACAATTGAGGAGAGTAAAGAAGTTTAAGACAGCATGCCCTACCCAAACATGTTCAAACTGATTATAGGATTTTTTTTTCACTATAGGGCACATACACTTGCCAGAGATAGAAAGAGACAGAGAGAGAGGGGGAAAGTGAGATAGCACCCCCCACTCCCCCCTCCCCCCCAGATAACCACCCTGCAATCCCTTCCCCTCCACTTGCCTTTCAGGACTTGGGACATGCACGCACATGTGCCCTGCACGTTGCTCAAGCCTCTGGGTCCTGACTTGAACTGTGCAATTGGCATTGTAGGATATAGCCATCTCAATCACCCTGCCACCAACTGGAACTCTCCCCCCCCCCCAATGTTCTTTAAAGCAAAAACAAAGCCAAAATTCAGATCATCTTGATTTTCATGATTTCTACAAGGAAGGTGGCTTTTAGTTGGAAAGTTTTTAGTTTGGGTTTGGAATTTTATGTGGCCACCTCCTTTCTAAATTACTTTGAACAATAAAGCAGGGGAAGAGTCCACTGCCTGTAGCCAGTTCAGAGAAAGGGGGGAGTTGTTTTGAAGGAAGGAAAGTGTGTACACAAGAGCCGCAGGAGGGAAGGCCCCAGAACATACACACGGCTTTGCTCCTCCTCAGGAAGAAAGTTCATCAGCAAGAACTTTGAAGTGACCAAAGAACTTTAGGTACAATCCCCAAAATAAACAATTTTAAGTTGTTAGCTGTGTGATAAAGCAAACTGTTTTATTGTAACAAATTTTAGTAAGGGTATGTACCATGCAATACTCTTAAGTGTTTGGTTTCAAGGGAAATTATAAGCAAGGGGCAACATCTTGTTTTGCCACAACAATAAAGAGATAACGTGAACCACAGGAAGGAATTAGATAATTCAGATTTAATTATTTAAAAAAGAAAAAAAAGAAAGAAAAAAGGAAACAAAGATGACAATAAGAATCTGTAGTCTATACTGGATTTTCAAAAATATGTAAGGGATTACGCAAATAAACATGGATGTGTATGTGTGTGTTTGTGTGTATGTGTGTGTGTATGGTGGTGGTGGGATTGCGTGAGTATGCATACGTGTGATATTAAAGAAGGAGGACACTCTAGATGAATGAAGAACTTGGACTATGGTGGTCGATACCTGTTTTATTGATCTATTCTTTTGTGTAGTTTTTAGGTATACTGTTACATGCTTGGGGACACAGAATTAGTAGGTTTTATTTATTTATTTTTTTGAGAGATTTTTGTTATAGGAAGCATGTGCTTGCCAGAGAGTCAGAAAGAGAAAGAGACAGAAAGTGAGAAATCACCACCTCAGGAGGATGGCCACACGGCAATCTCTTCTCCTCCATTTTCTTTTCTGGATTTTGGGTATGCACGCACATGCACCTTGAGTGAATTTTAAGCATCCAGGTCTGGGACACTAGCTGTGATCAAATATGTGGGAGTCCAGTGACATAACTGTTATGCCATCTGCTGGTCCCAAGTAAAATGTCCTTTTTATTCCAGATTATTTTTTCTAATGGAATGGAAGTTTAGAGAACTTCACAAATAAGATATTCCTTATCTGAAATAAGGAGTATATTTCTGATCAATGAATAACAATAAAAAAAACATTTAGGAGCCTTAAATTTGGCACAAACAATGTGAACAAGAGTATATTCAGCAAAACTTTACAATGCAGTTGTAATATTTTTGTGTGAGTGGCAAAACAGTAGAACCAAACTGTAACAGCCATTTTAAGTGCATGGATAGAACATAATTCTATCTGTATTCTGAATAATATTGTTGTCACAGGCTGTACTGATCAGGACTCAGCACCAAACTGACATCACTTTTACACACATCATTTTTACCCAGGGTAATGGAGGGGATGGTAAAAAATGGAAAAGATACGAGTGGAGGAACAGAAGCTAGGACTATCAGGTAGTTATCCCTTTTGTGCCTAATCAGAGAAAGAAAAAGAAGGTCCTGCTGGAGTCCAGAAAAGGGCTGCAACTGTGGAAGAGATGCATGGGAAAGGGAATAGAAATTGCTTTTCCAAATTTTTCATGGTTCCCTTGGTTCCTAGACCGGTTCATGTCAGATATGGAGAAGTCAGCTGCAAACATCACCCGATGGCTTAAAGCACTGACCACACCTTTATGAAGGAGTGTTTCCCAGTGGGTGACTCAACTCAACTATCTTCAACAGGTCATTTACCATGCTGTTTTGCTAAGAGAGAGGACATGTGATAAACCACTTAATGTATATCCATTTATTCATGTACACACAAGTTTATAGGTTATCTGGGAAAGTATGTTGATTTAGACTGAAATTGGCTAATCTCAGCCTGCCAGACTCACCCGTCTGTGGTCAGCTCATGGGCGGGCTGGGGGCTGGCTTATCTGGAATGTTCTCAGTTGTGACAACTCAGTTCTCATCCCTGGGGGTTGGTCCAGCGCTCTCTTGGCAGTGCCTGGTTCCCTGAAAGAGTGAACACTGTCCCAGTCCTCCTGAGGCAGCATGTTCTCTGCTGCTCCATAGACCAAAACAAGTGGCAAGTCCAATCCAGAAGGAGTGAGGGTGGAAGCTAACAGTGGCATGGATACAGGGAGATGTGGAAATTCAAAGCTCAGTGCAGTCAACTATAGGTATGCTGGCCTCAAACATAAATTTAGAAATGTTCCTTTTTAAACATTCTCTTTATGAGTTTATGTAACATTGCTATAATTTATTTCTTAAATACTTGGGAAAGTTCATCAGCAAAGCTATTAAACTCCAGCTTTTCTCTGTTGGCATGTATTCAGTTACATTCAATCAATTATAGGATCAATTCATTTAATAGATAAAGAATAATTTTAAGTTTCTATTTCTAGCCTCAGTTTTGATAAAGTTTCACTTTTATACAAGTTGTCATGTATTTTGAAAATATTTGTCATAAATGAAGTTTTTAAACATATGAGATTTGTAATGGTAAGTCCTTTTTTCTTTTTGATATTTTTAATTTGTGTTATTTCTAGATTAGTATTGCTAGGATTTTATCAGTTGCATTAATATTTTCAAATTTGAATTTTGGGAGGTAATGCCATGAAATATAAAAGGCTGAGAATCAGAACTGAATAGCAAAAATCACCAGATTATAATGAAGATCAGACATTTTTGAAATTAAAGTTGAAAACAAGCAGTTAGATGATTCATAAAAACTCAACTGTATCAGTAGCAAGTAGGTGCAAGAAGGTTAAAATTTTATGTCAAGTGGAGAGGCTGATAAATAAGGAATATTGAATCTAAAGAGATACAGATGTGGGAAGTCATGAAAGCTGTCTTCAAATAATTGAAAGGCTAACACATGGAAGGGTAATTTTTTTTTTTTTTTTTTTTTTTGACTTTCCCAAGAGGTAGGAGTAGGCAAGATTTATTGGTCAAAGTTACGTGGAGATAGATTTCAACTTTTTTAAAGAAGACCATCATTGCTGTCTCAAGAAGAGGTATTTATTTATTTATTTCCATTTATTTATTTAAGCAATTTTTTTTTTCTATATGGTGCATGTGCTTGCCAGAGCGAGAGAGCGAGCGAGCGCAAGATATCACCCCCTAGGGGGAATGGCCATGCCACAATTCCTTCTCTTTCATTCTCCTTTAAGGATTTTGGGCACGCACATACGCCTGGCATGACGTTGAGGTTGCCAGGTCCAGGACTTGAACAGTGGTCGGCCATGTGGGAGTTCAGTGATGTAACCATTACACCATCTGCTGGTCCCTAGAAGAGATATTTAGGTTCAATTGGAAGCTGAGCCCCTGCTTAGCAGAATTACAATAAGGTAGTGTTCTCAAAGTGTTGCATTCCTGAGATCTTAAAGGAGTTCTGCATGGACAGAATGGTTTTTAATGTAAAGTAAGACATTACTTGCTTTCTGTGCTGCCTTTAGCACTGATGGTGCAAAAGCGATAGTGGATGAAATTGCTGATGGCTTAGCATGAATCCAAATGGTGACAAAAGCCTATATGAGCAATTAATTGCACTTCTCACCATCTGCACAAGTGTGAGAAGAAAAACAAGTGTTGACTTTACATAAGATATTTCTTATCATGGTAGTAAGACACCTTAATTTTTAAGAACTTGATGATTGGTATGTATCTTTTTAATGCTCTGTTTGATGGAATGGAATGTTATGTACAATGAACTTCTGGAACTGAAAGTATGATTATCTTTTTTTTTTTTTTGAGAGGTTTTTGCTATAGGGCGCGTGCGCTTGCCAGACAGACAGAGAGAGACAGAGAGACAGAAAGCAGGAGATCACCCCCCAGGGGGGATGGCCACGCCGCAATCCCTTCTTCTCCATTCTCCTCTCGGGATCTTGGGCATGCATGCACATGTGCCCGGCGTGAGTTTAAGCCACCAGGTCCGGGACATGAACCGCGGTCGACTACATGGGAGTCCAGCGACATAGCCATTACACTAACTGCTGGTCCCAAAGTATGATTATCTTAAGATACTCATATTAATGGAGTTGTGCATTGATCTAGACACTTTTTCATGGAAAATAATTTTTTTACTGGAAAGCATGACTAAAGGAAAAAACCTCAGGTTATTCAGAGTTGGGTATTCAGCAGACTTTTTTTATACAGAATCAACTGATCCTATCACTTGAAGAAAATAATAGATGGTATGTGTTGCCAATAAGTTTTGAGCTTTCAAGAGGTAGAATTTTGGAAAACTTGAAATTATCATTATGGTCTGACAGCTTCCTATGCCTTCATACTTTTCTTTCAATATCAGTAGTGATGGTGATGGTAAGTGTGAATTTTTGGTATTATATATTGACGTATATCAACATTCAAAAGAACTGAATATTCTCCAAAGAACATCATGCATTGGTAAATGATCCATTGAAAACGTGAGATCACCCATAGTTATTTATGTAACAGTATAAAAGGCATTCATTGATATGTTTTGTTTCAGTACTACAATTTTCACATTGAAACTTTTTTTAAAAGAATTATTTTATTTAACTTTATTTATTTATCTGTTTTCCAATTTGACCAGAGAGGGACAGAGCAAGAGAGAGAGAGAGGGAAAGTGAAAAAGTAAGCCGCCAGGTCTGGGACTTGAACGGTGGTCGACCATGTGGGAGTCCAGCACCCTTAACCACCATGCCACCTGCTGGCCCCACATTGAAAGTTTTAAGAAATGCCAACTTCTCATATTTTCTATGGTACCAAACAAGGATAACCACAATTACCTGAAAAACTGTTAATACTCTATTCTTTTTCAAAGACATATCTATATGATACTAAATTCATAGGAAGTATTTCCTGTATTTTAATATATTTCCTATATTTGCAAAAGCATGAAGGAGTCAGAAAATTTTCTGTGTTCTATGTAGTTGGACATTAAAGATATTTTTGAAAAATTAAAAAAATGCTTCTTTTTGACTTTTAAAATAATTTTAGAAAATATAGTTATAGTTATTAAAAAACATGTTGACAGGTTAACATATTTAAGTTTATTATTTTAGGATAAATGACAATTTTTTTTAAGAGAGATTTTTGCTGTAGGGTATGTGCACTCACCAGAGAAACAGAGAGACAAAAAGTGAGAAATTGCCCCTTGGTGGGGATGGCCATGCCACAATACCTTCTCCTCCATTCTCCTCTCATGATCTTGTGCACACATGTGCCTAGTGTGAGTTTGAAGCCACTGGGTCCAGGACTCAAACTGTGGTCAGCTATGTGGGAGTCTAATGATACGACTTCTACTCCTGCTGGTCCCAGGATGAATCATTACTTAAAACTATCTCAATTTTAACTTTAACTATACTAAAGATTTATTGACATAAAGCACATAATCTAAAGCTCTTTGGGATCCTCTAAAATTTGAAAAGTGTGAAGGGATTCTGAAACCAGAGTGCCAGAACCATTGTAACAGAATGTAGTGAATCAGCCATAAAAGCCATATAAATTGTTTTCATGAAAATACATGATTTGAACCCCAGTATTGTCATATTTGGTTTAGAATAGCTTTTTGGCTTACTTCCTTTAATCCTAATGAATGAACCATCAAATATTTTTGTAATACCTCTATCATTCTTCAAAATGATTGGGATAAAATTTTCAAAATCCTTTCATTTTACTTTGTGGACATGGCTTTATTTTAAAAGAAAAGAGGTGTATTATCTAACACTTGAAATAAAATATGTATTTATATCATCTGTAAATAAATATTGATGATGGCCTGACACAAACATGTCAGATATAGCAATAAGCTGATTTTTTAAAACCAACATCTTGCCTGTAATAAAGACTTAACTGGTATCTAGTTATATATGACAAAGACGGGATAACTGTTGAAGTTTCTTTCTTAACAATAAAAAGGAAAAGAATTTCTTGTGAATTTAATATGTGTAGCATTTTTGTATGTTTTATGATCCCCTAAAAGATACATTATGTATTAATAAATAGAGGATTTCCACTTGATTTCTTTCACCTTAATCTTTCAAAATTTTAAGTGTGATGCTTGCAAAAATCACTTCTAATTAAGATTTTTTTAAAAAAATTCACCTTTTGGGCCAGTCAATGGTGTGGTGGTGAAGGTGGTTGGATCCCACATGGCTTACTGGCTCAAGTCTCAGACCCAGTGGCTTGAAGAACACCCTGGACATATGTGTGTTCATGCCCAAAATCCCAAAAGGAGAAATAGAAGAGAAGGGTTTGCAGTGTGAATATCCCCCATGGGGATAAGAGGTGTTTTCTTATTTTCTATCTCTCTTTCTCTCCATGTATTTCTCCCTGGAGAGCACACATGCTTCTGACAAATTAAAAAATGTTCAGCTCTTTTTTTTTTTTTTTTTTTTTTAAGTTTTAGACATAGGGCGCATGTGCTCACTGGAGAGAGACAGAGAGAGAAAGAGAGAGGGAAAGTGAGAAATCACACCCTGGGTGGTCGCCATGGTCTAATCCTTTCTGCTCTGTGCTCCTCTTGGGATCTTGGGCATACATGCACACATGCCCAATGTAAAAAAAAAAGCTCACCTCTTAATATAAGATTTCTTATATTGTTATATATATGAACTACACAGATATGTGAACTACACTTAAAACTGAAAATCTTTGTCCCTGAGAAGATATCAAATACTTTCAGAAAAGTATTGTCCTAGTAGTAATATGTGATTTATAAATGTATTTTTGTGAAATTTTTGTAAAATGCTTTTACAAAAATGCTTTTCAATGTAGACTATTGCTCCCAGGAGAGTGAGAGAATAAAAATTACTTTTCTTGCTAACATTTCAAGATGCCTCAGCAGGTAATTTTGCAACTTAGGAAACCTGTTGTTATTTACAAGGCCCAGAGAACCATAGGCATCCTGGGATGTCCCTTTAAAAGACTGGAGAACTTAAAAGCATTACAAATTGTTATGGATGCTAGAGACAAAGTGGAAAGAGCATGTGGGAGGGTAAGAGCATATGAAAGGACATTTGGGGGAAAAATGGAGAGGTAAGACCCTTGTGGGACACAGATAAGGTGTTTTATTTTAATTCTTTTTTTTTTTAAGAGGTTTTTGTTATAGGGCGAGTGTGCTCACCAGACAGAGAGAGACAGAGAGATAGAAAGCGAGAAATCACCCCCCAGGGGGGATGGCCACGCTGCAATCCCTTCTCCTCCATTCTCCTCTCGGGATCTTGGGCACGCATACACACGCGCCCGGCGTGAGTTTTAAGTCACTGGGTCAGGGACGTGAACCATGGTCAACTACGTGTGAATCCAGCGACATAGCCATTACGCTAACTGCTGGTCCCAGGTTTTTTGTCTGTTGACGAGGATGTGTATAATAGTCTCAACTGGGCTGGACTGAGGTGTATATCATGCTGGGTAGTCTACAATCTAAATGACGTATAATGATTTAATGTATAAATAATAATTTTAAAAATTAATAAAAACTGTTTGCTTAAGCAAATATTTACTGATTGCTATTCTAAGTGCCATTAACTTTGCAAGGCACCAGCATATCGTAGCAATCAAACACACATACACCTATCAGTAATACTGATTTTGTTTCATGAAACTCGAATCCTGACTATACCTAGGATCTGCTATGATCTGGGCCCATCACAAGTTTTAGTAAATGCTGCTTAGCCATTTCAAATACATGGTACCTCAGCAATTATATCAGCAGTATTGATTTGTATTAATAGGTACAAGGAAGTGTTCACTAAAGTTTTTGTGTCCTATAATTATATTGTCTTCACAATCATATTATGATATAGACTTTTATCACCTCTATTTTTCAATGAATTATGTTCTAATGTATTCAAGGCCAATTCATCTAACACATCTAAATTAATATTTTGATCTACTGGTTTGTTAGCACCATGGAGAGAGAACTTACAGTAGTTATTTTTTTTGGAGAGGTTTTTGCTTTAGGGCGCTTGTGTTTGCCAGAACGACAGAAAGATACAGAGAAATAGAAAGTGAGAAATCAACCCCAAAGGGGATGGCCACACCGCAATCCCTTCTCCTTCATTCTCCTCTTCGGCATGCAGGCACATGCGCCTGGCGTGAGTTTAAGCCACCAGGTCCAAGACTCGAGCTGCTGTTGACTACATGGGAGTCCAGCGACATAGCCATTACACCAACTGCTGGTCCCAAGAACTTATAGTAGTTTTAAAAATTTATTTAAAAATTTAAAAAATTGTTTTTTAAAACAATTTAAAATTGACTCCTGAGGTATATAATTTTTATAGTAGTGAAAATAGAAACTTCAAACTTCAAATTTCAGTAATCAAGAAAAAGACTAGTAAATTCTTTAAATTAACCAAAAGAAATACAAAAGCAACAAATGATGTCAATTTGTGATGCTATTAGAAGCAATTTGAACAACCAATATTGCTGGAGAAGTTTTGATGCATCATTGACTAAATGACTCAGTTATTCCTCTTCTTTATAAATAAGCAACATAAAAATAGAATGTAGAGAAATATGTATATAATGCTTTTAGGACAGACAATGAGTCATATGGAACTCGAAATGGATGATGACAATGATTTAGGCCTGAACTATGTAATGCACTGGCCACTAGCTCCATGTGACATTGAGCTCTTAAGATGTGGCTAGTGTAACTGAAAGGTTCTGTAAGAATAAAACACAGCCTTGATTTCAAAGACCTAGTATGAACAACAAGATGCCTCATAATTTTAATATGGATTGCACATTATTAGTTCAACTAATATAAAGTAAGTTAATTTAGTTGGTTTTTATATTTTAGTATGGCTACTAGACAGTTTTAAATGACCTCTGGTCTCTCATTGTGTTTCTATTGGACAGTATTAATAAAGATGACTGTTATAAAAATATGTGGATTAAATCCACACATCCAAAAAAGGATTGTTCATGAAACATGTCAATAAAATACCTGGTATTAGATTTTAAGTCCTTTGAATGTGTTTGTCAGCTAAGTTTTCTGATCTATTCAATATGATCAGTTTCCTAGTTAAAAAAATATGTAAGTTTTTTAATATATATATTCATTCACTGTGTATCATTACAGTATACAAAATGAATTTTCCCATCTAGTATACAAGAAATATTGGCTCAACCAAAGATATTACCTTACTTATAATCTTCAACAGATAATTTTCCATTTTGTGTGTCTTAACTGTTTTACTTCTTTTTTTCTCTTGATTTCTTCCCTTTTACCCTCTGCCATTTCCCACTCTCCTCCCACATTGTCTTTGGTGTTCAAAGTTGCTCTCCATGGTGTCCAGACAGTGGAGAAAAATGGAAGATTTCCATCTTCTTTTTGGCAATGGCATGTTATAGTTGTTCATTGAAACAATTAAAAATTTTTTAACATCGGGGACCAGCAGGTGGCTTGGTAGCTAAGGTGCTGGACACTCCCACATGGCTGACCACAGTTCGAGTCCTGGACCTGGTGGCTTGCTTTCTCCCTTTCTCTCTCACTCTCTCTGGTCAAATTAAAATAAATGAATGAGGAACCAGCAGTTAGCATAATGACTGTGTCACTGGACTCCCACGTAATCGATTGAGGTTCAAGTCCCAGATCTGGTAGCTTAAAACTCACGCCGGGCACGTGTGTGTGTGTGTGTCCAAGATCCCAAGAGGAGAATGGAGGAGAAGGGATTGAGGCATGGCCATCCCCCTGGGGGGTGATTTCTTGCTTTCTGTTTCTCTGTGTCTCTCTGTCTGGCGAGTGCATGCACCCTATAGCAAAAACCTCTCCAATAAAATAAATAAATAAAAAATGAAATAAAAGAATGAATGAATAAAATGAAATAAATAATTCCTTAAAAAATTTTTTAACATCTATATTTTTTTAATTGCATAAAAGTGCATGCACTTGCCAGAGAGAGAGAAAGAAAGGCAAAGAGAGATAAAGTTCCCTTTAATGGGGGATGGTCACACAATTATCCTTTTCTCCAGTTTTTCTTCCTATCAAGATTTTGGGGACACGTGCACACACATGCAGGTTTTTCAAGAAGCCAGAACTAGGATTTGAACTGAGTTCAACCATGTGGGATCCTGCTCCCAGCATGCAGTGCTTCACCACTGTGCCATGGAACTGGCCCTCAACATATGTTTTTTATTTTATTTTATTTTATATTTTTTCACTTAAAAGGATTTACATTTTGAAATATTAGTAAACTGCCTTTGAAAAGAGCTTGCTTGAAAGTATCAAGAAAATTTAAAACATTGGCACCACTTATGATCATACGGAAATGTGTTAACAGGTAAAAAGCATATAAGATCAGCAGGATGTATATGACATCTTTTTAAAGTACTATCATTGTTGCAAAAAAAAAAAAAAAAAAAAAAAAAGAAAAACCCAAAAGTCTGTTGGGAAAACTAAAGTCAACATTATTTCTGGTAATAGAAACATTGATTTTAGTTCTTAACTAATAATAAATTTCAGACTTGGAATTAGACCATTCTTTTCAAACACCAAGCCCTGCTCTTACCACAAGATTATGGCTGCTTTGCTATATAGAAGTGAAAAACATTAATGATAAAATTCAGAAGAACAGAGAAATATATTCAATGTAAATGCAGTATGCTGATGACTACATGATTGTGAATGATACAAAATCTACCCTGGCATAATAAGGCACATCTCTCTCTCTCTCCTTCTCTCTCTGTCATTATGTGCTAGTTGTTATGAATTCTCAGATTTTAGAGTGGGCATTTCAGTGTCTTTCCAGGATTCTTTTAGGCCTTTTTGCAGTTGCAGAAATTGTAAAGTGGCCCAATTTTTTTTCTTGTTTTGCATACCTTTCCTACTCATTTGCTGACCCTACTTCTTTCTTTAAATCACACTCTCTCATTCTGGACCTCTGTGTGAACAGATCTTGAACACAAAGGTCTTAACATGCTTATCCCAGACAGATTTCCAAACAATGATCTTTTTTTGGATCTTTTCCTATATAATAAAGACTTGTCTGATCTGAGCACAGTTGTGAAAAGTGATTAAGGAGACTGATATAATGAAATAGTTAATGTGACTATAATGAGAGATGTAGATAACGTTGTATATTATGCTCCAGGTAATGCATTTACAAATGTAACACTGACCTGTTCACTATATACTGCTTTAACAATAACATAAGAAATCTGTCGCTCCATATTTAATGATGGAATATTTGGTATAAAGGTTACCTTTTGGAAGGCCTTTAAATAAGAGCCATGACTGACTCACTTTGTTTTAATTTTCCTATATAAAATTTGTGTAGCTACTAATTTCTTTTTCTCATTTTGAGACTCTCTTTTACTCTTTGAATTATAAAGCCTCATCACTCCCAGGAGAACAATAGAGAAATCTTAATTAGTGGAAATGGGTTTTGTTAAATAAATTATGTATGTGTGTATATATGTATATATAACACATAACATCTATGTGCATATGTGTATGTGTGTTTATATATATATTTATATATGTGTATATATTTATATATATATTTATATTTATATACATATTAATATATGTATATATATATATATATATATATATATATATATACATTTATTTTTTGGAGAGTTTTTCACTATAAGGTGCATGCGCTCGCCAGAAAGACAGAGACAGAGAGACAGAAAATGAGAAGTCACCCCCTGGGAGGATGGCCACGCCGCAATCCCTTCTCCTCCATTCTCCTCTCGGGATCTTGGGCATGCACGTGCACACACCCGGCATGAGTTTAAGCCACTGGATCCAGGACTCGAACCGTAGTCAACTACATGGGAGTCCAGCGACATAGCCATTATGCTAACTGCTGGTCCCACATTCATTAATATTAACAGAAATAAGATCCTAAGTCAAGTTTTATGATTTTACATCCTAAACTTTGTAAAATTGCATTGTCTTCACATTCTAAACTCTAGATTCAACAACAGGCAAATAACAAAATGTAAAATAAAAACAAATCTCTTAAGTTTTAGACTGTTGTTGTCAAATCACCAAAAACCTTACCAATTTTCACTAAATTTATACAGTATTTTTGGAATGGTTTTCCTCACAATATGGCAAACAGAAACTTTCTCATCTAGTCTGAGAGAAACAAAGGGAAAGAGCTTAAAAAAATGGAGTTATATTCCAGAAAAACTCAAATTGAGCTTATCACCATGTTGGTATACCTTGGAGGATCAGACTATCTATAAACAAAATTTGCTTTTGGGGAGTTCTGAATTGAGGATGGGAGCTTAAAGAGGTAAGCAGTTTCTAATCTCCCTTGAAGCAGCTAAATCAGCCACTGAGTGGAACTTAATACCAGCCTGTTAAGAAAAGCTATCCAGGGCTATCTAGTGCCATGGTGGTTAAGATGGCTGGATTGATCCCACATGGCTGACTATGTGGTTTGAGTCCTGGACCCATTGGCTCGAAAAATACTGGGTATGTGTACATGTATGCCTAAAAATTCCCTAAAGGAAAATGGAGAAGAGATTGCAGCATGGCCATTCCCCTGGAGGGTGATTTCTCATTTTCCTTCTCTCTCACACACACTTTCTCTCTCTCTGGCAAGCACATGTGCCCTAAGGCAAAAACAAAACAAAACAAAATTTCCATAATTACAGACACCATGAATGACAACAAAATCAATGTTCCAAGAAAAGATCACATGAAGAAGTGGACAAGCAGCATCCACACGTGGCCTGTTGAAGCAGCATTATTGGGAAAATCTCTGTGTGTGTATGCATATAGTATAGAAGTTGAAGCAGGTGATAGATGTTGTAGCAGGTGTTCATTTATTCCGGGAAAACACACATAAATAGCTCAATGACATGCCAATTCTTGAGCTATGAGGCATTTAAAAATGGGTAAGGAAATTAGGCACACTCCTCATCCTCTTAACTATAACCAACTCTTACCCATTTTGTTAGATAAGCTTTACAGAATGGAGAAAGTCCAAGTCCTTCATCTGCTGTGACTGGTGGGAGGCATTGAGCCTGGAGTTCAAGTCTGGCACTGTATGTCACGGAAAATTCTTATGAAGAATTACCTCATCAGTGTTCCTGGTTGGGAAAATACCAGCCCTGATTATGGCATTATTTTAGAACTAATAATTTATTTTTTATTTTTTAAGTTGATTTTATGTATTTATTCCATGAGCAAGAAAGACAAAGTAAGAAAGAGAGTGCCTGCAGTAGAGTCCAAACACCATGATCCATCCTAGCCTTCAGTCAAGTCCTGATCATGGGCGAGCATGTGCGTGGCATGCTCAGGGATATCTCTGGACTTCAGCCAGGAACTTATGCAAATTGTTTTGCAGAACAGTGCATTTCACCCTTGTCATCACCTGGTCCTTAGGACTGATTAGGAATTTGCTGCCTTACACCCTCCTGTCACCCATGTTCACGGGGCGTGCGGGAGGCCAACTCTGTCCTTGGGATGTTCAAAGCAGAGGAAAGGTCTTGGCTGTGTGGACCTTGATCTCTCACAGTGTTTACAGATTTAAGCTCCATTTTGATAGTGAACAAGGGCAAAGGCTGGGAAATGTAGGTGTTCATTTGCAATTAAGTTACTGCTCACAGAGCAATTCTGTATGACATTTTCCCACCTGAATTAGACGCTGGATTGTATTTAACAATGGAATCTCAATATTGATCAAAAGTTTCCCTTAAATAGTCCTTCAAATAAGTAGAATACTGGGCCTTTCCAAAATTCTATAAATCTCAATTCTTACATTGATGTTTTATTACAAATCTCTATGCTTACATTAATGTTTCCTGTTCTTAGGGTCAAACATACCTTAGGTCTGTTTTCAGACATAAAGTAGACAGTACTACCTCTTAGGACTGATATTGTGATGTACTATTTAGATATTCATGTATTTGTGAAATAGCTAAAAACAAAACAAAACAAAACAAAAAGCAGATATTTGAGTAGGTACTCTAAATCAAGAAGCAAAACATTTAAGGGACACAAACATGAAAAATTATCTGTTGATAATAATACCTTTAATTGGGTTAATACCCAATGTATTCATGCTGGGAAAGTTCATTTTACAAGTTGTAATGATATACAGTGGCTGAATGTAGTAAAAAAAAATAAATAATTGAATAAAAAGTGGTTGGGAGAGATATTCACATTACCTTGCATTTTTATGTTTTTATGGCCAACATTACAATTCTTAAATAAAAGATATAAAAATCTTTAAAAATCAATGGAATGTTAAAGTCAAACAATTAAAATCAATGCATATTTAATGAAAGATGATCCCTGATTAATTATTTAGTTATTACCTTTAAGATCCATATGCTATTTTTTTTAACTCAACAACTATTTGACTGATTTATAATATACGTTTAAATTCAGTGAGTTAGTGTTGCCAAATATTTAGGATTCATCTAAATTCTTATCCTATCATTTACCATCTTCAAATCTTTCTCTGATTATTGAGGAGTTTCATTGAAATGTGTTTAAAAAAATTTAAGAGTATACATATTTTGTATTATATACTATGAAAACTATTCATTTAGAAATGATAAGATTAAATTTAAAAATAGATTTTCTCTACATGAAAATGTAAAATTTTAGAACTTTATTATAAAAGTATCTTTTAATTTATAAAATTCATTAACTAATAAAAGTTAATGTTTCTTATTTAATGCCACTTACAAAATGTGAAAATACATAAGTATACAATCAGGTACTCTAAGTAGAAGGATTAAATTTAATTTATCTCAAAAGTCAACTTTGATAAAGGTGGTACTAGACTTTTGAACTTGGGAGATAAGATAGTTGAAAAGTAAATAGTTTAACTTTTTTACTTTCCTCATCTGTAGTAGATATATTTTCATGGCTGTGCTAGGATGTTGTATTTAAAAATGCTAAATTGAAGAAAGATTTTCTGTTAGTATAGTGTATTTGGGGATTCCTGTTCTATTAAGCACAGGATATTTACATATTTGGAAATGTTGAGCAATAGTCACATGGCTTGTTTAAGTTTGTGAGTCACCTTTGCAATAAAATAAGCACAAAGGCCTACAGTTTGATTTAATGTCAGAATGAGTCACAATGGAAATTATAAAGCTGAAGCAAACAGTGAAAAGAGACACAAACCAATGGTGTAAAGAGAAATAATGACATGTTTCTGAATAGTTAGACCTTGAACTTTAAAATAGATATCTGCTAGATATTATTCTAGGGCAAAGACAACCACATAGAGAGTAATTTTTCTTTAAAGAGAGGTCTTTGTGAAGGCTAAATATAATTATTCTCATGTGGTTTATAGACAGCTCTCAAGCAATGCAGAAGTTTTATTCTGTCAATGGGTCTGAATGTTCACTGTTGTTATCTATTTGGATACAATTTATTTCAACTTTTGGTCTCTTTTTTAAAATTCTCCTTATATACTGTTCTTGTTCACTTCAATTTCGTACTCTAAAATATAAAACTGGTAGACAACTATATTCTTATGTGTTAGTTATTTCATATTACTTCAAAAAAAAGAATTTTTGATTGTAATCTCTATACACAAAGGAAATCTTAATCAGAGCTGCTTTCTGTTTTCTTAAAAAATAAGTGTTCTTGGTCATTATAGTTTATAGTACAATCTTTCATGTAATTTGTGTTTAATATGAATATTTAAAAAGTCATTAAACACAGTACCAAAAAATATCTGAACTTGGTGAGAAAACATTTAAAAATATAGGTAGTACTCATAGTACTAAAAGAAAAATCTTTTTGTGTCAAAAGTGTGCATTAAAATTATTTTTATGTTCCATAAAATTAAAAAAAATTACTAAGTGGAAAAAAAAACAGACCAAAAAAAAAATCTATTTATGATCCAGCATACACCAAATCAAAACTTACAATGAACTAGACATGTAGTTTTTAAGAAATTGAAACCACTGGGACCAGCAGTTAGTGTAATGGCTATGTTGCTGGACTCCCATGTAGTCGACCGCGGTTCGTGTCCCAGACCTGGTGGCTTAAAACTCACGCCGGGCATGTGTGTGTGTGTGCCCAAGATCCCAGGAGGAGAATGGAGGAGAAGGGATTGTGGTGTGACCATCCCCCCTGGGGGGTGATTTCTCGCTTTCTATCTCTCTGTCTCTCTCTGTCTGGCGAGCGCATGCGCCCTATAGCAAAAACCTCTCCAAAAAAAAAAAAAAAAAAAAAGAAAGAAATTGAAACCACTCACATGGTATAAACTTGATTTTCTCATCACATTCCCACTCTTTCAAAATAAATGATTTTATTTCAATTGGCTTATTAGGGAAAAGTTGAAAGTAAAGATAGTCTACCCATAACCACTTCATACAAGATACATGAAAAAAAAAAGATGGAGACATGAAACATTATTGAGTTAAGAATATTTGAAAATAAGGAGGGCAATGAGAGAACTTATAAAACTTTATAGACCTTTAAAGAAATAGCAAAACATTATTAACCTGTAATATTTATGACTTTTATGAGTGTTGATGTAGTAAAAGGATATCCACCACATTACAAAGTTGAGCCCTAAAATCATCTGTAGGACTTCCATAGATGATAACATTGTATTTCAAATCCAGAAAAGGGATTGGTGCAGAATCTCACTAGACATACTTCAGCTGTAGTCTCTCATGTGATTCATGCCTCAAATTCCAGATGGGATAGACTCAAATTTAAGAGTAGATAAAAGAATGCAGAAGGGTAAGAAGGATAAAAAAGAATAAAGAGGAAGGATGAGAAGGATAAAGTAGTTAAAGACATATTTATGAACATAAATGATACATTTCATAGGTTTAAAAGCCAAAGGCAGAGATTACAAAACAAACTATGTTAGCTTTGGCTGCATGAAATAGAAATGTTATAGGACATTAAGAATGTAACTGTCAAATCTAAAGGCAGACAATAGTTAATAAGCATGCCCATGCAAGCATGTACCCAAATCCAACTCCAAAAAATATGATCAAGGAATATGAACATACTTGCCTAAAGAGGAAGTGCATATAACTAATAGCATTGTACAAAATTCAATTATTAATAACCAAATGAAATAAAATGATAAAATATAGTATTGTGATTTTTTTCTTTTTGTAAAGTTTATATAGTGGAAATTCAGTTGATGTTACACAATGAGATCAACTTTGCTGTTATGTAAATTAGTACAATCTTTCTAATAATTAACTTAAAAATATGTATTAAGGACTTAAAAATTAACCTTTGAGTTTTCTACTTTTAGAAATCCATCCTGAGGTATGAAATGGTGATTAAAAAGTATTTAGAAATAATCTTCAGCATAAATATCCTATAATCCAGGAAAGATTAAATAAAGTAATTATTATTTAAAGGTTAAATAGTGTACTATCTTCTAAAAAGTGTTTCAATCAGGTTTGAATGAATGATCTACAGAAAAACTTACAATACAATCTTAAGTATAAAAAGCAGAACAGAGGGACCAGAAGATGGCATCATGATGGCTATGTTGCTGAACTCCCACATCATCAACCGTGGTTTGAGTC
The DNA here is from genome assembly GCA_026018925.1 of Tupaia tana. Lineage (NCBI taxonomy): Eukaryota > Metazoa > Chordata > Mammalia > Scandentia > Tupaiidae > Tupaia > Tupaia tana. Next base: position 35,423,815 of record JAKSZU010000016.1, read on the forward strand.
CCAGACCTGGTGGCTTGAACCTCATGCCAGTTGCATGTGCATGCATGCCCAAAATCCTGAGAGGAGAGGAGGAGGGACTGTGGCATGGCCTTCCCCGCTGGGGGTGGGGGGGAAGGGTAATTTCTCACTTTCTGTCTCTCTGCCTCTCTCTGTCTCTCCTGTGAGCACACTTGCCCTGTGGCAAAAATCTCCCTTAAAAAAAAAAAAAAAGATTGGCAGGAAATATACAAAATATTAGCTTTGCTTCCCTCTCTTAGGTTTGTGCTTACATGGAATCATTTAAAAATTTATGCTTTCTATAATTTTTATTTCTGTATTTCTATTATTTTCATGTATTCTTTAACAATCCAGAAAAAAATTACAGTATTCTAAAGAAAACATTAAGAATTTGGTAGGTATAATCTAGTCGAAAGGCACAAGCTGCTAATTCATCAATACATACATTCCTTCAGTTAGGAAGAGTCTTGTCTAAGAATTTAGATCTTTGTATTCTTAACATTTCTTAAAACACCTATATTAACTTGAAAAGGCATGTGAAGATTTTGTTAAGTGCTTAGGAAAATTAAACCTAAGCTTTCAAGTAAAGTATTAAACCAAATTTCTACTCATAAAGATTAGACTAACGGAAGTCTTACCGCCACAACCCAGAAACTTATGCTTTGCAATGGAAAGAGGGAGATAAAGATGGGACTTCATAAATTAGCTTTCAAATAGCTAAACATAGAAATTATTTTCAGTAAGATATTATTTAAGTTTAATAGCATCAAATCTCACTTCACAAATGGTCACATATCTTTTTATTCCCCATAGGAATATTTTGCTGCTTCTTTCATTGGAATAACTTGGAGACTCTTTGGCTCTAAATTAACTGAGATAGACTCAATGGAGATTCGGTAACTCCAATTCTGATGCTCCTCTCACACTGCAGCAATAAAGGAACCAGAGAGAGTTTGATTTGTTTAAGATGGCCTTCACCGGCTGTGGTGAAGCTCTGGAGAGCACTTTAACAATTTCATTTCCAACCCAGATCCATTTGTTGATAGCAGGTACAAGTATACCGTGGACAAAATGATATTTGCCCTTCAATAGAGAGAGAAATGTTTCAAATCACTGGGCTATTTCCCCTAGGAAATGGTCTCTTCCCTTTGTTATTCATTCATTCATTTTATCCGATGAATATTTCAGAGTTTATTGCCAGGAAGACATGAAGGATATATAAAAATAAAACATAACTACTCCATAAAACTTTATATTCTAGAAGAAAAATAGGAGGGGCCTTTAAAATGTTGATGGAAAATGTGTGTTATGAAAAAACTACGCAGGGACTTCAAAAATTTTTGCACCGAAATAAACTGATCTTTTAATTTCATTTTTCCATGACCTTCCTGAAGTTCCCTCATGTCTCACACTTATTTCTCTTTCTCCCACAATATTTTTTTTTTTCGTACCACATTGACACAAGGACTAACGCGTGTCTCCCGTGCAGATTAACTGCTGATACATACATATATTCTGTTTTACACATTAGGAGGCGTGGGGCGATTTTCTGTAAAAATTCATTTCCTTCCTATTGGAAACATAAGTTGTGGAAAGATTTTTAAATAGAAATCTTCACCATCTATTTAAAATATGTTTTGAATGACAAAAATTGTCATGAACTATGTTACACACACATTTCTTTGACATAAAGTGAGATGTACCCCATACATAGTAATAATTGCCAGATGTGTGCTCCTGGGAGACTGAATAAAAATAAGACTCAGAAACGCCTTTATGACCCACTTGGATATTGTGAAGTAATGACTGGCCTTTGTGCGGAGAAGCAGGTAGCTGCCTCACCTGAATACAGGCTTATGACTCAGCCTAGTGGAACCCGTGGCAGTAGAACCAACTGGTTTCCAGTCTGTCTTATTTGCCAAATGAGTCCTAGGTTCTGTTTGCTCCATAAGCAACCAATCGACCCAGCAAGTATCCCAGCAGTTGACCTGATAATGTAGAGGGGAGGTGTATTTGTTAACCTGTGGTTTGTAGTTTTCTTCTTGGATTGCTATTTAACAACCATATCAAGTTTCTAAATAGATAATTTCTTTTTTTTTTCTTTAGAGAGATTCTTGCTATAGGGCACATGTGCTCGCTACAGAGAGAGAGAGAGAAAGCAAGAAATCACCCCCCAGGGAAGATGGCCATGTTGCAATCCCTTCTCCTTCATTCTCCTCTCAGGATCTTGGACACACACGCACAGGCTCCTGCTGTGAGTTTTAAGCTGCCAGGGCCAGGACTCAAAACTGTCGTCAACCACGTGGGAGTCTAGCGACATAACCATTATGCCATCTGCTGGTCCCTCTCAATAGGTAATTTATGAGTTATTTCCCTAATTTGACTTAATGATATTTAGATTATATTGATTTAGGTCTTTCACCTCTTTCAACAGGCAGCCCTTTTTGCAAATTGTCACTTTATAGAATGGGCACCATTCCTGACAGTAGTAGCTTCTGTCGGTACTGTTTGGTGATGTGACACAAGAGAGGGAGTTGGTGAAATCCGTTAGTTTATCTGACAAGGTGTTACCAGGTCTATGTTATGGAATACTAATCTCACAAAGTGCTCTAAAATATGGGGTTTTGTGTTGAAATAAATTGGAAATATTCCCTATTGTATTTGCCTCTTTGGCTGGACATTCTCTAAGTGTTGGTACATCAAAGTGCTGACAAGACTAATAAAGAAAACTGTTCATGTTTGTTTAATCCAGATTTTCCCAGTGCAATTCTGTTGAATATAATCCCATTAAAATGCCACAGAGATGGAATGAATTTAAGGGCACCTGCTGGGAATGATGGTTTAAAGAGTCTCTGGTTTGAGCCTGATCACTCCTGTGGGACCTCTGATCTGTTACCTTCTATCTGTGCTCTCTAGTTCTTGTCTGTGTAATTTTTGTCCCACTGTGGTGTGTAAATAAGTGGAGGGGAGGAAGTCTTGTTGTTACATTTGCAAAAGCTATAAAATTCAGATTTTAAAGTTAGGTTCTTTATGAACCATATTTGAAAAGTATGACTTTGCCTGGTGCTTCCTGCTAAATGGACAGTGGTAATTATTGCTTAACTAACTTAGGACAATGTGCCTCCCTGTTTGCACAGTAGTCCTCCAGTATTCTGTTTTTGGAATGTTCTAGATTTATAGCTTTGTTTCTTCCATTGTGAACCAAGATGAAACTGAGTGATAAAAAGAGAAAGGGAGGAAGAAAAATAAGCACCCTCAGCAGAGTTTCACACTACAACCCCCCACCTCCTTTGCCCTCCTAGCAGCCAGGACCACAGGCACATGAACATGTACAGATTGATCTGGGTACTGAACCTCAGTCTTCCATGTGGCCTCCAGCTTGCAGAACCTTGTGCTACTGCTGCACCTTCTCATCTGGGCCTATAGGTCCTACTTTTTACTGTGCAACTGTCAAGCCAAAAGGTATTATAATCTTTATGGACAGTCCAATAATTCCACTTATCATTGTAAAGGAAGAGAAATAAACTATAACAGTTTACACTAGCGATATTATATCTATTAAGTTAATTCTTACTAATTTGTAAGTATAAAGTATATTTATTGCTTTAATTTGGAATTTATATTTATTACAGAGTCAAATATATTTCATATGTTTGTAATTTAGAATTTCACCTGTAAAAATTGTGTTTTTGCATCTATTGAAAATACATCATTTAGAGTTTTGGATGTTTTGTTTTGGAATTAAGATACACATTAAAATTGACCTGTCATAACATGTACAGGTATATTTCTTAGTTTGTCAGTATGTCTGTTGCTATTTTATTTTATTTTTACATGTATAGAATGCATTTATAAATGTATTTTTATTATATAAATACATTTATTTATAAATGTATTTTAGCTATACATTTTAGTTTTAGTTTCAACCTTTTAATTTAATTTTAATTTTTTTGTTTATTTATTTTTAGAGAGATTTTTGCTATAGGGCCTGTGTGCTCACTGGAGAGACAGAGACAGAGAGACAAAGTGAGAAATCACCCTTCTTTGGGGGTGGCCACACCGCAATCCCTTCTCCAGTATCCTCTTGGGATTTTGGGCATGCACACACATGCACTTAGTGTGACTTTCAAGCCACTGGTCCAGGACTCAAACTGTGGTCGATAACACGGGAGTCCAGTGACATGACCATTATGCCATCTGCTGGTCCCTTGATTTTGTTTTTTAAATGTGTCAGTCTATGTTTCTGTTACATTTCAAAGATGAAGGTATTACTATTTCCTTTCAAATCTATTTATTTTTAGCTATTTGATATGTCATCCTTTAATCTACTTGGAATTTATTTTGCTTTATAGTATAAGTTGGCATCTAAGTATTTTTCTTCCAACAATAGCTATTATTTTTCTTCTCAAATAAAACTCTGTGAAATCTATCATATAGAATTATTCATAGTTCATGCCACAATCATTTACCTGAAAATAGTCAAGTTTATCCACCTGAATATTCAAATCCTAAAACCTGAGCGGAATCTTACTGTTCATGTCACATCTCAGGTAATAGCTAAGGCTGGTAGTTATTTACTCAAAAATTTTTTTCCTGTCAAATTGCTACTTCTATTGTGGACTATAAAAGCATTTTCATGTCAATAGTCTGACAGCTTTATTAATGTTGGACAAAAATTAATATGTTATGAAAATGAAACAAATCTATAGTTTTTGGGGAAAATTATAAAATTAAATGTGTAGGTAACCTACCTATAACTGCTATAAAGTATTTTTGGAAGAGAGATATGCAAAAAAGCTATTACCTACATAAGATGTATATTTAAAGGTTTTTTTTTTTTTTTTTTTGCTATAGGGTGCGTGTGTTCATCAGAAAGACAAGAGAGAGACAGAGAGACAGAAAGTGAGAAATCACCCCCTGGGGGGATGGCCATGCTGCAATCCCTTCTCCATTCTCCTCTCAGGATCTTGGGCATGCACGCACATGCGCCTGGCATGAGTTTAAGCCACTGGGTCTGAGACTCAAACCATAGTCGGCTACATGGGAGTCCAGCGATATAGCCATTACACTAACTGCTGGTCCTTAATTTTTTTTTTTTTTATCCTGGATTCCAGATACATAAAAAAAAGCAGATATATTTAACCATTATATACATGTGATTTGTCAAACAGCATAAACTTTCATTTCAAGGAGTTTATCTGTTGGTATTGACTTAAATTATCCCTTGTTTTATCATATGGGAACATAAGTTATGTAATCAAACATACAAGAATTTTGAACCAATGTTGATTCAAATTGTGTTGTCTTATTGCATTGTCTTTTCAAAGTGCTGCTGGTTGAAAAGAGAAGCATTGTGTTTACAAGTCTGTTTTGAAATGTTTGCCAAAATTTAGGTAGTGTCTTTAATAAATATGTTTCTGTCCAGCATCTAAAGGTAATAATAATAATAATATTAATAATTTTTTTCCTGCTCAAACTTCTTTAAGTTAGCTCTTTATTCAATATTACATTTACCTGTAGTTTAATGTTACTGGCTTTTGTTAGATTACATATAAATGTATCATTATAAACATACTAGCAATAATTATACTTATTAGGAGCAAACTATAACCACAGAAATGAAATGTCAGAAAGTCCCTCTAGAATGAGGGCCCAGGAAGTTGCTGGATATTACTGCTATAGGATAAACAGCCTGTCTTCCTTCCTGGAATCTATAAGGTCATCAATCTTGGCCTTTCTCCACACTCTTTCTCTCCAAGTCGGGGGCGGGAGAAGAGTGATTTTTCTGAATAAGTTCCAAGAAAAGGAGCTGGACATGCATGGCTTTGTTCTTTCATTTCTCTCTCTGGAATTTACCTGTCTCCAAAGTGTTTCCAGTTGTCTCTTGGCCCTAATGTACTTTAAAGTAAGAGCCCAAGCTTTAGGAAGAGAGTTCCTGATGCTACAGCTACCTGGGACTTGGAGGGCAAGTCTCTCTAGCTGCAGGATTCCTTGTTCAGAAATCTATTTTGCTACAATCCCCAACCACATCTTCCAGTTAAGAAGATGTAAGAAAACTGATATTTTTATCCTCATCTACCAAACTTCTTCATCTGTCTCTTAGCTGATTCCAAGCCTGGGTGGATGAGAGTCATTGATTCTCTTCAAATCTTAGCAGCTATTGAAGATCAAGAATAAACATATTGAAGGGGATTACAATGTTATTGTCTTTTCTCCTTAAAGACTCACTTGATCTATTTGATTGAATATGAGCAATGATGAGACATATTCTTATGATTTTTTCTTTTCTTGAGGCTTTATACAGTCACATTCAAGTGTGCTCAGGAAGCTACAACATACCAAAGATATATACATTTGTCTTCTCTTATGCCTCTGCAGTTTTCATAAAGCATATCTAAAGGTTATTAATCTTGTAAACAAACAAACAAAAAAAACATTCACTTATCCTTTCTGTTTCAAGGACTCTAAATCTCACAGGAAACAAGAGTTATAGGTGTGGTGTATATTATCCTTAAATTTAAGGTAAATAGGCTATGGTAGCTGCCATCCATGTCAGCTCTAGCTAACTATGGGCCTATGAGCATTCATCTAACATTGCTAACATTATCTGATAGCAGTATTTCATATTTCACAAGAATTGTGTGTTTTTTTTTTTTTTTTTTTTTTTTGAGAGGTTTTTGCTATAGGGCACGTGCACTCGCCAGAAAGACAGAGAGAGAGACAGAAAGCGAGAAATCACCCCCCAGGGGGGATGGCCACACCGCAATCCCTTCTCCATTCTCCTCTCAGGATGGGTACACACGCACACGTGCCCGGCGTGAGTTTTAAGCCACCGGGTCCGGGACACGAACCGCAGTCTACTACATGGGAGTCCAGAGACACAGCCATTAAGCTAACTGCTGGTTCCTATATTTCATAAGAATTGTCAAATGGCTCTAGTTTCTTTGCAATAGTCTTAAAGTGATAAATGGTCAGACAATAGACTCTAAAATGTAGGTGTGTTATGCTTCCCGTGTTCAGCCTAAATATTATCTTTCTTTAACCCTCAATTGTAGGACCTTGGGGGTAGGCTTTCTTTTTATGAATAGTCTCATTATCAGTATGTATCACAGTACCTGATATAGATGGCAATAAATGTTGCATAAAGTAACATGATAGAAAAATCTGCCAAAGGTATATATGAGTCATAGTAAAATAAAAGTAAAATCACATCTATAGAGCTTTATTGCGATCTGTATGGTGAATGGTGTTTCTCATGGTTTTGTGTCTTTAAGATTTTAGGATCAATAAATGGGCAAGAGTCAGTTGACTTCTTTTATTAGAGTAAAACAGCATTATGTAGCGCTCATCCTCTTAATCAAGGAACATGAAGAGTTTTCCCAAAAGGACCCTCCCCATTTTTTATCTTACTATCTACTGATACAGATTACTGTACCTCATTTTGGAGAAAACAAAATAGGTGAGTTTTCGAAAGTCAGGAAATATCATAAATACTACTTCCAGGGAAATCCTTATATGCCACCCTATTTCAATTTCCTCAGGTAATAAAGAAAGAATGAGATGTCTTGAGAAAGCTGATCAGGAGAGATCATAAATGGAAACCAAGTCTCTCAATTCTCACTCTAGAGTTTTGTGCTCTGATAGTGGATAGATATTCTACTGCATAGAGTTCCTTTAAGATTTTTTTTTCTCTTTTTTTTTGGAGAGGTTTTTGCTATAGGGCACATGTGCCCGCCAGAAAGACAGAGAGACGGAGAGACAGAAAGCGAGAACTCACACCCCACGGGGAATGGCCATGCCGCAATCCCTTCTTCATTCTCCTCTCAGAATCTTGGGCGTGCACACACACACGTCTGGTGTGAGTTTAAGTCACTGGGTCTGGGACTTGAACCACAGTTGACTACATGGGAGTTCAACGACATAGTCATTATGCCAACTGCTATTCCCAAGATGTCTTTTTTCTAAAAATTTATCTTCTTTAAAGACTTGATCTAATAAGGACCAGCAGTTGATGTAATGGCTATGTCACTGGACTCCCATGTAGTTGACTGCAGTTCAAGTCCCGGACCTAGTGGCTTAAACTCACACTGGGTGCCTGTGCTTACGTGCCAAGATCTCAAGAGGAGAATGGAGGAGAAGGAATTACAGAGTGGCCATCCTCCCTTTGGGGGTGATTTTTCACTTTCTGTTTCTCTGTCTCTCTGTCTTTCTGGCGAGCACATGCGCTCTATAACGAAAACCTCTCCAAAAAAAACAAAAATAAAATCCCTTGATCTAATGATGGTTATGAAGGATAGTGTATACAGAAAAGTTTTTTGTCCTAGGTAGGTGAGACAATTCCAAAAAATAGCTTTTTATTTATTTATTTAAGTGGAGTTGCTCTTTTTCTTTTTTCTTTTTTTTTTTTTTTTGGAGAGGTTTTTCGCTATAGGGCGCGTGCGCTCGTCAGACAGACAGAGAGAGACATAGAGACAGAAAGCGAGAAATCACCCCCCAGGGGGGATGGTCACGCCGCAATCCCTTCTCCTCCATTCTCCTCTCGGGATCTTGGGCACGCACGCACACACGCCCGGCGTGAGTTGTAAGCCACCGTGTCCGAGACGCGAACCGCGGTCGACCACGTGGGAGTCCAGCGACATAGCCATTACGCTAACTGCTGGTTCCCGAGTTGCTCTTTTTCTAAACAAGTCTTGCATTTATAATAATTTTATACTCCAATATAAACAATAAATACAGAAAAGCTTTCTTTTAGAACATATGTAATTACCAAGGTAGTTTTTTCTATTATTCAATAATAAATATTTTCATTACACAGAGATATTCCTAGATAACTGGAAAAATCTAAAATCATATAAAAAATGTCTTGTTGGGACCAGCAGTTGGCGTAATGGCTATGTCGCTGGACTCCCATGTTGTCGATCATGGTTGGAGTCCCGGACCTGGTGGCTTAAACTCACGCCGGTCATGTGTGCGTGTGTGCCCAAGATCCCGAGAGGAGAATGGAGGAGAAGGGATTGTGGCGTGGCCATCCACCCTGGGGGTGATTTCTCACTTTCTGTCTCTCTGTCTCTCTCTGTCTTTCTGGCGAGCACACGCGCCCTATAGCAAAAACTTCTCCAAAAAAAAAAAAAAGAAGGCGTGGACTTAGGCCAGCCCCATAGCACAACCATTCTCCTGGGATGTGACCAAGGCTGCACACTCTGTGTGATTCCACTTCAATGGGATATTAAATGGATTGCATCACCCCAAGAGCCTTTAGATAAAAGAAGAAACCTGGGCAAAACGGGGAGAGTGAAGCTATTTGACTTGGCCAAAGCATATAACTTTAAGCTTAGTGACACAAGTACTGTTACCCTGGAAGCTAGTGGAAGACAGGGTTGGGTCATGTGGCTTTTGACTTTAATTCTAATGACTTGGCTGCAGGTATAAGTCAAAAGGAATTTCTAATTTGACAGGTCACTTCAGCACATGGAACCTTTCTCCATGGCATGGAGGCACCTAAAAACATTGCCAGGCTGCAACAGTAGGCTGCTGAACATGGATTGGAGCTGGGGATTTAGGAAAGTGAGGCTCTGAGACCTGACTGGATGTGATTCTCTGGACCTCAGCAGACACCTCCCAAATTACCCTCATTGAAACATCCGACAGCCCAGAATGCATTTTGTTCTTCAATAGTGGTTGTTCTCATTAACACAAAGTTAGAAATTGCTTCAGCTCTTCTTGATGCCCATTTGAATTGTACTCTGCACATAATTTTGCTTTATTAGAAATCTAGACACCAGAAGTGGCCTAGTGAAATTTTTTTAACCTTGGATTTTTTTATCTTGTAGAAATTGCTTTTTTTTTGAAGAGAAAGATAAAATTTTATAAAGGATAATTAATAGGAAATTAAAAAGTAACACAGAATTTATGAAATTCCTTATTTTAGAAATAAGGATGTTGTGTCTCTAAGATGTTACGTGTCATACAGAGTTGTATAACAAGGCACTGGCAGATTGCAGCAGATATTTTCAGTTGCCAACCCAATGCCATTGCACCTTCCTTGGAGACAAATCTTAATTTTTTTTCATTTTAAGTTTATTTATTATTTTTAATACATTCAATTGCTATATATAATTTAGCTTGTAGAGAGAATTTACTCAACATAAACTATACCTCAGACCAGTCCAGGTGAGAATACTATATATGTTATCAACAGTTAGTAAACCATTTCTGTGTCCCACAAATGTCTTATTCTCTATTTTTCTCTCTAATTTCCTTCCCTGCATTCTCCCTCTCTCCCACCCTCTGCCCACACTGTCTCCAGTGTCTATAACTATTTTCAATGCTGTTATGCCCTCCAATCTTTCAATCTCTACCACAGAGTACAGTCAGTTTATGTTAAGTGAAGATATACAATGTCTCTTTCTCATAGCCTGACTTGCTTCACTAAAAATTAAATCTTCCATATTTGCCTAATTTCTATCAAATGCCATGGCATTTGTTTTTTTAATGGCTAAATAGTATTCTAGAGAGTACATGTGCCACACTTTTTCAATCCGTTCCTCTGCTTGTGTATATTTGGATTGGTTCCATGTCTTAGCAATTGTGAATAATGCCTCAATAAACATAGATGTGCAAGCACTTTCCCAACAGAATATTCTCCTGTCCTTTGGGTAGAAATCCTGGAGTGGAACTGCTGGATCATATGGTAGTTCTATTTATAGGCCTTTGAGGAAACTCCATATTATTTTCCACAGTGACTGGACTAATTTACATTCCCACCAAGTGTAAGAGATTTCTCTTTCACCACAACCCTGAGAACACTTACCATTTTTTGTCTTTTTAATCTTCACCATTATGACAGGAGTTAGGTCATATCTCATTGTGGTTTTAAACTGTATCTCCCTTATGATGAGGGATGTTGAACATTTTTTCATATGTTTTTTCAGGTGAGTTACTTGAGTTGTCTATATACATTTCTCTTTTTGAAAAGAATGGAAATTTATTTCTGGTTATCAGTTCCTTATCTGAGGCAGTTTACAAAAATATTCTCCCATTCCAAGGGTTTTTGATTCACACTAATTACTGTCTTTCGCTGTGCCGAAACTTCTTAATCTGATATAATCTCACTTGTCTATTTTTAGGATTATTGCCTATGCTTTGGGGGTCTTATTTTGAGAGCTTTTGCCTACTCTAATGTCTTCCAGAGTTTCCCCAGTGCTTTCTAGTAGTTTTATAGTTTGAGGTCTTAGGTTTAGATCTTTGATCTATTTTAAGTTGATTTTTGTTCATAGTGAATGATGGGGGTCCAGTTTTATCTTTCTACAGGTGGATACCCAGTTTATCTAGCACTATTTTCTCCAGATTTTCCTTTTCCTACTGGACTGACCGATATCCTCTGTCAAAAATCAGCTGGCTATATGTTTCAGGATTTATTTCTGGAGTCTCTATTCTGTTCCACTGGTCCACCTATCTGTTTTTGTGCCAATACCATGCTGTTTTGATTATCACAGCTTTATAATATATTTTAGGGGCAGGGGTGAGGTGCCACCCAATCCAGTCTTCGTGCAAAAGATTGCTTTGGCAATATGGAGTCTTTTATGATTCCATACAAATTCTATGATTTTCTTTTCTAGATCTGTGAAGAATGTCCCTGGCAATTTGATTAGAAATGAGCTAAACATGTAGATTAATTTGGGAATAATTGCAATTTTTATTATATTAATTCTTCCAATCTAGAAACATGGAATGTTCTTCCACTTTTTTGTGTCATTTTCAATGTCTGTTTTGAAATTTTCATAGTTTTTCTTGTAAAGGTCTTTGACTTCCTTGGATAAGTTTATCCCTAGTATCTTACACATTTTATGGCTATGGTAAAAGTGATTATTTTCTTCAGTGCTACATCATTCAGCCTGTTGTTTGTATATCTTACAGAAATTTCAATGCCATGTCTGTATATTTCCAGAAAGATCAGAATCTCATGGTCACTTTTGGCTCCAGTTTCTGCCTATTCTGAATTAGGATATTGTATAAAGTGTTTACCTCAATCACTCATTACTCATTGCTATGGACTGAATGTTTGTGTTCCTCATAAATTCATGTGTGATTATATCAGATTAAGAAGTTTCTTCACAGCAAAAGACAGTAATTAGTATGAATCAACAATCCTTGGAATGGGAGAATATTTTTGTAAACTGTGCCTCAGATAAGGAACTGGGAACCAGAAATAAATTCTAAACCCCAATGGCATTGTATTTGGAGTTGAGGCCCTTAGGTGTGATTAGGTCATATGGGTGGAGACTTTAAGAATGAAATCAGGGACCTTTAAGAGACTGAAGAGACCAGAGCATTCCCTCTACCATGGGAGGGCATTATAAGGAGACAGCTGTTTATAAACACAAAGAAGCCAGACATGCTAACACCCTGATCTTAGACTTTTGATCTCCAGAAATATGAAAAATAAATGTTTGTTGTTTAAATTGCCAAGTTTATGGTATTCTGTTACAGTAGTTCAAGTATACTAAGGCACTCATCATTACCTATACCTTAGAGAACAAGCTAGGCTGAGGTCAATTAGGGGTTGTTAGACATTTGTGAGTAATACAATATATATTTCTTTAAATACATAAAGGTTTTCATATATAACTTGGTCAATTTGGCTTGCTGAGCAAAAATACCACAGACTGGGTAATTTATAAACAACACACATTTACTTCTCAGAATTTTGAAGACTGAAAGACCAAGATCAAGGCATTAGCAGGTTCAGTGTCTGGGGAGGGCTGCTCTTTCCTTCCTTTTTTAAGGGTGCTAATCCCATTCAAAGGGCAGAGCTCCCAAGACTTAATATCCTCTCACAGATCCCACCTTTTAACTTTTGTACTGAGTATTAATTTCTATGTGACTTTTAAAAGGACACATCATTCAAACCATGTAGTCTAAATCCTGAGTGTGCACTGTAGAACACTGTATCATGAAGTTGGTTTTATTTGCTCATATGACTCCTAGGAGCCTTGGTTCAGTGTAGCCTCTACTCTAAGAAACATGAAGAATGAATGCAAATGAAGGCAGACATAAAGTGAAGTAGAATCTTCCCCAGGGGCAGGTTTCACAGGCCTGAGACTGCTGACGGGAAGCACAGAAGGCCATGCCTGTGGTCCAGAAGAGGTGAGTGAGGGCTGCTTCCAGATGAGCCCACTCTGGGCACAGCCCCAGAAGATGAAGTAGTGGGCTGCCTGCTACCAAGCCCTAGAATAGGGAGAAGTGCCTTCACATGCAGCCTGAGTTCTGTTGGGGCTGGTGCAGACCTCCCCATGAGGTCATGTTCCTGAAAGACCTGGGTCCTGTAGCCAGTGAAAAAATACTTTTTCCCTACAGGCAGGTAATACCAAAGGAAAAAGCAGGAAGAGAGAGCTGACAGAGTGTGGTGCGTTCTTTCTTTCAAATTCATTTGTAGCAGCAGTTGTGGTGTCTCCTGGGGATGAGTCAATAGGCCCAGTGAGGAAAGTAGCACTACACTCAGAAGAGACCCATACTTGGAGTTTAATGCTCTGCCATTGCTGTTTGATGTAACAGAGGAGTACATGCTGGGTTGGCACACATGTGGTCCTGACTTCTGCCACCTCCTGTCTCCTTGGAATGAGTTCTCAGAGGTCTACTGCCCGCTACCCCAGAACCCTAGATCTTACTCATATGTTGTTCATACAGTCCTCAGGGGTTCTACATAAAATTCAATGACGATATTAAGATGGGCTGATAATAAAATGACAACATAGAGACTCCTAGAGTGTGAAAGCCATTTTCCTCTCATTTTCAAACTTCTAGGGAGAGATTCAAGTTCACGATTAAAATTTCCTTGCAAGTTGAAGTTAAAGTTCAAAAAAGTTAAATCCAAAGGTTAAATACTGAAATCATTTTTTCTTACCTTTTGTGTTAGTTCAAAGAAATGAAAGTTAAAATGATTTTTCCCTATCCTCTTATCCACCAAATCTGTTGTCTCTGTTGAATATGGATACCTCAGAGTTGTGTTAGTTTAATATCAAATATCAAATACATTTTCATTTTTAAGAGTACAAAGAATAAAACAGAGATAAATATTCTATGAAGATTAAAAGTTATACCAGCCCAGACATCCCATGACTGTGTGCAGGAAACAATTACCAGCCCCAAGGGTTGTCCTGAAGCTAGATTAGAGGTTTCCATGTTCTTCACAAGAACAGGGTTGACATGGGTCCAATCTATTGCTTTCCTTCTCTTCTCTGATCACACTTATCTTTCTGTCTCTCTCTTGCACTGAATAAATAGATGAACTAAAATAAAGGAAATGATATGATTGACTCTTACTGAGGCTGACCACTTGTTAAATGACTCCAGGCCAGTATGAAGGAAAGGACCGAAGCAATGCCCTCTTTTGCTTCACACTCTTTCCAGCTTCTGGTTGCTGGGACCCCTCTCAAGTTATTTTGTAGAAAAATGCAATAACCCCATGCAAAGTTGAGCAGTGCCCTCTGCTTCTTCTCCTGGGCCAAAGGTATGTGTATCTCCATACTTCAACTCAAGAGAAAAGAGAATTGTGGATTCATCATGTGTAAAGCATACTCTCTCTTATGGTCTGTCAATAATGAATGAGTAGCAGAATCAATAAAAGCATAGATGTGTTTGGAGTGTGATTACAAGAGTTCATTCAGCATCTCGCTGCCCAGACTATGAGTTCGTGTTCTAATCACACGGGCTGGCCTACCACATCTACACCCACAACTGCCCTGCTTTTTGCTTTCATATTTGGTTCATGTTATTCTCTGTGCCTTGGTTATCTGACTCACTTCTATGTTCCAGAACTTAGCATGGAAATGATTTTCTCTTGGGAGATTTCCTTCTGCCCTCAGAGCCCCCTTTTCTGTATATCCACGATACCCTGAATTTAGAGGGCCAAGGTCATGACTTCAATTACTATAATGTATTTGGACATTGTACTAGTCTAAAAACTATGCAAAGACAGGAATAGTACTTGTTTAAAAATACACTCAACCTTTTGTATAGAGCTTGGAATAGAATGGTACTGTTGTTACACTGATTGAAACATCTGAACATATATTTCTTTATATTTCATATTTTTCTAAAAAGCTCAAAATAAAACTGGTAAAAAATATTTTAAGAAATGAGTACCTATTTGTTTTGACACATATTTTATGGGAAAAGACTAACCAGACACTAGCAAAATAAAAACTACCTTTAATACTCTTTATATTAATGTTCTATTATGCCCCATGGAGTCTTTGCTTGGTCTGGTAAATTAATGTTTTGTTTGCTTATTTTTTGGTAGGGAGTGCTCATACTTAACCAGAGAAAGAGAGAGAGAGACAGAGACAGAGACAGAGAGAGGGAGAGGA
The DNA here is from genome assembly GCA_026018925.1 of Tupaia tana. Classification (NCBI taxonomy): domain Eukaryota; kingdom Metazoa; phylum Chordata; class Mammalia; order Scandentia; family Tupaiidae; genus Tupaia; species Tupaia tana. Next base: position 35,439,180 of record JAKSZU010000016.1, read on the forward strand.
GAAAGCACACCTTCACAGTACCTTTTCTTCCATCTTGGCCCCCTTTTGGAATTTTGGGAACACATGAACAAGAGCCTGGCTTGTTTCTCAAGTTGGTGGGTCTGGGACTTGAACCATGCAGTTGGCCATGTGGGGTCTGGGTTCCCCAATCACCAGGCCATGGAGCCAGCTCGTGAATTAACTTTGAAGAGTCTGCTATCACATCAACTTTTATGACCTCAGAAGGTCTATGCTTCAGTTACTTTGTGAAATTAGAGATGATAATGACTATGGCTAAGAAATATTTATAAAATATATTTGATTTAAAAGTTTCATAACTAAATGCTAAGAAATAATGATTTCAAGTACATTTGTCTCAGGCTCTGATAATCTTATTAGTAATGAAGGAGAGAAAGAATGGTCTTTCTATTTGACAGTTGATATTTCTAGCTCTCAAATCAGGCTAGTGCAGTTAAATATTCCAGTCATATTTTATATCTGTCTCTTGTTTCCAAATTATTCAACTATGCCAAGGAAAATAATATTGCTTGATTCTATCTTTAGATAGTATGTTGACATGCTTACAAGTGATATGATTTTGAATTTCGGTAAACCATATTTAAAATCATCATTGTATTCCTTATCTGTCTACTAGGTGGTAATTTGGTTTACTGCTATTAATGTGATTTTTCTATTTTTTCACCCTATGTAAAATTACTCTAATCATCTATTCCCCAAATAAAATACTATACTCAGAGATAGCATAATATTAAGGATAAATGTCTAATCAATACAAATAATCTAGGAAACAGGTGAAAAAATGTTTGAAAATAACACCAAAATTTGGAGATTTGTCTTATTTTGAGTGAAATGTACCATTTTCTTGGCTTTAAAGCTTAACACGGACCTTTGGTCAAATCATTTCCTTTTTCTACTTTTCAGCATTCATATTTGCGATATTCACATTTATATAGAGCAATTCGAAATTGTTTGATTTGATTTCTTACTATTTTTATAATTTATTTTCTGTGTTTATCTTAATTTAGATATTTCAATTTTTCAAGCTTGAGCATATAAGAGTAGATTCCAAGGTTTGAAGACTGACTTTTTTAATACTAAATCAATATCTATTCAGAGTAATGATATGCAAGACAAGACAAGAAGGGACTGATGGAAGAAAAGCACTTGCCTTTTTCCTTTCTCAATTTCACTGGTATCAGTGCATCATTTGGTGAAGATGAAGAACCATGTCAGATACGTTCCAAGGATGGAGTGGCACCACCTGTCTTTCCCTCAACCAGGCAGATAGCAAGGCTGCTATAGTTTGAATATTTCCTCTCCCCAATTCATGTGTTAAAATTTGGTCTCCTGGGCCAGCAGGTGGTGTAGTGATAAGTTTCTGAACTCCCATACAATCGACTGAGGTTCGAATCCCAGACCTGGAGGCTTGAAACACACCAGGTACTTGTGTGTGCATGCCCCAAATCCTGAGAGAAGAATGGAAGAAAAGAGATTAAAATATGGCTATCCTCACAGGGGATGATTCCTCACTTTCTGTCTCTCTGTCTCTTTAGCAAATGCATGCACCCTATAGCAAGGATCTCTTTCAAGAGAAAAAAAATTGGTCCCCTAAGTAATGGTGTTGAGAGGTGATGAGACCTTGAAGTGATAAGATCTAGGGGCAGTGTCTGAATCATGGGTAGTGTTGTATTGAGAGAGGAAATGAATTCTTGCTCTCACAGGAGGGAATTAGTTCTTGTCAGAGCAGCCTATACCAAAGGAAGATGCTTCTCTACAGGAATCCTTCTTTTTGCATGTGCCCAGTGACTTTTCTGCTTCTCTCTGCCTTATTCTGATGCCAGCCCATGTCTTTGGACTTCCCAGGCACTGAAATTGTGAGTCAAATAAACCTTTTTTATTAACCACCCAGTCTCAGGTATTTCTGTTTAGCAATACAGTAATGTACCAAGATAGAGGCTTTTTCAGAACTCATACTTTACCCGGAACCAAAAACACACCTTTCATTCTATTGCTTACAGAATTTGATGGGTCTGTAGTCAGTCTACTCTTGGTCTACCACATCCTGCAGAAAGACTGCATCATACTCTAAAATAAAGTCATCATCTCCTCAAAACCAGAATGCTCCCCTCACTGTAATCCTGTGCCAAGAACCCATAGCCATAGGAACTTCAGGATACTGTAATTAACACTGCTGGTTTATTATTCATCAAATCTGACTACTTCATGTTGATCTGTTCTCAATCGTATTTTACAAATATTGGACCTATCTGTACAACCAAGAATTCTAATTGCAGACCAAAACTTTCTATTGAAATCATGGGGTCCTGTTTTTAATCTTCTTTCTCATTTTTGATTCAGCCATTCTTCTAATATTGCTTTTAATATATCACTTTCAGCTCGTCTCTAGTGTTCTCTACAAGACTCAGATGAACTCCTTGTTCTAGTCCTAGTGGCTCTCGAGTTCTACAACTAGTCCTCGGCATTAACTGCTTATTAATCCCCCTCTAGTTGCTCAGGTCTCAACCTCCCTCTGCAGTGAGGATGCTTGCTGCTATACTCCCAGGACCATAGCTTTCACAGATACTTTCCTTATAGATTCCAGCATAGGTGACTAATAAATACCATTGTGGTTTTTTGTAATAGGTTCTTTGACTAGCCCATCAGTCTCTGAAGCACAAGGAACTGATTTTGTTTTACCTATTTTGGCAATGGGCGCAAAGCAGAAAATACTATATAATCCCCTTACAATACTAGGCTGGGCTTATGACACAGGTAAACCTGAGGCACCATGCCAAAAAACATCCCTAAGTAGGTTGAACTTCCAGGCAGGATTCTACCCAAGTGTGAAGTGAAGGTACAGTGAGTCAGAGGCCCATTTCCTGGAATTGTGGCTAGGGAAATGAAATCTGTGACCATGAACATCTGTCCCCAAGTCTACTAGAGACTGAGACCACAGTGGGACACTGAAGTCCAGACCATATACAGAAATGGGTTTTTGAAACCCTCTCTAAGCCAGATGTGCTTATGTGCACTGCAAAAACGCTGTATTCCATAGGCAGGTACCACATGGGAGGCCCGAGTTCGAACTCTCATCTAACCTAATGGCCAGGCATGTGTCATTTGTCTATTCTCAGTGACTCAAGAGGCTAAGGCAGGAAGACTGTGAGCTCAAGGCTGGCCTGAGCAACACAAGACCTTGTCTGAAAAAGATGTGGCATGAGCCTGTGGTCTCAGGGGGGAGGCTCATGTAGGTGGATTTCAAAATGGTAAGGTCTTGTAGTAAAGAACAAAATAACAAAACAAACCCCTCACTGTCTTCTTCAAGAGGGAAGAGAAATGAAGGAGCCAAGTCTGAAAGGGCAGGGCAGTCTCAGCAGCCTGTGTTCAGAGAGGCTTTTAAAAGTCACATTCGATAAATTTTGCTAATGCATTTGTTGATTATTACAAGACAGTAAAACAAGCATAAAACTCAAGGCTATTTTATTTTTTTAAAAATGCTACACCTTTTTGCACATGGCCATGTTTCTATATTCTTTCTAAAGCAAGAACAAATCTCATGCATTATTATTGTCAAACAACAAGACAATTAAACCTTTTTAAATCATGCCACCATATTTTATTGAGGAAGAATCTACTCCTCATTGGCTCTTGCTATAATAAATAGCCTCTCATTTGATTATTACAGAACAAATTTTAAGGTCCAATGACATAGCTCTTTCCAGTTAAAGGCGTTACGTCATTATTTAAACTGTAATAACTATCAGTTTGATGCCAGAACATTTTTCTTTTTTTATCTGTTGTCTCATTTGTGGTTTAACTCCTATCAGAATTACTTTCAAGGCTTTCTCTTGAATTAGTAGGGCAAAGGCTACGACTCAAGGAAGAAGTCAGAATCGATCAGTAACTGGTTGTTCAAAAGGTGGTAAACATTTTCCTTTCCCAAGGCAATAGATGAATCTAACTTCCTGTTGCAATTGCCAGTGGAACCATCTCTCCTCCACCTTTGGATCAACTAGGCTGGTGCTTTGAGTTTGATTATGAATAGATGTGTTTACTGAAATATTTGTATTAGTTTCTTTAGAAGTATATCATAAGACCATTGTTTATACATCAAAACTATATGGCTTATGCCTATGCAATGCTTCATAATTTTTCTAACAGCGTTCATTTAACAATCCAGTTGACTATCACATCAGCATTTCTAAGAACTCAGAAATGATATGACTGAATTTATTTCATATGCAAGTTAACCAAGTCTCAGACATATAAAATGAATTGCCAAGTGTGTTGGTTATCCTCAGTCAATGTGGTTTCTTCTACTCAGTTTTACATTAGTCCCTCCACATGTTGAGTATTTGAGGAAAGCTTTGCTTCAGGATGCTGTAATTCCCTTTGATGTTCCTTAAAAGTGAAGAGAGAAATTCTCCATATCCTTTTTAGGGAAGAAAAAGGAAATGTGGACTTATCTTCCAGAATCCAGAAAATATAGGATCTAATTCCAACCCATTTTTAAAAATCATTCTGTTCTGTTCTGGATATAATTAAGAATGGTTTAAAGATGGAAGTAAATGAATATTTAATGGGGATTTGGGGCTGGCAAAGTGGCGTGGTGGCTAAGGAGCTGAACTGCCATATGGCCAACATGGTTCAAGTCCTAGACTTTCTCTCTCTTTATATATGTATAAAGGTCTCTTGTCAAATAGAAGAAAAATAATAAATAGATAAAATAAAATAAATAATTATTTAAAATATTTAATGGAGATTTAATACTGAAGATTTCAGGCAGAATGCTACATACTTAACATTTTCTCACTTAATTTCATTCTTAAGACAACTTATGATATTACTTTTTCCTAATTTCTTCTTGAGGAAAAAGTTTAAGAGAGGTGAAACATTGATCCAAGTTTACATATTAAATGGTAGACATATGATTTGAATTCATTTACCGTAACTTCATACACTTTCCACAGGCACTACAGATGGGGCCAACCCTACTGGCAAAGATGCCGTCTATCTCCTATTCCTAACCCATCTGAAAACCTCATTCTCCATGATACATTAAAAAAAGATGAAACTTTGAATGTCTCTTTTGATAGGAGAGATTGAAAAAAAAATAAACACTTTAAATTTATTTTAAAACTCCAAAATCTATCAGAAATATTGTCTCTAATCTGATATTTAGATTTGTATTAGATTTTAGGAAGGGCTCAGGATAATGTTAATGTTTCCTTGCCTAAAATTTTATAGTTTTCTACTTCTTTATGTCCCTGCTTCCCAATCTTGTTACCATCTATATCTACTTTGGTAACATTATCACATGAGTGCTCTTTTAATGCAGAAGAGCTGAGGAAGACTTCTGCTTCCAGATGTGTGACAGGAAAAGTACCTGGACTGACCTGTCCATGAAAATAACTAAAGATGCTGGGTAAAACATGAGACTAGAGGAGAGTAAAGAGAAAGAGAAAAAACAGATCATGAGAAAAGGAAACATGTAGAAAAGAAAAAAAAATTAGCAAACATTTCAAGGAAAATAAACTTGAAAATGTTATAATAATTAAATCTATTTGTCTGTTCCCCTTGCCCAAACAACAACTCCCTCAACCTTGAAAAGAATGAAAAAAAAAAATCTCTTTAACAATGAACAATGTGACCTTGACTCTCCAGATACCATATTGAGTCTGTTCTATGAATCCCCATGTATGTTTTGGAAAACAAGCAAAAAAATTATTTGGGAAGTACTAAGGTTCCTTCTAAAATGATATTTAACTTTTTATTGTGTAAAATTTCAAAGATATACAAAACAGAACATCAAGTATCATGGGTGCTCATGGATCTATCCTATACCTGCAACAATTTCAACTACAGGCCAATTTTGATTTGAATATAGTCCATACTTTCTCTTTCCCATCTCATGGATTATTTTGAAGAAAATTCCAGACATCATAGCAACTATAATCAATACTTATTTTTAAAGTTAAAAAGTTGTACCAAATATAATCCCAACACCATTATCACACCTAAAAATTGAATGATAATTTCTAATATTACCAAATATCCAGCCAGTGATGAAATTTACAACATTTTAAAGCATTTTATCTTTACATACAAAAGCTGAGCTCAGTTTGATCATTGGTTGTGATATAAACAATACTCCTTTTGATTTTTAGTTCCTGTTAGAATATTTCCACTGAGCGACATGAGCAATCTTCCCAAGTTCTTTACTGCTTAATCACCTTCGTCTGGTGGTTTCATGGCAAAACTCACAGGAAATAGTTTGGTCAATGCAGTATATACCAGAGAATGAACACATCCCCCACAGATAAGCTTTGAGGAGACTGGTTTGTTATTGCCAGAAGACCATGCCAACTCAGCCTCACATATTGTTTATGAATCAATGTGTGCAATTGTGCATAAACCCAGCTTCCTCTCAATCCACTGCCTGATGCTTGCCAATTGTATTTTGAAGACATTAACCTCCTCTTGAAAGTAAACACCCTTGATCTATTTCACAGGCTGCTTGGCAATGTTCACATGAATTCTTCAACTTGCTACATGTGCAAATAACTGCATCTTGTTAGAGGGTTTATGGCACTTCCCTACCAACATTTTATGGCCATTCTCAATGGATGGCACAAGAACTGTGCAAATTACTATGTCTAAACTTCAATCACAGGATATGATTCAGTTGGGACAAGGGAAATAACAGGAACTGTTTAGATGAGCTCTTATGAAAACACTCAGATGGCTTTTTTCTTCCTTAATAGTTAATCTAAAAATGCTAAAATCTGGAAATCTGATTTACTAAAGATACCTGTAATGATAATCATAAGTAGTACATTAAATTTAAAAGTTGAGGATGAACTGAACTGAAAGATTGTAGAAAGTCATGCTTCATAGAATATAGCCTTTGGAGTTTGTAACAGTTGGGTAAATACTCTTGAAATTCAGGCAAATACAAATTTAGGAAACTTAACTAGAGTACAAACACTATTATCCTTAACCCTATGTGAGATTTGTTCACAAGATAACCTTTGGCTAATTCTAAAATTTACTCAATTATATAAGTCAGGATAATGACATGCTTCTCTGAGAGGTGTTCATAATACCATGAGTAAAAAGTGCTTATTTTTCTTCCACCCCACCCTTGCCCACTCTTAGGTATCAGCTGTTCAGTGGGCTTGTTCTTGATTTAAAAGCAGGAAGCACTCAGTTGGCATTTGAGCAACAAGGACAATAATTTTAAGTTGTTATATAAATAAAATATTAATAGAAAATCCATTAACAGAAGATGGAGTTGATTCTAGAGATCATTAAGAGTGGTCCATTAAACAAGTTATCTTCTTTGGAGGTGTTTCAAAATCCATGACTTAGTTACTTATTCAAACTTTCAATTAGAATGGGTTATTATTTTGCACTTTCATTGATTCAGATTCCTCAAACTGAAATCCTGAATATATAATTTGGTAAAAAATTGTAGAATTATATAAAGACATACATTAGTTGTATTTTTCCATACACATAACTCATTTAAATTATTTTCTAACACTATCATTTATCTTTAAGCAAACTTTTGACGTGAATGAACCCTTTTTTTCCTGGAGAAACCACATAAAAAATAACTGACAAATAATATTTGAAAAGAAAATAAAGAATTCTATCATATGAAAGTCAGATTTTTTTTCTTAAATTACCTTGGCTAAAGAATAGATTTTTTTTAGTATTTTTAATGCAATTTAAAATTTATGGATAGCAAAATCATTCTTCTTTTATGTACAATTCTATGAATTTTGACAAATGCATAGTTGTGTATTCATGACCATAATCAAAATACAGAAGAATTCCTTACTTCCCCCAAAATCCTTCTAGCGTTGACAGTTGTTGTCAAAACCTAACTCTCCATTAGTCACTATAATTTTGTCTTTTCTAGAATGACTAGATTTAGTCATCTGGCTTCTTTTCTCTAACAGAATGATCAATTTAAGATAAAACTTAACGAATATTTTAATAGTTTATTCCTTTTGGTTGCTGGATAGCATTCTATACAATGGACTGGCCACAGTTTGTTTTTCCTTCTACAACTGAAGGACTTTTTTTCCCCACACAACATTTGTTGAAAAGGCTGCTCTTCCTTATAACTTGTTTTGTCATCCTTGTAGAAATTTGATCCATAAGTCAGCTAAGCTGTAGGAGGTGAGTCCCTGATCCTCCATAGGCTCCCGGAGGCCCCTGGCTTCGGGACCCCATACCTCGGTGCTAAGATGGGGAACAGTGCCCTCCGCGCGCAGGTGGAAACGGCGCAGAAAACTGGTGTCTTTCAGCTTAAAGAACGTGGACTGACCGAGTTCCCCGCGGAGTTGCAGAAGCTGACCAGCAATCTCAGGACCATCGACTTGTCCAACAACAAGATCGAGAGCCTACCGCCCACGCTGATAGGGAAGTTCACTCTGCTGAAGAGCCTCTCTCTGAACAACAACAAACTGACTGTTCTGCCTGATGAGTTATGCAATCTGAAAAAACTAGAGACGCTAAGCCTAAACAGCAATCACTTGAGGGAGCTGCCATCCACCTTTGGGCAACTGTCTGCCCTCAAGACCCTGAGCCTCTCTGGGAACAAACTGGGAGTACTACCAACACAGCTTTGTAGCCTACGGCATCTAGGTGTAGTAGATCTCTCTAAGAACCAGATTCGGAGTATACCTGACATGGTGGGGGAGCTGCAGGTCATCGAACTCAACCTCAAACAGAACCAGATATCTCAGATCTCAGTAAAGATATCTTGCTGTCCTCGTCTTAAAGTTCTTCACCTGGAAGAGAATTGTCTTGAGCTCAGCATGCTTCCACAGAGCATCCTCAGTGATTCTCAGATCTGTCTACTTGCTGTAGAAGGCAATCTTTTTGAAATAAAGAAACTTCGAGAACTAGAAGGCTATGATAAGTACATGGAGAGGTTTACGGCCACCAAGAAGTTTGCTTGATGGTCTCCAGAACCATGGGGACCTAACAGGACACTGACTTGGAGCCTCTGTTGGACTCTGGCTGAATCAAAGTCTCCTGTTGTCAAGGTTACCTGCAATAAGAAGATGATGCTCCAGGGGATATTTCACTCAATGGTCTTTTTCCTTTTAGGGCTCATCACAAATAATCTAAAAGAAAAGGAATCAGGAGACAGGAAGGGTCCTACATTTTGAGTCACAGTTGGGGCAGTGGACGGTGCTGATCTTCAAAGCTGTCACTAGTTGGACTTTAAGAAACCAATAGCTAGTTGCTATTTATACAACCAGAGGGTGCTACCTGGTAACAGTGTAGCTCTGTACCACAGCCTAAGGTTTTTAATAGCTTCAATGTGTGAGCTTTCTTAAAGTCAGTTGCCATTTCACCTCTGTGTTAAGCACTTCATATGTATATTGTTATTATTTTCTTAATTTACTACGGGGTGCATGTTGCTTGCTGGAGAGAGAGGGAGAGGGAGAAAGAAAATGAGAAGGGACCACCTAGTAGGGACGACTATACAGCAATCCGTTCTCCAGTCTCCTCCTCTAGGGATCTTGGGCACACATGAACCTGGTGTGTTTCCCAAGCCGCTGAGTCCAGGATCCGAACCAGGCAGTCAGCCTGTGAGATCTAGCTGTCCTTAACCACCACACCACCTCGCTAGCCCAACACTTCATATTTTTATGAGATTCAAATAATTTGTGAAAGGCTGCTATAGTTAATCAAAGTGTTTATGATTGTATTCCAGCTCATCAGTTCAGTTGCAGTGTTCATGCTTGGAATTTAGGATGTACATAAATATGTGGCTGTCTGGATTAATAGCATGCTTTGTCAGAGAAGCACCAACACAGTAAGAGATAGTCCCCGAGGCTGCGGTAGCAAAATCCTTACTACTGTAGGTGCCTTATTGGTCGAGGGCTCCGAAGAGCAAAAACCGTATATGCAACACTTGTAATATAAAAGGGATTTTAATAATCAAGATTTTCCTGAAGCTTTGTTAGAAATAATGTCTTATTTATGATAATGTCTCCTTTTTTGTATTTATAACTCTACTAATCAAATTACCTATCAAGAAACCATTGCTACAATATTTTAAAACAACCTGTGTTTATCAAGTTTATTCTCTAAGTGAGAATATACTAAATAAAGAATTTTTTAATGAAAAAAAAAGAAATTTGATCCATAATAAATGTAAGGGGTTATTTCTAGATTTAATTTTATTGCAATGCTCCATATTCCAGTCTGTTTTTATTACTGAAGTCTTGTAGTAAGTTTCAAAATTCTGACATGTCAGTCTTCAATATTTACTCTTTTTAAAGATAGTTGTGGCCATTCTGGGTCTTTGTATTTTAATTTGGAATTTAGTATTGTCTAGTTAATTTCTGAATAAAAACCATTTGGGATTTTGTTAGGGCTAGTCAATTTGGAGATTTTTGACACAGACAACTTTCCGTTTAATAAATCTCCTTTAATTTCCTTCGGTAATATTTTATAGTTCTTAGTTAAGAACTTCATAATTGTTTTATTACATTTATTCTTATGTAGTTTATTCTTTTTGACATTAGTATGAAATATTTTTTAAAGTTCACTTTAAATTGGTCAATGCTAATGCATAAAAATATAATTAATGTTTGTATATTGATCTTATATACTTCAGAGAGAGAAAGTTAAAAAGCAACTCCCTTTATGGGGAAGGGTCATGCCCCAATCCCTTTTCCTCCATTTATCTCTCCTTTCGGGATTCTAGGTGCACACACATATATGCCTTTTTCAAGTCTCAGTCTAGGGCCACCAGCTGACCATGCAGAATCCAGCTACCATAACCACCACACTACAAGCTGGCCTCTCTGAGTGGACTCTCGAGGTCAGCCAGAAGTGAGAGAATAAGAGTCTCGGGACTTCCCTGACACACATAGGCTTGTGTATGTGCACCGTTTCTAGATTTATAGGAATGTATTAGAGTTTTATTTGTTTTTGTTTTAGCTACAAGGAGTATGGGCTCACCAGAGAGAAACAGAAAGAGATAGAGACCTAAAGAAAGTGAGAAATCATCTCCCCGGGAGGATGACAATGCTTCTATCCCTTCTCCTTCAGTCTCCTCTTGGGATTTTGGGCATGTATGCACATGTGGCATGATATTGAAACCAGCAGGCCTAGTACTTGAGTGCAGTTAGCCATTTGGGATCCACGCACCTTCACCTCCATGCTACCTGCTAGCCTGTGTTAGAGTTTTTAAAAGTTCCATAGGACCATCCCCCCTGGGGGGTGATTTCTCGCTTTCTGTCTCTATGTCTCTCTCTGTCTGTCTGGCGAGCGCACGCGCCCTATAGCGAAAAACCTCTCAAAAAAAAAAAAAAAAAAAAAAAAAAAAAAAGTTCCATAGGACCCCCTCTTGAGAGAGTGATTTCTCACTTTCCCTCTCTCTGCCTCTCTGTCTCTCTATCTCTTTCTCTCTCTCTCTCTGGCAAGCACACGTGCCCTATAGTAAAAATCTTAAAAAAAAAAAAAAACAAAAAAAACAAAGAAAGAAAGCCATAGGTAAAACTCATCACGCATCTCCTTCTATTTTTAGGGACTTTAGCCAGATTTTATCTGCCCCAACTATTATTGTTGCCTCAGGCAGCAAAACTTTTAAACAGTTCATACTGTTCTTGTTTTTGCTTTTTGTCAATTGTCCTGGGTACAAGACTTTGTTCACTAACGGAGTTCTAAGATAAAATAAAGACAAGTCCTAGAAATGGTGCTTTTCATGGTTGCTATTCGACAGTTCAAATAACCACAGTTCTCTTGGGATGCAGAATTTCTGGGAATTACAAAACTATTTTTCCTCTTAAGAGACTGCTACATTTCTGACTTTCCTAACTACCATACTTCTGATGCTTCTGGCTTTCAAGAATATCACGAAACTAGAATAAAAATAGGGTGAGATGAAATGTCATAAATCTTTTATGAGGATTGAACACTGCTGACAACGTTGTAAGAATTTGTTAATTTCCAGATTTCTGAAACAACTTATTTTTGAGGATTTTTTTATTCTTCTAGAAACCTCATTGTTAAGTTTGAGGAGTCAATTTTTGGAGACCCACCATTCTGGAAGTTCTGTCTTTGGCAATGTAGGTTTACAGATGTGATAATCTAGATGTAAAAGAAGTTTGCAATGAAATAATGTGAAGCTCCTGAATTTCTCTTTTTCAATAGAAGTTTAGCTATTCTAATTCCCATCCCTTTTAGTATAAATTTTAGAATCAATTCCTTGGTGCCTAAAACAAATTCTGCTGTAATTTTGATGAGGTTTGTATTAAATTTATTGATCCATTGGGGATAAGTAACATTCTAACAATATTTAGTCATCCAATTCATGAGTACACTCTCTCTGTTCATTTATTCAGGTCTTTGATTCTGTCAGCAGTTTATAGTCTTCAACAGATCCAACATATACTTTAAACATTTAATATTTTATTTTTGTTCTGTTTTATTTTATTTACCTTTTAAATTTATTAACTTGTTACTAAATGACAAATAAAAGTTATATGTATTTATGATATACAATGTAATGTTTTAAAATATGTATATATTGTAGAATAGCTAAATTGAAGTAATTAACATGTGCATTACCTTATATATTTATCTTTTTTTTTTTTTGTAGTGAGAACACTTAAAATTGACTTTGTTAGGGATTTTCAAGTATATGCTATAATGTTATTAACTATAGTCACCAAGGTGTGATCTCTTGAACTTATTTATCCCACCTAACTAAAATTTTTGTCATTTAACTACCATCTCACCAATCCCCCACCCGGCCTCTGGTAGCTGCCATGTTGTCTTAGCTTTTATGAGTTCAACTTGTTTACATTTCACATATATAAGATTATGCAGTATTTGTCTTTTAGTGCCTGGCTTACCTTACTTAGCATAATCACCTACAGACTGATTTGGGTGGGTTTAATGTACCATTTTATTATTTGTTTTCCATGTCACTTTTGCTTTCTGCCTCTCTATTTCTTCCTTGCTATATGGAGTCAATGTTTGTCTCTTCCTGCCCAAGTGTACATTCAGGCCTTAATCCACAATATGACTGTTTTAGTAGTTGGGGGTCTTAATGGACATAATTAAGGCCAAAAGAAGCCTGTAAGGGTATGGTCCAAACCCAGTAGGACTGCTGTGCTTGTAAGAAGAGACCCCAGAACTCTGTCTGTGTGTGCACAAAGAATGATGTAGTAGGTAAGTATAAGAGAGAAAGAAAGGCCTTTCCAGAAATGCAATCTGTTGGCACCTTGATTATGGACTTCTAGGCTCCAGAACTCTGAGAAAATAAGTATCTGTGTCTTAACCCATCCGGTCTGTGGTCTACTGTTATGATAGTCCAGAGTAAAGGCCTGCTTGCTTTTTCACTTATTTAAATACTTTTAAATATTTTATCTAATGTATCTGGGTTTTTTTTAAGCTATATCTCTTTTCATTATTTTAAGTGGTTTATCAAGGGATTAAAACATACATGTCTAACATCATAATCTTCTTTGAGATTGTTAATATACACCAGGAAATACAACCAAATAGAATCATTTAACTTCTCTTTTATAATACAGTTGCCATATGTGTTACATTTACCTCTATTGAAATCCCACCAGACAAGGCTAGAATTTTTGTTTTCTAAAACCGTACATATTTTAAAGATTTTAGCAGTAGAGAAATATTCTACTGCATTGACCTAGATATTTACTATTTCTATTGCTCTTCTTTCAAACTCGAATTTCTGGTATTATAATTTCCCTTCAGCCTGAGAAAAATCTTTTAGCTTTTTTGTTTTTGATAGCTCCTCTGTTTGAGATGAATTACCTTAGATTTATTTCATGTTAAACTGCATTTTGGACAAGACTCATCCTCATCTTTGCACTCTCCTAACTCTCACTCAACCTTCTCTGACAGCTTTTTCTTTTGCCTTTTCTGCATCTTTTGGTCAAACATCCAAACTTCTAAGTTTAGAGTCCTGTTCTGCTCCTTTTTCTCCTTAATCTAAACCTTAGTATCATAACATCAGTAATTTCTATGATTTAACACAACTGTTTCTCATGTATACCTATTCTTTTTCCATTCTAAATGATGCTGAAAAAAATGTACTGGAAGGTTTATCTGCTTTCAATCTTCGGCCATCTTAAATCTATCAAATACATAACACTTGTATAATAACTGTAAGTTTGAAATCTATCCATGTCTTCTTATTCTTAACAGTTTTCAATGTCTCCTTCCTGGTGAGTGGATAAAATACAGAACCCTTAGCTTGGTATCCAGCCTTACAATGCATTTATAATTACATTGTCCTGATGAGGCAATAAACTTTGTGACATCATTTTTTTTTTAAACTTATTTATTTGATTTGATTCTCAATACCATTATAATTATTGGCACAAATAAGGTACTTGGTAGTATTTTCCAAGCTGGAAATCTTATGTTTTTTTTTTTTTTTTTTTTTTTTTTGGAGAGGTTTTTCGCTATAGGGCGCGTGCGCTCGCCAGACAGACAGAGAGAGACATAGAGACAGAAAGCGAGAAATCACCCCCCAGGGGGGATGGTCACGCCGCAATCCCTTCTCCTCCATTCTCCTCTCGGGATCTTGGGCACGCACGCACACGCGCCCGGCGTGAGTTGTAAGCCACCGGGTCCGAGACGCGAACCACGGTCGACTACGTGGGAGTCCAGCGACATAGCCATTACGCTAACTGCTGGTTCCCTGGAAATCTTATGTTTTTAAAAGATTTACCAATTATACAAGTATACTTAGTTTATGTAATGAATACATCCCTAAATTTACATATTTTACATGCCTTAATAATCTCTAAGTTCTTTTAATACAGACCCTGTGCCTTTAGCTTATTGTAATTTGCCTGTAGTTATTAGGATCTTCTTTTATGTATATGAGTTTCATAGATATCCTGTAAGTATGACAAGAAAATGAGATATTCAATAACAAAGTTTTTTTGATTATATAAAGATTTCCTCCTTGTGTTAATAATTTTTATAATATTATTTGACATGTTTTATGTGGAAAATGTTTTTTCTCATTGCTGTAGTATAAATAACTATTTTTAAAATTATAACTTAAAAAGGCAGAAATAGGATATGTGAAATATTTGAGATAAAGCTCTTATTTTATCTTGCAATCTTCTTTCCCTAAAATTGTATCATTAATTCTTTAACTTAAGGACATAAATATCAGTGAGATAACAATGTGAAAAAATACTTACAATTATTTATTAAATTTTATTTATTATTATTATTTAATCTGACCATAGAGAGAGACATGAAGAGAGAGAGGGAAAGTGAGAAAGCAAGCTGCAAGGTCTGGGACTCCAACTGTGGGTGACCATGTGAGAGTCCAGCATCTCAGCCATCATGCTCCCTGCTGGCCCCACAATGTGAAAAAATCTTAAACTACATCTGCTAAAACATACCTGAGCCATTACCAATGCTATCCATTTAAAATCCGATGTCAGCATGTTTAAATAAATATCCATTAATGAGTACTCATGGATCTTTTTTATTTTTAATATTTCTAAAAATAAAATCACCTGAAAAGTTATTTTATATTAATAAGATTAATAAAGAAGAAAGTCAGTAGGCACTTAGATTACTTGAGTGTGAAGCCAGTTTTCGGTTTAGGCGTCTGTGTCTAAGCCATCTTGGTGTCCGCCTGGCGCCAGTCTGCAGCCCACGCTGCACTGCAGGTGTGGTTTTAGCCGTGGAGTCTGTCATGGAGGCAGAAGGGAAGCAATTTGGGTAGGTGATCTCTCTGAGTGATCAAAGGATTCACATTAAGCTCAAAAGCAGGAATTTCCACATCTGCCAACTTTTGGTCAAGAGTTTAGGAAAAAAAAAAGTAAGGATTGGAAGGAAGGTCTGAGATTTCAGTCACAGACTACTTGATTTCCTGAGAACTCAACATTAAAAAGCTAATGAAAACAAGAACTATAACGGAGAGAGAAGTTTTTCTTCCTTTTTGACTTTATTTTCCTCAGATTTGTTAACCTTTTTCTTTTTTGAAGTCATCTTTTTAATATTCCGTAAGTAAATAAATAACACATTGTCAGGAAAAAGAATATAAGATAAGGAAGTTGGAGCCCTGCACGCTTGCGGTATTTTGACATAATCCAGCTCTGAGACACTGGTGGTTCTGTGTCTCAGTTTTATTTTGATTTTGATCTATATGTTTTTCTATATGTATTATATCTATATCCTTTTCTAACATAGATCCATATGCGTGTACGCATATGTGTGTGCGCACACAGACACACATATGATGTAAGCATATTTATTTAGTGTCTTATTATTGGCTGCATTTTCAACAGTAATTTTTTAAGTAGATGAACTGATCCTTTTCAACCTGAAAAGACAAAATGAGACAATTTAATAAATTCATAGGCCAAAAAACAGAATTTAGAATGAGATGCTCCCATAGTGGTCTTATAATGGATTTGGATAGTCTTTCAGTATTTATTAAAATATGAAACAATATCATCTGAGAACCCTTTACTACCGCAGCTGTTATAATTTCACACTTTGTGATGGCTACTAATTTCAATTCCAGTGTGCTTTAGGGAAGCTTCCCCAGAACTAAATCAAATGTAACAATTGCAAAAGAGCCAGCTTGATGCTAACAAAATGAACTGGAAAATTGAGTCAATTTACAGACTAATTCAGAATAGCTTTTAGCACAACATACACAATATGAAAGTCAGTTTTACAGGACTATGAACTATGGAATTGATGGTATGCTAAACTATCTTGCAGTAAGATGTGCAACAAGAGGACAGCAGATGTCATTAAGAGGGACGTGTCTGTTTTATCAGTCACTCACATCCAATGCCTGAACAAGGTGGACACCTTTAACCGCTGCATTCAGAAACTGAGAGAATCTAAACACAGCGTACCAAAGCCACATTCTCTCTACAGATCAATCAATGTCTCTTCCAATCTCTCCTTGATTGTGGCCTGGGTGATAGTCCTTTCACTTTGAATTTGATTTATTTTTGTGTCTATCTCTTCATGCTGATTTTGAAGCCCACCTTCTGTTGGAATGCTGCCTCTGATCTTCTTGTGTGCCACCTGAAACTTCAGGTTGATTGTGCTTTACTCAAACCTTAGTTTTTACCCCAGCCTGCTCCTCTAAGCCAGATGCACATATACTTGGAATAGCATTCAGATATTGCATGTCTACTTTGAGCTTTTATGCACTAGAAAGGCAGCTATTATTACTTATTTTCATTTTATAAATGGAGACTCTGAAGTTGGCAAAGGTAACACGTGCATCTTAAGCTAACGCTTCCTGACTCCCAGCCCAGCACATTTTACATAGCACAATATTGCTGTCCAATACAGTTCCGAGTGATGAGTTCTTGACCATCACAGCCTTTCTTTGGTTCAGTATAGAATTTAACAGAGGGGTATTCTGGCAACACTGGTGTTTTAAAATCTGTATTCTAGATATTTTTATCTCAGTGTGAAATTTAGTTTCAATCAGTATTTTTCACTTTATTTTCAATCATTCAGCAGTTATTTTGATTAAACTATAAGCAAGCTATAGAATGAGCACTAAACAATAGAGCCAAGTGTGTAGGAAATGATCATAGAACACGTAGTACCAGGCACGAAAATGAAATAGTGTTATCACAAATTGTGGGTAGTTGAGAATTCCATTAAGGCATGTGGATGGAGTGGTAAACTTAAGATATATGTCAGAGGAAATGTCATTTGTGCATATTTATTACCCTTCGATTGAATGGAAAGTTCTAATATTTATAAATTAAATTTCAGATTTCTCTTGGTACTTTTTCAAAATTTCCTTGTGTTTTATAAAAAGCTCTTCTTTAATATGATAAGAGCCCTGGAACTGGCCCTACACTGCCTTTTGAACAAACCAAGAAGTCTTTCTTTCTCTGGCTGATTTGTGGATAAAAATAGCTATGAACTGGCAAGTTAATTTCCCCAAAACCTACCCATCTGTCAGGAATAGCAAATAATTCTCCAAGTTCTTCTTTTAGTCTTTCCTTAACATAAATGTAGTCTTGGATAGATATATCCTTACACTGAATAATTTTTTTTTGTTTGATATTCTGCCCTTCAGGCTGATTAAAGATTGCATAGCCAAAAAGACAGTTTTGTCTTTTTTTTTTTTTTTTTTTTTTTTTTTTTTTTTTTTAATGCATCTTACCTGGCGATCTAAAAGGAAAGGCTGAAAGTATTGAAGGGGAGGCGCACTGAACCCAGTGTGATCCCACAAGCGGTATGAGTCATAAATAAACACACTCAGTGAGAGATCATCGGAGGTTCCACACTGGACAGCAGACGTTACGCCAGCTGGTGTGTCTACTGTAGTTAACACCTGCTTGATGTTTAACATTTACTTTTCTGTCTGTCCCTTTTATCTGTAGTCACTTTACCATTGAGTGGGTTAGTTAGTTTCTTCTAACTGTGTGGTTCTGCTCCCTTTGGAATCAGCTGGGCTGACTAAGTGGCATTTAGCTGGCAGTAGGCTACTCTGGAGAAATCAGAGAGCTTCACTCATGTTTCTAGTGCACCTGGCAGGGATTGCTGGAAGGCTGGAACTCTCAGGGTTCCCCCACTAATGTCCTCTCCTGTTCTCTCCAGCAGGGCAGTGTGATTTCCAATACAGGAGTTTAGGGTTCCAGAAGACAGCATTGAAGTTGCCAGTCTTCTGAAAGGCTGATAGAGCTCCACCTCAGACAACCTGGATTCTAGGGCAGGGAAGGTCCTGATGAGTTGGGAGGAGTCAGAACTGTGCACCATCATTCACACACTGCACCGCCTTACCTAGTTCATAAAGCCATGGTCTTATAATGGTCAAAGTAAAGAAAATCTATGGTTATACAACATTATACAGGCAAGTAAAGGAGCTTTCCTTTTACATTACATTTCCTTAATAGCTACTGGTTTTGTGTATCTTAGCTAATATTGCTGTTTATAATCCATGTGATCTTAGAATTCTTCAGTAACAAGTAAAATATCATGTATCAAATAAATAAGCATTATTACTGGGTCACTGCTTCCTCTTTCCAAGATGATTATTATGGTTGATCCTTAAGAGTCTTGCACCAACTACATTAATGAGGTTGTCTAACACAAAAGATAAAGCAATATAGTAAGGGTGGAGCCACATGCATGTCTTCACTGTGAATTTAGGTGTGTATTAGTATGAACTTTTGTTTGTAAGGCCAATAGTATTTATTAATTTAATAATTTTATAACTGGAAAATGTAAGTCTTAATTCCTTGGTTTCTACTTTTGAGGTTGTCTATTCTGTTACCATGTTTTAGCTACAACTGTCTAATCAGTTTAGAATCATGATTATTGGTTTAACTCTTGTGATATGTTCATCTTGATATGTTCATCAAAATTTGAAATATTTATATCTAAACTCTTCCTCCCCTGCCCCCAGCTCTAACAACTTCAAACATGAGCATAATCTTTAATCCTCTGGCACTTTTATACTGCTTTTTCTATTTTTGTGCATGTTTCCATATAGAGTAGTGTTAAGAGAATTTTTGAAAAAAAATTATAGTATTGGCTTTGCAGATGCTGCCACTCAAGTCTCTCACCCTCAACCATGGTCAACCCCACCATGTTCTTTGACATCACTGTTGACAGCGAGCCCTTGGGCTGCATCACCTTTAAGCTGTTTGCCGACGAAGTTCCAAAGAAAGCAGAAAAAGTCCATGCCTTGAGCACTGGAGAGAAGGGATTTGGTTATAAGGGTTCTTGCTTTCACAGAATTGTTCCAGGGTTTATGTGCCAGGGTGGTGACTTCATAGGCCATAATGGTACTAGCAGCAAGTCCAGCTATGAGGAGAAATTCAATGATGAGAGCATCATTCTGAAACATACGTGTCCTGGCACTTTGTCCATGGCAAATGCTGGATCCAACAGAAATGATTCTCAGTGTTTCATCTGCACTGCCAAGACTGAGTGGTTGATGGTAATCATGCAATCTTTGGCAAGGTGAAAGAGGGCGTGATATTGCAGAAGCCAGGGAGCTCTTTGGGTCCAAGAATGGCAAGAACAGCAAGAAGATCACCATTGCCGACTGTGGACAACTCTAATGAATTAGACTCGTGTTTCCTCTTAACCACCAGACCATTCCTTCTGCAGCTCAGGAGAGCATCCCGCCACCCCATCTGCTCACTATGTCCTATAACCTGTGCTCTCGTTGTAGTTCTTTGGGTTCCATATTCCCTTTCAAATCTAGCTGAATTGCAAAGTTAAGTTTATGATTACAAAATAAAAACTAAGTAACAAAGAAAAAAGTATATATAATATTAATATCAAGATAAAAAACAGGTATAATAAGTCAAAGACATGGGGGTGCTAGACATTATGCTAAATATTATATCTCTATGTATATATATTATATATTCAGAACATCATAAAAAGTAGGAATTATTATTTGCGTTTAAAAATGTTTTTCTTTATTTATTATAGAATGTGGCCATGTGAGAGAGAAAGAGAGAGAGGGAGAGAGGTGAGTAACCTCTCCAGGGTCTGGTTATGTCACAATCCCCTTCCTCCAGTTCTGCCCTCTGAATCAGGAGAATTCACACGAATGTGTTTCAGGCTGACCTGGCCAGAGATTTGAACCTTGGTCATCACAGCCTGATGCAATCCAGCTTGGTTGATCAGCGCATTACCACTGTGCTACAAAGCCAGCTTCTTACCTCCATTTTTAAAATGAGGCAATAGAAACATAACATATTAAGAAAGGCACCCACGTTTTTAAGTACACAAAAAGTAAAATTTGAATTCAAACCCATGTTATATCATGTCAGATATCCAACCCTTAGTCTCTAAACCATATATTAATTCTTAAAGTACATAGACTAGAATAAAAATGTAATTGTTAATGGCTGCAAGGAGCCTGTGTTAATGCTGCTACCAATAAAAGACTTGACATATTTATCTACTAATTGCGGGTAAACTAATCATGAATAGAATCAATAATACATGCCTTATATCTCCCAAATTACATAAAAATATTGAAATTGTGAGATATGTTTTTGCCTGTTTTAGATATAGAGATACCTTAAGTAATATATCTCCAGGTCTTTCTAAATACCAGTTCAAATCACATGAGATGGAGTAGTCAGTGGAAGACAGCTCCTATGACACAGTCAAGTCGTCAGTACTTCCTCTCACTGCCTCTGCTGTCCTCACACAGCAGCCAGCATGCTTTAGAGCTTCAGCGACAGGTTTGTCTCTTCAGTGCTAAAACCCTGTAAGAACTCTGATAAGAAGCGAGCGTTCCTATCACTATCCATGTGGACCATCTCCTCTTCCACTGCAGTCCTGTCTGACCTCACCTCTTTCTCTTTAAGCATTTCCTCTACCTGCTCCCTCTGCCCATATTATTCCTCTTCTAGATTTTCCTGCAGCAAAGCCCTACCCTATCTCCTAGTCCTTGCTTTAAAAATCTCTTGCTAGACCCAGCTATCTTAGCGCAAGCAAGAGGGTGCCAATATACAATTGCTGAGGCCACATGGGAAGCCCGGGTTCATATCCCAGTCCAGCCTAACAGACTGGTTGCAGTGGTGTGTGCCTATGGTCCTTATCAACTGGGAGGCTGAGGTGAGAGGATCCTATTATGGTGACAGCCTCTTCAAAATACCCCTTTGTCTCTTTTTCATCCTAGATGAAGCCTATTTGGACCCACTTCACATCCACCTTACCACCTAGCATTCCTGGTCTCCTCCCTTTGTACTTTTTTTCTCTTATTATTTTATTATAAAACTACTTTTCGTGGTCTATTTTCTATTATCACCAATAGAATATACAATGAAACTTCAAAAACTTTGTGCAAAAAATGCTATCAAATTATGAATATATATTGGGGCAAAAGAATTTTTGAAGACTCCCCTCCATAATCTATAAACGGTGCAAATTTTTATTTTGTTGTCTGATGCATCATAAGTATTAGAATAGTGCTTGGCATATAGTAAACAGTCAACAATCATTTATTCAATAAATGAAATAAATATGTAAGTATTCGTGTTCTACACTATCTGAACTTCTAAAAATGTGTCAGCATAACCAGAGAGATATTTATACTTTATAATTATAGATAATTATAATTCATATTCATAATAGTTCAAAATGTAGTTTTGTTTCAGTCTAGTGTGCATATGTATGTATTTTAATTTCTAATATGTGGAATCACTTATACAGACTCTCAAAGCTCTTTTTTCTGTGTTTACAATAAATTCTATTTCTTCCATAACAAAATTAACTTGTTAGGAAAGTGAAGTTGTCATGTACGGGAAGCAAAGCCTAATGAAAGAACCTAAGCCTCTGGTGTTAGTTAACACTGGAAAAAGTGTTAGAAGACAATTGCAAATTTCACAATGCATTGTATTTGAACTTTGAAACAAAAGAAAATTCTCTCTTATTTCTACAATACTTTGGATAACTCAACAAGTGTCTCACAATGCTTCTATTACCATGCCTGACAGCACTGGAAGAGGCTCAGCATGGACCATCTGGTTTAGAAGTGTAGACAGCAGGCCCTTTATGATGCTGAAAAGCTATGCTCAGGTGCATGGAGCACCTACCAAGACCACGAGTCTTTTTCTCAGTGAGTTTCCTCTAATGCCCTCTGGCTCTCAGAAAGCCCTGTCATTCTTTTTTTTTTTTTTTAAAGAATTATTTTATTTAACTTTATTTATTATTATTATTATTATTTTTCAGTTTGATCAGAGAGACACAGAGAGAGAGAGAAGAAGTGAGAAAGCAAGCCACCAGGTCCAAGACTTGAACCGTGGTCGGCCATGTGGGAGTCCAGCGCCCTTAACCACCATGCCACTTGCTGGCCCCAGCCCTGTCATTCTTTATAGCTCATATTTACGTAAAATGTAAAATCAGAAAATTAATTTCAAATTTTATTAGTAAATCGATGTCATATGTTGGAAAATTACAGCTAAGCAAAAATGCCAGTTAAATATAGAAATATTCCTACAATTAGTACAATATTAATATTTAAGAAAATCAAGAAGCCAATGAAACATTTGTGTGTATGAGTGTATACTTGTACATGTGTGTTCATGTGTGTCTGTGTATGTACACATGGATATGCATGTGTGTTTGTGTGTGTGTGTGTGTGTGTGTGTGTATTTAAATCACTGCTATTACTTCTTCTAGCAGTAATAGCAGTGGTCATTTTCCACAGATTACAGTAAAATATTTTTTCTTGTGTCTGTTCATTTTAATAGTTGAAATTATTTATTTCTGAGTTGATTCTTGATAGTTAGTCTATATGTAATCTAATCACTTTTATTCATAACTTAGCAATATAAGTTTTACTACAGTTTTAAGGCAAATCCTTAGAATAGGAAGGATTAGCAAGAGGAAAGTGTGTGCAAAGTATCAATTCAAATTCTTTCTGGGACAATGAAAAAGGGTACAATTTCGTTTAATTCCTTAAAATAGTGAAATGTCTTTTTGTCTCATTTTTCTTCTCTTTGAATCTCAAACAAAATTCTATGAGAAGCCTGCGTTCTACACCCATTCCAATCAATCCTACTGATGGGGAAAATCAGACTGTTAGATGTGTGACAATACATCTAAATTGAGTTTTAGGTATCATAAATGTTTCTTCTATATTTCATATTCTCCACTCTAACTTTGAAAAAATAATGGGACACAGGCATTCTAACTTTTTCCCAAACAAAAAGCTATTCTTTAACTTTAGACTGGCAGTTAGAAAAATCCAAAGGATTATGTATTGCTTGATCTAATTGTCTTACTTAAATGTAAAAAAGTACTTTTTCCTGGAAGTTGTATAATATTAAAAGATAATGCATACTTACTATTTTAGTCACTATATTAAATAAGCATTGATTCCTCAACTTTTCCTCTACTTCTTTCTTTTATGACTTTCTGTGTCTTGATTTCTTGGCACTATGTATACCATAAAATGTGTTAGTTTCCAAAGAAACTTTCACAATGTAAATATTGGAATCAATTGAACTATATTATAGACATAAAATCCACAACCTTTCTTGTAGTGATAGTAACAAAAAAAGGAACAGCAATCTCTTTTCCATTTTTAATTTTTTTTAGAGTTGTTTTATTTAATTTTAACCAGAGAGGAAGAGAGCGAGAGTAAAAGAAAAAGAGAGAAAGCAAGCTGACAGGTCCGGGACTCAAACTGCAGTTGGCTATGTGGGAGTCCGGTACCCTTAATCACCACGCCACCTGCTGGACCTTCCATTTTTTTTTTTTTTTAATTGCCAGAGTGTGTATGTGCTCATCATACCGAGGAAGAGAAAGAGAGAGAGGAAGCACACGCCACCCCCTGGCCTTGGGATGGGGTCACATTTTCTCCATTTTTCCATTTCTCCATCTTGTCAGGATGTTGGGCACACACACACATGCCCCATGCCTGGTGTGTTTTTTAAGCTGCCAGGGCAGGGTTCTGTCAGCATTTAGCAATGTGTGATCTGGCTTTCTTAACCAGTGAATGTATGTATTCACTTACATGGCGAACTCTGTGAAGCATTCATTGTATACTTGTTACCCACTTATCTGAGTGTAGTGAGGCCCAACATATTCATATGCAGCAAGTTACGGGGAGTGGGGAGTGGTTTATTACTCACAGACAGGCAGCCAGGGACAATAGAACCTCAGATCCACTGTGAGTCAGTCCCCAAGGCTCAGAAAGGCTGCCTGGGGTGCATGGAGCCTAATCTGCATAAGCTGCACTTGCACTGCAGCTTTGGGTCCCCAGAAAGTAGCTTATCCTTGGTTTTATACCCCAGGATTACGGGAATCACTGGGCTAAAGTGCTGAGGGACATCTCGTTTCTGGAGGGAACTAGAATAGAACTTGGGCTGTTCTGGACAGTTCCTCCTTATCTTCAGATACTACATTCTCAGCACATTCTGGTTATTGAAAACTACAACGAGAAAGGTGGGAAAACTGGGTTGGTTCAGAACCACCTGGAGAACTGGTCTGCACATACATATTTACAAATGTTTATGCATGTGTGTATGTGTGTGTGTGTGTGTGTGTGTGTGTGTATTTAAATGTATATATATATATATATATATACATTTAAATATATATATATATATATATATATATATATATATATATATATTTAAAGAATAGCAGAATATCAAAAAAGCCTCCGTATTCCTGCTTGGTTTCTATAAACAAACTGTGACCTCATTTTTTCTTTTTTTTTTTCTTACTAGGTTTCAGCCAATCACATTAACTAGGCTTCGGTCAATCACAGGCATTCCAGCCTTTAAACTGTTAATGCAGACAAACTCTCAAATGTAACAAATGATTTCTCTACTTCACTCCTTCACTTACAATTTTTATATAACACTTTCCCTTTTTCTGCAAACGTCATTTTCCTGTTTTGCAGACTTAAATGCTCAGTCAACCACGAGGCTAGCTGGAGTTGTCCTGAAGTTTGGGACAACTGCCTCATTTAAATCGTATTAAAATTTGCTCTATTAAAACTCTGCTCTAGGGACCAGCAGTTGGCATAATGGCTATGTCCCTGAACTCCTATGTAGTGGACTGTGGTTCGAGTCCTGGATCCGGTGGCTTAAACTCACACTAGGCATATGTGAGCATGTGTGTGCCCAAGATCCCGAGAGGAGAATGGAAGAGAAGGGATTGCGGTGTGACCATACTCCTTGGAGGATGATTTCTTGCTTTCTCTCTCTCTCTCTCTCTCTGTCTTTCTGGCAAGCACAAGTGCATTAGAGCAAAAAGTTTTCCAAAAAATAATAACACCCCCCCAACCTATTAAATTGGCTAGTTTATTTTTCTTTTAACTGTATCTATCTATCTCTATCTCTATCTCTATCTCTATCTCTATCTCTATCTCTATCTCTATATCTATCTATATGAGAGAGATAAATAAATGCATTTGGTTATTCATACTTTAATGCCACTAAATATAAAGTTAGTATAAAATTTGCACCCAGAGCTTAGAATTAATATCCTTTGCCAGAAAATAAATTATTTTCCTACTTTAAGTTAATTTTTAGTAGTATTTGTATACCTTTCATATTATTTCTCACAGAAACATCTCTCTTAATGGAAAATGAATTCATGTAGTTCCTTCTCACTCACTTTAATACCTTCCCTCCCCTGCTGTTTGTGATAAGACACAAATACGTATTACCAGCATGGACTCACTAATTTCTGTTGAAGATCCACATGCAGAATTAGAACAGACATACATTTTTTTCCTTACATCTTCTATGGTCCCTGGCTCTGATCTCTTGGCTTTGCAGATTGATAGAGGCTCATAGTACATGCATTAGGCTTTGGGCTCTAAACTACCCCAGAGTCACTGAGCCCACTGAGTAGATAAGAAGGACGAATTCATTAAAGTAAACTGCTGGGCAAACTCTGAAGAAATAAGCCAGAAGTATTTTTAAATAACTGGACATTTTCTCAGAGTAACTCCTAATTGTCTCAATATCAGGCCCCAAATGAGGAGAAAGATAAATAGTTTTCAAGGTGTAAGTGTCAGTACCTCCCCTGTGTGTACACAGAAACACAGAAATATCTACTGCAGAAAGTTTCTTCTGGAGGTTTAGTGAGATTCTAACAATCCAATGGCATCATCTGCTTTTACTATCACAATTTTAGTTTTAGAGTTTCATAACATAAGTGGGTGTAAGTATAAACACAAGTGTACAAATATATTTGTGTATTCGTGTATGTATGTGTTTATATATGTACATGGCAAGAGGCATAATACATGCTATATAGCCAAATGTACTTGTTTTCTTTGGGGGTTCAGCAATAGACGGGAAAGTTGCGATGCCTCCATGGTCCCTAAGTCCCCTGATTTTACAGGAAATTGGACTGTCCAACAGTGAATGAAATATCAGCATTTCTGCTACAGTTGTTAGATAGGGAAGCACTATCTGAAACATCAGAAAGCTAAATGGAGAGGCTGGCAGGTGAAGTGGTGGTTAAGGTGCTGGATTCCCACGTGGACAACCACGATTCGAGTCCTAGATCTGCAGGCTTACTTTCTCAATTTGCCTCTCTCTCTCTCCCTCTGTCTCTCTCTGGTCAAATTAAAAAATAATAATAATAAATGAAATTAAATGAATAATTTTGAAAAAAGAAAGAAAGCTAAATGGAAAGAACTAGCTGTCGGTATGACAGCAACTTATGTTTTCATTAAGGGTGTGTGAAGTCTTGAGCCGGCTCCAGTGCCTGGTGGTTAAGGCAGCCAGATCTCACATGGCTGACTGCATGGCACATGTGCATGAGTGCCAAGTATCCCAAAAGGAGGGAAGGAGGAGAAGGACATGCGGTGTGCCCATCCCCATGGAGGCTGCTTTCTCCTCTCTCCCTCTCTCTCTGGTGAGCTCATGTGCCATCAGGAAAAAGCAAAATTGTGTGAGATTTTTTACATCTCAGTTTGTTTTCTATTTAATGCGTGGTTTAGATATTTTAAAAAAGAAACCTAATTTCAAAATTGTCTAGATTTGTTTAATGACAAACGCTATGCTGTTTGAAAGCACATCATTCTGAGTGACATGTATCTTGTGTACTACTTACTGTAGGCCCCAAAATATTTTTTTTCCATAACAATTTTGTTTCAGCAGAATATATTATAATGTTTCTGAATAACTAGCAATGTTTTATACTATAAACTATATTCTTTAGAAACTGACTATATTATAAAGTGCCGGAGCTCGCTTGGCAGAATGCATTTTTTTGGGGGGGAAGCTAGGAATTGGCAAAGAAAAGAGCAAAATATACAGAAAACAAGAAATGGAAAATTATTTGTCGATGCTAACATGTACGTTGATGTGCTTGATTGAGCCAATATACAGTGTATTCTGAATGGGAAATTTCATTTTGTATGCTGTAATGATGTATAGTGAATGAATGTAAATAAATAAATTTAAATAAAAAAGGAATTCAAACAAAAAGAAATAAACATAAAAATAAACACACAAAGACATACAAGTATAGAAAAGCAAGAATTCGGTGGGCCCGACTTCTCTGATGTAGATCACCAGGACATTGAACTAGTCTCAGATTTATTGTTTTCAAGGGCAGAAAATGGGAGAACAGGAAATAGAAGGTAAAGCCAGTTGCTTTCAGATGCTAATCTGCTGACAATGTGAAGATAACTGGAACCATGTAGTTTTTCTGATCTTTTGATTTCTGCATATTTATGTAAACTTAATATGACTTACTAAGTTATTCTATCCCCTTTGCAGGGTAAAAACTCAACATACAGCAATACTTCTCACTAGGTTTTCCTTCTCTGCATAAGCTCCAAATACGCTCCTCAAATTATTGTCTTTATTCTAGCATGGTTCAGATTCTTATGCAAAGACATAACCCCATGGTTTTCCTTATTCTATTTTAATTTCTTAGAATGTCCTGAGAACAAACTTTGTTAACTCGCCTACCACTCATGAAACAAAAATAAAACTAAAAATAACTTGATGCAATCTTTCATTTGTCTGGGCTTCAATATCAGACACAATGCTCACTAGACTGAGGGACGTTCCAGTGAAATTCCATTGTTATGTGCTGGAGTTAAGATGGAAGGGTAAGAAGGAAACATACACAGGCGTCTTTGGCCCAGCTCACTGTTATGTGAATCACTCTTTGGCAGAGAAATTCGCCTAATGAAACCCAATGAGGAAAAGTATAGTGCTGGTAACCCAATAAGGAATTAAAAATCAAAGTTCGAATTTCTGCTGTCAATTATCAGCAAAGAAAGATAGGTTAGAACATTCCATTGATATATATTAGTTTATGTTCTCGATCTCTCTCTACTGATCCACCAACAGCAAGTTTCTTTTTACTCTGTAAAAGGAACTGTGCTTCTCTACACAGGAGCTACAGAAAAGAATAGAAAAAGTCCTTGATAAGAAATTTATGAATTAGAGAGAAGATATAGGGATAGGCCTAGCCCTATTGCCCAGATCTACAAATATCCTTTCCAGGAAATCCTACAGCCAGGTACATACAAGGAGTGTTTATAGTGTAATAATGCAATAGTGCAAAGTATATGTAATTTGCAATTTTCACCAAGTAAATGACAAAGGTAATTGATGTCCTATTTCTCAGAGTTTTGGGTTATATCCAAATAAATTCACATAAGCAAGCAGACATGAATTAGGTTCTGTGGGATGTTACAACTGATTTAAAGGTCAATGCCTAGCAAGTGTCCCCCAGGTTATACATTCAGTCTATCAACATTATTCCATAACCATACTATTTATAGTTCTAGAGAACCCACACTTGTGGGGGGTACTTTCTTGGGCACTATTTTGGGTATTGTTCCATTTTTGAGTTTGTTCTTGGAAGGTGAGTTAAAATAATAATGCTTGGCTTTATGGAACAGATGGCTTTTCATTTGATAACTCTGTGCTCTTTTGTGTGATCCTATACAAGTTGATTATTTACTTAACCAGAGAGGGCTGCAGGATACTGGTTCATGAAGTTTTGCAAGAACAGAAAAGGAATTTTAATAAAATAGAGATTTGTCCAGCAAAATTTAGCCAACTCCCTAAGAGGAGCTACTGTAGGGGTTTACACATTAGCTTTTTCCTGGCTTACCGGTGTCCATGTGTCTGGCCCTCTCTGAATTTATCTCTGACTCCAGCATGCTCCTCTCCCCCATTTCCTATACTGCCCTACCTGGACTCTTGACTCCTTTTCCCACACCTCAAAAGTAGTCCTGCCTCAGAGCCTTTGCACTTGCAATGTCCTCTGCCTAGCACACTTCTCTCCAATGTGTCCTCAGTTCTCATTCTCTCACTCCCTTCAGTTTGGCTAAAACATCACTTCCGTTTTACCTCCATCTCAAAAACAGCCAAAGGCACCTCCGCCTTCTCCCACAATCTCTATCACTTTTCTCAGCTTATTTTTATTCACTGTATATATTGAATCCTGAGTTTATGTTTTATGTCCAATGTTTATATATGTAATTCTCTTACATTGCCACCAGCATCACCTCTACCTTCACACACATATAAAGCCTTTCAGACCCAAGATTCTGTTTTCCCACATCTGAAATATTGCCTGGCACTTACTAGGATTCTGAAAATATCTGTTGAGTGAATAAAATAGAGGCTAGTAGAAAACACAAAACAAATCCATTCATAATATGTCCAAAGCACTTAGGTATTCAAGGTTAGAAACCAGAAAATGACCAAACAATGCTATTGCCATTTGCAAATACCTGTCTCATATGAGATACTCAGTTGAAACCTGTAGACGTACAAAAACTCCAACCTTTTTAGTGTTTCCACTGACTTTTTCTCAGTGATGTGTGTTGTTCTCAGTGATGTTACATTGAATACAAGTATGCCCTGAAAGAGCATTAAGTCATATACACACATTATTTCATTAAATCTGTGGAAATGAATTTTAAATTGAATTAATATATTATTTATATCAGGAACAGTTATTGTTGTTCTTTAATACTTCTCCTGCTCTTCAGGAGTGCTCTGGTTTCTCTCAGGGTTTTTAAGTCTTCTGCATGCTTTGCTATTTTTGGTCCTTTCCTGCTGCCTTGATCAGTAGAGGTTGTTCTTCCAGTGAAAGATTACTTGGTAGAGATTTCTGTAAGAGATTTTTCACCATGCTATAAAAGGTAACAATTGCTTTTTCTCTTAATTTCTGATCTTTTTTTCTTTTTTCAGTGGAACTATAGAAAATGATAATCACATCTACAGATGTGATTGTTGACAGTACAAGAAAGTAAAATGTCTATATGGAATGTCAGGAAATCTTTAAATTAAAATGGCATTATTTTGTTTATGTAATCACTCATTCACTCAACAAATATTTACTGTATCTCTTGCACAAATTATGCACTGTTGTAAGAGCTGATGCTTAAATACTTTCCCTTTTATAATGCAAAACCACTATCTGACTGTGAATGGGTTTATTCCTGTTCTGATTTTTCTCTTTATTTCAGTGACCTAGGCAGATAGTCCTGAGAGAAAATATTGATTCAGCCTTATCATCCATCCTGGAGAGCCCCTCAACCCAGTAGGTAGCACTCTCATGTAATTTCAATGAATCATTAGATTTAAGTCTTTTATTGTTTTTGGCCCTCCTCAGATTGACAGATACACTCATTCAAACTCACCCAGACCCTTCTTTTAGCCATGTATTAAATTTACAAACCATTCATGTAACTACTATCAAAAATGATTATGTCACACATCAATAAGTATAATCATTACTAAAAATTTCCCATGGTACTTTGTTCAACCCCAACTGATACACTTTTAGTGAAGATTATTTGGGGGCTTCTGGAATACTTTCAAATAATTTCAGATGAGGAAGGCCCCATACCTAAACCTCATAGTGGTAATCTCACTCTATGAGCCAAAAAATTACTTTCTCATTGAAAACCTGAGGTGAAACAAATAGTATTTTATTCTTAATAACTACTTCTAAAGATATTATCACTATCTCTACTGATCTTACCACAACGTTTTCGTTGTTCTTCGAAGCATCTCGTAAAGTCTTTCTTCAGTTTCCAGGAAGCAAAAGATTGCTAAGATTGCTCTAAAGCTCAGAAGCAATAAATAAAAATATAATAATATATAAGTGGATTCTGTGCTAAGGCAAAATTCACATAGGACCAAGAGAGTCAAGCTTTCAGAAAGGAGAATTCATGGATTCCTATTTTCAAAAAGGGAGCTGAGTTGGTAACTTAACCATGTAGGTGTGTATATCTGGTCTGTTAGGATAAATAAAGATTTGGGGATGGGTGGAGAAATGAGAAAGCCCCAGTATTTTTCATCTTTACCACCTCTTCTAACTGAAACCTAACATTTATTCTACTATCTTTTTTGTTAATTTCTTGTAAAAATAATTCACATGCACAAGGAAAGAAGAGCACATTGATGGAGTAGACCTTCAGATTTCAGTATAACTTAAAGAGTTGATTAAAATTTTAACAAAAGGAAGAATAAGAATGAGGGTATAGGTTATGTGAGATAAGGACATCCCCTAGTAATAAGGGAGCTAAGACTATAACAAGAAAGAATATTCAAGACAAAACACATACAAACATTACTTCAGATACATCAGCTTGCTTGAACATCTTGATGAACATATTACATGGTAAATAGAATCAATCCAATTCCTTACTCAAAGAGATGCTAAGCTGACCCACATTTGCATGCTCATACTCTACTTTCAAAATGATAAAGACATTCCCCTTCTAATGTTAAGATATTAGTACTTAAGTTTGAAATGGGCTAATGCCCATTAGTCCATTGAAGTACATTAGCCCAGTAAAGATTATTTCCTTAACATGTGCAATATACATTTTAGCATACATTATTCAGCAAAAATGAGTTTTAATCCTCATGCATTCTGATTTTGATCTAATAAAAGTTTAATGATACATTAGAGTAGATGCCTTAGATTTATTTCTACAAATATCAAACCAAGTCTGTCCATTATCTTTTGGGTACTTACGAAGTGTTCCATTACTTACATGATCATTTCCGTGTTTTTGCAGTTATTAGACAAAGGCCGTTTTCCATTAGAATTGGTATTTTTGCTTGTAGCAATTTAAAAAATATTTTAGTAATTCACATCGGGATACGGATAGATATATAAGACTGTTCAGCTGTAATTTTTCATGAACTATTATAATATAGTCTAACTGCTCATACCAGAGCCTCATTTCCCTTGCCTTTGCTTTAGTGAATATAAAACGAACACAGATGCTTTATGCTCAGCAATTTTCTCTCACGAATCAGTCCAAAGCTATCTCATCAGGAAGATCTATTGTATTTTAGACTTTCTTCTTCTTCCCTCACTGCTATCCAAGGTGGCTTCAGGGATATTATTGTATCAGGTAAAAATAGAAGCACTTAACAACTTGCTCATCTCATGATGATGGCTGGAATATAACTTCTTGAATCTAAAAAAAATAATAATAAATGGATTCATTAATCTGATGCGTATTTCTCAAGACTAACTCATCATTTTAAAAAGAATTAGTAAGACATATTTTTAGCTCTTTAGCATTGTGGGGTATGAGGTAGCAAAGGTAGTGAACACAGTAGTAGGAACAAAAGGAAGGGAAGCAGGATACGGGGCAAGAGAAATATTTACTGTATAATGAGTACATATTTTCTGTTCATCAGTCCCATTAGCGCTGCGCTTGTATTTACTAATTCAGTCCTCTCCACAATTCTGTGAATTAGCTACGTACTTTTATTACTCTCGATTAACAGATGAGGAAGCAAGGCTTGGAGCAGTTCAATAACTTATTACAGTTTTTGCAACTTACACTCGTTTGCACAGGCTTCTGGTTCTCCAAGCTAAACCATAGGCTCTACATAGCCTTTTACAGTCTTCAACCTTTCCTCATTTTTCCCAGCTGGTTTTTATATTTGAAAAGGTGTGCCAAAATAATTTACATTGAAGCAAATGTCTCTCAACAGTGCTGTCTTCCCTGGGGGTAACTTTTAACCCCAAGAAATAACATTCTAAGGATCACATTTGTGATTTGTGCCAAGGCTTTGGGAAGATCATCTGTTCTCAGGAAGCTTCCAAGAATCTGTAACTTTACATTCCAGAAACAGCTGCTCAGATTTAACTATTCATTGGCTGTTAGACTTTGTGGACAGAGAATTCTAAACTAGCAATCAAATAAAAAGGAAACAAAACCTTTTTGGCTTAATTGTTACCTAGAAGTCTAACTCATTTCCCCCTTCCCCACCTCTAGTCCACACCCCATATTGTTTTTATTCACATGAATTTTTTTTAATCGGAGAATAGTGATGGCACTGCTGAATTAAAAGACTTATGTCAGCTAAATGTATATATTGAATCACTTTCATAACCCAAATCAATGCTATTTTCTTGTAGTAAGTTAAAACATTATTTAATTTAGTTTTTCATCCTCTTTTCTTCCCTATTATTGTTTATTTAGGTTTTTAGTTAAAAAAAATATTTACTGGGCTAGCAGGTGCGTGGTGGTTAAGGCACTGGATCCCACATGACCAATTGTGCAGTTCAAGTCCCAGACCGTATGTGTCCAAAATCCCAAAAGGAAAGTGGAGGAGAAGGGATTATGGTATGGCCATCCACCTGGGGGATGATTTATCATTTTCTCTCTGTCTCTCTCTGTCTCTCTGGCAAATGCTCATGCCTAATAGCAAAACACTAAAATAAATAAATACATAATAAAATTTCGTGTAAACACATTCTGTCCAATCCTTTTGTGATAAAGCTTTTTAATTCCAGGTGGTAACACAAAGTATCCTTCATTGAAATGCTTCATATCCAGTACAATTTAGAGTGAATGTTTACACTTATAAATGGTCTTTACATTAAGAAAGAGAACTTAGAAAAAAAGAATTGCAATTTTATGATTACTAGAGTTTAATAATTTCCTTAATCTATTGAATAAATCTTTTGATAAAAAAGGTCAACTAGCCAATCTAGAAAGAAAACTGCATGTATTAAAGTTTGGTAGGGAATGTTTTAAATATAATTAAGACTTCTACTGGTTTCTCCTCTTTCACTTAATGGCTGAGTAAAGAAAGATGGGGGAAACTGGAATTTGAAGGTACAACTAGCATAACACTTCACTCTTCGATTTATCTTTGATTCTAGAATATGAGAAACTAAAAACAAACACAACACCACCACCCCCAAATCTAAACTTCTAACTTTCATACAAGTTCAAGAAAGAGAAAAGGAATAAAATGTTATCTATAACCTGGCCTGAATCATTTCACGTGCAGATGAGAACTGGGTTTTTCTATCTAAATTGAGTATACGTCTTTGGGAACTTTCCATTTTCACATGAACTTTGCTACTGAGGCAGTATGAGACCTTGGATAAATCTCTCAGTCTCTGTTGATCATTAAGGTTTCCTCATCGCTCAACACTGAATATCCATGTTCCCTCAAAGGAATTCTGAGTGAGTGTTACTCACCGGTGCCACTGAAATTGGAGGATCCTCTGCGTTGTGAGTAAAAAACAAGTTATTTTTGCAAGATGATATAATATCAATATTATAATGGCTTTAAACTAAATGAAGACTGAAAATGTGGTCATTTTGTGTCTGAGGAGGAGGTTTTCTGAGTGTGAAGGACCACTTGATTTGTTGAACTACATTATTTCTGTTCACCTGACAATCATGGAATCTCCATTTCATCATCCGTGTTCCTAAGGAGGACATGTACCTTTGCTTACCATACCTTGCTAAAGTAAAACTTGTGTCATAACCTTGGGAAGGTGCAGAGCACTTCTCAGAAAAGTGCTTCATCTCAGGTCTTAGGAATGTTGAAACTTGTTTACAAGACTCTTGTCTTGCCTCTGATTTATTAACCCAAGTTCTTCCTTGGGCCTATAATTAACATCTCATCAATCTGATATTTTACTCATCCACTTAATACAAAAGAATAATTACAGACTTTGACATGCAACAGTCTCCCTTTAAATTTGTTCTAAATAAGAATGCAGAAACAGGTTGAATTGCGGCCATGCCGCAATCACTTCCCCACCATTCTCCTCTTGGGATCTTGGGCACACATGCACATGTGCCCAACGTTAGTTTAAGCCACCAGATCCAGGACTTGAACTGCACTCAACTACATGGGAGTCCAGCTATATAGCCATTACGCTGTGTGTACACAGTTGATCAAATCTATTGTAAGATTAAACTATAGATGCTTGTTTATGATGTGTTTCCATATCTGTGACTTTTTTTAGATTAATGTAATCCTTGATATATGAAAGGATGGATACCTTCATTTTTATCCTTTTAAAATAATTGTTAGATATAGTTACTTGTTGAATTTTGTAAAAATTACTTATACATTTTATTGGAGCTTTATAAACAAAATATCCATTTATTTGTCTGTTTTAAAAATTAAGTGTTTTGTTTATATTGTGAATGTGTTCTTTTTAAAACTTGTCTCTAGCTATTTTAGAGTTTATGGTAGCTAATGTGGAGGATTTCCTTTTCTTATTTACTATTATTATAATGCATATGTAATTGTATTATAATGCATATGTTATTATTTTTATTGGTATATAGTAATATTTATTCGTGCAGTTATTTGGCAGCATTAAACTTCCTGCATTTTCCTTTGTGTTTCAATTGCTTCTCTATAAATTATCTTAAAAATTTCCATGAAGATGATCATATATGTCACTAATAATAATTTTGTTCCTTTTTTTTTTTTGGAGAGGTTTTTGCTATAAGGCATGTACACTTACCAGAAAGACAGAGAGAGAAAAGACAGAAAGTGAAAACTCACCCCCAAGGAGGGATGGCCATGCCACAATCTCTTCTCCTTCATTCTCCTCTTGGGACTTTGAGCACACATGCACATGCCCTCAGCGTGAGTTTAAGCCACCTGGTCCGGGACTTGAAGTGTGGTCGACTACATGGGAGTCCAGCTACATAGCCATTAAGCCAACTGCTGTTTCTGATTTTGTTCCTTTCTGTATTAGTTTCCTAGGTAGTTTCAACAAAATGCCATGAACTAGGTGATTATAAAACAATAGAAATTTTTTCTCCCATAGTTAGGATGCCAAGGTATTAGAAGGGGCAAATTCCCTGCAAAGACTTTAGGGAAGAATCCTTCCTTTCCTCCTTTAGCTTCGGGTGGTTGCCAGCAATGCTTGGAATTCCTTGGCTTATAGCAGCAATATCTCCAATCTCTGCCTCTGTCTTCACAAGGCCATGTTCCCTCTGCATTTCTGTGTCCAAATTTGCCTCCTCCTATAAGATATCCTGCAAGGATGTTCTTAGATATTATATATCAGATTAGAGACTGCCCTAATCTATTACAACCTCATGCTTACATCTGCAAAGACTGTTTCCAAATAAACTCACATTCACACACTTCAGGTGGATGAGACATGACTGGGGGGCGGGCAGCAGGAACCTCCAAGCAGTTCGCCACTTAGCACCTTAAAATGTTTGTTTTCCCATGTGCAGAATGCAGTTATTCCATCCCAGCATCCTCCACAGTCTTAACCTATTTCAACATTTATTTCTAAATAAAATGCCTCACCATAATAGCAGCAACTAAAAAAAGTTCCTAATCTCATCATCTAATTTGTTGAGATCAGGGGCGAGTGAGACTCTCACTGGGGTCCCTCTCCACCTAAGAGATGTGAAAGTAGAAAAATGATCAGCTTTGAAAACAAAATGGTAATTCATTTGAGATTGTTCCTGTTTTACCTTCATTTTGAAGAATATATTCGTGGAATGTAGAATTGTGGGTTGGCAAGTTCTTTTGTTTTGGCATTTCAGGATGCTGTGTCATTGTCTTAAAACTGCCAATTTTTTTTTTTTTTTTTTAATTTGCTGGAGAGTGCATGTGTTTAACAGAGAGACTCGGGAGGTAGGGGAGAGTAAGAAAGCATGCAGTAATCTCTTCTCTGTTCTCCTTTTGGAATTTTGGACATATATACATGCATGCACACACACCCGAAATGCTTTTCAAGCAGCAGGATCTGGGACACTAATCAGGATGTCAACCATGTGGGAACCAACCACCTTAATCACCGCTTCACTGACTGGCCCATAACCTTCAAAACTTCTGACCAAAAAATCAGAACATATTTAAATCTTTTTTTTTTTCTGGCATGTAAATAGTGTATCATTTTCCTTTGGCTTGTGAAAACATTTCTTCTTTGGTTTTAAGTATT
This sequence comes from Tupaia tana, assembly GCA_026018925.1. Lineage (NCBI taxonomy): Eukaryota > Metazoa > Chordata > Mammalia > Scandentia > Tupaiidae > Tupaia > Tupaia tana. The sequence continues at coordinate 35,476,893 of JAKSZU010000016.1, forward strand.
TAGATTAGATATACTTGCATATTTTAACTATATATATCTATACTTGTAATTTAGAGTTTCCTAATTTAGAGTTTTCTATAAATTTAGGTCTTTCATCTAACTGAAAAATTTCAGCCAGTAAAAAATATATGTTTTATGTCTCATTTTCTTTCTACTTTGTTGTGGGACTCCAATAATGTATATATTAGAAATTTAGACATTATTTTACAGGACCATAAGATTTGTTCAGCTTGTTTTTCAGTCATATATATATATATATATATATATATATATATATACACACACACACACACACACACACACACACATATTCTTAATATTGAAAAAAGTTCTATTGATTTTTCTCCAAGTTTACTGGCCCATTTTTTTTTTGGGGGGGTTTCAACTATTCCGCTGTTAAGCTCAATCAGGGTATGTTATTTTTCATATACTGAGTGTTTCCATTCTAAATTTCTATTTGAGATATTTTTCTAGCTTCTATTTTTCTTATAAGACTTTTTAGGGAACCAGCAGTTAGCGTAATGGCTATGTCGCTGGACTCCCACGTAGTCAACCGTGGTTCGCGTCCCAGACCCGGTGGCTTAAAACTCACGCCGGGCGCTTGTGCATGCGTGCCCAAGATCCCGAGAGGAGAATGGAGGAGAAGGGATTGCGGCGTGACCATCCCCCCTGGAGGGTGATTTCTTGCTTTCTGTCTCTAATGTCTCTCTCTGTCTGTCTGGCAAGCGCATGCCCCCTGTAGCGAAAATCTCTCAAAAAAAAAAAAAAAAAGACTTTTTATATATTTTTAAAAGAGCATGTTTCCCTTTATTAAGTAGTTAAAATCCTTGTCTGCTTATTTCAACATAAGTTTATTTGGGGGTTAATTTCTATTGATAATTCTTTAATAAGTTACGTGCCCCACTTTTATTACATATGGATCAAATTTGAATTAATTACTGGGTATCCTAAAAGTATAGATACCCTGAATTCTGATTATTCCTAAGTAGAGTTTTTATTTTCTAAATTTTAGTAGGTATAATAATTACCTTGAATTCATAACATGGTCTCTTGATGCAGTTCATCATTTATTTCAAAGTCTATCTTGGGTATGCATGGTTTGTGTCAGCTAGCTGATTTGTCAACATTTTTACATAGGATCTTTGGCTCCCTCCCTCTCCTTTTGTAATATCTCCCTCTCTTTCTTGTGGCAATGATTATTCCTATCTCCGTCATTTGGATCTTTAGGCAGAGAAGTATATGGGTTTTTGGTCAATGTTTTCACCTGCAGCATAGACCACAATCTACTCTTAGTCTTAAGTAATTAAAATAAAAATAAAAAACAAAATACCAGGAAAATCACCTCATGTCATTCTTTCTTCCAGCTGCTTCTATTCTATAACTTTTCTGCTTTCATTCACTCTGTGCTACCTATAAGCACTTACTTATTTATTTTTTAATTCTAAGTTTATTTGTGAGAGAATTGGTCTGGCAGAAACTTCTTGGCCATGCCTAAAGCAGAATGGATTTTCTTTGGCTAGAGCCATTAATATTTCATCTTTCTTAAATGTATTTTCTCTTTATTCATTAGCTTGAGATTTCCACAATCCTTCGATAATATTAATTTAAATAATGCCTGTATGAAAGTCTAACTAAAATTTTATTTCTCATAAAGAAACATTTCTACCCCAAATCGGAGCCCCATTCAGATGGTTATTTCCCTTGCAGTATTTTTGGTCCTATTTTGGGGAATTTTCTGGTTCTCTTATTATTAATAGTAACTCTTCAATAGTCCCATAATTTTGTAAGTATATGTTTGTAGTTTAAATAAAAGTTTAAGACCTTAATCTATCCTCTTTTCTCTTCATAAATGTTAAAATAGAAACCACTATATAATCTTTATTTCATACTAAATAAATGATCTTACCTGTAGTAAATATGCAGAATCTTTAAGGGACTTAAATAAATAGAACAGCATTAAAATAGTTATCAAGATAACTGCTGTATGCAGGAAAAACTCGTTGACTTCTTCATTTAAGTTTTTTTAGAATTACTTTATTTAACTTTATTTATTTTAATTTGATCAGAGAGGGACAGAGTTAGAAAAAAAAAGAGAGAGAGAGATGGAAAGAGAGAGAGAGAGAGAGAGAGAGAGAGAGAGAGAGAGAGAGAGAGAGAGAGAGACGGGAAAAGAGAAAGCAAGCCGCCAGATCTGGGACTTGAATCATGGTTGGTCATGTGGGAGGTTAGCGCCCTGAACACCATGCCACCTGCCGGCCCCAACTTCATTATTTAAGTTTTTAAGCATAAATATAGTTTTTGCTAGATGAAGGCAACTAGAAAACAGTACAATTACCCTTATTTTCTGAGTAGACCACAGTTAGACAGACAATATGACTCAGGAAGACTTTATGGATCTTTCTAAAAACAGTGGAGACAGATGTAAATGACAGAATCACTACCCTATACTTAATTGACTTTCTCAGATTAAAGAATATATTAGAATGGAAGTGAAATGTGTGCTATGATTAGTTCATAAGAAAGTGATCATATTACGGTTGTATATTTTATCATAATTCTTATACACTCTTTTCAAAAATTTTGGAAATATCAATCTTTGTAAAATTTGTTTGCAAAATTAAAATCCCTATTAGAAAGTATTGTAACATTAGGAAGAAAATTATTCCAAGACAATGACTCATAAAATAATGTTGTGTGTTATAGGCTTAAATGTTGAGTATATTCCAAGAAGAACTTTGTGATTTTGAACATTATCTTTATTAGTGGCTTAGTGACATTTTTGAAACTTTAAAATGTAATTAAAATACATTGAAACAATAAATAGTTTAGACATTCATTGTGAGCTTGATCTATTTTGATGGAAATACTTATCAGTCTCTGTCAAATGTTACTCAATACTAGTTCTTGTATGACTTATGTTTTCCAAATAATACTGTATATTTTTTTTTTTATTTAATTATAGTCCATGACATTAAGAACAAAGAATTTTGCCTCTGGCTGTTATCTAAGAAAGGTAACTAGGAAAACACTATCTTGTATACTCTTTACTAGAGTAATCCCTTAAATTATTTTAAATTTCATGCTAATTTAGAGAATCAGATTTATTTATTATTAAAGTTATTTTCAAAGTCAAAACCTTCTTAATAAAAATAGGAAAGAACAAATTTCCTTATAAAGTTTCCCTCTGTCTATCACTAGCTGTGTAACTTTGGACTTGTTATTTAAGGTTTCTGTACCTTGGCTAGTATAATAGGAAATCTATGGATTTTTTAAGATATTGTTGTCAGAAACAAATAATATATGTATAAGATGCCAAACATGATATTTGGAACATGGAAGCACATGTTCCAGAAAGAATGTTAGTTTTTTTTCTCTTTTTAATCTTTACCCTATAGCAACAGTTTGTATTGTAGTTTTTCATAAAAATTTTTCTATAGGGCATTTGTATTCACTATAGAGAGAGAGAGGAGAGAAAGAGAGTGGGAAATCACCTCCCTCGGGAATGACCATGCCACAATCCCTTCTCTTCCATTCTCCTCTCAGGATTTGGATAAGCATGCACACATGCCAGGCATATTTTTTAAACCAGGCCTCAAACCACATAGTGGGCCTTGTGGGATCCAGCTACCTTAACCACCATACCACCTGGCTGGTCCTGTATTGTAATTTTAAATACATTGTAGTTTTCCAAAGTAAACCATGGGATTTTACAATAAATTTGATATTCTAGCCCATTCTGTTGCTAATAACAGAAATACCTGAATCTGAGTAACACACAAATATATTTATAGTTCACAGTTTGGAGAGCCAGGGTTGAGGGGCTGCATCTGGAGAGGGTCTTCTCTCTTATCACAATATGCCAGAGGGCAGGAGTATGTGTAGAGCAAAGTATGTCTCTGACTCATTCTCTCTCCTTTATCATCCCACCAGAACCCAATCATGGGGGTTCTATCCTGATGTTTAATCACTATGCAAAGACCCTGCCTTTCAACACAATTAAATTAAGGCTCTTCTTAACACCTTCATCATACAATCAAATTCCAACACATGAATTTGGGGAAGACACGTTTAAATCTTAGTATTTCATTTCACTTTAAATAGAAAGGAACCACAAGGTTTTCAGAGCAGTAGAGTCTCCTTACCTACCATAATAAAAGACTAACAAGATACAAATTTGAAATCTCATAGTGACATACATTAGCAAAGAATTCAAAGATTGAAAAGAAAAATCTGCTGTAAGAAAGAACTAATCCGAGTTATTTTGTTTTAAATGATTTCTGGAAATAGTAGAGAATAAGTCCCTATTATTTGCCTGGTATATTCCTAGGGAATAAATGATCTTTACAGTGAAAACAGAAGTAGCTTTCTCTGCCCATCGCCAGCAGAACCGCAGCAGTCACTGTCAAGACTGCAGCTTTCTTAATGTTGTGGTGGGGCCTGCTTTTTTAGAGTATTTCCAGAATGGTGTCTGTGCTGCTTAGCCAAATGGAAAACTGCCCATTTTTAAACTGATTGTTGTCTTTCATTCTGATACATAGAACATAAGGAAATTATTTTTTATCAGCTTGAAAAGCTGTGGCTATGGGATGTCGGGAGGAAATGTCAGAGTAAGAAACTTTGAAATCCTCCACTGTATAATGAGCACAGTGGTAAAAATGAACAGAATGGGCTTTTTCAGAATTCAGGAAACAAACCAAAGGCTTGCCACAATCCAGAGTGCTTATTCAAAACAAAACCAATATACAGCTTCATCTTGCTAAGAACAGAGAGTTTTGTGAAGTCGTAACATGTCCTTTTCCAATCCCCATCCTTACTCCCTCCATCCTCTCCTACACCACAGCTGCCCTGACTCTATTGTAGCCTTGAAGAGAGTAGAGTCTTTGGAAAAGCAGCCATGTGACAGTCACTGGTGGGACAAAATGAACTGATGTTTCCTCAAAGCCCTACCCCGGCAGAATTGACATTATTTTAATTGTTTTGTGTTTCCCTGGAGACCTTGCTCACATACATGTCTTTATTTGACCTGACTCAGAGCTCAGTCACAGCAACAGCCTTTTGGCATTTGTTGAAAACAACTAGGAATGTAGAAGTTACATGCACAGAGCTGTGCGCATGCTCAGAGAAAGACCTGAAAGACCTAAGCTCTCACCTCTGGTTGACCTTGGGGCTCTATTCAAGCAGAAGAAGGGGGATAAAGAAGAATTATCAAGTCCCTGGTTGAGTCTTGAAGGCCTGTCTGAACACAAACGCAGAATCCATCAGCAAAGGCTGGAAGACTTATTGCTACCAGGTAATTAAAGAAATCTCTCTTGAATCACTAACTGACCATTAAACCAAGGAAGTTGAGGCGTTAGTGCCACTTATGACAAAGAATGCAAACTTCATAGGATTAGTCAGAAATGTATTAACGATAGCAAAAATGACAAGCAGCAATAACAAAACATGAGAAAGAAGGATAATTTAATTTTCAGTGCTGACATGCTATATTATTTTAAATACTTCTCCTTTTTTTCTTGGAGAGGTTTTTGCTATAGGGCGCGTGTGCTCGCCAGACAGACAGAGAGAGACAGAGACGGAAAGCGAGAAATCACCCCCCAGGGGGGATGGTCACACCACAATCCCTTCTCCTCCATTCTCCTCTCGGGATCTTGGGCATGTACACACACACTCCCGGCGTGAGTTTTAAGCCACCGGGTCCGGGACGCGAACCGCGGTCAACTACGTGGGAGTCCAGCGACATAGCCATTACGCTAACTGCTGGTTCCCAATACCTCTCCTTTTTAAAATTGCCAGTGAGGGTATGTGCTTGCCACAGAGAGAGTGAGAGGGAGAGAGAGTGAGAAAACACCCCACATGGGGAATGGTCATGCCACAATCCTTTCTCTTCCTTTCAGGATTGGGACTTAAATTGTTCAGTTGGTCATATGGGATCCAGTTGCCTTAACCACCACCTGCCACAGGCTGGCTCTAAAATTCCCATTTTTAACAAGAAATTTCTAAATATGCAAAGAAATAAGAAGGTATGGCCTATGCAAAAGAATGAAAGAAATAGAAACCATTCCTGAGGAAGCCCAAACATTAAACTTAATAGATAGAAACCTTAATTCAGCTAATATAAATTTGTTTGTATTAAGTTGAATAAAATCCTTCCCAAATGCATGCCCACCCCAGAACTCGGAATATGACTACATTTGAAAATGGCATATTTACTGATATAATTAGGTAAGGTGAGGTCATACTGAATTAGGATGAACTCTAATCTGATATGACTGGTGTCCTTATAAGAAGAGGGAAATACGGAGACAGACACGCATAGGAAGAATGTTGTATGAAAACAGGAGTAAAATAGAGTGATTAGTTGCAAGACAAGGAATGTCAGATTGCCGACGACCACAATAAAAAAGAGGCATGAAACAGATTCTCTGCTAGAGCCTACAGAGGGAGTACAACACTACTGATACCTTGATTTTGAACTTTTCATTTCCAGAACTTTGAAAGAATACATTTCTATCTTTTTAGTATATGTGCTGCCGAAGCGAGCACCATTTCTATCTTTTTAAACCACTGAATTTGTGGTATGTTGTTATAGCAGTGCTAGGAAGCTAATACAATGCCCAGAGATCTTAAAATAATGATATTGATAGAATTAATATAAATTATGAGATTTATATTACATGAAATAAAGAATATTAGTTAGGAAATATAAATGATACTAAAAATAGAAATACTGAAGTTAAAAATAAATAAAATAAACAATTAGAGAACATCATCAGGAGTTTTGAGCAGGTAGAAAAAAATAGCAAACTGGAAAATAAGGAAATTGAGATTATTTAGTGGAAGGACCAGAAAGAAAACAAAATGAAGCAAAAAGAAATTATTCTCAGAAATCCAGAGGACATCATCCAGTATAGCATTATATACACAATGGAATTTCACAAAATGTAGAGGAGAGAAAGAAGAGACAGAAAGAATGCTCAAAGATACAATGGCCAAATGGCAGATATTTAATTGAAAGAATTAATGTACATGAGACCAGTAGATGGCGGAATGGTTACAGTGCTGGACTTCCACATAATTAACTGCAGTTCGAGTCAAAGACTCGATGGTTTGAAACTCATGCTGGGCATGTGTGCGTGCATGCCCAAGATCCTGAGAGGAGAAGGCAGGAAAAGGGATTGTAGTGTGGTCATCTTCCATGGGGGCGGGGGGGGTGGTGGTGGTGGTTCTAGCTTTCTCTCTTTCTGGCAAGTGCATATACCCTACAGCAAAAATTTTCTCAAAAAAATAAAAAAAAGTATTAATGTACATATACAAGAGATTCAATGACCTCTAAGTAGGGAAAATCTAAAACACATCCACACATAGAAACATCATAATCCAACTATTGAAAACCAAAGCTAATGAGCATCTTAAAATGACATTAAAAATATTGAAAAGAGAAAAGTGATTTATTATTTACAGGAAATTGTAGTCTGCATAGTTAATTAAAAAGCACTGGTAAACATAATTACATAGGCAAATATAAAGAAGTATTAATGCATTTTCATTTATACCTATTGTTTCTATCTGGCTTATGCAACAACTGCATAAAATAATCAGGTTTATTTTGGGAACGCATATAAAAGATGTAATTTGAGAAAAAATAGCTCAAAAAGAGAGGAAGGAGATGTATAGAAGCAATATTTTTGTATATTATTGAAATTAAGCTAGTGTAAGTTAAGATATTATTATGATCTTCAGGAAAACACTAGGAAAATAGTTCAAAAATAAAACAAAAGAAATGACAAGGAAACTATGACATAGTACCCTTTAAAAACTAATTCAATAGGAAGACAGTATAGAGAAATAAATATATAAACCAAAATATGTATAGAAAACAAATAGTTTTGATAGAATAGAAATGATGGATGTAAATTTTATATTAATAGTACTTATATCAAATGTAAATAAATTAATGATCCAATTAAGAGTCTGAGATTTACAGAGCTGATTCAAAAAGTGATACAACAATATGGTGTTTATATATACACACTTTATATGAAAGAACACAAATTACTTGTATGGAAAAGGTTGGAAATGATTGATATAATAGGTCATGTAAGCAATAATCAGAGGAAACTTGAAGTGGCCATATTAATTTTAAACAAAAGAATTTAATGCAAAAAATTGTTACTGAAAAAAGGATTGTTTATTTTTGAGAGAGACTTTTATGAAAGGATATATGATATTGCTGGAGAAACAGAGACAGAAAGCAAGAAATCACCCCCTAGGGGGAATGGCCATACTACAATCCCTTCTCGTTCATTCTCTTCTTGGGATTTTGTTCATGCACGCACACATGTTTGGTGTGAGTTTCAAGTCACTGGGTCCGTGACTCAAACCATGTTTGACCATGTGGAAGTCCTGCACCTTAACCAATACACCACCTTTGGCCTCAAAAAGAATATTTTAAAGTTAAAAATGGTCGATTCATCAAGATGATGTAGGAATTATGAACATATATGCATCTAACAACAGAACCCTAAAATACATGAAGAAATAAATGACAGAATTGAAGGAAAGACAATTTGATAATAATACTGAAATATTTTGATATCTCACTTTCAATAATGGATAGAACAACTAGACAACAGATCAGTCAGGTAATAGGAGACACATGAAAACCAGTTAGACCTAAAAGTACCTATAGAAATGTCCATTCAACAACAACAGAATACACATTCTTCCAAAGTGTACATGGAACATTCTGCGGAATAGACCACAACATAAATTGTAAAATAAAACCTTTTTTGAGTTAAAAGTAATGAATAAGTTATGATAAGTTATGGTTTCTGAATACAATGTAACATAATTAAAAATTAGTAACAGAAGAATGGTAAATTCAATAATATGTAAAAATTAAACAACATATTTTTAAATAAGCAAAAGATCAAAGAAAAAATTATAAGGGAATTTAGTACATTGAAATAAATTAATATAAAATACAATATCAACTCATGCAATGCAAATAAAGTGGTGCTTAGAGGGAAATTTACAGGTTTAAATGGCTATATTAAAAAAGAAGAAAGATGACCCAACTAGGTGACATAGTACATAGCATACTGAACTGCAGTGCTGGAAGCCACATGGCTGAGTGTGGGTTCATATCCCTGACTCATCCAACATGCTGCATGTGCTGGCAGGCCCCTAAAGTCCTGAGAAACTGGAGGAATGGGGAAGAAGATTCAGCATGAAAAGACCCTGTCAAGAGTGCTCCATCTCCCTCCCATTAATGGAAAAAATATATAAACTTAAAAAGAACTATGGGAATTAATTTGAAAAAAACAGAATTAAACAGAAGCTTACAGAAGGAAGACAATATTAATGATTAAAGTGGAATTAAATGGAATAGAAAATATAAAAATAATAGAGAAAATCAATAAAACCAAAAGTTGGATTTGCTTTGGATTTTCTTTGTTTTGTTTCGTTTTGTTTTGCTACCAGGCATGTGTGCTCATTGGAGAGATAGAGAAAGGAAAAGTGAGATATCACCCCACACACACATGGGACATGACCATACTCAATCCCTTTTCCAGTGTCTTCTCAGGATTTTAGACACACACACACACACACACACACACACACACACACACGACATGCTTTTAAAGCTGCTGGGTCTGGGACTCAAACCATGCAGTTGATCATGTGGGATCCAGACACCTTGACCTCTGTATCACCTGCTGGCTAAAACTTTTTCTTTTTTAAATAAAATAAAATAAATTGATAAACTTACAGTTAAGTGTACTGCAACAGATTGAATATCTACATCCTCCTATTCAAATTCTTACATTGAAATCCTAACTCTCCCATGTCTCAGGAGGTAGGGCATATAAGAGGTAGTGATGTCATTATAATGGAGACCTCATGAATGGGATTCATGCCCTTTTAACAAGGATCCAAGAGAGCTCTTGTTCTATTTCCACCAGATCCATCATTATTGTTTTATGTAGTTGTTTTATAAATCACATAGGAAAATAAAGATATAATGAAAAGACAGCAGTCCCAGTCTGAAAGAAGACCTTCATTGGAACTTCGCTATCCCGGCATCCTAATCTTAAACTTCCAATTTCTTGACCTGTGAGAAATAAATGTTTATTAGTTCATATTATTTTGTAATGACCACCAAACTGATTAAGAAATTGACCAAGAAAAAAATAGAGAATGTTCAATTTACTATTACACTGAGTAAGATAGAAGACACTACTACAGAACTTACAGAAATAGAAAGAATTATAAAAAAATCTATTTATTCTTCAAAAGACACATATACCAAAACTTATTTTTTAAAAAAATCAGAACAGATCTGTCACAAGGAAAAAGATTGAAGTCACAAATTTTAGAATTTTCCAAATTAAGATGGCTTAATTGATGACCTCTACCAAACAGTTAGAGAATGATTAACATCTCTTCACAAACATCCTAAAAACAGAAGAGGCATTTTCCAACTCATTCTGTGATGCCAATATTGTTTCTAATACTAAAAATAGACAAAACACCTTAAGAAAAAATTTACAGATCAATATCCCTTATAGACACAAGAATCTTTAACAAAATACTAACAAACTAAATCTATTAAAAAAATTACTTATACCATGACTGAGTAATATTTATTACAGGAATGTAAGGTTGGCTTTTTGTACAAATATCAACCAATGTAATATATTGGTTAATATAATAAATAGCAAAATACACTCCTCACCTTAGTAGACAAAAAGAAAAAAATGAAAAAATCCAAGATATTTTTCTAATTAAAACACTCAATAAACTAAGAATAAGAAGGAATTTCTTCAGCTTGATAAAGAGTGTCTTCAAAGAAACCCTCAATTAGCATTACAGTTAATAATAAAAAAACAAATAGTAAAGCTTCCCCTCTACTATCAAGAGAAAGGGGAAAGATGTCCCCTGACTATCCTGTATCTATTTAACATTGTGCTAGAAATTTTAGCTAGCACAGTGAAACATGGAAAAGTTATAAATGACAACCAGAAAACTCTCTATTTTCAGATGATGTGAAATTAGGAAATCCATAAAAAATACTATTATAGCAAATAAATGAGTTTGGTAAGGTTATAAGATATAAGATCAATATACATTAATTAGTTGTATTTATATGCATTGGGAAAGGACAATTTTAAAATAAAATTAAGTCAATTCTATTTTTTTTTTTTTGATAAGTTTTTGCTATAGGGTGTGTGCGCTCGCCAGAAAGACACAGAGAGAGAGAGAGATAGAAAGCAAGAAAACACCTCCTAGGGGGGATGGCCATGCCGCAATCCCTTTCTCCATTCTCCTCTAGGGATCTTGGGCACACACGCACAGTCCGCGGTGTGAGTTTAAGCCACCGGATTCGAATCGCGGTAGACTACGTGGGAGTTCAGCGACATAGCCATTATGCTAACTGCTGGTTCCAATTCTATTTTCAATCCTATCAAAAGAATAAAATACAAATGTGTTAAACAAAAGACATAAAAGATTTATGCCCCAAAACAAAATAATGTTGAAAGAAATTACAAAAGATGCTATAAATGTATCTTGTAGTCATGGATCGGAAAACTTCATATTGACAAGATACACTCTTCTGTCTGATTGTCTGATAGTCTGATAATCAACTACTTCTGAAACCTCATTCCCCTATCTCTTGTAGCTTTTTTTTTTTTTGAGAGGTTTTTGCTATAGGGTGCGTGTGCTCGCCAGAAAGACAGAGAAAGAAAGCAAGAAATCACCTCCCGGGGGGATGGCCATGCTGCAATCCCTTCTCCTCCATTCTCCTTTTGGGATCTTGGGCACGCACGCACACGAGTTTAAGCTACCAGGTCCAGTACTCAAACCATGGTCAGCTACATGGGAGTTCAGTGACATAGCCATTATGCTAACTGCTCGTCCCCGCCCTTGTAGCTTTTAGTATCTGTCATTACTCTTCCTACTTTTAAGCTATTGAGTCCTTTAGCTTTCACTAATGAGAGAGAACATTTAATATTTGTTAAGCAGGGGCATACAGTATTTGTCTTTCATAGCTGACATATTTTACTTAGAATGATATCTTCTAGGTTATGCTTTTAAAAACCATACTATACTCCACAAAGAGGTACAATCATTATATATAAATCAGATATTATAATAAATAATATTGACAAGCTGACAAGATGATTTATACACAAAATATTCTACATATTCAATACAACCCCTAGCAGACTTTTACTACAGAAATTGATAAGCTGATATTAACATTTATATGTAAATTAAAGGGTCCTTCAATAGCCAAAACAGTCTTAAAAATAACTAAGCAAACATGTTAATTTTAAAACATCCAAAAATAATTTAGAATGTGTGGTAAAACATAAAGATAAGCATAGAAATCAATGACAGAGAAAAATTAAGAGTTTAAAACCAGACACATAATATCAATCAAGTTTTCAAAATGGCAACAAGATAATTTAATGAGGAAAGAGTAGTGTTGGGATGGCGCGAGTGGATGTTTGCACGCAAAAGAATGAAGGTGAATCCCTAGCTCGTATGTTACATCAAAATGAAAAACAAAAACCTCAAAATGTGGGGACCAGCAGTTAGCGTAATGGCTATGTCGCTGGACTCCCATGTAGTCGACCGCGGTTGGAGTCTCGGACCCAGTGGCTTAAACTCACACCGGGCGCGTGTGCGTGCGTGCCCAAGATCCCGAGAGGAGAACGGAGGAGAAGGGATTGCGGCGTGGCCATCCCCCCTGGGGGGTGATTTCTCGCTTTCTGTCTCTCTGTCTCTCTCTGTCTGTCTGGCGAGCGCACGCGCCCTATAGCAAAAACAAAACAAAACAAAACAAAACAAAAAAAACAAAAAACCAAAAAAAAAACCACCTCAAAATGTGTATGCCTGAATGATAAAACTCTTAGAAGACAAAATATGTAAAGCTTCTTGATCTTAGAATATGCCATTTTTAAATATCATAACCAAAGCACAAACAGCAAAAATTAAAAAAAAATGAACCTTGTCAAAATCAAAATACTTGTGTATTTAAAGACATATCAAGAGAGTGAAAAGATTACTCATAGAGGGACCAGCAGATGGTGTAATGGTTATATTTTTGAACTCCCACATGCCTAAGCATGGTTCTAGTCCTGGACCTGGCAGCTTAAAACTCATGCTGGGTGCATGTGCGTGTGTGCCCAAAATCCCAAGAGAAGAATGAAGGAGAAGGAATTGAGGCATGATTGTCTTTCCTGGGGTGAGATTTCTCACTCTCTGTGTCTCTGTCTTTCTCTCCGGTGAGTGCATATGCCCTACAGCAAAACCTCTCTTGAAAAAAAAAATATTACTCATAGAATGTGATAAAGCATTTGTACATCATTACTGATAAGGGACTTTATTCAGGATGTATAAAGAATGCTTGCAATCACAGAACGATAACACAAATAATAAAAATGGGCAACAAAGTATTTTAATAGATATTTTTTCAAAGAAGATATATAAATGGCCAACAAACACAGAAAAAGATGTTTAACATCATTAATCATTAGGGAATTCTATAAAAATCTCAATGAGATGCCACTTCACACTCCCTAGGATGGCTATAATCAAGAAGACTTATGATTAAAGTGTTGGAGTGCATGTGAAGAAATTGGAGACCTCATACATTGTTGATGGAAATGTAAAATGGTGCAGCTACTTTGGAAAACAGTCTGGCACTTAGTTAAATGATAAAGCAGAAAGTTACCATATGACCCAGCAATTGCATTCCCAGATATATACCCAAGACAAATGAAAACAGATGTCCAACCAAAAACCTGTACACTAAATTTTATAGCAGCATTTTTTGGGTTATAGCCAAAATGTGAAACAACCAAGTGTCCATGAATGAATGAATGAGTAAGCAAATTGGTACATAGCCATATAATAAAATATTCTCTAGCTATAAAAAAGAGTGAAGTTCTGGTACATCCTAATATATAGGAGAACTTTAAAGACCTTATGCTAAGAGATATGAGAAATGTTAATATGAAATGTTTAAAAAAGGAAAATCCATAAATAAGAAACTAGATTATTAGCAAGAAAAGGGAATAAGGGGAACATAGGAGTTCATTTTGTGGTATGAATTTATTTGGGGATTACATAATGGTGATAAATGCACAATTTTGTGAATGTACAGAAAACCACAAAAGTGTATACCTCAGATAGGTGAATTTTATGGTATGTTTTTATCTAAATAAAGAAAGAACAGTACAACACTAAATATATAGTCCTATATAAGAAATATCTAGACAGAAATTATTTTTCATAGGAGCAATCCAATTATTCACTTATTTTTTAAGCAATTTCAATTTTGCAACAAATTTCACAATGGCATTATGTTACACAATCAGATGTGATTTAGAAAAGCCTATGAGTCTTTATTCTTTTTGATTGTTTGTTTTTGAGATGTTTTTGCTATAGGGCACGTGTGCTCTCCAGAAAGACAGAGACAGAGAGACAGAAAGTGAGAAATCACCCCTCAGGGGGGATGGCCACACTGTAATCCCTTTTCCTCCATTCTCCTCTCAGGATCTTGGGCACGCATGCACAGGTGCCCGGCATGAGTTTAAGCCACCGGGTCTGGGACTTGAGCAACAGTTGACTACATGGGAGTCCAGTGACATAGCCATTATGCCAACTGCTAGTCCCAGCCTATGATTCTTTAATGCCCATGTACTAATGTAGTAGTAGTGAAATTTCACCTAGAGACCTTTAGCTTTAATCATAACAAGATCTGACATATTTAGACAATTCTTCATATACTTTTCACATCACTTTACATCATCCTTTCAACAATCTTATCTGTTAGACTTAGGCATTTTTGCTCTTATTCTGTTTTGGGGGAAGTGAAGAACAGAGAATTTATGGGTTTTATTTGAGATTGTCAATAAATCAAGACGTGGCAGTACCAAGTCTCCATACACTGATTCTTAAATGATTCCCAAAACTCATAGAAGAGAGAACCCATATAGAAAAAGTCCATATTAAACATTTTAATGAGAATATTTTTCCTACTATCTTAAAAAAATTATCAAGCTGATAGGTAGTTTCAACATAGTAAATGAAATGTTTCTTCAAACTGACTTTTAAAGCTATCCTTTAAATGGCTTGAAGAACCTTCAGTAATTAGCAACTCTTCATTGGAAAACAATCTGTGTACATCATCTTGTTAACTTTGTAAAAAGGCATTTTGGCTCTGAAGAGTTCACAAATTAAAATAGGTTAACATGTAGGATGTGAATCTTTTATAGAAAAATGGCAAGACAGATGGAGAAGTAATTATGAATAAAAATAGATCCATTCCTCAAACAGATTCCTTAACAGAGACATTTAAAAATCAACAAGGAAACTAAAGACATCTGGTGAACCCAATACCTGCCCTATTACACTGGCTTACTGTCTTGATGTGACGAATAGGATATTGACAGAGAATCTGTTTAAGCCCGGAGCCATATCTAATCAGGACTTCCAGTACTTACTATTATCAGTAGCTTTTTCTGTGCCACCTACATTGACTTGGCTGTGTCCCTGGAATTTCTGACTGAAACTGAATGAACGCAATGTCTGTCTGAATACCACTGATCCTCTGACTGTAATTGAATCGACTGACATCACCCTGGGTGCTGAGCTCTGTGAAGAGCCTCTGCAACCTTGAGTCAGAGCATGGCAATCCCTGGAGGCTGCCAGACACCCACAAGCTGTACATGACTCAGGCAGCTGTTATCTGGAGACAGTTGCTGGGTGAAATGCCCTAGAAGGTGTTCCCTTGTCATGGTCATTCTGCCCTCACGCTGAGTGATTTTGATTTGGACAAAACAAAAATAAAATAAAAGCAAAAAAACAGAGAGTGAAACAGGACAAAGAATTTTTTCCCTTCCGAATATTACACTTGTAAATGAATTTAATTAGTTTAATTTAAACTCAAGTTTATTTATTTATTTTTTTCCAAGGATGATAGAGAGATAGCACCTCCAACAGAATCTGGACACCATGATTCAGCCGTAACTTCAGCAGCCCCAGGGAACTTAACTTTCCCATGTGGGTTGCCTGACACAGTGTGGTGTTTTACTGCTGGGCTAGTCTGACCCCAGCCTTGGGACCTTTACAGAGTCATGTGTAGCGTCCCTCACTGGTCTGGGACCTATGTTTACAGGGAAATGGGAAACTCAGGACACAAAGTCCGAAATCAAATGTGAAAGGACAAGGAATAAAATCAGGGTAGTTGGGATAGTGAATCGGTGGATCTAATACTGACAGTAAAAAGATGTTTATTTGTGCCAATCTGAGACAAATATATATATATATATATATGTGTATATATATATATATATATATATATATATATATATATACACACATACATTTTAAGTGATGCAGAATGAATTTAGTCAGGTTTTATTTGTTTCTGAAAAGACTGTTTCAAAATTAAACTTTTGAAGTTTCAACTACTAAAATTTCTGTGAGAAAAATTTGGAAAATATTACTATGAAAATATCATAACAGGCTTTCCACCAGTTAGCACTTTATTATTATAAAACTACATTTTGTCTAGGTGATACATGTTTGTAAGATATAGTGGAGTTACAAAAAAATATATAAGCCTGAACACTACATGTCTATTTGAATGCATATGACCATATACATGGTTGATAGGAAGAGATATTGAGAATGAGTTGAAGGAAAAAAGATAAAAAGGAAGAGGGAGCTCAGTTGCTCCACAGTAACCAAAATATCAAAGTTTCTAAGTATTCTGTGCCCTGACACAGTCTTGCACCCCAAGCCAAGTCTATTCTCGGAGGCAAACAAACATCATTGTACTTCATATGTTGGAATTCAGAGGTGCCAAAGTACCCTGGTAAAGTGGGCATGAGAGGGAATCTCCATGTCAGCTAGAAACAGATGAGAGGAACAGAGTGGTGTGGCTGCAAGTGACATTGGCATGTGCTCAGGACTGACTGAAGAGAGGCTCTCTGACACTCTCAGACACTGAGGAGGAAAACCAGGGTGCCTTGGTCATGCGGAGTATGTGGGCCACAGGATCAGAGTGAAAACACCAAGCTCTATGGATAGGCAGATACTAAGGCTCTGGTGCAGTCAGTGTGGAGACTGGAGAAGGACTGGAGAAGGTGGCTTCGGTAAGAGGCATCCTGTGTGCCTGTGGAGCCTTCTTTGGGGAGATGAGCTGGTGCATGTACAATGTAGCCTTCTGACCACACTCCTGCTATTTTCTCACACACTCACCAAAAGTCAATCCTTTCTGAGAAATTCATGAGAAGGGAAAACGGGGCCAGTAGGTGGTTAGTTGTTAAGACACTGTATTTCCACATGGCCAACTGTGGTTCCAGTCCTGAATCTCACATTGTGCGTGCCCAAAATCCCGAGAGAAGAATAAAAGAGAAGGGATGGCGGCATGGCCATCCCCCTTGGGGGTGATTTTTCACTTTCCTTCTCGCTGTCTTTCTTTGTGTCTCTGGCTAGCACATATGCTCTATAGCAAAAATTTCTCTATGGAGGCAGCATATGGTGAAGCAGTTATGTTGCTGGACTCCTACACGGCTGACCATGCTTCCAGTCCCAGACCTGGCAGTTTGAAAATCGTGCAGGACACATATGTGTGCACGACCAATATCCTGGGAGGAGAACGGAGAAGGATTGTAGCATGGCCATTCCCCCCGGAAAGGGTATGATTTCTCATTTTCCCTTTCACTCTCTCGGTCTCTCTCTCCCTCTCATGCAAGTGCACACACTCTAAGGCAAAAACCTCTAAAATAAAACTCTAAAAAAAGAGAAAAACAAAAACAAAAAAGATTAGAACAAACCAGTAAAACAAGCACTGCTGTTTTCATTTCCCACTTTTAAATAAAGGGTCTGTTCATTAATACAGTGGCCATAGAGCATGAAAGGATAGTGCTATGGTTATAGATTCATATTAAAATGGCAATTATGTATATGACCACTGTGAGGTATAGAATGTAAAGTGACTTTCTGTATGTATTTCGATCTGGCATACACCCTTGGTTAATTGACTAAAAAGAGATATTGCATAATTGTATTTTTAGCTATTTTAATCCTTCAAAAGTAATGTGAGCAAAATGTGGTTGTTTTACACCAAGCGCGTTAATTCAGTTGCCATAATACAACCTCTGTTTTTTTTGAATTGCTTATTCTCCTTTGCTGCTGCATACTAGAGTCCTAGACTATTGAGTAGCAAGATCCTGCCTAACCCACAGCAGTTAATTCATACCTGTGAGTAGGTCAAGTCCAAGGACATGACCCCTATTCTCGGAGGCCACCAGGATTCAGAGGGATTGGAAAGAGGGGTAGGGAAGGAGAGAGCAGAGAGAAAAGGAAGATGAAGAAGAAGAAGAATGGACAGGAAAGGTGAAAAGAATGCAGAGGAAGTTGAGATCCAGGGAGGGGGGAGAGGAAGCCACAAGGTTATAGGGAATGGCTCTTGAAATCTACATAAGGCCAATCATAGCATTGATTTGTTTACTGAGGGCTACAAGTAGCTGTATGATGTATATTATGATGTGCTGGTTTTTGTATTACCCACCCTCTCATATGCTCAGATTAATTTCTCACACTTTCCTCTGGGATTTGTGGTCAATGAGGCTGCTTTGGTGTTACCCTGGCTCTTGAGCCCTCCAGCTCTAGGGCAGTTGCCCAGGAGGCAGGTGAAAGAGAGAGACACTGAGGTATTTCTTCCCTCCTGACCGCCCATGGCACCAAGTTCTACCAGTGGTTATGGTCCCCTAGGGATGCAGTTTTTGTGGGGTCAGTGGTGTCTGCTTTAGTAGTAGCTCCAGAGCATTCTAGTCATAGAATCTCCTATTCAGTCAGACCTAGCGTGGTGATAGCGTCCCAGTTAGCAATTCACCAACTGCTGGGCAAGGCATTGCGATCCTGCTCAGACCCTTTCCCTGCTGGTTCAGCCCACCTCCAGTTGCTGTGTGAGGTGACCATGTTGGCTCAGCTGCTCTCTTTGATATAGAATAGCTCTATCTTGGACTAAGATAGAGCTCTTAGCCCAAGAAGTCATTCAATCTCAGAGGCAGCTGGTGGCAACAACTGTCAGATACAAGGCCCCTGCTACAAGGTGAGTCCCTCCATTGTATTCTCTTCAGTAAGAGTGTCATCTGAATCCTCAATTACCTGATTTTCCATTATACATCTAGCTTGAGAAGAGTGTCTGACTGGTGGATAGATTACAAAAATCAACTTCTTCACCAAAGGTGCTTTCCAACCGAAAGTATTTTATGACTCTTGGTCAGACATAACCAAGAGTCTTTTTTGTCTTTTAAATATTACTCTTCTCAATTGACACAACAGAAAAGCAGGCAGACTGTGTTAATCCATAGAAAAAGATGTATTAAATGAAGACAAGATAAATTTCTAGCTAAAAAGTTTACTACATCAGCTCCAGAACCATAGAAGAAGACAGTGTTGGTGATGCTTTCCCGGTTAATTCATGCACAGTACAACACACTCACTAGGCAGTTGGACATAATTTAATTAACCAGGGGAGGAAGGGAAGTTGAAGTCCATACATCTTTCTTAATTCCTTCAATTTAGTAGCAGTGAGGAGTTCTTGGCATCAGTTGTTTGCATAGAGCTATACTAATTTCATAGCCTTTTCTCATAATTTATTTCATTTGATCCTCACATTGCCTTGTGCGGTAGGTAGAGCATCATCCATGACAGATATAACTTATTAAATCCACTGTAGAAAAGGCTCTGGAACTTCACACTGTAGCTCCACACACTGGGAACAGCGGGCGGATTCAACAGTAGGCAAGTATTGCACGCAAAAGAGCAAATGTTTATGTTTGAAAATGACACCTTCCTGCTTGTCTTAGAAGGCCTAATCTGATAGATTTCTGAATCACGTATTAGATAAATTAACTCATGTTTTTTTGAAGAAGTTTTTGCCTCAGAGCAAGTGCACTTGCCAGAGACAGACAGTGAGAGGGAAAGTAAGAAAATCACCCCCAAGGGGAGATGGCCATGCTGCAATCCCGTGTTCTCCATTCTCCTCCTGGGATCTTGGACATACATGCACATGCACCTGGTGTGATTTTCAAGCCACCAGGTCCAGTACCGGAACCGCCATTGGCCATGTGGTAGTCCAGTAACATAATCGCTATGCCATCTGCTGGCCCCAAAGTATATAATTTTTAAAGTAGTTATTCTGTTTTTTGTTTGTTTGTTTTTCTTCCTGTTTATTTATTTATTTATTTTTTATTGCTATATGGTACATATGGTCACAGGAGAGAGACAAATAGACAGAGAGGGAGAGAGAGAATGAGAAAGCACTCCCCACCCAGGATCACCATGTGACAACTCCCTCTCCTTCATTCTCTTGTCGGTAATTTGGGCATACACGCACATGGTCTGGCATGTTTATCAAGTTGCTGAGTCTGGGACTCAAATTGTGCAGTAAGTCATGTGGAATCCAGCTGCCTTAACTACACCACCACTAGCGGGTCCAAAACTGGGTTTTTAAAATGGATTTAAGAATTTAGTACAAAAATCTGTACTAAATTTTGATTTTTTAACACAATGATGACATGTCAGAAAATAGTAAAGCAGCCATTGAAATAGTAATGCATGATTAAGGTCTGCCTCACAAGACCAGCAGATGGCAGATTGGTTACCTTGCTGAACTATCACACAATCTACCAAGGTTTGAGTTTTGACCAGGTGACCTAAAACTCATGCCAGACACTTTTGCATGTGTGCCCCAAATCCCAAGAGAATAAAGGAGAATGGATTGCAGTTTGTCCATCCCCCTGGATGGTGATTTTTCACTTTCTTTTCTCTGACTCTCTGTCTCTCTAGCAAGTGCATGTGCCCTATAGCAAAAATCTCTCAAGAAAAAAAAAAAAAGGTAGGCCTCGTGAACCAGAGTCTACAATCAGGGCATATAGTGAAAGTGATTTGCTTTTGGACTTATTTTTTTGTTGTTTTCTTTTCTGTCCTCTTTGGATCCTGGTCTATGACTGTTGATGTGGTTATTTTAATTCAGGTATGGACAAGGCAAGACTATCAGGTTGCCTACAGTTTTCAAAGATGCACACATAACTGAATTCAAAGGAACTATCAGTAGCATATTTAAGAAAGGAATTTGACTTCCATGTCTTTTACTGACTGAGGATAAAATGCATGTGAGACTGTAGACTTGAAGACTTTAGTATATTAAGACTAGCTGTAAGGGAGCTGACTTTAATAAATAATCATAAAAAATTGTATGTGATAACTCTGAAAACAAACTAGAGGGGCCAGCAGGTGGTGTAGTGGTTGACACATGGTGCAGCTTACACTCTCATTTTCTTTCTTTCTCTCTCTCTGATAAGCACACATGCCCTATAACAAATTAAAATAATAATAATAATAATAATAATAATATTAGTAATTCTTAATATTAATAACTTTAAAATGAGAAAAAGCTTTTTACCAGTGGTAAATTTAAAATACAGATGTCAGTCATGGATTAGGGTCTTTATGAAATATTTAAAAACTGATGACTGTGGGATCATTTGTAAAATGAAGGGACTTCCAAAAGTTTGTGGGAAAATGGAATTAAGGTACAAATATATTTTGGCACAAAAAATTTGAAATCCACCCAAGGTATTTTTTACAAGTATGCATTTTCCACAAACGTTTAGAAATCTCTTCGTGTGTGTGTGTGCGCATGCGAGCACGCATATGTGTATATGTGAAGTGTGTGAGTGTGTGTATATACTATATAGGTGAACACCCTTAATATGAAACTCTGAAATTTGAAATGCATCAAAATCTGGAACTTTTTGTGTGCTCATATGATGCCACAAGTAAAAAATTTCATACATGACCTCATGGGATTGATTGTATTAAAAACTCTGCAATACAAAAATATTGAGTAAGTTTACCTTCAGGCTATGTGTATAAACTGTGTATGAAACACAAATTCATTTTTTTGTTGTTTAGGTTTTGCCATAGTGCTCTTGAGCTCATCAGAGACAGAGAGGGAAAGTAAGAAATCACTCCCTGGGGTGTTGGCCATGCCTCAATCCCTTCTCCTCTATTATCCTCCCGGGATTTTGGGCACATGCACATAATGTGCCTGGTGTGATTTTCAAACCACCGTGTCCAGGACTCAAATTGCAATAGGCTATGTGGGAATCTAACACTTTAACCATCATGCCACCATATACATGAATTTTATTTTTAGACTTTTGTTCCATCTGCAAAATATCTCATTTTACAGATGCAAATATTCAAACATTTTTAAAACTCCAGAATATGAAACACTTCTGGTCCCAAGCATTTTAGATAAGAGATACTCAATCTGTATACTATGTGTGTGTGTATATATATATATGTGCGTATACACATGTATACACACACACACTATATTATACACTATACATATAGAATACATAGACATATATGCATAATATTTATAAAAGTCTATATACTAATATATATAAAGTATTAATTAGCGGTATGTTAACATTATTAATATTTTAAAATATACAAATGTAATAATATAATTTTAAATGTATATTATGCTAATGCATATTATTTGCTACCAATATATTTTTTTAAAATTGAAAGAAATCTAGTTTTCTTTTGATTTGTATTCCTAAATGTGTTTTTTTCCCCCCAAATTTCATTAAATTACCTCTGATCAAGATATTTCTTAATTGTGGCCATGTTTCTCAGAATGAAGTCTGAGAGTCTCCAACCTCAGATTCCCTGAGTGTGTAGCTCAGGATTTTATGATGTTAGAAACAATTTCCTCCAAAGATCCATGGTAACAAAAGGCTAAGAGTCACTGGATTGTTACTTAAAATGGACAGTGGGGGGCAGAAGTGCCCATGTTTCTCTGTATCAGTAGCTTTGTTTCCTCACTGGAGGGGGCAGGAAACCCTTTGACTGCAGTTATGTACGGCATGTAGAATTTGCAGATAAAGATTTTTCATCTATTCTTACTTTCCTGCCTCCACATGTATTGTTTTTACTATCGTAAAGCTAATACAAATTCATCGAACACAATTTGGAAAATACCAAAGGTATAACAAAAGAAGCAAAACCAAAAATAAATGATTCAAATTCTTATCATTAAGGAATAAATATTCTGTCCTGTTTTGTCTATATAGATTTCTCTCTCTATATATGTGTGTATATTTATCTGTATATATGTACATATAAAATATAAGATATATAGATATCTGTAATATGCTAAATTATATTATATATATCATATTCCCACAAATACAGTTTTCAAAAATGCTGATGACTTTAGAATATTGAATCAGGAATTCTGTTTCTTACATCACTTAAACTATACTTTCTATAAGTTTTGATAGTGAACAGATAAAGTTCATTACAAAATGTACCAGGCTTGAGCATTTTCTCAAAGAGATTAAGTACTGTAATGGCTGCAGGCATGTGGAAGAAAAAGAATGGAGCGTCTGTCATTTTCTTCAGCAGAACTTGGGTCACAGAGACCCAGGCATAAAGTCATTACAAACTCGCTCATATTCTATCATATTCTACCACCATTAAGTTGTTTTGTTGCAAAGAACCTTATCCAATTCAGGTGTATCAAAGCACATTTTCAAGTCTCAGTATGTCATCATTGTCTATAGGCTCATCGTTTTACAGACACTAAATGGCATCTATTTTGTCTTTAAAAATTCCACCTTGAGATTTTCTAACTTTCTTCAGATGTGTTTTCTGCAGTATTTCTTAGACTATTTTTCAGTCATTGTAATTCTCTATTGTATACCTTGGAAAGCTTCACTTTCAGACTGCCAAGAACTGACAGTCAGAAAGCAAATCCGTTAAGTTCATTCTTGCTGTTACATATTTTGGGAGGTTCTTCTACAATCTAATTAATGGGGAAATGGTAAAAAAAGATGGACTGACTGTTGACTTCCTTACCACTGCCTGAAATGCTATTCTTGGAAAACAATGGTTACAAAGTGATATTTTCCTCTACAACATGTACATAAAGAAAAATGTTTGAGTGCTTCTCAATCTGGAATACACTCCTAGAAAATTTTTCATTGTGTAGGGAGACTAGGAGGATAGTCAGTTTCTGTTTTAATGCTCAAAATAAGGAACACAGTCCTTGTCTTCCTGATCGCATTAATGACTTATAAGACTTTCCTATAATTATTAGAGCAATTAATTTAATGCAAATCAGCTGATTCAGTCAATATCAGGTTTGTTAGATCTTCCAGCAGATTAAAAAAAGAAACAATTTGCTTCTCTTTCATGTTGCTGGAAAGTTGGATATCCATGTGTAAAAAAATACATCTCTATTTCAATATGCCACATAACAAATAAATTTCACTTAACATGGTTCTAAATATGAAAGTTTAATATTGAAGAAGAAAATATAGAAAATCTTTTTGTGTTCATAAGGCAAGAAAAATTACTCAAATCAAACCATCAAAGAAAAGCATAAATGATAGGGTAGTAAATAAATAAATAAAATGCTTAACATAGAAAACATTTGACAATATGTTCATAACAAAGACAACACACAACCACGGATGAAAAGAGCACATTGACAGTGCATAAGATATAGAAAGAATTAGTAAACTAGTCACAATTCTCTAAGAGATCAAGAACAACAATGGGAAAAAGTAGTGAAAAATAAGAATAAGCACTTCACAGAGAATTTTTAATGGTCAGTGAAGAGATGCATTGATGTTAAAATAGTGGGAAAAGAAGAAATAACCAGACTGTATCAGCAGAATAGATGAATCTACGGTATAGTCATGAAGAATTCTTTCTTACCTAAATGTCTATGTCCCTAAAATAGTTTATTAAAATAATCTTGGTTTCTCTTCCTAACAACGTGAACAGAGCCACTGAGAAGATCTGTTGCTGGGCTGGCCCTGTGGCTTGATGGTGAGGAGAATTAGATCCCACATGGCTGATTGTGTAGTTGGAATCCCAGCCCTGGCGGCTTGAAAACCACATGGGGCACATGTGTATGTGTTCCCCAAATCCCGATGGGCTGAAGAATGGAGAAGAAGGGATTGTGGCATGACCACGTCCCACTGGGGGTGTTTTCTCTCTGTCCCTTTCTCTCTGTTATGTCTCTCTGGTGAGCACAAGTATCCAGTATCCTCTGGCAAGTTAAAAAAAAAATGAGAGAGAGAGAGAGAGAGAGAGTATTATGTTTATAAGTTAAAATTTAAACCAAAGGGAATTGGATTAAGTATAATTTTGTGTACATTTTGTCAAAGTAATATGTTTCAAAACTAAGAACTGAGCTGAATGATCTAAATTTATGTAAAAGAAAATGGATATTCTTGCCAAACAGCCTTTTGCACCTGAGATCTTAGGGATCTCTGTGAAGACAAGGAGCAAACTAAATGAAAATTAAGTTGCTTTAAAATTGTTAATTTGGATAACCTCACAGAATAGGGAGAGTAAACTGAGTATTCAGAACTAGAAAAAGATAATTCTAGAATAAAAAAATCTGGTCAGAATGAATGTGCCGAGTAATAATAATGTTTGAATTCAAGATTTTAGCAGGATAATCAAGTGTAAAGTCTGTAAGGATGTATAATGGAAGAAAGAGGGTAGGTAGTTCAGACTATAAAGCATAGGGGAAAAATAAACCCAGCCACTTAATGATGCCACCATCTTCCAAAAACGTGGATCTGATCTCATTCCCATTGGGTGATGTTTGATATCTCTCAATTTCCTATATTACAAGTGTTACATTTGTTTAGAAGCAAATTCGGTAGGATTGAAGAATACCAGTCTTTTATATAGCTCATTCCTTCCTTAGCCTCATCTCTAGAAATTTCCAAGCTGTTCCATGTCTCAGAGGGGTAAGAATGAACAAAGGATATAATACACTACTCTGAATTTAGTGAAAATTGAAACTAGGTCCTCATAAATAGCCTACATGTAAACCCTTTAATACTATAGAAGATTCTGAATGGTGTTGATGACTCAGTGTTCTGAAAAGCCTAAGGACAGAAGGGTGTGTCTGGCAAAGCACCACACCTCACTGTGACAAGAGATGGAGTGTCCTAATCTTTTAATTATTGGTTGTGAAACAAATCAATTGCAAAAACAGGGAGCTGTTTATGATGCAGCTTATAGGCAGCTTCACAGAATATCTGGTGGTGCTGGCTAAGATCATTTTTGTCATGTTGTCATGATTATTTTCTAAAGTTTGTTCATTCATTTGTTTAAATAACACTGACCACATGGGAAGGATTATTTAGTGTCATTTAGAAATAGATTACGTTTCATTTTGAAGTTTTAATTTTATAGACAAATAATATAAAAAAATTGTGCATCTTATCAGTCCTTTTGCAAAATGCTACTGAGTAAGGTACCACCCTAACACTTTTCACATTCCAAAAATCTATTAAACCTGCTTGAAACATATAGATGTATATTAAACACAGTGAGAGAAAGTTTATTTCTCTACGCTCTGGCTGCAACTTTCTCTTTCATATTTTTATTTTTAATTTTATTCATCATTATTTTTATGGTTATTGTTTTTTAATTTGACCAGCAAGATAGAAGTAAAAGTGAGAAAGCAAGCCTCCTGGTCTGGGACTTGAACTGCCATTGGCCATGTGGGAATCTAGTGCCTTAACCACCATGCCACCTGCCAAACCCTCTCTTTCACTTTTTTTAATTTACTTTTTATTAGCAGGGAATGCTTCACATCAAATTTTACGTTGAAATTTTTACATAGTTCATAACAGGAATTAGTAAATAAAAGCTAACAAGAGCAATGCTTTCATCCCGTCTCTCCTGACGGTGTCCTCTGCCATCTGGGAAGTAGCCAGCCTTTAATGTCACGTAGACAAGCTTACCGCTTCACCTCTTACTTTTATGAGGATATATCAGTCTCTTAAGTCTAGCTGATTACTTTGTTTGCTAATCTTCATCATCGTGAAAACAGAAGTCCAAGCAGGGAGAATGAGGAGGAGACCCTGGCAGCGTAAAACAGTAAATGCTGACAGTCTATGAGAAGACAATAAATTTGTAAAAATACAGATCAAAGAGCTAAAGAGCATAGTGAGTTATGCTTTACAGAAGGAACAATGGGACAGTTCAGAAGCTAAATTTAGTGAGCATTGACTCACTTATGTCAAACGCCTTAACAATCCCTACAACAACCCTATCCCTTACAATGAGTTGCTGTAAGTCTCCACTTTCCCCCTTGAGTTACTAATTTTCGTACATTTCACTAACAAATTCGTGTGTGAATGTTTAAGGATTGACCCAAACCTTTACTCTTGGGTCAAGATAGTGTACTCAATAAACTAAGAATTTGACCCATGGGTGGTTAGGTGGACCTGGACAGTGTTAGTGGTGGTGGTGGTATGTGGGGGCAAGGAGTGGTGAGGAAATCTAGAATGGACTTTGGAAGTTTTCAGTGGGACACTCCAAAGTATTACATGATACTTTCCACCATAAGAGATAGTATTAGTATCACATCAGTAGTTATAGTCAATGTTTGCAACCACTTGAGTTTTAAACAGGAAAAGTCAGAAATCTTGAGAAATCAGAGAGAAAAAGAAAAGGAAAATGTAAGTTGAAATACAGCTTCGTGGGTATGCAATATGTTCAGAGCTTAAGAAAGTAGAATAAAATGGTAATCCAGAGAACTCCTCTCCCATGGAATGACTATTTTGTGAACAGGTTAATCTTTTTCAATCTAGTGAGTCCAAATCTGAATTAGTTGCACACTTCAAGTGACAGTTACTCTAACATCCTCAAGATTCACCAAAGGGTGTTGATTAGCCATACAAAGCAAACACAAATATTAAAACAAACACCTTTCCAGAAGGCACCTCTTCACTTTCCACTGACTAACCCTCCGCATTATATTTCCACAGAAAGCATTATGCTTGAGATGGAAACAGACGTTGCATTGCGCAGCTCTATTATTTTCCTGTCAGAAGACTGATTAGAATGATAGAGAGGTTTATACTGTGTCATGTTTTCCTCTATAAAAGCCACATTTCTCCTAAAGCCATTTAATATTTCATTCCTAGAATACTCAATGATATCAAAATCTAAATCCTTTTACTTTTTGTTGTACAGGTAAAGAAAAGCAAACATCCATTTACAATTCACATTAAAAAATCCCACAGACGTCGTTTAAAATCAAGTAGCAGATAACATAGCCTGGCAGCCATCATAATGCTCCATGTTTTTATGATTCAGAAAACACCACAATCAGTTTAAACAAATAGTATTTTTTATTAAATGTCACTCAATCCAGGGCTGGTTATTCATCTGCGTTACACTTGTAGACTCGAACATTGTACTTGCAATCAAAAGACAGCTTGTGTTGGAAATTGCTAAACCTGTCAGTTAGCCTGTGACTATGCAAGTAAAGGAATAAACCAAAACAAAAACAAAAAACAAAATAAAACAAAACCAAAAAGGGAAAGAAAAGAGACAAAACAAAATGACAACAGAAAACATTTCAGATAAAATATCTTGATGAGGGAGAGCATGGAGACTTTCAGGTTGTGCATTTAAGTGAGACATGTCTTTTTTAAAGCTGGAAGCTTAGTGGCAAGGGAAGGTTTAGGAGTCCCACATGGCCCTTTTGCTTCAGAATCCATGTGTTTTCTACATAAAGATAATATAACACACATATTTCATGGTGGCCCCAATTTGCTGTCATAGTAATTTTTCAAGAAAACACACAAATGGGAAGGCAACATGATGCTTCGTTGTTACAAGTCCTATCATTCAGTGAAAGGGAGTTAAATACAAACAGCAGTCTAGGTATGGAGGCCGCTTCCGCATCAGCACAGACAACATTCAGTCCTTATACCACAAAAACTTCTAGCAGTTTCTTAAGGAGGCTAAGCCTTGGAAGTCCAGACTCCACATTTCCATCTTGGACATTACCTTCTTTATGAAGTTTGGC
Organism: Tupaia tana; assembly: GCA_026018925.1. NCBI lineage: Eukaryota > Metazoa > Chordata > Mammalia > Scandentia > Tupaiidae > Tupaia > Tupaia tana. Next base: position 35,505,859 of record JAKSZU010000016.1, read on the forward strand.
CTGGCTCACTGAGGCATAAGTACTTTATCACAACTGTCATCCTAGACTTTTACAATTAGCAATTTGCTTGTCTTCATTACTAGACTGAAAGCACATTGAAGGCTGGACCTGGGTTTGGCTCCCTGTGGCACTCAATAAATATTCCTCGGATGGTAAATCTGGGTACACAGTGGCATGAAACTGATTTAATTTCATCATTTTTATTTCAGTGCTGAACTTGTAGATGGTCCATTTAAAACTACAAAGCTGTGGCTTTGTAATTTATATTAATTAGTATCACTTTTCCTACATATTCATTTGTGTTCTGTTGATGTTTCCAAAGTAAATAAAGAGCAGGCTGAAGGGAAATCCCCATTCCTTGGAAACAATGGCATGAGAACACGGCTGCATTTCCACTTCAAGCCAGAGATTTCCACTTGTAAAAATAAATTGTTGTGTATTTTTGATCTGAAGTTTGGAAAAAATGAATCCATTGTACTAGGGCCTGAACTACACTTTGCATGTGTTTAATGGACATGAATGTTAATGTCATCATTTTTTGAATGATGTCTATATATATTTTTTTTAACATTTTCATTCTGTTCCATTTTGTCACTTTCATTGTTTGGCAGCACTGGGAAGTTATATGCATTTACTGAATTTTGAATCATAAAACTTTGGTGAATTACCTAAAACACCTACTAAATTCACCTTACAGTATAAATACATAGTAATTTTTACATTTAACTCTCCCTTCAGACCTTTAACAATTATTTCTAATATCTCTATGCATTCAAGTATTATTTCTATCTTACTTCTGTACATCTTTGTATGGATGTCAATCATTCTAAAATGATCACAAGTTGTCATAAGCAAAATGGTGGCCATTTTGATATCAATCCCACATGCTGCTTACCATGAGTCACTTGAAAATAGCACAAATTTCTGGCAATATTCAGCAGGGTGTATTGTATTTATGTTTACATGGCTTGCATTGTAAGGTGTGCAGAGAGAAAATTTAAATTAACTTAGAACCAAATGTAATTTTCTTGAGTCAAAGTAGCAACAGAGAGGCAAAGAGAAATGGGTCAGTAGTTGAAGATGACAAAGAAGAAAATATTTTCCTAATAAAAATTCAGTTTACTCTTTTTTTCCCCACAATAGTGATATGTGTTTATAGTCTTGAATTTCCTTATTCGAAAGATAGGCAGTACCTTCATCAGATTGTGGTAAGGGTTCAAGTGTGCAGAGTTTATTATAAACTTTAAATAATATGTTAGTGGTTTCAGATTCTCCATGGGCCTGATTTCTGACTGACCAAGGAGTTACCATGTGTCCTCAGGGCTTGTATGCCTGTTGTGATTGCCAAGAGCAGCGCTGCCACCAGCTGCACGCTCTTAGCTTTTCTTCCAGATATTTGTATGGGTTAGTTACTTTGACTAAACATATTGAATTTGTATTGGACAGAAAATTGTCAACCTACTAAGTCTAAATGGTCAAGATTCCACCACTTAAGAAACTCTGGGAATCAACCTTTGGTAATATGAAAAGCAGTGATGTGTCCAAGTGTTGATATTTTTTTGTCTGGATTCTGTTTCAATCTCTTTTTCTTTCCTTTTCTTTCCTTTTCTTTTCTTTTCTTTTCTTTTCTTTTCTTTTCTTTTCTTTTCTTTTTTCTTTTCTTTTCTTTTCTTTTCTTTTCTTTTCTTTTCTTTTCTTTTCTTCTTTTCTTTTCTTTTCTTTTCTTTTCTTTTCTTTTCTTTTCTTTTCTTCTTTCTTTTCTTTTCTTTTCTTTTCTTTTCTTTTCTTTTCTTTTCTTTTCTTTTCTTTTCTTTTCTTCTTTTCTTTTCTCTTTTTTCCTTTCCTTTCCTTCCTCTCCTCTCCTCTCCTCTCCTCTCCTCTCCTCTCCTCTCCTCTCTTCTCCTCTCCTCTTCTCTCCTTTCCTCCTTTCCTTTCCTTTCCTTTCCTTTCCTTTCCTTTCCTTTCCTTTCCTTTCCTTTCCTTCTTTTTTATAAATTTGCCAGAGTGTGTGTACATTGACCAGAGAGAGACAGGACAGAGAGAAGTGAGAAAGCACCCTCCATGGGGAATAGTCACACTGCAATCTCTTCTCCTCCATTTCTCCTTCCTTTCGGGATTTTGGGCACTCACACACATATGTCTGGGCTGCAGAGTCAGACCCAGGACTGGAACAACACAGTCTATCATGCAGTACCCAGCAGCTTTAACCACCACACCACCAGCAGGCCTGATTCTCTTCCCCCTTCTAATGTTTTTTCCATTTCAATCAGGTCTTCATTTCTGCTGCAAATTCTTTCATCATTTTTCCATCAGGATGTGGAGTCTAATTCTCTTTCCCTTGAATATGGTCTTGTCTCAGGGATAAAAAGAGTGAGGTTGAAGTGTGCTGTATGACTTCTGCAGCTGTTTTCTAACAGCAGTGCACCTCTAATCTCTCGTTTTCTCTCATCCCTCACAGTATTTGCTCTCTGAGATTGGTCACAACATGGTGAGGAGATACAGGCCATATGGTGGAGTAGCCAATATTAACATTCCATTTAATAATAATTAATATTATGGAATTTATCCTAGTGCAACCAGTCAGCAGTAGGCGCTTGCACTGGGAAGGCTAAGTGGTGGGAAGGAGCAAGGATGCTGGCTACAGGAACAGAGTGACCAATCAGAACAGTACCAGTTTTGATAATGGACCAATGGGATGACTTCTTGAGTTGACCAATCAGAGCTGCACAAGTTCAATCCTTCATTTGCTTATATAGGGCTACATGGAAGACTATGGTGAGAAGTATTTCTCTATAAAAGTCTATCCCAGAACCTATTTGAAGAAATGGCCTTTTGAACAGACCTAGCTGTCTCCTCAGTGATGCCACCATTGTAAAGTCTTTCTCCTGGGCAAACCTCATGAGTTAGACTTTGCCTTTTCTGTTAATGAGAGTGTTCTCAGTGTGTACCTATTTTGGTTTGGCAATGCTGGCAATGAAATTGAATAGGGGTGATGCGTGTTGCTTCATGAATAAAACAAATAAAAATTTATGTTTTACTTTTTCGCTATGGTAAATGAGGGATGATGTGGGGGCACTTTTATATGGTGTAGCTGTTAGATGGTGATATTTTTATCCTTAAGGCTCCTGAAAGAATAACAAATGTATATACAGGTCATTGGCTACGATTCCTTAATAATAAGGTGTTTAAGGGGAATATATTGGAATATATGGGAATGTGTGAAAATAAAAACTGTAGTCAGAATAGAAAATCTGCAACCTTACCATTTGCTGGTATAACCTGGCCACAACCTTCTGAATCTCTTTGATATAACAACTGAACATGTTCCCTTGAAAAATGTTGGCCGCTTAGAGCCATGGAGGCAATGGATTTTGATTTATCATGAATAGCTTTTTAATTTTAGAGTTTACTTTCATTTAAAAAATCTAAAGAAAGGCAAATTATATTCTAGACAAGTTTGCCATCTTTTGATACCTCTGAGTCAAGGATAAAAAAGTGAAAGAATTGGGATGCCTTTCTTATTGCCAGGAATGGAATGCATTAACATTTAAAATTCTATTGATCTTCTACTGGAAGAAATTGTTTAAGTTGTTTGTACTTCTGCTTTGTATATGTAGGCAAGTAAGAAGCAAATCCTAGCAGGAAGGAAAAGTGGTACTAGTTACATTGGGAATGGAAGGGAAAGTGGAAGTGACCTTTTCATTTTATCCCAATTTCTTCCATTTTCTTGCTAAGAAATTCATTGTTCTAAATATGCCCTCACCCCTACTTGAGTATAACATACTAACAGCAGTGAAGAGACTACAATCTGTCCTCAGCTGTATACCTGCTAAGAGCATCCAGACAAGCTTCAGCCTTCCTTTTAATTTCTATGGAACTGACTGTTTAGCTCCATTAAGACTGATGACAAAAGAACTATTTTTGGTGCCTCTAAGAAAGAAACACGCTGGAGCCTGTTATTTTCAGTAATCCTGCTGTTCGGAAAGAAAAGCGCCAACAAAGCCCCTTTTTATCAAATAGCACTAAATTCTTTTACCTCTGAGGGTTTATTCTTTAGTCTATCCAGTTGGTCAAAAGTGCAGCACATCAAGGGTGAATGATCTCTGCTGGTTTCCTGATTCCAAAAAAAAAGAGAGGATCAAGAATATATTGCTCCTTTTGTTGCTCTCCTGATTATGTAGCTTTAAAACAATTTTTTTTTTCTCCTCAAGCGTTTAGCAAGGATATCATTTTAGTATGTCATCATGGAAGTTAATTTGGAAACTTTATCCCTTCTGTTGTTCTCTTCTCAAGCTCTGCTTCCACAAAGCAAGTTGAGAAATACTCCTACAATGCCAGAGTATTTATTTAGGGTTTTCCTAGACACCCCCCCCCCACCCACCCCGAGTATCCACAATAGCGAATGTGCACTTACTAACATAACAACAGAGGCCATGGTCTGTGTCAGCCATTGACAAAGGGTTGAAGACAGTGCATGGGTATGGCAATCTGGCAAGACAAAAATAATGTGGAGGGGACTCAGTCAACAAGGAGAATAGAGTGAACTTATATTAATTCTGGGGTTATTCTATAGGACAAATGTGCTAGGCACGGTGGAGGTATAATTAAGATAAATTTGAAGAGTAATTTAAGTCAATCCTGGGAAGAGAGGTTCAAATAACTGCAGATTTTAAATTAGAGTGACTAATAGATAGTAGTATCTTCATTTATTTACTTATTTTTAGAAGGATTTTTATAAAAGGGCAAGTGTGCTTGCTGAAAACACAGAGGGAGAGAGAGAGAGAGAGAGAGAGGGAGAGAGAGAGAGAGAGAGAGAGAGAGAGAGAAAGTGAAAAATAACGCCCCCCAGGGGGATGGCCATGCTGGGATTTGGGGCACAAGTGTGAGTTTTAAGCTGCTAGGTGTGAGACTGAAACCATGGTCGGCCATGTGAGTCCAGTACCACAACCACTATACCACCTACTGGACGTAATAGTAGTAACTTTAAAGAAAAAAAAAAATCATTGGGAAGAGATTTAGAAAGATGTGGTATAGGAACTTAGGTGTAGCACAATGCTCTGTCATGCCAGAAGTCACATGGAAGATTGGAGCTGTGTTCCTGGGTCAACCTGGGTGAGCACACATGTGCCCATGATCCTGGTTTACTGGAAAAGGCTGTGGGATGATGGAGACATGAGTTCTTCTCTTTCTCTATCTCTGGTTTTCAGGAAGAAAACAGAGAAGTAAATTGGGGAGAAAAAAGATACATACGGTATAAGTAAAGAAAACTGAGATATGAGAGATTAAGGATGAAAAACCTGGTGGTAGGAAATAATACAGTGCTTAAAATATTTGAATAGTGGAATGCAGAAGATAGTAAATTTTAGTGAACTTATTTTGCATTTGCACAGAAGAAAGAGGGGGTATTGGTAAGGGTAAGACTGAAGAGATATAAAAAGGACCCAGTTGTGTAGGGTTGGGTGGACCTTCATAGGAAGTTGAATATTACTTTAAGTAGTGTGTTGGAAGCCACTGCATGATTTCAAGGGGCGTACGGGAAAATGATGCTCATCACTCTTTTATGTGGAAGATAGGGTGAGAGCTGGAGGGTAGGTACAAAAAGGAAAACAAAGTGACAGGCAAGAAAGCATTTATCAGTACAATGGTCCGGACAAATATACACAGTGATTGACCAGAAGGGCCATGCCGAGGAGTAATTGAAGTCACCACACCTAGAATAGGGATACATTTTGATAAGAGAGTAACAAAATGCTAATTTATTGGTCTTATGTAAGTGAAGAGGATGACCAGGAGAACAGTGAGGGAAAGAGGAGAACATAAGTGGTTTTAATTATTTGTCTTGAGCAACCGAATGATCTTTTTTTTTTTTTTTTTTCCAGAGAGATTTTCGCTATAGGACGCGTGCGCTCGCCAGACAGACAGAGACATAGAGACAGAAAGCGAGAAATCACCCCCCGGGGGGATGGTCACGCCACAATCCCTTCTCCTCCATTCTCCTCTTGGGATCTTGGGCACGCACGCACACGCGCCTGGCGTGAGTTTTAAGCCACCGGGTCCGGGACACGAACCGCGGTCGACTACGTGGGAGTCCAGCGACATAGCCATTACGCTAACTGCTGGTTCCCAGCAACCGAATGATCTTAATGGTTAGGAAGAGTGGAGGAGGAGAAGGTCAAGCATGTGGAAGGGACAATGCAGAAGGTCAAAGCTCTTGGCTGTGCTCAGTGTGAGATGCTTATGAGATACCCAAGTGGAGACACAGCATATTCATATCTATCTATAAGGTATTCATATCTATCCATACATATACTTCTTTAGTATACTCAACATTTAGGAAATTGAGTCTTTAAATATATAGACTTGGTATCATCAGTATAGAGAAGGACAGAGATGACATCACCAAAAGGAAGGTTGAAAATATCTAAGAATAGAGGGCTCTGGGGATTGTGAAGGAGCAAGAAGTGAGATAGTAGAGTGGAATACCATTTTCACTATAGCAACATGTAGTTAAAGATGGAGACCCATCATTGTGACCAAATTGAGGTCTGGGTAACATGATAAGGAGCAGGTTCTTTGGAGTAATGGATGATTAGAGCTTGTTAAGGAAAGAATGGGAAGTAGAGAGGGGATAGCTTTAGCAGGCAATGTTGCCATGAGGAAGACCAGAGGGATGAGGTAGCAGGTGGAGGTGAGGCAGGAGATAGATGGGACATTGCACTAGACAGGGACAATCACAATGATGGAATCACAAAAGCTAAATTTAACAAAGATTTGCCTGCATTAGGGCTCAAAACAACTATACCTAAGGGCAACTGTCTCTATTTGCTAACTATATTCTAGCAAAAAGAACAGATAGATATGGTCTCCTGATACCACAAAGAATGGGTTAATAAGTCACCCAGATTACCATGTAACTATATATCTTTTGATGGCCACTTTCTTATCAGAGAGCCAGCACATTGCTCAGACTGCTAACCCCCTGCCTCAGCTTCTCTTTGGCAACCCACTTCCTGGGACCCTTCCCTGAGATAGAAGGAGCGAATGTGGTAACAGATGTTGGATTTTTTTCTCTTACGGTGTTCTTGGTGCCATCTCACCACCCCACACAGCTACACATAACTTTCTGGTTCTAGACATTATGGCCCTAGAAAGCCTTTATCATCTTCCACTATACAGATTCGTGTTTTTGTTCCTCCCCAAATTTGTTTTTGGGAAAACTTTAACAATTGTAACAACCTGCCTCAAACACCTTGAAAGTAGAGATTGTGTGTTATTTATCATTAGATACCCAGTGCTTAGGTAGTTTTTATCATATGGTTGATTCTCCTTCTTAATTCTAAGCCAATGTTTATTAAAATATAAAAATGACACATTTTGAATATCTGTTTTTCAGAGCACACTAACCACATATTTTTATTGATGTGAGAAAATGTTAAGTCAAATTTTATCACAGAAATTAAAATGGTAATACAAGCAAAGCACATAAATAGAGAAATTGGAGTTTCACAGCATTATCATTACAACCTTCATAGCCATTTCTGCAACAATTGGATGTAATGTCTAGAAATAGACTATACCCAAAAAAATAAAAGTAAATTCATTTTTCATCATGTGGTGAACTTGTAATCCAAAGTTTCTATCTATAATTTCCTGTGCTGGTAGGACATTGATCTCAATAGGATTATTGTCTGTGAAATGATAACAGGGTATAAAATAGAATTTCCTACTGAGACAAAGAAATCCTCTCGAATAACCCTGAAAGGTGACATCTACCCTGAAGTTTATTGTAAGTATATACACCCACTGAATTCGGTCTCTCTTTTTCCAGAAGCCCTGCTTTCCCAGGATCATGCATGTGAAGTCCTAGGCCTTCACTGTGAAGAGGATAGAAGTTCGCATCAATTAGGGGCTCGGGACCCTTCAGTGTGTGCACACATAACAGGGAGTTAATAAGTAGATATGTACATCTATGCCTACACACACACGTTCTTTGTCTTTTTGTATCTTGATTAGATGATTTCAGTTTTTAGCACATAAACTCTGATTTATCCCGGGAGAATCTATGATTGCTCTTTCATTATTCTTTCCTTCTTATTTATACGTGTGTGTATTTTTCAACCAAAATAATTCATTTTAACACAAAATAAGATGATACCCCCTGCACATGCACACAAACACATTTTTCTAAACTGTCTACCTTAAAATATTATGGCAATGTTTTGATGCTAACAATTATGAACATACAAGATCATATTCTGTTGTGTAATATTGTCATAACTTCCTAACAATGCACCTTTTTCTAAAATAAATTTGGCAATACTATAAACCTCCATATTGTCCATATTGAGCTTCACATTGTATAAATATATTGGTATACTCATTATTTTTGCACACATACTTTTGGTTTCATAATAATTTAATCTCTTGGATAATTTGTAAGCCAGTTCATCATGCTGAACCTTAACTTAGAAGAAAAAGCATTTAATTAATTAATTGCTATATTGTATTGTCAAAAAGTATTTCACTTTTATATATGGTGAGAGTCTTGTGCAGGATATTATTCATATCTCTCAAACTTGGTATTAGAAATACTAGAATAACATTTCTATAGGACAAGAACCACCATATACTCAATTTATGGGTAAGAAAAGTTCTCTTTTAACTATTAACACTGTGTGGTGAAAGAATGTTTTTGACCTCAACTTGATTCATCTTAAGAGAATTCTCTTACCTTTAAATGTGTAAATTTGGTTGAAGTATAAATGAGGTGCTTGTCTTCTTCAAATTATAAATATGACTTGAGTCTTGAGAGAAGTGAATTAATTTTTGAAAATTAAGTCAAACAGCAGCACAATAAACAAACGATCATTCTAAGTCTGAGCCAGTAATCTTCAGAGCTGTCCTGGTTTTCTTTCTCTCTGAAGCTCATTTTGGCATTTTCTTATTTATTTGAGATGTACTATGTACTTCTAACAGATTCCATTTTTCCTTGTTAGTCAAGTTTCTTTATGTTTTCCTCTAGCAAAGAGCTCTAATAGGACAGGCCCTATAATTGGACCAGAGTCTATTAGCATGATTTCCAGAGAGGTTCTGTAGGCAGACTTTAATTCCATGTGTGCAATTCCAAGCTCAGAAATTTGCTTGGAACTTGCCATCTCAGCCTGGGAGGATGACAGTGATAAATGAGAAGAAATTCATCCTTATGGGCACCTACAGTGTCAAACCTGTGTACTATTATTATACCCTATACAATTATCATCACATTGCATGATTATGCATTGACAACTTGATAAAATGCTCCCTAATGCATACCCATACTTCTTGCTTCCGTGAATAACTTACTGCCCAAATTGATATAGATAAACATTTTATATATGGGTTTGAAGGAAGAAACTTAGAGTAGGTCTGGAAGGTCATTTGCTCACTTGGAATCATTATGGAGAACTATGTGATTCCTGGTGATGATTTTGGCATCTAGAGCTCAAATTTCTATCCTAGATAACTATTGGTTATTTTGCCTTTGTACATATGACTTTATTGACATTTTTTTTTTTTTTTTTTTTTGTTGCAGTTTTTGGGTATGCGACCCTGTTTGGTTTCAGTCTTTTAGTCTGTTTGAGTCAACTAGTATTGTGTTAGTCCAGTGGTTGACTACCCATAATTTTTATATAATGATCTAATTCTAAGTAATCTTTTCATAATTTTACATTACACAATATTTCCTACACTTGAACACAGTAGTTTACTTATAAGAAGAAAATTATTCAAAGGTTTAAATGTTGAAAAGTTACCTGTTCTGAGTTTGTGGTGATTATTTGCTTGCTTATTTTTGTCTTAAGGTAGAATTAGTTACCTATAGGACCTAGTTTCTAAATATAGACTTTTCACATATTCTTGTAACCTTTAAATATGTTGAGCTTAAATACGCTAATGTTTAAATTGATACTAACAAAATTTATTACATTAACCTATAGGATTGTTGTGAAAATTGAGTGACATAGAAGCTAGAGTTCTATAACATAGATTTTTATTATGGAATCAGATTTAGACTACATTAATCCAAACATTTCACTTTATAGATATAAAATTGAGACCCAGATAGTGTGAGTAAATTTTAAGATTGTATAGATTTAATGACCTTGTAAAGGATATAAAATGTTTTATAAACATAATATGCAACACAAAACAAAACCAGAAACTGTAATAGTATACAAAACAGAATATTAATATGGTTATCATTATTTCTTTGAAACCACTTTGGTGGTACATAGGATAATTGAAAATTATAAATAAAATATAATATTTTATTTGTGTAAGGTAAGATACCCAAACACTGTGAATCCTTTCTGACAGAATTATACAAAGTAGAACAACGTGTTTTGGAAGATTGTTTTTATCTGTCATCCCTCACTTATTTTTATATGTCCTCTATAAAATAATAGCATTTATTGAAGTTTAAAGAGTGAAAAAGAAATGAACTTCTGGTTAAACTTGAGAGTTTTTATATTTGTATTTATCTTCATTCCCTCTTGAGAGGGAAAAATGTATTTGATAGATTGCCTAATGTGTTTGACCTTATTAAGAGGTGTTTTGCATTTATATTGAAGAGTTTGAAAAGAATTAGAGATCGATGCTTAGAAAACTAAGGACATTCATTAATTCATATTTTATTTTTCCCTTCAACAAGTATTTATCAAGCATCTGTAGCAGGTACTATTCTAAATAGTGTACCAAAAAGACAATAGCCCAGGCAGTACAAATGGGTGTAAAGGGTATAGCTGGTGTTTTAGAGAAGTAGGAATGAGGCCAGAGGCTGAAGCAGAACTGCCCATCAGCAGAAGAACAGATGGGCAGATGGCAGTCAGCCCAGGCCATTGCTTGGCTTTTACTCTAATAGAGATGGGAAGCTTTGGCTGGACTTTGAGCAGGGACATAGCTGTTTACAGGATTACACTGGCTATCTTGTTGAGAACAGAATCTAAGGGCAAGGGCAGAAGTAATATGACCAGTTAGGAGAATCATCTGTGAAACAGGGAAGGATTGTACATGTCTTACACATAAGGTGTGGTGAAACAAGACTAGATTGGGAACATAGCTGGGTGGACCTCACAGGACTTACAGCTGTTTTGGAAATGAGATAAAGAGAAGAATTAAGGGAGGATTAAATTATTTGGCTTGAGCAGCAGGAAGGATGGAGTTCCTATTCACAGATATGAAAAACTTTATGCAAAGAGACATTTAAGACCAGAGTTAGGGTTGTGAAGGTAGTATAAAATCGAGTTTCACTTTGCACACAATTATTGAAAATGTCTATTAGACATCCAAGTATGTAGAATGTAGACGATCTAATATTCAAGTTAAAAGTCTAAAATAGAGGTCCAGAATAAATACAAAACTTGGTTTAATTGCCTTGTAGATGATATTAAAGTCTGGAATCTAATCATGGTCAGAAAGGGAGTAGGTGCACATGAAATAGTAAACAAGTATAGGGACTAAGCCCTCAACATTAGCCAGGATGGAGGGATAGAAGTCACCAGAGTGAGAGGAGAAAGGGCCACTGTTGAGATCCAAGGAAAGTCAGCATTATATGGGGTATTGAAACCAAATGAAATATTTTTCATGAGGGGCAAGGGACCACTTTGATTATTGTTGCTATTAGCTCATATAAAATGAAGACAAAAATGACCACGGCTTTCATAATATTTTAAGACTAGTTCTGGGCTCAAGTAGTGATTAAGGTGCTGGACTCCCATATGGTTGACCATGGTTCGAGTCCCAGACATAGCGGCTGGAGACTCATGCTGGGTATCTGTGTATGCATGCCAAAAGTCCTGAGAAGAAAATGGAGGAGAATGGATTGTGGTGTAGCCATCCTCCCTCAGGACTGAATTCTCACTTTCTTTCTCTACATTTCTGTCTCTCCAGTGAACACACATGCCTTATGGCAAGACTCTCTCTCTTTCTCTCTCTCTCTCTCAAAAAAAAAAAAAAAAAGAGTAATTCTGTTTGTATTTTTGGGGAGTGACTCATCTGAGTAGTTCAAGGTAGAGTAGGAAGATAACTTGAAGGTAGCCAGAATATGTGCTTATTTTGAGGAAATTTTCTGAATAAAGGAGCAGGAAAATGGAATGACAGTTAAAGGCTGAAGTGGAGTCAGGAGAGGTTCACTTATTTATTTTTAAGATGCTAGTCTATTGAATAGAATGATTTAGTAAGAAGAAAAAAAGAGAAAGGAAAGATTAAAAAAAAATCATTGCACCTAATCAGTTTTCTAATGAGTTTTCAACAAGTTAATTTTAACTTTATAGGATTGTAAAATTTCTCAGCTCTACTCAGTTGTTAGACAGACAAAGTTACACGTCCACGGAGAGTTGAATGGTCGGAAATGCTCTAGCATGATATTAAAAGTTCATGCAATTATTTCCTCCCTTATTTCAAAGCTGCAAATAGTGACATTTATGGGATTTAGCACACACTAGTAAGAACTGGTCTTGCTGAGAACATAGAGATTTCAATAATCGTGATAAGAACATCAAGGTGTGCCAACTGAAGCTGGCATGGGTGCATAACACGAGGCTCTTACTTACTCAAAGGAATGCAGGCCATCAGGAGTGAAATGGTAGGCAAGAAAAAAAATAGTAGTTACTCAACAATGAAAAAATTACACAGTACAGCATTTTGCTCAGTTGTCAGGAGAGTTCATGAGGGTAAAACTTAAGCAATATATATTAATTTAAAAAACATATTTCACAATATTACAAGAATGATGAAGGGTGATATTAGGTTGAGTTAAGTAAACTAAATTGTGATATTTTATAATAAGATGGCAAGGCTGGTATATAAAGTTGGCAAATCAAAGTAATCACAGCAAGGAAATATAATTTAGAATAGGCTGGACAGTGGCACAGAGAGAGTCTTTATAAGGCAGTTCCACACAGGAAGGTTCTCAGTTCAAGTCTGGATACCTCCCTTAGCACACTGGGCACGAGTGTGCCCATGTTCTGGGGCTAGTTGAAGCCTGGGTTTGAATTGCAGCCTTGAGACCTTGCTGGGCTTTCTGTGTCTCTATTTGTCTCTCTATTTCTGGCCTTCTCTCTCACTCATGGAAGAAACAAGTAAAGTCTTTTTAAAAAGAGAAAATGTCATTTAGGAAAAAAGGGATAAATATCAGAGGAAGCAGAATTGAGAGCTGTTTCTTTCTAAAGTGGCTTCAGAGGCAGTTTTTTCCTAAACAGGCTTACCACATGCTTTAGATTTTAAATTGGATTTAAAAATAGAAAAAGGGGAGCATAAGACTGATAGAATATGGTGAGCAAACTTCTAGGAGTGGGCACCTTTCACATAATGCTCAGGTTTCACATTTTATAAGTAAATACAGGTATTGTATTAAGAAATAGTTAATTTACCTACATTCTTAATCATTAATTCTTTAAAGAAATTGACAGTTACATGGCCAACAATTTATTTAAATCAAATCTACTATTGGAGAAGGTTTTCTGGATAATAGTGGCAAGGATATTGTGGTTCCTGTTTTTATTTTTTTAAATAACAAGTCCAGCTTACAATGATGTCCGGTGGACTGTTGGATTTTATGTGAGAACATTTTGTTTAAGGCTCTTCTTCTGTATCGATGTTAGTAAGTGAGATTAATGTGAAATTTCTTGAGTACAATTTCCAAGAGGTTTTCAAATCAATGTTTTACCTGATTTATGAAAATGATTTAGGAGTTGTATTTCTTTTCCTATACTCTGTCACAGACTCATATTAAGAAAGTGAAAAACTTCGATATACACAACTTAAATATGCCTTTAAGGGGACCAGGACTGGTATCATTGGGTAGATCAGTATCAATATCCCTTTTCCTTCATCCTCATTTTCCCAGAGGAGATTTACTAGAAGTAGTTCCCAAAGAAATGGAGACCCATTCACAGAATTTCACACCTACCAGCACATATACAAAACTGTTTGCTGGGAACCAGCAGTTAGTGTAATGGCTATGTCGCTTGACTTCCACGTAGTCGACCGCGGTTCGCGTCTCGGACCCTTTGGCTTACAACTCACGCCGGGCGCATGTGCGTGCGTGCCCAAGATCCCGAGAGGAGAATGGAGGAGAAGGGATTGCGGCGTGACCATCCCCCCTGGGGGGTGATTTCTCGCTTTCTGTCTCTATGTCTCTCTCTGTCTGTTTGGCGAGTGCACGCGCCCTATAGCAAAAAACCTCTCCAAAACAAAACAAAACCTGTTTGCTGAGGTTTAGTGATGAGTCATTCTTAGCATTTAGAACATACTCCCTGGTCTGGGTGGACCCTCAACTTTTGTTAGATGTAGGGAGATGATAGTAGGAAGTAAAATCCTCTGGTATAAATTTCCCCTAGTGATGGAATTTGGTTATTTCAGTTAGCAGGTAATAATACCAGACTCTATTAATATGAACAATTCACTATCATAGAACTGATTCTATGAAACTATAGAACTTTTCCTCCTCTCCCCTAAAAAATAATTTAAAACAATTTTTATTCTTTCCCTACACCTCATTTAAAATTTCATGCAGAGTGTATTTGTGGTGGGATGGGAAAGCAAATGGAGAAAGGTAAATGATAGATTTCACAGAAACCCAATTAAAATATTAGATAAAGAGTATTTTATGTGGCTACATTATCTTTGAGAGATTTTTGCTTTAAGGTACATGTGCTCGCTGAAGAGACAGAGAGACAGAGAGATAGAAAGTGAGAACTACCACCTCCACCCCCCTGCCTGGGTGAAGAGATGGCTATGACACAAACTCTTCTTCTCCATTCTTCTCTCAGGATTCTGGGCATACATGCACACATGCCTGGTATGAGTTTCAAGCCTTCAGATCCGGGACTCGAACTAGAGTCGATCATGTAGGAGTCCAGTGCCTTAACCACTCTGCCACTATGTGGCTACATTTTCTTAAAGTTGACATAATTACTCCAAACTTCACTCTTAATGTCTAGATATATTGGACATTTCTGAATACCTACAGGGTCACCATAAAGCAAGTAAAATCTTATTTACTTATAAACTGCATTCTTTTATACAGGATTTTTCCTAACATAATTTATTTATTTATTATGCTCATTTATTTAGTTCCTCCATGAGCAAGAAAATCAGAAAGAGAGAGACAGGGACACAGTGAAACAAAACAGAAGCCCCAACAAGATCAGAATGCCACCATCCAGCCCTGGCTTCAGCCAGCACGGAATCATGGGCATGCACATGCCTAACACATTCAGGTAGGTCCAGATGCAAACTCAGAACCTTCCCATGTGAGTCGCCCTCATAGAGCATAGCGCTTTAGTGCTGCACCACCATCTGGATCCTCTAATGAAATTTATTTAACAGCATTAGACATTTGATCCCCGAGCCCTTTTGTGCAGTAGGTGGGAAAATAAAATGTGAGTGGGTTTTTAAAGAACTAAGACGAAGTAGACTTTCATATAGTAGAAGGATATTCCCCTTTCCTTTTTCTCTTATTTACATTTTTCTATTGAAGGTTAAACAGAGTAACAAATGAGATGCCAAAATTTTGTCTGTGACAGTTACCTCTAGGTCATGCATAATTAGCATATATTTGAGATCTCTAGAGAATGTGTTCTAGTTTCTGTTTTTTTTTTTTCCCATAGGTTCAAACATTCTAAAAGAGAACTGAATAACAATGATAAAGTTAGCTCACCAGAGATGTTACGGACTTGGTCATTAATCTAATAAAGCCCCTGAATTGTCCTTCTATTGCTTTTTATATAAAAGGGTGTTAAAACGATTTGACACTGTGGCCTTCAAGATGCATTAACTATGCATTCTGCATTAAAGTGCAACTATCCATATGCTTGTGACCATTACAGAAGAGGAAATTGTCAGTTTCAGGCTACCTGCTTATGAATCTGCCTGCAGTCCCTGTGTACCCACCTAAACGTGAATGTAGGTACAAAAAGCTCAGATTCCATGACATCATCCCCGTGACAGGAGCAAGAGAAGGAATTCACCAGTACTGAGGGCATCTCTTGGTGCTAAAGGAAATAAAAGGAAAGGACTTTATTATTTTCTAACATTATAGAGACTCACTTATTTTCTCTCTAAAATTTAAATAGTTCCTGCATATGGAAGAATTAACTGCAGATTGGGGGAGAAGTGGTTAGAGTGTTTGCTGGTTTGTTCTAGTCAAATTTGGAAAGATAAGGCTTCTAGACTACAATGCCACATATTTAAGAAATTGGTTATGGAAGTAATTCAGTAAAAACATAAGAGAAATGAAAGAAAGAGAAAAGAAAGAAAAAAGAAAGAAAAAATTTACTGAATATATTGGCATCAATAAAAATATTAAATTCTCCACAATCCATAACATCTTTATTTTCTTTATAATAAATACATGTTTAAAGAGTTCATTCTTAGAATAAAAATGCTGAAGAACTATAAGATTATCAAGCAGAACACACATACACGCACACACACACATATATATGTGTGTATATATATATATATATATATATATATATATATTTAATTAACTACAATAGATATTGTAAGATAGAAAAGATCAGCACATCCAAAATTAACAAAAATTATTCAAAAACATTTCTGGCAATCCCAGTTGATCAGTTTAGTCAAATTCACCTCAAACAATGGAGTGTGAAGAGCCCTGATTAAAAGGATCAGAGGATTAATCTGAGGATTCCTGTCCTTCCCAGACTTCAGAGCTAATTACATGGTAGATGATGGAGGAAATTTTTATGTCCCTTTCCAGAGAGAAGCATTCCTCTCTCTTTTGAAATGCCACAGTAATTTATCTCTGTCTTTTCTTATGCTGGAGATCATTATCTACACATTTTGGTTATGTTAATAACTTAAGAATATTAAACATTTATTATTCTAAAAGCTACTTGATAACATCTCTCCGCCCACCTTGTTTTTTCTGTCTGCCATAGCTTCTGTAAGAAGTGGAAGATGACTCTCATGCACGTTCCCAAGACCTTTTCTGAGACAGTTTGCTCTGCAGTCTTTTTCTTTTTCTTTGCTTTATTTTCTAAACGTTGATTGTCTTAATGGGTCCACAAACTAAGCTTGCAAGATAAAGAATGTGAGGTGTGGGGAACCAGCAGTTAGCGTAATGGCTATGTCGCTGAACTCCCACGTAATCGACCGCGGTTCGCGTCCCGGACCCGGTGGCTTAAAACTCATGCCGGGCGCGTGTGCGTGCGTGCCCAAGATCCCGAGAGACGCATGGAGGAGAAGGGATTGTGGCGTGTCCATCTCCCCTGGGTGGTGATTTCTCGCTTTCTGTGTCTATGTCTCTCTCTGTCTGTCTGTAGAGCGCACGTGCCCTATAGCGAAAAACCTCTCCAAAAAAAAAAAAAAGGATATGAGGTGTGGAAATCTTGGGTATTTAAGGCACATGTTTACTATGCTGTGTATCTGATGTGTCTTACTTGGAAGCTCAGAGACCTCATCTTCCAAAACAGTGCCTAAGTGACTTTAGCAGAGAATGTGTTCGTTATTATTGTCCATGAATGAGTGTGGTTGGCTTAGTCAGAAGCACCCAGAGTATCTTCCTTTGCTTTCGATACTACTATGATGATGTTTCTTCCCCTCATTACTCATTTTCTCTCCTATCTCTTTTCTCCCCATGTCCTTAGTTTCCCATAAGACTGGCAGGATGTGGGGAGTGGACAGGTGGTAATTAACTCAGCACTGCTGCTCTCCTTGTCTGTTTTCCCTTTGTTCACTGTCTTCATGATCAGATCTCAGAATTCCCATAATCGTTTTGTTGACTGCTGGTTTTCCATGATTTCTTCACAGCGTTCACCACAGTTGTGATCTGCCCTTGTCTTTATTCTGATGGATGATTCTCTTCTCATTAAACTCCAAGTTTTTGAGGTCCAGAGCTAAATATGTTTTACTCTAATATTGTGACTATTGATCCTGGCAACAATGAACTTGATTACATAGGAAATGAATACATATATCATCAAAAAGTAAAAATTGAAAATAGGATTGTGCCTATTTTCACAATATTTTATAATCTACTTTATACCTTGCTTTATCTGATTTTTCCAGTTAGTATTTCCAAAAATATGCCACATCATAGCCATAGTTTCTTTCAGGTATTCCTCACTTGGTTCTTATCTAACGGGGGTACTATTAAGCATAATATTGAACGCTGCTTTCAGATATGATTTTACCAAGTTTTGATGCTTTAGTTTTCTTTTCTTAAGAATGGATGGTAAATATTATCAAAGCCTTTTTGGCAACTGTGAAGTGGTCATATGTGTTTTTTTCCAATGTATTAATATTGGCTCTAAATAATATATTTTAAAATATTAAATTAATATTTGCTGAAGTGAACTGTACCTTGTTGATGTATTTTGATATATTCATCTTTTAATAATACATTTCTAATGTATAGTATTTTGTTTTAATGTTCTCATATTAAATTTGTCTATTTTATCTATAGGTTTCTTTCATTTTCAAGTGCTTCCTGTCCTTGGTTTTCATATCTGCTAATTTGTTTTCACAAGAAAAATAATTTTATCACACTTTCCCCCTGTATTCTGAATGAGTTTCTCAAAATGAAGGAATTTCCATTTCGTAAAAAAAATCGTTCACTAAATTAACTGTAAGGATAACATTTAGAAGGATAAAATTTCACATTCTCTCAGGATACTGGTCTATTTAGTTATCTTAATAAAATTTTAGTATTTGGACTCTACTAGAAAGACCTAGAATCATTTGCTTCATTCATGTTTTCAAATTCATCACACAGACTCACAAAGTGCATTCTGATGTGATTACATGTAATTAAAAAAAACTTACTCTCATTCTTTGTTATTTATCTTTTCATATCTAATTTATACCCATTTCTACAGTACCTCTCCACCTCCTTAACTGATATGGAGCTTTCTGAAGAGTAGAAAGCCTCCTCACAAGGCTGGAACAGCTCTTCTAAGAAAGGCCTCAACAGATCTGGGCAGAACGTTCATACCTACAACCCCTTTGCTCACCAGACACACAGAAAATACAGACCGTAGACCTCCAGCTCACCAATCTAATGTAATTGGTGAATTGAAGCATGTTGCCTAAGAATGGAAACTGCACTATACTTAGACACATCATGGTCCTATGTCTAGGTTCTTTTAAGCAATGTGCTTACATTAATTCTAACTTTATTTCTATAGTGTCTATGTGGTCATGGTAATGTCAAACTTCACCATAAATATTTGTTTCTTATCAGAGTATGCTCAGTCAAACATTTTTTTCCAAGACCAATGATCTCTTCACTTCTCACTATGAAGTCACAGTAAAATTCTAAAATGGCGTCGAAAATCTATTAGTCATTAAGGATTCCAATTTTCCACCATAGGACCTACATAGCTGGTCTCACCAAGGTCCAATTTGTACTGTGTGGTACTAAGATCTCCAGAGTGGAATGTATGAAGAGTCTTCAAAACGTTCATGAAAAATTGTGTTATAAAAATGCTGTGCATGGGTTTTAGATTTATTTTTGCACCAAAATAAACTCATTCTTTAATCTCATCATTTCCACAGACTTCTTTGAAATACCCCTCTAATATAGATCTTTGCAATGTTATTTATTACTTGCAAATCTACTATTTGTCAACAAATCTTCTATATCCAAGAAAACAAATGTGATCTTAAATGAAAAAGTTATTCTCAGCCTTCGTGGAACATACATACAGGCAACGAAAAATCAAACCTTGATAGGGTATAAAGTGTTATGAAGGAAATAAACAGGATGATGTGCTAATGAAGCCACAGTAAAGAAGACAGAGTACTCCATAAAAGATGACCAGGGTAGCCTTCCAAAGGATGAAGAAGATCCAGCCCTTAGGAGCCAAAGCAAGCAATTCAGGCAACAAGAACAGCAAGTAAATTGACCTCAAAGTGGGAGGATGATAGAGCTGGGATATAATGAGCTATTGGGGAAAGCGACTCATGTGGGGTTGGGAAAGTAGGTGGGGATTTTATTCTAAGTGAAGCTAGAAGCCATCAATGGTAGGACTTTTGCTAGTACAATCTTATTAGGAAACAGAAGGAAGAGTTGGAAGGTTACTGCAGTAGCTCAGGTAAAAGATAATGATAAGTTGGGCTAGGATGCTGGCAGTGAGGATGGGGAGATAGATCTCAATCGTAGAAACATTTTAAAGATAAGCCCTACTACTCTTGATGTTCTGTGTTAAATGTCCACAGGATTCACTAAGATGTGAAAGGTAAAGCTATTTACTTTATTTTTTTTAATCTTTACATTCAATGACTGTATATCTTTACATTGAAAATGACTTTTCCCAGTATGAATATACTCTATGTTAGTTCAGTCAAAGAAATTACCATACACATTGTCACCAACAGATATTTTTCCATTTATTTGTCCATTGAATGTCTTGCTTCTTTTTTTCCTAGTTCTCTCCCCTCACCCCATTCCCTGCCCTCCCCCAATATTATCTCTAGTATCCACAGTTGTTTTCCATGTTTGTATGCCTTCCAATCTTTAGTTTCTTCCATAGAGTGCAGACATTTGGTATTTATTAAATGGGGACACGTAATTCCTCTCTTTCATAGTCTGTCTTGACTCATTTAGCAGTAAATCTTCCATATTCATCCATTTTCTATTAAATGTCAGGGTCTCATTATTTTTTTATGGCTGAATAGTATTCTATAGTGTATATGTGCCAAACTTTTTCAACCTATTCATCTGTTCTTTGGACATTTGGGTTGATTCCATGTCTTAGCAATTGTGAATAATGCCACAATAAACATGCATGTGCAATTTATGGAAACAATTCAGTGTACACCTATCCTTTGGGAAGATACCCAGAAGTGTTTTTTTCCATCTGAATATATCTCTATCCTTGGGGTAGATACCCGGAAGTGGGTTGCTGGATCAAATGGTAGTTCTATTTGTAGGTCTTTGAGGAACTTCCATAGTGTTCTCTGCAGTGGCTGCATTAATTTACATTCCCACCTATGGTGTAGGAGAGTTCCCTTTTCACCACAGTCTCACCAGCGCTTATCATTCTTCACTTTTTAAATCTTAGCCATTGATTGGGGTTAGATGGTATATCATTGTAGTTTTGATTTGCATTTACTTATGGTAAGGAATGCTGAACATTTTTTCATATACTTTTTGGCTGTTCACATGTCTTCCTTGAAGAATTGTCTGTTCAGCTCGTTTGCCCATCTTTTAATTGCAGTGACTCTTTAGATTCATCTGAGTTTCTAGGAAGCAAAATAGGCAACAGAACAGAGCATTCTTTAGCTTTTCTTTTCCTTTTCTTCTCTTTCCTTTTTTTTTTTTTTCTTAAAAATGACACTGTGCTAAGTCTAACTTTTGGGATTTTCTCTCAGACTGTCTTAAAATCATATTTTGTTAATATCTTCTACTTGCAAATTTTGAAGAAAGATTGTTTACTTTGTACTGCCTGTTTCTCCATATTCCCTTGGCGCTTTGCACAGACTTCCGTTGGTACCATCTCTCTCTTTTTTCTGTTAAGTACATTGAACGTATGTCTGTACAGATAATTTAAATAGAGTGTTTTGTAGAGAAAAGTTTTATTAAAAAAAGAAGAAAGATTCCAGGAAATTTAAGATAAGAGTATCCTAGATTCCATCTGCTAATTTTTATTTTAATTTTGATCTAATTTATGTAATGTTAAAGGCAGATATTATATTCAGATTGTATATATAGTAGGCAAGAAAACTTTCCAAAATAAACTTTGGAGAAAGTAATATAATGCTACTAACTAAGTTTTTTTTTTTTTTTTTTTTTTTTGAGAGGTTTTTGCTATAGGGCACATACACTTACCAGATAGACAGAGACAGAAAGACAGAAAGCGAGAAATCATCCCCCACGGGGGATGGCCACACCACAATCCCTTCTCCTCCATCCTCCTCTCAGGATCTTGGGCATGTACGCATACACACCCAGCGTGAGTTTAAGCCACTGGGTCCAGGATTTGAACCACGGTCGGATACATGGGAGTCCAGCGACATAGCCATTATGCTAACTGCTGGTCCTGTAACTAAGTATTTTTTCAAGTATGGACCTTCAAAACAAACCTATCATTATCCAACATCAGCACTTCAAAAAAGGTAACATGTTTTAATGCTTAAAAATTATAAGGACAAAATTTCTGGAATCACTTCTGTATTAAATTCAAGATGTGCACATTTATTTAAAAAACTCATAAGGTTGCTCTTAATCTGTGGGAATATCCTTTTAGAACTTAAATAATTCACAGACAGGAATTGTGTACTGGAGTGCATGAGATGGAAGGAGGTGAATGAGGTTTCCTTTCCTTCCTACTTGGAACTGACTATTAGCTGATCAAAAAGACAATAAGCTCTTTACTTTCATTTTATTGATATTTTACTTACAGAATATCATGACACTAAGTTTTATTTTATGGGATAAAAATTAGAAACCTGAGCCCACTGTCACCTCTACAAATGACATTAAATTACCAGGAAACTACAAACTATTCTGAAAAGACGCGTAAAGGCCTCCATGGGACGATGAGTAAAGATTGCTGATGATACAGGAGAGAGAAGTTAAATAGTGTTTACAAAAAAAACTAAAACGATGTCCCTTCTTCCCAAGGAAATAAGTTAGGTATTGAGTATATAACCCATGAGTTTCACAATCAGTGAGTCTCGTTTGCATGCAGCTGAGAGAGGCCGGTGAGTCCTGATGTCGTTTATGGATTCACAGAATATGACGTAGTACATGTTAGAAAGACTGTCTGGACCAGAGTGATCCCACAATACTGGAACCACTCTACAGCAACAAAAGCTACAGCTTGGAGTTGTCGTTAAGTGCCAGCCATCTGTAAGTTCTTTGTATTACCACGTTTTGTTCTCACAGCACTCTTTAAGAAAGTTGTTATTATTCTCTAATGACTGAATATTTTTGGACTCTGATTAGGCTGTCTAGTTATCAGATATCTATTCCAAAGATATCTTGATACTGTTTCTAAAAGAACACTTTTTGAGGTCATTGCAAATAGGAAGCTTTCTATAAATGTGTTATCTCTGGGACACACGTGTCCTGGATACAAGGAGCAGGAGCTGAATCCTAGATACTTGCTCAATGTGAACCTGTGGGAAGTGCAGGGTCCAGAATCACGGTACAGCAGCCTGACTCATTGCTTCCAGTTCCTGCTGCTCCCAGGTATCCTGTCAAAATCGTTAAGATTAGACAGACACAAGAGAAGTGATTTTTAATGATAAAGAGGAAAGGATGATTTCCCAACTTCAGTTATCTACCACTGGGTAAGCAGGGTCCGGTGGGCCTCCTTCGCCAATCAGGACCAGTACCTGAACTGTTGGTGGGAGTTGAAAGCCTTGCTGAGGGAAAGCAGAGAGGCAAGAAGGGAAAAAGAGCCCTGTGCAGGGCTACCTCCATAGGGGACCCCCTGCCTTCAACCCTGCTGAAACAGTCAGGAGAGATGGAGGATTTGAATGAAGAAGAGCAGCTCTCTGGTAGAATAGCCAAATGGCACAGACACCTGTTGGCCTCCTGCTTCCATTGTCCCCTGATAATGAGAAGCCACCCCAGGCACAGAGCCTATGCTCAGCACATTCTGCCATCCCCACTCTCTGCCCCCTTTCAATAAATGTGTGTCCTCAGAGAATCAAACTTTCAGGAAGCTACTTGTTTACAATGACCTCAAAAATGTGTTTAAAAATAACATGAGAAAAACTAGACAACCTAATCAGAGCCCACAAATATATACTAATAGCATGGGATGTCAAAATGCTTTGTCTTGACTGATATGTGTGGTAATTGTGCTGGAAAAAGAAATGTTATATGCTGTATATGTGATTAAATGTGATATAAAAATATAATAAAAATCTTAAAATTTAATAAATAAAAAATGGGAAAAAATGCCTGGTTGTATGGCTCTATCTAGAGAATCCCCTTACTAGCAAGTAGAAATGAAAACTAAGCCAACAGTTACCAAATGCCAAGTGCAATGCTAGGTGCACATTCATATATTTGCCCATGTAATAGTCATAAGAATGATATGTACTTCTGGGATTATTTACCTTTTCCACAGAAGACGCTAGAACTCAGAGAGTTTAGAAACCGAATTGTCCAGGACCTGCACTTGAAAAGGAAGGAGCTGGACTCAAAATCTGTTGTGTCTGACCCAGAAGCCTTCTCAGTACACCTGCTGGCTTCATCTAAACTATGTTACCCAATAAGATCATTTCAAGGAGTTGCCCCACTGAATGAGGAATTCATAAAAATCCTAACACTCCTTCTTTGCCCCCCATTTCTGGCCATGTTTAGCCTGCTGTACCCTTTGAGTCAGCCGAGTAGCATAGAGTGACCAGGAGCCAGGGTTAGACTCTAAACCACTCACATTTCCACTATCTCTTTTATCCATCTTTTTCAAAACCCTGTACAGAACTTCTGATCTGTAAGCTATCATCATGCAACGGAAATCACATGCAGCAGGAGCTTAGCTTTGATTACAGATGTGCTGACCTAATCAAAAGTCTCAAACTCCAACTGCTTCCCTTTAAAAGAAAGCATATTATATTTCCAGGGAAGTGCAATCCCAGCTGTCTCCTTATCTAGTATGAAGTGAACATGTAGTAATGCTCAGCTAGATTAAGAAAAGGGAACATTTTGTTTCATTTTCTCGGAGAGTGACCTGTGATCCTGCTTTACGTTAAAGTTTCTAGAATGTATTTTTCTTGTTTATCAGAGCTTATGTGTAACAGTTTTGCCTGTTACTAAAGCTTTCGGAATTCTTCTACCAAATCCAAGTGTTAATATTGCATGTTAATCTGAATGGTGAAATAAAATCAATTAGGCAATAGAGAGTGAATGTACTACTATTTTCTTCTATGAGAGGAAGTTTTTTGTGGTAATGTCCCTAATAAAGTGGAAGGGAGAGAGAAAGAGAGGAACTGGAAGGAGGGAGGAAGAGAGAGAGAAGGAAGTAGGGGGAGAGAAAGTGAGAGGGAGAGCAAAGAAATAGTTCATCTTCCATTTTGTTGTGTACTAGGGCACAGTCCAGGATATTTCCAACAGTTAAGACTATTTCCTGGTTATTTGTACTGTCCGGTAAATGAAGCTAAACGTAATTGAGAAATACTCTTAAGTTTATGTAGAGTCTGCTACTGTTATTTTTACTACAACTACCACCACTGTTATCTCTATTAACTCACCATTTTCCAAAATAGTGATTTACACTCTTTGCATGGAACCTTATTAAGGAGAGTAAACATTTCCGCAATCCCAAATCTACATTTTTCCCCTTTTCCTAGAAAAAGATCAGTGAAGGACAACGAAATATCATGTCGGTAGACATTTTGGGAGAGATAATGTTAAAACCTTCCTGATAATGAGATAAGGATGATGGGTAATTTCTCCATTACACATGTATGCTTAAAGGGTAGTTAATGAAAATTGATAAAACACACTACAGATTAACTGTGACATGGCAATTAACTTGAAAATGATCAGGGCATGCTAGTTAAAGTTTCTAAAAGACAGAAAGCTGCCATTTTTACCCCAGCTTAAGGCCACATGGATGCAAACATGAGCCAAGCGTCTGAGATGTGTGGGTATGTCCTCCCTGTTCTGAAAAGGAAGCTGCAGTCTTTCCCAACTGGTGGAAATGCTTAAGAATAGTTAATCAAGGTCCTCTATAAACTCTAAAAACATACTAATTTTACTGCTAGAATAATAATTTTTTTTAAGGGAGATTTTTGTTATAGGGAGCATGTGCTGGCTAGAGAGACAGAAAGCGAGAAATCATCTCTCCCCCCTCCAAAGGGGGATAGCCACACAATGATCAATCCCTTCTTCTCCATTCTCCTCTTGGGATTTTGGGCACACATGCACATGCACCTGGCATGAGTTTTAGGCCATGGGGCGAGTGATTAAGTTCCAAATGGGTAGCCCTCATCTATGTAAAAGGAACATCAGTGGAATTAGATTATTTTCTGACAATCATACAAGGAAGGTGAGTTGGGGCAGCAATCTGGTAATATTGTTGATGATCCTTGAAATATCATCCACAGAAGAAAGACTCTGGAAGCTGTCCTTAGGCTGCGATTGTACTTTGTGGAGAACGTACTGTCAAGAACCAGATATATCTTTTTGAAAATTAAATTTGTACAGTACATTCCTTTCCTAAATGGAGCACAATGAACAAGTTAGTTCATAAAGGTACAATATAGAAATGAGCTTTTAAGACAAATGCCTAGCTATCTGGTTGCTTTAAAATTCAAGTTCTTCCTGGACATAAGAAGAGAGTTGGTGGCTGGAATACTCTGGTTCATTCAAGGCTTCACCCTGCTCTGCAGTGGAAGCCAGACCCCAGGCATGGGGCTTTTATTCTGGTCCTTGGTGCTGTCTACTTTTCCAAAGGGGGCGAAGAAATTCGATTTTCCAGAAATGGCATGTAGGACTCAATAAAATAAAATAATATTGTCACTTCTAGAGCAGGCAGAGAGATAAGACGTGTAGGAGACAGAGAACCTTGGAACAGCAACATAACAGCAGCTTCAAGGAATGTTGAGAGGTTGACTCCGACTGAGTCTCATCTTCCTGTTCCCAGGGATCAGATAGGAGAAGGAAAAGAAGAAAGAGTTGGGTTATTAGTCAGAAGCAAACCGATTAATAAAGTTATGTTGTCTTTTATCACCTTCTAACCCAACGGTCTGGAGAGAAAATTTTACAACAGACAGTTTTCTTTAGGGCAAATTCATGTGTGGAAGATGTGTTTTTATGAATTTCCAGACCAGATAGACTCATGACAGAATCCTAAGCAGGAGCAAGAACAGTCTCCAGACTCAGTGAAAGGCAGAGGCTCACTTTTCAGAGCCTAAGCCCAGGGGTACAGAGAGAGGGCAGGAAAACATCAGCATAGCTTTAGCAAAGAAATCAGAAGTGAGGGGGAGAGCATTTTAACAGCTGCTGTTAAATTTCACACATAAGTGTGAAGTATGGGGGAGCGTGAGTGATGTCTGAAAAATATTTTTGGAAACTTTGGATGTGTGAATGACTATGTCAGCCCCTGATTCACCACCTGAGAAGTATCTGGAAAAAAAAAAGGTTATTTTTCAAAGATGTTAGTTTTGGATTATTATATTTTTTTGAATATGGTAGTTGAGGTGAGGCTGACCCTAGGACACTGGCTTTTAACAGTTACACACATGTGTATTGATGAAACATCCTGAAGAAACATTTCCATGCTTAAAAATGGCTACAGATGTGTACACTTTTAACTCATTGTCACCTCCCAAGTCAAATGGCCATTTCAGGTGTCTTTATTTTGTTAATGACAGCATTAAATTCTTAGCAAAAGAAAATGTCTACAACTTCCTATATCGTCCTGAGATTGCTAGTTTATTTGCACTATTGTGAGCTGTGGTGAGAAAAGGAATTTCTGATGATTTAACACTGATTAAGTATGATACCTGACATGTGCCTACATGGCAAAGTCTCTAAAGGAGAGGAAAATGGATTGTAGCATGGTAATCCCTCTTGGAGAATGACTTCTCAGTTTCCATCTTTTTATCCCCCTCTGTCACTCTGGTGAGCACATGTACTTTGTGACAAAAACCTAAAAAAAGGTTGAAAGTATGATACTTGCTTCTGAGTTCTGTTATAGTCAACTTCGATTGTTTTTAGGAGTGGTATCAATACCAAATTCAAATGCTGCTTTCATGGAATATTCTTTTTTTGGGGGGAGTTTTTTTTTTTTTTTTTTTTTTTTTTTTTTTTTTTTTTGCTATAGGGTGCGTGCGCTCACCAGAAAGACAGAGAGAAACAGAGAGACAGAAATCGAGAAATCACCTCCCAGGGGGGATGGCCACGCTGCAATCCCTTCTCCTCCATTCTTCTCTTGGGATCTTGGGCATGCACGCATACACGCCTGGCATGAGTTTTAAGCCACCGGGTCCAGGACATGAACTGCGGTCGACTACATGGGAGTCCAGCGACATAGCCATTACGCTAACTGCTGGTCCCTCATGGAATATTCTTTTGTGTCTTGTTCATATACTCCTCTAGTCATACCTCAATTTTAACAACTTTAATGTAAGAGTATTTACAAATTATACTTTAAAAAATTAAACCTGTTATAAAAAATTAAATCTGTTAAATAAGTGTGTCAAATCCCTTATCCACATGCAAATGAGTTCCACTTGTGCAAGCATTCATCACTTTGCTGATAATATCTAAATGTAGGAGGAATAAATCAATATAGGACACTTTAGATACTATATCACTGCATCCTTATGTTTACATTCATAGTGCAATTATACTAAATTTGTCATGACAAGGGTAATTAATTCTCTTGGTCTTATACAGCCATTTTTTTATTAAACTAAGATTTATTTTTAAGTTTTTATATCCTATTACTTACTTTCTCTCTCTTTTTCTTTATATGTCAAAGTTTCTTTCTTTATTTAAATTTATTTATTTACACTAATTCACTGTACATCATTACAGCATACAAAAAGAGATTTTCCATCCAGAATACACTGTATATTGGCTCAATCAAGCACATCAACATACGTGTCATCATCAGGAAGTCTCAAGAAATTCAGTATCATACCTCTCATTTTTATGTGTTCCTATATTTTCTTTCTCATTAGCTGTAACAAGTCATGGATTTGAGGAATTATGTCCTTTTGCATTCCTGTCATTATTTTATATATATAAAATATATAATCTATAATATATATGTAAATATATGTATACACACACACACACACACACACACACTATTCTAGAAGGAATAAGAAGTAATATTCTCTTGTCAAATATTATTGTACTTGTCAAAAGTTCTTAAATTTCACCTATAATACCAAAGACCTTTGGTCAAGAATTCAAAACACCCAAGTTTTAGTCTTAATCTTGCCATACACACTTGTGTATACTTCCACGAAAAACTGTTTGGTCATCTGTGAAATGAGGATAATCACACTTCGCTCATCCCTCTTACAGATTTGCTCCTGGACCGTTCTTGTGGCCATGCAAGGTTATTAACTAATCCATGATTGCCTCACAATCTGTATTACCGGTCACTATTGAAACCTACCCTGATGTATGAGAATAGTGAGAAGCCAAAAGTGATACAGAAACGGAGAAGAAGGAAATCCAATTTACATTAGGTAATTAACCAGAAATACAGTTCTTCAGTATAAGACATCAGGCCCAGCCACGGTGGCACAGCAGTAGTATAGCGGTAGCCCAAAGCTCTGTGATGCTCGAAGACATAAGGAAGATCAAGGTTTAACTCTTGGGCTGACCTGAACACATTGGGCACATGTGCCTGTGATTCTGGTTGGCTGGGAAGGCTGGGGTGGGGGGATTGCAGTGTTAGACCCATGCTAAGCATGTGTACATTCACGAGAGAGAGAGAGAGGGAGGGGGAGGCAGAGAGAAAGAGAGAGAGAGAGAGAGAGAGAGAGAGAGAGAGAGAGAGAACATTTCCTTCACTGGTGCAAAGTTTTGCTGCAATCATTTTTCCTCCATTTACGTGTCCCATCTGGATTTTTTATATACATTCATATGTACCTGGTGTGTTTTTTGAGCCACCAGGGTTTAGATTTGACCCATAGTGAGCCATGTGGGATCTGGCTCCCTATACACAGTGCTTAACTAGCTTGCTATAGAGCAGCCCAATATAATATCTTTTGTATTGAAAAACCATGGTGGGATCAGCAGTTAGCATAATGGCTATGCCGCTGGACTCCCATGTAGTTGACTGCGCTTTGAGTCCTGTACCTGGTGGCTTAAGCTCACACCAGGCACATGTGCATGCATGCCCATGATCTCGAGAGGAGAATGGAGGAGCAGGGATTGTTGTGTGGCTATCCACCCTGGGGCGGGGGGTGATTTCTCGCTGTCTCTCTGGTGAGTGCATGCCCCCTATAGCAAAAACCTCTCAAAAAAAAAAAAAAAAAAAAAAAAAAAAAAAAAAAAAAAAAAAAGAAAAAAGAAAAGAAAAGCCATGGTTATAAAAAAAAAAGTGATATAGATTTTTATTAAAATATATACAAGCAAGCAAAAAGGTTTGGTCTCCCTATCATTCCTAGAGGATCCAAAGGCATTCAGTTTTACATTTTAAAGGGTGATGATTCTAAGTAAATTCTGTTTTAAAGCATTATCTACTTATTTTCTGCCTACAACTAATTTATTAAATGTATTAGCTCTTCTGGAATAAGGATGCAAAAATAGTTTTTATAAGATAATAGTTATAAAATAACCAGGAGTAGCCATGTCTTATGAGAGAGGTTAATACATAATTTGATAATGACATGTTATGGAGAGAGAGAAAACGAGAGAAAGAAAATGAGAGAAACAGAGAAAGACAATTTGGAGAAAGACAGAAAAAGGCTGAAGGCAATTTTTAAGCCAGAAATCAGAACTAAGACTGGAATCCAGCAGACGGCATAATGGTTATGTAGCTGGATTCCCACACAGTCAACTGTGATTTGAGTCCCAGATCTGGCAACTTAAAACTCATACCGGGCGCCTATGCATGTATGCCCAAGACCCTGAGAGGAGAGTGGAAGAGAAGGGACTGTGTCATGTCCATCCCCCCTTGGGAGTGATTTCTCACTTTCTGTCTCGCTGTCTCTCTCTGTCTCTCCAGCAAGTGCATGTGCCCTACAGCAAAAATATCTCAAAAAAAAAAAAATAAAGAAAAAGAATAAAGACTGAAGAATCAACAATGTAATGTGGAGCTAACATTGGAAGGCAGTTCAAAAATTCACACTGACTGGTTTCTACTGTCTGAAATTAATGTATCTGGCAGCTGATATGCCATATAGCTCAAAGTCATGGCATGCAAAAAGGTTCTTAACTTCAGTAAAGGTATGGCTTTTAGCAAATCTCTTGCACATGATCAATGATTGTTTTAAAATTACAAGCTGGAGATAATCATCCTGTATGATCCATTAGAGTTTGGGCCCTTTTCCTAAATGCTTTTAGAAATAGGAAGGGCATCATATTAATTTTCCTGGATATTTCATTAGTTTCATGTCACTCGTTTCATTAGTTATATGCTATTTCACATTGGTGTCAATGACACAAACCTAATTTCTTGACACGTACTTTTTTATGGTCCTCATGAATTGTGCTCATTATGGAAAATAGGCTGAATTTTTTATTGGTTTATCCTGAATGAATGATTATATTGAAATAATTCACTTTGTAATTGTTGTCAAGGAGGTAATTCCATAAAAATGTGTACATTTCTAAAAAAAAATCATTTGAGGGGAATAAAACTTTACGGTACTAGATAGGCATGAATATGTGCAACATAGTAGACATGATCACCAGAACTCCTTCTAGACACTGTATTGTAAAATAGGTAACATTATAGTCTAGTCTAACTCAAGAAAATTCTTATATTTCAAGCCACTGATATGAACAACGTTTTAAAAGTGGAAGAAGAATACTAACATATTTAATGAGAAATTTTTCTGTGAAGTCTATAAACAAAATATAATATCCATGTGTTTAGAAGAATATAAAACGGTTACAATGCATTAAAATATTGAAGTAAATCGTGACTATACTATTAAAAAACGCATGCCACTTACAAATTTGAGTGTGCTTAAATAAGTAACGATTTCATTGATTACATGTTTGCGAATAATGCCATATAGAGAAAATACTGTTTTTAAATTTGTTTTCTTATTAGTATTATTTTTGATTGATAAATCATAATTTTATACATTTATAGAGTATAAGGTGATCCTTTGGCATATCTGTATGGTGTACCATGATCAAATCAAGCTCATTTACATATCCATCACCTCATTTATAATTTTTCATGATAAGATATTCTGTAACATATTAATTAGTTTGAAATATATATTTTTATTGACTGTATTCACCCTGCTTTGCAATAAGAATAGACCAATTCATCTTATTTAACCAAAAGTTTGGATCCTTTGAGCAACAACTCCTCACTCTCTCCCTCTCTACACCCCCAGTCTCTGGTAACTACCCTACTGACTACTTGTATGAATTGAACTTTTGAAGATTCCATATATATGTGAGATCATGCAAGTTTTGTCTTTCTATGCCCGTGTTATTTTGCTTAGCATAATGACATCCAGTTCCGTCCATGTTGTTTAAAATGGCATGAATTCCCCCCTTGTTTAATTAAGAGTTGTACACATTTATGGGGTGTACCCTTTGTTTTATTAAGAGTTGTACATATTTATGGGGTGTATTGTGATTTTCCAGCACATGCACACAGTGTATATGTAAATTAGAGCAATAAATGTATCCATCATTGCAAACATTTGTCATCACTATGTGTTGTGAACATTCAAAATTGTTCCTTGTACCTATTTTGAAATATATATTAAATTGTTATTAATTGGGACCAGCAGATGGTGTAATGGTTACATTGCTGGACTTCCACATAGTTGACCGCAGTTTGAGTCCCAGATCTGGTGGCTTAAAACTCACAATGGGCATGTGTATGTGCATGTCCAAAATCCCAAGAGGAGAATGGAGGAGAAGGGACTGTGGCGTGGTTATTGACCCCGCCCCGTCTCTCTGGTGAGCGCACATGCCTTATAGCAAATAAATAAATAAATAAATAATTTAAAAAATTAAAAACTCTCCAAAAATCATTATTATTAATTATAATTAGTGTGCTTTGGTACTCTAAAATTTATTCTTTTTATCTGATATAAGTTTTCTGTATTAATCAAGTTTTCTCTATCCTCCCATTTGCCCTTTCCAGCTCCTGATACCCACTAATTCAATTTCCACTTGTACTTGATCAAATCTTTTGGTTTCTGCAATGAATGAGAACATATATCATTTATCTTTCAGTGTCTGGCTTATTTCAGTTAGAATAATTTTCTCTAGGTTTACCAATGTTGCTCCATGTAATGAGAAAATTTCATCCTTTTATATAGCCAAATAGTATTTTATATATGTGTATATATATATACACACACACATACATATATGACATATGAAATATATATTTTTATATAGCTTATATATTGACATATGTGATTTACATAATATCACACTAGCAATAACAAGTTATAACAGGCCCACATGGGATGGGTCCTGGGTTTGTATGCCAAGACCTTCATGCACATGCTAAACACATTTGTGTCCTGAGGCTCATAACATGGGCCAGAGGGGACTAGGCTTAAATTGAGTGGGAGAATACTATCTATCTCTCTGTCTCTTTTTTCTTCCCCCTTTTTGGCTCTCTCTCATGGAAAAAAATAACTAAATAAACTTGAGAGAACGGTAAAGACAACACTAATGTTGATTAAGAGATGAATGAAAAAGAATGCATGTATCTATATAAGACTATTATTCATAAAAATATTAAAGTTATGATACATACTATTTATTATACAACACAGATGAGGCTTGAAAACAGGCTAAGTGGGAGAAGATGGGCACAAATAGCTTCACATGGTGTGATTTTGTTTATATATAATGTTCCTAATAGTTAAATCTATAAAGACAGAAAGTAGGTTAGTGATTGCCTTGGCCAGAGAAGAGGGAAACAAGGTATGACTCACTGCTCGTGGGCTTGTGGTTATTTTTCAGGTGGTGAAAATGTTCTGGAATTAGGTAGCAGTGATGGTTGTATAATTTTTTGACTTTGTTAAAATCAGTACAAACCAAATTTTTTCTTGGAAGAGTTTTATAGTATATAAGTTCTGTCCAAAAAGGAATAAATGAATCAGTACAAGTAACTAAAAAAATAAGATGGTAACTAACAACTATTGTCAAAATTCCTTAATCTTTTGGTCTTGCACATTTTTCACTTGACCATGTGATAACACAGACTGAGATGTAGAGCAGATGTCTTGCAGTTCTTCACTTTTGTCTGACCTAAACTTCTGGGTTTGAATCTGTCTGGTGCAGAACATGAACACAGAGAAGACAAAGTGAAGCAGGGCTGGATATTTTGCACAATGAAATAGACTTTTGTCTTTTTTGTTTGTTTGTTTGAGAGTTTTTTTGCTATAGGGCGCATGCTCTCGCCAGAAAGGCAGAGAGAGACAAGGAGACAGAAAGTGAGAAATCACTTGCCGAGGGGATGGCCATGCTGCAATCCCTTCTCCTTCATTCTCCTCTCAGGATCTTGGGCATGCACGCACACGCCCCCGGCATGAGTTTAAGCCACTGGGTCCAGGACTTGCAAGGCAGTCGACTACATGGGAGTCCAGCGACATAGCCATTACGCCAACTGCTGGTCCCAGATTTTTGTCTTTTAATATCTGAAAAGTGCCACAGTATCCTGCCTCTATCTTCTCTTTCTGATAAATAATTACAAAGTATGAATATGATGCTTTCTCCATTTTGAAGAAATGGCCAAATATCTTGTTGCAGCATTATCTGTGTGTGAAGGTTATACGAGTCCATATTTTAATAGAAAATTTTATTATATTGATGTTATTTTCAAACTAAACATAAAATCCATTGGGGTTTGATGTGTGTGTGTGTGTGTGTGTGTATGTGTGTGCATGCACAAACTTGGATAAAGACACTTTATTTCTTTAAGGAAAGCATTTTTAAGAGACCCCTGAGGTTTTCTGCATATCAAATAGCTCGCATAATAAAAATACATTTGAATGATTTCATTGTACATGCATTAAAAAATAAGATTTTCATTTTCTTCTGACCACCCAGGAATTAAAAACTCTAAAGTGTTGGAGTAGGGGGTGAGTGGAAAACTATTACATTACATGTGTTTAGAATACTGTGGGAACCTCTCATGTAGAAGGATGGTTTCTCTTTAGAATTTTATTTTTCTTTAAAAGATAAGCATTAGTATATTCAATATGGCTAAGATTTATTTAAAAGATAAAATCCAATAAAAAT
This sequence comes from Tupaia tana, assembly GCA_026018925.1. NCBI lineage: Eukaryota > Metazoa > Chordata > Mammalia > Scandentia > Tupaiidae > Tupaia > Tupaia tana. Next base: position 35,540,750 of record JAKSZU010000016.1, read on the forward strand.
TATTTACTAATTTGAAATCAGCAATGAGTTTCAAATTTGTATAGTGGCCATGACTGGGAACAGAGATGAGAAAACACCAATCCAAGCAATAGTGCAAGTGTTATGTGAGGTATAGGCATGATCATCCTTTTACTTGTTCTACATTTTCCTGATTATTTAGACAAGAATATAACTTCTCTGCTTCTAAATATACTTGGAAAGCTTGAGATGAAATGCAGAATAACATAAACAGTACAACAAACTTTACACTCTTAAGCTATACCAAAGGGAAAATTTTAGATAAATTATATTGATCACTCAATTACATCCTGCTCATTTGAACCTCTGTTATAAGTCTGAATGAAAACATAAAAGTGCTTTAGTTCATTTAATTGGTCAATACATTCTCCCGGTTTTGCAGAGATCAGAATCAGAGCTCTTTATGCCTGTGAACTACCAGAGACCGTAAGTGACATCTGAATTTGTCAAATGAATTGTGTAGGTAGCCAGTATGAAATCAAGAATGCTTCCATTAGATTGGAATTTCTTTTTCTTTCTTTCTTTTTTTTTTTTTAATTTGCTAGAAGGCATGTGCACTTATCGGAGAGAGAAAGAGCAAGAGTGAGAGAGACAGAGAGAAAGAAAGTGAGAAAGCATCCCCCATGGGAGATGGCTATGCTGCAATTCCTTCTCCTCCATTTTTCCTCCTTTCAGGATTTTGGGCACACATGCACACATGCCTGGCATGTTTTTTTTTCTTTTTAGAGAGAGATTTTTGCTATCTAGCACATGCGCTTACCAGAGAGACAGAGGCAGAAAGCGAGAAATCACACCCCCCCCCCCCCCCCCCCCCAAGGGAGGATGGTCACACCACAATCTCTTCTCCTCTCAGGATCTTGGACACACAAGCACATGCTCAGTGTGAGTTTTAAGACACTGGATCCGGGTCTCAACCTCAGTCAGCTATGTGGGAGTTCAGTGATGTGACCATTATGCCATCTGCTGTTTCCATGTTTTTCAAGCCACCAGGTTGAGAATGGAACCATGTGGGATCCAGTCACATTAACCACCACACTACTGGATGGCCCTATTGTAATTTCTTAAGTCAAGAGAACGTGTTGCATTTATTTTTTGGTCAAATATGTTAAAAGGGAAACTGCACGTGGAAAATCATTACAAATGGTAAGGGCCATTGTATAAACACAAGCATATGGCAAGAATTTGAGTTGCTTAACAACCAGGTAATTCAAGGATGCTAGATTATTCCAACATCTAGTAAAATTCAAAATGATTAGTAATTTATATATTTTTCAATTTGGGTAATATACTTACCCATGAATCTGCAATACATTTAATGCTTGCAGTGAAGTCTCATCTTAATTAGTGGCTGAATATCAAGTACATATAGAACTCCATTTTTTTCTTTCCCAATATTTTAAAACTGTTTCCTACTCTGAATCGACAAGTGGTACAATAGAATTATACCTCTAAAGAAATGTAAGTGTCCGTAGTTTCTGTTGAGTTTAGAGGACAGAGTAATATGTCCGTATCATTATTTCTGATCATTTCAATGCTTACAAATCCATAAGGAAAGAACACAAGGCTTATTCAGGGTTGACGCAATTCATTGTCATGTCTGCCCTCCGCCTTCCACCATCAAAGACTGTTTTCTTAGGAATGCTGTGACAATTCTGGAGACCTATTATATCATGAGATTAACTACAATTATTTTTAAAAAATACATCTTTTGATACTACATAGAATTATTTTTTACAAGGAAAGGGAATTTTCTGACTTTTGAACTGCATGGCTATAGTGACCATTTAAATACATTTTTTTGGTTAGATTTGGGAATTAGTTTACAACTTTAATATGTTACTGTTAATTAACCAAAAAAAGCCTTATTTATTACATTAAGTGGCTTTTGCTTGTTCTTTTCCAATTTTATCATGTAGTTAGCAGTGCCATTTATCGTATAATTTAAAGTGGACATAAATTCAGTTCCTTTGGGAATGAAAAATGAAAAGAAAATACCTCACAATCCAAGGAGAACAATGACTTCTAGAAGAAAAATCACTAGAAAGAAAGCTGTTACACATGGCACATTGAAATTCACATTCTGAAGCAATTAAGAAAGCTAAATTAAATTAACTTCGTTAGACTGCCAGTGTGGAGTTGTCTTTTTTGACAGGAGTAGCTATTATTAAACTAGGCAATGTGTTTTGTATGTTTCTAGCTTAGCTCTTAGAATATTGGGTGACTTGGGAGACGGTAAAAAGATTTATTTGAGGAATATTTGGAATTCACATTTAAATCTTTAAGTGTAATTGGATAACAGCTCAAATATCCCAGCTCCTTGGTTGTTAGAGATTAAAGCAATTCAAATTTGTGTACTGTGTGTGTATATTTCATAGTTTTATTTTTTTTGCTTCGTTTTCTTTCTGTCCTGTACTATCTTCATCTATTAAGAGGATATTATATTCTGAAAATCTTGTACCTGCTTCCATCATTGAAAAAAAAATGATAACCCCAACCCTAAATTACTGTTTATCCTTCCTCCTAGTACTGTCACTGCAGATACCAATTCGATAATGTGAAAGAATAGTAGGTTTGGACTTTTTGTTAAATGTGAAATTTCAGGATTGTTTAGTTCATTGCATTTGTTTCATTCAAGCGTAAAAAAACTTGAATAAATGAGATCTTAATTTCAAATGATTCTGCCAAATTACATTATCTTAACAATTGTAATAAAAATGACTGATTAAGAAGATATCTTTTTTTTTTTTTTTTTTTTTGGTTGCAACTAAAAGGAACATTTAAAATCTAATTGAAGACAAATTAAGTACTCCAAAGATTTGCCACCTGAAATTTCAGGCAGTAGAATAAAAAAATCAGGATGATTTTCTTTTGATGTCATAACAATTCTGAAGAATTGTGTGTTTCTTTTTTTTAAAGAAAATCCTAGCACAGCATCTTCCATTGAAAAAAGAAAATTCACACTGTAAACAAGAAGCACATCTGCAATTTTAAACTTTCGTTACCCACATGAAAGAAATTAAAGTAGAACAATAGGCAAAAATTTTAATGATAAAGCTTATTTACCCGAATTTATCTAAAATATAGTATTTCAATAAGTGACTGACATTTTTTTAAAGGGTGTGCCAGAGACAGAGAGGGATAGAGAGGGAAAGAAATTGAGAAAGCAACCCTCAGGGGGAATGGTTCCACTGCAGTTCCTTCTCCTTCACTCCTCCTTCCAGGATTTTGGACACTGATGCACATGCATCTGGTATGCTTTTCAAGGTGCCAGATCCAGGACTTGAACTACACAATTGGTCATGTGGGATCTAGCTGCCTTAACCACTATGACACTGGCTGACCCAAGATATATACATGTACATACATATATATATATATACACACACGCATATATATATATATATATATATATATATATATATATACACACACACACATATGTATTTGTGTGTGTGTGTACACATCTCTATCTCAATTTGTGTCAGCTCTATTTCTAGGAATCAGCATCACCTCTAATCATTAGTGGCCAAATGATTAGACTGCAGATATCCACAACAGGGATTCAGATAATCATGATATCATATGATATCATGATTTTTTTTTTTTTTTTACCCATTCCAAGTGACAAATCAACTGAGCACTGTACCTTTGTTTTTCCGTGTACTAAAAACGGGATTACAATTCCAGTTTTCAACTCCATACAATTGGATTTTACTAAGAGCAGTAATGACAATAAAACTTTGGCAGGTCTTCTGGCTTAACCTATGATTGTAACATATCTCATGAAGACCTGGAGGCATGGATTGTTTGTGGCTACACATCCTTAAGATTGTAATTAAGGTTTGTCTTGTAAGGCTCTAAGATTAACTACGTACAGAATAAAACTAATCAGTTTTTAGAAAAGTATCTGTCTGATAGTGTTCCACAGGTTCTTTTGGCTGTTTTCACTTTACATTTCTGTTCTTTAGAGTCTGTAATTTCAAATGTTCTGTCTTCACATTTGCTGATTATTTTATTTGCCTATTTAAATCTGCTATTGAACCCTGTTAGTGAATTTTTCAAAATTGCAGGTACCTTTCCTAGTCTACAGACTGTCCTGTGTGTTGCCGTTCCTTCCATAATTAGCTGGGCAGGCTCTGAGTTTTGGGATCAACCCAAAGTAAATGCTGATAGTCAGGCCAGCCGGTGATTCAGACAGCTAGATCTCACATGGCCACCTGTGTGGATTGAATCCCAGACCTGGCACACTGGGTGAAAAACACACTGGGTATGTATGTGTGTGTGTCCAAAATTCTGGAAGAAGGAAGAGATAGAGGAGAAGGGAATGCAGTGTTGCCATTCCTCATAGGGAGTGCTTTCTCACTTTATCTTTCTCTCTGACATGTGCCCTCTAGCAAAATTTTAAAAAAACAAACCTAATGGCCTTTTCAGGTCCTTTTCCAAGCATACATTTTTCTTTGGATTGTGTGTGTTACTATTGATTTCCCCAGAATAGGACATGGATTTTGAAATGTTTAATATCTTCAGAAGGTTTATCCCATCTTGTCTTTGGCTCCTTAGGTCGTCTACCATGTATCTCTACCCATAATGTCTTGCCCTGCACATCTTTGGGTCTGTAATTCTGCACATTCGTGGGTCTGTAACTCTTCTGCTTTCATGATCAGAGCCTTTGACTTGCTGCCTGACTTTTAACATAAGCAAAACAGGTGCTAGGCAGTACTAGGCAGCCCAGACTGGTTAAAATATAACAAATGTGGTCTCTGCTTGCTCAGGTGCTGCAGAGAAAATTGGGAACTGGAGTGCTGCCTTCTCCAGACCAAGAGCATGGTGAGCCATGGTGAAGCTGGGTATGGGGGTGGGGACAGGGTGAGCAAACAAACCTTGGACTTTTCTCCCTTCTTCTTTTTTTTTTTTTTAAGAATTATTTTGCTCAACTTTATGTATTTATTTATCTATTTCAATTTTTCAGAGAGAGAAAGAACAAGTGAGAAAGCAAGTTGCCAGGTCCAGGACTCAAACCACGGTTGGCCATGTGGGAATCCAGCACCCTTAACCACTGTGCAGCCTGCCAGCCCCACATTTTCCCTTCTTCAATCTAACTATTTCTTTAATGGTTATTTACTTGGTTTCTGTAAACTTTTGATTGCTTACAAGAGCTTGTATAGGGTTATTTTAGCATATCTCAGTCTGGTTTTGATAGTGTATGGGGGCACAATGATCTGGAGCTTCCTAGTCCACCATTCTGTTGACCTCACTAATATTTTTATATATAACGAAGTAGAGTATATTTTATATTTTGTAATTCAATGAAGCAGGTGCAAAGCAATATGATGGCAAGTGTAGGTTAAAGGAAATATGTTTATATGTGAATAAAAAAATTGTCAGGTAAGAAACATAAGAAATCAATAATATATCCTGATAAAGGAAACTGAGTATTTGAGTAGTGGGAAGGAAAGTAGATTTGCTTTTATTATGTAAATATTTGAACATTTTGAATTTTATAATATGATTTACAGTATTTTTTTTTTTTTTTTTTGATGAATTTGTAAAAGAGCAAATGAGGGGCTAGCAAGTGGCATGGTAGTTAAGGTGCTGGACTACCATGTGGCCAACTGCTATTTGAGTCCTGGTCCTGGCAGCTTGAAAATCATGCTTGAGGGACCAACAGTTGGCGTAATGGTTATGTCGCTGGACTCCCATGTAGTTGACTGCGGTTCGAGTCTCGGACCCAATGGCTTAAACTCATGCTGGGTGAGTGTGCGTGCGTGCCCAAGATCCCGAGAGGAGAATGGAGGAGAAGGGATTGCGGTATGGCCATCCCCCCTGGGGGGTGATTTCTTGGGTTCTGTCTCTCCGTCTCTCTCTGTCTTTCTGGCGAGCACATGTGCCCTATAGCAAAAACCTCTCCAAAAAAAAAAAAAAAAAGAAAGAAAGAAAAAGAAAAAAAAAAAAAAAGAGAGAGAAAATCAGGCTGGGTGCGTTTGCATGGGTACTCAGAATCCCAAGAAGAGAATGGAGGAGAAGGGACTGCGATGTGGCTATCTTCCCTGAGGGGTGATTTCTTACTTTCCAGCTCTCTGTCTCTCTTTGTCTCTTTCTGGTATGTGCACACACTCTATGGGAAAAAAAATACAAAAAATTAAAAATTAAAAAAGCAGATGAACCAAAAAAAAATGATGAAAAAGAGTGAAATGTGCAATATCTATATACAAACTAACTTAAGACAGTGAGACAATAACGTAATAACATTTGGTAATAGAATCTAAATCGGGATGCACCCGGATGATCTGGAAAAACTCATTTAAGGAAAAGGGACCAGGAGACTGTAGGGACCAATATTTGACCACACTAGAAAGGATTAGATAAGCTTGAAAAGAGACCCTTGAGAAGATGGCTATCTTTTAGTATCAGTAGTTTTGCTGTGTTCAATGAATGGTTGGAGTTGTTCTTTAAATATTTAAGTTGTGATCAATTTAAGGGAGATAAAGGAAAACAACTGTGCTTATTTCCTGTGCTTATTTCCCATACTGGTAAGTGATTTTCTTGATAGTATGACGAATGTCTCATCATGTTGTATGCCCTCAATACTCGAGAAGTATCTGGGCCATGGAGGGTAATAAATACATTTTCTGAAGAGGTAATTAGACAGATGAATATATCTGTCAGTATAATAATGTATACATTTTTATATGGGATTAACTGAAGGGAGAACATTTGACAAATTTTAATGGTCCTTTGAAATACTGTACTTCAATAATTTCCCATCAGATATTTTTTTATCTCTTATCTATTGAGTTGATTTCTCTGAAATTCTTATATAATAACAAGATAACATGTTGAGTCTTTCTAATTTAGAAATTGTGTTGTTCATTCTGTCTATCCCTCCTCTTCAGTAAAAAGTTTGAATTTTAAGTATTTTATCTCTATATATTAAGAGACTCAATGGTGCACAACTGAGATGTGTAATTTTTTTTTTTTGAGAGAGATTTTTGCTATAGGATAAATGTGCTTGCCAGAGAGACAGAGAGAGACAGAGAGACAGAAAGCGAGAAATCACCCCCCAGGGGGGATGGCCACGCCGCAATCCCTTCTCCTCCATTCTCCTCTCAGGAGCTTGAGCACGCACACACGTGTGCCCAGTGTGAGTTTTAAGCTGCTGGTTCCAGGTCTCGAATCATGGTCAACTATGTGCGTGTCTAGTGATATAACCATTATACCATCTGCTGTTTTTGAGTCAGTCTCATATTTTGGAAATCAGTACTTAAGTTGCTTATGTCATAGGAAACAAGGCTTTTCTGAAATAAGTCTTTTATTTTTATATTAAGAAAAAAATTCTCTTAAAGTTTTTCTACTACTTTATAAACCAAGTATAACGTGAGATTATCAGACATGAAAACAATAGAGAACGTTGAAAGAAAAACTATAAATGAAACTTTATTAATGGAAGTTACTTTTCTCACTCCTCTATATCATAAACATCTGACTGACCCATACTAAACTGCTGTCATCACATTCTAATAAACAATTAACTAATGTCTTACATAAACAAATTGAATTTAGGCCACATAAAGCAAGTGTAGACATTTTGGTTGGTGTCTCGTTTCACTGAAAATAAACAGATATATACAAATTAAAAAGGTACAGAAACATGGTTTCATTCGCTTTTTAAAAACTTCTGTTTTCTATTATCATGTTATATTTTACTATACATTTTTTAATGATTTTTAACTATGTACTATTTGAGTGTATGGTTAATCCATTTTCTATAATGACATAGTCAATTTTAGCTATTCATAAAATAATCAGGACAAACTTAATCTTTAAAAATATCAAAAAGTTTTTAAGATACAAAGCATTTTAGAAGCTTTAAAACATCTAATAATAATTTGTTTTTAAGTAGGAAGAAGCTGCAAGTGACTTGAAAATGATACAATTGTAGGAGATGTGTTTGTGCACGGGTGATCTTATCTTAACTTTAAGCTTTTACTAAAGTTAGATAATTTTTATTATCAAGCAAATCCCTGTAAGGTTGAGAAATATTTGAACTTTTTTTTTTTTAAGATTACAGAAATGAATTAGAGGGAAGCACTTTTATTTATTTATTTTTCAGATGAGAAGACTGAGCTACAGAGAAGGTAAATGAAATGGCCAAGACCCTTGAAAACTGGTAGCAGGTCTTGAACTATAGTAATTGGAGGTGCAGTTTTAAAGCACAGGGACTGGAGGATGGCACAGGGGTCAAAAGGACGCTCTGTGACACTAACACATGTAGGAAGGCCAGTTTGCACCTGGAGACTTCTCTGAGTGCTACAGGCATGCATGGGCCCATCAGCCAGGGCTGAGTGGAGCTGCTGGTGGGGGGTCCAGTGTTAACATGTTGTTGGGGGTATTGTCTCTCCCCCTCTCTATCTCTTTTGCTCATGGAAGAAACAAAGTTTTAAAAATTTTAAATAATATAAAACTCAGGTATAAGATGCTTTACCTTAAGCATCTACAATAATAGAAAGCAAGCTCTTCTACAAAGGATCGTACCAGGCGTGGTGACATTAAAGACATCTTCCATCTCTCCACCTAAGCAGCCACATTGCCTTTATTATTGGTATATCTCAGGAAGGGACAATATGAAACAATATGGCAAGATACTGCAACCGGTTTTGTTTGTTCTGTTTGGTGTTAAGGTAAATACATGTTCTGCCTGGCTGCAGTGGTGCTGGCACGGTGCTTAGCTCCTTCTTGGTTCAGCAAAGATGAATTTTCCTTCTCAGGTTTATTACTTTGATAGTTATTCACTTGAGTTACTGTGTTTCTAAAGCAATTTTGATCATGTCATTGGGCATAGTTAAAGTAAGACAGGCTGACTGGGGCCTTTTCATGTTTCTTACTGTGGGTAATTGCTATTTCTACAAATGTCAAAAAGTGCCGTGTTTTCACAGAGCTGTGAACAACATTGCCAATTCACGGGCAACAAAATGTGAAAACTATTTCAATGCTTTATGGGCATTGATTTAAGAATAAGCAATAGGAATTCATATTTAATACTCAGTATTTTCTTTTATGAATCTAGTGCTTAGAAGCTGCAAATATCCATTAATACAGTGGATGTAAAAAAAAAAAAAAGACTAGAATAGGATCTCGATGCTTCCTACAGAAAACAATCATGACTTTACTTAATTCTTTACTAACCTCTGATAAGTCAGCCCTGCCAAGTCATATGCAGCCAAGACAGTATCCTAAACTCCAGTTATATTTCTAGCAGGCTGCTGTATTAAAATTTTTTGAATATGCTAATGCAATAAAGAGGGAGGTTTTGAGTGGCAGTTCTTACGTCCACAAGGAAATTACAATACAGACCAGAAATTAATTGAGAATAAGTGGCTGCTGGTGAAGTCGTGAAATGGTCCTGACAGATTTCTTTATGTCATTGTTCCAACTATTCAATCAGCAAAGATTTAATGCCCACTCTGAGCAAAACACTGTTATGTGCTAATAAGGGATAAAATTTAATCTTCTTCTCTCTCTATTCAAGGGAGATAAGAAAAGTCCTTTGGGTCTAGAAGAAGAGGTGGGCAGAGGATTTCTACAAGCGGATGTGGACGGATTTTATGAGTTTCCTTGGAAGCCTTCCACACCCAGAGGGAAGATTCCTCTTAGTCTCATCACGAGCCACACTGGTGCAGTGGACCTGCTCCCTGGGGCTCTTTCCGTGCAGGCACTCAGCTCCACGTGTGCAAGCCCTGTGGACCACTGCCCAGGCAGGTGAAGAAGATGTGTGGGTCAAGGCCAAGTCTGTCGAAGCTGTGATACCGCAAGAAGGAATACAACATGACTTGAAAAGGAATATTCATAGTTATGGGAAACAGAACTTCAGTTTCAAGGTGAGCCAACACAGACCTAAGGTTGAAATGGCAAGGAGACCAAGGTCTTACTCCTTATTCCGACAGCCTCCTTACTCATGAGGGTCATGATGACCACAAGCTTTGGCCCTGAAAAGCTAGCACCAAGAACAAAATTGGTTCTTTTTTCCTTTTCTTTTTTTACAGAGCTTGTTTGTTTGTTTATTTATTTATTTATTTATTTATTTATGTATTGGATGTGTGTGCTTGCCAGAGAGACAGAGAAAGTCAGAAAGTGAGAAATCACCCCCCCAGTCCCCCCCCCCACCTCCCCATAGGAGATGTTCACACTACAATCTCTTCTCCTCCGTTCTCCTCTCAGGACTCTGGGCACAATACCTTCTCCTCCCTTCTCCTCTCAGGACTCTTTTTTTTTTTTTTTTTTTTGGAGAGGTTTTTGCTATAGGGCACGTGCGCTCGCCAGACAGAGAGAGACAGAGAGACAGAAAGCAGGAAATCACCCCCCAGGGGGGCTGGTCACACCGCAATCCCTTCTCCTCCATTCTCCTCTTGGGATCCTGGGCACGCATGCACACGCGCCCAGCGTGAGTTTAAGCCACTGGGTCTGGGACGCGAACCGCGGTTGACTACGTGGGAGTCCAGCAACATAGACATTATGCTAACTACTGGTCCCAGGACTCTTGACATGTACACACACTGGGTCTGGGACTCGAATGGCTGTCAACTATGTGGGGGTCCAGGGACACAACCATCACACCATTCACTGATCCCTCCCTTGGATTCTTAATAGGTATGCATTCTTTGTGCCTCTTCTCTTCTTCGATGACTCAACAGCAAACAAAATGACACAGAATCTGCACCATCACTTTCATTGATCTTAAAACTCTTACCAGATTCCGTAGCCTAGTCTGACTGAGATGGCAATATCTTGGTTATAAAAATGAAGGCGTGAGGCTTCAGGTTAGTGAACAAACCCTACTGTGTCCCTGGCTGGGATGGAGAGTGGTAAGAGGATGAACAACAGTTTGTAGCTCCTTCTACCTCTTGAAACTCTTCTCTATTCTGCCCTTTGGTGTCAGAATAAGTGAAGTGGAAATTGACCTTTTGTTACTCCTAGTCATGTTCACACACTTTTCATTCATTCATTTATTCCATAGATATTTTCTGAGCACTCACTGATCCCAGGTCCTACCTAGCTGGAGAGAACAGACAGGTGTCTGCTCTTGGGAAGCTTTCCTCCTAGTAGCTGGGGTCATGTTGATACAGGAGTAAATTAGGAAGGATGCCAGGAGGTGACATGAACTGTGGAAAATTTAAAAAAATGGGGCAGTGGGGGATGATTGGGGATGGCGAGTGGAAATATACAACTATGAAAGTATGAACTAAGAAGGTATCATGAGCCTTATTGTAAATTTGGCATTGGGCAAACATGAAGTAGGTTAGGTTGTCTCTGCGAGATCCAAAAGAATACCATCAAGCAGAGAGAACAGAAAGTGTCACGACATAAAGCTTAGGTGCCTGGGCTTCTCTCTGTGCTGAAGAGTTCCAGCTCTGTTACTCTCTGTACTTGCCCCCTTGACATGCACATCTAGTCTTAGGGTTTTAAAGATTTCATGCACCAAGGACTGCCAAATTTATTTTTCCTATCCAAATCTCTTATGACTATCAGATTATATATCTTTCTTAAAATCTTAGTTTAGATATTTACAAATTGTCTAAAATACAGCATTTCAACAAATGCTTTTTGACACACCTTCAACCTAAACACACACACACACACACACACACACACACACGCATATACAAAAACACTTGCTCCACTGTGGAAGACACTTGGAGTTGTCTTTGCTTCCTTTTTCTCTGGATTCTGTATCTTTTCCACCATCAGATTTTAGTCAATGTTGCCTTTAAAATATAACCACAATCTGACCACTTCTCAGGCTCTACTGCTATCACCCTGTTCCTACCAGCAACACCTCTCACCTGGGTCATGACAATGGCTTCCTAGTTAGGGTCCTGTGCAGGCCCCCACTTATTCTCTCCAATCTATTCTCACCATTGATAGCAGGGACATTTCTTTAGAACCTAAGTTTGATCATTTTGCTCGACTGGGTAAAACCCTGCAATGACTGTCATTTCACCCAGAGTTACAGTTCTTGTAACTCCCTGTAAAGCCTTGATGATATGCCCTACATGATTCTTTCATTAATTCATCAATACAAAACATGTAATTAATGATCAAGTTCTCAAAATAACGGAGAAGAATTACACGATATAATGTCAGGAAGAGAAAGCCTTCCTGAAAGCACAAACACATTGAACTTTCACTCATACAAAAGATGGTGTGAGCACCTATTTAACTAAATCTTACCTCCGTATTTAATTTATCTTAGAAATCTTCTCACATTCACTTTAAGGCCTAGGGAGTATTATGTTTGATGATTCATTTTTTAATCAACACTTTATACATAGCTGTTTATATACTTGGTATGCTATTGCCAGTTTCTCTATATAGTTTATACAGTTTATTCCTAATAGAATCACTTATGGGTCCTACAACAGGTGATTCAAAATTCTAACAGGTATTTCTCAATAGGTATTTTCCAAACCTGTACAACCTCAAACATGTTAAAGTTTTCATTTTCACCATTTATAGATGAAAAGTACTCTCTCATTATTATATTTATTTACATTTTGTGAGTAAACCTGCACACTTTTCACATGCTTATAAGAAAATTATAATAATTTTCCATAACATTAAATCACATAGATTTCTCTGTGAAATTTTGACCAAGACCACAGCCTACTATTTTACTGGTTTGTTCTCTCTTTCTTATTTAGTTTTAAAATAAAAATGTTAGCTATTAGCCTAAAAATTATGTTACATATTTTGTTTTATAATATGTGTCTCTCTGATGACTTTATAATTTTTTCTTTATTTTCTTTTCTTTCTTTCTTTTTAGTTTTTGCTGTAGGGCATGTTTACTCTCTTTAGAGAGAAACAGAGATAGAGAAGTAAGTGAGCCCATGTAGGGGTTGACCACACTGCAATCTCTTTTTCTTTATCCCCTTGAAGGGATTTTTAGGCACACATGCACATGTACCTAGAGTGTTTTTCTAGACATCATATCTGGGACTTGAACCACTTAGCCATAGCCATTATGCCACCAGTTGGCCCCTCTTATGCCAGGTACATGTGCATGTATGCCCTAAAATCCTGAGAGGAGAATGGAGGAGAAGGGATTGTATTGTGGTCATCTCCCCTGGGAAAGCTTTCTCACTTTCCTTCTCTGGCTCTCTATCTCTCCAATGAGTACATGCACCTTATAGCAACTTAAAAATATAGTTTATAATAAAATTTATTTACTCTATTTATGCCATGTATATTTACCAAAGGTGGATATACTTCACATTTATTAATAAACTTCACATTTATTAATAAAAATTTCCTTCACATTTATTAATAAATACGTTCATGTTTTCTTTGAAAACTTTCATGGGGTATTTTTTGAAGAAAAATTTTTGCTATGGGGTGTGTGCACTTGCCAGACAAACAGAGAGACAGAAAGTGAAAATCACCCCCCTGGGGGTTGGCCACAATGCAATCCCTTTTATTCCATTCTCGTCTCAGGATTTTAGGTAGGCACGCATATGCACTTAGCGTGAGTTTTAAGCTGCCAAGTCTGGGATTTGAACCGTGGTTGACTATGCGGGAGTCTAGTGATGTAACCATTATGATATCTGCTGGTCCCTGTTTTTTTTAAAATTTTTTAAGTTTAATATTTGATTAAATTAGAAATCCAGCTACATGTTTTAAAATAATTTGTAAGAGTTTCCCTAACACGTTATTGAATAAAAGGTGAATATGCACCAATACTTGAAGAGAACTACTTACACTAGGTAAAAGAAAAATATAATGCAAAATAATGCCAAAGGTGGTGGTATTGGGAAATAAATTATATAGTTGTATGGATCTTAAGCTTTTGCACTCAGGAAGTATCATAATTATTGTTATATCTTATTAATTATTATTATAAAGTTAATTTTAGTCTGGAACCTGATAAGTGGAAAGAGGGTTGAGAGGTTAATAGAAAGGAGGTGCCTATGAGGCTGAAGAAGTCAGTTATAAGCCCTGAAGAGTAATTTAGGATTAAGAGCTGTAAGTAAAAATTCATTAAATATACTAGAATAAAAAAGCATAGGATCCTGATAGCCTCATGATAGAAAGGATTAATTTTTTTAAAAATTAAAACTATAAAAATCAAATAGTTTAAAAAAGTTAAAACAGGCAAGACGAGAAGATATTTGATATTTCCGTATTAAAGTTAATTACACAAAGTAGGTTAAAAAAATGCCTATTGTACTAGTTTCCCTTTGTGTTTGTAACAAATTCAGTGGTGTAAAACAATGCAAATTTTTCTTTAGAGAGAGAGACTTTTTTCTTTATATATAGAGATTTTTTTCTTTAGAGAGAGAATGTTGAGTCATAAGGGTAATATCAATATACTCTTGATCAAACACATTTTCATATATACTAGTCTTGTATCACATTTTGTTAGTTTTTTTTTCACTTTCTCGATAACTTTCTCTGATTTATATTGTTAATTTTTATGAAGTCTAACTTTTTAATTATTTTTGCTATAAGTTGCAATATATATAAAGAAATATTGACTAATTCAAAATCATAAAACTTTCCTTCATATTTTCTTTGATGAATTTTATAGTTTTAGTTCTTACACTTGGGTCTTTGACCCATTTTCAGTTTATCTGTGAACATAGTTTTAAGTAGGATCTGAGTTTTTTTATTGTATATATGGATATCCATTTCTCCCACCATTAGTTATTGAAAAAACTGTTGTTTCCCACTGAATTGCCTTGGCACTCATGTTGAAAATTAATTAACAAGAAATATATGAATTTATTTATAGCTTCTTGAATCTATCCCATTGGTATTTATGACCATCTTTGTGCAGTACCACACTGTCTGGATTACTATAGCTTTGTATTAAGTTTGAAATCAGGAAGTATAAATCTTACAATGTTGTTCTTTTTCAATACTGTTTTCAGTATTCTGGGTTCCTGACTTTTTTTGCATATATTTTTTTATCAAGATAAAAATCACATAATATTGAATTTACTATTTTTCATTGTAAATTGTAAAGTCTCTCTCTCTCTCTCTCTCTCTCTTATGCACACACTCGTCCTCTTAGGTGACACGTGTAAAGGAATAAAAAGATTTAGCTTCCAAAAGTTTTGTTATATGCCAATTCTCTTAAAAAAATAGCAAGTGAGCCATCCAGTTTCATATCATTAATAATTTACTAAGATATATTGAAGACTGATGAGGACTGAGATAATACTCTGTAAATATCTAGGTCTGAATTCCAAGAAGATTTTCATAAGTTATTTATGCAGTGGAATAAAAAAATAGTCCACTGGGTTTGAAGTAATATTTTGCTCCCAAGGAGCTAAAAAATTGCTCCTCATGATTTGAGAAGTATGACTTCAGTAAAATCCACTTCATCATAAAATATACAATATTTACAAAGTATGATTACATAATTATGTACTTAGAAAAAAATGTTTTATGGTCAAAATAGTAGGAATTCAACTAAAACAGTCTACCCAAAAAATAAAATTAGTGGGACCAGCAGATGATATAGTGGTTAAGGTGTTGGATTCCCATATGGCCGACCATGGTTCAAGTCCTGGACTCAGTGAATTGAAACTCATGCCAGGCATGTGTGCGTTCATGCCTAAAATCCTGAGAGGAGAATGGAGGAAAAGAGATTGTAGTGTGGCCAATCCCCCTGGAGGGTGATTTCTCGCTTTCTTTCTCTCTGTCTCTCCAGTGAGTGCATGCACCCTATAGCAGAAATCTCTCCGAAATAATAATAATAATAATAATAATAATAATAATAATAATAATAAAAGTTAGCATTTATAATATGTAAGCCAGTGCATAAAGCCACAGCAATTTAAAAAGTATAATCTGTACCCACCCGTAAATAGCTCAGTATCAAAATTATACTCATCTCAGCTATTTGTTCTTGATGTACATACAAAGAAATTTGGAGAACTAATAGTCACTATTTGTTTTTATTGTGACAGTTGATTCTACCATTTAATTGTTAGATATTATAACATTCACTGCAACTGGAAACAATAGCAGCTTTTTTTCTTGCTTTTGCAGTTGTCTCATGAATCAAAAGCACTGGTAGACTGCAAAAGTAATAATAATAAAAATGCACCATAAATTTTACTAAGCAATTATTATTATTCATTCTTTATTATTAAATAGAACTTTGAATTTTCTACTCAGGTAGAACTATGCTTTTTTTTGTTGAATAAAAATATCCATTCAGAAGTATTTCGATATGATCTGTGGGACACATAATTCCATAAGGGGTGTCATTTCTTTTGTGATAATTCCAGTTGAAATTCTAGTGTATTTACTGATTTCATCAGGCTTTCTTTTCCTATGCCCTACACCATCACATTTGGGGGGAAATAATATTATCACAAATGATGTAAGTCCCTTTCTTCTCATTGACTCATTGTCTGAGCCACTGTCTAGATGGCATGGATCCAGGCTTTTGTGTCTGATTTGTGGTATACCAGGGATTGGTCTTTATCTATACTGAAAAGATATTATGTAATACTGCTAATTTTCTTTTTAGAAACTCTTTGATGATCCATAGGTATCATAATCTAGAAGGAGAGCAAGTATCCATTCATGAAGGAAAATAAAACCTCTTAGGTAGTTAACTTTGAAATTGTATGCTCTCACTCATAATTGGAAGCTAAAAGATTCATCTTCATAGAAATGAAGCATGTAACAGTGGATACTAGAAGTTGACAAAGGGAGAGAGATGAGGAGTTGGGAATCATTTGGTCAACAGGTTTGAGAGTGCGGGTAAATAAGGGAAAAATGTTGAAGATACTCTAGCACAGTAGCATAACAGTAGTTGGTGATCATTCAATGTACGTTCACAACAAAGGGGATTTGGGGAATGTGTGCATCAAAGAGAATGATAAATGTTTGGGATGATAGATATGTTTATTGCTCTGATTTGATCAATACACAATGTGCACCTGTTGTAAAAATCTGTACTCTGCCCCTTAAACTTGTACTACAATTATATATAGATCAGGAATTATATACATTTAAAATAAATAATGTATATGAATATACTGAATTCCTCCTTTTAAAGCAGCAGTGTCACCTTCTGAGGGGAAAATGTCCATATATAGGTACTATTTGAAGCTGTGTGTATGAATAAAACAATCAAAGGAGAAATTTATGAAGTAAAGAGAGATTGGACAAAACTTAGAAAAACTGAAGTTTAACAATCAAGAGACTATTCCTGAAAAATAATATAGAAGAACGACCAAAGAGCTAGAAGAAAATCAATGCTATATATCATAGGAGCTAATAGAAGTGAATGTTTCAAGAAGGAAGTAGTGGGAACCAGCAGTTAGTGTAATGGCTATGTCGCTGGGCTCCCACATTGTCGACCGCGGTTTGCGTCCCGGACCTGGTGGCTTAGACATGCCGGGCATGTGTGCGTGCGTGCCCAAGATCCCGAGAGGAGAATGGAGGAGAAGGGATTGCGGCGTGACCATCCCCCCTGGGGGGTGATTTCTATTTCTCACTTTCTGTCTCTATGTCTCTCTCTCTCTGTCTGGCGAGCGCACGTGCCCTATAGCGAAAACCTCTCAAAAAAAAAAAAAAAAAAAAAAAAAAGAAAAAAGAAAAAGAAGGAAGTAGTCAACAACATTAGATACTATTAAAAAGTCAAGTGAGAAATGAAAAAAAAAATATGTATATAGTGGTCACTGGTAATTCTACTGACAACTATGGCAGGAAAGTAATGCAGACCAGAGCAAGATAAAAACAATTTGGAAAACAAATTTAAGAGGTTAGTGGGAGATGAAGAACTGGAGGTGGTGAGAGTGCACATATCTTATTTGAAATCTCACTGGTAGATTACTTTTAATATTATTGGAATTAGAGAGAAATAGCTAGACTCATCCTTACTTAGTTGAGAGTAAAATTCTTTCTTCTGAAGCTGGGGTCAAAAGATCATAACAAATAAAATTTGCATTAAAGATTTCATCAGTAATAGGCATTATTTTGTAAGAAACTGTCTCTGCTATATTTCCACAGAATATAAAGTTTTGAGTATACCAAATTATTGACCAAATCTGTCACTTATGTGCTGGGTTAAATAGCTGTGCTTTCTTAATACATAAAATTTATATTGGTATTATGACTCAATATGCTCTGTAATTCTGTTTTTGCTTAACTGAATTTTTTTTAATTAAAATTTCAGAAAAAAACTTGTGCATTTTCTAAAGTTCTAAGGTAAGTAAGATGTTCTTTTCCTTTTTAGGATTTTGCTATACAACATGTGTGCTTACTGGAGAGAGACAGAGAGACAGTAAGAGGGAAAGTGAGAAACCACTCCCCAAGGGAGATAGCCATGCTATAATTCCTTCTCCTCTATTCTCCTTTCAAGATTTTGTGCATGCATGCACATGGACCTGGTGTGATTTTTAAGCTGTCATGTCCAGGACTCGAACTATGGTCAGCCATGTGGGAGTCCAGCCTTAATCACTGCTAGCCCTGCCAGTAAGTTTTAGCCAAAAATTGTAGAAGAAAAATGCTCTTTGTGTATGTCATGATCTGTGTATTTATAAAGGCATACATGTAGTATAAAAACGGTACATTGAAGGAAACTATGAAAAAGTGAATATTTAAGTTTCTTAAGATAAAAATGATTGATGTGACAAATTACTAATCTAACATTGAATTTTATAGGGCACAGCAAACAATGATGAGGCAATAAGACAAAAGCAATTTCTCAGAAAAATTCTACAACTTATATAAGGGATTCTGTTTATATATTAAATATTAATCCATGAATAAAAGAACATTATGTTTCAAAATGTTTCCATAACTATTTCAGTAATTTTGGTGTCTATAAACACTTTAGTTATTGCTCTCTCTAAAGAGAGGCAAATGACTTACCTTTTCCACAGATTTTATTCTTGCAGCAGGTAAGCAGGAAGTTTAGTTCCCTTTTGCTTCTTAGTGTGGATTTATATGGCACCAGGTATTGTGTTCTTGCATTTTGACATCACAAGATAAACATCTTGTTGGAGGTAGAGAGAAAAGCATTTGGATTTCGGACCCAGTACAGTAAGTAGGTCTTTTTATATGTGAGGGATCTTCAAACAGTTCATGAAAAATGTGTACTACAAAGAAATAAAACATGTATTAATAAAGAATTTGCACCAAAATAAAATCTTGTTTTAATCTCATTTCTTGAGATTTCCATGAACGTCCCCCACCCCATCTGCCTATATAGAAATATTTCTCCCACCACTCACAGCCTGCAGGTCCAGTCTACTGCTCCATACTGAGAAGTTATGTAGAGTTTATAAACTTCAGTACCTTATAGTGGGCATTACTGCCTACTATATGTGTGTGTGGGTGTGCGTGTGTGTGTTTGTGTGTGTGTGTATGAAAGAGAGAGAGAGAGAGAGAGAGAGACAGAGAGATATTCTAATCCGTAATAAACATGTGTAATTTCGTTCTTCTACTAACCTGGTAAAGTTGAGACTTAAATTCTGCATGATGATAATTTTTACTATATTTTATTGGGCAGTTTTATAGTTTGAAAGGCATGACTTAATGTTTCAAAATGCCAATTAAATGGCTTCAAAAGAGTTGATAGTTCTTGTAATATTGATTGGGAGACACTATGCTAAAAGCTTTCTATATGTGACTGCAATGCTGTATAATATGAGCATTATGATCCCATTCTGTTTTCCCAACACCTATTACAAAAAAAGCATCTGATTTTATGAAGGCACGTAATTTTCTTAAAATAGGAATATTTTAAATTAAGCAACTAAATATAGGAAGAGGGGGTCATAAAAATTCATGGAAAATGCATAGTATAAAAAACTATGCATGGATTTTTATTATTTTTTTGGCACCAAGATAAACTTGTACTTTAATTTTATTTTCCACAACTTTTTTGAAGTCCCCTTGTAAATATTATGAAGTACTAAAAACATATCTCAGAAGGATAATATCGTACAAAGGTATGTGTTTATGAATATTAACATCGTGTTATATGGTATATACCATGAACTCTGTTAATACTAATGCAGAGCTACACAAGCTGTGGACATAGCAGGGAAATAGATCTTTGTCATCCACAGATTCTTAATGCCAGGAAATTAGTTTTATGGGCACTAAAAGGGCTCTTATAAAACTGGGTATAATAGTTACTTTATGAAAATAATTCATATCCAGTTCTGCAGTAGAAGGCCATTTACGCTAATGCCACAATTTCCTCTAGTTTGGTTCTGACTCTCCAGCACAAACTGTGTTGGTCTTATTAATGATACAGCCCAGTTAATAACCACTCCCTCAGGCTAGCAAAGTACTTTCCAATTTTATGTATTGCACAACACTATAGGAAGTAACGTTTACTTTCCCCCAGTTAGATGAAAGCCATAGATTTTCATCTTCTAAACATCTTCTCTAATAAGTCTTAAACACAAAATAAATGCCATAAAAATTACATGATGATTTTTAAAAATAATTGTTCCACTTGAGAGAGAATCCTAAAGTCCCCAGAATTCTAATTATTATAAACCACTTATTAAAATAAATATGGATGCACAAATTCCTCAGCTATTAAAATGTGTTTATTATGAAATGCTAAAATGCATTGAAAAGAGGTAGCACAAATTAAATGAATAACTAGACACAAATTTTTAAAATAGGACCCTACACTGCATTGTATTATTGTTACTTGAACACTGGTTCTTGCTCTACACATTGCATAGCCTTCTAAGTTATCAATTTTCTGATTTTATCATGATTTATATGATCTGTTTTCTATTATTAGTTATTTCAGTTTTTTTTCCTCATAAAATGTGGGAGTAAATTTCACTTGATATAAATAATTATATGTGTTTTTAAAAATTAACACATGATAATTGTATGCATTTAGGGGTTACAGTGTGATATTCTGATATATGTATACAGAATAATCAAATCAGGCAATTAGTATATTTACTATTTGAAAATTTTATTAGTATGTGTATTGGTAACATTCAAAATTCTCTATTCTAGCTATTAACATTTTTTTTTTTTTTTTGGAGAGGTTTTCTCTATAGGGTGCATGCGCTCGCCAGAAAGACAGAGAGAGACATAGAGACAGAAAGCGAGAAATCACCCCCCAGGGGGGATGGTCATGCCGCAATCCTTTCTCCTCCATTCTCCTCTTGGGATCTTGGGCATGCACGCACACGCGCCTGGCGTGAGTTTTAAGCCACCGGGTCCAGGACGCAAACTGCGGTCGACTACGTGGGAGTCCAGCGACATAGCCATTACGCTAACTGCAGGTTCCCGCTATTAACATTTTGAAATATACTAACTTGTTAACTATAGTAACTCTACTATGCTGCATAATATTAGAATTGAACGGGGAATTGCTAGAAGTGGTTAAAAGATTTGAACATGTATTGTTTCAATGTATATTGACAGCTACCATCTTTAAGGCTTTCATTAATTTATAGCTTTTCCATCAGTATGTAAATGCCCATCTCCCTGTATTTGTATTGCTATGAGTATCACACTGGGTTGGCACTGAAAATCATATTTTACTGCTGTTCTTTTTTTTTTTTTTTGGAGAGGTTTTTGCTATTGGGCGCGTGCGCTCGCCAGACAGACAGAGAGAGACAGAGAGATAGAAAGCGAGAAATCATCCCCCAGGGGGGATGGCCACGCTGCAATCCCTTCTCCTCCATTCTCCTCTCGGGATCTTGGGCACGCACGCACACGCGCCCGGCGTGAGTTTTAAGCCACCGGGTCCGAGACTCGAACCACGGTCGACTACGTGGGAGTCCAGCGACATAGCCATTACGCTAACTGCTGGTTTCTTTACTGCTGTTCTAATTTGCATCTTTTATTGCTAAAGCAGTGGACTATTTTATCTGTTTACTTGTATTGATTTTTCTTAATATGTATGGTTTGTTCACACTTAATCATTTCTTTATTATAGCGTTAGTATTTTCCTCAATGACATAGAAGATTTGAATAAAGGAAGATTATTGTAACTGTGTATTTTTTAGATTTTATTTTATATATATCTTTGGACACACTGTGAACAGTAACTCAGGGATAAATTTTATATACAAAAACATCAGAAAACAGATAGTGATAGAGTTGATGTGCAAATAATTGGGATAAAAATTTAAATATTTTGCTCTCTGGAAAAAAAATTCATACTTGAAATACCCTTGATGATTGATGTACAACCCGATTTTTAAATATCTTGCCCAGGATATTTTAAAGGAAAAAAATCACTTCATAATAATAATAATGATAATTTTAGTAAGCGTTAACATTCACAGAATGCTTACTGTGAAAAAATCTCTCTAAATAAATCAGAAAAATGTCAAGAGTGTGGATTCTTACCACTGCTATTCAGCATTGTGCTTTATGAAAATGCAGTGATGCAAAATAAAGAGTTATTATCATGGCACTTTAAAAGGAACAGGTAAAATTGCCTTCATTCTCAGGTCATCATCATTTACATTTTTCATGTATAAAATCCTTAGAAGCCTACAAAACAATGATTCAAACTAAAAAATAAAAATAGTATGGTGACACAATGTCTAGTACAAAAAACAAACAAACAAAAAACAAAACAAGGAACTCTATTTATATACTTGGGTAAAGATGCAAATGAAAAAGAACTTTTTTTAAATGCCATTTAGAGTAGCATTAAAATCATACAGTGCTTGGGGTACATTTAACAAAAGATGTAGAGGACCTTCATATGAATTTAACAAGAGGTGCAATTAAAACATATACCATGTTCATGAATTGAAAGATTCACTGTTCTTTACAGGCCTATATTTAAGTATAGGGATGTGTTCACTGTTTTTTGAGAAGTTTTTCGCTATAGGGCTTGTGCGCTCGCCAGACAGAGAGAGACATAGAGACAGAAAGCGAGAAATCACCCCTGGGGGGATGGTCACGCTGCAATCCCTTCTCCTCTATTCTCCTCTCGGGATCTTGGGCACGCATGCACATGCGCCCGGCGTGAGTTTTAAGCCACCGGGTCCGGGACACGAATCGCGGTCGACTATGTGGGAGTCCAGCGACATAGCCATTACACTAACTGCTGGTTCCCATTCACTGCAATGTTTCACAGACTCACTGGACCAGTATGAGATAGCCCTGGTCATTATGCTCTGCATTTCAATGAGTGCATGACAGTAATTCAAGTCCTCAGGTATCAAGGCAACTAGAACTCTGTAGAGTGCTTCCCAATATGTGTAGCCACTCCTCAGTGTATAGTTATTTATGTAAATATCAGTATGTTCCTCTGAAGAAGTATCAGAAAACCCATTACTATATAAACTTGCTATGGTATATCAAGATCTTTTTTTCATGGAGACCTGGTCTCTCCTTAAGACAATGAAAACTGGTTTAATTTTAGAAACTGGGGAAAAAAGATCATGCCATTGTTTTAAGGTAGTGATTTTCTGCCACATGATTATCAATTTTTGATGCTTCTTGTATAGTGAACTTAACAGTGTATTGCTAGAAGTGGTTAAAAGATTTGAACATTTAGTATTTCAATATATATTGACAACTGCCGTCTTACTGTTGTAATCAGTAGTCTTGATTATTTTTTAGTATACAGTTCAATATTAGCCATATGCAAAGATTTATGCAGGTCAGGCTTCCCAATTATATCTCTTATCTTGACTTTTATGAAAATAATTGTGTTTACCATATTTATTTATTATTACTTGCCAGTAATTGGCCTATCATCTCCATTGCTGCCAGGCAACTAAGGTGAAAAACATGTGTTGCTGTTAGGTATGGCTTTATAGAAGCCAACAATACAGGCCTTCTTAGTTATGTTAGTGTTCTCTCTTTAGTGCATTTCTTATCAATTTGGTAAGTGGTTTATCCCTAGGTACTCCTGACTCCTGAATAACAGGACTGACTAATGAGGTTTTTTTTTTAAAGAGGTTTTTGCCTTTGGGTGTCTGTGCTCACTGGAGAGAGAGAGAGAGAGAGAGAGAGAGAGAGAAAGAGAAAGAAAGTGAAAAATTGCCCCCCACGGGGATGACCATGCCACAATCCCTTCTTCTCTATTCTCCTCCCAGAATCTTGGACATGAATGCACACACACCTGATGTGATTTTGAAGCCACTGGGTCCACTGCCCTCAACTTTTTATATCCTTTCTAGCATATCCACTTCTCTGAGTCTTTTTATTCATCTTCCTTCGTTTGCCTGCCAAGACAGTTCTTGCCTTTTCATTTCACTTAGAGTTGCCCTTCCATTTTCCAAACTTACCAGGGCAATCTTATTCAGGTATAATTTTCCGGTTATCACAGGAGGGCATGGCTCCAGGAGGGTCTCATCCATTCTGGATGTTTAATTCTGTAGTATTGAAGAGTCTCTTATGCCACTAAACTGTCCCATATTCAACTCTGTAGTCTACGTCATTGATCCAGCATTCATGGGATCCATGCTAATAAATACTTTCCTGATTCTTGAAGGTCTTCATGAATATGATTCCTCTCCTCTGTCAGAAGAATCAATACTTTTAGCTATTTACCTGGGGACCAGAAGGAAGGTCAGGACAGATCCTTATGAGATGTGGTGAGGGATGGCTGTCCTGGAGCAGAAGACTTGATATCAGCTTTAAGAACAGGGAATCTTGGGGCTGGGCAGTGGTGTAGCAGTAAAATTGGACACTTTGTAAGGCTGAGCCATCTGGAAAGGTCCCAGGATTTGCATCTGGAAACTCACCCTGCCTGCTGGGCGCACGTATGCCTGTGATCTATGGCTGTCTGAAGTTGAGGTGGATCTTAACATCATGACCCTCTTGGGGGAGCTGTCTCTCTGTCTCTGCCTCTATCTCTGTTTCTCTAACTCATGGAAGAAATAAATAAACTTGAAAAAAAAAAGAAAGACTGGAAAGATTCTGAGCCTTTTACAAGTAATTATGGATAGTCTCCCCTAATTCTTTCTGTAGTTCAGTTAGGTAAATATGGCTATACCCATTTTTTCAAATGAGAAAATTAAGGTTCAGGTAAGTTAATTTTTTAGAGACCTTAAAGTCAGTGTTTTGTGCAACTGTGATTCGAATAGAGGCAGTTTGACTTTAGAATTTATGATTAATCACTACTCTTTAATTTTGAGTAGTAGAAAAAATGAACTAAAAATTACTTACTACTATCATGAACTTATTACTAAAAAAGAAGCAAAAGATAAACACAGTAAAAACAACAATGACTATCCCAATCTTGAGGTGTGCTCCCATCTGGTGTCAAAATACACTCTGAGATCACACAAATGAATTCACTGTATAAGAAGCACAATTCTGCAGCATGATATTTAATAATGGTGGTGCATGTATTAAAAATGCTCAGAATGTTTGGCAAAACTGTAGTTTTCTGAGTCACTTTTCCAACCTACAGATCAGAATCTTATACAGCAATTCTCAGTATTCACGTTTTGAAAACCTCCCTTGGTCCTATCCTATGTCATTCTGATGCATACCGAAATTCAAGAAGTTACTTCACTAAGGAGGCTGATTCAAGAAGCAACTGACAGTGCTATCCCAATGAATCATTTTGGTAAATGGAGTTAGGTACTAGAATGTTGATCCAGTAAAATTCAGTGTAAAGAGATTCCTGGTATTGGTTGGGTAAAGTTGGTATGTACTTAAAGGAAAGCAATTAACTTATAATAGGCTCTAGGTGGTACCAGGATTGGGTCAGAGTTAGTAATTTATACAATTAAGGAAGGTGCTATGGCATCCTGGAGTCTAGATCAGAACATTAGTCTGAAGGATGGATCTGAGCAGTTCAGTGACATGTGATTACTGAGAATGAAACACCAGGTTAGTGCTGGCATAGGGGAGGCGTTGGCAAGTTCTGGGACTCAGAGTCTGGGCTGACTTCATGATTTCTGTTTGATCATTATACCCTTGGTCTTCCTGACAGTGACTTAATTCCAAGCTCTGGAAGATTGAGAAATGAGGTTGCTGATACTCCAGATTTGATCCTGGATTCAGCCCTCACGGGGTAGAATTAGGTAGATCTAGTTATGGTTTTCTAAGGGTACAATAAAACAAATCTTTACTTCGAGAAGATTGTGTTTTATTCTTTTATGATTTACTAAATTAGCTCCCAAATCTCTTATTTTTATTTAAAATTTTTAATGAAATAGTAAATAGCTTATCACTTATTTTATTTGACAGCAATAATAAGTTTTAAGTCTAACTTATCAACACATCCTTTCCCTTTATTTCAATGGAGTTTCAGTTTTCTTTCCCAATATACTATCAACTTTAGATTCTTTCTATTGCTGCACAGAATTAGTAATGACTCTGGGTGCTTTTTACTGGGCAGGGTTTATTCATGATGCCATTTGTCTTTCAAATGCTATCATACTTTGCTTATGACAGATTTTAAAAGCAATTTCCTTCTAGTTGTAACAAGAGGATATTATTTCCATCATGGCTTTTGTTCTGCAAATACTTAATGCAGTTGGGAAACATGGTTCAGTTCTTGATTTTTAAAAAGCGATATGTAAATTAAGCCATTTTCACAGCATGTTTCATACCACTCTAGATTACTTAGTGCAAAAACTAATTTTGATCAAACTATCTTTAGAACTGTTTCAATGTATGTTACTGACCACCCTCATCTGTTTTGGAGCCACCTATGAATGTTACTTAATGAACTCAGAGTTGTAATTATTTCAAAACTTTGGTGTATTTTCCATCCATCATTTAAATGCATGGCTATTCCCTGGCATTTCAAATTCTATCTTCAGTTAATTTTTATTGTTAAACAAACTATTTCCTGGAAAGATTATTTTTATAATCTTCTTTGGATGAGTTATGCATACTTATGACCATTTCCTGAGATTTGTTTTTTTGCTGTTAATGCTATATCTATAAAGATATTAAAATATAGCCCACCTCTATGACATGAGTTTATCATTATTTTCAAGTCTGCTGAAAGCTTTTCTAGGCCAGCTGCCATATAGGAAGTTCCCATAGCATCAAGAGTTCTTGGGTACTCCGAGAATGTACACTTGTTGCCCGGGTTCTGGGTAGCTGAGGATGGAGGTGGATCACGGCCTGGAGACCCTGATTTGTGTGTGTGTCTCTTTCTTTTCTCTTATTTTTTGGAGAGCATTTTTCTATAGGGTGCGTGCACTCACCAGAAAGACAGAGAGAGACAGAGAGACAAAAAGTGAGAAATCATCCCCTGGGGGATGGCTACACCGCAATCTCATCTCCTCCATTCTCCTCTTGTTATCTTGGGCATGCACACACATGTGCCCAGTGTGAATTTAAGCCACCAGGTCTAGGACTCGAACCGTGGTCAACTATATGGGAGTCCAGTGACATAGCCATTATACCAACTACTGGTCCCGTCTCTCTTTCTTTTTAAATGTTTCTTCTAGAGATATCATCTAAATGTTTTTTAAAAACATGAAGTTCTAATTATATTAAAGTATCACTTTTGCTATAATGGGATTAGTGAGGTTCCCAGCACTGCAGCATATTCCAATGGTGAGAAGCATTGAACTATTTAACAGTCAAAGTTTTAGTCCTGACTCTGTCAGAAACTCATTTAGGACCCTATAAAACCCATTTACTGTATCCGGGCAACTGCACTCCTGGTCAAAAAATAAATACATTATATATTGGGAAAGGGATCTAGTCTAAAGTTTCTACTGAAATTCTTACCTTCCATGTATCAGTTGACTGTGTGATGTTACCCTAAGTTGTACTGGAGATAAATCATTGGTGAAAATCATTTTTAATTATATTTGATTTCTTCATAAATCTACTGATTCACTTTTTATTGACCTGACTAAATAATAGATTGTTTTGGTATGCCTAGAATGGGCAGATAAACTGCGATTCTCATTCCCCATTGAAGATATTTGTCACCACAAGTGAGGTTCTGATGCATTGGATAGCTTAAGAGCTCTAGATGTTGCTGAAATCAAGGCCAATTGCCGGGAATTTAAACTACTTGTGCGACTCTTTGCCAATGAGCACGGTCCGGGCCCTGTTTTCATCCTGTCGGCTGGAACAAAGCTTTGCAGTAGTACTTAGTTCCGATACTGACCTACTGGAGTTCCACCAAGCCCTTCTCTTGGTGGCAGCAGGGGCCTGCACCTCCCTGACTACACACTTGGAGACCTAGATCACCACCCTAATAATACCGTGAAACCTTTTGGAGGCCATTTTTCTACCAACAGACACAGATTAAGAGGAATGTCTCTGGAAGTCCAGTCCTTAAGAAAATGCTCCTTTTTACTACCAATCACAGATTAGCCCAAAAGACTCAGGAAAAAAGTGGCTTTGCTCAGCTTTCTACTTACAGACACAAAACAAACCAAAACAAACAAGAAAACAGCACTTTATCCCAATAATACACGTGCGTTATTTAGTATAGGCTTTTGTATGGATTTCATATTTTCTGAGGACATGCATGAAACTCAGGTGACAGAATGTGATTAGATTGATAATGAACCCCAGTAAGGTATCTATGTCATACGCTGAGCATGCACATCAAAAAAAAAAGGGTAACAGGTAAAATGCCAATATGAAAAAAGCCCTTCAATTAAAAACTATAACATAAAGACTCTCACAGTCTCATTCTGTTCTGTCTCATTTCTTCCCTTTTCTTTCTCTGGTTTAGAAGGCTGTTCTTTAAAATTCTCTGAGCAGCTGAATTAGGCAAGGGCAGGGTTTCATTTGAAGTGAAGCTGGCCTAAATCATTCTTTTGGAACCCTCCCAAGTGCAGAGTAAAGAATGTTTGGCATCCAGGTCCATGAGGAAGAAAATGTAACCAACTCCAAATGTTTTCTGCTTTACTGACGCAAGGCCACTTTATAAAGTGGCAGTTGAATATAAAATAGGCTTTTAGCCTGAAATAGAATCTCAATATTTCTCTACCTCCTCTCAGGCGAATATCGTTTTTAAAAAACACCACCAATACATGGATATAAGTCTTCAAGTCTTTTACCTTGACTAGTATACATTTTATGGTAAAACTGTAAAGTAAGCAGCATAATTCATACACTGTCAAACAGGATTATTTTTCTATTCTTTGGAAGCAGAATAAATAGTAACTTTGAGACCCATGAAAAGATGAAAGCACACAGTCCCCATTTTTCTCTGTATTGTATAATCAATCATGCTTAAATATACTACATTTCTTTCCAATTTGACTGAATATTCTTTTCATTCTGTTTCTATGTGTGTACTTACATTATGAAAGTACACTATGAAGATACTTACATTATGAAAGCATAAATATTTATATACACATGTACATGAGGATAAAAACTGAGATTTGCTTATTGTGTGTATACATGCTCATATATAGATGTTATGTGTTTATACATTTGACAAACCTTTATTTAGCATGTACTAGTTCTATAACTGTTCCAAGTTTAGAGGCTAAAAAAATTTTTTTATAGATATTTTTACTGTAGGGGAGTGCACTCGCCAGAAGAGACAGAAAGTAAGAATCACCCCCTGGGGGATGGCCATGCCACAATTCCTTCTCCTCCAATCTCCTCTCGGGATTTTGGGCATGCACACACACATGCCCGGTGTGAGTTTTTTTTAAGCCTCTGGGTTTGGAACTTGAACCATGGCCAATACATGGAAGTCCAGTAACATAAACTTCATGCCTTCTGCTGGTCCCAGAGACTAAAATTCCTGAATTTTGAAATTCTCTTGTTGTTATTGATTTATGCTTACTGTTTGGAGTAAGGCATGTACATTTTGTGGCTTTATATAGTATTGAAAATATTATTATACAGAAAGCATGAATAATTGAAATTACCTACTTTCTTGAGCTCTGTTGATTCATTTGTACCAGTTATAAGTGCAAGATATTTTTGTCTCGACCAACTTTATATCATTACATTCTATAAATAGAGTCTTTGTTAGAAATCATCCTATAATATTTATTATTCATATTTTAGATTTTAATAAATGTTACCCAGCATGAAAAAAATAAAAATTCATGTAAATGTATCATCATTTATCTTCTAAATTAATTTGCTGACAGATAAGGAGGCAGAAGGATTTTGTACTCTGGATTTCTATTTTAAGATCAAAAGCTAAATTTTTCCACAAGCATTCTTTTCTCTGCTCAAATCAATCATGCTTTATTGTTTATTTAATTATAAAAATTATGCAAGACTATTTGTAAGAATGTATAAATTAAAATAAGATAACACATCAAAATGGTAGTAAAAGTACAGACACATTGGAGGTATAAGTATGAGACTAGAAAACATTCCTCATCTTGAATAACCTAGCTTGTATCAGTGCTTCTGAACAGTAGTTTAAACTGTAGACTTAATGATCTAGGCATCTGAAAATTACAGATTCCTAGGCCCCTGTTTCCTGAAAGTCTGATTTGATTGGCCTCTTGAGGTGGGGGCCTCTTTATGATAGATTTTTAAAATCTCTCAAAAAAAAAAAAAAAAAAAAAAAAAAAAAAAAAAAAGTGGTTGTAATCTATAGCCAAAGCTAGACAATCACTGTGTTGGTTGGACTGTAGGTTTCTCTCTCAGCTCTGGGTAGGTAATCAAAACTGGAAACAGTCAATTAATTGTGTTTGAGGACAAACTACTTATTTAAAAATTCCAAAATGTTAAAAATAAGCCAACTGTCAGCCAGCACGTAGCGTGGCGTTTGAGGTGCTGGGTCCCAATTGGCTGACTCTGTGGTTCCAGTTCCAGACTCAGCAGTTTGTAAAACATACGGGGCACATGTGCATGCATGTCCAAAATCCTGAGAGGAGAAGGGAGAGAAGGGATTGTAACATGGCCATTCCCCTTAGGGGCTGATTTCTCACTTTGCATCTCTCCCTCCCTCTCCCTCTCCCTCTCCCTCTCCCTCTCCCTCTCCCCTCCCTCTCCCTCTCCTCTCCCTCTCCCTCTCCCTCTCCCTCTCCCTCTCCCTCTCTCTCTCTCTCTCTCTCTCTCTCTCTCAGTGCATACGTCCTATGGCAAAATCTAAACAAACAAATAGCAACAACAACAACAAAAAAAAAAAACTAAGCAGATTGGTCAAGATAAGTACAACACTTAGTGGTCTTATAATTGAGTATCTTTTTCCCAAGGGATGTTTATAGGAGGACAAATTGTGACATGATGTATGAGAACCTTAAAACATTTCTGCAAGTGATATAGTGATGTTATGTGGGACTCTTTTAACAACTTGAATTGGTGGCAACTCACATATTGCATTGCTAGTAAATTTTCTCAACAACTGTATTATTAAAATTAGAAAAAAGAAAATGCAGAAAAGGTGCAACCTGTGAAAATCTCTTGCACTAGAATTTATAGCAATATTACATCTATTATGTACAGGCACAGATTAGATGCAGATTAATTGTCACTGTATTGTCTCTGTTATATTGAACAAAAGACTCCCATCTCTTAAAATGGCAAGAGAAATAACATATTAAATCAAATAGGGAGGAAAGAAGGGTAAAATTAATACCAATAAATGCTAAGAGAAAGTTTTATTTTAGCAAAGACTTGGACATTTTGCAACACCAGGAATTTATTTTTAAATAAAGAATAAGAGAAATTTTTAAAAGAATAATTAATTTAATTTAATTAATTATTATTATTATTTTAATTTGTTATAGGGCATGTGTGCTCACCAGAGAAAGACTGAGAGAGAAAAGTGAGAACCCAAGCCACCAGGTCCAGGACTTAAATCGCAATTGGCCATGGGAGACTCTAGTGCCTTAACCTTTATGTCATTTGCTGGCCCCAGGATGTTTTGTAAGTATCATTGGTCTTCATATAGGGCTGTACTAGTGAAATTGAAAACAATGGAGCTCTAAAGTCCAATCTATGTTAATAGAATTAGATTTTATATATCAACTCTACATTTGCCACTTTTGATGTGGTAAAGGGAGACTTTCCATCAAAACAAGTTGACAGTATTGGAAAGCATGAAATGCTTAACTTATTGTAAATCACAAAATAACAGATTGCAAAAACTGAATATTGTGACTTTCTAAAGAACAGATAATACTGTACAGAAATTAATACCCTTCCTCAATGATGACTTGGGGGGTCATCAGTGAGGATTATCAGTGGAATTATGTCTGAGGGCAAATCACTGGTCATTTCTGTTGGACAGCTATAGTTGTTGCTGGGGCTCCTAAATGCCATACAGCTTCAACCCAGCCCTTTTCATGAGCACTAAGCATACTTTTGGCCCCAGTTTTCAATGTATTAGGAGAATAGGGGTTAAAAACCCAGGTATGAAAGGTTGTTAAAACTTGGTGTCAGATATTTTTTGGAGATGTTTGCCATAAAAAATACTGTCAAATAATTTAATTAATGTCTTTATAAAAATAATGATATCTCTCATTCCATGCTAAAAACTTTATTTCATTGTAAAGAAAAGTCTGAGGGAATTATCAATAACATTTTGGAAAAGTCTGAAGGAAAAGCCTGTGGAATTATCAATAACATTTTGGAAAATCATGGCTGGTCTTGAAAGTCCATGGACACGTGGAGTCTCTACACTCTTGAGAGGAATCATGAGTGAAACTCTTGGTAGTATCAGTAAAGACACAGAATCAGTACTGAAATTTTTGAAAAAAAGAAAGCAAGTCTGCTATTTTCTAAAGTTGCAAGGGACACTTCTGAAAATTGAAATTTTGGGGAAAAAGGCCCAGCAGGAGTGGTACAGGTGATAGGGTGCCACTGTGTGACACTGAAGCTATAAGAAAATGCTTGACTTAAGTTCCTGGGTTGACCTAAATACATTGTGTGTGTCCCTTGAACTGGCTGGTTGGAAGGCTGGGGAAGGATAGTGACATGGTGAGACATTTTCAGGGGCGCCTTTCTCTCATGAAATAAACACACAAACAAGCAAACTAACTCAAAAACAATCATTTCTCTTTTGAGTTACTGAATGTTTTTAACTTCTATTTTCTGTAAAATAGAATGCTTTCTTGAATGACAGTGTTCAAAGACACTTGAATACGCTTGATTGTAGTTCTGGAAGAGAAGTTCAGAAGAATGGAAAGATTCAGATTAGTTACTGGCAGGCTGATGAAGAGCTACATATGAAAAAATAAAAGGAAAAACTACTGAAGGGCAGTGAGTGCAGTCTTAATGATTATGAAAGCAGTGAGTGAAGACAAACACTGTAAGCACAAGTGGCAGAAGTGTTGGCAATAATACTAATAAGTTTAAGTCACTAAGCCATTAAAATGAAGTGGCACTGGAACAGCAGCAGGAAAATTTTAAAAACCACTAGAGCCAACGTGTTCTCTTTTATTGTTCAAGGAAAGAAAAGGGAACGTGAAGTACCTGATGGCCCTGTGTATTGTGTGTAGGTGCTCAGAACCAAAGGTAACTTTCCTAGTTACCTGGGCGTCTTAGCCCTTGTCCTCCTGCTGGTGCTGTGGACTCTGAGACACCTGTCTGAGAGTTAGCAGATTTCAACCAAGCTATCAGCCAGAATTGTGACTTTATCTGAGGCTTGTAGGGTGGTAGTCACTTTCACGTTCAGGAGTTACTGACAGCACTCAGCTCCTAGTTGGCTACAGAACAGAGGCTGCAAGAATCTGCTTGCCAGGCAGTCCTCTCTGTACTCTAGCTCAAAATCCATGGCGTATTTATTCAAACTCTCCAAGGATGCGCCTCCTGGCAAAACAGAAATTACAACCCTCTATACTGGAATCACATAAATGAGGGGTCTTTGAGAAGTTAATGGAAAATGCATATTTTTAAAAAACTACAAATGGATTTTAAAATTGTTTGTTCTGGGGCCAGCATGTGGTATAGTGGTTATGGCATTGGACTCTCGCATGGCTGATTGAAGTTCAAGTCCCGGACCCAGTGGTTTGAAAAATCACACTGGGTACATGTGCATACATGCCCAAAATTCCAGGAGGAAAATTAAGAAGGAATGGTAATGTGGCCATTCATCTGGGAAGTGATTTCTCACCTCCTCTCTGTCTCTTTCTCTGATAAGCATACACACCCTATGGCATAAACCTTTAAAATATTATTTTTTATTCCATGGTATAGTTTGGATAATAGTTTGTCTCCCAAATATATGTACACACACACACACATACATACACACGTGTGTGTATGTGTGTGTGTGTGAAGGTGTATGTGTATTATATTTTATATATATATATATATATATATATATATATATATATATATATTGTATGTGTGTGTGTGTGTATAAATATATATATAAATATATTTCTTTTGAGGTTTTTGCCTTAGGGGACATGTACTCACTGAAAGAGAGAGAGAGACAGTGACAATGAGAGGGAAAGTGAGGAATTATCCCCCCAAGGAGAATGGCCATGGTACAATCCCTTTTTCTCCATTCTCCTCCTGGGTCTTGGGCATGCATAAACGTTCCCATGGCACAATTTTCAAGCCACCAAGACTGGGACTTGAACTGAAGTTAGTCATGTGGGAGTCCAGCAAAGTAACCACTTTTTCTTCTGCTGGTTCTGGCAAATGTTTTAAGGTTTGGTCTTGGTGGGCAATGGTTTGATGTCTCTCAAGAGTTCCTGTGTTGGGACTTGATTGTATTGAAGGTGTTAATTGGAAACTTAATTCCTTCATTGTGGTTCAAAGTAGGTCTTTGGCTGTGATAACAGCATTAGGGCAGGGCCTCTATGATTGACTGCAGTTGGTATAAAGAGGGAATGAGACCAGAATATGCCATATGGATACAGACCACACTCTGCTCTGTCTTGCCTTCCTCCATTTTGTGATGACACTGAACTTCCTGGCCAATAGAACTTTGAGTCAAAATAAAGCTCTATTCTCTTAAACTCAGCCAGTCTCAAATATTTCTGTTAGCAATGTAACAAACAACTAAGATATACAAAAATCAACTCATACTTCAGTTCCACGTGTGAACCCAACACCTTAACCACCATGCTGCCTGCTGGCCCTGATTTTATAAAATGTTAAACCAACCTTGCATTCTTGGAATGAATCTAGCTTGGTCAGAGGTATTTATACTTTTTTTATAGATTGTTTAATTTGATTTGTTAACATTTGCCACTTAAAGTCATTTTACCGCTCATGGCATTACACATACACAAATATGATCACCACTAGAAAATAGAAATCCTGTAAGACTATTGTCCTAGTCTGTTTTTCTGTAACAGAATACCCAACAACCCAAGACTGGGAGGTTTATAAAGAAAAGAGATTTATTTGGCTTATGATTTTGGTGGCTTGAAAGTGCAAAAGCGTGGTGTCAGTAGCTGCTCAGTTCTAGTGGGGGCCACATGTTTCTTCATCCCATGGTGGATAAGTAGATAACCCAGGGAGTGCTTGCACAGAGAGAAACATGCAGCAGCTGGCTTGCTCTGTGACAACCTGTTCTTGGAAATAATTAGTAAGATCTCTCCCCAGAGAGATAATTGATATGTTAATGAAAATCTTTCCCTTGTCCCAAACTCCTCCCACTTTGTCCTATCTTCCAACATGGCTACACTAAGTTAAATTTCAGCGTAAGTTTTAGTGGGGACACTGAAAGCATAGCAACTACCACCTAGAAAAAAAAAATAACTCATCATCTCACAAAATGATTGTCTATAGTTGAAATAAGATTGACCACACACTTTTTTACTTTGCTTAGATTGTGGTTGTGCTAGTCACAAGTCTGGATTCCATTTGCTGAGTTTATTCATCTAATTGCTATGATGTGCTTAAATCAACCTTAAATATTATTAGTTAATTTTTTTCTTATGTATAAAATGATCTAATATGGTAGAATATAATTAAACTTTTGGAAATGATATATGAACTAAAATAACCTCAACTGATAAATATGGTATGATATTAGATCATGAATAGATTTGTTTTTGTACAAACTAAAGTAAAATTCTATGTGGATAACATTTAAAAAATGAAATACAAGTAAAATAGATAGCTTTATTTGTGTGAGCCTAATGTTTAACTGATAAAGATGAATCCAAAAGTTTTTTTCAGCCAGAAATTTATGATAACTATAAGAAAACAGATTAAAGTGATTCATTTTTAAGAATAACTTAAGAGTTACTTAAGCAGCTTGTAGACGTGACAACCTCAGAAAGTACACATTCCCAGAAAGTTCCTGAACAAATGAAACCCAAAATCAACAGGTTGCTCTTAAGAACAGGATGGTGGCTTTTGTGTCTTTTTACTTCCTAGTTCTTCTCCCAGCTCAGGACATTTGGCAGGCCTTTTCCATGGGCTTGTCCTGAGCCTGAGACTTTCCGTCAGACAATAGAAAGGGACAATAAATACCTAACAAGGAGATAATAAAACTTAGGTGACATCTGGGAAGATTGTATACCTCATAGTACTTAGCCAATGAAAAACTGGCAGAGGCACTTGAACATTGGGGAATAAAGTGCTTGTTGTAACTATTCTGAGTGTGCCTGCCTCTCAGATCCTGATTTTGTGAGACCTCCATTAAAGTCGTGTTTCCAATGTATCTTGTGTTTCCATGTTCATTCTTTGGCATTGGATGGGTGAGTGCGTTTCTCGTTGTAAAATTTTTTTCATGTTAAAATTTTAAGCTGTATCCCCTTTTTATTGGAAGACAAAAAAAGTTTTTTTTATGCCAAAAGTTGTAAATTTATTAAGACAATTATATTTTAGGATGACTCAGACAATATGCATGTCTAAGTCTGTCTTTTCTTTCAATCTTGAATATGTGGCTATAGATGAACATTAAGTATGGGCACAGGGATAGTCCATGTGTGCCAATGAGTTTAACAAAAGATGTGCTTGCACTGAGTTTTGGTAACCACCTTTCTAGTTGTGAATTTTTAAATTCTAATTTAAAATTTTCCAGCTCCTGATGAAAGATCTTTTTTGTTTGGTCGTTTGTTTTCATGATTTTCTAGATGTTTTCTAGTTGCCACTTGTTTCTTTTTTCTATTGTTTTATTAATTCAGTATCTCTATAGGTTCTTTATAAGTCAAGTGAGAGGCCATCTTTGATAGTATGCCACTGGGGCAGGAGTAGGTGCCAAATCTGGACTCTCATCATTTATTGCTTCTTACTTTGCAGCTTTGCTCTCCTTTTCTTTTTTTTATTTGGGAGAGAGATTTTTGTGATAGGGAACATGTGCTCACCAGAGAGACACAGAGAGACAGAAAGTGAGAAATCACACCCCAGGGGGAATGGCTGTGCTGCAATCCCTTCCCTTCTCCTCTGTTCTCCTCTTGGGATCTTGGACATGCATGCAAATGTGCCTGGAGTGAGTTTTTTTTTTTTTTTTTCTTCCTAAAGGGATTTTTGCTAAAGGGTGTGTGTGCTCACTGGAGAGACAGAAAGGTCCAGAGAGACAAAAAGTGAGAATCCAGAGAGAGAAAAAGTGAGAAATCACCCCCTCCGGGGGGGGAGGCCACGTCACCATCCCTTCTCCAAGTCTCCTCTTCGGACTTTTGGGTACATGTGCACTCGCATCTGGCATGAGTTTTAAGTTGCCTGGTCCAGGACTTGAACCATGGTTGACTACCTGGGAGTCCAGAAATGTAACCATTATGCCATCTGCTGATCCTGCTTTGCAGCTTTTTTAGCCTCATGTTTTCTTTGGTTTTGAAGGTTATTTTTCATAATCGTTCACCACTTTCTGGTTGTAGAGTTTATATATATTTATTTTACAAAATTTCTTTCTTTTCATTAGAGTAAGACAGAGAGGGAGAGAAAGAGAGAGAGAGAGAGGAGAGAGAGAGAGAGAGAGAGAGAGAGAGAGAGGAAAAACGAGCTCTCTCAACAGGGCCTCACACCATAATCTGTCCCCGGTGATCCCAACCAGCCAGGGCCATGGTATGCTCGGCGTGTACAGGTCTACCAGGGATCCAAACCTGCGATCTTTCATGTGAATCCAGTATTGCTTGAGCAGCACATTATCATCATGCCACTAAGCCAGCCACATTGGGTTTATTCTGAGATGTTCCCCCTCAAATTTGGAACTGGTGATTGGTTTATTTCTTAAAACAGCTCTTTAAGCTGTTATAACTTGGTTTTTCTCTAGGTGCTTTATTTGAAACTGTGGTAAGTTATTGTTTTTGCTGGAAATATGCCACCCATAAATGGCTGCCAAGAAACCTGTCATATTTTGCATTTGATAACATATCTAATTTGTGCAGCATAGAGCCAGGATGATGCCAAATTTTATACCCTTTTTTAATGCATTACCTGAGAGCACATGTGGGCATTAAAATGTGCTCACCATTAGAGATCAAGCAAAATATGTAGAATCAAAGGTCATTAGTTCAGAAATTAGTTATAATTTTTACCACCCATATTTCCATGTGTCCTCTCAGATTTCCAAATTCAGTCAGTACTGGCATATGTCCTTGGAGGCTATAAGAGATTGCGTTATGAAAATAAATTTCAAAGTCAAACACAGAATCAAATTTCAGGTTGAAAATTCTGTTTGGCAGGCATAAAACCATAAACAGCACAAAACTCAGCAGAGTTAAAATTCCAAATTTTCCGCTCCTATTCCATATAGTCATGGAAGTTCTAGCCAATGCGATCAGACAAGAGAAGGAAATAGAGGCATTCCAATAGGGAAAGAAGAGCTGAAATTATCTGTTTGCAGATGACACGATTGTATACATAGAAGACCCAATAGTATCCATGAAAAACTTCTCGAAGTAACGTGGCAGGATACAAAATTAACTTACAAAAATCTATAGCATTTCTATATACAAACAACAAGCATACAGAGACAGAACTGAAGAATATAATTCCACTTACCATAGCTACAAGAAGTATAAAATATTTTGGAATAAAACTAACCAAGGAAGTCAAAGACCTGTACAAGGAAAACTAGGAAAAATCTTAAAAAGGAAATTGAAAAGGGAACTAAAAAGTGGAAGGACATCCCATGTTCCTGGATTGGCAGAATCAATATAATCAAAATGGCAATCCTACCCAAATTAATCTACATGTTTAATGCAATCCCAATAAAATTACAAGAGAAATTCTTCACAGATCTAGAAAAGAGAATCATAGAATTTGTCTGGAACCATAAAAGACCCCGTTTTGCTAAAGCCATCCTGTTTTAGAAGACTGGAGTACATGGCATCTCATTCTCTGACCACAAAATATATTACAAAGCTGTGATAATCAAAGCATGGTATTGGCACAAAAATAGACATGAGGACCAATGGAACAGAGTAGAGACTCCAGAAATAAACCCCCAAACATACAGCCAACTCATCTTTGACAAAGGGTAACAGTCAATCCAGTGGGAAAAGGGAAACCTCTTTAGCAAATGGTGTTGGAAAAACTGGGTATCCATCTGCACAAAGATGAATCTGAATCCCTGTCACCATTAACAAAAATCAACTCAAAATGGATCAAAGATCTAAACGTAAGACTACAAACTATAAAACTACTTGTGGAAAACACTGGGGAAACTCTGTGAGACATTGAGGTAGGCAAAGACTTCTAAGCAAGACTCCCAAAGCACAGGCAATAATCCCCCAAATAGACAGGTGGGATTGCCTCAGATTAAGGTGTTTCTGCACAGAAAAGGACACTGTAATTAGTGCGAATAGATAACTCTCAGAATGGTAGAGAATTTTTGCTAACTGTGCCTCAGATAAGGGACTGATAACCAGAATACACAGGGAACTCAAGCGGCTTACCTGGAAGAAAATGATTAACCCAATTAAAAGATGGGAAAATTGGCTGAATAAACAACTCTAATGAAGACATGCAAACAACCAAAAAGCATATGAAAAAATGCTCTACATCCCTCTTTGTAAGGGAGATGCAGATCAAAACCACAATGAGATACCACCTAACTCCAGTCAGAATGGCAAAGATTAAAAAAAACAAATAATGATAAGTGCTAGAGGGGATGTGGTGAAAGGGGGACAATCCTACACTGTTGGTGGGAATGGAAATTGGTCCAACCACTGTGGAGAAAGATAGGGAGGTTCCTCAAAGACCTTCAAATAAAACTACCATATGATCCAGCAATTCCACTCCTGGGTATCTACCCATAGGACAGGAGAGCATTCAGTTGGAGAAGCGCTTGCACATCTATATCCATTGCAGCCTTATTCATGATTGTGAAGACAAGGAACCAACCCAAATGTTCACAGAGAGATGAATGGATTGAAAAAGTGTGGCACATATATTCCATAGAATAATATTCAGCCATAAAAAACAACAAGGCCCTGGAATTTGATAGAAAGTGGATGAATATGGAAGATTTGTTGCTGAGTGAAGCAACTCAGGCTATGAAAGAGAGACATTGCATATCTCCACTTAACATATACCGATTGTCTGCACTCTATGGTAGAGACTGAAAGACTGGAGAACATAAAGTATTAAAAATTGTAATGGACACTAGAGAAAAAGTGGAAAGAGAGTGTGGGAGGGAAAGAGCATAGGAAATTTGGGGGGGAAATGGAAAGGTAAGACACTTGTGGGACACAGATTAAGGTTTATTATCTGTTGATGAGTATGTGTATGGTGGTTTCAACTGGGCTGGACTGAGGTGTATATCATGCTGGGTAAAATGTCTTCACAATGTAAATGATGTATAGCGATTTAATGTATGAATAATAATAAAAAATATATGAAAAAGAATTCCAAATTACATACACAGGACCATTCTTTGATAACTATACTATAGCATTATCTCCATTTGTTGCAAGGTGATACAACATTTCTTTTACCAAAGTAGGAAGTTTCTATCTTGCCTATCTGTTCTACCTTTATAGCATAGCAGCAGCTTTATATTATTTACCTTTATTTTTTTTCATTATGCTTCATTGAGGCATAACTGTCAGATAGAAACTGTGCATATTCAAAGTGCACAACGTGATGAGTTGATACACACACACACACACATACACACACACACACACACACACACATTGTGAAATGATCATCATAATCAAATTAACACATCCATCACCTGACATAATTTCTACATGTGTGTGAGGGGGAAGGGTGAGAAGATTTAAGCTCTATATTCTCAAATTTCACATAAATAATATTTCTAAATATAGTCATCATACTTTACAGGGAGCCCCAGAACTTACTTATCTTTTTTTTTTTTTTTTTTCTTTTTTTGGAGAGGTTTTTGCTATAGGGCGCGTGCGCTCGCCAGACAGACAGAGAGAGACAGAGAGATAGAAAGCAGGAAATCACCCCCCAGGGGGGATGGCCACGCCGCAATCCCTTCTCCTCCATTCTCCTCTCGGGATCTTGGGCACGCACGCACACACGCCCAGCATGAGTTTTAAGCCACCGGGTCCGGGACGCAAACCTCGGTCGACTACATGGGAGTCCAGCGACATAGCCATTATGCTAACTGCTGGTTCCCTCAAGCTTAAATTTAATGTCTGGCTGTGTGAAGGTCTCCTCTGTGATTCTTTCTGACTCTGGACATGTGTAGTTGTGAGTCCAGCGACATAGCCATTACGCTAACTGCTGGTCCCTTACTTATCTTTTAACTGAAAATATGTACCCTTTGACCAATATTTCCTCCTTCTAGCCCTAGGCACAGTTCTACTACAGCTTTTTATGTTTCATAGCACTGCAACCCTCTAAGCCTTAAAGAAATTTTCGTTGCCTGAAGTTCCATGAGATACACCAAAGATGGGGCACCAATACAATCTAGCAAGTGAAAATGAGACTGGAGGGATAGTCCAGACACTTAAAACCTGATAGAAAAGAAGTGGCTGAGAGACTGTGTCTGAACCAACATGGAAGCAAGATGGTGACTGAACTACTGAGACCGATGTCTCACCTTCAGATTTATTATACCCTCATTTTACTGTATTAGCATGCTGGATAACACTCCCACCTGAGTTATGACAGTTTGAAGTAATCATGGAAGTGACCGGAGCTACCTAAATAAAGCCAGAAAATGGGAGGGACAGTGGTTCAGGAAAGCCATTGCCCATTTCCAGGAAAAGTCATGAATAAACCACCTCTTGCTTAGCTTACCATTAAGCCAAACCAGACACTCACTAAAGTTTGGGGCTGCCCTGTCTATAGGGTAGTTCTATCTTTCCTTTCAAGTTCTTCTCTTCCTCTCCAAACTTGTAACCAGGGAAGCAGTAGGCAACAAAAGCTCATGCTGGGCTAATTTCCTAATTCTGTGTACCCGAGGAGGAAATAAGTGTTCACCCATCTCCCCTTATCAGGGTTACTTCACCTATGAAATAATGTGCTCTGTACACTTCCTTAATAAACTGGCTTTCACTCTCCCTCAAATGCTCACTACTGAATTCTTTCCTGCACAAAGCTAAGGACTTTCACACACTCGGAGAGATCCCACAGTTGTCTTTCTGGCAATAAAGGTATGTCCTTAGTCCTTGGAATCTGGATAGACAGCAGCTTGGATCCAGGCGATTACACAAAATCATTACTATTATTATTATTTTGGAAATGTAGGTTTTGTTTGTTTTTTTGCATCTTTAACAGAGAACTTTACATCCTTGTGTCATTAAGTGTTTCTTGCCTTAGTCCCTTCGAAGACTATCCACATCTTCTTTAACACTACACCTGCTTCCCTCATGCCCACATCCATTCTGGCAACCAATAATCTTTCTTCACTTCTATAATTTTGTCATTTCAAGAATGATACATAAGTGTAATAATCTAGTATGTAAATTTTTGTTTGTTTGTTTGTGTTTGTTTGTTTTGGAGAGGTTTTTTGCTATAGGGCGCATGCGCTCTCCAGAAAGACAGAGAGACAGAAAGTGAGAAATCACCCCCCAGGGGGAATGGCCATGCCACAATCCCTTCTCCTCCATTCTCCTCTTGGGATCCTGGGCACACACG
Organism: Tupaia tana; assembly: GCA_026018925.1. Lineage (NCBI taxonomy): Eukaryota > Metazoa > Chordata > Mammalia > Scandentia > Tupaiidae > Tupaia > Tupaia tana. Next base: position 35,583,569 of record JAKSZU010000016.1, read on the forward strand.
CACACACACCCGGCGTGAGTTTAAGCCACCGGGTCCGGGACTCGAACCGCGGTCGGCTACATGGGAGTCCAGTGACATAGCCATTATGCTAACTGTTGGTCCCTAGTATGTAAGTTTTGATATTGGCTTTTTTTTTTTTTTAATTTGGCACCTTTCTCTAGAGATTTACCCAAGATGTTGATTTATCATTAGTTTGTTTGTATTACCAACTAGCATTCCACGATATGAATGTGTCACAATTTGACGATTCATGCATTCAAAGACTGATTTGTTTCCAATTTTGCAATGTTAAGAATAAGGCTTCTTGGGACAGGCAGGTGGCATGGTGATTAAGGTTCTGAATTCCCACATGGCAGACCATGGTTTGAGTCCCGGACATGGTGGATTGCTTGCTCACTTTCCCTCTCTCTTTCTCTCTCTCTGTCTCTGGTGAGCACACAAGCCCTTTAACAAATTAAAAAATAATAATGATGATAAATCAAATTAAATAAATAATTAAAAATAAAGAATAAGCCTTCTTAGATGAGCCATGCTAGCACACCATGGATGCTGCTATATGGCAGACTCAGGCTACACGGGAGGCCTGGGTTTGATCCCTGCCCTACCCTAAAAAGCTGGGTGCTGCAAGGCATGTTTCTAGTCTAAGCTGCTCCAGACACATAGTCCAGGACTGCAAATCTGCAGACACTGTAGGTAACATAGCAAGATTCTGTCTAAAGACCCAACCCCATACACACGCACAAAAGAAGAATGCTTTGAGAGACATTTATGTACATGTTTTTGCATGAACATAGTTTTCATTTCATTGGCATAAATACCTGTGAGTACAATTGCGGAATCGAATGGTTGTATGTAAGTTGCATATGTAAGTTCTGTAATAAGTTGCCAAACCATAGTTTTCCAGAGTGGCTGTTCCATTTTACATTCCCATCAATAGTAGATGAGTAATCTAGATTCTCTACATTGTTGTCACCATTTGTGGTTTCTTTATTTAGTCATTCTGATATTGTGTATTGTGATATCTCATTGAGATTTAAATGTGAATTTCCCTAATTGTTAATGTTGGTGAACATCTTTTCATGTGCTTATTTACCATCTGTATATCCTTATTGATGAAGTGTTCTTTCATCTTTCTGCCATTTTGTAATTGACTTTTCTTTACTGTTGGTTTGAGAATTCTTTATTCTAGACACCATTCCTTTATCAGACATGCAGTTTGCAAATATTTTCTCTCAGTCTGTAGTTTGCCTTTATATCTTATTAGCAGTTTATTCACAGAGGACAAGTTTTAATTTCGTGAGGTCCATTTTATCAGTCTTTCCATTTGTGAACTGTGCGTTTTGTGTTAATGAAGTCTAGGAATTATTATTTTTTTTACTATGCTATGAAACATTTTTTCTTTACACACACACACACATATCTTCTATATATAATTTTATGACTTACATTTAAATCTATAAGCCATATTGAGTTAATCTGTATAACATATGAAGTTAGATGGAGACCTTGCTCCAGCACAATTTCTTGAAAAGCCTCTTTTCCTTCATGCATTCTTTGTGCAACTTTGTCAGATTTCAGTTGTACATCCAAGTAGGTTGAGTGGAGTCTAGGCTCTCAGAATGTTATCATACCAGATTTGAGATTTTCCCTAAATCTCATGACTAGTGTCCTTAAATGATGAGGGAACACAGCCAGACCAAACTAAAAGAAAGCTGGGTTACAACAGAGGTAGGCAGAGACCAGCATCCTGCTATCACAGCCAAGAATTGCTTAGGGTTATCAAAACTAAAAGAGGCAAGAAATGATTCTTTTCTAGTTTTCAAAAGAAATATGCCTCTGCTGATACCATGACTTGGGACTGTGAAAGAATACATTTCTACTGTTTTAAGTCACCAAGTTCATGGTGATTTGTTGCAATAACTCTACAGAATTTACACAGCCTTATTTGTAAGAATCTATTTCTGAGTTTTCTACTCTGTTCCATAACTATCTATGTCTGTCACTCTGTAAATACCATGCAGTCTTGATTAGTTGACCCATATATAAAATACTGAAATTGTGAACACTGATTCCTCCTACTAGATTCTTCTTTCTAATTTTTTTTTGCTTGTTGTTATTCTAGTTCTTACAGCTTTCCATACACATTTTCACATAAACTTGTTTATACCTACAAAAATATTGCTGAAATTTTGATAGGCATTGCATTGAGCATTATGTCAATTTGTAGATAATTACATCTTTACTATTCTGGGTCTTCCAATCAGTGGTCACAGGATGTCCCCTCAGTTATTTAAATCTTTAATTTCTTTCATCAATATTTTCTAGTTTTCAGGATAAGAGTCCTATCTATGTTTCATTAAATCTACACTTTTTCTTTTTAGCAACTTTAATCATTATTTTGTTTTTAATTTCTGAATTTATTGTGAGTCTATGGGAATGCATATAATGTTCGTATGGTTATCTTCTATCTTGGCATTATGCTGAACTCACTGATTAATTTTGCATAGTTTTTGTTTTGTTCATTTAGTCACCTTGAGATTTTCTTTATAGACTATGATGTCATCTGCAAATAGATTTTTTTCACTTTTGATGTGCGTGTCATCTTGTTTTTTATTCTTTCATGATTGCATTAATCAAAACATCGAGCAATATGTTAAGTAACAGTATTGAGAGCAGACGTTTTTGCTTTATTCTTCATTGTAGGGTTAAGGCACCATTGGGAAGGGTCAGTCACCATTGAGTATATTCAACTGTAAGATATTTTTGTAGAAACTCTTTATCTAATTGATAAAGTTTCATTCCATTAATATTTTTCTGAGAATTTTTATCATAAATGGATGATTAATTTTGTCTAAGATTCTTCCCCATCAGTTAGTAAGCTCAAGTGATTTTTCTTCTTTAATTTATTAATATTGTGAATTGCAATGATAAATTTCATATATTGAAAAAGTCTTATTTCTGGAACAAACCCACTTGATCAAATAATATTTTCATATGTTGCTAATTTTTATTTGTTAATATGTTCATGTCTGCATTCACGAGGGATGTTGGTATGTAGTTTTCATTTTTATACTTTTGTATTGGGTTTTGGTATCATAATATTAGCTTCGTAAAATGAAATGGGGAGTATTCCTTCCTATGCTAGTTTCTAGAAGGGACTGTGTGATGTTAATACTTTCAACATTTCTTCAGTTACACCATGTGGGTCTGGAAATTTCTTCTTAGGCAAGTTTTTAAATGATTAATTTTATTTTCTTAATAATTATAAAGCTATACAAATTACTTACCTTATCTTGGATAAGTTGTGATAGATTGTATTTTTTGTGGACTTGTTCTACTTCACCAAAATTGTCACATTTATAGGCTGAGTGGTTTGTGTTCCCATAAGATCCTTTTGATATATGCAGTTTGTAGTGACATGCCCTGTTTATTTTTCAATACTGGTAATTTGCATCTTCTTTCTCTCTCTCTCACTCTCTCTCCTTTTTATTTTTGATCTTTCTTGCTGAAAATTTTATTGATGTTTTATTGATTTCTGCCATTAGTTTTATTATTTCATTCCTTTTGCTTATTTTGGATTTATTTATTTAGAGGTGGCAAGTTAGATAATTGACTTTAGTCTTATTCTTTTTTCTACTCTTTGCTGTTAGTGTTATAAATTTTCATCTCATACTCTTTCAATTGTGCCCCACAAATATTGCTATGCTGACTTTTCTTTTTCACTAAGGCCAATTTTTCTTTTTTTTTTAATTCCCCTTGATACTTCTTTGGTCCATGGGTTATTTACAAGTATAGTATTTACTTTCCAACTACTGGAATATTTTCCTGTTATTTGTATATTATTATACAATATTATTCAATATCTATTTTGATCACATTGGGTCAAATTACACACTTTATATAATTATAATTATTTAAAATATCATTGATGTTAGTTTTATGGTACAGAATATGGTCTATCTCTATGGCACTGAAAGGAAGGTGTATTCTGCTGCTCTGGGTAGAGCATTTTAAAATGAGGTTGTTAGCCAGTGGTGTTGAGTTCTAGTATATTTTTGCTGATTTTCTGTCTAGTTGTTCTGTGAGTTGTTTAGAGGAATGTTAAAAAAGCTTCAACTACAAGCGATAATTTTCTATTGTTTTTTGTAGTTCTATGAACTTTTACTTCACATATTTAGCTTCACTATATATGGTGTATGCTCATCTAGGATTGCTATTTTCTTGGTGAGTGACCCATTTATTACTTTATAATGCCTAATTCTGAATATAGCAATTTTCTTTGCGCCGTGGTTTGCCTTATTTGATATTAATACAGCCACTATTATTTTCTTTTAATAGTTATCTGCATGATGTACCTTTTCCATCCATTTATTTCGAATATGCCTTAATGATAACATTTGAAAGCAGTTCCTTATAGATGGTATATATTTTTGTCATATTTTAAAATTATACTCGGTTAACATCTGTGGTTTTTAATTGTATTAAGGCCATTGACATTTAATGTAGAAATTGATCTGATAGGATTTAAATCAGCAATTTTTTTGCATATTTTTGTAATTTTTTTAAAATTTCCTTTCCCTGCCTTCCTTGAGAGAGATGAATGTTTTAAAAAATTCTCTTTTGACTTATGTATGGTGTGTCAAGTGTGTCTCTTTGTATAGCTTTTTTAGTAATTGTGTGAAATATTAATCTATGCATATCTTATCATAATCTACCAGTGTCATTATTTTACCAACTAGAGTACATTACAGAAACCTTATCAGGGCCAGCAGGTGCCATAATGGTTAAGGCATTAAACTCCCACATGGCCGACCACTATTCAAGTCCCAGACGTGGCAGCTTGAAAAAAATCACATCAGGCACATGTGTGTATGTGCCCGAAAATTCCAAGAGGAAAAAGGATTGCAGTGTAACCATCCTTCTTAGGAGAGGGGTTTTTTTCTCACTTACCCTCCCTCTCTCTGACTCTCCAGCAAGCACACATCACATGCACTATTGCAAAATAATCTTTAAAAAAAAGAAAGAAAAAGAAATCTTATCTTTTTTTGTTTTATTGTTTTGTTTTGTTTTGCTTTTTATCATAGGGTATATATGCTTGCCAGAGAGACAGAGAGAGGGAAAATGAGAAATCATCCCCCAGGGAGGATGACCACTCCATAAACTTTTTTCCTCCATTCTCCTCTCAGGATTTTTGGCACTCATACACAGGCACCCAGTGCAATTTTCAAGCCACCATGTCTGGGATTTGAACCACAATTGATCATGTGAGACTTCAGTGCCTTGATTATCACATCACCTACTGGCTTCAAACCTTATCTTTTTATTTTCTTTTCAAGCCCCATTATAATCTTACCTTAAATATTTTGTTGACATGTATTGAGAACCACATCAGTATTACAATTTTTTGCTTCAACCATTAAACATAATCTAGAAAATGTAAGAGAATGGAAGAGTACTGTATTTTCCTATGTTTTTATTTACTATGTTCTTTCTTTTTTCCTAAAAGTCTAAAATTTCTTGTATATTTTTTCTTTTTGCATGGACAATTTATTTTAGTTATTCTTTTAGGATAGGGTTACTAGCAAGAAATCCTCCTCAGTTTTCTTCATCCTAAATGTCTTGATTTCTTTTTCATTCTGAAGGATATTTTCACTTGTACAACGATGAAATCTCCCTCCCCTTTCTAAGCTCTGTACTGTTTACTTCTGGGCACCATGGTTTCTGAAGAGAAACCCGTCATTTCAATTGCTTTCCCCCTCAAAGGTAGGATGTCATTTTTCTCTGGTCATTTTCAAGATTTCATCTTGATCTTCAGTTTTTAAAATGTAATTACGATATGTAGTTAGACATGAGTTAATTTAGGTTTATTAGGAGTTCATTCAGCTTCTTTATACTATAAGCTTATGTCTACTCTCAAATTAGAATATTGAGTTATCAGAAAAGTCATGATGTGTTTTTTCTGTTTTTCTAGGCAAAAATGTGTCATGACTTTTTCAACAATCCTATATTTTCAACTGTTATTTCTTCAAGTAACTTCATCAGCCTGCCTTCTTTATCTTTCTCTTCTTTAACTCTAATGATATAAATATTATATCCTGTGTAATAGTCTCCCCACTGATTCCTGAGAGTCTGCATTTTTGTTTGCTCGTTTGTTCATTTGTTTTGTTAGTCCATTTTCTGTTATTTCAGTTTGGTAATTTCTATAGTTCTATCTTCCAGCTCAGTGATTTCTCCCCCAATTCCCTCATTTTATTGTTGTACCCATCCATTGGGCTTTTTATTTAATTCTTTTTTTTTTTTTTTTTTTTTTTTTTTGAGAGGTTTTTGCTATGGGGCGCGTGCACAGAGAGAGACAGAGAGATAGAAAGCGAGAAATCACCCCCCGGGGGGATGGCCACGCTGCAATCCCTTCTCCTCTATTATCCTCTCGGGATCTTGGGAACACACGCACATGCGCCCGGTGTGAGTTTAAGCCACCAGGTCTGTGACTCGAACTGCGGTCGGCTACATGGAAGTTCAGTGACATAGCCATTGCACTAACTGCTGGTACCAGTTCTTGTATCTTTAATTTTGAAAATTTCCATGCAATTCTTCTTTATATCGTCTGTTTCTTTATTGAAGCTGTTTTGTTTGTTTTTAGTGTATTCGTAGTTGTTTGTTCAAGCATTTAAAAATGGCTGATAATTGTACTTTTCTGTCTTCTTAGCAATGGCAATGACTGATTGTGTACTCTCATTCTCTTTGAAACTTTTGTGGTTCTTGTTATGTCAAGTTTTTTCACTTAAATCTAGATATATTGTCTATTATGCTGTGGGACTCTGGACTTATTTAAACTTTTTTGTTTTTGCTGGGTTCCTATGACTGATCCACCACCCTGTTGTTGCCACAATGGGAGTAGACATTTAGGTTCTCCATTTGTCTTCTAGCCCCTGGGGAAAGAACATATTTCTGAGAGTGGTGGGAAGGCATAGGACTTCTGGCCTTCCATGAACTTTCCCCTGAGACAGCCTGACTAGAAGATACAGAGGTGATTTTTTACTGATCCCATCTGGTCTCCACCAATATGTTTTGAAGGAAGTGGTCTTAAAATTGCTGAGGTTTGGTAGAAGTCCTAACTCCATCTGGCAACACAGGGTCCAGGAGGTTGTGCTTCCTCACTGCGCGTATGGAGTGTAGGAGTTTAAGTTGCATTCCACACTGCCTTTGCTGGTACTCAGTTTTGTATGTGGTGTTTGCTGGACTAGAGCAGTTTTGTCTCAAAACTTTTAGTCTTGCAAGGCCACTCTTTTCAAGTCCTTCTGTTGGGCATCCATTTCCTATGCCTACTGGTGTTTCCAGTTTGCTTCAGCCTTTAACTCCACTTCAGGTATTGATCAGGAAAGAAAGAAAACCCAGAGTTCTTACCACACTGCCATTGCTTGGGTCCTGAGCCTGCCAGCTCATCTATTTAGTTCTCTCCATCTTTAAGAATACAGATTTTAGTTGTGCTAAGTGGGAAGAATTAAGGGACAATATGTCTACTTTATCTTCCCAGAAATAAAATTTCAGTATTTTAAACGAGGTGAAGAGTGCTTTGGAGGAAAGCCTCTGGGTTCAAAGAGCTTTGCTAAATTTCAAATGAAAAAATTCGAATAAGTCAAATAAAACATATCACAAAACTGAACTTCCCATAAGATTTACATCTAAAAGTCTTTTAAAAGAAGACTAAGTGTGTAACAACTTGTGAGCAGCATTTAGCTTTATCATGGCTCATAACTGCCAAAAAGTCTCCATGTATAATTGACAGGGAATAACATGAATGATTTCCATATTCAATGGTCATTATATACTAATGCTTAATTCCAATCAAAGGTCATAGGCCTTTTGTTCAATTTCCACTCTAATGACCGATTTACTTCTCCCTTGAAGTGATAAACTTTTTAAAAAAAACTTTACTAGGACCAGGGTACCAGCAGTTAGCGTAATGGCTATGTCGCTGGACTCCCACGTAGTCGACCGTGGTTCACGTCCCAGACCCGGTGGCTTAAAACTCACGTGGGGCGTGTGTGCGTGCGTGCCCAAGATCCCGAGAGGAGAATGGAGGAGAAGGGATTACGGTGTGACCATCCCCCCTGGGGGGTGATTTCTCGCTTTCTGTCTCTATGTCTCTCTCTGTCTGTCTGGCGAGTGCACGCGCCCTATAGCAAAAAACCTCTCCAAAAAAAAAGTTTACTAGGACCAGAAATGGCGTAATGATTGTGTCACTGGACTCCCACATAATCATCTGTGGTTTGAGTCCCAGCCCGGCAGCTCAAAACTCACGCTGGGAGTATGTATGCCCAAAATCTCTTCAGGAAGAGGAGAATGGAGGAGAAGGGAGTGCGGTATGGCCAACCGCACTGGGGGAGGGGGGTGATTTATTGCTTCCTGTCTCTCTCTCTCTCTCTCTCTCCACCTTTCTGGTCAGCACATGCGACCTATAGCAAAAATATCTCTTAAATTTTTTTTTTTTTTTTTACTTATTTCTTCAGAGATAGAGAGAAAGGTAGACAGAAACAGGGAGAAACAGATATCTTCAACATGATCTTTATACCACTATCCACCCTTAACCTCAGCCAGCTGGGATTATGGGCACTTGTATATACACCTGGCCTTAGGATATAAACACAAGACTTTCCTGGGAGGCTTTAGCACTGTGGAGGGTTGAATTACTGCTGTGCCACTGTGGCTGGCCAAACAGAACTTTTTCACATAATATGGCAACAAAATATGTAATATGCACTGTTTTCCAAACGTTGACAAATCTACATATAACTTTTTTTACATTTTTACCTTTTGTCTTTTCTACTACTTAATATTTTACTTTAAATTTACTTTAATTTTATTGCCAGAGGGTATGTGTACTCAAAAAAGGAAGAGAGAGAGAGAGCACTCCTCAGCGGGGCACGGTCATGCTGCAACCCCCTTTGTCTTCATTTCCGGCACGGTCATGCTGCAACCCCCTTTGTCTTCATTTCTCCATCCTGTCTGCTTATGGGCATGCACATACATGTAGCTGGCTGAGATATGAATTGCAGTTGGCCATGTAAAATCTGGCTTCTTTAAACACTAAGCTACCTGGGCAGTCCTAAAAATTACTTTGTTGTATATAAAAAACTTCAACAAGGAAGGATAGGTTCTTTTTAACCAAAGATAACATAACAAACAAAATTTAATTTATGTACGTATATAATTAGAATTACAAAGATAAACTCAGCCAAACATACATACATAGGCAACGCAATTCCAAATAGACATTTGTTAACAGTAAAAGAGAGTGATTTTTTCACTCCTAGGTTACACATACAAATTTAAAAATTTTTAGATGATGAATGTATTTTTAATATTTTTATATGTTTAAAAATCCTGGAAACAACTGTGAAGTATAATGCAATCTAGGTATCTCTCTCTCTTGCACTCTGTATCTGTGTGAGTATATTGTCTTTTATTCTGTTTTATCCATAACTTTTATTTTAGAGAATATACATAGTGTACAGTAAAATGTTACAAACCATACAAGTAAACAAAAAGGACCACTAATCAAGAGGAAGAAATTAACAAGACAAACTTTCAAATGACCCAGATGTTGGCATTTTCAATAAAGTTTAGAAATAAAAATAGTATGTTAGAGAGTTTACAAGTAAAATAAATATAATAGTTCAAGAAGAAAAGAATTTCAGGAGAAAATTTAAAATAAAAACAAAAGAAAAGTGAAACAACAGATCTAAAAAATTCTACAGCTGAAAATGTCCACATCTGATATTTCTTGATTAATGATTAGAATATGAAACTGAAACTATAAAACTTTAAACATAAAAAAAATTGTTTTGTTTTTCTACAGAGCAGGTGTGCTCACTGGAAAGAGACAGAGAAAGAGAGAAATGTCCCCCTGTGACCCCTGGAATGAAAAGCCACGCCACAATCCCTTCTTCATTCTCCTTTTGGGATTTAGGCACACATGTACATTTACCGGGAGTGCTTTTCTTTTTCTTGGAGAGGTTTTTGCTATAGGGTGCGTGTGCTCGCCAGACAGAGAGAGACAGAGAGACAGAAAGCGAGAAGTCATCCCCCAGGGGGGATGGCCACGCCGCAGTCCCTTCTCCTCCATTCTCCTCTCGGGATCTTGGGCACGCACGCACACGAGCCCGGCATGAGTTTAAGCCACCGGGTCCAGGACACGAACCGCGGTCAACTACGTGGGAGTCCAGCGACATAGCCATTACGCCAACTGCTAGTCACTATTTACTGGGAGTGCTTTTCAAGTTGCCATATCTGGGACTTGAACTGCACTGCTGGCCATTTGAGATCCAGCCAATTTAACCATGCCACTGACTGGCCTGTTAGAAGGAAATTTTTAGGACTTTGGGTTAGGTAAACATTTTTTATGTACATCACTAGAAACATAATACATAAGATGAAAAATTAATAAATTGGATTTTTATCAATAATTAATAAGTGCTCTTCAAAAGACATTGTTAAGGAAACAAAAAACAAGCCATACTGGGAGAGAATATTTGCGAAACATATCTGACAAAGGACTTACATTCGATATACAAAAAGCTCTCAAAATGAAGTAATAATTATAAAAAAATAAAATGTTAATAAAACGATTTGAGTAGTCTCTTTACTGAAGAAGAAATACAAATGGCAAATAAACATGTGAAAAGATGATAAAACATCATTAATCTTTATGGACATACAAATTAAAATAGTGCTTCAATATCACTGCACATTTATTAAAATGACCAATTCTAATTAAAATGATAGAATTAAATTAAATGAACATGATTAACTATACCAATTACTGACAAGAATATGGAGCAATGGGACTATTATACATACCCATGCTATTGGAAATGTAAAATGGTACAATGTTTAGAAAATACATTGCAGTTTCTTACAAAGGTAATACACACTGACTATATAATCTATTACCCACCTGTTCATTTACCCAGGAGAAAAGAAAATAAATGTCCACAGAAAAATTTGTACCAAGTTGGGGAAATTGTAGGCTTTTAAAAATATATTTGGAGCTTAGAATTTTGGGTCAGCACAAATGAGCATCATTGTGAAGAAATAACTAGGTTTTGGTGTCAGGAGCTAAGTCAAGCTGAAGTAGAGAGAACTGAGTTGCCAGTTGTGGGAGCAAACGATTATGACAATAAGCCAGGGCCAACTTGGTAGCATAGGTATAGTTCACACTGTACAAGTGATGCTGGATCCACCTGGAAGATTGTAGGTTTGGTTTCCCTGTTAACCTATACTTATTGAGCATGCTCACTGATGATCCTTGGTTGAGAAGTCTGGGAGACATCTTGGCATGAAATCTTGTTGAGGACTCTTCTCTCTCTTTCCCTCACTATCTGTCTATCTGTCACTCTCATGAAGAAAATAAATAAATTTTTAAAAATAATGAAAAAGAACAAAAAAATGGGCATAACAGTCTAGACTTCTGGTATTCACTGAGCTAGTATAGAAGTATCTTGCTTGACTTAGTATGGGACTCCATCCCAATAGGCCCATCCTAAGTAATTCTAAGTTCAAAGATATTTAAAGCCATTTTAAGCCCACGGTAAATTAAAAAAAGCTGTAAGCCAAACTGTTGGAGGTTGAGGACCACCTGTAAAGGTAAGATGCTGAATCAGAGAAAGCTCCAGCTCCACTCCATTTCATTTTTTCTTATGGAATGGCACAGACTGAATATAGGATAGGCATAGATGTGAGGATTTCTCATTCCTAAAGGACCTTGAACAAAACTGGGACAGAGAGAAAAAAAAAAAAAAAAAAAAAAAAAAAGGCCCGGTAGAACATAACCAAGGCAGAATGTGGAAAACTGGCTTCTCTCCCTCCTCTCTGTGTTAAGGAAGACTGTACAAAGGTACCTGAGGAAGGCTCAGTTGAAGACTCTGGCAGAGAGATCTTTGCATAAAGCCACTGAGGTAAGAAAGGAGGTATGCTAAAGCATGGTGGGTCAAACCTGCTTGAGCCTCTGACAGCAGCTCCCTTCAGAAATGTCTATGTGTTGGCTGCTCAAGTCTGGTGAGGAGAGGGCAGATTTCTCTGGAAGACCTTCCAGTTGAGGCTTTGTAATTATCTAGCATCAGACCTGAATGATTACACATAAGTTTTCTGGCCAGGAACCAGACTCTCACTCAGGTCTTGGAGGACCAAAGCTGTCTTATTAAGGAACTTGGATTTCAAATAGTGTGTCAGGTTTATACAACAAGATCACTGCAGCAACAGGTGAGAGGATGCAAGTATGGAAGAAGGAATGACTCAAGGCCTTAAGAGAGTCTTAGGATAATCCACAGTCAACCAGAGGATTGGCATAAAGTATGGAAAATTTGGTGGACTCCTTATCCAAAGGACTTAACAATCTCCTCGACTTCCTCTACTTCACAGGCTTGAAAGCTAAACTATTTAATTCCCAAGCTTCCATTCAGTGAGCAACAAATATATAACATGATTTTCTCCACTAATATGTGAGACATAGAAGCTGTTTATAGCTTCCAGTAAAGTTTTGAGCATGAAGCAGTTAGGAAATAGGCATGAGCCTTAGTGTATTTCTCCTCATTCTGCTTAGGTCATGTGGTTGGTACTGAATATATGAGGTCATCTTGATTTTTTAGGATAAAGCCACAGACAGTAGACAATGGAACATGAACTTGAAAAAAGGGCCTATACCCTTATTTCTTGTTACATGAGTAAACTCTGTTTTTCTATTGCTTATTATCACATTACTCTAGGTATAGGAAAGGAAAGAAGTGTTTTGAGCAATACAATGTTTGCTGGTTTTCTTTATGAAAATGGAGACCTATAAAGGAAACATAGGTTTAGTGAGACTAAAATTTTATTTTGCCCATGACAAGTTTGAGATGTCTGAGGTGGAATTATAAGAGGGGAGAACCAGCTAGTATTTTAATAAATTTTTACAGTTCAGAAATAACGCTGGCAGGAAACACAGATTTGGGCATATGTAGCCTAGGTGTCATATGTATTTTTCTTGTTTATTTATTAATTTTCTGTCTATGGCAGAGAAAGAGAGGAGGAGAGAGAGAGAGAGACCACCAACAACGTCCTAACATTGAGATCTACCCCCAACCTGAGCCAACCCCAATCACAGCATGCATGTGTGTGCCCAGCATGCAAAGGGAGATCTTGGGATGCAAAACCAAGACCAAGACCTTCCCATGTGGCTTCATTACCAGAGTGCCATGCCATGTCACGCCATCACAGATGACCCATGGACATCATATAGGAAACCAATGAAAACACAGGACAGTTGAATAATAAGAGTAGAGGGCCAAGAAAAGAATTTTGAATAGGTCAAGGGAGAAAAAAACTGGGAAAGACTTTCAGATAAATTAAGAAAATATAGAGTGTGGTAATATCCAAAATTCCAAAACAGATCACCATTTCATGAAATGGTGAATACATTCAATGTCACATGTTGACCACTTTGGTATGTTCTGTTTCACTAGATTGGTAGCTGCAGACGTCATGTTTTAAAATCCATGTGGTTAAGGAAAGGTATATAGGGCTCCAATCTTTGAGCCAAGGAGTAAAACATTCTGGGGAAGTAAAAATGTCTGCTCCTAATGCAGTAGAACTTTTCCCTTCTAAAGAATTTTCTTCAGAGTGGGCAGGGATTAATAAAGACTCATAAAGTAATGCCTTGTGTATGAGTATCTTGTCTCTTAATCTTCAAATTTGATTCTTTAGAACTTTGAAAAGATTGGGACCAGTAGAGGTGTAATGGTTACATCACTAGACTCCCATGTAGTTGACCACAGTTCGAGTCTCAGACCCAGCCCCTAAAAATTCACGCTGGGTGTGTGTACATGCATGCTCAAAATCCTAAGAAGAGAATGGAGGAAAAGGGATTGCATGTGATCATCCCTTCTGGGGATGATTTCCTACTTTCTACGTCTCTGGTGAGCGCACGTGCTCCATAGCAAAAGTCTCTATCTTAAAAGACAAAACAAAACTCAAAAAACCCCAAAAACAAACAAACAAAAAAACATTATAAAGGCATTCATAATATTGTAAACAGAAAAAAAATATATATTTAAAACTAGTATGTTAAGTTTAAGTACTAGGTATTAATAGTGTTGAATGAAGTCATTACATAATAAGAATGATAATGCACTGCTCAGAATTTGAAGAGTTTATACTGGATGGCTTAAAATTGTTTATAGCTCATTTTATCAGAATCTCTAAAAGCTATAAAAACTATACATCAACTTTTAATAAGTTTCAATAATTTTTAAATACTCCCTTTATTTGCATAGAATGATATTTCCTATTTTAGCTTTTGTTTCCTTACTCAAATTGATCATGAAGCTTCCAATAAAACAGTTTATGATGTGAATATAATTGTATCCCCTTAATTCTGAAAGGAGTCTATGAGTTTTTACAGAATGTCTTATAAAATGAATGACAAGATAATTGTTTGATTAGCACATGGATGGTTAATGACTAAGAAAATGGGGTTGGCATAAAGAAACTCATTAAAATATATTGGATAGTAGAATCTAGAAAACAAATGAGTTAAAACAGCAAACTAGTAGTATTATCCAATTAACCCTAGAAAATCAAAGACAGACTGAAATCCTGTTTTTTGTTTATTTCTTAGACTATTAAAAAAGAGAGAGAGAGAGAGACATATTTTTACAACCTTTAGGAAGCTCCTCCCTTTCCTACTTTATTCATAATAAGTTACAATCTGTCCCAAACCTTGGTACTTAAATGAGGCTTTTATAGCAAATGAGAAAATAGTAAAGTTAATGCCCCTTAACGGGAATTTCATTTGCACCAGTTTCATTCTGAGTATGACAAATTCATTCAATACAACTCAATCTTTACACAAAAATGATTTAAAATGGACTATTACAGTAGTACAGTAATTGAACTTTCCCCCTTGGCTATGAGAACATCATCACGTCTTTAGTAATAGAGGCTCTTTAAAACAACTGAATTTCAATACAAAGAATAACCTCAAAGGCTGAGTTAATTTTTCATAAAATTTCTCCATCTTCTCCTGCTTGCACCTGTCATATGGAGTCTCTCTACTCCAGTTTCTGTGATTTTTCTCTCCAGATGGTCTCTAAAGCAACTGTTTTCCTGTTGGAAAGATGTGCTTGTCTTTTCTGCCCTAAAGGTCAAATTACTTTACTTCTAAGTAGGTCAGCTTTGCTTTACTGTTTTTTTAGTGAGTGTGTGTTATATACATTTTATGCTAAAATATGTAGTGGAGAGTTTTTATTTTTTATGTGTGGGATTTTTGATTTTCTTTTTGAACTTCTAGACCCATATGATCTTTCTGACCTAGAATAATGTATTGGGCAATTGAAGATGAGCACAGGTTGCTGAAAATCTATCAAGCAACAACAGAGCATCCTAACAGGGGAAGTAACAGCACCTACAACAACTGTATCTCCATTCCTTTGGATGTACCAGGCAAAAAATTCAAATTTTTATTAACAAAATTGTATATCAGCGTTGTGTATTAGAGTATTAGACCAAAATACTCTTCTTATTTATTATTGTTTTTTTTGGGGGGAGAGGTTTTTGCTATAGGGCATGTGCGCTTGCCAGAAAGACAGAGAGAGACAGAGAAATAGAAAGCGAGAAATCACCCCCCAGGGGAGATGGCCACGCCTCAATCTCTTCTCCTTCATTCTCCTCTCAGGATCCTGGGCACGCACGCACACTCGCCTGGTGTGAGTTTAAGCTACTGGGTCCGGGACTCGAACTGCGGTTGGCTACATGGGAGTTCAGCGACATAACCATTACGCTAATTGATGTTCCCCAAAATACTCTTCTTACTGTTAGAATATTCCCCTGCCATACTACTCGTGTATACTTTAAACACCTGTATGAGACCAGTAAAGGCACAGGCAAACCAACATAATTTAGTGAATCTAGCATCCTAAAATCTTCTCCAAGAAGGCAAATAGTATTCAGTTTGATACAGTAAATTTTCTTTGTTTAATTAAAATGGTCAGGTGTTTAACTTGGAGGATTCCAGGAATTCCAAGCAAAAACTTCTTTTTTGGATTTATATCTAACTCTTTCTCTCTCTCTCTTTTTTTCCTCTCTCTCTTCTTTGGTCACAGCTTCTGTAGCTTTTTGTATAGGAAATTAAACAATAAATACAAAATTTGTGAAGAAGTAAGTAACTTCACTCAAACATCAAGTTTAAAAAAAAATCAGTTTTCTTAACTAAATTTTGTAATTTGTCCAAAGATGCTAAGGAGTATTTAACTTAAGAGTACCTTTTTTCTTTTTTTTTTTTTTTTTATATGAATGCATAACAATTATATCTATTTTACCCAATGAAATAGGATATTTACATGACTAAATTTTAGTGTTTATTATGCACTTTAGCCTGTTCATATTTAACCTTTAGTACCATTCCAATAGTTAGCAGTTTAAAAATAAATCATAGTATAATATTGTGAGACAAATTACATAAATGGTATAAGAATTTCAGAGTCATGTTACCAGTAGGAATATATTATTAAAGATTTCTTATTTTCCAAATATATAAAAAGCTTATAAGACAGAGAAATTAGCTACTCTGAATACACTTTCCTTTTTATTTAAAATTGCTTCTCAAAGCTCACATTAGTATCATCATTTAGTCATATTTTTTTTCAGACCACTACAAGTGAAGTATTTTAAAAATAAAATTTCTTAAATTATTGATATTAGGTAAAAAAAGACGCCATGCATTTTTATTGTGATGCAATCTTCTTTTCTTTTTCTTTTTTTTTAAGAGAGCTTCGCTATAGGGCATGTGCACTTGCTGGAGGAACAGAGAGACAGAAAGTGAGAAATAACCCCTCTCTCCCCCAGGGGAAGGCCATGCTGCAATCCCTTCTCTTCCATTCTCCTCTCAGGATTTTGGGCTAAGTGCACACATGCCTGGCATGAGTTTAAGTGGCCGAGTGTTGGTCTTGAACCGCAGTTAACTACGTGGGAGTCCAGCAACATAACCATTATGCCATCTGCTGGTCCCATATGTGATGTAATCTTTAATCAGTAAATGCACTCATAATCTCTTCTTTATGTTTTAATGAGATTGAGAATGAACACACAATTTACATGAATTTTGAGACTCACATGGATATCGTGAATGGCATTGTTAAAATACAATTTTTGTTACTTCAGTCACATAGTAACAAACATCTTTCACATTTTGGGAAATTAGGGAGCTAATGGGTTGAAAGCACTTTGCAATCACTGTGTAACTTTAAGAGACTGTGTTTAATATAATTATAACCAAATAGTGCTAAATAACTTAGAAGCAATATGGACTTTGAATATATGGTCTAAGAGGCTACAAGAGACAGTAGCTTTTAAAGAACACAATCAACTAACATCCAATAATGGCAGTTTAAGACTATCTACTCTGACTTTATGTTCATCCCTAAATGGAGCGTCCTTGTAAACATGCACGTTAATACAACTATCAACCTTTGTTCTCCATGGGAGTGATTAGGGTCGCAAGGCTTCCTGGCATCTTTATAAAGTCGTGAACAATTGCTCTTTTCCCTCCCCAGCAGCAGTTTGAAGACATCTCCCAGTTTAATTGAACCTTTGACCTTTAAACGACAACTTTTTAATACAGCTATCTCATTCATCAGGTCTTGTTTAGGTATTATGTCTCTCATTATAATATCTTCAACCCTACATTTTGGGCATGTTACTTCTAAATGTCACTCTATACCCTGAGTTTCTACTGCCACAGCCATTACACACCACGCTCCAGTTACCTTTCTTAAATATCTATATCCTAAAGTAGACAACAAGTTCCGTGAAATAAGGAGGATTATGTACATTGATTCATTCTTATTCATTTTTTCCCTTCTTAATTAGCTTATCTTCTGCTGCTAGTAAAAAGCCTAAAATAACCCATGTGCTAAAAAATGATGGAATTAATGTAAATTGAAGTATAAAGTCTAGATTTTTAGAAATGGCATATACAAGTTTTCATAAAAATGGTAGAATATGATTACTGTCAAAAAGATTAATATAAAAATTAAGAGATCAGAGCAAGTACAAAGGTCACCCAAGTGCCAACTTGGGAAGGCATTAAGGAGACAAAAAACAATCTGAAAAGGAAATTAAAATGAAGAGGTTGAAGAAGTAGAAGAACAAGAGACTATTTCGTTATGAAAGAAGTAAACTTATTTTTTAAATGGAGAATATTATAAGAGAGATAAAAACTGAAATTGTCCACCACTTTGTTACTGTTCTTCAGGATCCTGTGTACAATGGAATGATATATGACTGAGTGGTGAATATAACCACACTCTATTGTCTTGTCTTCATGGTCCTTAATTAGTTTTAATTTTGTTTCCAGGTGGATAACTCAATGTGAAGTCTTAGTGGTAACATTAGCAGTGAATTTCATATGCTTAGGGGCCATGATAAAAAAAGAGAGAGAGGTTAAATTAAGCACAAGAGAAAAATGACATGGCAAACATAACATGCATGAGACTGCTTCTGGTGTAGTATGACATTCTCTTTTAAAGTAAGCTTTAAAAAAAAACATAAGGAGTACACTCCAAAATAACAATGAAAAGTATAGTATACTAATACTAAATGAATCACGTGATTGCATATTATCATTAACAGCTACTACATACTGTACATAATTGTATGTGCTATCATATTTCTCTAAGATTGGAAGTGTGGTAAGCTTTTTACACTTGTATCACCACAAACCTACAAGTAAGGAATTGTGCTATCATGTCACAATGGCTATGACTGACATCACTAAATGACAGGAATTTTTTAAGCTTCATTGGAATCTAATGGAACAACTAACATATATGCAATCATTGAACAAGACATCATTATACGGCATGCAATTTTATTCAGAGACAATTAAAAAGTCATTTAAAAATTGATCAGTACTGCAAAAAGAAGACAGCAAAG
This sequence comes from Tupaia tana, assembly GCA_026018925.1. Lineage (NCBI taxonomy): Eukaryota > Metazoa > Chordata > Mammalia > Scandentia > Tupaiidae > Tupaia > Tupaia tana. The sequence continues at coordinate 35,602,535 of JAKSZU010000016.1, forward strand.
GAGAAAACTGAAAAGGACAAATGGAACAACTAGAAACAGCAAGATCTTAAACTAAAATTCAACCATGTTAATAATTACTTTAAATCTGAAGATCCGAACATACATGTTAAATGACTGAAATTAGAAGATTCAATTTTAAAAAGAAAGATCCAAATGCAAGCTATCTATGAGCTCACTTTAAAATAAAGATATAGTTAGGTTAAAAATGAAGGAATGAGTGATTGCTAGTGCTTACAGATTTTATTTTTGAAATAATAAAAATATTATAAAATTAGTATTGATTATTACATACATTTGTGAATATACTAAAAATTACTAAACTGTACACAAGAGAAAATAAATGTTATGGTATATTATTTAGATCTCAATAAATTTATTGTAAAATAAAGTAGCACAGAAAAGAATGAAAAGAAGAAAGATTTGCTACACAAATATTACTTCTCCTCAGAAAAAGGTAAATTATCTATTAATCTTGGACTAAAAGATAAGACATTAAAATAAGACAAAGTCTTCAAAAAACATAAGAATCCTAAATTTTTGGCCATTTAACAGCAGAGCTTCAAAACAGCTTCATCAGGTAAAACTGATATATTTGGAAGGAGAAATAGACGAATTTACAACTGTTCATTTGCAAAAGAACTTCACTATTCATTCTTTTGCATAATTCATAGTAGAAGTGCACAGAAAGTCAGTAAGGATATAAATGACCTGAACAATACTTTCAACTGACGTCTAATAGACATTTACATTGAAAACCTAAGATGAGGGCCAGCCGGTGGTATGGTGGTTAAGGTGTTGGCATTCCCACATGGCTGGCCCTGGTTTGAGTCCCGGACCTGGCAGCTTTGCTAAGAACTGGGTTTTTCTTCATATTTCATTTTCTAATTTGAGATGCCTTATTCATCTCTTGCTCTTCAGTGCCCATGCAATAGAGACCATTATTACACAGAATCTGGCTTACTGTGGTTTCAGTGTGTATCACTGGCTGCACAATGTCCCATCAACAAACACAAGCGAATGAGTGCAGCCATGATAGGTATGTCTCCCATCCATGGAGACCTGGATAAAAGTATTTTCTGTGCAAAAACATTATGATAATTTTACCACTCCAAATCAGTCATACAGGGAGAGAACAAAGCAAATACATTTTATAAATTGGAGGGAGTGAAAATAGTCTATTGTCACCTATCTTTGGTTCTCAGTAGAAATGGGACCACTGATAGGGTTCAGCAGAGAATGTCTCAGCAGTAAACCACAGCCCACTGGCTAATGCATCTGTGAAAGCTGCTTCAGAATGAGGCAGCAGGAAACTAAGTGGAAAGCACTAGATACCCCAGGAAATAATCAGGTAAGCTCAACTACCCTGCCCAAACGGACCCCTGCCAATGGGCTGGGATGCTGATAAACTGTGGAGAGAGTAAATCAAGAGGAATGGCAGAATTTTTCATTAGTGCAGAATCTAATGAGGAATTTTATATCACCTTTACTATTTTTAAGTCTCATCTCCAAACCTACTTTTATTATTGCCACCTCAACCTCCAGAATCCTCTTGTTGAAAGTCACAGTATGGATTTTCTCAACCAACTAACTCATGATTATAACCATTCAGGACAGAAATGAATTTAATTTTATCAGATTGCAGGACTCTTCTAAGCCCTGATTTCTGTATACATTCTTTATCTGCTAAATTCTCTTAACTTAAAGGCAAGCCCTTATCAATAAATTAAGTTCAGAGATTATTTCTTAATATTCTAACTGCTCTTTAAATAAGGTCAGCATACAACATTCTTTTTTTTTTTTTTTTTTTCCTTTTTTAGGTTTTTGCCATAGGGTGTGTGCACTCACCAGAGAGAGAGAAAGAGGGAGAGAGAGGGAGAGTGAGACCATCCCAAAGGGATGGTCATGCTGTCATTCCTTCTTATTCCTTCTCCTCTTGAGATTTTGGGCATTTATGCACATATGCTCAGTGTGATTTATCACCCAATAAAAGATATTTTAAAATGTGATGCTTGCTATAAAGCACGCGTGCTTGTGTGTGTGTGTGTGAGAGAGAGAGAGAGAGAGCAAGAGAAAAAAGAGAGAAAGAGAGAAAATGAGAAAGCATTCCTGGGGTAGTGACCTCTCCACAATCCCTTCTACTCCATTCTCTTCTTGGGATTCCGGGCACACATTCAAATAACATGCTGGTGTGTTTCTCAAGTTGCTGGGTCTAAGACTCAAACCATGCAGTTAGCCATGTGGGGCTCAACTGCCTTAAACACCACACTAGACAGGAGCCCTTGTTTTGTTATATATTTTAAGGAAAACACAAAGTATTTAATAGGTGTTATAATTAGCCCTTTAAAATGATAGCAAATTACAATGAGATTTTATATTTTATATATGTATTTCATATATGTACACATACATATGAGGGATTTTCAAAAAGTTTATGAAAAATGTGTGTTATAAAATAATACATGGATTAAAGAATTTTTTAAAGGAGCTAGCAGGTGGTGCAATGGTTGACTCCCACATGGTTGACCACAGTTTGTCTGAGACCTGGAGACTTGAAAACCACGCTCAGTGTGTATGTGTGTGTGTGAATGCAAAATACTGAGAAGATAATGGAGGACAAGGGATTGTGGATTGGTAATACCTCCTGGGGGATAATTTCTCCATTTCCTTCTTATAATGTCTCTCTCTCTCCAGTGAGTGCATGAGCCCTATAGCAAAATCCTTAACAAATTTTTTTTGACACCAAAATAAACTCATACTCACTTGTAACATTCTGAACAGGATCTAATTTGAGACAGTAAGAAGAATAAGGTATCAGTTTGAAAACAGTTTCTATTAGAGCAATGTGAGTTCTATTATTATTGAAACAAGAAAAAAAAACAGTAAATCTATGTGAAATTTGAGCGGAAGAATGAAAAAAATCATTGATGCTTTATGATAAGTTTAGGAGGGCAATGTCCCAAAGAAGTTAGCAGTTTATGAATAAATGATTTGCGTTTTTATAATTTTTTAAAGAGGTTTTCCTCTTAGGGTGCATGCACTTGCCAGAGAGAGACAGACAGACAGTGAAAGGAAAAGTGAGAAATCACTCCCCAGGGAGAATGGCAACACCACAATCCCCTCTTCTCTATTCCTCTCCTAGGATTTTGGGCATGCACATACGTGCATCTGACATGAGTTTCAAGCCACTAGGTCCAGTAATCAAATGGTGGCTAGGCATGTGGGAGTTTAGTGATGTAACCTCTATGCCATCTGCTGGCCCCAATTTTTGAGTTTTTTATTTTTTTTATTATTCATTTTATTTTATTTATTTTTATTATTTCTTTTAATTTTGCTATAGTTCACATGTGCTCATCAGAGAAAGAGAGAGAGAGAAAACATGAGAAAGCAGGCTGCCAGGTCCAGGCTTTGAACTGTACTTGGCTATATAGTAATCCAACGCCCTAACCACCACACCACCTACTGGTCCCATAAATGGATCATTTGTTTTAAGAAGTTTCAAAATGATGTTGAAGATGAAACCCACAGAGGCAGACCATCCACATCAATTTTCAAGAAAAAAAAATCTTGTTTCTGATCCAACTGAAGAGGGCTACAATGAATAGCAAGTAAAAACAAAGGCCAACATCAAAGACATCTTAGTGAGTAGATAAGCATGACATTTTTTTTGTGTGTGTGGGAGGAGGGACTATCTAGAGCAGAGGATAGGATACAGTGGGGATTAAAAGTTATTAGAATTGTCTTTTTTTTTTTTTGGAGAGGTTTTTGCTATAGGGCGCGTGCGCTCGCCAGACAGACAGAGAGAGACAGAGAGATAGAAAGCAGGAAATCACCCCCCAGGGGGGATGGCCACGCCGCAATCCCTTCTCCTCCATTCTCCTCTCGGGATCTTGGGCACGCACGCACACGCGCCCGGCGTGAGTTTAAGCTGCCGGGTCCGGGACTCGAACCGCGGTCGACTACGTGGGAGTCCAGTGACATAGCCATTACGCTAACTGCTGGTCCCTAGAATTGTCTTTTAATAAACCATGGAGGGACCAGCAGTTAGCGTAATGGCTATGTCGCTGAACTCCCATGTAGCCGACCGCAGTTCAAGTCCCGGCCCCGGTGGCTTAAACTCATGCCAGGCGCATGTGCGGGCGTGCCCAAGATCCTGAGAGGAGAATGGAGGAGAAGGGATTGCAGCGTGGCATCCCCCCTGGGGGTGATTTCTCGCTTTCTTTCTCTCTGTTTCTCTCTGTCTTTCTGGCAAGCACATGCACCCTATAGCAAAAACCTCTCTGAAAATAAATAAATAAATAAATAAATAAATAAATAAATAAATAAACAAACCATGGGGGGCTCAGCGTGTGCTGTAGTAGTTATGTCACTGGACTCCTACATAACTCACTACTGTTCAAGTCCTGGACCCAGTGACTTGAAACACACACTGAGCATGTGTGCATGCATGCTCAAAATCTCGAGAGGAGAATGGAGGAGAAGGAATTATGGTGTGACCATCCCCCCTGGGGGAGGGGTGATTTCTCACTTTCTGTCTCTCTGTCTCTCTCTACCTCTCTAGTGAACACATATTTTTTATAGCAAAAATCTCTCTAAAAAATAAATTAAAAAAATATAAACAAAACACTGATAGGAGGTTTGGTTTCTTGGTATTGCGAAATCTCTTTCTCAAAGAAACTCCCGTTCCTTGAGGAGGAAGATTCCTAAACTGGTGGAATGATAAACTATAATCTTATGCATAATCTTATGTTATTATATTATTATTATCATATTTATTGAGTGACTTAATATTATATTAGTGAACTATTGATTGGCTAATAAATAATATTCTAATACTGATACAGAAGCTTTTGGGTAGATCCACTATATGTATAAAAGCAGTGTTTTACATTTCATTTCCTAATCGTTCTTGCTTTGTTCATTAAGTAGCATTCACTCATACTACATATAAATGGACACTGTAATCATCTTTGAACATTATGTATTAAAAAAACGAACTATTGGAGCCAGCAGGTGCATGGTCGTCAAGGGCACTGGACGCCCATGTGGCTGACCGTGGTTCAAGTCCTGGACCTGGTGGCTTACTTTCTCATTTGTCTCTGTTCCTCTCTGATCAAATTAAAATAAATAAATAAAAAATAAAGTTCAATAAAATAATAATAAAGTAGTTCTTAAAAAGCAAACTATTAATAGTGGGGATATTTAAAAAATATGTTGGGTTCAGACATAATTGTTTGAAATATATATTACTTCTAAAATCCAAATTTATAAATAACTTATAATTTAATAATTTATAATGAAATTTCTAGCTTAATCTAGGTCAACTATACTCACTTACTATCACCACTTGACATTTTTAAATTAACTAGATTTATGTTCTCTCTGATAATACTGATTATTTACATGTGCATTTATAGTGAGGTTTATTCTAATAAGGTTTACTCATTTATGTATGATGTTCTCAATTCTTCAGGCAAGGTTTATCAATGACTCCATTTCCTCCTTTTAACAATTGAAATTCACCTGCAGTTAATAATATAATTACTATAATTTCTGGAAGATGTCAGAAATTATTGCGTTTCTTTGAAAGATAGGAAGCAATCTCTTTTAAAGAATGGGTTAAATATGTGGTAAGAAATGCAATACTTATCCAGCTTTAAATTCTACTCAAAATCCGTAAAGCCTGAAGCCTAATGTTAAATAGTGATTTTATTGCTTTGCCTAAATCATTTTTCCCTTTCTCCAATTTTTTTCATTTTATTTTTTAATTCATTGAATCATGGAAGGTAACTCCAGATCTATAAGCCTAGGGTGCTAATTTTAAAAATAGTTGAAGGGAAAATATAAATTACTCATCTTTTAAACTTGTTATGGTTCTTTGGAAAACAAACACAAAACAGGGAGGCCATTAGGAATCTTCCAGCTCAATTTATGTTAGAAATGAACACACTTGGGTCCAGAAAGTTGAATCAAGTTCCCCAGATAAAACAGATTCCTCGTGGCAGAGCAGAGCGGACAATCAAGCTCCCAGGCAGAGACAGTGCTACATATCAGCCCTTGTCCACAGTTTTCCCCAGATACAATATAGAACTGCTCTTATGGTTCTTTAATCTGTAGAACAAACAAACAAAAAACTCATAGAAACAACATAAAACAAAACAAAAATCTACAGGGCTTTTCTGTCTATGTAAATGCAAAAAAATTTTTCTAAAGGTTTTTGTCTTAGGGTCTGTGAGCTCACCAGAGAAGGACAGTGAGAGGGAAAGTGAGAAATCAGCCTCTAGGCGGGATGGCCATGCTACAATCACTTTTCCTCCATGCTCCCCCTGGGATTTGGGGAATTCATACACACGTGCTCAGTATGATTTTTCAAGCCACCAAGTTCGGATCTCTAACAGCGGTGGGCCATGTGCAAATCCAGCACCCTAACAACCATTACGCCATCTGTAGGCTTCTATAAATGCAAATTAAAGAGAGTAAATTTCCGTATTAATAAAAGGTCTTAGTTTGTCTTTTATTTTAAATTTTTGATTAGAACATTTACTAAAAGATCAGAAATTGTTTTTGCCATTCTCAAGGCTTTCTGAGCTGGTCCCTTGTCCTTAGCCTCCTATCTTTTGGAATCTGATAATGGTCATGCAAGAACTTCAGATGAGTTCCACCAAGAGTATTTACAATCATGGAGATACATTCTTAAGGAATGTCTTTGTTAGAGATGGGACTTCTGATAGTCATGTGTATAATTTTACCCCAAACATTCTGCTGGTTGCTTCCTCCATTATGCCATCAATATTTATTCATATACTTATTTATATCTCTTCATGTTTCCAAAGGACTTGAGACCATTCTACACCCAAGCCAGTGTTTCTGCCCAGGTTTAAAGCAAACCTCCTACACCATTTAGAGCACATCATTCTTTATGAGGGGTCTTCGCAATTTTAGTCTTTATGTACTACCAGACTGTCCCATGGTGTAACAATAGAGAAAGATGACCAAGTTATGAAAAATTACAAAAAAGTACAAATTTAAAGAAAAATAACTGAAGTGACAGCAGATAGGAAAAGTAACAGCTTCCAAATAGCTATACTTTATAAAAAAGAAAGGTTTTCATTATTCAGAAATCAATTCAAAGCCATGTACTCAAAAAACTAATAAGCTCCTTTAATACTAATAAGTGCAAACATTTTGTCTCTCTTCGTGAAATGTTAATGTGATGCAAATAGTATTTCTCTGTCTTAAATAAATGTACCCCTCTTGACTATAAATTAATAAAAATAGATCCAATTATAGAGTTTAAAACACTCTCTTTTTTTAAAGCAATGTCTAAATTATATAAATATTAAAATCTAGAAAGAAAACAGAATATATTATTGGGTCAATATCTTACCATAAACATCTCAAATTAATTATTAACTTTCTACAATCAACTAATTTATTTTGATATGCTAAAACATAAATGGTTCCACATAAATTATTGTTAATTACCTCAATTTCATCTGTAACAGTGTATTTTTTCCATTGAGCGTTACTGAGAGCTATTTATATATGTACTATTATAAACATACTACTTCTCAGGTTTTTTCCCTCTAGAACTGCAGTTATGATGGAGAAAAGGTAATCAGAAATTGTTAAGTAGAATAAAAATGGTATAATTTACCACAGTGATAGAAGTGACAATAGAAAACACATTGTTTAAAAAGTATTACATATTGGTTTTCTTTTTATATTCATGAGAGAAAGCATGTGCACATGAGAAAGAGAGAGAGAGAGTGTGAGACCCTCAGCAGAGTCTCCTCATGCTGCAATCTTCTTCCGGCCCTCCAGCTTGTCAGGATATTGGGTGTGTGTGTGCATGGTGTGCTTTCAAGTCGACTTGGGATCAGAACCCACTATTTTCCATACAGCTTATAGATAGCACTGCAGTTCAGTACGCTGCTGCCCGCCAAGGATAGGTGTGTTCGAAATTTTTTTACATTTCCTTCATCTAGTATTCTGTGACGTAGTCACTGAATTTCTTATTCTCCTGGGTTATCATAATAGTGCTTCTCAAACCTTTAACGTGAGTAGCAAATTCCCTAAGGATTTTGCTAAAATGTGTATGGATTCTGATTCTTTAGGTCTGGGATGGTATGCTTGTTTCTGGCTAAAGATCCCAAAGCTCTTGGCTTGCAGTCACAATTTGTATAGCAAGATTGAAGAGCATGGAGTCTCAAATGGGGCAATTGTCCACTTGTGACACATTCATTAGATTCCTTGTTTTAAAATAACACAGAATGCTAGATATCACCCAGAATCAGAGAATCTAAATTTTGAAACTAGAATCCCTCCCCGCTTTCTTTTGCAAAGTACATAGCCAATCAGTTACACAATTGGGAGATGTATTTGCATTTGACCCTAAATGTTAAATATGAGAGTCAAAGGACACTTCTTCACATATAATCAAATGAAAACAAGGCTATTGAACAGAGAACTGATGCAATTACTGCCAGAAACGTGTTATTTCAAATCATCCGTATTTTAAAGATCTTTTGGTGTCCTCTCTCTCTATTTTACAGTGTAGGCTTCAACTTTAGACTAGTAGCCCTCAAACTTCACAGAATATTAGAATCACCTGGAAGGTTGGTAAATAAATCACTAAGCTCAACCTTAGAGTTTCTGATTCAGCAGGTTTGGATTGGGATCCAACAATTTGCATGTCTGTTTTCAGCTGCTGATGGTCTGGGGATAACGCTTTGCCTTAGAACTATTGCTTGGTCATGGGCACTCATAAAATCTAAAATTTTGGGGACCAGTAGTTGGCATAATGGCTATGTCACTGGACTCCCATGTAGTCGACCGTGTTTTGATTCCCGGACCTGATGGGTTAAACTCATACCAGTATGTGTGCGTGCCCAAGATCCTGAGAGGAGAATAGAGGAGAAGGGATTGCAGCATTGCCATCCCCCCGGGGAGGATAATTTCTCGCTTTCTGTCTCTCTGTCTCTCTATCTTTCTGGTGAGTGCACATGCCCTATAGCAAAAACCTCTTCCAAAAAAGAGAAAAAAAATCTAAAAATTTGGTGTTCTATTGCAATTATTTATTTATGTATTGCTTAACATGGGCACATTTATTGAGGGCCAACTGTTTACCCACACGCCCGGGCAGTCCATGGGCCTTAAAATAGAAACATGAGATCTGGTGCCTGTTTACTTATTCTTGTGACTCTGTGAACTCCATTGTGTCCTCCAGCTCTCTGATTCTGTTAAGTCTGTTGCTTAGCATTTCAGTCTCTCAGATGTTCACTGGTTATTCGAAGATGCATCCAGCCACAAATTGGTCCCCACATCTTCACTACAGAGGGTATTCTTATTATCTCAGATCTTGGCACCTTCATTATTTATTGCATTGGTAGAGCTATAATTGTAAAACTCAGACAAGTCAACAGGAGAAGGAAAAATCTATCATATTTACCCATATTTTGCTTACTGTGTTCTTTCTTCTTCTTGGATATTCCAAAGTTCCTTCTTTTATCATTTTCTTTCTCTTTAGAGAACGTCCTTTAGCCGTTATTTTAGAGTAGGTATGCTGCTGAAAAATTTCCTTAATTTTTGTGATCTGAGAATGCCATGATTCCCCTTTGATATCCGAAGGGTATTTTCACTGGTATAGAATTCTAGGATGATAGTTCATTTCTTTTTGCATTGAGAAATTTTGTGTTATTTCCTTCTGGCCTCTGTGGTTTCTAATAAACAATCGAGTCTTTTTTTTTTTTTTTTTTTTTTTTGTATATGTTTTTGCATGAGCTCAAGAGGGAAAGTGAGAAATCACTCACCCACCTGCCTCCCCCAGGAGGAATGGTCATCCTGTAATCCTTTCTCTTCATTCTCCTCCTGGGATCTTGGACATGCACATACACATGCCCAATATAAGTTTCAAGCCACTGGGTCTGGGACTCAATCTGTGGTCAGTCATATGGGAGCTCAGTCACATAACTACCACACTATCTGCTGGCCCTACAATCCACTCTTAATCTAATGGTATCTCCTCTATAATTAGGAGTCCTTGTTCTTCCCCTCAAGATTTTTTTCTCTTTTTAGTTTTCAGGGGTTTAAATATAATGTATCATGCCATAAATTTCTTTGGGTTTATCATGCTTTGGTTTCACTTATCTGCTCCTCTTGTCCAGAGTTTTGGAAATTTCAGCCATTTCTTTGAGTACTTTTCCAGTTATACTCTCTTTTTCTTCTTCTTCTGGCACTAAAATGACACATATATTACTTCTCTTCTTATAATACCATAAATCCCTGGGAATTCATTCATTTTGTTTTTCAGTCTCTTTTTTTCCTGTTGATCAGACTGAATAATTATCATCATTCTATCTTCAAATTCAGCGTTTTTTCCCCTCTGTCCTTGCCTCCATTCTGCTGTTAAGTTCATCCATTGAATTTTTGTTTCAGTTATATTTTTCGGTTCTAAAATTTGCATTCATTGTATCTTCTGTTCTAATGCTTTATTTTAATGTTTTATTTGCTTCAAGTGTCTTCATAATCACTCATTGGAGCTTTTTTATGTTGGTTGTTATAAAATCTTTATAAGATAATTCCAGCATCTGTGTCCTCTGTTTTGACATCTGTTCTTGTCCTTTCTCATTTACAATGAGATTTTTTTTTCTTGATAGGCATAATTTTGGACTGAATTCTAGACATTTTGAGTACTATGCTATAAGACTGTAGATCTCATTTAAATATTATGTTTGTGGGCTCCACATATATCTTCGGAGAGGGGTCCAAGTTATTGTTCCCAGATGGTGGTCGAGGTCTAGGTTGTACAATCAGCTAAGTTGGAGGAGTTGCCTTGTTGGAAGTTCAGAGTCTTACTCTGCTGACCACCTTGGCTGCAAGAGGTCACAGAGCACTTGTTACCTATTGCATTAGGCTATTTACTATTCATGTGGCTTCAATGATACCTCAGAAGAAGTGAGTATACTTGGCTTTGGGTGGTAATGGACATACTGGTTCCTGGAGTCAAGTCATTGTTTTGTAAATGTTTTCTGGCTTGTGCAGTTGCTCCCCCCCCTTTTCTTTTCTGGTCCACTGCTAAGGAGAGCACACTATTTTGGGGACTTTTTGTCTTTATCTATTGCTGTTTCTGGTTGCCCGCTTCTCTAGCACATCATGTAATGTGAGGCAAGATGGAAACCAAGGGAACTCAAAGCCATTTTTTAAGTTATTTCACCTGAAAGAGAGAGAGGAGAGAGGGGAGAGAGATAGAGAGAGAGAGAGAGAGAGAGAGAGAGAGAGAGAAAGCCACCCCCAAAAGGGTCTTCATACTATAATCCATTCTAGTCTCAACCAGTATGGATTATAGGCATACACACATTTACCTGGAGTGCTCAAGGAGGTTCAAGGACACGAACCCAAGATTTGGCTCATGTGACTCCATTTACATTACTCCTACATCACCAGGTGGCCCTCAAAAGTCATCTGTTTTGGCAGGTTCTGAGGTTGTTACAGTTCATAATCTCTCCAATTAAGAATTTTCCCATATTTATTTTATACATTATATCCAGTGTGTTAGCTCTTAAGTAGCAAAGTATATAGGTAAAAATATCTATTCTGTCTTTTCAGAGATCCTTCTTGGCTTTTAGGTGCATAACTATATTAACTAAAATTCAAATTTCCTAAATATTTAGATTTAATATGCAATAACAATTGGAAAGTTATACTATAGAAAAAAGTCAACTACATTTCATGACTAGTAGTAACCACACTCTGATTTTGTTGATTCATGCATTTTGTTTCAAAATGCTGATTTTTAGTAAACCAAATTGTTTGGTGCTAAGAGAAAGAAAAGATGTTGTAAGTTGCTACTCAAAGATGAATGAAGGTTAATAGATCAATGATCAACGCTCATTGCATACTTACAGCATGCCAGACACTGAGAGGATACAGTATACAATGAGATGGACACAGCTAAGGCAGGAGCAGCTTTGTGGGCATGTGATTTGTGCCCTTATACAGTGCCTTACTCTTACAAGGACACTGTGTTTGGTTTAATGCTATCTTACAACCATCTTGAAATTCACAATAATCTTACTTTTGAAACTGTCACTTAAGTGAATTTTGATGGAACATGGCCCATGCACGTGAGCCAAGGATATGGATAATATTTATGCCCCTTGTTTCTGCTGTCCTATTTGTAGTGTTTGCAGTGCTCCACATACAGAGAATTTTGGTGCACCTACAAGGAAGTGGGAGTTCAGTGAGATTTGCCCAAGTATAAGGTAAGTATTGAGTAAGTGGAGACACTGGTAGTCATTGGAGGCTGTGTTCACCATTAAAACCAGAACAGAAAATGTAGAAAGAAGGCAAGGACAATCCAATAATTTTAAACAATTAAGGGTCTTGTCATTTTTTTAAAGAATTATTTTATTATTTAATTGTATTTATCATTATTTTTTAGTTTGACTAGTGAGAGACAGAGAGAAAGAGAGAGACATTGGGGGAAAGTGAGAAAGCAACCAACCAAGTCCAAGTCCGGAACTCAAACCACAGTCCACCATGTGGGAGTCCAGCACCCTAACCACCACGCCAACCTCCAGCCCCCTCTTCTTAACAAGTGTGTCACTCCCTGGTATTAACCAACAACTTAAGCTGAAAATGATGAAAGGAAAGAGAAAGCAACCTGCAACTCCCTCTCCATTATGTCCTTCCATACTCATTAGCAAGCTGATCATAGAAAGTGTTGGTAGAATATGTGCATTTCAAAAAGGGAAATAAAATCATTCAAGTTTGTTTTGTGCGGCAATTCCACTCTACTGTTAAGAACAAAATACATATGCATGTGCAAGCTATGAACTATATAATTTCAGTGATTCTGAAACTATAGGTAAAGGGTACACAAGTTAAATATCTTTTATTTGCATTTAAAACTAGCATCACCCAAAAGATGAATGGCAAATTCCATGCTAGTGATTTACATTTTTTAATTTTGTTCATTAAAATGATATTAAATAGCAAATAAAAAATACCATGACAATTTGAAAGAGAGATCATAGAAGAAAGGAAAAGTCTAAATGCTAGCACCTTTCATGGCGTGTTTTTCTTGCCTTTGAACGAGGGGTTCTGGGTTTGCCTTTTGCACTGGGCTGTGTGAATCATGTAGCTGGCTGTATTCCAGGCCTGAGTTGACTGAGAATGTAATGAGGGAACATCACTTAGCCTAATTACTAGAGAATGTTGTTAAAATGCTCACAGGGACTTTGCCAAAGAAGATTGGGATCTCTTTGCATCGTTATTGTGATTCTTTACGGGGGATGAAGTAAGAATCATTTCACATTTATTAATGGATGAAGATTAGAGATACTGCATTTTTTAAAATAGTTTTTTATTGAGTGACATTCACAAATATATTCCAGTTTTACTATGTTCATAAGAACCCACTTAAACATGAAACCATTTACATGTGAGCTCTCATTTTAAAATTAGGTTGCTAAAATCTCCTTATCTGTGAAGGGCAGATAAATAACTGGAAAAAAATCTGAAAAAAAAAAAAAAAAAAAAAAAGGTGAGGTCAACATCCTCTAGCCTAGCTGATCCAGAAAATTCTCTAGATTGGGGGAGGACAGGAAGATCCCTCAAAACACTACCTGTCTTTCTCCATTTCCTGCCACTCATTGTCCAAAAGTGATACATCACAGGGGACTTCTTGTGTGCCCTGGTGGCATGATTTCGTTATGTGGGCACCTAGATGCTGGACCCTTGACTGGCTCCTGCTATGGTTGGCATTCTAGAAATGGGCAGAAGCTCAAGTATTCCTGGAGGCTGAAACACCTCAAGACCCTATGTAAGTAATGAGTCAGTCATAATACAGGGATGGAAGGCAGATAAACTGGATCCATTATGATCTCAAACATAGATGGAATTCCAAATTGGAAAATGTGCTTTGTGACATTGTTGCAAAAAAATAGCTTCAGGGATATTCTCAAATAGTACCCAAGTTCAATTCTAGAGGAGAAATAACCAGTACTAGTGACAGAGATATTTAAAGAATCAAATTCAGGAAGAATAACATTTTTCCAGATGGGTTAGAAGAAAGTACAACAGTTAGGATGTTAAGTTTTTAATTTCATCACTTTATTCTTGAGTTGTTTGTAATATATAAGCAATTACATTTGTTTTAATACAAGTATCTATGTATTTGTCAGTTACATGCTGTTTCTTATTGACTACATCCACCTGAAGGGTATCAGAATAAATTTAGCATTTGAAAGTATTTTTATATTTTTTACAAAAGCCCCAATGTTTATTTAAAAACCCTCTCTATTAAACCCCTGGCTAATATAGTCAGAAGTTAAGATGTACATACTTAAATAGATTTTTTTTTCTTTTTAAAGGGTTTTGTCATAGGGCACATGTGCTTGCCAGAGAGAGACAGACAGAAGGGGAAGTGAGAAATCACCACCCCCGCAGAGGGCATGACCACGCTGCAATCCCTTCTCCTTCATTCTCCTCTCAGAAATTTGGGCATGCGCACACACACATACCTGAAGTGATTTTCAAGCCTCTGGATCCAGGGTCTGAACCACGGAGGTTCATGTGGAAGTCCAGTGCTTTAACCACCACACCACCTGCTGACCCTCTTAAGTTGATTTTATATTGTTATTGGGAAATGTTAGTTACCAATTACAGAAAAACAAAACAAAACAAAAATTCAAAAATGTAAGAAAAAGAATTTGTATAATTATTGAATGGAAAAATAAATATTACAGTCAGCTTACTCAAGAAGGAAGCTCTGTAGTACCCCCAGTTTATTGACAAAATTATGGGAATTAAATTTTGAAGTTCAAGGCACTTGTGTTGTTTATAAGTTGCACAAAGAGTGAGCCATTTATATACTTTATGTTTTAGAATTTAAGTCTGGACAAATCAACTAGAACTGAAAATAATTTGATATGACACAGCTGCAACTGTTTAAAAGCACAGCTATTAAAATTCTTCTAGTCCTTTAATACCAGCTGAAAGTAATCATGGTTTTTTAATGTGGCAGAATTTATTAGTAGTCTGTTTAAAGGTGCATTTAAGATATTTCTTTAATTCATAAAATAATTACCATTTTTTCCACACTCAATAAAAGTAAATTCTTCCAACATACTCAACTTCCAACTAATAATAAAATTATCTTTCTTTCTCAAAAAATAACTCACTAAAATAGTAGCTAAAATTAAATTTTAACACATTTAAATTTATGTCTTGAAGTTTCATTTTTTCCCCTATAGTTTTCAGAATCAGATTTCATTTTGATTAATAGGATTGCTATACTGTCTGTTCTAGCTTTATTTAAATTATGTTATGGTAGCTATCATTATAATTACCATTGTTATTATTTTACTTGGGTGTTCAGTTTCTTCACCAGTATTGCTTTGGGATCCAAGAAGAAATATATACTTTTTTAGCCCTTAAATTTCTATATGCAGGTGAATATCCATTAGACTTTGGGGAGGATCTTTGACAAATGGAACAGTTGTCCCATCTAGGAATTCAAGTAAATTCAACGTTTAATGTTACTTCTAATATGTCTAATTATATCTTTGATTTTATAATAACTTTAAAATATATTATTTAGGTATAATTATTTGAAACTACTGAAACTGTATTCCCATTTGCTACCACCAGTGCTGATTGAGAAAGAGTAATTAGAGTTCATTTGGTTTTATTTAAACAATTTGGGACAAGTTGAGACAGATTGAGAATAAAATTATGTTCATCACTCTTCGTATGTCCTTTTCCCATGTAATCCGTCATTGTGTAATATGCCTCTATATTTTTCTCTAAGATTCTCACTGTAGAAATAAAAAAAAAGTTTTCATAGGCATGCTATTTGTCACAGGGACAAAATTAAATTTCTTTCCATGCCATGGAGGAGCCTAATAAGCTTTCATAACATCGATTTCTACTTTGTTCAATATAAATTTTCTTTTCCAACAAAAGTGTTCTGGTCTCTGTGCCTCACAACTTGGCATAAGCTGATCTACCTCCCTAATAATCCTTTTGCCTTAACTATGCCAGTCTTACTGTCTCATTCTGCACCTCCTCTGTAAGGGCGCTGTCCACCAGTACACTTTTCAGAGTGGAAAGGAGTGTCCTGAGACAATACGTGTACATCTGTTTCTCTTTTGGAGACTGGAAAATAATTTAGTGTTTTAGATGACTTTTTCTTCAGAAGAAAACATTTGTGTTTGTAGCCGTTTTGTAGCAAGCTGGCCCCTACCATCCCAGCTCATTGTCGTGGTATCTGGAGCAAACGATCTGGGTGCTGCACCCCTTGTTTTTCCTTGGGCGGTCGATGACCAGATCCTCTTGAACCAGCTCAGTGCCCAAGGGCTTCCTCTTAACCCACTGTGTAGCGGTCCTGGGATAGTAAGGCACACAGAACTATCGTGATGCTTGGGAAATAAGAAGTCCTGGAGAATCAATATTATCAGCTTCCTTTTCCTACAGGTGGGATAATTCAGAGGTGAGGTTCTCAATGTCTTCCATAGCTGCTCAGTGGATCTGAGCGTAGTTCTCCCCACATATAATCTACTCAGTAACCAATATGCAATCCATCCCTTTCTTGTCTCTATCCCTACTCTCCTGATGGTACTTCCTATGACTTTTAGCTGCATAAATACTGGTGCTCATCTCTTTGGATCAGTGCCTGCTTCTGGAAACTTACCCCAACTTATACATTGTTTGTAAAGTACATGAAACCTTGTAATTACAAAGAAAGATCACCATAGTAACCTAAACTTCTAAGTCCCCTATTACTGTGAATCACCCATTCTGATGCCAATGATTTACATATCTCCGGTCTGATGATCTCCTAGAGAGCAGAGAAGAACCTTGCTTGAGTTGTTAGAGAGCTGGGTTCTCATGTCTGTGGTTCGCATGCCCGGGCTGCATGACTTTCTCGAGCCACATGTTCTCTCTTGAACAGAGCTTCCACATCTGTAAACATATGACTATCTTCCAAGGGAGTTGACGGAAAGTGATAATGAAAGCGAACTGTCTCTGAATAGAAAACGAAACCGTTCTCAGTAGAGAAACAGTTTTGACTGCAGAAAGACAGTCAAGAAGAAAATAGACACAAAAAGCAGGAATTCTATAAAGCCAAATGTCGGTCTCACTTCTTTTTTCCTAAGATACTGGAAATTGATTTCCTTGGTGAAGTAAATACTTTTATGAAGTATTTGCTTTGGATTTCTCTGATTATATCTTCAATAAAAATGGTCCTTTTCATATCTCCCTTGGGTGAACAAATCAATATGAAAATTCAGTATTTGGGATGAATTTCACTTTTACCTATCCAAACCTCAGCATCACTAAAATATTAATCTATTATCTGAAGTCATTTCAACTAATATTAAGCAGATGCAAATGTAATAAAATTATTTAATCTATTCCAAATTTTACAAAATATGTATATCTCTCGCTGAAGGTAAAATTTCCAGAAGAGTCTGGAAAAGTGAAAGAATATTCAGAAACAAAATGTCACAGACCCAAAAACTAAATGAACATTCACATCACTTCATGTACCTGCGACCATCTTTGGCAATTTAATTTCTTTCTATCAGCTTCTGTTCAAATGTGGAGGCAAGACTGAAGACTGGCAGAGTAAGTAATACATCACTTGGAGTTGTCCTCTATCTATTGGATCCAAGATCATTCATATTTAATGTAGCACTTGACTTCTAAAACTTTTTTTTTTTTTTCAAAAGCAGAGCTCAGCATTCCCTTTCCAATAATATGCATGGGATGAATTTACGTGCCAGAGTCTGGCTGTGTTGATCACACATTCCATTCCATCTATGTTATCAGGCACACATGAGAGGTGAACCACAGCCATGGAGGTCTTCGCCTTCCTTTCACTGCACACCTGGAGAACCCAGTGTCCACTAAGCACGGCCTTCAGCCCTTCACCAGGCCAAAGCCATTTGTAACTTCTGACAAAATATTTACCTAAAGGCAAGATAAATTACCCAGTGGGCATTTTGTTTTCCTATTTTTCTGGGGCATAGAAAAACACCCTCATATTAAAACTGATTTCGGATAAAGATGAACCAAAAAAAAAAAGTCAAGAAAATTACTGAAATCTTCATAGCCTTTCTTTAACACTGATGATAACTTGTTAGTTTTTTCTTCTTTTCCCTTTTTTTTTCCTTGTTATAAAGCGTTTCTAACATGTCTACTTAGTTTCCAAGAATTCATCGTTTGTATCACTTGGAGGTTGAGACCAGCCCATGTGATAAAACACACAGTATGCTTAGATTTGGTTTCGGAAATGTTTGATTACTTAACAGCAGTTCATTCTGAAATGTGACTTTTGTAACAATGTGTAACTTGGTTTATAGCCTAAAACCTTACTTTTTGTTGTCGTATTTAAAACCCTTACTTTGTTCTACAAAAAAGTCCTATGACTAAGACTCAGCAAGAATCAAGGTCTCTCTTGTTAGTAGATGCAATGTGGGTCTTGAAATGTGAATTCAGAGATGTTTCCAAATCCACCAGTTAAAGACAATGATAGCTGCTACCTAGAAATCAAGACATTTATTTAACCTGCATCAGAGTTGGGTTCTGTGGCACAAACTCCGCTTTGTGCTTTGCCTAATTGGATCCCACCCAGCTTCCATGCCTTGCTCAACCTCACCTCCTTCTTGGAGGCCTCTAGGATCTTCCTAATCTATAGTCACATTTACTGTTCAATATCTATAACCACAAATCTACAAAATAGTAATTGCTCATGTATAGTGTACATTGTTAGTTCACATTTCATCTTATACACTCTTTTAGCACTGGCACCTGTGTTTCTATTGTTCAGTCACTGTGTGGTTTATTAATTATATTTTGGGAAGAAAAGTATGGGTCCTGCGAGCCGGCTGGTGTGCATGCTTCTGGTGCACGCCCTGGAACAGTAGTTAGCTAGGAAATAGCCAGGCTGATGTTCTGCCCCAGTAGGGAGAGAAGGCAGAAGTAGCTGCAACTCTAAAGGCTGCCCTAAGCTGGCTAAGTCCTGGAGAACCAATATATCAGCTTACTCTTCCTACAGGTGGGATAATTCAGAGGTGAGGTCCGCAATGTCTTCCATAGATGCTCAGTGGAACTGAGTGTAGTTCTCCCGCATATAATCTACTCAGTAACCAACATGCAAACTGTCTCTTTGTCTCTATCCCTACTCTGTAACGTCTAGCTACATAAACTACTGGTACTCACATCCTTAGATCAGTGGATGAAAATAGGGTGGAAACCGAGGCGTGCAATTGTCTGTGTTCAGCCCTGCCTCACTCAGAAAGTGGCTTCACTTGGGAGTAGCACTTCACAGCTACTACAGAGTAGCCATTTCTCCACCATCATGCTGGGTCCCGCCTTTCCTGAAGGCTCTTTTCTGGTTAGTCCTGCTAGGACTGTTTGTGGAACTGGTATTCGGCCTGGGCTATTTTGTCCTGTCCTTGTTCTGTTGCATGTGGGGACATGAGGTTCTGAAGAGAAGGAGGGAGAGAAGAGCACCTACTCTGTATTCAGTCAGGCTCGGGAAGCTCCTGGGCACCCTGACTGCAGAGCAACTGGAGCACCAGCTCAGGTGAGATAGGCCTCAGCCCCGCTATCATGCGGCTAACTTCAGACCAGGCCCACTCCAACCCTCGATGCTCCAGGTGGACAGCCTGCTGGTTAGGTCTGTGATTTCAGTTTTCTGCATCCTTTCCTTGATCTTCTGCTGTAGTCTTACCTTTGAACATCTCCTTGGTTTTGGTGAAATCTTCAAAAAGACTCACTGTGAATCTGAGGCAATTTATAAAAATTACATACTCCAGAAAAGAGACTTGTTTGTCTCATTATTTGGGAGAGGTGATTTTGGAGCACTGGAAGGGCATTGGGAAGACTCTGTTTCACGTATCCTGTTTCAAGTAATGGTTAAGTCTATCCAGGCTGGGTATTAAAAGCAAATATTCTCTTTATGTCTTTTAACATTTATTGCATTCTTTTTTTTCCGGAGAGGTATAAATTCTAAGTCTTGGGATTTTCTGGGTTTTTGTTTGTTTGTTTTTCGTTTTTTTTTAACTGCCTGCCTTGATTTTTTACTTTTCAGTCATTAATAGTATTGAAAAATTAAAATATCTTTAGAATGTCAAAAATTGTTATTTGTTTCACAAAACTTGGTAGACAACTGTGTTTATTTGTGAGTCTCAATACTTCTGTTAATTATTTTATACAGCAGAACCTTGATTTACCGGAGATAGAAGAACAGATTGGAAAAAAGTCTTTTCAGTGTAGTATGCTGAAAACAAAAAGTAGGAAAGTTGGCAGTACTTCCAATACCCTTCTGTGTCCATTTCTGTGCTTTATTTATTTTCCATCTCTGAATATTCATGCCACTCCCATCTCAATTGAGTTCAAGCCTATTTAATTCTAACCAGTAGACTTAATGGGCTACCAACTTGAGGACTCATACACTTTGTAGCTGTGGTTAATTTGAAGACTTTTATGTCTCAATTCTGAGGGTTTTCATCAAGCACATGCATATCTGAAGGTTTCCAATATTTTTTTCAGTTTCAGAAATATGATTTCTTGATGTGGGACAATGCCTTTACCTGGCCTTTGTCTGGATCATGCACCTGGCCTCAGTATGCCTTGGAGCAGGAACCTTGAAAATCTCTCTCCAGGGAGCTGAGGTCCTATCACTGTTAAATGTGTATATCTCCTAGTGCTGCCAGCAAGGCCAGATGGTAGCACTGTCTAGTTCATTCTTTCTGAACATGCCTGATCTACTAGCACAGCTTTTCTCCATTGATTCCTTCTGGGACTACTCTGTCAGACTCATCTTGTCTTCAGAATGTTTCTTCGTTATGCAGGAGCTGTCCTATGTAATCGGCTGGTGTGCTCTGGAGACGCTTGCTCTGCCCAACGTGTCTGATGTGTTGAGTAGGCAACACACAGTATAGGGCTTGCCGAGCACAATGAAGTGCTATGAGATTTTCTAATTCAGAGCATCCCACGTCTTGCTTTCTCACTTCTGCCTTGTACTCAGGCTTCTTGCTGGGTATGAAGAGTAAGGGGTGAGTGGTGCCTCAGGCTCTGCAACTCTATTATTATAATTTCTGGATCTATTACTTGGTAGCTATTTGATGTCATGGAGTCAATAACTTTCTCTGGAGCTACTATGGCTGTTGAGTAAAAATAACTATTACATGGAATAACTGTGTGAAGTAAATCAGATAAATTATATGAGAACATTTAGTACAGAATCTGCCATAAAATAAATAATCAAATCTCAATTTCTTACTTAAAAATATTTTAGCACAAAGTAAGTGGGTTCTAGATCAAAGAATAGAGCAAAAGTAATAACAGTCAGCGAGGCTGGACCCACCTGGGAAGGTCCCAGGTGTGCATATTTTTTTAAAAAAAATTTTTTCTTTTTTTTGCTAAAGAGTGCATGCTCTTTCCGGAGAGAAAGAGACAGAGACAGAGAAAGGGAAAGTAAGAAATTACCCCTAGAGGGGATGGCAATGCCACAGTCCCCTCTCCTCTGCTCTGCTTTCAGAATTTTGGGCATGCATGGACATGCATCTAGCATGACCCTCAAGCCACTGGTCTGGGATTTGAATGGTAGTTGGCCATGTGGGAGTATAATACCTTAACCACCATGCCAAATGCTGGCCCTCCAGGTTTCCATCTTGAGGCCTCCTAGAACATGCTGGCTGTGCATTTACCCAAGATTCAGGCTGACCAAAGCTAGGGGTAGATCACAACTTAGAGACCCTTTCAGAGGTACCTCCTTTCCATCTCTCTCATGGAAAAAAAATAAAGACCTAATTATTTATGTATTAACCTACTTTATTTATGTGCTAACCTACTCACTGGCATTTGAGTTGTTTACTGGTTTCAAATACAAATAAATATTCTATGAATATCAGTAGACCTATAAACTAAAGTATACAAATTTTCAAAAGGGGCCAGCAGGTGGTATGGTGGTCAAGTCACTGGACTCTCACATGGTCAAAGTTCGAGACCCAGACCCAGTGACTTGGAAATCCTGCTGAGTGTGACTGCATGAATGCAAAACTCCCAAAAAGAGAAGGGATTGTTGTATGGCCAAACCTTGTGGTGGATGATTTCTCAGTTTCCCTCTCTCTGCTCACTTTCTGGCAAGCATACACCCCCTATGGCAAAAATATAAAATAAAATAAAACAAAATAAAAATAAAAATAAATTTAAAGAAAACATAGGGGAAATCACTGACCACTGATTTGGCATTTTTTAAAAATTATAAAATGAATAAAAAATGAGTTATACTTAACCAGATGAAATACTTTTTCTTTTCAGATGCCACCGGTAAGAAATGAGAAACAAGCCACAGAGTAAAATCAAATATGTGTGAATATATATCTGACAGAAGGTGTTTATCTAGAACATATAAAAAATTCTTACAGTTCAATAACAAGAAGACAATACAATGTGAAAGAATAAAAGGGGCAAATATTTAAACACAGACTTTTCACCAAAGACAGTACATGGGCAATTAAATCCATCTAGAAAACGTTCAGTGTATTTAGTCTTAATGAAAATAAAAATTAAAACCATGAAACCCCTGTATCCCTTCCACAGTGTCTGAGGTTAAAGAGTGAGCATACTGCATGTTGACGAGAATGTGAGCAATTAGAGTGTCTATGCTGCTGGTGAGCATGCAGAAGGTACAGCTTACAGCTACCTCAGAAAGTCACTAGGCAGTAGTGCACTCGAGGTTGAGCGTAAACCTACTATGTAACCTAGCTATTCTATCCCTTAGCATTTACCCAAGAGAAATAAAAACATATATCCACCACTAACATGTGTACTGTAATTTAAAAGAAAAAGATCTAAACTCAATATATAGAATTTATGTTAAAAAAATATTAAAGGGTCAGCAGGTGGCATGGTGGTTAAGATGCTGGATGCCCAACAGCTAACTCCGCAGTTCTAGTCCTGGACTGGACAGCTTGAAAATCATGGTGGGTATATATGCGTGAGCACCTAAAATCCCAAGAGGAGGATGGAAGCCAAAGGATTGTGGTGTGGCCGTACTCCTGGAGGATGATTCACTTTCTCTTTCATCCTTTCTCTATCTCTGGTGAGCTCACACACTCTATGACAAAAATTTAAAAAAAAATGAAAAAGAAAACAAGCTCAAAATGTACAAACCAATATATCAGAGTCATTTAAGTTTTGTAATATAGATCAGTATCTCAAAGAGTCAATTAAAATTATTTATCAACTCACGGCCCTGTTCATTTTCATTGATTATTTTCTAAAATAAGAAGGACAAGGCTTTTCGGAATTATCATATAAAGTGAAAATTAATGCAGAAATAAAGGGAAAATAAACAAAAAGCACTACCCAGCACTGCAAAATATATATGCATAAGATATATGTTAATAAAAACACTAAGAAATAAAATAATTTTTTTCTTTTTCTTTTTTTTAACTGTAGGGCGCGTGCACTCGCCAGACAGACAGAGACATAGAGACAGAAAGCGAGAAATCTCCCCCCAGGGGGGATGGTCACGCTGCAATCCCTTCTCCTCCATTTTCCTCTCAGGATCTTGGGCATGCACACACACGCGCCCAGCGTGAGTTTTAAGCCACCGGGTCCGGGACGCGAACCGCAGTCGACTACGTGGGAGTCCAGCGACATAGCCATTACAGTAACTGCTGGTTCCCAGAAATAAAATAATTTTAAGATAAACATGCTAGACCCAGAATTTTATGCTTCTGATTAGTCTTCACATATCCAAGAGTAGCTTTCAGATATATTTCATGGGTGCAATATGTTATACAAGAGTCAATTAGTTTGCCAGATGAGATCTGGTTTAAGGTCTAGGTGTGTGTTCTTGGGCAAGTCACTTGGTCTTCCTGACATTCAGATTGATTCTAATATTATATGAGTTCTAGAGTATCTTCAAATTCTAAAATAATGATTTTTCTTATGCACTAACTCTCTCATCTGTAAACCGCACAATTTGAGATATAGTCTTAAAAGGAAATATTCTTGCCATTGGTATTATTTCTATATCAGTATGACATTACGTCTCTCACCAAATTAAAAAAAAATATTAGAGTTGTTATTGATGTATGAAATGGTTATGTTAAAGAAAATCTTGTATACTTAAATGCTTTATAAAATGACTTTGCACGATTTATACAAAGTAGACAAACTGTAATATGGTATACACTTTTTAAGAATTTGGATAAGATATTTTAAATTTGATTAAATATATATATATATATATATATATATATATATAATGTAAAAATGTAGCAAATCCTTTCACTTTCTTTCAGTCATTCAGGTACTATATTAAGCTGTGTAATTCACACCCCAATTGACAGCTACAAAATAAACTGTTCTAGAAATATGAAACCCTTGTCTAATAATTCTCTCCATATGTTTCTGGCAAATAAATAATTGAGGTTTAAAAGAAATGCTATCTTTGCTCTCATTTCAAAAGAACAAAGACCTAGTATCCTTTCTACTTCTTAGAAAAGTTCTTTGCATCATAGATCAAGTCACTTACATTTGAAGGAAGCCAATATTAATATTTCCTTTTCATCTTATAGTGCTTATAAAGTAGTTCAAACGATTTCCACACATCTGCAACCTAGATGTAGCTGTATCATGTCCTCTAAAGATGTAATTCTAACATTCACATACGTTAAAAATTATCCAAAGGACTTTCAGCCAACTAAATCCTCTCCTAATCATCCTAAACCATGTGCTAATCAACCAGGGACACCAAGCAGTCAATAAACTGAGAAGTAAAAATAAGAACTTGCTATTTAACAGTTGGCAGAGCAGAGATGGGGATACCCTTTCCATCTCTTCACTCATGCCTTTAAAAATCTAGCCTACATACTCATAGGTCAGTTTAAAAGCATAGTTCAAAAGCATAGTTTAACTTTTTTATTAGTAAAAAACAAAACAAAACAAAACAAACAAACAAAAAAAACAAGCCAGGACACAGGACACTGTATCTCAGGAACACAGAGATAAGTTGCTAGGTCAGTTCATCTTGTAATTCTCTGTCTTCTAAAGTTTCTTACCTGTTCAAAACACAGCCAGGTTGTACCTTAGACTTTCTTGCCTGAAAAATAAATAAAGAGAAACATTAAAAAAATATACAAAACTCTGGACCAGCAGTTAACGTAATGGCTATGTCGCTGGACTCCCACGTAGTTGACTGCGGTTCGAGTCCCGGACCTGGTGGCTTAGACTCACGCCGGGCACGTGTGCGTGCGTGCCCAAGATCCCGAGATGAGAATGGAGGAGAAGGGATTGCGGCGTGACCATCCCCCCTGGGGGGTGATTTCTCGCTTTCTGTCTCTCTGTCTGTCTAGCGAGCGCACACGTACTATAGCAAAAACCTCTTAAAAAAAAAAAACCTCAAATTCCCATTTTCTTTATATAAAATGATAAAACTAAATATGCATTAAACAGATGTATGTACACTGAGAAGAATTTTTCTTACCTAAGAAGAATATCTGCTTGAATAATATTTGGAAGACCAATAAGTCTTGCAAGCATTTGCTCTATTTCTTTAAAAAGGGAGCAATTACCTTTTTTTTTTTTTTTTTTTTTCCTGGTGACTTCCATAAAGCACTGTTTGTTAGCATTTAGTGTTTCCCATTTGGTGGTAATAATCTTTCTAAGTTTGACAAGATTTAAGTAATTTCAAATAGTCTTCAAGGCTCACTTTCAATTCATGTTTTAAATTGCAGTATATGAAGCATGTAAAACACTTGTTTCAATGAGAACACGACGCTTGCATTTAGTATTTACACAATATGAAATAAATCATGTCAGAATTAATAAGGTCTAATTCTATTAATGTCAGAAAAGATTAACGTAAGTTCCCTCTTCTAAGCAGCCTTACCCAATACTCTTTGAATTATTCTTGACAGTGTTAAAATTAGACTAAGCCTACAAATAGAATAGGCCAGCAAATAAATTGAAGTAATAAATTAAGATACTGTGTAAATAAAGGTATCTGTGTTAGAAGCAGCCAGATTTGATTGAAAATCCTTAGTAGATTTGTCATCAGTAACACACTTATTACTGCATCTCCTGAAGATTTTAGTTGTCTCTGAATTGAGCTTGTTTCTTGTGTATGTGTTAATGTTTGTTTGTTTTTTGTTAAATGCAATATTTATACAGTGGTCTTTATTTATCTACAAGAGATACATTCCAGAACTTTAGTGGCCATCTAAAACCGCAAATAGTACCCAACCATGTAGAGACTATGTTTCTTTGTATTACCGCATACCTATGATAAAGTTTAATTATAAATTAAGCACAGTAATAGGTGAATAATAATAACTAATAATAAAATAGAATAATTAGAACAAAATACTTTAATAAAAGTTATGGGAATAAGTTCTGTTTCTCTAAATATCTAGCTGTACTGAGAGTAAGTAAAACTGTGGAAAGCAAAACCATGGCTAAAGTGGATTATGGTACTTGGGATATAAAAATGTTAATATAATTAAGAGAGTCTATTAGACAGCAAATGAGCATGATTTAATAATGTAAAAAAGAGATTTTGCATGTCAGGTTGATTACAGGTAGTTAAAAATGTGATTTTTAACCTCATAAATTTGTAGAGTTAGCCAAAATGTGGATGGGTGGCTTAATTTGAATTATCCCTTTTATTTCCACATTTGTTTCCATTTGTTTTGCATAAATTTTTACTCAGAGGGATCTGTCCTTGTAGGAAGAGGGAAAACTAAGATGTCTGTTTAGTTTAACCTTTCACTGAACTTTTTCTATTGAGTCATGAGAAAGCATTGCTTTCATACATGCATGAAAAAAAGTTATTTTAAAATACGGTAGTAAATGATATTATTTTATTAAGAAAATATGGAAATTTGGAAATTTGGATGGGAGAGTTAGGAGGACTGGAAAAGAAAGATAAAATCATTTGGTATAATATAGAATGACATATTCATTTTTCCATATTCTTAATGGGCAAGGTACTTGACAAAGGATATTATCAATATATATCATTTATTATTTATATTATTTGATATATATATATATATATATATATATACTATTTAAAGTTTAGTCTAAAATTTTTTAACACTCTGAAATATTTTCTGTAAAACTCATTATCATCCAAAGTACAAATCTTAGTCAACACATAAAAGAAAATTTAGTTTTGATAATGATCTATAAACAAGTCATGATGTTATGTTCCCCAAATGAGCATGGTTTGGAAACTATGAGGTAATACATGTCTTCAAACATTCAATTGAAAAGAATAAACTGGAAAATATAGAGAGTATAATTGCAAAATTCATGACAAAGTTGCCTGTGGTTTATGTTGGAGTCTCATGATACATCTATTACATGAAATATCTCCGAAGGATTCAAAGAAAACTTTGTGGGGAAATGTGAACAAGACCTACAAAACAATTGTGTGAAAGCCAGAGAAATAATACTCTTCTCCATGGAGTTGTGGTGCTAGTGAAACTTAAGATAAATTAAATAGCTGTTAAACATTTACTCTGAGTATATTGTTATTTGAAGGACTTCAAGTGACATGGTAGGTACATGGGACATCATAACTGCCTTCACTAAATTCATAATACAACAGGATAGGTAAGATGGGTCATATATACATTTGTAATGACAATTGATAAAATGACTAAAAATAATCCAATGCAAAGCATCAGGTACTGAAAACAATTGCAATAGGCAATTTTCAAGGCTAATGACTGTAAGACATAATGACAAAATCGAATTAGAGCACGGGGATGATGAACGAATATAAAAAAGCACACATGAATTGATATTTAAGGAATAAAAGGTAAAAAATGTTTTCAAAATTCACTTTTGTAAGTGTAAAAAGATGTTCCACACGTGGCTGTTTATGATGGGGAAAGCTTGGAAACAATAGTGACTTTCAATAATAAAAATATAAAAAGAGTTTATCCATATCATGTAATTAGCTAGTAACTAAAAATCAATTATATTGTCTATGATAATAGTATTTAATTATTTGGGAAAATATTATACATGTTACAATAAAAAACAGAATAAACATATGAAGAATAATATTTATTGATTTATCCTAAACATCCAAAAGCTATTTCTGGTCAAGACATCAAAGTGAACACTGCCTACAACCACCCATCTCTGTAGCAAATATGCACACATGCATACAGCACACACAGACATACCAACTACGTACGTGTGCACACACAGAGAGCACATGCATATTTGTTATTGTTGTGGAATTCAAATTAAAAGATTTTTTCATGGATCATATTCCAAGAGAGAAATATCTACATTAAATAATAAGAAATTTTATGACCATACGTAGCTGCTGAGAGCTATTAATAAAGGTCAATGAGGTTGAGGCTATGTTACACTTACCGGTTGTAGCATTAAACATTACTCTGAAACTTTGTGGCTAAGAATGACACCTTATGAGCTGGCTCTTAGAGTCTGACTCAGGTGAATGCGTCTCTGATTTCACTGGGGTCTGTCAGCCAACGGTAGACACCCAGTGACTTAGCTGGATCTGGATAACTTAGGAGTCTCCACTCACATATCTGATAGGTGGTGCTAGCTGTCTGCTGTGCCACCTATCAGCAGCAGGCTAGCCCAGGCTTTGTTTTATAATAGTGAGGCTTCGAAAGCAGCAAGAGATAAAAACATTCCCCAATTCTCAACATTTAATCACAGTTGCTAATAATGTTTTACTGCTAAGGCGAGTCCCACGGCTAAGGCCGGAGTTAATTTTGGGAGAAAATACATATAGGTATGGATACAGAGAGGTGTGACTCATAAGGAGTCATTAATGGACCATGAAAATTCCAATCACAGAAAAAATTCCGGGATTGTGATAACATCTCAGAGTAAACTCTAGGAGTCTCTATTATAAAGATCTGACTGGACACTTGCACTGTGGAAAGCGAAGTTCAGGTACTTCTAAAGTTACCTAAAATAAGAGTGAGTGAGCACATTGGAAAGGAAGCACTTCGATGTCATACATGTTATATAAAATAAGTTACAAAATATAGTAATGAATCTAATAAAATAAGTCCATATTCCAAAAGGTTAAAAATATATTGTTGAATGGGGATAAGAGAGGTATGTGAAAATTATTTCTAGTCATGTAAATTTACAAAACTCAAAGATGTAAAGAAAAGAATAGTAACCATGAAACAACAATAACACACACACACACACACACACACACACACACACACACACACGGCTGGTATAAAGAGACATCTTGGCCTAGCAAACAGAGAATTAATGAACAAAATTGTTTTAAATAAAAAAAATATTTTAAAAGATCCACCACGTGGCTTTTTGGAAATCCGAAAGGATAGAATGAGAGAGAAGTGATATCTGAAGAAAGAAAATGTTTGGTAGTTTTTCAGAAATGAAGAAGTAAATGAGTTTTCAAGCTGAGGCCAACTGAAAGCCAAGAATTTTTTTTTTTTTTTTTTTAAGTATATGTGCGTGTAGGTCTATATAAGCAAAAACAAAAATAAATATAGCAAAATGTAAATGGTAAATCACTAATTGCATAATCTAAGATTATATTTTCTTCATACATTGCCACACTTTCTAACACTTTTATAATGAGTATATACTTATTTCATATTCATAGAAAGATCATTTAAATATAAAGATGTTAATGTCATGGGCATTTGGCAGGATGATGAGAGATAAATGAAAATTGAATAGATAAGAAATCTATATTAAGCCCTATATTAGTCTTTGAAGATCCTATAGAATTTGGCAAAAGGAACTTGATAATCCTAAATTAAACTCTTTTTTTTAAACTGAGCTTTTCTAAAACAGCAGAATTCTGCTGCTTTCTCATACTATAAAAGAATGTATTTTCCATGTGGACTGCCACTTGAGACCTAGAAGTCCCAAACCTTTTGATACAACAAACAGTGGTCTTCAAAAAGTTTATGGAAAATGTGCATTATGCATTTCTTTTTCTTTTTTGGGGCACCAAAATAAACACATGTTAGTTCCATTTTTCCACGGACTTTTGAAATACACTTTTAAGCCCTGGATTTCTCCCCTTTTTCACCCTTACAATATCTGAGAGGGCATAAAGGGACTTCCTTTTTCCAAAAATACTGTTATTAATAGCAAACAATGAACACGTTTTTAACTCTTCTAGGAAACAAGGCAAGGCCCTTTCTTTTGTCTTCCCAACTGGCAGCTTTTGGGATTACTTAAAATAGGTATCCAAGTTTATCTACTCTTGTTCTTCCCCTTGTGGTTATTTTGTTTACTGTGCAGACAAGGTTCCTCCCTCGCTCCTCACATACTGGGCGTGTATACTTCTCTTAACCACAGCTGAATATGACTATGGAGATTACACTGGCCAATCCAATGTTAGGAGATATGATGGATGTAGAGACTTGATATGTTATTGTATGTTCAGCTCTTTTGCTTTGATGGTCTACCATGGAAGAAACATGCCTACTACATATCCAGCTGCAGTGCACAGCTACCATTCATGGAGTAGATCTAAATCAGATCCATAGCCTGGAGCAAGTCCTCCAACCATTAGCTCCAAGCGGAACTTCCCAGTGACATACAAGCTACAATAGATCAGTCAAACAGTAGTTGACTCGTAGATCTACAAGTATGAGAATATATACTTCTTTTCGTAAGCTTGTTTTGATGCTTTTCGTTTTTGGTATATTATTATGACATTAGTTGACTAATAAGTGCTTTTCCCAATTTTTCTGCATCTAGGTACAGTCTCACCTTTATTATGAAAAGAAAAACAAAACAATAACAACCAATAGGTTTTGACGTGAAGTAAAATTAGACAAAAGTAGAGAGCAAACTGTTACATAATGCCATCTACTGAGCTTCCTGGAAATTTTTGAGTTTACATTAAGGTGACTGTCAGGTATTGTTTAGTATGCAGCTGCCGAGTTACCAATATGCTCTGCATTATCTGGTCACAATAGTGCTATTTTTATTAGGAAAACACAAATCATTTTGGTTCAGTAATAAAAACTGGTAGGGTTTCCTAATGCTCTCTGCTAAGAGCAATGCTGCCTTCTTTATTTGCAATGCTGAGATTTCCAACAGTTAAAGAAATTCATCCTGTCTTTTAATATACCTTTAGACATAATCCCCTACTGGATAAATTACTGTGTCATGCTGTCTTGAAAGCTGAGATTCTGGAATGAAGGTCTATTGGAGAAGGTCTTGTCTACCAGTGCTGTGATGGGAGTTTCTCATCATTTGTAAGCTTGTGGGCCAATGATCATGAGGGTGTTCAATCTACTCTTTCTCTGTTGGCTCACTCTCTAACCTCAACTTTTAATTGTCACTTATTCTGAGCATGGTTGTCCTGTGTTGCAAGAAGCATATCCACTCCTTACTCACTCGTCCTCAAATGAATTAGAATTGTTAAACTGAATTAAATGAAAAGTTATGGTGTTGATAGTTATGTTTTACTTTATTCCTTAGTAAGAATATAATGGGCCTCTTACCCTAGCTGAGACTTACTGTCTCACACCGTTATAGTGTGGTATAGTCTCGCTCGAGTCTACAGTCCTTAGTTCCTCATCTGAATCTTACGGTATCTTTTCTAAACATGTTGCATATCCTGAAATGTTGAACCACAATTGCTGAGTGTCTTGAAGTTTACCCTTTGCCTTGCGGTTTTACAGCATTAGGCTATTCCATGACACCAAAATGAAATGAAAAGCTGTAATACCTTAATAACTTTGAAAACAGGGAAGGTTTTCGCTTATCCTGGAAGGTTAAACTAACATTTCAGGTACCAGCTTCAAGCTCTCTCATCTAAACAAGAGAGCCTGGCATATTTAACAACATTTTGCAATTATTTCTTGGCGGTGATCTCAATGGCAAGGACTAGTAACACTTCTGTTCTCTGCTGCATAAAACTCTGCATAACCTTGGCTTATGTTTATCTTGATCGTTTTGCCATACTAAACCATAATTAAGAATGTAACCATTTTTAGGGAGTTCTGTGAATCCTTCCAGTGAATTAACACACCTTACAGTAATCCTAGCGATCCCTCCACTTGAAATACGTGTCAGAAAGAATAGTGGGCCTATAAAATCACATATTTTTAAATTGGTATCAGAAGTGAGAGTGATCTGGGGGATTCCCTAACTCTGTAATGGGCATCGAAAGTGATAGTCACAGAAATAACCCTGCCTCACTGAAACTGCACTTGGAGAAGAATGATGACGGGTCAAGTGCTGGGGAAACTTTGATTCCTGGATTTCCACTGGGTCACTAGTAGATGAAACTAAACTTGTGTTGTAATCTGTTACTGAAGGTAAAAGTGGTGATAGAATTTAGAAATTATGGATCCAACTCCTGTGGAATTGGATTACTGAATACACTAGAAAATGCAAAATGAAAAGAAATGAGCTAAGTAAAGAATCTCTAGGTTCTATTAGCTACAATAAAAGGAGAATACAGTATTCTTGTGGATCTTGATGGTGGGCCGAGTAAAGATTTCAATCATCCACAGGATAGCCCTTAGCCTCAGGGCTGCTACCCAGTGGAAAGTTATGCTAAGACAATAGGTATCTAAGAAAATCAGAATGATTCACAAGAGGTCAGGGAAAGATAAAGGGAGACGCAGAGGACTCTTTGCAGTAGGGTGGAAATCCTTAAACAATTATTAGGAAACGGGATGAATAAAGAAAATTTCATCCATGAGACAAAAAAAACCTTTTTTTTTTTTGGAGAGGCTTTTTTGCTATAGGGCACATGTGCTCACCAGACAGACAGAGAGAGACAGAGAGACAGAAAGCGAGAAATCACCCCCCAGGGGGAATGGCCACGCCACAATCCCTTCTCCTCCGTTCTCCTCTCGGGATCTGGGGCATGCACGCACACACGCCCGGCGTGAGTTTTAAGCCACCGGGTTCGGGATGTGAACTGTGGTTGACTACATGGGAGTTGAGCGACATAGCCATTACGCTAATTGCTGGCCCCCCAAAAAACTTTTTTTTTTTTTGGAGAGGTTTTTGCTGTAGGGCGTGTGTACTCACCAGGAAGACATAGAGAGACAGAGAGACAGAAAGCAAGAAATCAACCCCTAGGGAGGATGGCCACACTGCAATTCCTTCTCCTCCATTCTCCTCTCAGGATTTTGAGCACTCACACACACATGCCCCGTGTGAGTTTAAGCCAGTAGGTCTGGGACTCGAACTGCGGTCAACTACATGGGAGTCTAGTGACATAGCCGTTAGGCCAACTTCTGTTCCCCAAAGAAAAACTTTAATACAGAACACTCAGATTGTGGTTGGCCATTTTTCTGATTTGGATACTGGTTTAAACCACAAGTGTTTCATGCTCTAGAATTTGGTGCTGGGAGGTGGTGGATCTTGGAGTACACTCTTGTGGATAGATGAATAATGTCTCTTGATACCCAGTGAGTTCTATAATAGCTTTTATGGGAAAGAATCAGCTCTTGTGAGAGCTGATTGCTGTAGATGAGGGAGAGCTGCCTGCAGCTCGCTCTCTGTCTTTGCATGTACCCATGTTTCCATTGACCATGCTGTAGGTCTGCGCCTTTGGACTTTCAAGACACCAAAATCAAGAATTTTAAAAATAAACTTACATTCTCTAAGATTCACCTAGCCTCAGGTATTCCTTTTAGCAATGTAGTAACAGAGTAAAATAGCAATGTTCTGTGAGTTATTATACCTAATTTCTGGAAAAGTTAGCACTGTCCACAATTTCACTGAGAGAGGACAACTGGGAGCTTTATATTTAGAGCTTGTCTGGATTCTGTTTTATCCATTTCTGTTCGTCTTATTTTAATCTGTTTCTTTCTGCTGTGTTAAACTGTCCTAGTGAGTATACGGATTTTCAGTGAATTCTGTGAATCCTGCTAGCAAATGATTAAACCTGAGGGAGATTTTGGAGATTCCCTCACTCTACAGATATGCACAGTCACTTAAGAAATAGTCCTGCTAAAAATACGTTAGAGTTAGGGACCAGCAGTTAGCGTAATGGCTATGCTGCTGGACTCCCATGTAGTCTACTGTGGTTCGCGTCCCGGACCTTAAAACTCACACCGGGTGCGTGTGCGTGCGTGCCCAAGATCCCGAGAGGAGAATGGAGGAGAAGGGATTGCGGCGTGGCCATCCCCCCTGGGGGGTGATTTCTCACTTTCTGTCTCTCTGTCTCTCTCTGTCTTTCTGGCGAGCGCACGTGCCCTATAGCGGAAACCTCTCAAAAAAAAAACAAACAAACAAAAAAAAACCATTTAAGTTGAATCTTAATCATGGGAAACAATGAAATAGGCCCAGGCTGTGAAACATTTAATAAATAACATTCTTAATTTTGCTATCTATAATTAACTAGACCAAAAGAGTAGAAATAATTCTTTTAGTATAAAGAGTTAAAAACTCCAGAGGAAAGAAAGAAATGCTTCTCCTAATCACAGGATAAAGCCTTTTTGTTCAGATAGCTGAGGTTAATATTGGTCATATGTCCTTCCCTCCCAGCCCCTGCTTCAACAAGGTGCCATAATGGATTGTCGGTATAAATCTGAGCCAGTCAGTCAACTTGACTGATAGGTTGCCCTGGTTTTTCTGTTCATGAGCTATTCCAAAATTGAGGATGGAATAATGTTTATCATGTATGTTATAAGAAAGGAAAGAAAGCAAGCAATGACACTGTTCAAAGCATACCTATACTTTGCCCTAATTTTGGTTTAAAATTTTGATTTCCACCTTCTTCTGAAACTCAAGTTGGACTACAAGCATAAAGGCATATATACTACCTGGACTCCAACCACAGAGATCCAATTTTTAAAATACAGCTCAACATAAACCAAATATACTTGAACAAATGGCTAATAACTAATAGCTATTCAAAAATCACTAATTATCAAGGGTTGATGTATCCTTTTCTCTATTTTACAGTCACTTTCGCCTGAAATATCTCTATTATTTATCAAAAATATCTATAGCTATTATCACCATGCTTTGCCATGTGGGACTCCCACCTTCCAAGCCCACCTATATCTGTCTTTCCTAATAATGAGCAGATGAGGCCAAGACTGAGATCTGTTTTTAAATCTAGGTCCAATCTAACCATTTAGAAACATCTCGTTATTTTCTTGTATTAATTTTTTTAAAAAGTTCTACTGACTTGAATCTCTCCTTTTTTTTTTTAGGATCGTAGGATTTCAGAATTATTTAAACTTTAATTATTTAAAATTTAAGATAATTTAAGAATGGTCTTAGTGAGCATAGCAAATCAGAATGTGAGTAAAACCAGTCCAATTAATCCATACCATCCATACCATTCAGCTTCCAGGGATGAATGGGAGCAGAGGTGATAGGTAATTCAGAGAGCAGAATTTACACTGGTTTGTAAGGACCAGCACCAGGCCCTACCAGGGAGCCTAAAGAAGCTAACAGGTCTCCTGGTGGTGGGTTTTGGCCTGGCCATAGTTTTCTCCAGAGCTACTAGCCAGTCTTGATCATTGCTGCCTTTTCCTCTTTCTCTTCATGCCACATAGAACTTGACAGATCAATTGAACTGTCTGTATTTCTTAATTCACAAAGACTTTCCATCATTAAATCATTTTCCGAAATTTTTAATACACATTCAGTATTTTCTTTTTCTTTGGAGAGGTTTTTGCTATAGGGCGTGTGCACTCACCAGAAAGACAGACAGAGACAGAGAGACAGAAAGTGAGAAATCACCCCCCTGGGGGATGACCATACCATAGTCCCTTCTCCATTCTCTTCTCAAGATCTTGGGCATGCACGCACACGTGCCTGCCGTGAGTTTAAGCCACCAGGTCCAGGACTCGAACCGTGGTCGACTACATGGGAGTCCAGCAACGTAGCCATTATGCCATTTGCTGGTCGTGCACATTCAATATTTTCTTATCTTGACATATGCCCTATAGTTTGTTTTCTTACATAAGTAAATGGATATATAAACTAAAATTTGGATCAAACAAAATGTAAAACAAAACAAGATAAATGTTCCTTAGAAAATGTTTATTTCAACCATTCTACAGTTGCTCGTTGGGACTGTCAGCTCAGGACTCACCTGCGTACAGGTTTTTGACTTTAGATCTGTTTACTCTGGATTGGCACATCAGTTGTTGCCCTATTCTGCTTTCTTTGACCAAATTATATTTATTATTCTCTGTTGGGTGTTCAGTTTGATACTGATCACGTTCCAAGGGATTCCAATCTCCATATAGATGGCAAGACATTTTCTTTAAGCATCATTGTGATATTATATACATATTATTGATAACACAGTAAATTGGCATGGCCCAAGTTTAGAGGTCTGACTAGACTTGTGCATTGTCACTTCTATGGCATATCCAGACTTGTTATGATCTGTATGAAAAGTTTGTTTCTAAAATTCAATGATTCTAAAAGTAATAGAAGGAAACATAAGTGATTCAAGAGTGGAACTTAAAAATAAATTGGATTCAAGCAAGTAAATGAGGTGTTTCTAATCCTAGAAATTAAAAACACATCTAAAACAAAAATATCATCAAAAGCAGAAGTAAAACTAAGAATTAAAGAAATACACATTGAAACTAAAATAGAAACATCTCAATTTACATGAGCCTAATTTCTTAATGATAAATATCCACAAAGGACCTGCAGATAAATAGCAAATAAATATAGCTTTAAAGTATAAGTATCTAAGTCTGAAGCTAGAACTGTTATGCTTGCTACATAGGGTGAGATGTTCAGACCAGAAATGATAGGTTAGTTGCCAGCACAAACAAATTGAGTAGTGTTTTAAAAATCTAAGATATTCGCTTAATAACGTAAAATAAAAGTAAAAAAATGGACATTACTTTGAAATATTTGTTAGAAAAAAATTCTGTTTGTAGTCATACCAGTTTGGGTAATTATGCCTCTGATTCGGATGAAGAAAATGTATGTACTCAATTGACTTTATTTTTAATGATAGAAAATAGACTATTTTTGTTTGTTCAGAAAAAGAAAAAAAGACAAAAGTGTTCAAGTCCTAAACTATTGTCTGAAACCAAATGCTAGGAACACTGAATAAAATAATAAATGATAAAAGTGGCTCATATTCTTTATGAGAGATTATACGTTTTCTATTAATCCTCAAAGCACAAGTTAAATACCAATTTGTAATAGTTCATAGATACAAAATGGAAAACTGGTCATGAAAGAGAAAAAGCACAGACATCTAGTGTTTCCACGGGAACACTTGAGTAATATGATGAACAGTGTCAGCAAAATCCATTCCGGGAAACATTTCATAATCTGATTGTCTCCGTAAACATAAAACATTGACTTCTCCATCTGACAAACCCCAGCATCAATGGATTAACTATACAATGTGCTGCCAATCATATCCCTGATCGCATGACACAAAATGTAAAAGATGAAAATAGTTCCAATCTTTATGGGAAAGGATCAATCAGACTTTTAACCTGCTCAATCCTGTCACTGTTGTTCGATAATAATTTATCCTTTAAATGCTACTTAATTTAGCCTTAATTTATTTTCTGGCAAATGACTCCAGGCCAAAGCAAACTTGAATTCAATAGGA
Source organism: Tupaia tana (assembly GCA_026018925.1). Lineage (NCBI taxonomy): Eukaryota > Metazoa > Chordata > Mammalia > Scandentia > Tupaiidae > Tupaia > Tupaia tana. The sequence continues at coordinate 35,640,141 of JAKSZU010000016.1, forward strand.
ATCCATTTTCTCTTCTTAACCTTCCTCCTTTCAAAGATGTTATAGCACAAATTGTTGTAGAGTTTTTAACTTTTACAGAATGTAATGTATTTAATGAAGATGAGTAGATCAAGCCAAAATTGTGTATCATCTCTTTTTGAAAGTATGTCAAGTTTCTGATGATGATGAGTGAACAGATCATGTAAACAATTGCTAAATAAATACAATTAAAATATATACTTGAAGATGTTATAACTAGCATCTATTCATAGATCTATCTATTTATTTCTTTAACTGAAAAAGGATCCAAATGCAAAAAAGAAAGAGGGGGGAGCAGTTGAAACTTGAAAAATGAAACTGGAATAAGAAAGAACAGAAGTTGTGATCTCCAAGCCCAAGCATGCTGCTCAACCTCCATCCTTGCATCTCCTGAGAAAGACCACAGCCTGTTCAAGGTGCCAGGCAGGAGAGTTCGGAACTGAAAATAAAGGCAGAAAATATATAGGGAAAATCCAAGACAACATAAAATCACACGTTAAAGAATTTACAATTAATAACCTCAGAAAACTAAGGGGAGATAGTGCATCTACCAAATAAAAACAGGATAGCAAGAATAAGGGAGAATCTAACAAATGAAAAATGCCATGAATGTTTTTTTTTTTAAATTATTTTATTTAAATCTATTTATTTATTTATTTATTTATTTATTTATTTTAATCTGACCAGAGAGGGACAGAGCAAGAGAGAGTGAGAGAAAAGTGAGAAAGCAAGGCACCAATTCCAGGACTTGAACCATAGTCAGCCATGTGGGAGCCCAGCACCCTTAACCAGCATGCCACCTGCCAGCCCCTATTTAAAATAAGATAACAAAATGGATGATTGGTACATGGATAGAAAGATATAATTACACAGATTTATCTGAATTACTATTAAATTAAAAAGAAGAAACACAATTAAAATATATGAATATAATAGGTATCAATTTAATATTTCTGAAACCCTCCACATGTGTGTATGTGGTGTGTGTGTGTGTGTGTGTGTGTGTGTGTGTATGTGTGTATGTGTAATTAAGGAGACAAATATATGAAGAAAATAATACCAGAATGTTTCTAAAATGAAACTTTGAAATGTCATATTGAAAATGTATGTTTAGTACCCAGCAAAAGCGATGCAAAGATCTAAAGGCTTATTTTTGTGAAATCTGAAAGTACCAGGGATGAAGAAAAGACTTTAATAGCTTACAGAAAGAAAAAAGTTTTCCTATAAAGAAATAGAAATCAAAATAAATTCATACTTCTCCATCTCAACTTATATTGGAAGAAAAATTAAAATTGATTCATACCTCTCACATGTCAAAAACACTGGAAGCCAGAATAAATGGAATATGCTCTTAAAGTCCTGAAAGAAAATAATTTCATCTTAGAATTTTACTCACCAAATCTATCAAGTGAGAAGATAAATGTATCTAGACATGCAAGGACTGAAAATATTTTCCCCCTTCAAGCTCTCTTTTTTCAATGTTGATGACGTCATTATCATTGGACAACATTATCTTTCTTTCCTTCTACCTTACTAAGTTTTCTTTACTTCCAAAATACATTTCTTCACAATTATCTCTCCCAATCTTCACTTCTTCCCATCTCATTCTATAGCATCTTCATTTATATGTGTATCACAGGAACATCTTCCTTTTTTCCATAAAACACTCACTAATTCATTCTTCAAAAGGCATTATACTATTTTTTGAAATGTATTCATTCATCACTAGCTTACCCCAGAACTTTTAAAGGCTGTTTCTTGTATTTGGGATGTAATAAAGATATTTAATGCGCTGGTATTGTAAATATGATTTTTAAAAGTGAGACTAACTTCTCTACGTAGCTCAACTTTTTCCCTACTTCCAGAATCACTTGGATCCATTATCCATACTTCCCCTTTATTCATGTCATGGTAGCCTCTTATATTCTTGCCTATATAAAACTCTTTCTTTTATAGGATCTTTATCCCATGTTCTTTACTATATCACATTGGCTCCGTTTCCAATTCTTATTCTGTCTAATTCTTGCTCATTCAAACTTCTTATAATCCATTGTGTTGGACTATTTATTATTATTTTTACTTTGCCAGAAGGTGCTTGTGCTTATTAGAAAGAGACAAACAGAGGGACAGAGAAAGAGAAAGCGAGAAAGCACTCTCTTGGAGAATGGTCACTCTGTATTCCCTTTTTCTTCACTTTTCCCTCCTGTCAGGATATTGGGCATGCATGCACGTACTTCTCAAGTTGCTGGGTCTAGTACTTTAAACTCAGAGTTGACCCTGTAGACTCTAGTTGCCTTAACCATCACATCCCCAGCTGGCCCTGTGTTGGACTTTTAATAAAAACAGTGCTCATGCCCATTTTTTGACACCAGTGTGTACCATAGTAACTGCTACAAAGTGGGTGCTGGAGAAAACTTTTATGAATAAATAAATATGTAAATTTTTCCCTTTGAAATTCTTGGGCCAGCCAGGTGACATGGTTGGCGCTTTCTCTCCTTCCCTCTCTGTCTCTCTCCAGCAAGCACACTCATCCCATAACAAAATAAATAAATAAATAAATAAATAAATAAATAAATAAATAAAATTTATCTTTCTGAAGGAATAAAAATTAGGACCTTTTCATATGTTGAAAAAAGTAGGTAAGTTATGTCTAATTTCAAGAATAATGTATTGCAAGATTCAAAGCAGTCAAATGTTATTAGAAACATACCTGAACTTTTTTAAAGGCTCTTTTTAAAAATCTTTTCCCCATTTTCTTTGTCTTCTTTCTTACTTCTCTGACATTTAAAAATTTAATTATCATACATTCGGACCTACCTCAAAGTGAGTTAAATATCTAATGACAGATTTTAGGTTAAATTGGCCAAATACATGATCATTACAACTTTATATGATTTATAACAAAAACATCATTTCCCAACTTTCAATGCAGTGAGAATTTAATAATGGTACCAGATTCATTTTTCTTACTAGCAATACCTTCTTGCAGGGAAAGAGTGCCAATGGGGTGTTGTCTGGAGGAAACAGAGGCAATCTATATAATACGACTATGCATAGCAATTTAAATAAGATTTTAATTTTATTTAACTACTCATTATAATAAGAAAAAAATTTAATACTTTTTATTAAAGAAATTTCAGAAGCACAGACTAGTTGCAAAAATGGCAACATGAGCCACTATGTATCCTTTATTTAGATTCATTATTTAGTTCTCTTTCTTTCTTGGAGTGTACATGTGTCATCACTTCTTCACTTTCTCCTCTTCTTCCTCTTTGTTCTTCCCTTCATTTGTTGAATCATTCTCATTGTTTAATTATTGTCAAATAATTACAAAGTAGGTTGTTGACATCGAAATCCTTCAACTCTCAAGATTGCCTCATCCATTTCCTTAGAACAAAGTCATCACCTTACATATCTACAGTATAATGATTAGAGTCAGAAAATTTATCCCCATATAATGCTATGACACATTATCAACTCCATATTTATATTAGTTCAATTAGGTTTTTCTCAGAATTCTTTTTTTCAAAATGAAGATGCAATCTAGCATCACTTATTTCATTTAGCTACTATGTCTTTTTTGTCATTTTCTGGAATAACTTCTCAGACTTAAGTTTTGATTTTTCGTCATATGATAGTTATAGTTTCAAATTGGGACAATATATATATGTGGCATGTATTATATCTTGTTACCCCAGTCAAAAGAAAGCTCAATCCATGTTTAGACTTGATTTTACTGATGTGTTGAAGGAGATGTTGGAAAAATTGCTTCACATTTATAAGTCTTTATATCTACACAATTATTATTTTGTACTATTTCTCTTTTTTAAGATTTTATTTAATTTTCTTCTTATTCATTTAGTTTATTTATGTATTTATTTATTTATTTAAATTTTGACCAGAGAGAGAGAAACAGAGAGAGCAAGAGAGAGGGAACAGGAGAAAGCAAGCCGCCAGGTCTGAGACTCGAACCAGGGTCAACCATGTGGGAGTCCAGTGCCCTTATCCACCAAGCCTCCTGCTGGCTCTGGTTTCATACTATTTCATATCTAAATTTTATTTTAGCTTTAGTAGCCTGTAACTCTTAGAGAAATTTTAGTCTGTGTTTGTGTGGCCTAAAAAATTCCAGAAAGAGTAGAAAGTCTCCCTTTTGTTTTAATAACAGTCAAGTTGATTAGTTGCAATTGGCCAAAACCTGACCATAACAAAAAGAAATCCTAACCCCATTAACTTATTTTGGATCTCATTAAACTTTTAAATTCCCTGACTTTCTCTTTCCGTGCTCTATTTCAAGCTTATTTTCAGCAGTGGTTTTTTTTTTTTTTTTTTTTTTTGCCTTTTTTTTTGGCAAGCATATTTGGAAAATGCACAGATTGAGCACCAGTGTGGGAGGAATTATACAGCTTAAAACATCCCATGAAATGATCATGGGTATTTCAATTTACTTCAGGATTAATTATAGTCCTATAATTCTCACATCAAGACAGTCTGTGGGTTAGAGGCTGGGCTGAGAGAATTGTCAGCCTCGTAATGACATTGATGGGGAGTGACAGACTGAAACAAAATCTCTACCAGTTTGAACTTATATGTTAAAAAGGTCATATATGCATTAAGAAAAAGAGACACTGAGGGTAGACAAAAAGATAACTGCAGAAACCATTTAGGAACAATATTTTAACATCATTACAGATACTTAACAAGAATCCAGAGAGCAGAATGAAAAATCACTCTGGGAACTGTATAAGGAATGTAAAATAGTTAAGCATATATTAAAGATATGAAGTTTTCATCACAAAAACATCAATATTTTGGGATGTTTCTTTTGACATTGTTCAAGCAATAAATTACATATATACAAAACAATTTGTTACTTTCATGCCTGTCACTTTAAAATTGTAAATTTTAAATTGAAAAGTATTAAGGACAGTTTAGGATTGCACTGTGATTCCTAGAACTAAAATATTCACAAAAGAAAGATGCATGATAAATGGTCACTCTATCTGTATCTATCATCTGTGTTTGATATGTATATGCATATATGTGCATAAATACATCTCTATAAATATATGAGTGTAATAGATCATTTTTATTGAGTACTTCCTTGGAAAGAGGTGCTAAGCACTTCACATGAATTACAACTTTATATAAATTATGCCATTTAGTCTTTTACATATCCCTGCATCCATTGTCCCATTTTGCAGTTGGGGAAACCAAGTCAAAAATGTGAGTTAAGTAAGTTATTCAGAGCCAGATCGAATGTTAGAATTCATAGGGAAACAGATCACGTGTGGTTAAAAGCCATGTCTTTTGTTTTTAAAATTTATTTTATTTAAGGGCTTAATAGTGACTCACATATGCACAGGGATTTCAGTTTGTGAAAAAAGGAAATTGAATTATGAATTGATTTTGGCGAAAAATTTTTTTGAAATCCATGCACAGTTTTTTTTTCCCTAGGATACATTTCTATGTGTATGGATAACTTACACAAAAACTATACATATTTTATATTCACAAAAATTATTGCATACATATGTATTTACTATTTGTTTTCTTAACTGCGTGAGGAACTCAGACTGGGTACGTGGGTGGTCCTAAGGTAAATTTGATGGGACTGTGGCTCTGTTCTCTAGTGAAAGCATTGTTCTCTTTGTCACTATGACCTTCAAATGCTATAAGGCTCAAGACTGTGGGAATGGGAAGGGAAATACTTAAAGTAATAATGAGAGGGGCTGATCTTAACTCTGTCACATGTTTTGCAAATTTTACTATGGTATCCAGAGCAAAACACATTGATTGTGGATTTGAGGTTCAAATAGGACTTTTTTGGGGCAATAACCCAAACTCAAAAGATGCTGTTTCCTGACTGATATTATAACTGAGCTTTCAGCAGGCCATTCATCTATCAAGCCAGTTGCTTTAGGATCACAAGGTGCCTGGTAATACCAATACATTTCTTAGGCGTTAGTTCCATACCTCACTTTCTTTGCTGTAAAATGAGGTATTGGTTGGTTGTGATTAACAAGACTTTTTGACTGTCCATGAATGATGACTCTGGCAGACATATTGTACAAAATGGAGGAAAAATTTGTATTGATATATGTAAAACAAAGGACTTCTCTTTACATAAGTAGAGGAGTCCAATGTGTGACTAACTTGCCAATAGAGGGACAGCAAGTTCTCTATGGGGTAGTGCTATAAAGATGATCTCATAAAATACTGGACATTTGGTAGGGGCAACAGCACACAAATTTGGTGAATATAATTCTATGCCATGGACCCTATACCAAGCCTTTAAAACTGCAGCTTTGGTTATGTTATTAATGACCAGTAAATTATACTGGGTATTTGTGACTGACGGTATCGGGTGTATTACTCTTTCCACATGGTTATTGAGAGCTCCTCTGTAGGGAATACCTTCTGTGGAGCATTTACATGAAACACAGATTTCATTTTACCTTGTGTCTGCTTAAAAAATGTCAACCAAGTTATCTTTTCCAAAAATGTCCTTGTTACCAGTCTTCCAATTTTGTTCTAAGACCACCAAGAGGTGGTCCCCTTATTTAACATGTTTTGTGGGACAGTGTAGATCTTTATTTGAAGCCACCTATTTCCCTACACAAATGCATAGTCAGATACACAACCTAAAGTTCCACTTATGAGGCTTTTCCTTCACTACCATTTTGGGGCCATGTCTAATTAGAGCTGTAGCTGTCTTTCACTTTCTGCTGGTGCCAGCATATCACATAGAATACCGACTACAACAGAATTTTTTCTTCTTTTGTTAACTGATCATGGAGATCTCCCTGTGATGCCCAAAATTACAATGGACCAAAAACTGGCAATGAAATTTCTAGCCCCATTAACTGTTTTGGTTCTCATTATTCTTTGGGTTTAATGGGTATAATAGTTGAGAGAGCATGAGGAGGTAAAGAAGGGACAGTGAAAGTACTGAGAAATCAGATTATCAAGTTTACTTGTATCTTCCATGTCTGCTCTCAGACAGTCTCATGTGTATAATTTCCATTAAACATGGAATTCTGCTGTGCACATACAATCTTATTCAAGATGACACTCTACATGTTGTTGGTTCTAGGCACATGGGTGTTCAATGTTTATTAGGATATGCAGAAACAAGCCAGAAAAGTACTTATTAGTTGCAGAGTACATGACCTTATTCCAAAATTCTAGGGATAAAATAGCTTCTCAGAGACTCCATGCAGCATCCCATCTTCCATGGACATCTCAAATACTACGACAATCACAAATTATATTGCCAATGTGAAAAGTATACTACACTGGATCTTAGAATCTCTTAGAATCTAAAATCCCATTGAAACTCATGGCATTTTTCTCCTTTGCAGCACACTCTGGCACATGACAACTGGTCCCACTAGGAAAGCTTGGAGGGAGATTCATAATAGAAATATGCAGCCATATTGCAAGATCTTAAAGAACTAGAAGAGTCTCAAGGTGCTAAATCTGAGAACTAGATAGAAGACCAAAAATGACTTGAGTAAGCTTCCTGCCTGTTAGACTTAAAGTGGTTCTGCCTCTTCCTTCCTTCCTTCCTTCCTTCCTTCCTTCCTTCCTTCCTTCCTTCCTTCCTTCCTTCCTTCCTTCCTTCCTCTCTCTCTCTCTCTCTCTCTCTCTCTCTCTCTCTCTCTTTCTTTCTTTCTTTCTTTCTTCTCTTTCTTTCCTTTCTTTTTTCCTTCCTTCCTTTCTTTCTTTCTTTCTTTTTCTTTCTTTCTTCTTTCTTTCGAGAGAAAGACTTTTGTTAGAGCGTATATGCAGTTGCCAGAGAGATTGAGAAAGACAGAAAACAAGAAATCATTCCCCAGGGGTGATAGCCACACTGTAATTCCTTCTTCTCCTTTCTCCTCTTTGGATTTTGGGCACACACAAACCCACACTCAGTGTGAGTTTTAAGCCTCTGGGTTGGACTCAAGCCAGGGTCGACTATGGGGGAGTCCAACAATGCACCCATTTTGTCATCTGCTGGTCCCTTGTGCCTATATATTTCAACTGTACTCCCTATTGTTTAATTTCTGGAAAACCAGGGATCAACCTGCCATCTTCACAGACCCTTAGCCTTATTACGGATAGTGCATCCACCATGCTTCTGATGGAGGAGTATCCCTACTTGGCCTTTTCATTGCTAAGATTGGGTTTATTTTCAGACTAAATTGGGGTGAAAGAATTATTAAGAAGGGAAAATTATTAATGATGAGGTGAGATGTCAAATCATAGGGAGTTTTGTTGACACTTGCAAGAATATTGATATTTACTGTGTGTGGGATAAACACTCATTGTGGGTTTTTGAGCACAGGATGGATATGATTTGATTTTGTTTATAAGAGGTTACATGAGCTATAGATCACATATCATAAATTCACCCCTTTTAACACATATAATTCAGTGATTATTTGGGTATATTTACAAAAACACGGAACATTTCATGAATATATGTGTCATCCTCACACAGGCGCATGCTAATCTCTGTAGGTAATTATCTCAGTATATGTGCTTCTAAAGGAAACACCTGACGTTCATGTTTGTAGAGCCATTCTTCCTGCTGGATTGAAAGTAGATTGAAGAAGACAAATGGCAGGGAAGGGGGGGCTTGTGGATTGTTCATGAGATAATCCAGTGAGAGATGATTACTATTCCAAACAGAAAGGCATTGGGGAAGAGGTGAGAATTTGTGGGATTCTGAATTACAGTTCAAAGGTAGACCCTACGGGATTTCTTGATGGGCTGGATGTGATGCTGTCATTCATTCTGCTCAAAATTAGAACATCTTACGTGAGTAATGGGAACTAGATGGGCCATGAATTTCAGCCATCAACATAAAAGAAAGGAAGATTTTTTTTTTCCTCTAGCGCCTGAAATAAACGAATGCAACTGTCAGTCTAAAAACACTGAACACACAAACTTGGAGTCAGTAAGTGGAGAAGCTGAATTTCACTGGGAGTACCAACTTGAAGACTGAGCAGAGGATATGTTAACAGCAAACTACTAGGGACAAGGGTAAAAAAAAATTGTAAACACCTATCAATCTGGTACATTGGGACGGCCAAATATACTTAAGGCTAATCATTGTTTTAGGTGTAACTAAATTGCTGCTCTATTTTTTGTATGTTTCTCTCTCTGTCTTTCTGTTTTTGTCTTAATCTCTCTTTTTTCTATATTTCTCTCTCTCTCTAAATATATATAAAATACTAGATAATATATATATATTATACATATATATTTATCCCATATATTTATCCCTCTTTATCTCTTGCTCGCCTTTTCTCCCTCTGTCTCTTTCTCTCTCTCTTAATTGTTAAAGCACATCTTTGAAAGCTTGTTTTGGATGAACAAAAGAAAGAGAAACATTTTCACACCATGTTAGGGATTATAGGAAAATCAGAGGACCTGGATTTTCAGTCTAGTCATAGTAGCGCTAGCTTGTCGTTAGTGCCCTGTACGTTTAGGAGTTATTGAAATTACAGTAAGGTTAAGGAAAAAAAAAAAAGAAAAACAACAACAAAAAAAAAAAAAAAAAAAAAAAAAACAGGAAAGAATATTTCAGGACAAACAGAGTGGACAAATCTTTCCCTGTCTTCAGTTTTAGAGCTTTTGATCACCAGAGACCTTATTTTTATCACAATTAAAATGACTTGAAAAGTACCTCATCAAACAAGCATGCAAAAATGAAAGCAGTAAAAAGCCAATTGGGTGCAGTTAATTTTTAATTATACTCTCTCTCTCTCTCTCTCTCTCTCTCTCTCTCTCTGCTGTGGCTTTATTTATTGCCAAGCAGCTGTAAGGGTAGAATTCACCAGGGGTAAATCACTAGTTCTCTGTACACAGGAATATCTTTATAGTACATTGTTCAAAAATAGATTACAAGTGAGATTGACACAATTCAGAACAGCTTGTTTTTTCCTCCTTAAATGTCATGGTAATACAATCTTGTCTCAACAAAGCCAAGGTTGTACAGAAGTGCACAAAAGCTGTAGTTCTTAAATACCTTTTGCTCCCACTTGAGGAAATGTTGTGTTCAAATCAAGAAGAAAAACATTAGTGTTCAAATTAAGAAGAAAGAAAACACCAATTAGAAAAACAATCTGCTAACCCATTTATATTCAGTTCAACAACCATTCTTTATCACATGGAGACTTAAAAAGAAAAAGGGAAATTGTGATACTATGTAAGATTAGATTGATTTTAAATTCTCCATAAACTCCAGGCTTCACTGCTTTTTGCCAAACACAGTCATCCTGCCCTTGGATCTGTCCCTACCTTTGAAGGCTGACGAAATATTCCAGACTGGCTGCATTCCATCTGAGAAGAAGCCTTATAAGGTGACAGAACTCAGATGTTGTCAAAGATGTTATTACACAATGCGTGGTGCTGATATAAGAATCTATTGAGTGAGAATTGAAACACAGAGTTATGAATTTCAAAACTTATTTAATTTTTTTTAAGATTTATTGATCATGAGTAAAATTATACCTAAAGGAAAAAAAAAAAAAGAGAAGGATAGCTATCATCATTCCAAATCCTCTTGAAGTACAGCTCTTCAGGGTAAATCTTCTGGGATTATATGCATTCTCAAATACAAATGAAAAATTTACAGTCAATTGCCAATAACATGAAAATAAATCAAAGTGCAAGTTCCTTGGAAGATGTGTTGAGGGATTGATAAAGTGCTGATATTTAAATACAACAGTGTTGGAGGCTCTTTATTGTATTTACATCGTGCCACATGCTATTTATCAAGTGTAAATCAATTTTAGTTTCTCTAAGAAAAACATAACAAAATATTGACAGACATTTCTAATATAAAAACTAATTTACTCTATCTCAGATTTTAGATAAGCCTATATGGAAATACTTGTATCGAAAATATATTCTTTTTTCCCTTTGGAGATTTGCTTTTGTTTTTGTTTTTATTTTTGTTTGCCTCCCATTTTGAGGAGGCTTTGCTGCTTGGAAGAACTGTCACTCATTTGAGTGTTTTCTCTCAAATAACATTTAGACTTGTTTAAAAAGGTCATTAACACGAGTACTAAGCATTCTAACTGGTGCGCTCCAGTAAGCTACCCTCCCATAAAGGTGTTAAACTATTAGTTTTAGCCAGTTTAATATGTACACTTCGGGTGTATTTATTGTTAGAGCATCGGAGTGTTTCTTTACAACAGAGCCTGACACAAGTTGGTGCATATGTTTCTAATTTACTCACACTTAGCTCATCGAAGTCTGGCTTCGTGGATTCCCTGTGATGTCCAGGAAGCTGTTGGGAGATGCTTTTCTTGGAAAAAGGAAATAATGTTCTTTTATTTTATAGTTCACCAAGTGACTTCTAAAGATTTGAATCCATTTCAAATGTATGAAATCACAGACTTCAAGTATGTTCTACATTTGGCAAGGCATTCTTCCGTTTCTGATTGGAATGATGTCACAGTATGAAGCTAAAGGCAGAGAAGTGACAAACTCTCTGGACAGAGGAAGCAGAAATTGAATTTCCAGTATTTCTTTCTCTTGAAATTCCCTCGGATCCAGGCCAAAATGTCTGTGTATAGGCAACGTCAACCCATGATGTTATGTTTCCCTGTAACTCTAGAACAAAGTTACAGCTCATTGCATAAAATTGTTTTCATATTTTTCTAAATCATTTTAATACTTTTAAAGGATTGTATTGCTCCAGCCCTCTGACTCTCAGTAAATACTATGTTTACATTTTGGAAGTTTCCTTTTGGAAAGTAGAGCGTGTGTTCCTTTCAGGATTGTTGAAGAGAAGACAGAGCCTGGGGTTGAGTTTCAACGCTGTCAAAGTCACAGATTTGGGATCTTTCTGCTTTGTCAGCTATATAGGTGTGTACAGAATATTTTATCTCTGTGCATCAATTTCTTAAATGTAAAAAGAAATATAATAAAATATTATTCAATAATATTCACCCACAATTTGGGCGAAGAAAAGTAAAGGAGACCATGCCTGAGAGTAACGGTGGTTGGTATTCGTAGTGCCTCAACACCTGCTAATTTCCTTCTGTATTTGTACATCTAACAAGAAATCTTTCCACAGTTACTGACAACTAATCCGTATAATGAGTTTCGCTAGATAACAAAAACCTATTTTTAATCACATTTCAAGGAGTGGGATTCCTATGGCAACTGAGATTTATTATCTTATTGTAGAATTCAAAGTGTCCAATGAATGGTGAAACTACGCTTTAAACTAGAATTTAAGCATATTTAATTAAAATTTTAATCAGACACGATAGACTTTTGACCTTTTTACAAAAAAGACAAAAATTGGAGTGCTTCTAGCCACACTCTTGGGCTCTCATGCTCTGCTTTTCTCTCTCTTTCTTTTTTTATTATTTTTTTTGTCACTGCTGTGTCTCCCTGAGCATTTTAGCAACATTGATACTACTCCCTCAGATGCTAGATGATAACCCACCAGAGCCACAGTTGAGAAGAAAGCTTATCATATGAAGGCTTATTCCATCACGAATCATGTTTTTTTTTTTTAAAGTGATATTAAAATTATATATGTGGTATACATATTGTAAATTTTTTAGTGTTTTCTTCATTTTAAATATATTTATGCACATATTGTAAATTGTTAAAATGTCCTATTTTCCTGATGTCTCAACATTTCCACAAACAGACTGGGTACCAGGTATATCACTGTGTTACGACTGGTCCCTGTCCTCCCTGACTTGGCCCTGGAGACATTCAAATTCACTGTAGAACATCTTCACGTCTGTTTTCTGCGTACTCCACCTGACCCCAGTAAGGTTACTGGCTCAACACCAGCGCTCTCTTTCTCACTGGCAAGGTTGAGCACAAATCTTGGGCACATTTCTCACGTTGTCCCCCTGTACAGTGTGCTCTCCCTCCCATTTCAGGACCTGTTTATATAATAAATCCTATTATTTCATGCATTTCTTTGTATGTAATCTCCTCATCTATGTTGGAATAGCCTGTAAAGCCCCTGTAGGGAGACTTCTCCCATTTCTAGCACATTCTCACTGAACATAATTTGGACAGTTCATCCTTAATGCTTCAATTCTAAAAATGCTTCTAAATTTTAAAAATGCTCCTAAGTTACTGTCTTATACAATCCTATTAATACTTTAAACTATATTTTGTTCAGTCAAGACAGTGAAATTGGACAAAGTAAACAAGCCACAGAATGCGGGTAATATATCCTGTGTACAAGTTGTTCTCACTATTGTCGCATCTGCTTTCTGATTGAGGCCATTGCCAGTTGGTGCTGCTCTGACCCTGCTTGGCACATCCTGCTGCAATGCACAGGTTCCTGCTGGGGCCCAGGGACTGGTCTCAGCCTTGTGCCTGTCCCAAGCATTTCCACCTCCTTGAGTCCTTCTCTGCATGCCTGCCCTCTTATAATCACACTGCTCTTCACAGTCAGGGTGATCTCAGATGAGCGCCTTTGATTTCTTCCCTTCTGGCCTCTAACCTATGTATAACCTCTCCCATCTGTTTTTTCTCTGCCCTCTCAGAGGCAGAAATATCTCTATGTGGCATTTGGCAAAAGCGTCCTGGCATAGTGATAAGGAACATAGCCTTGACCGGAAAAACTTCAACTGACATCTCCAGCTCTTAGCTGTGTGCCTGTACATGAATTTCTGGAATTTTTTGAACCTCACTTTCTCTTTTGTTAAATGGTCAAAACGACCTGCACCTTGCCAAGGATGCTCATGAGCATGCTGTTCTACAAACCGATTAACGTTGTTTCTTATTTAAGCATCTCTGTTCTCCACGTGGTCTATGTCCATTTACTATCTACTCATGAGCACCTGTCATTAAAACATACTTTTTTTTAACTTGCAGCTAATAACACATAGCCTTAAATATTTTTTTAGAAGTGTATTTCTTTTGTGAACTTGAGAGGCAAAGAGGTGAACAAGTACCCTCAATGGGGTTTCCTGCCCTGATTCCTTCCACCCAGACTTCTCAACCAGCTGGATCATGGGGCACACACCGGTGACCACTCAGCTTTATAAGTGAGTGTGAAAAATTAAGCTAATGGAAACAGCAGTTAGCGTAATGGCTATGTCGCTGGACTCCCACGTAGTTAACTGCAGTTTGAGTCCCGGACCCGGAGACTTAAACTCAAGCCAGGCGCATGTGTGTGCATGCCCAAGATCCCGAGAGGAGAATGGAGGAGAAGGGACTGTGGCGTGTCCATCCCCCCTGGGGTGTGATTTCTCGTTTTCTCTCTCTCTCTGTTTTTCGGGCGAGCACACGCACCTTATAGCAAAAAAAAAAAAAAAAAAAAAAAAAAAAAAAAAAAGACAGCTGCGTGCACATGCCACCTGGAATAGACCCTGAAAATGTCGCATTCTGCACAGAGTACTTCCCTGTTCCACTGAGTCAACAGGCATAACCGTAAGTGTCAGGTGGTATTTATGTGGCAGGGAATTATCCTTAGCAGTACATAGCTAAGTTTCTTTACTTACCTAACACTCAACAAGCACATTTACAATGTATCATAAAGTGATCATATACATAAAAATATAAAGAGGCATTCTGATATTAATTTCCTATTCCCTTTATTTTGGAATTGATTATGGTACGCTCAGGCAGTAGTTCAAAAAATGTCACTTTTTGGGTGCAATTTTGATTTACATTTGTGCCTTTTTCAGATTATATGTATAGATTTCCATATTTCCCTAAACCTCCCTGGTCTTTGCGGGAATCATATTTGTATGGGGTGTAATTATTATTTCTGTTTTTTTTTTTTTTTTTTTTTTTTTTTTTTGCATTTCCAATTTGTGCTTAAGTTAAACTTGTACTTTGTCACTTTCAACCCATTCTCTAGCAATAGTAATTTGGAATACGAGGCATTAATTAAAATTTTTTGCAAGTCAACTTATTTATTCACTCTCTTTTCTTCTAAGTTGTCTCTCTTTAGGTACTTTTTATTACGGCTTCTAGTTCACACTTTCTCCTTACCTGTCACAGTGATAAAAGGCTAGTAAAAGAACCAAAAAAAAGGCATATTCCAGTTTTGACTAGTACTGTTTTCTCAATTGTCACAACAAAAGAAAACAAGGATATCGCATAAATAGTGTAGAACGGGATTTCTTGCCCTCAGCATTATTAACAGTTCGGGTAGAAAATTTTTTTTTTCCTTTTTGTTTTGTTTTTTATTTTCTTGCTATAGGGCTTGTGTGGTTGTCAGAGAAAGACAGACAAAGAGGAGAGAGAGAGAGAAATCAACCCCCAGGAGATGGCCATGATGCAATCCCTCCTCCAGCAGTCTCATGATTTTGGGTATGCACACACACATGTCCGGCATGATTTTGAATTCACCAGGTCTGGAACTCGAACCACAATGTCAACCATGTGGGATCCAGTGCCTTAACCTCCATGCCACCATCTGGCCTAGATCATTCTTTCTTGATGGAGGGGTTGCTCTCAACATGGTAGGATGGTTTAATGAGATGTCTATAACAATCCCCTCCCTCATGATAACCTCAAAATGCCATTCCTTATAAGGGCAAAATTCCTTCATGAATTTTATTTTCTGTGTTACACACTGATCATATGAAGTCGTGTATTTAAACATATTCTTATCATTTAACTTGTTGCTTTGGGAAGCAAAGACAATGGAATTTGCTTTAGCCTATAAGAATTCTTACTAGAATGATACCATTTTGCTACACAGGTGTTTTTTTTTTTTAATTCACTGATGAAAATTGATTTTTATCATACTACAGGATTGTCAACGAGAAAAATGTACAATGAGCACAATTACTATCTTATCTGTTGTATGACTATTTTACACGCACCATTTTCACTTAGTACACCAGAAAAAAGATTTCTTAAATTTTTATGAAAACAATCCTAATTATCTAAAATAATCCTTCCAGCATATGGTCATGTTATCAGAAAATCTGTGAGTGACTCGTCCAGCTGAGAAAGTAGAAACTCATAACTCACTGTCGAGCCACCGATGTGCTGGCAAAAGCTGAAATTAAAACTGTGTCTGAAGACAGATTGACATTCAAGGCCAAGTTTCTACCATCTCCTACAATTGATGATAGAATTTAATCGGACAGGCTCATCGGGACAAGTTGAAAAATTATTTCATATCCTGAACTCCAATGATTAATAAGTATTTTATTCCTCTCAATAAATCATGGATGTATTAAAGATATATGAACAGGCTTTTCTATGTCCAAAGTGCATCAATAAAGAATTTTATATATGTTAAGGAAAAAGTGACTCACAAGGTATAAATGTTAAACATGCTATTGAATTTCTAAAGGAAGGTACTAGAACTGTTTCCTCAATCAAAGCCACTGGGCTTTCTTATGCCATAGTAACCACGTCTGGGGATCTATTCCAATGTGTGCTGTTTCTCTGACTTCTCAGTCACTGTTTAGAGAGAAAAAAAAACTTTTTATTTTTTGGAGAGGTTTTTTTGCTATAGGGCGCATGCGCTCACCAGACAGACAGAGAGAGACATAGAGACAGAAAGCAAGAAATCACCCCCCAGGGGGGATGGTCACGCCGCAATCCCTTCTCCTCCATTCTCCTCTCGGGATCGTGGGCACGCATGCACACGAGCCCGGCGTGAGTTTTAAGCCACCGGGTCCGGGATGCGAGCCGCGGTCGACTACATGGGAGTCCAGCGACATAGCCATTACGCTAACTGCTGGTTCCCAAAAAAAACTTTTGAAGAAGCAAAAAACATTGTAAGCCATGGATTTCATGGATCATGTTAGCCTACATGCAAAAATAGTATGCCTGGCATTTCTTGAATATAGATAGACCAAGGGCGGAAAAAAAGTGCAGTAGGTTTTTTTTTTATTATTTTATTTTAAATATTTTTTAATTTCATTTTCTTTTATACGTTCAGTGCTGACGGGGTGTGGTGAAAGGGGAACTCTCTTACACCACTGGTGGGAATGTAAATTGGTCCAGCAATAGGTTTTTAAAAAAGTGTATTTGTGTATTTGTTTCATGAAGGAGAAAGGCAGAGAATGAGAGCGAGATGGACGAGCAGCACCTCTAGTAAGGTCTTGCTTGATGCCATGATCCATCTGCAGCTTCAGCCAGCCCCAGATCATGGGCACACGCATGCTCAGAGGACTCAGGGAAGTATGCATACATGAATCGGGACCGTCCCATGTGATTCAGCCTCACAGCCCCAAGTGCAATAGGCTTATTTCTTCTAACAGCCTGACATAGACCAGAGTTGCATTATTTACCTCCCAAAGTAATCATAGATGAAAAGTTTGATGATGTAGCAAACAATATTGAATAAGAAAATTGTTAATTAAAAAAAATCAAGAACTCCAGAAAAGTCATGAATAAGTGTCTATGAACCCATGATTGTTCCTCCACACAAATATAGTTTACAGTGATGATGGATCAAGACTTCTAAATTAAATGGAAAAAGTAATATTTAATAATTTAGAATCTATCACATATCTAGTCACATAATATTTTAATAGCCTTCTGTATATTAGCTATCGTGCTAAAAATTTAGAATTAAATCAGTGAACCAGTCATAATATCTCATTATTCATTAGATTTTCACTGCTTTATTTAATAGATGTATAAAATGCCAGATTTTTTTTAATCCCTAAGATAAAATGGATAACACATGGTTACTCTAAAAATCTATCAAAAAGATAATGTGGAAGTAGTTTCACAAAAGTTCTGAGGAATTAAGTACTACATATTCATTCGACGAAAAACAACTACATAAGACTCTAAGACTACATACCTGCTATTGACTGTGCTGTCCTTGGGTGTAGGATCCAGAGTCCTCTGTCTTCATGGGTCATCTAGTCTAGGTTGAGAAGACAAATCTGAATGTGTAAACAGACACATGCAGTATGACCAGCATGTGACATTGTAGTAGCACAGTCAAAGCAGTCAGTGGACCCCGACATTATCAGAAAGCACGTGAGGAATGAACTCTAGATATAGGAGAGATTTTAGAGTGGCCTCTTGGAAAAGCCAAAAATTAAACTGAAACTTATAATGAGAAGTCAGGCATGTAAATAACTAGCGAAGGAACATTCCATGTGGAAGGAATAGCAAATGTAGCATCCCCAAAGTAGATATTGATAGGAGTTTTGGAAACTGCAGTTAACAAGTATGATTAGATTGTAGTCCACAGGTATATAATGATTTAACCTATTTTGGAACCTTGAGGATTCTATTCTCAATGCAATGAAGACTATGGTGGAGTGTAAAGTGAGGAACTTGAACAGTTACACTTTTCTTTGGAAAGCTCACACTGCCTTCTGTATGAAAAAATGGACTGTATAGAAGCAGACTGTATAGGGTACCTCATTAGCACAGGTAAGAGATGATAGTAGCTAGATTTAGCATTAAGAGTGATTTGTAGAGAAATGGGATTTATTTGGAATTGTTACCACTAGGAGTTATTGAGGGAGCTTCATATTTAAGGGAGCCTGTTTCAATTTTTTAAAATAAATAACTTATTGGGACCAGCAGTTAACATAATGGCTATGTCACTAAACTCCCATCTAGTTAACCATGGTTCAAGTCCTGGACCCGGTGACTTAAACTCACGCCAGGCGCATGTGCATGCGTGCCCAAGATCCCGAGACGAGAATGGAGGAGAAGGGATTGTGGCATAGCCATCCCCCCCTAGGGGTGATTTCTCGCTTTCTGTCTCTCTCTGTCTTTCTGGCAAGAGCACGCGCCCTATAGCAATAAATAAATAAATAAATAAATGAATAACTTATTTAGTTAAAGGAATGATATTTAGTCATCCCACATTTGGTTTACCTATTAATTTTAAGAAACATGTAGATAAGTTGATTAGGGTTCAAGAAAAAACACTTATATTTAGAAGATAGCAATTAGTGCTTAAAAGAGATGATTGTATTGCTATTCATGTTATAACATAACTGAATTTTTAGTTCAACTTAACATAGGGGCCTTCGAAAAGTTCATGAAAAATGTCTATTTTAAAAACCTACGTATGATTGCAATTTTTTGACACAAAATAAACTTGTATCTTAATTCTATTATTTCATGAACTTTTTGAAGTCCCCTTGTATGTTGGCTTAACAATATTTATGAAAAATGAGCAAGAAAATGAAAAAACGATCCTATCTTCTAGCCACATAAAGAAAGGAATAGATAGTTCTGCACTGAGAGGCGATATTCCAAAGTATGACCTTGGTATTAAAATTGAATATAAGGGAGCTAACAGGTGGTATGGTGGTTAAGACACTAGATTCCCACATGGTTGACCATGGTTTTAGGCCAGACATGGCGGTTTGAAAAGCACACTGGATGTGTGTGCCCAAAATCCTAATAGGAGAATGGAGAAGGGACTGGGGCATGGCCATCCTCCCTGGGGGGTGATTTCTCACATTCTCTCTCTCTGGCAAGCTCTCACACTCTGGCAAAAGAAAAGTAAAAATAAAAATTGAACATAATTTTTCCAAATAAAAAAGAAGAGAAGGTAAGGGCAGAGAACAAATGACAGTTGGAAGATAAGATGGATGTGGCACATGAGGGACTACAAGAAAATGTGGGAGATTAAGTTTTGAGGATAATTTAGGAAGAACAGTAGGGTGGAAAGCTGAAAAAGTTCAGGCACCAGAAGGTGGTGCAGGGCAACATACAACGCTCTGTGGACTCAACCCCATGGGAAAGTTCTGGATCTGAGTCCCGGAGACCTTCCTGAGTATGTCTGGCATACAAGTACCCATGATGCAGGGCTGGTCGAACCTGAGAGGAATTGCATCATTGACTCTGTGGGACGTCCAGCTGCTACTGTGTTAGAGAGGTGATGCAGGTGTCCTGCAAGGCTCGAAGCCGCAAGGCCACCCATGGGTTCCCGTCTCTCGGTTGGCCTGGGAGCATGCAGGGAATCGCTTTGGCACCCAGGATCCTGAGGAACTGGAGGGCTGGGGAAAGGGAATTGCAGCATGAGGAGATTCTACTGAGGGCACCCCCACCTTCTCTTTCTCATGGAAGAAATAAATCTATACACTAACCTATCATTGAAAAACAAAGCTGGTTTAGATTAGATTATGAATACTTCCATATTCCGTGCTAAGAAGTTCACATTCATTAGAAAAGGGCCATATTTGTATGTTTTTAGATAGGAGTGTAAAATGGTTGAATCTATAGTTCAAGAAGGTGACATTGAGAAAAATGGTGAGCACAGACTGCTAGACTCATCCCTCTTCCCACATCAATTACAAACTACAAAGGTAGGAGGGAAATATAGTCTGAGCAATACACATGTGTGTACATGCACGTGTGTACACGCATACGGTAAAAAGCCCTTGGATACAATAAAGGTTAACTTAATTGTTCATATGTACAAATTTCAAGGAACTGCATGTTATATTTTGGGTAGGCACAGAAGTAAAAAGACTAAGGACAAAAAACAAAAAAAAAAAAAAAGAAAAAGAAGAAAATTTGCTCTTACTTGTCCCCAGTCGTGGATGGTAACTGCTGTCCAGTCTGTAGGTAAATCGCAAGGGAGTCATTCCAGGGTAAGGAGCTGATGAAAACAGCGTGACTGCCTGTCTTCTAGCATTTGCTCCTGAGCACCTCCTCTCCATATGCAAAAATCTGCTGTAACACAAACTAAAAAAAATGTAAAATTGCCTGCCAATTCTGCATCCTTTTAAAATTAAAAAAAAAAATTAAACACTGGCTAGACTGGCACACAGTAAAGAAGATAAGTTATCTACAGTGGTCTGTGTTCTTTGGCACATGCTGCTTTGGCAACGTTGTCTCCATTCTGATTAACCTTAGCCATAGCTATGGAAAGCACAGGTGTCCTCTGACCTTTCTCTAATACCCTACACCAGACAGGGTAGGTGATGTTTCAACAGAAAATGACTTAGCATGTCAAATGACTAAACTGCTTGACAATTACAGCTGCAACAAAAATGACAACACAAGGAACAACAGACACTGTTATCAGCCTGAATTGTTATAATTGATAAAACTTTTTCAATTTAAAATTATTCTTCAAAAGATATAAAAAAGGATTTTTTTAATCTGAGGAAGAAGTAGGAATTCAAAAAAATATGAAGTAGAACTTTGAAGTACAGTATATAATAGTTGAAATAAATGAAATGAACACTGGAGAAAAATAAGGACACAGTTAGAAATGGAATTGAAAGATTCAGTTAAGGAATCCACGGATACCATAGCAGAGAGGACTAGACCCACATAGGAACAGCAACTTTAGGATAACAAGAGTCCTATTAAAAATGAAAACTAACGGAGAGGAGGAAATATTTTAAGAAAGCAGGATGATAGGCTTCCTATTGTTTCTCTTTAAAATATTTTATTAACATACATATTTTCATTACACATATTTTGAGGGATACAGTTTGATTTTTCAGTACAAGAATGCAATGCGCAATGATAAAATTGGGATAATTAGCGTACTCATCATCTCAACCATTTTTCATGACTCATGAAGGGAAGAGTCAAAAGCTTCCCTTCCCAGTTGGGTTATTTTGAGATACACAGCAAGTTTGTTGCCACCTGTATCTTTTCCACTTTAAATGTACTTCTGTATTGTGTATTGTTTTCTTTAAATTTTGCCAGAGGGCATGTGTGCTCACCAGAGAAAGATAGAGACAGAGAGAGAGTAAAAGTGACAAAGCACTCCAATGGGAAATGGTCATGCCCCAATTCTTTTTCTTATATTTCTCCTTTCAGGGTTTTGGGCACACACACACAAGTCTGGAGTGTTTTTCGAGCCACCAGACCCAGACCAAAGTGGACAGCCAACCAAGTGGAGTCAAACACACCATTGACTGGCTCAGTATTATGCATTTTATATTATTATAAATATAATTTTATAACTGTATAGAAATTATTCCTTCTGTGATTTTATTTCTGTTCATCAATATTCCTCCTATTTTCCCGCTCCTACCTATTTCTTCCCAGCTTCTAGCTGTCTTTCTTTCTTTTCTTTTTTTTTTTTTTTTTTTTTAGTTTTTTTTTGCTATAGGGAGTGTGCGCTAGCCAGAAGGACAGAGAGAGACAGAAAGCGAGAAATCACCCCCCAGAGGGGTTGACCACGCTGCAATCCCTTCTCCTCCATTTTCCTCTCAGGACCTTGGGCATACACGCACATGCGCCCAGTTCGAGTTTAAGCCACTGGATCAGGGACTCGAACCGTGGTCAGCTACATGGGAATTCAGCGACATAGCCATTACGCTATCTGCTGGTCCCAAGCTGTCATTCTTTATATTCCTCTTGCTAGCAATGATTTTAAAACTTGAAACAAGGCATCAGAAATATTGAGAGGCTGTTAATAAGCCCACCAGAGCTTCTGATTCATGGACATGACGTGGGACCAAAATTTACATTCGTAACAAAGTTGAAGGGTCAACATTAGATAATCAAATGTTATATAAAATGAGGTCAGAATATTTACATTCTCAGACATGTAAGGCCTTTGATATATTGCTTTATAAAGACCAACTTTTAAAAAGCCCGTTTGGAAAAGTGTTAAATAAAAGGATAAACAAATGCATAAGAATGTAGCTAACAATTCAAACATTATGATAAATTAAATTTATTAAACAAATTTTTTTCCTGGGACCAGCAGTTGGTGTAATGGCTATGTCACTGGACTCCCATGAGGTTGACCGCTGTTCAAGTCTCAGACCTGGTGGCTTAAGTTCACGCCGGGCGCGTGTGCGTACGTGCCCAATATCCCAAGAGGAGAACGGAGGAGAAGGGATTGCAGCGTGGCCATCCCACCTAAGGGGGTGATTTCTCGCCTTCTGTCTCTCTGTCTCTCTCTGTCTTTCTGGTGAGCACATGCACCCTATAGCAAAAACCTCTCAAAAAATTTTTTTTCGGGGACCAGCAGTTAGCGTAATGGCTATGTCGCTGGACTCCCACATAGTCGACCGCGGTTCGAGTCCCGGACCCGGTGACTTAAACTCACGCTGGGCGCGTGTGCGTGCATGCCCAAGATCCCGAGAGGAGAATGGAGGAGAAAGGATTGCGGCATGGCCATCCCACCTGGGGGGTGATTTCTCGCTTTCTGTCTCTCTGTCTCTCTCTGTCTGTCTGGCGAGCGCACGCGCCCTGTAGCAAAAACCTCTCCAAAATAAATAAATAAATTAATTAATTAAAAAAAGTTTTTCCCTAAAGAAGTGGAGAATAAAAGTATTCATAACATCTGTGATTGCTAATTTCCTGTCAATCTGACAATCATACATTGCTTGTAGTTAATCATGTGAAGTAGATTTATTTTTTGAGGAAAAGTACACATGAACTTTTTTTTTCATCTTATGCAATCTCTATGTATCTTGTTTATTCCTCCTTTACAGTAGTAATCCCTTGTACCCACCGTCACCAGCTGTCTTTCTAAGAAGTTAACTGTATCTAAAGGCAATTACCTATGTACTTGAGTGAGCACTATGTGAAAAGTTGCTATCAAGGTAGGTCTATATATTCAAGTTCTAATGAAAGGTCAACCCATTTACAGTCAGATCATTAAGAGAGTGGGAGAAGGACCAGCAGATAGCGTCAATGGACCCCCTACGTAGTCGACAGTAGTTTGAGTCCTGGAATAGGTGACTTAAAACTCATGTTGGGCACATGTGCATGCATGTCCAAAATCCCAATAAGAGAATGGAGAAGGGAGGCGTGCCACCTCACTCTCCCCCCAGGGGGTGATTTCTTACTTTCTGTCTCTCTGGTGAGCGCATGCAACCTATAGCAAAAATCTCTTAAAAGAAAAAAGAACAGGAGAAATAAAGAAGGGAGAAACAGATCTGAAAGTAATATCCTAGGGTAACATAAATTGTTATTTAGCTTGTATCTAAATGTCATCTGCTACATTATTTATAAAGACCAATTCAAAAAAAAAAAAAAAACAAAAACAAAAAAACAAAACCAGAAACATCCAGTTTGAAGAGTTTCAAATAAAAGGAGAAATAAATGCATAAGAATGTAGCTAACATTACAAACATTAAGATATATTAAATGAAAGAAAATGTTCATCTTCACCCAATCAGGTGGTGCTGGGGCGTGCACCACAGCCACCATGTTGCTGGCTTCCCACATCATCACTCTCCCTGATGGTGTCAGTCTTCCGCTGTTATTAACAGGAGAGTCAGCTGAGTGGATTATGGTGGGAAAACTGTCCAGCTTCAGGATTCCCTATAAAGGACATGTATCAAGAGAATTTGGGGCCAGCAGGTGGCATGGAGGTTAAGACAGAGGATTCTACATGGCTGGCTGCATAGTTCAATTCCTGGACCTGATGTCTTGAAAATGATGTCAGGCGTGTACGCTTGTGTGCCCCAAATCCCAACAGACTGGAGGAGAAGGGATTGTGGTATATGGTGTAATTTCTCACTTTCTTTCTCCCTGTCTCTTTCTGTCTCTGGCAAGCACACATGCCCTACAGCAAAAAAAAAAAAAAAAAAAATTACAAATAAATAAGTAAATAAAAAAAATTGATAGTGGGCATTTGTATATGACACAGAGGCAAACTAAATGAGAGATAGACATAGAGAGAGAGAGAGAGAGATAGGAAGCAAGAAAGTGCCTTTCATGGGGAATGTTCACAACACAATCCTTTTACCATTTCTAATTTTCTGGATTTGGGATATGCATGTACATGTGCCTTGCATTTTCTTCAAGCTGCTTAGTGTGGGATCGAATCATGCAGTTGGTCAATGAGATCCAGCTCACGTAACCAGCAGGTCATAGGCTGGCCTGGGCACATTTTGGCACATGGGGGTTGGGTAAAGATTAAGAATATTTAAAAAATCATTATTCATTGGTATTTAATGTTATTTATTATTAACTAAATAATATACAACATTTCTAATAAATTACTTTTTAAACATTTATTTTTATTTTTGTGGAGAGGGCATACATGAGAAAATGCTATTCTGTACTGAAATAACTTTATAAAATTATTGAATGGTTTTAAGCAATGTAGTTTAGAGCATTCTGAGCTACACATGCAGGTTTTTTTTTTTTTTAAGAGTGCTGGGGGGAAATTTATGTTATTAACAGATTTTTTATTTTTTGAAAATTGATGGTGACATTAAGTAACTTATTCAAATTTGTCTTTCTGCCAAGACCAAGTTCCTTAAGCGCAACACCCCCAAATGTAGTATTGTGTTTATCTTTGTTTGCTTATCCTTGAGCTTAGTATATGCTCAGTAAAACTTGGTTGAGACAAGATGACATCTTGTCATTGGCCATTGTCTCATTGTCAGGCAATTTGCCATAGAGAAAAATACATCAACTCATTTGAATCAAGACGCTCTAAGAATTTGCTAACTGATTCACCTCTGTCAACTAAGAATTATAAATACCATCAAGTTAAAAGCATTCAATGTATACCTTCCAAGTACTTATCATAATTAGATTGGCACACCTACTTAATAATTGTGAACAGATGGAATTAGCTGATAGGAAAGAGCATGTGTTTTCTTCTTCTTCACCCACTCACATACTAACATAGAAAAATAGAATTCTCCGTCATTTTCCTTTTTCTAACAAGGACAGTGTCAAATGTATTAGTCAAACTTGGAGTCCTTCCAACCTTGAAGTTTACTTCTAAATTTAGAACTAATGAGCTCTTTGTATGTACCATACTGGCAAGCACACAAGCTCTCCGTTAGCATGGAGGCCCTTTATTCAACATAACTCTCCTGCCAAAGAGAATATTAATGTTTCTTCTTTAGTGTGACTGGCTTACAAAACTCCGTCTTTTTTTTTAAGCGCTCAGGAAAAACATGAACATATTCATCAGGGAAGAGCAACACATTTGTAGAGGAAATTGATTTCAGAGAATCAGAACTCTCCATTTAATAGGCTTTTAAAAAAGACCTTCCAGCTCAGTGCCCCCTGACTGCTAGAATTCCTTCCAAAATAACTTTCCTAGGTGATCAGCCAGTCCTCTAAATCCTCCCAGTGCCAGGCACTCTGATCCACATTTGAGTAGCTCTGATTCAAAGCCCTCTTGGCACAAAACTAAAATCTTTTTTTTTGCCATTCTCTCCCTAATTACTTCCAGATTTGCTCCGTGGGGCACAGACTGACACTCTCTATATGACACCTTTTTTAACGCTTGATGACAATTACCTTGCATTCTCCCTTTCCTGCTTCCCATCTTACCTGCATCCCATTTTTTTCCCTCTCGGCTAAAAACTACAGGTTAGTAACCCTTCCATTATGCCCAGTTTCAAGTTGCTTCATCACCCGGGCCACACTTTTGTCATATCCCAAATAATACACTTTCTAACAAGGACAGTGTGACTTTTAAAAGAAGTTACTTGTGGCAGAAATGTGAAAAACAGATTATTAGGCAAAGTATTCAGGGCCCAACTACTGGTTGGGGCAAAAGTGAGTGGTTATTAAAATGGTACAGTTGAGAGAAAATCCGTACCTGTTTTACTGACAGGACAACAGAAGTTCATTTAGATGGGATGAGACCAGGAATGTGAAAGACACAAGAGCATCTTCAAGACCTACTTTGGAAAGTTAATGGAAGAGCCTGTCATTAATCTAAAATCAGAATTTAAAAGGTAGAGGGACCAGCAGTTAGCGTAATGGCTATGTCATTGAACTCCCATGCAGTTGACCACGGTTCGAGTCCTGGACCCTGTGGCTTAAACTCACGCTGGGTGCGTGTGCATGCGTGCCCAAGATCCCAAGAGGAGAATGGAGGAGAAGGGATTGCGGCATGGCCATCCCCCCCTGGGGGGTGATTTCTCACTTTCTGTCTTTCTGTCTCTCTGTCTTTCTGGCGAGCACACGTGCCCTATAGTAAAAAAACAAAAAAAAAACAAAAAAAAACAAAACAAAACAAAAAACTCTCCAAAAAAAGGAAAAAAAAATGATTATAAAAGGTAGAGTCGCTATACCTATAAGAGAAAATGCATACTATGTTGAATATGTTTTGTTAGAGATGCTTGTAACAACTCCTAGACAGAGAAATCTCTGGAGCAATTAAAATGGCATGTGCTGGTTCTGTGTTAAAGCAACTATCTCACAGCCTGGTCTTCCCTTCTAAGCCTAGTCCGGTAGACAGAGTGCCTAATGAATTTAGAGTGTTGAAATGTGATTGAACCCTTCTTTCCAAAACTTTTTGCCTTTTTCTCTGAATTATGATCACAGGCACCACCACTCAGTCATCCTTCTATGGCATTATTCTATGACTCTTTCTCTTTAATATTTCATTGGTTACCAAGTTTTATTAATTAGTATCACAAATGTCTAGCACACTTGAATTTTTTTCCCATTCGAATGCCATCACATTAGCTCTGTCATTTGCCACTAGTCTTCCATATTTTGTATTTTATAACTTCTATTTGTCTTCTTGACAATGAGTTTTTGTCCGATGGTGCTCTAGAGCCAGCTTGGGTTGCCCTATAAGAGCCAAATGCTGAATGTTCAAGAATTCTGTTAGCAGTAAGACAACTGATAGCTTGAAATTGACACAGTGGTAACTTTACTTCATGGAAATTAGAGAATACTGCAAAATTAGGACTTGGTATTATCTCTTTTATTCTTTTTCCCCTATATCAGAATACCACTGATCTTGCCTCTTCAGTCTAACCTTCCCATTAGCATCAGAAATATCTTCCTAATGAAACAAAGACAGTAGTTATACTAGCCACTATGAAATAGAATTGTAAATATTATTTTTATAAATAGAAGATTGTGGCTGAAATTCTAGTGAATACAAAAGTCTTACTTCTAAATAATGTTTTAGAAAGATTTTTGCTATAGGGCATGTGTGCTAACCAGAGAGACAGAGAGAAACAGAGAGACAGAAAGTGAGAAATCACCCCCCAGGGGCGATGGCCTTGCTGCAATCTCTTCTCCTCGATTCTCCTTTCGGGATCTTGGGCATGTATGCGCCCAGCATGAGCTTTAAGCCACTGGGTCCAGGACTTGAACCACGGTGGACTATGTGGTTGTTCAGCAACATAACTATTAGGCAATCTGCAGGTCCCACTGTCTGATTTCTGTGTAACTATAATCAGAGCAGTAAGTCTATACAGATTCACACTTACCCAAGTGCTTCTCTATAGAGACTTCAGAATAGTAGCCACCTTTGTCTTGGTGGCAGCATCTTCAGCTTCAGGGATGGTGAATGTTCTTGCATTAGGAAGTACAGTCAATAGCTCTTCTACACATCACCAGGAATCTCAAGGAAATATATTGAGGCCTCCTGTGTCTTGTTAATCAATTGCTATCTCAGAAGGCTGGCATATAGAGAAGAAGATTCCTAACTTGGAGTAGAGTTATTCCATGTGTTCTCCAAAGATAGTTTGTTTTTCTAAAGTAAAACAAAACAAAACAAAACAAACCTTATTATATTCTGATACAAGAGATTAAAAGACTGCTGGTAATTTAACTGAAACATAGAAAGAGAATGTAATTTTTTTTAAATTTGCAAAGTCAATTCTGATGTTTCTGAGATGAAGACAAAGGGTTAGCTGATATTTTGTACCTTTGCCCAGTTTTCTTCTGATGACCGCATACCCTAGAAAATGAAATGTCCAGAAGTTCTCTATATAGTGAGACAATTTCTTTTTTAACTCTCAACTAGTTTTAACTCTTGGCCCATTGTTAACTTTACTTATAAATTCATCACTTATTAATAATTGATATTATAATTTGATCTGTTCTTCTTAAAATGTCTTTCTGTTACCTATTCCAGGCCAATATTTTAATTCTCTATTAAATATTTTAATTCTCCATTAAAAATAAAATGTTAAGCTTTCTGACATTTTATAATTATATCATTACTATAACATTTTGGCCTATGATAGTTTATACCTCTCACTGCTTGAAAAATCTTGTTGGCTTCCTCTTGTCCAGTTAAATATTTACTTTAAAATCTTTTAAAAATGAACATGGCTGCATGAGAATTTATAGGATGAGGACAAGGTATCTGTATTATTTTGCACAATGAATTTTGAATATCATTGGCCTATAGGTCAAAATAATAGTCCAAATCTTTTGTATAGAATTAATTATCTTTCATCATCCAACTCTAGCATAGTAACTACTCTTAAAATCCTACTTCTGGGGACCAGCAGATGGTGTAATCGTTTCATCACTGGGCTCCCACATGGCTGACCCCAGATTGAATCCCAGACCTGGAGGCTCCCTCACGCCTGGTATGTGTGCCCCAAATTTAGAGAAGAGAATGAAGGAGAAGGGATTGCAGCATGGCCAGCTGCCCTGGGAGGGCCATTCCCCCTCTCTGTGTGTTTTTTTCTGTCTCTTTGGTGAGTGCACATGCTCTTTAAGAAAAACCTCTCAGAAAACAAAACAAAACAAAACAAAACAAAACAAAACATCTACTTCTGGCCCAAATATGGTAAAATTCTGTGCTCTGTAGGTTGAGATTGCATGGGAAGCCTGGACTGTATTTTTGTTCTAACCTACGGTCACACATAATGGCACAATAGTGTGCACCCGTAGTTCTAGTAAATTGGGAGACCAAGGCAGGAGGATCATGACAGTGAGATACCAACTTAAGATAAAATCCTATTTCTAGACTCATACATCCTACATTCTGAAGCACCAAATTTCTTGATTGTTCACTCTTCTTTAGTCTCTGGGTCTATCGGATATTTTTATGTCTTCATAAATTTTTAGCTCTGCTTGCAATAACTTTCTCTGCTTTACTATACAATGTGGTTTACAACTGTCATCTCTTCTGAAAATAATAACACCTAACAATTGCTGAGTGCTTTCAAAGCTTGTTGCAAGTCTTTCCAATGATCATCCTATCCATTTATTCCTGCATTTTTTAGAGAGATTTTTGCTTTAAGGTATGTGAGCTCACTGGACAGAGAGAGAGAAAGAAAGCAAGAAATCACCTCCCCACCCCCGCCAGAGGGGATGGCCATGTCACAATCTCTTCTCCATTCTCAGGATCTTGGGGACACATGCAAAGGCACCCAGCATGAATTTTAAGCTACCAGGTCCATGACTTGAACTATGGTCGACTACATGGAGTCCAGTGACATGACCATTTTGTCATCTGCTGGTCCCTATCCCTGCATTTTAAGAAGAGGAAAATGATGCACTAACCAATCCATCAAGTCACCTGCCTGAGTTTAGATTCAGTCCAAACCTGGAGACAGGAGCCTAGGGGGTTGACACACTGTCATTATCAATCTTCATGGATTTTTTTTTTACCTTTTTTTTTTTTTCCTTTATGGCAGTCATCACATTCAAAATTCATCTCAACATGTATTTATTTAGATGTTTGTGTTACATTTTTCTCTATCTGAAGGTGTGTTTCAGTAGAATATGAACTTTGACTCCTGAGTCTAACACAGTCCCTTCTACATGAAAGATGCTTAATAGAAATCTTTTGAAAGGATGAATGGATAGAAAGATGGAGGGATAACAGTGCAATGGTTGGTTGAATAGTTAGATGGCTAGTTGGATAAATGGAAGGAGGAATGGATGATTGAAAGGATGATTCTCGTTATCTGGGTCTTTTAGTAGGAGAAGATAAACAGATACCTAGATAAATAAGCACTTCAGTTAGATATTTAGATGTGTCCCACATGTTTCTGCTATTTTCCATCCAGAAATTAGCCAATTTGAGACAAAACTTTGATCTCAGCACCTGGTCTACAGAACAATGGCATGAGAATAATTTGGGCACTTACTAGAATTACAGAGCCTTAGGCTAAACCCCAGGGCCACCAAATGAGAATGTGCATTTTAAGAAAATTTCCAGTTAATCTCATATATGCTAAAGTGTAAGCATCATTGGGCCACGATACATGTGACTAATGCTTGCTATCAGGGGTAGGCATTCAATAGCTCAGACTTAAAATTGCTTGGCTATATACATCTGTGAGTATTTTGGAATGAAGAAGCTTAAAATTCTTTCTGTTTCAAATTAGAAATGAGGCTATCATTTTATTTTCTAAGTCTTCAATGTAAAAATAATAAAAACGATCACATACTATGCAGTAACGTACAAAGAATCATGAAAATCATACAGGACTAACACTAAATTAAATCATTTTTAACATTTTAGAAAGCCGATTTCAAATAAAGATATAATTTTTTAGGCATTTCTAACTGAATGGTTATCATTTTTAAAATTAAAATTACTTTCTAAAATTTGCTTTTCTACTAAAAATATGTTTTACTAAAGTAATTTACTTTTTTTATTTTAAGAGATTTTTTGCCAGAGGGTGTATGTGTTTGCCAGAGAGACAGAGAGAAAGAGAGACAGAAAGTAAGAAGTCACCTCTCAGGGGTAGGAGGATGACCACATTGCAATCCTTTCTCTGTCATTCTCCTTTCAGGATTGTGGGTAACAGGCATGCACGTCAGGCATGAGTTTCAAGCTACTGGGTCCAAGATGTGAATCATAATTGACCACATGAGAGTCCAGCACCACTAGTTTACCTGCTAGCCTCCTCAAAGCAATTTTCAAATGCAAAAAAAGAAAGAAAAAAAATTAAACTACATTATTTCATGCAATTTATACAATTGTTATCAGAAATAACAGAAATATTAAAATTAAAAACTCCAGTATTTCAAAATATTACTGCTTTTCTCTTGTTATTGAGACAATGATAATTATGTTTTAAACATATTGAATATGTGAATATAATTATATGACTGACTTGACATCTATGAAAACATACTATTTTTCAATACACTTCATTCTTTTTTTTAGAGTAGATTTTGGTTTAAAGAAAAATTTCAAAGAAAGTAAAGTTCTCAAGGCCAGCATATGGCATGGTAGTTGAGACACTGGAGTCCCATATGGCTGACTTTCTCATTTTCCTTTTCTCTCTCTCATCAAATAATAATAATAATAATAATAAATTAAATAAATTCTTTAAAAAATAAAGTAGAATTCTCATTGTCTCAATTTCCCTATAATTATATTTGAGAACATTTCATTTTTTACCAGTTTTTGTTCATTTTAAATCAACCTACTTTAAATATTCTTTGTCCAGGTTTTTGTGTGCAGCTAAGTTTCAACAAGACTGGAAAAATACCTAAGATCGTGCTTGCTGCATTGTATAAGTCTGAGTTCAGCTTTGTAAGAAACTGACAAATGTCTTCCAATGTGGCTGCACAATTCTGTATTCCCAGAAGTAATGAATGAAAGCTCCTGTTGCTCCATAGCCTCACCAACATTGATACTGTCTTTTGTTAAATTTTTGGTGTCTTATAGGTCTGTAGTAGTATCTCACTTTTTTGTTTGTTTTGCTTTTATAGGTTTTTGCAATAGGGTGCATTCACTCACCAGGAAGAGATAAGAGAGGGACAGTGAGAGAAAAAGTGAGAAATTACCCTTCACGGATGGCCACACTGCAATCTATTCTTAGGCACACATGCATACATGCCCAGTGTAATTTTTCAAGCCATGGTCAGGGACTCGAGCAGTGGTCAGCCATGTGGGAATCCAGCAACTTAGCCACCGTGCCAACTTCTGGTCCCTTCACTGTTGTTTTAATTTTCATTTCCATACACACATGTGATGTTGACCATGTCTTCATATGATAATTTGTCATCTATTTTTGGTGAGATGTTTGTTCCTATTTGCTTAACATTTTTAATTGAGTTTTTTTTCTTATTATTGAACTTAAAGTGTTATTTGTATATCTTGACTGCAAGTACTTTTTCAGATATGTTTCATAAATATATTTCTCTTAGTCTGTGTATTGCCTTTCTAATCACTTAATAGTGTCTTTAATGGAATGAAAGTTTTTAATTTTAATGAAGTTTAACTTATCATTTTTTTCTCATGTTTCCCACTATTCATGTTATATCTAAAAAGTTACCACTAAACCCAAAGTCATGTGGATTTTTCTTGCTATTTTTTATTATTAATTTTTACTTTACATTTAAATCTACAGACCATTTTAATTTTTTTTCAGGTAAGAGGTGAAATGTGTGTGTCTGTTCCTTTTTTAGTATGGGCTTAGTTGTACTAGGCCCCAAATAAAATTTGAATTGTTCCAATTTAATTATTATTTCCAAAATTATTTCTAAAGTATTAATTGCCTTTTTCATTGCTAAATATCTAGAAATGACAGCAGAACCTCAAGAAATACGAGAAAAGCAGGAAATACTTCCCCCACAAAAGAACACAATAATTTCTCCACATCAGTCATTGTTAAAACACCAGAAATCACAGCTATGTCAGAAAAATAATTCAGAATATTTATCATAACTACATTGAAAGAGGTACAAAAGAAAACAGATAAACAATCCTAGATAAGAAAGTCTTTCCATAACTTGAAGGAAGAATTCCATAAAGAGAGATATCCTGAAAAGGAATCAAACAGAACCTCTGAGTTAAAGAATACAATGCAGGAAATCAAAATCTCCCTCAAAATTATTAACTGTAGATTAGATCATACAGAAGAAAGGATCTCTGATCCTAAAGACAAAATTTCCAATTTAGTTCAAGCAACTGAGAAGAATTAAAAAAAAGAAAAAAAAAAAAAAAAAATACTACCAAAAATGAGGACATACAGTAAATTCTAGACACCATTTAGTGGCCAAATATTCACATAATGGGTATTCTAGAAAGTGAAAAGATAGATAAAGGTTTGAAATTTTATTTCATGATATATTGGTTGAACATTTTTCAAACTTAGAGAGGCATATGGAAATTTCAATCTAGGAAATACAAAGAACACCAAATAGATTTAAAATAAGAAGATCCTCTCTTAGGCACATCATAGCCAAACTGATAAAAAATAAAGACAATATTCTTAAAATGACAAGAGAGAATGTCAATTTATTCACAAAAGTTAACCCACTAGATTAACAGCTTGTCTTTCCACTGAAATAATGCAGGCAAGAGAAAATGGGTAGATATATTTAAAACTCTTAAAGAAAAACAATTTCAGCCAAGAATACTATACCTGGCAAGATTATCTTTCAGATAAGAAGAGAAAAATAAAATCATTTCCAGATAAACGAAAGATGAAAGAATTCACCAAAAGTAGACTAGCTCTTCAAGAAATAATTAAGGGGTGAGACCAGCAGTTAGCGTAATGGCTATGTCACTGAACTCCCACATAACTGACCACGGTTGGAGTCCCAGACCCAGTGGCTTAAACTCACGTCAGGCACGTGTGTGTGCGTTCCCAAGATCCTGAGAGTAGAATGGAGGAGAACGAATTGCAGTGTGGCCATTCCCCCTGGGGGATGATTTCATACTTTCTGTCTCTCTCTGTCTTTCTGGCAAGTGCACGCACCCTATAGCAAAAACCTCTCCCCACCAAAAAAAAAAAATAATAATAATAATAATTAAAGGAACACTACAACTGGAAAACTAAAAGGTCTTCAATAGAAGCAAGGGAATCCAAAACAAGTAGGAAAAAATGAGTGACGGTCCTAAGTCCTCACATGTCAATAATAGCCTTGAATGTTAATGGATTAAATTTTCCAGCTAAAAGACACAGCTTGGGGGACCAGCAGTTAGCGTAATGGCTATGTCGCTGGACTCCCACGTAGTCGACCGTGGTTCGAGTCCCGGACCCGGCGGCTTAAACTCACGCCGGGCGCGTGTGCGTGCGTGCCCAAGATCCCGAGAGGAGAATGGAGGAGAAGGGATTGCGGCGTGGCCATCCTCCCTGGGGGGTGATTTCCTGCTTTCTATCTCTCTGTCTCTCTCTGTCTGCCTGGCGAGCGCACGCGCCCTATAGCAAAAACCTCTCCAAAAAAAAAAAAAAAAAAAAAAGAAAAGACACAGCTTGGCTCAATGAATGAAAACACAAGAAGCCTTATATGTTGCTTACAAGAAACACGGCACATTGACGAAGATATACATAAACTGAAAATCAAGGGCTGGAAAAAGTGGTTTCATGCAAACAGAAATGCAAACAATACAGAAGTTGATATATTGATATCAAACAAAATAGCCTTTAGGATAAAATGGGTAAAACATGATAAAGAAGGACTCTGCAAATTTCTAAAAGGATTAATTCTTCAAGAAGATATAACAATCATAAATATTTATGCACCTAGTGCCAGGGCACCCAAATATGTAAAAGACTATTGGATCTAAAGGAGATCTAGACTGCAATGCACTAATTATTGGGGATTTCAGCATCCCACTGTCACCACTGGGAAAGTAATCTAGAAAAAAAAAAAAAGAAAGAAACACAAAAACTAATTGTACTTCTGAATGTCTTTCAAACTACTGAAGAAATTAAGACTGAAATAAAAAAAAATCATTGAACCCAACAATAATGAATACACCACTCTCTGTAACCTTTGTGACACAGCAAAAGCAATCATAAGAGAAAATTCATAACTATTCATGATTGCAGAAAAAAATAAGAAGGTGGAAAATAAATAACTTAGCATTGCAATCTAAGGATCTGGAAAAGCAACAACAATACCAAAAAAGGGGGAAAGAAAAGGAAAGAAAAGAAAAGAAAGGAAATAATAAAAATTAGAAACTGAAATAAATTAAACAAAGAAAAAATAAACTATACAAAAAAATCAGCAAAACAAAAAGCTGGGGTTTTTTGAGAGAATAAGCAAAACTGATAAACCATTAGCTATACCAATAAGGAAAAACAGAGAAAGGAACCAGATAGATAAAATAAGTAATGAAGCCAATAATATTACAACAGATGTGTCAGAAATATAAAAAATTATGAGAGAATACTATGAGTGACTATATGCCAACAAAGTAAAAAATCTATAGGAATGAATAAATTTCTGGACATGCACACTAATTCCCTTTAAGTATATTCTGAATACAAAGTCTTTCAATATTTTTAATTATAGATTGTGTAATGTTTGCTTTACATCTTCAGACTAATGACTCAAAATTTGTAAAGAAGCATGTTATGTATCAACAGTAATTGATTCTATCTTTTATTAAATCTGGCCTAATATCATCAATTATTAATAACTACTCTATACAAGTCTTTATAAGTAGCTTTTGACAAAATGTCAGAATAGGTCAGGTATTGTGTCACCTACTTTCTTTCCTAAGATTTTTACCTCTGCACAAATACCTTGAATTCTTCCAAAGTTAATCAGCAAATGCGCAAACCTCTACTCATTCTGTAGAGGATTAATTAATCTCATCCTAAGCAGCTGTTGTTAGCAGTTTCTTATATTGTTGCCTTATTTTGTCATTACTTATGGAGTAGAAGTTCATAAAATTTCTTTTCTCTAATTTCTGTAATGTATGGTTATTTTATTCATAATAATAAAGTATTAATATAAAAACAAAACACCTTTTTTTTTAATAGAGAGAGATTTTTGCTATAGGCTGTGTGTACTCATTGGAGAGACAGAGAGACAGAAAGTGAGAAATGACAACCGTGACCCCCCCCCCTCCCCGGGGTATGGCCATACCACAATCCCTTCATCTTCATTATCCTCTTGGGATTTTGGTCATGCACGCACAAGTGCCTGGCATGAGTTTTAAGTTGCCAGGTCCGGGACTCAAACTGTAGTCAACTACCTGAGAGTTAGAGAAGTAACCATTACACCATCTGCTGGTCCCTGACAAATCACCCTTCTACTGAGTAATAATATGTTTACCTTATCTAATTCTGAGAGCAACTGTATTAGGTGGATTATATTATTTATCTCGTGTGGTTGGGGACCTTAACATTTTAAGAGATTCTGTAATCTATACAAGGCCCTGTAGTTAATTAGTGCTAGTTCCATCTGACCCAGTCTGGTTCTTGGTTATAAGGTCTGAAATTGGGTTAAAGAAAAGGAGGGGCCTTCTAGAAGTAGCATTTTATCCAAAAGGGCAATTTTAATGCTAAGAATTCTGAAGGCTTGGCATCTCAATGAAAGTGACTGTTGTGGAAAGGGGTCCATTCTATCTTTATGAACTGAACACCTGAAATTTTTTCTCACAAGATGGAGAAGTGGTTGTGAAGTGGTTTTGAATGGAAAAAAACAAACAAAAAAACCCCAGAAACTTTACTTATAATACTTGGACTCTGAAAATAATGATAATTTTCAAGGTACATTGAATGAAAAATGCTCCATCATTTGAGTCTGTGGTGGGTTAGCATATCTGACTAGAATGATATACATGTTTAAGAAATATATGGCTTGGGATCAGCAGTTGGCGTAATGGCTATGTCGCTGGACTCCCACGTAGTCAACTGCGGTTCGCGTCCCGGACCCAGTGGCTTAAAACTCACGCCGGGCACGTGTGCGTGCGTGCCCAAGATCCCGAGAGGAGAATGGAGGAGAAGGGATTGTGGCGTGGCCATCCCCCCTGGGGGGCGATTTCTCACTTTCTATCTCTCTGTCTCTCTCTGTTTGTCTGGCGAGCGCACGCACCCTATAGCGAAAACCTCTCCAAAAAAAAAAAAAAAAAAAAAAAAAAAAAATATATATATATATGGCTTAAAATATATATTGATAATAATCATGCTATAATGTGCTTTTATTTATAAAAATGAAACAAGAACAATTACTTTTATTCTTTCCTTGAAGTCTTTGAAACCATTACTCTACTGTTTTATGATTACTGTACAATCTTATAAAATTATGTATAACTCAATACTTTAAAAAATGATTATTTACTTAAACTTTAAAATGGCATTTAGTACTGTCATTTAAAAATGGCTTGTGTTTGAATATGAAAATATGCAAATAATTAATTCCTTTAGTGGACTTATTGTTGTTGCTAGTTATAACTAAAATTAAACAATACAACTATATCTTTTTTTTTTTTTGACAGATTTTGGCTATAGAGTGTATTTACTTGCCAGAAAGACAGAGAGAGACAGAGACAGAAAGCAAGAAATCACCCCCTAGGGGGGATGGCCACGCTGCAATCTCCATTCTCCTCTTGGGATCTTGGGCACTCATGCACACGTGTCTGGCGTGAGTTTAACCACCAGGTCCGGGATTCAAACCGTGGTAGACTACATGAGAGTCCAGCAACATAGCCATTACGTCAACTGCTGGTCCCAACAATACAACTACATCAATTTGAACAGGAAGATTTATGCTCTAACTTAAATAAATTCACAGGAAGTTTCTTAGGGAGATTCTGTTTTTCCCTGTGTATATATTACTTTAGTCAGCTCATACTTCAGACTATTGGAACGATGATTGATAATCTAAAAATTCGCTAACAAAGCTTCAGTGCAATTGATACAGAAAAGACAGGGCTGTAGATTGGGCCATTGATTTTTAAACTTCATATTCCCTTTGTGTAACGTGTTATTGACCAGTTACCATAGCTCTGTTGGAGATATGCTAATTAATAAACCTTTCTGATTAACTCCTTGGTATACCCTTGACCCAATTATCATTACTAGAAAATTTTTAAAGCCCTTCATCATATTGTACAAGTAGTCTATAAGAGTTCAATAGCCATTGAGAAACAGGCAACATCATTATTTCCCGAAACAAGGGGAATGACCTCCATCTGGATAATATTCAGCTCTTCTCTTGAGGTTAATACAATTAACAAGGGACAGTTTATGTGTCTATAAAGGTTAAAAGTAGCACAGGACTGAGGAAGCTAGAAAGTGGAATACTTTGTCTTGAAGAAAAGGAAACATGGGTTTGTATCCTGCCTTCGATCCCCACGTGCTTAAATAAATGCCAACAGACAGTTCATTTCTCTAGGATACTCGTTTCTTTAGGCGAAAAGTAAGGACATTAGACAATATGGTTCTAAAATTCCACAAAATGGTGAAAATCTTTAATTCTGTAATTTCTACCTGCCTTACCCTTTCCTTCTTTTTATTCAAATCTCTCACGGCACACATAGTAAACTTTGACCTAATCTTAGAGCAGTTCAACATTTTTGCACCCCTGGGGACTTGGCTTGCAGCAGAGCAAGGATAATTATTACCATTGCTCCGTGTTTCAATTCTTTGTAAGAAACAGCAGAAACCAACTCTGATGACCTAAGCTACAGAAGAATTTGTTTGTACAAATGTCTATAGTCCTTCAGACTTTCAGGAGGGTTTACGAACTGCTGCTAAAATCTACAAAGTCTGAAACACAAACGTGTCACAGCAGAGTTTAGGGAGGAATTCTTACAAATCACAGATACCTCCAATGCAAAGCGGTCTGCTCTTTCACATGGCTCAGGGTGGAGGGTCACTTTAACTGCATGTTGGACCTACTTCAAAGTCATCTCTTCACTATATTTTGGATACACCCTCCCCTCCATAATTCATGTGTCAAATCACTGTAGTGGAATCAAAGGGTATAAACTTGATCTAATTATGGTGTTTAAAGGTTGAGTCTGAGAAAAGATACTAGGATTAAGGTCATTACAACGTGGCTCCTGATGAGTTTAAAAGGAGAGGCAATGATGGACAGCTGCTCTGCTCTGTTCTCATCCTAGTGAAATGACTGGGACTCTGCAGGACACCTACTAGCTACAGCCCCTGGACCTTGAACCTCTCAACCATGAGCTAAATAAACATCTTTTTTTTTTTTTTTTACAGATCACCCAGTCTCAGATAATTTCTGTTAGCAAAATGATAGCAGACTAAGGCACTCTTGTTTTAGGCACCATCCAAAATGGCAGCCTTCCAAGACGCCTGATAACTCTGTTAGAGCATAACTTCCAAGTTCATACTATACTGATTCCAAAACCAAAGAACTTTGTCTACCAAGAGTACTGTGCTTCTTTCACTATAATAGGATATGTGAAATGTAATACTTTCTTCTTTACTTTGAAGGAGATTTCTCATCATGCTTCAGAGCACTGTGTCCCTAAATCTTTACCAATCCTGAGGATCCTTAATCTTTGTAGCATTTATTTCTTACCATCTGGTACACATGTATTTTTACAAGAACATTCCAAATCCTCACCACTTCCTTTTTCCTAGGTCAGATGAAAATAATGCTATTGTTTTTGAGAAACTTGTATGACTTTCTGCAGACTAGTCAGATAACTCTGTTTTATTCAGGCTATCCTGTGACAGCAGGAGAGTTAGAATTGTGGGGACAGAATGCACACTCCTGGACATTCTGAACACATGAGTAATGTTTCTGATTGTCCTTATGATAGAGATTGAAAAGAAAATATTTGCTAGATACCAAAGAGCTTATAAATCTTTAACAGAGTTTTTTCATCTGTTTATGACACACATCAAGTACATTTCAACCTGGGAACACCACTTACACATTATGGAGCTCACCAACAACTGCTGTGGTCTGTCTGCTTTATGCACAGGCCAAAAAGATGGCTTACAGGAGATCAGTGAGGACTACTACCTCTGAATGCCCATCTTTAGGAGTGGTATGGATTTCTGTCGTTCCTATGGGAATGATGTACTGTTTCTGATTGACTATCTTGGTGGAGAGGGAGCAGTTTCAAGAACTTCCATTTAGCTTTATCTTCTACAGTTGCTCATATTCTACATATCATGAAACTAATGTGAGAGCTCTTTTAACTTCTAATTATATTCATCCCAATTTCACACTCAAAGTTTAGGGAAGTAACTCATGGTGGGTTTGGAGACCACTGGACACACTATGAAAT
The DNA here is from genome assembly GCA_026018925.1 of Tupaia tana. Classification (NCBI taxonomy): domain Eukaryota; kingdom Metazoa; phylum Chordata; class Mammalia; order Scandentia; family Tupaiidae; genus Tupaia; species Tupaia tana. The sequence goes on from JAKSZU010000016.1 coordinate 35,680,669, forward strand.
GAATATGGCAGAACATTATTCACAGCCTCTCTTCCACATACCCACACTGTATTAGAGAGCTGGATTGGCATTTCTGGTTTTATGGTGTTTTACATTTACTGCTATAACTCAGACTCGCTATCTAACAGCCTAGATAGATTTGTCTGTCTCCTTTCCGTAGTGCACACTCACTGAAGTAAATTGTTACAGGTGGTTTGGTGAGTAGTGGGAAGTGGGAATGAACACTATTGAATATAGTTGTTGGGGCATTACAAGGTCTTTCTCAAGGAGATCAAGCCTTCTTTCAATTTATGGGATTGGAAGCTGAGGAATGAATCAGATCAACACATTCCAACAGCACGTTACATAGTATCCAGTGTCCTGGGTAGACACTGAATCCTGACTCATGGAATAGTGTTCCGGACATCAACAACTCCTTGGTATTGCTTTCTATCCAGTTTAATACAAAGCTCAATGTTTCCTTTCAAAATTGAACAACAGACCATTATTTTTCTTTGAGTTAACTAATGCAAACCTTTGGCTCACCCACACTGGACTTTTTCCTATAAAGGCCAAGGAAGACCCTAAGTGGCAACCCAGTTATTTTATCCTCATGCATACCTAATCCATTAGTCCATGTTACAGTTATGCCAATCCCATTCTGTTGCCAATGCTACCAACTGATGTCTGCCACCATTGCTGTCTATCTCATCATTACCAGTCTCCCATTACTGTCAGTCATTGGTGCTAGTGAGCTCAGTTCCATAGTACCATACTCTGCTCTTCTGCTGGCCTGCCAAGAACAGCCAGCACCGAGCTAGTATCCTGACGTCCTATGTTGCTTTAGAGACTGGACTGTCCTCTGTGGTGAATCCTCTAGCCTTACTTGAGGAACTCTTTCTAACATATCTATTGTACTTAGTTGTCTTCCTCTTTTTTAATACTCTCTCTGTAAGGCAATTCTAGCATTCCTGCCTCAATGTCTCCATGTATTGTTTCCGTTAAACTTCGAGGAGACAGAACAACAGCACATTATGTAGTATCCAGGTGTCCTGGACAGACGATGAATCCCGACTCATGGAATAGTGCCCCCCCCCCCCCAGCCAATGCCAATAAACTCCCAGGAATTCTAAAATCAAAGAGCAATAGATTCCTTTACAACTGTCCAGATGAATTTACATTTTTTGATGTTTACTAGAAAGAAAAGTGACAGGCATATAGATATACAGAGATAATTTGATAAATAGAAATAAAACATAACACAAAAACCAATACATTGATTTAAATTCAAGATTTATCACCTTTCATTTCTAAGATTAGCTTTTTAAAAATATTTTTCATCTTTAATTTTTATTTTATTTTGTTTATAATTTTTAAGAGGTTTTGCCTTTGGGGGTGTGTGCTTGTTGGAGAGAGAGAGAGAGAGACAGAGACAGTGAGAGGGAATGTGAGAAATCACCCTACCTTGGGGAGTTGGGAGGATAGCCATGCCACAATCCCTTCTCTTCCATTCTCCTCCTGGGATCTTGGGTATGCATGCACATGAGCCTTGTGTGATTTTCAAGCTACTAGGTCCAGGACTGGAACTGCAGGTGGCCAGGTGGGAGTCCAGCAACGTAACAGCTACACCATCTGCTGGTCCCTATTTTTTGTGTTATGAGGATACAACCCCATACCGTTTTGTTTTGTTTTCTTCTATGTGTCTTTACATGTTTTGTTTTACATCTCTTTAAATGAATTGGATCCAGAAAGTGACTCAACAACAGAATTCCCTGTAGCCTGTTCCCACCTCACTAGCAGGGGGATATACATGAGAAGTTATAACAGGGTTAACAGGGAGATTTGAACCTGTCTGAAAAGACAACTCATACTACCTTCTCAGTCACCAGGGGGCCACCACAATCATTCTGAAGCTCATGCTTAGAACTGAGCCTGGTGCACAATGGTCATCGGTTAGAGTACAGGCATTCTTATCTGAACAGACTCCAGGCCTGTACGAGATCGCCATGATGGGCTCAGCTCTTCAACACTCTGAACACCCCAAGGGGTTGTAACAAGGTGTTGATAGGTTTAGACCAGAGGTAGCCCCTGTCACCTTCCAGAAACATACAGTTAGTTTTGGTTTTCAAAGACTGACCATTGGCTATTTTCTCTTTATGGTGCTTTGCTACTTTATTCATTCTGCTGTGCGATCTGGAGGAGCAATTCTTTGGATTACTCTTATTAAAATGTGGATTCGCAGGCACTTACACTCTAATGGACTAAGATCTCCTATTTGAAGTAATTGAAATAATTATGAGAAAATGTGAAGACAGAATTTGTGAAGAAAAATAAGAACCTCTCCAAAGTCCTTCTGCTTCACATCGACAAGGAAGACTCTCATGCATATTTACTAAGAACAGCTAGCCCTGATACAGATTTCTTTTTATTCTAAGAATATTCTACTTCTATAAACTTGAAGTAGTGAGGCAGGGAAATGTAACATACTATTATTTTTCTGATAAGAGGCTCATTTTGGCAATATATTGTGTGCTGTTCAACCAGAATATTCAAGGGCACTCCCTCACTCATTCTCTCTCACTGAGCTTCATCTGATCCTTTAGGCAGTTCAAGGCCATTGGGCATACAGGCACATAGGACAGGACTGGTCTATATTGCGATTTCTGATTGCTGGGTTTCAAGGTCATAATCTTCTTATAAGCATAATTTTAATAGCTGTATACTATTTTATATATCATACTTCGGCTTTATGATAGGTCTTATTCCTAGACAGGGAGAGCAACTCTTGTTATTCTTTTGAAAATGTTCTGATCGGAAAGTCTCTCCTAGACATTTTAGATTCTTGTCAAATTCAACATGAGAAGCAAAGTTACTGCGATTTTGATTAAAACTTGGTCCAGGAAGCACTGACATCTTTAAAATGTTTCATGTTCTTTCTTTATTTTACATGTAACCAGTATACATCTTTACAGTATGCAATACGGTTTTTCAAAGCAGGCATTCACTGAATGTGAACCAAGTCAAAGAGATTGTCATACATGTCATCCTCAAAAGGTATCTTTTCAATTCTTGTGTCTGTAACATGTTTTTGATTTTGTTTTTGTTTTTGTTTTTGTTTTTGTTTTTCTCTCCCTTAGCCAAGTTCTCACTATCACAGTTCTCTGACTATAGCCTCCCAGTTAGGATCACACACTGCTGGGCTTTTTCCTTTGTTATATATTTATGTATTTATTGGCGAGCGTTTTGTTATAGGACATGTTTGCCAGAGAGACAGAGAGAGACAGAAAGAAAGAAAGTGAGAAATCACATCCTGGGAGGAATGGTCACATCACAACTCCTTCTTTTTATTCTCCTCTTGAGATTTTGGGCACACATACACATGTACCCAGTGTGAGTTTCAAGCCACCAGGTCCAGGACTTGAACTGCAGTTGGCCATGTGGGAGTCTAGTACCTTAACCACTATGCCCCCTCTGATGGCCACACTGATTATCTTTTAGTCAAGGGCTTACTATTTTGTCCAGGTTGCCATTGGCTTGAGGTGCTCCTGCCTCGGTCTCCTGAGTGACTGGGATTCCAGGCATGTTCCACTGCCTGAGCCTTTTGGTTAGACCAGGAGTTGAATCTGGGTCCCTGTATGCTCCCAACCCTCAGGGCACAGCATTTTAGCAGCACACACCATGTTTTATCTTAAAGGAATAAAGACAGACTCCTTTCAAACCAACCAACCAACAAACAAAAACTTCATTTGAAGTCTTGAACATAATTTGAAACTATGCATTTGCAGTCCTCCCTGCTTTTTTATTTTCCATCTATTGACCTCCTACTCATCCTTGAAGGGCTCAGATTCTATTATTAATACTATGTCCTTAAGCCATGCCCTCGGTATTGTGTACAGATGCATTCCATTCTTCTTCCAGGGCCTGAGTTTATATTGCTTACATACGTAATAGCACTTCTCATACTCTGACTATGGTTCTGTGACCTCCCATAGTAAGTATGGCCCTTCTGTAGGCATAAAAGGCATGCAGTTGTGGTTTTAACTTGCTTGTATAGATTTCTAATAAATTTGAGCAAAGTTTATCCATTTTTCTTCCTCTCTAAAGTGACTGTCCAAAACTTCTTCACATTTTAATTTTTTTTCTTTTGTACTTAAGGATTCTTTTTTCTAGTTTTTTTCACAAGGCAGTGTGCGCTCACCAGAGAGAGTGAGAAAAAGAGAGAAAGAGAAATCATCCCCATGGGCTTGCATGAGCTAATCCTTTCTCCTCCATTTTTCCTATTGAGACTTTTGGGCATGCATGTGTGTTTTACATGTTGCCAGGTCCAGCCAGGGCTCAGATTGCATGGTTGGTCATGTGGAATCCAGCTGCTTTAGCCAACACACCATAGGCTGACCTGGAGATTCTTTATAAATTTTAGATTTGAATAATGTGTCAATTGAAATACATAAACATCTAGATTAAGAATGTGTTTTCCCCTTAAATAATATACTTTGGGAGAACAAATTATGTTATCTTTAATTTTTGATAAAGTTTTCATTTGATTAAGAAACAAAGATATAAGGACCAGCAGTTGGTGTAATGGTTATGTTACTGGACTCCCATGTAATTGACCGTAGTTTGAGTCCTGGACCCGGTGGCTTAAACTCACACTGAGCGCATGTGTGTGCATGCCCAAGATCCCGAGAGGAGAATGAAAGAGAAGGGATTACGGCATGGCCATCCCACCTTGGGGGGGGGGGGTGGTGGTGGTGGTGATTTCTTGCTTTCTGTCTTTCCAGTGAGCTCACATGCCCTATAGCAAAGACCTCTTAAAAAAAAAAAAAACACCATAAAACAAAGAAACAAAGATATACTCTTACATTTTATTATTTTTCCTCCTCCTTTCTCTTTTTAACTTTTTAAGAGCCTATGTGCTTCCCAGAGAGAGACAGAGCTGAACAGGGTAGGAGAGGGATAAAGATTCCCCTGTGGTCATGCCACAATCTCTTCTCTTTCCATTTCTTCCTCCTCTCCGGATTTGGAACATATGTGTAGCATATTTTTCAAGCTGCCAGATATGGGAGTTGAACCATGCTGTTGGCCCTCTGAGCTGCAAATCCCTTAACCACTAGTCCATGGGACCAGCCCTCCTAAGTTTTATTCAAAAAGTTGTAAAATTGTGCATTTAAGACTTTATTTATAATTAATTATTTTATTTAAGCTAAGGACAAAATTTTTCTTTTTTGGGGAGGTTTTTGCTATAGGGTGCGTGCACTCGCCAGAAAGACAGAGAGAGACAGAGAGATAGAAGGTGAGAAATCACCCCCCAGGGGGGATGGCCATGACGCAATCCCTTCTCAGGATCTTGGGCACGCATGCACATGCACCTGGCGTGAGTTTAAGCCACCGGGTCTAGGACTCGAACCGTGGTCAACTACATGGGAGTTCAGCAACACAGCCATTACGCTAACTGTTGGTCCCAGGACATAATTTTTTTTCTTTTCCAACAATGAAAATAAATAATGGTCCCAACTTTATTTGTTGAAATTATTTACTTACCTACAAAAGATTTACCTGGCAGTTTGATCCTTAGATCAAACTGTCATAATATATGAATTTGAATTTTTGGTTGCTTAATTTTTCTTCATGCTATCAAATATTTCTTTGTCTTAATAAATACATGTGTAGTATGTCTTCACATCTGGCACAACAGGTTCTTCCATAAAGTTCTTGTAGAGAGGGTCTTTGGAAATCAGTTATCGAGAGTCATAGAAAACTCTGTAGATAGTTTGATTGAAATTGCACTGGAAAACTAATGCCTTTACAATAAATATCAAGGCCTTCTGTCCTTGACCAGGTATTTTATGTATTTATTTATGATAGTGAGTGCAAGTGGGCATACACATGTGGGAGAGAGACAGAAGTACCTTTGATAGGGTCTCATACTTCGCAATTTCCTTTCCCCAGCCCTCTCATTCCTTAGGATCCTGGGTGCTCCTGTGTGTGCATCCAGCATGTTTATAGGCTGACCCTGGGATCCAAACCCTGGTTAGCTGTATGGCTACTAGTCTTGCAATGCACTTGCGTTCCTGCTCTGCCACTGCATCTGGGCCTGTATTGTAGAGCTACTTCCTATATTTCAGTAAAATTTTAGAATTCTCTTTAATAATATTTGGCATTTTTTTTTTTTTTACTTATTTCCAGGTGCCTTTGTATTTTTAATACTATTGAAATGTATTGAAATGGTAGTTTTGTTAAGTCTAGACTGCAAATAGAGATATTAGAATGTTTATTTAAACTCTCTGTTGATTACAAATGTTTCCCTAGATTTCTTTTCATTTTCCCTTTAGTCACTTGTATCCTGGGCAAGTGCAGGAATTTGTATCTTTAATTTGTTACATATTTTATTCATTTTTCTGCTATGGTTTCATCAGCAAGAACCTCTAGTACAGTACAAGCTCTTCTACCTGGGACCTTTATTTTGGTTCTTCAGATCTGACACTTTAAGTTTTCAGCATTGATTATCATATTTGATATAAGTGTCTTCTAGATTCTTCCTGTGAATACTTTTAGTTATGCTTTTACATGACAAATGGATGTTGGATTTTATTAAAAGTAATTTTTTTTAAATCATGCATACACTCACCAGAGAGAGAGAGAGACTGAGTGAAGGAGAGCCCTCGTGTGGGGTACAGTCATGCACAGTCTTGCCAGAGAGAGGCAGAGAGAGATGGAGAGAGTGGCGAGAGAAAGCACTCCCTGTGACATAGCACAACCCCTTTCCTCCATTTTGTGTTGCCCATCAGGATTTGGGGAACACATACACACATGCACCTGGTGTGTGTTTTATTTTTAAACCACAGGAGCTAGGACTTTAACAAAGTCAGCTGTGTGAGATCCAGCTCCCTTATCTGCTGCACTATAGCACTGGCCCTAAAAGTTATTCCTTCATCTACTAAAATACTTTTGTGCCTTTACTCTATTGGTGTAATGATTTTCATGAATAGATTTTTCATTGTTCAATCCTTATTAACTTTTTAAATATTGTCAGAAATATTATTATTATTATTATTTTTATTATTATTTGTCAGCATGTACACTCTCCATAGAGGGACAAAGAGACAGAGATGCAGAGAAAGGTAGAGAGAGAGGGAGAAAATACCCCCCAATGGGGTGTCATCATCTTGCAATCCTGTCTCTTCCATTTCTCTATCTTCTTGGAATTTGGGGCATGCAATGCACTTGGCATAGTTTTCAAGCCAGCGGAGCCAGAACTTGTACCATGATCAGCCATAGAGGATCAAGCTTCCTTAACCACTAGGCTATAGCTAGCCCTTTCTCCCTGTTGTTATAAAGCCAGCAGTACTGAATAAAGGGAGTTTCTACCCTGGTGACTATCTAATCCTAATTGCCTCTGAAGGTCCCACTCTCGGTAGTTAGATTAAGATTTTACCCTTCTTAATATTAGCACAATAGCAACCAAATTTCAACAAATGAATTTTTTCATTTTATTTTTTAGATTCTTGAGAGGGGGAGAGAGAGGAAAGAGAAAGAAATAAAATCAGGTTGCCCACATTGGCACTCACTCCCAATCTCAGCCTGCCCAGATCATAGGCACCCAGGAGTACACCCAGCATGCTCAGGGAAGTCACAGGATACACATCCAGGACCTTTACCCTGTAGGACCAGGTGCGTTATTTTTATACCATTTCCTGGCCCCGACACAAGAAATTTTAGCAGAGACCAACCAGCTGCTTGGTAAGCTATTCATATCAGATTCCTTTTATCCTTTTATCTCAGTTGGAATCAATACATAATGCAGGTTTTGCCCTGCCATTTCTGCCTTCAGGAACTCAACCCACAATTCTGAGAAGGATAAAGTCTTTGATGGACTGACACAGAATCACGAAAAATATTTTTAGACCTAGAAACACACTTTATACCAATGGAAGTACTCCAGTGGATGTATTTCCATGGGATAGAGCCATCCAATCACACACTGTACCATCCAGAGTCTGCTGACCTGATAGAGGAATAGGAATTACTTGTACACTCAATTACCTATCTGGGGAATTGGTATACCCATTTCACAGCTCTGGTTGCTGCATGATTAGAGATCTTAGTTCTCAGAATGGGAAGTCTATCTGGTAACACAGTAGGATCCACTGACCTTTAAGCTATGGCTGCCTTCTGATCATTCTGGCCTCCTTTTGTCAAGAGAAGGGTAGGCAAGAATTATTAACCTTGTTCATCCAGTAACATCAGGGTCCTCTTGCACAGTGGAGGCAGGGGAAATATGTTTGGCCTTCAGTTCCTGCCCTTAGGCACCTCATCATATGTCTCGCTCAGTTTTGATGTTGGATGAGTACACACAATAGCCCAGGCCTGAGCAGGGTGTGCTGACCAGAGTTCTCCAGAATGAGAATCTGAATCACTCTACCACATTAACCACCTACAACTGAAGATGTGCCAGCCTAAGATGAAGAGAATTCATCCTGGGGAGTAGAGGAGAGGACTCATGAAGATCTGTTTGGGTCTACAGATGAGCTTGCATATCCAGAACTATTTTTTTTTCCATAAAAATTTTCCTGCTTTAAGTTTCTTTAGGAAAAAGAGATACAACAGAATCATGGAGGAGCCAGTTCCATCATTTATTACGAAAAACAGTGGCCACTAGTGAAAAAGTATGGACTGTCACGTATAAATTGTACTGTTCAGGATGGAAACACCTTGCCAGCAGTGAGAAGCACTGGCATCGGGCAATTCTCAGCTGAGTCTCTCTCTGGGAATTTCTCCTGCTTGCTAATAGTAATACCCATTTTTTAACTGTAGTTCACATTGACTTGCCAATGAACACCTGAGTCTCAGTTTCCGACAGTTCTGAAGGATGATTTCAGTTCCAGTTGCTCTTGTGGAATAAACCAAGTATTCTGCTGTGCCTGCCCCATCGTTCAATTTCTCCTTCCATCTAATGCTGACTTCTCTCATCCTCATCTGTATTGTTTCCCAAAGAACTCGCCCTTAAACTCCAGGTACGCAAATCTTGATTGCTCAGAGCACTTAGCCTCAGACGGAATCTGGTGTATAAACGTTCGTCTACTACTTCTATTATAAATTAACTCAATAGTGGCAACTTGCAAGGCTTTAACCTATATGCCAGGAAATGTGCTTACCTTGGCTGCAGAGAAAAACATGATGTCTGACTTAGAACAAACCACCAAAAGTTTTGTTAAATGAATAAATGAGTGAATCTACTAAGTTAGGCTCCATACCACTGGCTCTTGAAAACATTCATTGAATTTCTAGTTGAAAATGATCTTTGTTTCTACTTAATATTCATAGCATTTATTTCTACATAGGCACATGTGTGTGCACACACACAGAGTTCAGTGTCTTGTACTCCAAAATGTATAGCTTAGTGTTCTGCTAAAAGTTGGACCTCCCAAATATTTATTGAAGGATAAGGGGGGAAAAATAAGAGTAAAAGAACCGGAAAGTGAGTATCTTTCAGTCTCTACGACTATTATCCTAGTCAAATTGTGAAACCTCTTACAGCCATATTTCTTCATGTGTAAAACAGTATTATTTGCCTTGTTAGATTGTTCAACAAGAACCTCTTCCACGTATTCATGGAGCTCCCTTGTTACTGTGACAATATGCTTACAATAGCCATGCATTCGCTAGTTATCCCAGCACTTCACACTGTTGATCCTGCATCTTACTCACAAAGCTGTGGTGAGGGTTAAATGAGACACTTTGTTTTTAATAATATGTATTTATTATCATCATCAATATCATTATTCATACTTTACTGTACTCTATTAATGTTTCTCATTTATTTTCTTTTTACATTCTATTGCAATGAACAAGGAAATGAATACTTGCAAATGAATAACACAACACACACACAAATACTTATTTGCCTATAATTTCCATCTGTGTTAGCATAATGTGTTGAAAACTTCTTCCAAGAGAAAGAGAAGTCTTCTTTCTGTAAGGAGTCAGTTTGCGTGACCTCTGAGGGATAGTGGGCCAATGGAGGACACAGTGGTTCTTCTTTGTCTCTGATCCCAACCTTCACTATCTCTATGGTTCAGTGTTTTTAGCAAACGACTCTTTAAGTCCCACACATGGAGTCATAGCTCTTGTGTCATACTCAGTGTCCAAAGAACTATCATTGCAGAAGTGAAGAGAGAAGCCTGACTGCATATAATTGTGGAAATATTGTTTGGAGAGTCAAAACTAATCTGAAAATGGCACTTAGTGGAAAGATGGGAGGGGAATAATGGAAGCCTCTTTGGAAGTGAAGGACAACTGATCAAGGATGGACAACCATGATAAGAGACTCCATATGGCCAATGCAGCATTTTAAAAAAGAAAATCTTTTACCTAAGAAAATGGCTTTTTTTTCTGTCCACAGCTACTTTCTTATGACAACAGAAAAAGCAGTAAGCAGTAAGCCTTACAACCTTTATACACATCTTGCTTTTAGTCTCATATGAGCTCTTTTATGTGCGTCAGTACCCAGGTGGTCAACTACCTGGAAGTAAGTGTTGCCGGGCCATTAGGACTCAGACAGCAGAGCCATGACCCCCTTTGCAGTGGCATTTTTCCACAGGAACATGTCCTCACTAATTTGGCCTTGGTGCCTTTATTTATAGGACAATGAATGGTTTTATCTGCACCCGACAAAAAGAACACATTGCAGGAAAGCTCTAAAAGCATTCTGTCATTTGATTTGGGGTTATTATTCTTCTGCCATTCTATGGACTCAGAATTCTGATCCTAGCCCTTTCAAAAATCTAAGAATGAGCTTAGGATTCTTAAAGAAACAAAATGGAATTCCCAGGGCAACTCAAAAGATAAGCCAAGGCAGCACTCATTTGCCTTATTTTTATTAGAAACATCCACACGCATTATCTTTGGCTGTTCTCCAATTCATTGTGTCTGAAGATAACCTGATCACAGCAAGCAGAAATGAATCATCTATAGACATATTAATTTATATTACATTTATTATAGAGAAAGAGAAGAAAAACAAAACACCTTTTCTAGACATTTAATACTCTATGATCTGTTGCAAAATAGCATTATCTCTGGCATTGTAGGGTCCCTGATTAACCACTGCTAGCAATTCCTTGCTCAAGCCTTTAATGCTCTCACCTGATGTTTGTACACAACATTGTCCCTCGGCTTCTCTCCTGTGATGTTCTTTAAATCTAATAACCTTACCTTTACGACCTTCATAAGGGTGAACCCAATACCTTATGTCTGTGAGCCCAATGAATGTTTTTTCTATTTCATAACCATTTTATAAGAATAAGACATCCAGGGGCCAGCAGGTGGCATGGTGGTTAAAGTGCTGGACTCCCATATGACCAAGTGTGGTTTGAGTCCCAGAATTGGCAGCTTGCTTTCTCACTTTGCCTCTCTCACTCTCTCTCTCTCTCTCTATCTATCTATCTATCTATCTGTCTATCTCTCTCTCTGCTGTCTCTCTCTCTGGTCAAATTAAATAATAATAATAAAGAAAATTAAATAATTCTTTAAAAACAAAAAGAATTAGATATCATTTCCCAAAAGCAAATGAAATAAGTCTCAAAATGTCACAAGCAGCTCCTATGCCTCCAGTAAGGTGGGAATTGAGGTACTAAGAAGGTTTTCTGATTCATAAGCTAAAGTCCAGGAAACTTTTCCTAATAAAATTTTGACAAATTATTCCTAATGAAAAATACTTATGCTGGTGTTAAACCATACTTTACAAAACTTATCATTGAAACATTTTTTTCTCCTACTATCAACAAGACGCTGACAAAATTAATAACAAAAATTGTAAGACAGAAAATATTATTCATTATTAATGAAACTTTAAAGCCGATGGCCCACTTGCCAATCTTTTGTAAACTGGAAATGTTTCAACATGTGCATATACGAATGGTAAGTGCTTTGTTTTCAAAATAGTTATACAAGAAAATATAGAAGACAGAAAAGAAGGAACCAAAATGATAGGAATATAGTGACTTTCGGAGAAAAAGGCAGTATGTTTATGCATGTTTTCTCCCTTCACAGTAATCGCTTATTTCTTAAATGATCACTACACTTTGACTATATGGTACCTTAAAAAAATTCACGTTGAGAATATTTTATAATCCAAAGTATCAAACGAGTTGACTATCCATTTAAGAACATTATAAAGGCTGAGAAATATTAGAACTGTAATTTTTTTTTTAGATACTTTTGCTATAGGGCGTATGTGCTCACCAGAAAGACACAGAGAGACAGAGAGTGAGAAATCACCGCCCAGGGGGGATGACCATGCCACAATCCCTTCTCCTCTAGAGATCTTGGTCACACATGCACATGTACCCGGTGTGAGTTTAAGCCACTGGGTCCGGGACTTGAATCACGATTGACTACATGGGAGTTCAATGACATAGCCTTTACTCCAACTGCTGGTCCCAGAACTGTAATATTCAAGGTGCTAGAAAAATATTTCTTTTTTTTTAAAAGAATTATTATATTTAACTTTTTCAAGAAAGATTTATTTTATTTAACTTTATTTATTCATTTTAATTTGTCCAGAGAGGTACAGAGTGAGAGAGAGAGAGAGAGGGAGAAAGTGAAAAAGCAAGCCACTAGATGTGGGATTCAAACAGTGATTGGCCATGTGGGAGTCCAGTGCCCTTAACCACCACGCCACCTGCTGGCCTCAAAAAAGTAATTCCTTTTTTTTTTTTTTTTTTTTTTTTTTTTATAGGTTTTTGCTATAGGGCGCGTGCTCTCGCCAGACAGACAGAGAGAGACAGAGAGACAGAAAGCGAGAAATCACCCCCCAGGGGGGATGGTCATGCCACAATCCCTTCTCCTCCATTCTCCTCATCTTGGGCACGCATGCACACATGCCCGGCATGAGTTCTAAGCCACTGGGTCCAGGACACGAACCGCGGTCGACTACGTGGGAGTCCAGTGACATAGCCATTACTCTAACTGCTGGTTCCCAAAAAAGTAATTCTTTTTATATTATAAAAACAGGATCCTCTTTATTCATTAGCCTCACACAACTACACATGTCCAGAGTCAGAAAGAATCACAGAGGAGGCCTTCACACAGCCAGATATTAAATTTAAGCTTGAGGGAACCAGCAGTTAGCATAATGGCTATGTCACTGGACTCCCATGTAGTCAACCGTGGTTTGCGTCCCGGACCCGGTGGCTTAAAACTCATGCTGGGCGTGTGTGCCTGCGTGCCCAAGATCCTGAGAGGAGAATGGAGGAGAAGGGATTGCAGCGTGACCATCCCCCCGGAGGGGTGATTTCTCACTTTCTGTCTCTATGTCTCTCTCTGTCTGTCTGGCGAGCGCACGGGCCCTATAGTGAAAACCTCTCCAAAAAAAAAGAATTTAAGCTTGAGAGTTCTGAGCACAATTTTACGTCACTAGATGGTAGATATAGCTTAATTTATGTGTAGACATTCCTTTCAATTTAATTATCATGAGACCTTGATAACTTACCTGAAAGATAGTTTCTATATAAACACATGGCGGGGGGGGGGGGGGGGGTACTAGCTTTCTGTCTCTTTCACCGAACAAATAAATATATAAACTTAAAAGAAAATTGTACAGCTCCAGATAGGTGGGGCATTTAGTAGTGGGCAGGACTGCAGCACGGGGGTCCTTATGTCTGACAGCAGGTTCAGATTCTTGGGTGAGCCTGAAAACGTTTTGGGCACACACATATAGGTTCAAGATCCTGTCAGGCTGGAAGGCTGGAGGGCTGGGGAAAGGGAATCGTAGCATGAGAGTAGACCTTGTCAGGGTGATTACCTCTGCTTCTGTCTCTCTGTCATGAATGTGCACATGCTCTCTATCATGAATTAAATAGTTGTTTATAAAACTTAAAGATAAAAAAATATTTTGGAGAAAAATTAAATGAAGACTTGAGTTTATTTTTCGAAAAGAATAAAAACAGTAAATATGAAAATATAAAATTCAGTTATTCTTTGTAAGACGCAGACTAACTACTAACTCATCAACTAAGAAATCTCTCATTGTAACCATGGCTCATAGAAACCATTTGATAAATAATGCTTTTAGCTATTTATTTGCTCAAAATTTTCCTTCAGTTGTTGTAATTGATAGTAAAATATGAACAAAAAGTTATTATGACTTAATCTAAAATCTATATCGTTCTCTGGCTAAGATATTTAAATAATTCACCTATAAGCCATCATCTTTCTTTCCTCATAAGCTATAGATATTTAAATAACTCTACTAAGACTTCTTTTTTAAGTTATGTTTTTATTTTTAAAATGGATTTAAAGTTTCACTTTAAAGATTATACTTTCTAAAATAAGTAGCATTCATTTTTTTATAGCTGTAGTATGGACAGAGGCAAAGATTCTCAGTTAAAAGATTCAATAAAAGAACAGGGCAATTATAATTAGATAAAAATGAGTAATTCTTACTTCCTACAAGCATAACTAATCTAATGTTTCACTTCCTGTGAAATAATGGCTAAAATGCTAATTGTTAGGGCTTTATTAAAACATAATTGTTATTTGTCTCAGCTGAATTCATTAATTGTTAGCCATATCACTACTGAGTTTTTGAATAGAAAAGCTTTATTTCAAGGAGCCTGAGGAGGACCATGAAGCAATGCCCTCTCTCCTTCCTTTGTTTCACTTTGTTTCTTACAGTGACTCAGACATCAGAGAAGGAAGGAAGCATGGAGAAGACATGGGTTTAAACACAGACATAGACCTTTTAGCATAACGTCACAGGCCCTTGGGTAGGAGAAGTGGACACCATAAAAACAATGATCCTTTATATCAAAGCTGCTAATTTAGTAGTGTTGTTCTCCATATTTTGTTAAAGCAATACAGGAACAGACACAGGTACAACAGTGAAGCTGCAGACAATCCGCAGGAAGAAGTGCTGAGCCCTGCTTGTTTTTTTGCATAAGAGATACGGATATATGGGCTCAAGCCCGGCTGCATCATGAGTGCGATTACTCTAGCTCCACTGCCTGGGACCAAAGCCATCACCAGCCCTGGCTCACTTACTTACATTTGAACAATAACTTCCTTCAGCCTGGCCTCTGCACAGTCTGAATGCTTCTAATCATAGTGTCTAGCCTCTTCATTGATGGACATTTTTCAGGAGCCTAAAATGACTAGGATTTTTTTTCTTATAAACTTTCCCAATTCCATCTCATTATTCCTTATCATCTTCTTCTGTACTGTCATCCATCTCCCTTTTCAGTGTTCACACCCAACAGATATTTGTAGACATTTATTATGCCTTTCCCTGGTCGTCACTTAGGAGAGTTATTCATATTGAATTCATTTAACATGTCTTCATAAATCAATGCAAACAGCCCCTTAATCATTTTCATTGCTTTTCCCTAAACTCCTGTCAGATGTTTCCATGTCTTGCACACACAATTAGGAATCCAAAGGCCAAATAAATACTCTAGCCTATGAGCATACCAGATCCACAGAGAAGCTTCTATCATCTTTTCTTGCTCAAGGTAATAATCTTAAGGTTACAGTTTTACATTTCATGAATTCTTTCCAAAGAATCTACCATCCTGTCACATATGAGACTTTGAATTCCCATAATCATATGGTTGGTTAGCTTGGCAAGAGCTTTTATTCCCAGCATAGAGATAAGGATGCTCGAACATCAGTGAAGACTTGGGTATTAACGCCAATGTTGCTGTTGGATCCTATTTCTATTACATGAGCACTTGAGTTCACTTTCATATTTAAAAATATACACATTACTCCTTTTTTCAGACTATTGAATTATTTGAAAATAGTTAAGTAAATTTAACAGAACCAAAAGATTATGAAAATGACAAGTTTTTGAATTACTTTTTGGAGCCAGTAATATCTGTGTTTGTAAAGACTGTTGAAAGCCACAAAAAAGTCAGAATAATACTAATACCAAGAGTTTGTCATGAGTTAAGGAAAACTTTCTTCCCACTTTTTGACACATATTATTCCTTTTATTTTGAAGTTAAATTTTCCTTTTAAATTATTCCTCAAATTTCTTGCTCCCACCCCCAAGACACCCCTGTTCCCAGTTCATAACCTCACTTACACAGCCTGAGTATGCCACATTTCCTTTATTTATTTAATTTAATTTAATTTATTTATTTTGAGGGATTTTTTGCTATAGAGTGTGTGTGTTTGCTGGAGAGCCAGAGAGACAGAAAACTAGAAATCACCTCCCAGGGGGATGACCATGCCACAGTCTCTTCTCTCATTCTCTACGGATTTTGGGCATGCACGTGCATGCACCCATAGTGAGTTTCAAACCAGGTCCATCACAACTTTTTTAAATATAACAACTCCAGGACAGGATGCATTGGAGAACACGGAAACCTTCGCTTCACTAAGAGGAGGAAGGCTTGGTCTTGACTCAGCTCTGCTGCCCACTTGCCAGTGTACATTAAGAAATATATCATTTGACTGAGGTCTTATCACCCACTGATCTTAATTCAATATGAAATCCTTAACCATGGTAAGAACTGACTAGTACAAAGAAAGTCAGAGAACCCAATAAATCTTTTCCAAGCTGAGGAAAGCAATATGAAATTATAATTGATCATACACAAATATGTTTACTTTCCTTCTTCTAAAAAAAAATGCCGTGCAACTAAATTTCTATGTATTGAAATAGAGAGTGTTCACTTTTCCTCTAACTTTAAGGTTAGACAATTTTCAGATAAGGATAAATTATCTGTTCCTTGACATTTTGAAAGCTCTCTAAGCTTAAATTGGGTTGGCCCTGACTAGGTAAAAAAGAAACAGAAAAAAAAAAAAAAAAAGCCCTGGGTTAATTTACCTTGAGTTATACCAGTGGCTATTGATCTTCTTTCAAACAAAGACAAAAATACCTATGACAGTGAGAAAAATATTTCTTCAAGAAAATGCAAATGAATAATAAAAAGTACTTCTATTTAAAGGTAGTGTGTGTGTGTGTGTGTGTGTGTGTGTGTGTCTGTATTTGTTTAAATTAAAGTGGTAGAAAGAATTTAAAAATGTATATTTACATTTCAAGTATAGGGTATTTAAAATGTTATAAAATTAATCAACTTAGGCAAGAACATACTAGCCAAGACAAAAGTTAATGCTAGTATTTCATTCTTATTAAGTAAATACTGTATGCCAAGAATGGTTCTAAATCTGTGCTCTTTACTATGACAGCCCCTAGCCATCTGTGGCTACAGAGAAGCTGAAATGGGCTAGTTCAAATTGAAATGTTAATGCAAAATACACATCAGACTTCAAAATGTAGAATTAGAAAAAAGTAAGACACATTAATTATTTTTATTTTCATTATGTCAAATATTATTAAAATGAATTTCACTTCAATTTTTTCTTCTGCTTTTACTGTGGCTCCTAGAAAATAAAAATTTTCCCATGTGGCTTCCATTACATTACAATTGCTGTGTTGTTGACAGGCTTTACCTCATTATCTCACTAAACCAGGTAACAATCTCATATGGTAGGTGTTATTTTGCCCACCATTTTACAGATGACCAAACCGAGGCAGAGGGAGCTTATATAAGGTATCTTGTGTTATTAGGGTTGGAGCCAGCAGTCAAACTCTAGATCCAGGCCGTGGGCTTCAACACTCTCAAAAAATTATCACATGCAAATGCACTATTACTAACACAGAAATCCCTTTAGGCATACAACTTTCTATAGCAGCATATTTTTTATACTAGAATTCTTGTAATGTCTTGATTGCTGAAATAAGAATGAGAGAAAGTGGAATCTATTTGCTTTGCATTAAATATCGTTATGGTTTTACAATACAATGTCCCAAACATAATAACAGAAATCCACATTGGCAAGATTGTTCTATATTTAGCTACCTTTCCCAAAGCATTATCCTTAAAGGTGGCTCCCAATCTTCTCCAGATTAATTCTTCCCAGAATAATTGGCAGTAGGAGGTCGTTTTCCTTCAGAGGAGCCCTCAGATGGTCATGAGTATGGCGTGATCCTCTGGTCCCAGTTGCAATATTGGCTGATTCCTGTGTGTCTGGCCCAGATCTGTCTAGACAAACTTGAAAGTGCTGTCTGCTGAAGCCTCCCTGCTGAGCCTTCTCTGGCAAGGCCAAGGAGGAAAGAACTGACCCAATCTGTTCCTTTGCTTCCACTATTGATGCTAATAGGTACTCTGAGCTCCAGAGCATGGGTGAGAGTGGCCAGGGCCTTGGTGATAATGCATCATTCCAGCTCTTCACTCCATTCTAGACTGCCATCATTCTTTTTTCTCACACACCTTGCTCCTGGAAGTCATCTTTCTCTAAACTTCCTTTACACAGTTTCAAAATTTGGTTCCTAAGAAAAAAGACCTAA
The DNA here is from genome assembly GCA_026018925.1 of Tupaia tana. Classification (NCBI taxonomy): domain Eukaryota; kingdom Metazoa; phylum Chordata; class Mammalia; order Scandentia; family Tupaiidae; genus Tupaia; species Tupaia tana. Next base: position 35,699,003 of record JAKSZU010000016.1, read on the forward strand.
GAGAGACAAACCATGAATTGTTTAGTATCAGATATTTGGGGTATGAGTTACTGAATCTTGAATGCTATCACATAGTGAACACTGGCCTTCCAGTACAGATTGGCTGCTCAAGGTTAACCTTAACACAAGATTAACCTTATCTACTGTCATGTAGATAACTGTGATCCATGTAGAAGCCTTGGAGTGTCATTGCTTGGAAATGCTATTGGCATCTCCTTTACAAAGATGGGAAGAAGGCAGAATTTGTATACCCCCTTAGGTACTTTTTGACTGGGAAGTTGTGTGAATGACAGATTTCCATGGCACTGCAGGAACACTACAGTGGCCTCTTTCTCCTCAGCTTCCCTCTTCTGAGGATTACTGCCAAATCAGGGGCTTCATGCAGTTTCCACTATGGGAACCTCATCCTTTCTGGTTCCCATAGTCCTTCATATACTTTCTACATTGTATTTGTGGGAGTTGCAAGTTCATTGGTCCTACCTGATAAGTTAAAACCTGATGCTACAGCTTAAAATGTGAATTGCCTTATTTCTTCATTTCATAAACCAGAAACTAATTCCTTGCCTAATTTCCTAAGGTCAAAAGCATAACATCTCAAATTCTGACTGAGGAGCATCATTTCTGTCATTCTTGATTATCTGAAACTGAGCTCAGTAGAGAAGTATGTTTTCAGTTCCTTATCTCCAGTAAGTTATCCTGGTGAATCATAGATTTGCCCAGTTCCATTTACAGAAAGCAGTTTACACATGGATGATATACCAGCCATCCCAATATATTTTTCAAGACGAGAGAAGGGAAAGACCTCTCCTCCTGTAACTATTTTATATTTATGGGACAATATCAATATCCACCCACAGAGACAAGTTCTCTTCTTACAATTCCTGAGATTATAACAAAGCTTGTTTTTTTTTTTTTTTTTTTTTTTTTTTTTAAGTTTTGCGTTATCTTCTAAGGAACTGACCTCCTAAGGAGTAGTTAAGTATTTAGTTCTACAGCTGAAATATATAGTGAAGCAAGACTGGGTGATTCCAACAAAGTCCATTCACTCCTTGGTAATGTTCTCTGATCCTTTGTGTGTGAGGTTTAACTTTGTGGCATATGCAGTTACTCTCAAAGTGTGTTTCTGAGGTTTGTAGAAATGTGTATATCCTATCTTCCTTGATCTTTATGCCCTCAAAGCTCAGGAAGTTTTATAGTCAGGTTTTTTGAGGTCACTCCATTAACTGAGGGCAATCCTGCATAATAGCACTACCCTTTATCCTGTTCCCTAAGATTAAAACCTGGAATGCCTTTCCCTGCCTTACCAAAAGTATAAAAGTTGTTTTGATGTATTTCTTGATACACTTCTCAAATATGTCAACTTTCCTTCCTCTCTTCTACTGCTTTCTTAGTTTGAACTGTTAAGATCTCCAACTCAGAATACAGAATTTCTCACATCTAATCCATTGTCCTCTCCAAAACTTCAATCACTGCAGCCAGAGCATCTATCCAAAATGTAACTTTGTTCATTAGACTCCCCCTACCACTTACCGTATTTGATGGCCATTCATTATTAGTAGAGGGAAAAATATATCCTTAATTTCTGGCCCCTATTTACCTCTGTTAGTCTCACCTGGTCTCACTGTCTCCTTCTCTCACCCCAGTATAACCATGCTAGTCTTCAATGTCCGGAGTATACCACATGCCATTTTTCTTCCCCCTGTGGAATTAACGATCCTAAAACTTTTACCTAGCTATTGCCTACTTATCCTGTAGATTTAATACAGGGATGCTTTTCCTGTCTTAATAAGTTTACTTCATTACTACACAATTTTGCATAAAACTTACTCTTTACCTTCAAAATATTTATCTCCACTTGTAATAGCTGTAACCCTAGAGAGAAAATGCATCATTAGCATCATTCTTTGCCTCCAATCAGCATATGATTCTGACCTTGTAATAATAAATGTAGCTATCACATTTCTTTCTACTTTTAATTTCTGTTATTCTACCTTAAACAAATGTCTTAATACCAGTGATGTCTACATATACAGTCCTAAAATAACTACAGAAGAATAATTATGGGTCACGAGTTTTACCAATAGGTCTATTTCTCTTACACACACAGAACTTAAGTATAATAAAAACTAGAAGCATCGATACTTGAGCCATGATTCTTAGTCATCCGTTGATGTTGTGTCTTAAATACTTAATATTTTTGAAAGTTATATGAAATTCTTATAAATATAAATTTTTATCTTGTCAACTTAAAATATTTGAAACTTAAATTTTGTTGTTATGGTTTACAGACGCACAATGGTATTTGCTTTAAACTATATACCTCAGAAATGTGTTAGAATAACTCATATAATATATGCTAAGTATATTTTACCCTATGCTCTACTCCCAAGATATTTAGTTGGCAAAGCTTTCACTTTTTTAAGCCTTTGCTCAAATCTTCCCTTCTCAATAAAACCATTCTCTTCAATAACAATCAGCATATAAATACTAAATCTCCTTACCTTGCTTTAGTAGTTTTTCATTTTATCTTCTAACATGCCTTGTAATTTAATAATTTTCATGATTATATTTATTATCTCTCTCATTTAGAATATAAACTTCATGAATGCATTAATCTTTTGTTTTATAATATATCCAAGCACTATGAACAATGTCCAGAAGATAATTAGCGTTCAATAAATATTAATGAAGTGAATGGGAAAGAATTACTTTTCAAAAGAATACTATTTATGTGAAGTAAAACTATTTCTTAAAATATTCTTTTCTAATTGATTCAAGATTGTTCATGAAACTTGGGCCACCTTTACTTATTTAAGTAAAAACACACAGTTTGATCAACATGTTTTCATTTTAATCACATACTTGTAAAACATGCTCCCGTACTTGAAATTGGTATACCAACCAGCAACCTTATATTCTTTCCTTTTAACAATTTATAAAATAAATAAGAGAAACCACAGTAAAAATGCCTCCTAAACAAATCCTGATGGATCTTAACATTTCTTCTTAGAGTGTACCTAACCCAGTCCATTAATAAGTCTTTTCAGGCTGACGTAAAAAAATATATCATAGACTGTGTGACTTAAACAGCAGACATTTGTTTCTCACAGTTCTGGAGGCTGCATAGTCCAATATCAAGGTTTCTGTACAGATGAGGGCTGTATCTTCATGACCTCATCTCAACCTAATATCTTCCAAAGGCTTCATCTCCAAATATCATTGCATTGATTGAGGGCTTCTACATATCAGTATTAGGGGGACATAATTAAGTCCATGACATAGTTCAGTAATATTTCTCTCCACAAGCACTTTTCTGTGTAGCATCCTTAAGTTGTTGTGGTCTAAGATTTTTATATTACTATATAAATATTTAAGAAAAATATAATGTTAGTGAAAAGGCTGAGTTTTGTTTTTCTTTTTCTAGAGGGTGTATATGCTTACTACAGAGACAGAGACAGAGAGAGAGAGAGAGAGAGAGAGAGAGAGAGAGAGAGAGAAGGAGAGGGAAAAAGCACCTTCCCATGGAATACAGTCATGCTGCAGTTTCTTTTCCTGCATGTATTCACATTATTGAGATTTGGAGCATACACGCATGCATGCCTGGAGTGTTTTCCAAGCCAATGGTGCTGGAATTGCAACCATGGTCAGCCATGTGGTATCCAGCTGCCTTAACCACCAGGTCATGGAGCATGCCCCAAAAAGTTGAGGTTTAACAGATAAGAGAATAAAAGAAGATAAGAAGTTGTTTGAAATTTGCACCTGAAACTACTTCCTCTAGCAGTTTTGCAATTGAGTAAGAAACTGGATATAAATCTTTGGACACAAAGTCCTCAACTCAGTTTTGTATCTTGTTCTCTTACATTAATGCAACTTCAGATCTTAATACAATTTAGATCTTGCAGTGACTATTCCTATTGTCTCCCAGACACTAACACATCACCATGAATAATTGATTCTCCCACATTAACCTTAGCAGGGTTTTCACTTGTAAGCTCTCAACTTCTCTCCCTCTAACCAAAGAGAATAAGGTGTTTATAGAATCTCAACTGAAAATATCTTCTATAGATCATCCAGGGATGTTTCTATGTATCTTAGTTAAGGATGACCAAGGGACTCTATTCTGGCCATAAGAAGAAACAATAAAATGCTGCAAAAAATCAGCTCTTTATCTTTCCTGATATAAAGGGCAGATCAGGCTGGTAAAGCTCACTCACCTTTTTTCTGCTTGAACACAGCTTAGATGCCTGAAAGTGTCACAACCATGTTGGAACCAGGAAGCAATGACTGAAAGGGAAGACAGGGGTATCTCAAAGCTTTTAGATTTCACATTGCTGAGCTACTGAAACATGGTAAACCTCACATTCTTCCATCTGCCTGACTTCTTGTGAACTCCACTTAGGAAGAAATATGCAAAATCTTCAAGTTCATAAAAAATATGTATTATGAAAAAATATGCATCGATTTAAAAATGTTTTTGCACTAAAATAAACTCATACTTGAATTCTATTTTCCATGCATTTTTTGAAATCTTTTTGTACATGTCTGATGAAGACATTTTTTTATTTAGATAACAAACCATTGCAAGAAAAAAGCTGGCATAATTTGAAAACCTATTTAGTAGCCTAGTTCACAAAAGAAGTATGCATTAGGAAGAAATATGGAAAAATCCAGAAGAGTGAAAAATGCTGTAAAGTAATTCTTAGAAAGAACAAAAAAACTTAAAATAATCAGGTATAATAATGGAAATAGTAGCAATCCATTTTTTAAATTGTTTAAAAAGAGTTATTTTATTTAACTTTATTTATTTATTTATTTATTTTAATTTGACCAGGGAGAAGCAGAGTGAGAGAATGAAAGAGATAGAGAGAGAGGGAAAGTGAGAAAGTAAGCCTGCAGGTCGGGGACTCAAACTGTGGTCCACCATGTGAGAATCTGGCACCCTTAACCACCATGCCAACTGCTGACCCCAGCAATCTATTTTTAATTTGCATGTTACATCTAAAATATTTTATCATTTCTTATCAAAGCAAGGCTAATGTTTATACTGAAGTTAATGGACATATTAATCATTAATTATTAGTGGTGATCAATTCCCTATAAATTTTTTCTTTCTGGCCTAATTAAGCATGTTCATCTGATCCTTACACAATCTTCTCTAATTGTTGTTGTTGCTTTTAGATACTTAAATAGACAGTTGATTCTAAAGACTTGTGAGAACATTGTGTTCTATTCTGAATTATGACCAAGGAAGCCTGGCCACACAATTATTAAAATTGCTGTGATTCATTTGAAATTATTTTATTGGAGAGATTATAGGTGTTGACCTTAGAACTGCAATACTTTAGCCCTCTATCAAAGCACATTTTCAAAATGATGATGGAAAACGAGAATCAAAGTTGATAACTATGACACAGAGCTTTATAGTTCAATTCCAAACTGGAACCAAGCAATTAAATAGTGAATGATGACAGTAGTTATGACTTTTTTAAAAGGCAGATACAGGTTTTAGAATTTCTGAACCATAGATTTGCTGTGTTCTAGTTTCCCTATAGTGTACATGAGACAGTAGAAATTCATATAAGTGAAGTATAGAGGAAAATTTCAAATGTTAACTCAAACCATTTTGATTGTTGAATACATTGATAGCTTGGTTGGAAAGGGAAGAAAGGATGCCTGCTCCTTTGAGAACTATTGTGACAATAATTCAAGCCAAGATCTTCAAGTCTAAATGCCTTTCAAGTGCATCCATAGGGGAAAGGCAACCTTGAATAAAACAAAAAGAATTCTGGCCTTGAAGGGTCTGAGAGTAAATTATTATCATCACTACTGACTTTTTTAGTATTTCATGTCTCTGAACCTGTTTGCTATTTCAGGAAGCAGCAAATCTCAGTGGATTAGAATTTAAGCTTTAGAATCAGACATCCTTGCTCTGCATTTAAGAGCTCCATGTCAATGGCAATTTCACTTAATGTGTCTAATTTTCCAGCTCGTGTTAAATGGTGATAGCGACGCTCACCACAGCGTGGCTGTGACAGCTGAATCTGGCAGGTGCACATGGGCACTTACTATGGTAAGCAAGCAGAATGAACTCGTGAGAATGGTGGAAATGTAGAGAATATAATTACGGTATGGTACTGTTTTATTAACAAGTAAGGTCTGAAATGAAATGCCATTCCCTTTCTGATCCATCAATTATAAGTTCATTTGTTAGTGTTCATTAAGATACTTCAGCACCCACTAAGATTTCAAAAACACCTTTCAGACCTCAAGGTGCATAATTGTTCTATGAACAGTAAGAACAAAAAGCTATGGATAAATAACTGTGATCATTTCTGAAGGAGAAAGCAGAGAATTGTTGGGCTGGGTGGGATTTTGTGGGTAGAATTTCCATTGTCCAGTAAATCAGAAAGCATGATTAAAAGGGAGAGCAGCTTACACAAAGATCTGAAGGTAGGAAGTTGTTTGTGACAGAAAAAGTAAGGGACTGAAAAAAAATAGAAAATTCAGACAGAGACAAGAGTGATGAAGCTCAGGCTCTTGCTACTGAAAATCCATATTCTATAAGGTTTTCTTGACTTAAGCATGAAATAATTTAAAGCAAATATCACTATAGCTTTGATGTGCAGTAGAAAGGAAACAGACTCCTAAGTCAGGCATCCGTATTTTGAAAACCTAGCTTTACTTTATATTAACTATGTGATTTTGAATAAATGATTTCGACCCTCTAATCTACAATTTCCTCACCTACAGAAAGAGACGTACAAGTACACTAATCACACAGAATTATAATAATGATTATAATGAGTTGGCAGGTGTAAATCACCTGAAAGCATTTGTGTGTAGTACGTGTTTAATAAAGATCACCTTCAAGTTTTTCCAGTTAGCAAGATGATACATCATTCACTTGTAAATGTAAATCTAATATTTGGACTGGGATATAAACAATAGTTTTTCAAATAAGGAATTAAAGAAGTTTTACTCAGGTGTAAAATATCATGTATATATAAGCATGAGTTCTGGAAAACATTTTATTGAATAATTACACATTAAAAGTGTTCCTTATTGCTTTTCTGCCTGAATTGAATTAATCAGTGTTTTGTACTGGTTTTCAAAGTACACTACAATACTGTAAAAAATATCACTGACTCAGTCACTCAATTTTGCTTCTGTCTTTGGTCAAAAGGGGAGGCTGTAGTGGGAATATTGAACCACTGGATATTTAATAACCTTACAGAAAAGTCACCAAAATGAGATCTTTTAAGTTAAAGAACATTATTATGAGTCTCTGAACAGGTTTTTATTAAACCAGTTTCTAAGCTCATGGCACTAAAAGTGTCTAGTTTATACCATAGACTGAGCTGTTTAAACAACAACAAATTATTTTTTATAGTTCTGGCAGCTGGAAGTCTAAAACTGAGGCTCTAGAAGATTCAGTTTCTGGGTGAGTGATCTTTTTTTGTTTGTAAATGGCTTTGTTCTAGTGCGTTAATACATAGTAGGGTGAGGATCCAGGGGAGGGAAAGAAACACACAGAGAAAAATTATCTTTCCTTTCTCTTCTTATAAGGACACTAATCTATCACAAGGGTTCCACCTTCATGACCTAATGGATCTACTGCCTCTCAAAGTCCCACCTCCTGTATGTCCCCACTTAATATATACCGAGTGTCTGCACTCTATAACTGAAACTGACTGACCTAAGGTTGTACAAACACAAGAGATGGGGGTTAGTGCCAGAAGTGGAGTGTGTGGAGAAGAGGGACCTAAGGAAGGACATTTGGAAGAGGGATATGGAGAGAGAGCATTGATGGGATGGGGAGGTGTGGTGTTATTGGTGGAAGATACTCTGATCAATTGGACTGGGGAGAAATGTTCACACACATACTGAAATGTTCACTTTGTAAGCTAAATAATACAATTGAATTTATATAAAAATTAAAATAAAGAAGTGAAAAAAAAATCCCACCTCCTAATGCTATCATATTGAAGTTTAAGATTTCAACATATGAATTTGGGAGAAACACACACAAAAAAAACCTCTTCATAACCAGTGTTTATCCTTATATTTAGTAGTTTGATAGTGGCATGAAACATTGCATTAATTTTAGACAAGCAAATGATTAACTTCAACCCTTTAGAATTATTAAATGGTGGAAGAAAATCAGCTTATCTCTAAGTTCTTTTTACTTTATCTTGCCAGATAACAGTTTACTAGTAAAAAATTATTTAAATGAAGAATCTCTTTAGTGACTAAATACATATATTTTCTTTAATTTTCTGAAAAATTTTAAATAATAAAAGGGACAGTCAGCCATGCTTTAACAAAATAATAACATAAACAATTTCAGTGGCAAACACAAATGCTGAACTAAGTACGTCAGTAAAACATGACGTACTTATGTGTAGAGAAGGAGGTGGGGGGGACCAGCAGTTAGCGTAATGGCTATGTCACTGGACTCCCCTGTAGTCGACCGCGGTTTGCATCCCAGACCAGGTGGCTTAAAACTCGCGCCGAGCGCATGTGCGTGCGTGCCCAAGATCCCGAGAGGGGAATGGAGGAGAAGGGATTGCTGCATGGCCATCCCCCCTTGGGGAGGATTTCTCGCTTTCTGTCTCTCTGTCTGTCTCTGTCTGGAGAGCCCACGTGCCCTATAGCAAAACCTCTCCAAAGAAAGAAAAAAAAAAAAAAAAAGAGAGAGAGAGAAAGAGGTAGGAAAGAAAAAAAGAGGGCTTTGTAAAATGAACTAGATTTTTTTTAAATGAAATCAAATTGGCATCATATATTTCACTGTAGTTAGTATTTATCAAAAATAACCTTAAAATAAAGACAGTAAATTTATCACTCAAATAGGTAAAGGTCGACATAGTTACAAAAAGCTCAACTTACTGGCAGCTCAAATTCAAGTTTTCTATGTCCCTTTCAAACCTTTATTGACTCACTGTTACAGAGCAAGATTCATTTAAGTAATTATTTTTAAAGTAACAGGAGCAAGGGCCTAAAATCACCTTCTACAAATAATTCAATAACTCCAAGTGCTATTTCAGTAAATCTTTAAAGAAAGGTTTTCTAAAATGTACTTAAATCCACAGTCCAAAGCTATAATTTCTATTTGGATTTGTTAAATTAGCAAGGAAGTAAAATGTAGGCATCTTTTTTTTTTTTTTTGAGAGATTTTTGCTATACGTTGTGTGTGCTTGCCAGAAAGACAGAGATAGATAGAAAGACAGAAAGCGAGAAATCACCCCCCAGGGGGGATAGCCATGCTGCAATCCCTTCTCCTCCATTCTCCTCTCAGGATCTTGGGCAAACATGCACACATGCCCAGCATGAGTTTAAGCCACCAGGTCAGAGACTCGAACCTCAGTTGACTACATGGAAGCCCAGTGACATAGACATTATGCTAACTGCTAGTCCTAATAGGCATTTATTTTTTAAAAGAGGGAGAAGGAGAAGATGAAGGAGGAGGGAGAGAAAAGGGAGGAAAATGAGAAGGATGATAGAATGGCAATCTCAGGTACGGTCATGCAGAAGAACTTGCTGTCTTGCATTTCTTCTATTGTCATGAGAAGAATATTAGGAGACTTGCATGCTGATCCAGAGGGAGAATGAAGGAAACTTAAAACTGAGTTGAAACATTGCAGTAGAGCCCAACTTTGTTCAGCTGTCTAATAACTAAATGCCAGGTATATGACAGAGATCGTTCAAGAGCAGCAGACCCACAGCCACGCTCAGTGTGTTTCAGCAAATTCAGAGAGCTAGAACAATATATGAATACTATTTTAAGCAATGATATTCAAGTATGGCTTTTTAATATTTTATTTACTTATTTTTTTAGAGAGAGATTTTTGCTATAGGGCATGTATGTTCACCAGAGAGACAGAGAAAGACAGAGAGAGAGAAAGTAAGAAATCATCCCCCTGGCGAGGGGGTGATAGAATGAATCTGTTCAACATAAGTAAACAGTCATTCAAAATAGAGCTTGAATAAACTTGATAAGTACCCTTTCATGAGTTTTTAAAAATAAGATGTATAGGTTGGGTGCATGCATCCACATGCCTGTGATCCTGGCTGGCTGAGGCTGGGGCAGGATTGTGGCATGGACATGACATGGTTATTACTCTCTCTCTCTCTCTCTCTCTCTCTGTTTCTCTTCCTCTTGTCCATGGAAGAAATAAATAATAAATTTTAAACAAATATGTTTTACATGTTTTATTGCCTACACAATAAAAGTACAGACACAAAATTTCTTTTTTAAAAAGAATTATTTTATTTAACTTTATCATTATTATTTTAATATTTCCAGACACACACACACACACACACACACAGAAAGAGAGAGAGATAGAGAGAGAGAGGAAAAGTGAGAAAGCAAGCTCCAGGTTCAGGACTCAAACCACAGTCAGCCATGTGAGAGTCAGTACCCTTAACTACTAGGCCACCTGCCGGCTCCCAAACACAAATTTTAAAATTTGTATGAGTCACTTTTTTTTTCTATGAGGATACCTAAAAGATATTCTTTTTTTTTTTTTTTTTTTTTGAGAGGTTTTCGCTATAGGGCGCGTGCACTCGCCAGACAGACAGAGAGAGACATAGAGACAGAAAGCGAGAAATCACCCCCACAGAGGGGATGGTCACGCCACAATCCCTCCTCCTCCATTCTCCTCTTGGGATCTTGGGCATGCACGCACATGCGCCCAGCGTGAGTTTTAAGCCACCAGATCAGGGACACGACCCACGGTCGACTACGTGGGAGTGCAGCGACATAGCCATTACGTTAACTGCTGGTTCCCAAAAGATATTCTTGAACATAATTTATTGAAACCATAATTTCTGAAAATAATTATTTAGATACTTTTGTAGAATTTATATTTGTTGGTATAGTGAATATTTTCTTTCTATTTTATATGCATATTTATTAAAACCTACATTAAGGTTTATAAATATTTTATGTAAACCATCATAATCCATGATTCAGATAGTCTGTATGTCTTCTACTGCTTTTTATTTTTTTCATAGAAATTTTTGTTACAGGACTCAAGCTCTCAAAAGAGAGAAACAGAGAGACAGAAAGCAAGAAATCACCCCTCAGAGGGATGGTCATGCCATAACCCCTTCTCCTCCATTTTCCTCTTGGGATTTTGGGCACTCACACACACCTGCCCAGCATGAGTTTTAAGCTGCTGGGTACAGAACTCGAACCGCGGTTGACTATGTGGGAATCCAGCGACATAACCTTTATGCCATCTGCTGGTCCCGTATACCTTCTAGTTTTAACAGGCTAACAGCTATTCAGCTATTTATTTAAGATACATATTTATTTTAGATTGACCATGAAAAAGCATTTCATTCTTCCATGAAGAAGGCATTCATCCACTATGTGCCAGGATGCAGGGGAGAGGGAAAAGGAGTTTTTAAACACTAAGTAGATGCTAACAAAATAATCATCTTTATTCTCTTGCTGTATTACTTTTGATAATCTGGTGATAAATCAGTTAGTAAAAACACAGATCATGTGTAGAAAATGGCTGAAGAGTTTCTATTTTAAGACAAAATCTTTAATAAAACAAAAGAAAAATGATTTAAAAGACCCTAAAAATATTCTTAAATGAATTACTTACACGGGAATTATTGAAATGATTACCAACATCTGCATTTTTAAGAACTTTGACCCTTTATTAAATTAAAATGTTGCTTAACCTAGAGATGATATTTTTACAAGCCCTCCAATAAATGACGTAAGTTTTCATTCATTCTTGGAATCTAAATGGTAGTTTCAGAGTACCTTTGGGGATTTCTGGGAAATTTCTAACTTTTCATATTATAAAATTAATCAAAAACCATGGTGGGGAGACCAGTAGTTGGTGTAATGGCTACGTCTCTGGACTCCCACGTAGCTGACCATGGTTCAGGTCCCAGACCTGGCGGCTTCAACTCACACCGGGCGCGTGTGCGTGCATGCCCAAGATCCCAAGAGGAGAATGGAGGAGAAGGGATTGCGGCGTGGCCATTGCCCCTGGGGAGTGATTTCTCGCTTTCTGTCTCTCTGTCTCTCTCTGTCTTTCTGGCAAGCACATGCGCCCTGTAGCAAAAATCTCTCAAAAACAAACAAACAAACACGGTGGGATCATCTAGGAGATGTCATATACAAATAAAGTTCACGGGAGTGTATTTGGAAAAATGGGAGGAAAAATGTCACAGAGGACTTCTATTTTCAACGGAGATGGAGTGACAAGGACTAGAGTTACACTTTCTCTGAAACAAAAAAGAGATATTAGAAACAATGTTTTTTAAAAGACATGGACAGCAGGTACTGGAGTGGTGGGAACTAAGAGGAGCAGGAAACAAATGAAGTAAGCTCCTGCAGCTTACCGCCTGGAGATAGTTCACAGGCAACGCTCAGAGAGGGAAGCCAGGTGCATGTGACACATTCCTGAGCTAAAGAGACCAAATCTGGAGAGGCAGCTAAGGTACATAGGTCTGGAAACCAGAGAGGAGGCCTCGACAGAGAGCTCCGGACACGTGCAAAGGGCCTCTGGTGAATCTTAGCTGAGTACTGATCAGTCATGTGTCTGAAGAAACTGCCCTAGTCTGGGGAAATAACCACCTAAAAGGCTAAGAGAAACAATCACTAGGACTCACACAAATCCTGAAATAATTTCTATTCTCAGAACTCATTAAACTCAGCCAGTGATGTGGTGGTTAGGCTGGCTGGATTCACGATTTGAGTCCTGGACCCTGTTAGCACATGTGTACACACATGCTCAAAATTCCAAAAAGAGAATGGAGAAAGTTTCATGGTGTGGCCATCCCCTCCCTCCGGAAGATGCTTTCTCTCCTCTTTCTGTCTCTGTCTCTGTCTCCCTCTCACTGGTAAGCCCTATAGCAATTTCAAAAGTAAAAACAGTGGGGTCAACAAGAGACACAGTTATTACATGCCAGACTTCCACATGACTGATCCAGGGGCTTGAAACTCATGCTGGGTGCACATGTATACATGCCCAAAATCCCAGGAAGAGAATGGAGGAGAAGGGACTGTGGTGTGACCATTCCGCCTGGGAGGCGATTTCTCACTTTCTGTCTTTCTGTCTCTCTGGTGAGCACATGTGACCGAATAGCAAATATCTCTCTCTAAAAAAACAAACAAACAATAATCATGTTAATATAAATGTTTTAAAGAGGCCAACCAAAATGCAGAGATGGTAAAATTGGCTAAAAAAATGAACACACAACTATAACGTGCCCAGAAAACACCACCTTTAAAAACAAAGGCAAAAATAAGCTAAAAGTGAATGAAAGAACAAGTTCTTCTAATCTATTATATGGATGCTAAAAGATAGAAGCAATAGCTATCATTTCCAACAAAACAGATTTTAGAGCAAAGAACAGTCTCAGGAGTCAGGGAAGTTATTTCATAATGAAAAATGGTTTGGTTCATTATGGCTCTAGCTGCATCTGCTCATCGGTGAGCTACCTAGCCATTCCCTTTGCATCTTCATCATATATAACCTTCCTTCTTTTAGTCGTGGGACTTCATTTCACTTTGGAAAACATTTTCTCCTCTATTCTGTGCAGTCTTGTACACCGTGAATCAATGTGTATAGTTAAGGACAATCAATTATTTTCCAAAGAATCTGAATCCTGTGTGGAAGAAAAGGGGGCTGAACAGTTGACTGATTCATGTCAGTGTCCCATGAAGACTGCTCATTAGTTCTGGCCGACCTAGTTCTGATTCTTCCAGGTTATTCAGTTCTGCCTTCATTTGATGAGCTACATAAACCGACATCTGTCTCTCTCAAAACTTAATTATGTCTTCTGAGTTTCTCATTAAACACCAGCCATTGCAGTCTCCTTTCCTTTGAAAATCCTGAGCTCCTTACTCTCCAGGTCTTTGCATTTGGTGCAGGCTCTATCTGGTGAGCCATTCCTTGAGCTCTCCCTATACCTGGCCTTTTCTCAGCCTTTGCACCTTTGTTCAAATGTTAGCTCTTCAGAGAGAGCTCTTCCGACTCTAGTATCTACAGCAATAAGTTCACTTACCCACCATCCTTCTGTTACTCTCTCTAACAGGGGTTAGTGCATTATGGCTTCAGGGTAAACACAGTGCACTACCTGGTTTCATAAATAAAGTTTTATTAAAATAAAGCTGTATATCTTTATTTAGTATTGTGTATGGATGTGTTCTCCCTACAACGACAGAATTAAATAGTTGCAATAGGCACGGTATGTCCTGCAATGCCTAAAATATTTTCTATTTGGCCCTTTGAAGGAAAAGTTGGGGCCAGATGGTGGTGCAGTGATACTGCAATGCTCTGGGAGGCTGACTCACCTGGGACGGGTTCCAGTTTGCTTCCAGAGACCTCCCTGAACACCCTTGGCCTATGTAGGCCTTCGATCTAGTAATGGCTGAAGCTATCATGACCCTGATGGTGGTGCTGTCTCTCTGTCTCTCACTCCTTTGGTCTCCCTCACTCATGGAAGAGATAAATAAACTTATTTTAAAATGGGAAAAAAACGTTTGCTGATCCCTACTTTATGGTATTATTCTGTTTATTTCCTTATATAACTTATCATCCACAATGATCTTATTCATATTTTTAATTGATTCCTATGTTTCTCCCTAACACTGTAAGAGTCATAAAAAATAGACATCTTGCTTGCTTTTAATCACTTATGCATCCCTAACACTTAATTCAGGGCCTGCTGAGAGTAGAATTCAACAAATATTTGTGGAAAAGATGAATGAACAAACAAGTATATCTCATCAACAAGTACTAGTGATGCCATCACTAACGTTCTCCCGTTCCTCTCAAAGACAAATTTCCCTGTGCAATGCCTTGCTCATGTTCCACAAACCCATTTCATGTGTTAAGACTCAACCCACTTAAGGTGCAGCTGACTGAAGTAGATGGGCATCCGCTAATGAGCAGCCCCCAGTAGACGTGTCAGGATCTTGTGAACACTGCACAAGGATAGAATTCATTTCTGAATAAATTCCTTTTTTTTTCTTCCAGAACTTTGGAATTGAGAATGTGGACCAGAAGTTGAATTTATCTTTGCTCAGAAAGGCCTAAATAAGACTGAATTTTTATTTGTTCTTTCACTAAGCCCACTTTTTACTTGAGTTAACTTGAGTACATATCTGTTACATGCATTTAAAGCAAGAAACTGAAACATATCTAAAACTAAAACGGAGCAAAAATGCACATAAATGAGCAATGAATAACCAACTAAACTCTCACAGGAAAACAGAGGCGGTCCTTTAAGAAATAACAGAAACAAAACCTAATAATGACAGGCTGCAACTGTCGGGGCCCAGGACAATAGTAAAACTGCTATCTGGTTTACTATGCCTTTGTGAAAAATTGATTGTCTTTTTTTTTTTTTTTTTTTTTTTTTTTTTTTTTTTTTTTGAGAGGTTTTTGCTATAGGGCGCAGGCACTTGCCAGAATTGCCAGAAAGACAGAGAGAGACAGAGAGACAGAAAGTGAGAAATCATCCCCCAGGGAGGTGGTCACGCAGCAATCTCTTCTCCTCCATTCTCCTCTCTGGATCTTGGGCACACATGCACATGCGCCCAGCGTGAGTTTAAGCCACCAGGTCCGAGACTTGAACCACGGTCGACTACATGGGAGTCCAGCAACATGGTCATTATGCCAACTGTTGGCCCCCCTCTTTTAAAAGCAATTAGGACTAACCAATCACTTAAAAGTGCAATGCCTTGTCATTAAAGTTACTAATAGGAAAATCTAAGCATGCAAACAGTAGTTTTAAAAAATCATAACTGACAAAGAAATTTGACTAGAAACCAGTTTAGCATAATAACTTACCACATGACTGATAAATATTCTATCATAAATTTCTGGGAATTTCAAATTATTTTGGAACACAATACATATATAGACATACAAGTACATAATATATTTTTATATATAACTTAAATACAATGTTAAGAAAATTAGAATTACTTAATTTGACAGTGTTTTTCATCTTTATCTAACACCTAAAGAATAAGCCTGATTAGTTAAACATCGCTTTTTTGGATGTTTCAGGGGGCCTCTGAAAATATCCAAGAGTTACTTTGAAGTCAAAGATCTTCTGTTAGCATTAAAACTAAAAAATAGAAAAAGCAACATACAGCACTAGCTGTTTTATTAAACCAACCATATTAAGATAAACATGATGTTGCTTGATTAATAAAAACCTAGACAAAATACATGTTGAAAATTGTGAAGACTTTCACTTATTAATCTTTTTCTTTTATTACATTTGAAACCAAATCATTTACTAATGTTATATGAACTTGAAAAGTATTTAAACCAATTTTTATGAGCGCTCTTTTTATAAACTAAATTGAATAGAATTTTTAAGGCCTTTTTCACACAGACATACAACATACAGTACATAACATGACATATTACATGTATGCATGCATACACACATCAGGACTATAAGAGCCAATTTCCCTGGGGTTACTTTGACACTAATAAGACAATTTACAGAGATACACCATAACCCTTGGCCCGGTGTCGAAAGTCCTGAAAGTGATCTAGAAAACAGTTAAGGGGGGCACATTTAGACAAACTGACGACTGTCCCTGACCCATCTTCACAAAAAACAGGACTGACAAGACTACAAATCAAGACAGTGCACCCAAAGACAAGCAGGGTGATGACTGGTCCTGTCCCATTCTCAAAGACAAGACAAAGCAAGACAGTGTATCTAGAAATCACTATCACCAGGGACCCAAAGTGCCGTCGCACTCGGGCCCAGGGACCTGGGGGTTCCGCTGCATCCAGCCCTCCTCAAGTTCCACCAGGAGAGCTCTCAAACCAAGGTAACTAGAATCTTACCAGATTCAGGCACTACCAGTGACTCCAATTTCTGATCCATGTTTGGGAGGCCTCCTTACCCCTCTTGGGACCTGGGACAGGGTGTAAGGAGCATCCTCGTTGGGGTGTTATTCGGCCACTCTAAGGTTCCCAGATATCGCTGGGGCCTCCAATGTAGGGTGCCACCAAATGAACGACCACCAAAGCCAGATTAAGTTTAAAGGGAGTCTTTATTAGCTGGCCAGCGACTACAGTCTGAGGCTTGAGGGGGAAGGACACCGAGAGTCAGAACTGTAGCCCTGACTGAAGTTTGAGTAGTTTTTTTTATAGGGGGTCACATATAAAGAGCCTATATGGTTTTCCACAATATATTATTTATTTTCTACAAAATATTATTTATTTTCTTTAAGTTTCAGTAGAGGGTGTATGAGCTCTCTGGAGAGAGAGAGACAGAGACAGAGGGAGAGAGAAAGTGAGAATCACTTCCCTGGAGAGAAGGCCATGCCACCCTCCCTTTTCCATTCTCCTCTCAAGATTTTGGGCACACCACACATGCAAACGCGGCAAATTGCTGGGTCTGGGGCTTAAACAGCACAGCTGACCATGCAGGATCCAGTAACCTTAACCTCCATGCCACCTGTTGGCCCTGTATTTTACTTTTATTGAAGTTTTCCTCAGAAAAAGTAATAGTACAGCTAAGGTGAATTTATTCGATTTTATTATTACATTGCACATTTTGAGGGTCTTAAATGAGAATTTAAGTGTGCTTTCAAATACAAAGAATGTGAACTATTTTTCAAATATAAATTTTCTCACATGCTATGGAGTTGAACAGAATTATTTCCTTTTAGAATCCCCAGGAAATCTTCATGGTAGGTCCTGAAATCGGAAACATAGGTTATGGTTCTGCTATATAAAAAAAGATCACAGTTGGCTGACTGTATAACATTTTGATTATTAGTTCTTAACAAATATCTCTCTAGGGTACTATTCTAAAATTGTAAATGTCTAAATCTTAAGTACCGTGGCATTGAATAAATTGATTTTGCATGAAGGTTTTCTGGAATTAATAAAATGTCAATGCTTAAAATTGACTTAGAGAGTCACAAAAGTTTCAGAAGATCACCACTACCTGTAGCTTTTATTGGTATTATTATCAGCTCACACATTTGATGATGACCTGTTTATGAAACATTTTGTTAGTAACATAACGTTACGAAAACTGGTGGTATATTCTTAGCCTTATTCATTTTATGAAATCTATACTTAAGTTTCCAACTCTATCATAAATAGCTCCATATGTTTCTCCTGCCTATATGATAAAGCCCAGTATTTCTACTCTGAACTTTTTGATTTTTTTTTTTTTAAACTGAACTTGTGGCCTCAAGATATCAAGGGATAATTTTCAATTAGAGGACTTGTTTTCCTTTGTTACTAGATAATTGGGAAAAATAGCATGTAACGGGATTGCAAACATTCATTGAAAACTGAATTTGAGTAGAAGTTTATTTCGGTGCAAAAAAGTTTTTAATCTATGTGTAGTTTTTTTTCTTCAAAATGTGCACCTCCTATGAAAGACCCATACATGTATGTAAAAGCTAATAAGAATAACACACATAAGACTGAATCACAGTTCAAGAAAAGCAAGTAATCTGTGTCTCCAAAGGTATGGGTGTATATCTCCAAATGGGTTCTGAGATTTTAGCAGTACATGAGAGGTTATGTTCATAATCTGCTGGCCTCTTAGAATTAAGCACACATTTCTCCAGCATGATGCTAATAATTTTATGAGAATATTTTTCTTCATGTATACTATTTTGCTGATACACAGCTATTTCTTTAACATTTAACATTTAAATTTTAATTTCAGGTAAGAATAACATCTTATTCTTAGTTGTAGTTCCCATAGTTCTCATGGATATAGGATGAATATTTTAGTTAATAAATGAACAAAGAAATGAATAAATAACAGAGTGCATTGTTACTGACAGTAATAAAAGGAAGGGTTCATGAATGTCTGAGAAAACCCTGAGCCAGTTTATATTTATGAAAATTGCATGATGCAGTAAATAAAAGGTCAAATTATAGGTGACATTGATAATAAATTCTAGATTACATTGGTAATAAAATTGTGGTAGGGTACAACTATGTGAGATATTCTGGAATATCCTGTCTTGTAAGTATGTCAAGTCTTAATTTCTACAGTTAGGAAGTGATTGTGTTCTAGAATTAAGTAGAGATGGGTAGACGTAATTCCAAAGTAGTTCTTTAATGTTTTCTCTTCAAAGCTCGATAGGTGTTGCAGTGTGCTTGCTGACTGCCTTAGCCCATTCGAGCTGCTAACACAAAATACAAAGACTGGGTTGTTTATGAACTACAGAAAATGTATTTCTTTCAGTTCTGAGGATTGAAAATCTGAGACTAAGACACTCACACATTTAGTTTCTGATGAAAGCTTACCTTCTAGTTGATAGATGCAATTTCATGTTGTATTATTAAATAATTGAAAAGATGAGGAGTCTCTCTGAGATCTCTTCCATAAGGGCATCCTATTCATGAGGACTCCTCCCTCATGACCTACCATCTTCCAAAAGTTATACCTTGAATACCATCACCTTGGTGGTTAAAATGTCAAAATATGTTCATCAGAGATATAAGTGAGTACAGATACAAAAATTCTCAACAAGATACTTGCAAACCGTATCCAACAGCATATAAAAAAGACTATCCATCACGACCAGGTAGGCTTTATTACAGGGATGCAAGGGTGGTTCCACATACACAAAACCATAAATATAATACACCTTATTGACAGAAAGAACGGTAAAAACCATATGATCATTTTAATTGATGCAGAAACAAAGCATTTGACAAAATACAACATTCCTTCATGATTGAGACTCTCAGTAAAATCAGCATAGAAGAATTGTTTCTCAGCATGATAAAAGCTATCTATAAAATACCTATAGTTAACATTATACTAAATGGGGAAAAGCTGCAAGTTTTTCCACTAAAAACTGATACAAGATAAGGCTGCCCACTCTCTCCACTCCTATTCAATATAGTACTGGAAGTCCTAGCTAATGAGAAATAAAAGACTTTCTAATAGGGAAAGAAGAGTTGAAATTATCTCTGTTTGCAGATGATATGATTGTATACATAGAAGACCCAATAATATCCATAAAAAACCTCTTTAAGTAATAAATGCATATAGTAAAGTGGCAAGATATGAAATTAACTTACAAAGATCTATAGCATTTCTAATACAAACAAACAGACAGAGGCAGAACTAAAAAAGTAATCCCATTTACCATAGCTACAAAAAGTATAAGATACTAGGAATAAAACTAACCAAGGAAGTCAAAGAACTCTATAAGGAAAACTGAAAATCTTAAAAAAGAAATAGAAAATGATACAAAAAAGGAGAAAGACATCCCATATTCCAGGATTGGGAGAATTAATATAATCAAAGTGACAATCCTACCCAAATTAATCTATATATTTAATGCAATTCTTATAAAATTACCAGAGACATTCTTCACAGATCTAGAAAAGACAATCATAGAATACATCTCGAACCATAAAAGACCCAATATTGCCAAAGCAATCCTATGCAAAAAGAGGGGAGTGGAGGCATCTCATTTCCTGACCTCAAAATAAATTACAAAGCTGTGATAATCAAAACAGCATGGTACTGGCACAAAAACAGATATGAGGACCAAGGGAACAGAGTAGAGACCCCAGAAATAAATCCCAAAACATGCAGCTAACTGATCTTTGACAAAGGGTACCAGTCAATCCAGTGTGAAAAGGAAAACATATTTAGCAAATAGTGTTAGAAAACTGCGTATTCACCTGTAAAAAGATAATTCTGAATCACAATTAACAAAAATCAACTCAAAGTAGATCAAAGATCTAAACCTAATACCTCAAACTAGAAAGCTACTAGTAGAACACACTGGAGAAACTCTGGGAGACACTGGGGTAGGCAAAGACTTCTTAAACAAGACCCTCCCAAAGCACAGGCAATAATCCCCAATACAGATAAGTGGATTACATCAGATTAAGAATTTTCTGCATGGGACCAGCAGTTAGCGTAATGGCTATGTCGCTGGACTCCCATGTAGTCGACCGTGGTTCGTGCCTGGATCCGGTGGCTTAAAACTCATGCCGGGCGCGTGTGCGTGCATGCCCAAGATCCTGATAGGAGAATGGAGTAGAAGGGATTGCGGCATGGCCATCCCCCCTGGGGAGTGATTTCTCACTTTCTGTCTCACTTTCTCTCTCTGTCTGTCTGGCGAGCGCACGCGCCCTATAGCAAAAACCTCTCCAAAAAAAAAAAAAAGAATTTTCTGCACAGCAAAGGACACAGATATGGTTCATTACCTGTTGATGATGACGTGTACAATATTCTCAACTGGGCTGGTCTGAGGTTTACATCATGCTGGGTAAAGTCTCTTTACAATCTAAATGATGTACAGCATCATTTAGTTGAATGTATAAACAATAATAATAATAATAACTACAAACAAAACCTAAATAAATTAATAAATAAATAAACAAAATGTCAAAATAAGAATGGGGAAGGTCACAGACACTCAGACCACATCATTTACAGCACAGGGTGTTTCATAAAGGTAAAAAAGAGTTTCTTGTGCAGGGTTGGGATATCCCTTTCTATTGAAATCAATGAACATTTCTCAAGCTTTTATTGAGGCAGAGGCCCTTCTCCAAGACATAGGGACCTGGTGGTAGATGAGACAGGTCCCTGTTCTCTCTTGGTCTTTGGAAATGACAGATATAGCTCAGTCTCGTAAATGCTATTGTAAATATTAGTGTCCAGGGCATTATTAGTACAGTATTTCTGGAAGAAGAAACACACAAGACTTATTAGATAAGGAATTTGTCATATTAATTAGCAGCAAATAGTATTCCAGATAGAAAGATCAATCTTAGGCCAATCAGTGGCATGGTAGTTACGATGGCCTGGATCCCACATGACTGACTGCTATGATTCAGTACTGGATATGTAGTTTGAAAAACATACCAAGTGTTTGTGCATGCATGTCCTACATCCCAAGAAGAGAATAGTGAAGGGATCTCTACTGGGAGATGATTTCTCACTTTCCCTCTCTCTATCTGTCTCACTCCAGTGAGCATACTCACTCTATAGCAAAATTTATAAAACAAAAACAAAAAAAAACAAAACAAAACAAAAAACCTTGGTGGTTAAATATTTAGGGAGACCTGAAGTTGAAAAGTGCATGAAATACTTTAAATGATCAAAAACTTATTCTGCTCTAGTATAACAGGATGGAAATGGGTGAAAGGGAAAAACTTTGCAGTGAGCAGGGTTCAGATCATGGCATAACTTGTAAGTCAAGAATTATAGGCATTACCCTGAGGATAGCAGGGAGCGGCACTTAGGTAAATTCATTAGAACTGTACTGTGGAGAACAGATTGGAGGGGAGATTAGAAGCAGGTGTTATCAGAGGAAGGTGCGGCAATGTAGGTGACACATGAGGCTGACTGAAATAGAGAGAGGGGCCAGGGGCATGGAGAGAGGTGAACAGAGTTGAGAGATATCAAAGGGTTTCGATTCAAGCTGGCCTATCGATTTTTCTGTTGAAAGCAGAGTGAAGAAAGTGAGTCAAAGATAAAGCTCAAATTTTACCCTAAACACATTTTAGGACCAGGGCTTGCAGCAGAATTTGTGTGAGAAAGGAAAAGATAAAAAAGTCTTCATTGTTTTGATCCACTAATGTGCTGGGTCTTATTTGTTATCACAACATAACCAAGATATTTCTATCTGATACAAACCATGAAGAATAAGAGTGATATGTATGTGTGTGTGTATATTATGAAAACTTATGAAAATGAATGTGAATCTGAGAGCAGATTTGTCTCTCATATAAACCATGTTGTCATCTTAATCTATGTATGACTGTGACGAAGCTAGTTAGAAATCAATGGGGAAAATTTTTTTTTTTTTTGTTATTTTTTTCAAAGAACATCAAGTTCATGGGTCCCTTTTAATTGACAAGTGAAAATATATGTGAATATAGTTATGCTCTATTGAGGGAAAATAGTACTTTTTCTTTCCTTGTCCCTGTCCATTTCTAGAGCTGAAGTGGCTCGGCTGGAACCAATGGCTACTTCTTGAAGTGAGTAATGTGTTATAGTCAAGACTTCCTTTGAATATTATGTCAATAAAAAGCCATAAGGCTAAGCTATTTTTGCCTGTTGTTCGCACACAAAATATTATATCCTGACAGTACCCAAAATAGATCTTTTTAAAAGCTATAGCATGGGGTCAGCCGGTGATGCAGTTTTTAAAGCACTGGACTCCCACACGGCCTACAGTGTACTGAGTCCTGGATCTGGAAGCTTGAAACTCACGCCAGGCACAAGTGTGTGCATGCCCAAAATCCCAGGAGGAGAACAAAGGAGAAGGAATTGCGGTGTGGCCATTTCCCCTTTGGAGGGGGGATTTCTCACTTTCCTTGTCACTGGGTCTGTCTCTCTATTGAAGCAAGCACACATTTCCTATGGTGAAAACAATGACAACAATAAACAAAGTTATAGCATAATCTTAAGGGTAACAACTAGTTTCTTGTCAAACGCTATGAACTTACACTGAGAAAATTATTATTTCTAAAGAAAGCAATGGAAAAATGCAAAGTCTAACAGAGAAATAAACCGAACTTTTTTTTATTTTGGAGGGACATTATTTCCATGGATTCTCTCCTCTCCTTAGACATGTAACTTGCCTCCCTCTTTATCCTGAGAAAATGGAGTCTCACTGTAAATATTTCATGGGAATCTGACTTTCTTTAGGGCTCTGACCTATTTTTCTTCTGGCTTATTTACAGCTTGTGCTCACACTGAAATATGCTATGTTGAGCATGTAGTACGTAAAGTAGTCTCTCCCCAGCTCTTGGTAATTTGAATAAAATGAGTTCAATTTTCCTACTGCTCCTATCGAGAAATACGCAAAACCTACCTTATTTTCGACTAGTAGAGAAAAATCAATACCCAAAGACTAGTCTAGTCTTTTTATGTTTCAAAATTAGAATAAACAATGACAGCGACTATATTTACTGTGGGAATATGAAATAGTAGAACAACCCATTTTGTCATCTCATTTAACAGAAATGTGGGTAATGAAATATAACTGTTCAACTGTTAAGTAATTAAAAAATAAAACAAAGAAAAAATTCTAGCTATAAAGCTAACAGTTATATATATGTATATGTTTATGTATGTGTGTGTGTGTGTGTGTGTGTGTGTATATATATATATTTGCATAAAATCTTGCGTAGATTTTTTTCCCCCTAATATGGCACAGTCTCAAGTGAGAGGAGAAGAAAAAAACCACATAGTGCTGAAAAGGGAGGGCTGAATTCCTAAGTTATCATTTGTAAGATAAGCCATGTTGCCCATGGGAGATTTATCCCCCTTAACAACATATATGTGAGTGGTTATTATAGTGCAGTTTTGTCAAGGGAACTTAGCAACGAGATAAAATAACAGCTGTATATTTTGTAGCGAAGTTTGCTTAGGAAGGCAGTTGCCATGGGAACGCCTGGCAATAGCGATTTGGTTTTGTGTAGTATGAAACTGATGAGTTTACTTTGTCTAGATTATTTTCCATCCATTGGCAACTTCTGAGAGGAAAAGAAACTAGTCTTTTCTGTCTATTTGCATATTAAAAGCGACCCACTTCATTTCAAAATAGAGGTGGAGAAACTTTTATTGACAAGCCTCTTCACCAATGAATTCCATACTTATAGCCCCAAAATGGATATTTTGTAGATTTACAGCATTTCAAACAAGCTCCGACTGCCTCAGCTTTTGTGCTGTAGCCCAGCTTTAGGCGAAGGAGTCACATTCAATTACGTCCTCAGAAATTTACTTAAAATAGTTGCAGCTGGGAGATGTAAAAAATCTTATGAATGAGCAGAAATGAAGTGAATTATACTCCATGGGGAAGTCTCTCAATGAAAAATCTGGTAAACAGACCTGAAGAAGAAAAAAAAAAACAAAAAAAAAAACAGGGAAGCAGATGCTGACTGATAAGAATTTGCTGATTTTAACAGGGAGACACCAGCCTGGATGGGCTGGGATTTAAAGGAGGACTATGCTAAGCTGTTTTCTCTTTGCAGGTGGCTGGGCTTCAGGGAAATGAAATATCTTGATAAAAAAGATGAAATGCATCTCATCTTTGACAGGGAAAGCAGGCGTTTGCTTCTGGCAGTTCTAGGAATTTAAGAGGACTAGGATTTGCATATGTCTTCATGTTGTGAATTGGTGGCACAGCATCAGAATATCTATACTCTATGTCAACCCAGTCCTGCCCAAAGGATGAACAAAAGAGAAACTCAGGGACCCCTCCTTAAGGACTCTCTTCCCCTGGGCTTCCGCATCAGTCTTTAGTAAGAAAAACTATTGTGCATGTGCTTGTAGAGAGTAGGGATTGTTCTGAAATATGTAGGAATTCTTTATCTTATGTTGGGTTTAGGAAGAGATCTCTCTCAACCAGTATCTAAACTCATTTTGTCAAAGCAAAACTCGAAAGGTTATGGAAAGATAGGGAGATTGGAGCTTTTTATTTGCTTGTTTGTTTTAAAGTCACTGCAAGGGGGCTGGCAGGTGGGGTAGTGGTTAAGGCACTGGACTCCCACGTGCTTGACCATGGTTTGAGTCCTGGACCCGGAGGTTTGAAACTGATGCCAGGCACAAGGGTGTGTGTGCTCAAAATCCTGAGAGGAGAATGGAGAAGAAGGGATTGCTGCATGGCCAACCACCCTCACTTTCTGTCTCCCTGTTTCTCTCTGTCTCTCTGGGAGCACACATACTCTCTAATTAAAATCTCTCAAAAAGGTAATAAAATAAAGTCACTGCAAGAATTAAGAAATGAAAAAAAAAACTATTGATCTTATCAAAATCTACCTTTCAGTTACGCAAATGTAAAAGATATTCATCCTGCTGACTAAGCTTGACTCTTTTCTTTTTTCTCTGAGATTGGCAGAGTGGTCTGGACATTTATCTCGCTTTTATCTTTTCTGACTAGTTTCCAGACATAGTCAATGATGTGGAAGAAGTATATGAGGAAGTCCTTGAATTAATTTGATGGAAACCAACTCCTTATGTTTTTTCGGGCATACTTTGGCAGTTTAAGGTCATATTGTAGAAAACTGCATTTGATTTTGACCAGGGGATATTAACACGATGATTTCATCCTACCCCTAATTATCTTAGCATGTGCGTCAAGACTTTCACAATAATTAAAATGGTGAACATTCATTTAACGCACATTGTGTATCTAATGTTGTGATTTCAATGTAATTAATTCTTTGTATCTTCAACATAACACTGTAAAGTCAGGACTATTATTACGTTCACTGTATAAATGAGGAAACTGAGGTACAAAGAGGGCATATAGCTTGCTCAGGTTTTCTAGATGGATTTGTTTTGTAGCTGATGTTTGTGACACAGCCTGACTGGAGAACCCAGGATCCTAAGCCCATTTCTAAGCTGCATGTACCTCACTTCACAGCTTTAGATGACATTCGGGACTGTCCTCCATCCCTATGTTTACCTCCACCCAGCATCTGAGAGTGGAAAGCTGCAGTGTACAGTCAAAGAGTTTTGGAGAATGTCATAGTTCACTCACCAAATCACATTTTTCCATCTACTTTTTGTTGTTGTTTTTCTCAATTTTGCTAAGGGCACTTGCACTGGCCAAAGGGAGACAGAGGACAGAGAGAGAGGGAAAGTGAGAAAGCATCCAACAGTGGGGATGGCCATCTACAATCCCATCGCCTCCATTTTTCTCTCAGGATTTTGGGCATGAACGCATGCACATGCATTGGGCACACTTTTGTGAACCACAGGATCCAGACTCACACTATGAAATTGGTCCTGTGGCATCCAGCTGCCTTAACCACCACATAACCATATGCTTCTCCATATACTTCTAATTCAATTTTACTATTAAGCTAGAGTATACTCAGCTACTCAGAACCATTTGAGATTCTCAAGAACACTTAAACACGGAAGTACATAAGAACGGACTATAAAGACTATCAATAGAACGATATAAATTAAAATTAAATCAGAATCCTTTTAGTTTTAAAATGTTTATGTATAGATATGACAAGCTATTATTTATCTTCATTTTGGGAGTAATAAACATGTGTTTGTCATTATTATTAGAAATCACACAAGTTATGAAATTTTGCTGATGCTTGGGAAGAACGGAGTTCTGCCTTCCATAGAGAAACTTCCAAAAGAAACACATGTGACAGAGGCTGGAAGGACAGATCATTCTGTTATTCTATGAATCTTGATATTTACAAATTTATTTCATTATCCAAAGCTTCTATATTCTGATACAATTAGTATATATGTTCTCTCATTTAAGAACTCTTTAATAAAACTGGAGAAAAATTTGAGACTATCAGAATTTGCTCCTTAATGCTGTGTTAAAGTAAAACATTACTTTAAATTGAATTCGAATATAATAAACTAGTTGCTTCAATTTAAAAATTAAAAACATAAAAGATACATGTAATGGTACATGTGGTATAGTCACTTTAGCAAAAATAGACAACATTATTCTTAAGGAAAATCTCTTCTTTGATTTATGTCATCTTGTATTTACTTATCCTATTTCCCTCACTTCACTGAATGAAAAAAAAAAAGCCCTAGCAGCAGATTCAGGGAGATTTCAGAGTCCAAGCATACAAAGTAAACAGGTGCTAATGCTCAAAATTGTGTCCATCTGTGATTGCTGTGTGTCTAGGAAATGCCTTTCAATCTGCTCAGAAACACCACTGACTGAGATATATTAGTACAGGTGCTGCCCCCTGCTTAGGTACTGTTTGATTAGATCCATTACGCGTTAAGCCAGAGGTCTAGAAAGAGTTCACTTTCTAATACAGTAGATAAGAGTTGTTTCTATAAACACTCTAAATGTATTTTCTTGTTGAAAGCATGGTGTGCACTTCAAAAACATCGCTCATAATTGAGCAAGTCAAAGCTTTTTAAGAAATAATGCCAGATTTACCTCACGATGGGGCAAGGGGGCTGCTGAACTCTGGAATGAATTACAGAGAATGTGATGAGGTTACATGCTGAGATTTTAGGAAACTCAGATCTCTAACTCTGCTTGCCAAATCTAGACCAGTCCTGACATTGTTATTTCTTGCCAGAACTTACTACTATTTTTCTTCCCTAACCCACGCTGGTGTGAGAAAAGTTTGTGGAAAAGTGGAAATATGAGATGATTTTGATGCAAACATGTTTGAAATTAGATAATTAAATATTGAATTTTGAAATATCATTTTTTCATAATGCAGATTTTCTATGAACTTTTGGAAGATTTTCCCCATGCCCCCCCCCACACACACACACACATGTAGTCTGCATATACTCAAAAGTTCAAGCAAGATGTTGGGATGAAGAGGAGTGGAAAAACAGTTACGACTGATATTTATGGTGTGACCTTCTGGTCAGGGAAACTAACATTCAGTCTTGTACAGATTCCAAAGGATGTACCATATGTGTTCTCTAATAAATACTAAAATTGGCTTTGAATAAACGTGGCATTAGAAGTACTTTGTCCCTATAGGACTCTACTTTGAACACAACTTAAGATTTAAAATGTGATTACATGGGTGTTTTAATTTATCAAACATGTTTTTATTCTAATTAATGTTGGTTTTTATTATACTTATGGCAAACATTCTTTGAATTACTTGTCTGCTCCTGTCCCTCAGTCTTATCGATGCTTCTTCAAATCCAAATGCTCCCGGAAGTGACTCCCAGCATCTATGATGAGACTTTCTTATGGCTACGATCAGCTGAAACAGCTCCTCTGATTTAGACTAGTCTCATCACAGTTAGTTCCCAAGGACTTTATAATTGGGATTGAGACTGATCCAATTTCTTTCTCTCAGACTGGATCCTTACCCCGTTTGAAGCTTTGGGTGGCCTTGACTTTTGCCATGTAGAACAGTGACAGACAAAGCCAGATGCAAAGAGAGAAGAATGAAGGAGACATACAGAGGATGTCTTTCACTAAGACCTTTCATTCCAGATGGGTCTTTGAAATAATTCAAAGCATCTGTGATTCAGGCTTTCTTTTTTCTTCTTAAAGTGGTTCATTCTGGGGAAAATAAAAATATAAAAATAAAACATTTTTATAAGATGTATAATTGTATAGTAAGATATACATGTTTTGTGACATAAAAACTATGATAGCATTATGAGCATAGACTATTATTAGAAAATCAGTAAATGATGCCACACTTTAACTCATCCTTAGAAAAATTCATGAATGTTACAGTTGGTAATGACAACAACAAATGTTAGAAAAATCAAATTATAAGAAACTACAACATTTGGATAACTTTACAGTAATTCGATATGTAACTTAAATATACAAACATGATTGGAGAAGTTGTAAAAGGCTCAGGGAATTTATACAAGAAATGGTTCCCTCTATTCATTCTAAACACCAATAGCTTTAGAAAATTGAGTAGCTAAATAACATCTTTATCTGATATATATATATATATGACATATATATGACATATATATGTATATGTCAGTGACTGTGAATTATATATATATTTATATACATGACATATATATGTATATTTGTATATATATATGACATATATATATATATGTATATATGACAGTGACTGTGAATTATTAATTAGTATTTGGTGGTAGGTAAGAAAGAAAGTATATATTTACCATGAAAATTGTATCATATACATCTTCAAGCTATTGGAAATTGCTCACTTGTAATTCAATTTATCTACCTAAGCTACCAAATTTATTTCCTTATTATCCATGGCATACCATAGCATACTTCTGAAACTCCAAGCAATTCCAAATGTATTAATATTCTTTTTTATGTATCTCTCTTTAGATTCATCTGAGCATTGATGTTAAAGTTTTTAAAGAAGAAGATATAGTTAAGGACTGAGAATTACACAGATATTTTGTCAAGGTTAAGTTCCAATGAGATAATCTATCTTTTTATCATTATTCAACATGTAACATACCTGCCAACCATAGGTCTGTGTTAATTCTTTTATAATGTAACTCTCACTTAAGGACTCGCCAATCTATGTGAAATGCAAAATCTGAAATAAAGATACATAAAGATTTTGTCGTCTTAGTCTGCTTTGTGCTGTTATAGGAGGATACCCGTGACTGGGTAATATATATGGGAAAAAAATTAATTTATTGATTCTCAGTTCTAGGAAGTCCAAATCTAAAAGGCCATCATCTGGCAAGGGCCTTCTTATTGTGTTATAATGTGGTGGATGCCAACACCTGGAAGGACAAATGGAGGACAGGAGTGGGAACAAAGGAGACCAGAAATACCTTTTTATGAGAAACCTATTCTCATGATAATGAACCCACTCCTGGGATGAAAAACCTTCTCTGGTGACAATGCCATCAATCTAGTAATGAGGGCAGAGCCCTCATGGTTTAATAACTTCTTATAAGTTCCACCTCTTTAAAAAAATTATTTCTTATTATTATTATTATTTTAATTTGACCAGAGAGAGAAAGAGAGAAAGAGAAATTGAGAAAGCAAGTCACTAGGTCTGGGATTTGAACTGCAATCAGCCATTTGGGGGTCCAGCACCTTAACCAGGATGTCTTTGTTGGTGTCAGTCCCACCTCTTAAAACTATTAGGATGGCAATTAAATTCCCACAGGAATTTGGAAGGTGATAAACATTTAAACCACAGCAATTGCCAAAGTCCAAATAAACAGAGTAAACATAATCACCATCCTTTATTTATTTATTTTCTCTAGGGCACCTTTGTTCACCAAAGGGTGATAGCGAGAGGGAGTACGAAAGCCCTCACCCTCCATTCATTTCCTTCCCACACACTTCCCATGTCCCCCAGGGAGGACGACCTTGCCACAATATCTTCTCCTCTATTCTCCTCTTGGGGTATTAGGCATGCACACACATGCACCTGGAGTGTTTTTTTAAGCCACCAGGTTGGGACTCAAACTGCTCAGTTGTCTGTGTGGGATCCAGCTGCCTTAATCACCATGCCACTTGGCTGGCCCTCACCATTTTTTTTTTCTATTTAAATTTTTGATGAACAAAATGGTCCCCATTGTTTTCACAAATTTCCTTGAATTAGAAGAGTTGTTGATGGAATTGTGAAAGAAAAGGTAATCTCTCGATGGCATTCCCTGTTTCCCAAATTAAATTAAATAGAATGATTTTAGGTAAAAACATTTAAATTTTATACCACTAATCTACCAAATATGAAGAAACATTCACATATAAATGTATAATACAAATATAAATGGTCATTTATAAAATAACAATTTTGAATTGAAGATTCTTAAGGAAGTCATTTCAGCCCTAAAGTCATTCAGAATATGAAATCCTAGTGGCGTCCACTGATGAGCAAAAGGACTTCAGGCTTTGCCTCTTTCCATTGTCAATACCAACAGAAAATTTAAAACAATCAACTGTAATCTGCTTCAGTAACCACCACAGAAAAATATAAGTTTCTATTATTTTCCTCTTTCAAAATTCTCATGAAACTGAGAACTGCCTAAACTGAGATCAGGAAAAACAGATATCTTAATTTACTTGATTCCAACTTCTATAATGTATTGTTCATATTATTTTTAAGAGCTGAAGATATTTATATAACCATTATGGCTACTTTAAGTTTCAAAACAAATTGGGAAACTTTAAATAGTCTTAATAGTAAAAATTAATTTCATTTAAAAAAATTAATTTCATTTAAAATACCTGGAAATTAGAAGTTAACATGGAAATCCTGCATTTAAAACAATCTCTTTAAAATACAACTATAGTTATGAAAGAATCTGTTTCTTTAAAATAATAATTGACTCATACCTATTAGGATGGCTTTTTATCAAAGAGAGAGAGAGAGAGAGAGAGAGAGAGAATAACAAATGTTGGTGAGAATATTAAGAAATTAGAACCCTTGTGCACTTATCGTCAACAATGTAAAACAGCATAGCCACTATGAAAACAGTGTGGTGGTTTATCAAAAAATTAAGATAAACCAATAGAGATTATACAATCCAAAGAACACAAAGTAAAAATAGAGAAGAAAAGATAATTTTGCTTCAGGAAACCATTCAGCATAACAAGATACACATAATGGAGACACAAGATAACCTTCCTGGAAGGAAAAGAGAAACAAAAATGGCAGAGCCATTTCTTTCATTCACAGTAGCATCAGAAATAACAAAACACTAAGTAATCAATACATTATAGTTAAAAAGTGCTACCGTTGTATACAGAATACAACAAAACACTGCTGAGATAAAGAGAATTTGTATGAATGGAGATTATTTCACTCATATGGATGAGAAGCGTTAATATCACTAAGACGGCAATACTGTCCAAATTACTCTATAGACTTAATGCAACTGTCATCAAAATCCCAATGAGCATTTTTGGATTCATGCAAAAATTAAGCTGATGCTAAATTTTAAATGGAAATGCGAAGTACTTAAAATATACAAAACAATATTGAAATGAAGAGCAAAGTTAGAAGATTTAGGTTTCACAATTTCAAAACTTACTCTAACTCTACAGTAATCAAGACAAGGTCCCAGGGACCAGCAGTTAGCATAATGGCTATGTCACTGGACTCCCACATAGTTGACCACGGTTTGAGTCCTAGACCCGGTGGCTTAAAACTCACACCGGGTGCGTGTGTGTGTGCGTGCCCAAGATCCCGAGAGGCGAATGGAGGAGAAGGGATTGCGGTGTGGCCATCCCCCCTGGGGGGTGATTTCTCGCTTTCGGTCTCTCTGTCTCTCTCTGTCTGTCTGGTGAGCGCACACGCCCTATAGCAAAAACCCCTCCAAGAAAAAAAAAAAAAAAGACAAGGTCCCATTGGCTTACCGATAGACATGAATATCAATGAAAAAGACATGATAGTCCAGTAATAAAGTAATTTTTATGGCTGACCAACATTCCACAAAATTTTCAAAGTAATTCAATTCATGAAGCATAATAAGTTCAAGTGTTGTTGGGATAGTAAAGATCTACTAAAAAAGTAGAATTTAAATCCTTGATATTTATACAAAAACAAATTTAAATTTTATCATAGACTTAAATGTAACATGGAAAAACTACATGACTTAGAAGAAAAAAATAAAATTTTTGTTAGTGTAGGCCAAGAGTTTTTTAGATATGACAGGATATTCAGAAACAACTAAAGAAAAAAAACATAAATTATAAATAGAATTTTATTAATAACAAGATTTTTTATTCATCAAAAGATACATTTATTCTGACCAACAGATGGCATAATGGTTACATTACTAGACTTCCATGTAGTTGCCGATGGTTCAAATCCTGGACCTGGTGCTTTAAAACTTATGCTGGCTGCCTGTGTGTGTATGTGTGTGTGTGTGCCCAAAATCATTTTTTTGTTTTTTTTTTTTTGAGAGGTTTTTGCTATAGGGCGCATACACTCGCCAGAAAGACAGAGAGAGACAGAGAGATAGAAAGCGAGAAATCACCCCCCAGGGGGAATGGACATGCCGCAATCCCTTCTCCTCCTTTCTCCTCTCAGGATCTTGGGCACGCACGCACACGCGCCCGAGTGCCCAAAATCTTAGGAGGAGAATGGAGGAAAAGGGGTTGCTGCATGGCCATCCCCCCCCAGGGGGGGGGCGATTTCTTGATTTTTGTCTCTTTCTCTTTCTGTCTCTCTGGAGAGTACACAGACCCTATAGGAAAACTGTCTCTCCCCCCAAAAAAGGACATTTGTTAAAATTAAAAAATCAATTTTGAACTGACAATCTTTACAAATCATATATCTGATAAAGGGTATGAATACAGAACTTTTTCAACAAACTAATAAAGAGGAAAAAAATCTCAATTAAAATAATGACAAAAAGACTTGCAAAGATATGAGGAGGTCTTGACAAAGCTGAGAAAAAAATGTACATTTTGTAAAACAAAATGCATGTATCTAAAAATTTTTGCACCAAAATATACTTGTATTTTAATTCCATTTTCCCACTTTTTGAAGTTCCCTCATACTTTACCAAAAATGTAAATGAATGACTAATAAGCATGTGGAAGGAGAATCAGCAGCAATCAACAAGAAAATGTGAATTAAGATGTAGCATCACTTTACATCTATAGAAAAGCTGTAAAATAAATGACTGATAACAAGCATTGGAAAGAATGTACAGAAAGTGAAATCGCCACACATTGCTGATGAGGATAGCTACTTGAGAAAATAGTATGTCGGTTTCTCAAATAGTTTCAGATAGAGTTAGCATATGAGGCAACAATTCCAATTCTAGGAATCCACTCAAAGATATGAGTATGCATGTCCACAAAAAGACTTGTAGTCAAATGTTCAGAGCAGCATATTCCTAATAGCTAAAAAAGTGGAAACAAATGCAAAATCTGGTGTATCTGTCTCCCTCTGTCTTTCTGGTGAGTGCACATGCCCTATAGCAAAATCCTCTCAAAAAAAAAAAAAAAGAAAAAAATAATAAAAATGTTAATTTACATTGTCTGATTTCAAAGTTATAAATATTCATTTAAGGTAAGTGTCTGTATAGAGGTAAATATTGATCAACAGAAAATAAAATCCAGAAATAGACCTACTTTTGTATGTTCAAACATTTTATAAAATTTCTAAGATAATATAAAGGGGAAGAATATCGTTTTCAATAATATTTGAACATATATTTCTTAGATAAGACTTTTTTTCAATAAGAAAAAAACATTAACTATCAAATAAATTCTAAAATTGTCTTATGTATTCTTTTGAGAGAGATTTTTGCCTTAGGGCCTGTTTTCTCCCTGGAGAGAGAGAGACACAGATAGAGACAGTGAGAGGGAAATGAGAAGTCACTCTTGTGGGGAATAGCCATGCTGTAATCCTTTCTCCTCTAGTCTCCTGGGATCTTGGGCATGCACGCACACATGTCCAGGGTGACTTGAAACCCACTGGGTCCAAGACTTGAACCATAGTTGGCCATGTGGGAGTCCAGTGACATAACCACTATGTCATTTGCTAGCCCCATGTGTTACACACATTTTAAGATTAAAAAGGAAACAGAATGATGCTGAGAGTCAGGTCTCTTATCATTGAGAAAGATGTTTTAAATAAGCAAAGGGAAACAGACTAAAGCTTGTGGTGGTAGATTGGATTGAGATACCAGCATGAAATTAATGCAAATACACACACACACACACACACACATATATAATATATATATATATATATATATATATATATATATATGCACTTACATATATGTGTATATTTATAGAGATAAAAACTGAAATAAGTATAGTTATGGGTATATATATATATATATATATATATGAGTTAATACAAAGATCTTTAAAATGCTCATGGAAAACATATTTTATGAAAAAACTATGGATTTCACATTTTTTGCATAAAAATAAATTCAATTTTAATTCCATTTTCCACAAACTTTTTGAAGTCTCCCCATACACACACACACACACACACACACACACACGCACATTCCTACCTCTGCCCAGTGAGCAAACCTTAGCAATAGTGCAAGTTTGATAGCAATGAACATACCACATGAATGTACATACCTTGTTTCTAAATTCAATTTTTCTGTAAAAGGAATGAAGACTCCCTGGAGAACATTCCATGGATGGACAGGAAAATTAGTCCATGAGCCCAGAACTTCTTGTGGTGCTACAGAGTAATAAAGCAAAAACAAAAGGAAAAATACACAAGGATCATACAGAAAAGACACAGGAGCCAACGTGAAGGAGCAACCAATGTGCAAAGCTAGAACAATTTGAGCAGTAAAAAAATCATGACTTTGTGTTATAACCTGAAGAAGAAAATGAACATCCATGAGTACATATTGACAGATATTGATCTAAACAAATGAAAAGCTAAACGCTTGGGGATAAGAGACATAATTCCTTATCCAAAGAAATAATGAATTAATTCATCAATCCTGATGAACAATTCCAGGAAGAATGATGATTGATTATAGAAAATAATCATTGATGTAACATAGAAACATTTGACGTGGGCAAGATCAACAAAATGCTGAAATGTTAAAACCAGTAGCTGAAGTCAGAGGAACAGGATATTTGTAGATCCTCAAAGTGTGTTCTGCACAATTTTTGTTGATTACAAAGGAAAAATAGTGAATATACAGCGAGGAGACTTGGCAGAGTCACCTTATATTCAGCAGCCTGAAAAGGACCAAGGTTGACACAGTTAATGGGACACCTTGATGTCACACGCTCTGATACACTGTTCACTTCACCTGAATGACTAACACACCAGACAATCTCTAATTGAGGATGCTTGACAGTATCTGTGACCAGGGCTCTTCTGAAGCATCAGTGACATGGAACAGAGACACCGATGAATGATCAGAATTGGAGGAGACTAAGACAGGATGACTGAATGCTATCTGGGCTCTTGAACAATATCCTGGAACAGAAAATGGGCATTGGTGGAAATCACCTGGTGAAATCCAGAGGAGGCCTGCAGGTTAATTTCTGGCATTATCCCAGGCGTGATTCCTCATTGTGCTCTGTTTTGGTGATGTCGGATGATGCTAGAGTTTACTATAATATCTTTGCAATTGCTCTGTGAACCTAAATTAAAACAATGGTGAGATGAGCATGTTTTTCTTTTTTTAAAAAAGAATTATTTTATTTAACTTTATTTATTTATTTATTTGTTTATTTATTTTAATTTGACCAAAGAGGGACAGGGACAGGGAGAGGGAGAGGGAGAGAGAGAGAAAGGGAAAGTGAAAAAGCAAGCTGCTGGGTCCAGGACTTGAACCATAGTCGGCCACGTGAGAGTCCAGTGCCCTTAACCATCACACCACCTGTTAGCCCTGAGATGAACACCTTCTAATAAGGAATCTCCTCTAAATGAGGGAATCTCCTTTAGATGAAGGGAATTACAAGGTAATTATTTTTATACATTGAATTAGTTTGAATTCTGACAAAAACTCAGATTGTCTTATTATCCATCTGAAAATTTAAAATCTCTGTCTCTCTTGGGGCCAGCAGATGGCATGGTGGTTAAGGTGTTGGACTCCCACATGGTCTACCACATTTGGGTCCAGGACCCAGCAGCTTGAAATTCATACCAGGTGCCTGTGCATGGCCAAAACCCTGACAGAGGAATGGAGAGGAAGGGACCATGGCATGCGTGGCCATCCCCCTGGGATATGATTTCCTGCTTTCTGTCTGTCTCTCTTTCTGGTGAGCACATATGCCCCATATCAAAAATCTCTCTCTCTCAAAAAAAAAATCTGTCTCTCCCCAGCCAGAGCACGTGTTTTAGGTAAAAACCTAAAAATAATAATAATAATAATAATAATAATAATAATAATAAAAGATACTAAAAATATAACACATACATTATCTAACTTATCTAACTGAGAATCTTTATCACAATTGTGCATCTACATATAGAAATACATTCATTGTTATTCACTGGGTGTTTTGATTAACTGAATTTAACATGTTATGTCAATTCAATATTTTTTTGGGAGGAATACAGAATAAGCTCCAAAATTACACCAATATTAAAATACTGCTGAAATCTTTGAAGTATGTGCTTTTGCTTATTCTTATTAATATTGAATTAAAATTGAAGTGCATTTTTTTTTTTTTTTTTGGAGAGGTTTTCGCTATAGGGCACGTACGCTCGCCAGACAGAGAGAGACATAGAGACAGAAAGCGAGAAATCACCCCCCAGAGGGGATGGTCACGCCGCAATCCCTTCTCCATTCTCCTCTCGGGATCTTGGGCATGCACGCACACGCGCCCGGTGTGAGTTTTAAGCCACCGGGTCTGGGAAGCGAACCGCGGTCGACTACGTGGGAGTCCAGCGACATAGCCATTACGCTAACTGCTGGTTCCCAATTGAAGTGCATTTTTGAAATTTTTTTCTATTCCACATTTGTATGATTAGAATATCCTTGTAAGCTAAGGGTGACAGAAGAATTAAGCTACTGATAGAATCCAGTATGTTGATTCACATTCACTCTTTCTCTTTCTCTTGGCTATGCCATTGAGTCCTGCTGTCCCTGCTCATCTATTTAGCTGAAAGACATGAGACAGAGAGTCTCATTGCCTTTATTTTAAATTAGCGAATAGATTCCCTGTGAGGTCATTTTACCTGAGTCACATAGTAAGACAGTCATGGAGTAAAGAGAACTTTCAGTTTAATATTTTATTTTGCTTTCAAAAACTCACCATAGGAAAGTGAAGAAAAATATTTCAGTTTCTTTATACTGAACAGAGTGTCAGGAATTTACAACAATACCTATGGGTCTGCCTAAATACAGCAGCAATTAGCTTATTCATTGGAGGAGTCAATTCAGTTAAACAAGTTGTTTAGCATTATTTCTTACCTTAATATGATTAACTGCCTGCACTCATTCAATTAATTCACTGGCATAACATTATCTTCCCTGAGAAGTTAAGAAGTCTGTTCACTATATTTTCTCTTCATTATTTTGTTTGCTTTTATTTTATTTTGTTAGTAAGGATTATTTGCATGTTTTGCATTTCATCAATGGAGCCAAATAATTAAAAATATTTCCAGCCCCTTTTATTAGCCTTTGAAATGCAGTATTTCATTGTAAAAAACACTTTTGATTATTTTATGGTAGACTTATGGAGATAAAATTAGCAAGTGGTATTCACAGAAACAAGAAATGCCAGTTAAAAAAAAAAGTAATCTGTCTGTCCCAAAGGTAGGGGGATGAGGCAGTTGTCTCGAATTTTGTAGCCATAGACAGAGACAGCAGGATGATGTGTATTTAAGATGTAGGCTTATCATTCATTGTTTGAAGATGTTATGCTTACATTGATAAGAAAAATAATTAAGATAAGGCTTCTCAAAATAGAGATATTTTCAGATTCTCCTTCAGACTCCTGATATAACTCCTGAAATCTCTGTTGTATTCCAGGTTAATTTAGATTGGTGGTGTTCGAGGAACAGTTTAATAGCCATCTATAAAGCATCAGTTTAAAGCAGAAGGACTTGATAGGAGTCAAGCAATTACTTTGGAGTCTAATCCCAGCGCGCTCAGCAGTTGTGAGAAAGAAAAGATGCTCCTCTTCTACCATTGATTTTTGAGGAAAGACTGATTAAGACTATTTTTTTAAGTTATAATTTTGCAATTAAT
The DNA here is from genome assembly GCA_026018925.1 of Tupaia tana. Lineage (NCBI taxonomy): Eukaryota > Metazoa > Chordata > Mammalia > Scandentia > Tupaiidae > Tupaia > Tupaia tana. The sequence continues at coordinate 35,738,072 of JAKSZU010000016.1, forward strand.
TGGCTTTCCTCTGATTCTACTTCATAGCATTGTGAGTATGCATAAGAAAATAAAACAAAGGTGTAAAAAAAGATCATTGCTGAATTTAAATCACACAAAAGGAGATTTGATCTTTTCTAAATAAAAGAGAATTTATAGAGTTGAGAACTACTGAGAAGTACATCTCTTCAATAGACACAAAACCTTTCAAGGAAACTAGCATGAAAAAAAATATTCTGAGATTATCAATAGGCTATTAAGAAGTCTGGCAGGCTCCATGATACAACGATACAAAGTCACTCAAGAGAAAACAGATCCTACATGGTGACCCAGTTTGAATCCCTGGTCTTGTCAGCCCGAAGCACCCTAGGAATGGACAAGCACACTCGGGATAAGCTCTAGTAGGCTGGTGGACTGAAGGAAGGGGATAGCGGCGTGAGAGCGCCTTGTAGAGGGTTTTCATTCTTCTCTCTCTCTCTCTCTCACACACACACACGCACAGAGAGAGAGAGAGAGAGAGAGAGAGAGAGAGAGAGAGATGTGCTCTATCATGAATGGAGAAGAAAATAATAATAAAAATGTCATCAAATAAATGAAATGCCTTTTCCTTTGTTTTGTGTTTTAGAAAGAAAGACTTTTGCTATAGGGACACATGCATTCACCAGAGAGACAGAGAAAGAAAGAGAGAGAGAAAAAAAAGTAAGGAATCACTCACCCAGGGCTGATGGCCATGTTGTAGTCTCTTCTCTTTAATTCTCCTTTTGGGATTTTCAGTGCACATGCACATGCACCTGGCATGAGTTTTAAGTTGCTGAGTCTGGGAATCGAACTACAGCCAGGCATGCGGGAGTCCAGCACCTTAACTACTATGCCACCTGCTGGCCACTGAATGACTATTTTTTTAAAATAAAGATCTGCTTGGGACCACCAGTTGGCGTAATGGCTATGTTGCTGGATTCCCATGTAGTCGAACGCGGTTCGAGTCCCAGACCCAGTGGCTTAAAATCATGCTGGGCCTGTGTGCGTGCGTACCCAAGATCCCGAGAGGAGAATAGAGGAGAAGTGATTGTGGCGTGGCCATCCCCCTGGGGGGTGATTTCTCACTTTCTGTCTCTCTGTCTCTCTCTGTCTTTCTGGTGAGCTCATGCACCCTATAGTAAAAACCGCTCCAAAATAAATAAATAATAAAATAAATATCTGCCTGCATAATGAATACAGTAAATATGTTTATATCCTACTTCACAAGAGAATTCTTAACAATGTATAAATATTAACAATCTTTACCATTTCTAGGATCTTAATAGCTACCAATTAATATTGGTAGTGATGAATATCTAACAAATTTGGGATTTGGCCAAGCAGGTAAATTATAAAGAAGGCATATTTATACAAAAAAGTTTTTTTTCAACAATAAGTAGAAAAGGTATGGATGTTCTTTGTTGTATGAAATCAGGAAGATATTAAGAATCTCTCACTTAGGAAAAAAAAAGAATCACACTATTTTGTTCATAAACAGCATTTTGTCTAAACAGATAAAGTGCTCTGCTAATTTATGGTAAGTACAAACAACTGCCTATGAATATAAAATTTGAGTTTATATAGAAAATAATACAAAGAATGAAATCAAACCAAAGAAATTAGTTTGCATTGAAAAGGCACTATTTTACTATGAGACATGGAGAGTTAAAACTCCAAGCAGACTATTTTGAGACGTTTCCTATTTTTACAATTATCAGCTCTGAGCAGATAGTAATGACTGTGAAATAGCCATACTCACATGGAAACAATGCTATTCATTGTTTCAGAAAGATATTGATCACTCCACCTTGAAATCATGATCCATATGTATTCTAGAGATATTCAGCTTGGAAATGTGAATACAGGTAAAACTTAAATCTAGGCCATTCCTCTGCTGCAAAGGAAGACCTCGGACCCATTCTCAAGAAAACTAAGATCACATTGAATAGTTTGTCCAGAGTTACACAGCCAGTAAATATGTCACAACAGACGCTCAGCAGACATTGAATTACAATCTGGCAAGTGCAAGGAATGGACTGAATTGACCCCAAACCATTAGCAAAATTATTTGGTGACTATGCACATACAATGCATTTGAAATCAGAAATATTGTATGATTTTCCCCAAAAGTTTACTACCTCTAAAGTTCTGCAATAAGCTTCACATGCATTTCCCAGTCCACATAGGCCTTTGTCCTCCCTGAGTCATGTCACCAATTTCCATGTTTTTGTTTTTATGTTTAAAACCCACATCCCCAGCATGCTCAAAGCTGATAGAAATAAAAGAAGCAAGAATATGGGGGTACAAAGAAACTTGGGAGATGCTGATGTTTGCTTCTCTTTACTGAAGTTCTTACAGCCATTATTTAGATACCACTAGTAGCAACAAATCAAGCTCCATCGTAGACGTGGTTCCTCCATTTCTTAGCCTATGTAGTTTTTAAAAACAGATACTCCTTAAATGACAAGATATTCCCTCTTATCTTTGGGATAGTCCAGAAAGTCTAGATCTACATTAAAGAGAGACCAAATTGGAAACCTCATCCTAGACATTACCTGACTGAAGACTGAAAGGAAGATGGATTGCATGCATCAAAATCTTCAAGTGTGGGGGGCCTCTGTGACCAGGAGCTAGAAGGCTAATGCAGTTCAAAGTGAGTTTAGGGGCCAGAAGGTGATGTGCTGGTTAAAGCACTGGACTCCCACAAGTCCCAGATGTGGTGGCTTGAAAAATCATACAAGGTGTGCCCAAAATCTCAGCAGGAGAATGGAGGAGAAGGGACTGCAATGTGGCCATCCACCCTGGGGGTTGATTTTTCGCTTTCCCTCTCTCTGTCTCTCTTCCACAAGTACACTTGCCTGATGGCAAAGAACCTTAAAAAAATAAGTGAGCTCAGTTGTTAATATTTTCTTCATTTGTGGGTATGGAATGAGAAGGTAAGAGAGACTGAAGGGTGATTGACCAAGGTTGAGAATGTTTTAAGATATTAGAATAATGGGCCAGCCATGCGGGCTCACATTGCTAAGATGCTATGCTCCAAAAAGTTTGTTTCAACAATAAGTAGAAATGGTACAAATGCGTTTACAGATGTGGGGATTGCATGGGAGGACCAGGTTTAATTATTAGTCCCACCTAAAGGCCAGGCACAATGAGGAGCATGCATAATCCCAGCCACTGTGGGAGGCTCAGGCAGGAGGATTGTGACATGGTGGGATGCTGTCTTTAAAATAAAATTAAAGTGACATTTTATAATATTGTGAGTATTGTGTTTAAGAGTAAATATGTGATTCAATAAAGTAACTGTGATGTTGGACCATGGTATTATTGGGGATCTTCAATTTTGAGGGAAGTGGAAATACTGAGGGTAAGACCACATGGCAGAAGATACCTGCTTCCCACCATATGTCTATTCCATTCCTCCACAGAACCCCACATTTTTTCTGGGCACAATGTACCCAGACAGAAGACTCTATCTCCTCTCCTTTTCATCTGGGCAAGCATGTGAGAAGTTTGGGACAATAGATGCATACAGGAGTGTGTGGGAATTTCAGGAAGGTGACTCTGAAGGGAGAGGGCTGATTCTTCTCCTACTTCCTCTGCCTGGAAGGCTTTTACAATGACAGCATGTCAGCAGCCATGTTGGACTATGAGGATACAGGCCACAGCATGGAATTGCAGAACAGGAAGCTAAAAGGTCCCAGCAGGGTTTCTGGGATGGCTGTAGCATGTCTAGACTTCCAGTTAATGGCTTCTCTTTTCATGAAATATGAAAACATCCATCTTTTTAAAATCATTCCTGTTTTGGGCTTCTTTATTACATTAAGCAATTCCGAATGATTAAGAAGTGAATGAGAAGGAAGTTTGGAACTCACTCTCATGCTTGAGAGAAAGAAATCTGTAAGGACTGAAAAATCATTCATTTCTGGATATGTAATACCCACCCCTGGCAGGGATGGGGGTATACATGTGGACTAGTAAGAAAATGCACTGTGGGAAAGCGGGGAGCCAGCCTGTGAACTGGAGGCTGCGGTGGCTGCATCCCTTATAGGCAACTGCACAGGTGGAGTTTCAGACCCATGACTTGGAGAAACACACTAGGTGCAGGTGATAAGTGCCCCAAATCCCGAAAGGAGGGATATATACAGGAGAAAGGATTACAATGTGACTATCCATGAAAGGTCTTTTCTGTTCTCTTTTTCCTTTCTTTTCTATTTTGCTTTTCCTTTTTCTTTTCTTTTTTTCTTTATCTTTTCTTAAAAGGGATTTTTGCTGTAGGGTACATATGCTCGCCAGAGAGAAAGAGAGAGACAGAGAGACAGAAAGCGAGCTTGAGAGGTGTTTTCTCCTCTCTCTATATTCTCTCTCTCTAGATAGCTCAAGAATGCTCTGGCAAAAAAACAAACAAACAAAGAAAAACACAGGGACTATCTCCCTTATGAGATATCTTTCTACCTGGTTAAACAAACATGTTTATTTACAATAGAAGTCCCTAACCCAGGCCATAAACCAGTGCCAGTCAACTGAGCCACACAGTGTGGGAATGGGCAGTGGGCCAGCCAGTGAGGCTACCTCTGTGGTTGTAACTACGATCACTTCCATCGCTTCCTGAGCTCTGCCTCCTGTCCGGATTCACATGTGAATATGAACCCTAGTGCTATGTGATTCTTTCTTCGTATATCGCAATGTTGTAGTGGTGAAATGGGGTGCATAGTGGATGTGGAATGCTTGGGTCATTCTGAGTCCAAACCTCCTCCAACATTTGTGGAGGGATTGTTTTCCACAAGACCCGTGAGAAAAGGTTGGAAACCACTGCTATGCAATACTCCAAAGGCTCATGTTCCCTTGCAATCTTCTCTCTAGTTTACCAGTGACTGAATAGAATGATGTGCTGAGTTTTTTATTTATTTTTTTTTTAAGGTTTTTGTTATAGGTCATATGTACTTGTGGGAAGGGCAGGGGCAAGGCAGTTAAAGAGACAGTGAGAGGGGAAGTAAAAAGACCCCCCCCCCTATGACCACACCACAATCCCTTGTGGGGAGGGCAGGCGCAAGGCAATTAGAGAGAGACAATGAGAGGGGAAGTAAAAAGTCCCCCCCCCCCCCAATGACCACACCACAATCCCTTCTCCTCTTGGGATTTTGGGCCACAGGCACCCAGTGTGGGTTTCAAGCAGCCATGTCTGATCTTGAGCCACAGTCGGCTAGGTGGGAGTACAGTGTTTAACCACTACACCACCTGCTAGCCCTTGGACTGAGTTTTTGTATCCCCTTGATCTCTTTCATCCAGCATCACCAGTTAACAGACCTTCTCCCAAACTACCGGCTTCATTCCCTCAAAGAATGCGGAAGTCTATTACCGGAAGTGGAATCCTTCACCTCCTGCTTGGTGAATCCTGGGCTGTAGAACTACACAAGGTCAGAAGATTGGCGTGGACAGTGGCCTTGCAGTGCTTGGAGGCTGTGAAGATCGATCTCTTCTATATTCTCTCCATCATACTTGCTTTATGGAGTGTTCATTGGCATCTACTCTGCCTTTACTCTCATGGCAGGCTTACCATTTACACTTCTACCTTGCCTCTTGCTAGATAACACTTTTTATTGATTGATGAGAACGTTTCCATTCTTGTAATTTCATCAAAATATAAACATGCTTTCCGTTGAACTATAGAGAAAATGTGTGAAGAGTCAATTAGCTGAGGCAGGCTGCTGGAGGCCTTCTAGAATGCTTTAGTTGAAAGGTCACTCAGCCATTGGCACATGATCCAGAAAACAAACCAGTTCTCCAGAGTGTTTATCACATTTGATCTTGCATATATTACTGGATTATTTTGTCTATAGTTGTGTTCTCTTATGAGGGAAGGCTCCATTTTGTTCCTTCCTGAGACCACAGGCCTAGAATGGTGTCTGGCATTTAGCAGACACTCAAGAAACACTTTTATTACATAAATTAAATAAATCAATGCGTGAATGAACAAATAAATCTGTCTCTCTGTCTCATCGAAATAGAGATACATGATATCTAATCATTCTTCAAATCTATAAAGTCTCACAGAATTTCTTTGAAAAATGAGGTTGTTCAGGCATGACTTAATCTATGTGAACCAAAATTAGCATGTAGTAATCACTTTTCTAAGTGTTCACACATCTGAAATTAAATTCAACACTCAACTCTGTATTTTATATAGGAGAAGCAGTTCTTATTACACAGTCATGCTCCTGCATCCCTTTTATTCAAGTTGATTTCTAATTTTAATTTTTAATTTTTTTTTTTTTTTTTTTTTGGAGAGGTTTTTGCTATAGGGCACGTGCGCTTCAGAGAGATAGAAAGCAGTCACCCCCCAGGGGGGATGCCGCAATCCCTTCTCCTCCATTCTTCTCGGGATTTGGGCACGCACGCACACGCGCCCGGCGTGAGTTTAAGCCGCCGGGTCCGGGCACCGCGGTCGACTACGTGTCCAGCGACATAGTCTAACTGCTGGTCCCTCAAGTTGATTTCTTGTCAGTGTATGTATGTATGATTGTATCTAAGGAATAAAACCTGTGTGTGTGTGTTTAGGTGTGCATTATATCCATTATGGACACAGTTTATAAATGACTTTTATTATTCCACTGAATTAAATGATCCAAACATTGTTTTAAACCAGATATTGTTTTTTATTTTCATCTTAAATTTTTAAAAAAGGAGAAAAAGAAAGCCCTGATTTTGGAGTGCAACAGTGATTTGCCAACTTTACAACTGCTGGTCCCTGAGTAAGGCAGGTCTCAGAACTGAATGCCATTCCTTGCTTCTCCCAGAACGAAATGTTTTCTAGGGGCAGGTCTGTGTTTTCACGTTCTACCCACCTTCCAACAGGGTCTGAAGTAGAGGGCTCCTACTTACTCAGAGGCTTTGTCTGAGCATGTGCAGTGACAGCACACACAGTTTGTACGGGAGAAAGAAGTCCTGTCTTTCTTCTAATGGGAGTGATCTGGGAGAGTGACTCGAAATCTCATCCAAGCACAGGGTCTGAGAAGAAATGAAAGAATGCTGTGGCATGTACGTAGGATGGCTGTGAGATTTTAGCAGTGGTGATAACCAAGTGTTCGTGACCACAAGAGGAAACTACACAGGTGGCAGTGGCAGCCATAGTAAAACCATGTAAACCAGCGTGACAGCCACCTGAGGCATGGGCCACATCTGCGACAACTTAGAGCCCCGATGGGCAGGGCACAGAGATTGCTTCCTGATTCTCACACTTCACACAAAACACAACAGAAGGGCATATCTGTAATAAAATACACAAACATATACATGCAGATCAAGAAAATGAATAATTTCTTAAAACTTTTTCTAGGGGTCTGGCAGGTGACATGGTGGTTAAGGGTGCTGGACTCCCATGTGGCCAACTGCAGTTCGAGTCCCATACCTGATGACTTGCTTTCTCATTTTCCATCTCTCTCTCTTACTCTGTCCCTCTTTGGTCAAATTAAAAAGAAAAACATGAAATAAATGAAGTTGAATTTTAAAAAAAGTTTTTCTACACAGGGAAAATAAAAACAATAAGTAAAGGAATTACACAGGTTATGAAAGCAAAAAAGAACAGGAGCTCAAAATAACTATATCTTTGAGTCAAAGGCATAGTTTTTAAAACTTGATTGTGCAGATAATTGCTCCATTTATGCGCTCTGCTTTGTGAGTGATACTTCCTTAAATCGATGAGCTTTTTGTTATATACAGAGGAGTAAACGTCACATTCGGAAACACATTATTGCTTCTACTTGAATAAAATTCTGTGGGCTGCCATAGCCTTAGGTTTGAAATATCTGTGCCATCTGGAACAAATGGTTTAACTTCCAGCTGTATTCACTTAGCTCTTCATCTTGTCTAAGTGGAAATGCGGAGGGTATAAGCAAGTGCTTCTCTTGGATGGAGCCCTCGTTGGAGGTTTAATCTATACTTTGTATATACAGAGGAAACCTAGACTTGGAGCTAAAGGCATTTTCCCCATGTCCAAAGTAATCATTTCTCATTTTTTTCACAGCAGGATTGCCTGAATCTTCAAGTCAGCTCTGGTCCTGTCTTTCAGAGGGGATTACATTACTATGGGGCTTCAGAACTTCTGAAATGCTTTGATCTTTCAGAATCTATGGCATGATCGTAATGCCAAAGTAATGCTACATAGATTAGTATAAAAAGGATCATAATGGGATGGTAAACAGTGGGGAAAGAAACACTGATTCTGATACACGTTTTTTCTGAGATTTTGAAACAGAGATGATTTTTCTTATCTTACAGAATAGGGCAGCATAGCTTTCCCTGTAACGAGAATAGGCTTTGCACTCACATGGCTGGGTTTGAGTTCATGCTCTGCCACTAAACAGCTCTGTCCTTTGGCTGTGTCTTTTCTTTGTGCCTCAAATGCCTGCTCTGTAAAATGGGGAGAGATTGACACCTATTTCATAGAGATGATTTGAGCATTAAAAATATTATTCAACGTAAAACATTTGGAACAGTGATTAATAGAAAACCACTATTCATACCAGTTAATACTAGAGAAGGTTTTTTTGTTGTTGTTTTCTGTCATACTATGCTGTTCTAGGGCAAACTGAACTGACAAATTCTCAATTTATGTACATCGACTAAAAACTTAATGATGTGGACAATCAAAATTTTTGAATGTCTACAACTTGCTGTTGCAATTTTTCTTATTCAAGTTCACTAAAGTCTATGATTTAAGTATATTTTTCTTTTATACATAAAACAATGAAAAAGTATGTACCTTATGAAGGGTTCATACTAAGTATGGTACAATACATTTAAATGCTATTCAAAGAGATCTATAATTCTGCAATTCCATAGGAAAAAACTTTGAAGTTCCAATGTATGGTTGTCAAAATTAAATTAAAAGGGCATTATTCACTTTACATCATACAAAGGAACAAATTATTTTTAATGAAATAAATTAAATTAAGTAAATTAAAAAAAATAGGGCTAGTCCTGTAGTACAAGGATAACACAAGGGGTTAAGCCTTGTGCATAGCAAGCAGGATCTCACATGGCTGATCACAGTTTGAGACCTAGCCAAGGCAGCTTGAGAAACACGCTGGGAACATGTACCTGTGTGACCCAAATCCTGACGGGAGAGAGGTAAAAGGATTATGGTGTGACTAAGTGCTTTTGGGGGGTGCTCTCTCTCTCTCTCTCAAGTGGATGTGTTCTCTAGCAATTAAAAAAACAAAGCAATGAAAAAGGTTGCCTTTTGATTGTTACGAATTTCACTGGTGATGATGTGGTTGGACCCTTTTCTTATACACACTTGTCCTCCATCTTTTACACATGTTTTAAGACCAGCACATAAGGCAAAAGTAGTTTAAATGACTCTCCATACAAGCAAAAGTAGCCCCTAAAACATAGGCAATACACAACATTTGGAATATTTCACTCTGTGGAGTATTATTTTGGAACATTAAAATTGGAGCTGGTGAGAAGGAAAGAAAGAAATTGAATAGATAATTGACCATTTAAGTCATTCAGCCTTTAGAATAATGATAAGATTTTGAGTGATAGATTAGAGTTAGTTGTGAACTACAAAGTATTCTCCTTGCCAGCAGAATACACATTATCCTTGTATTGTCTATATAATCTTCACCCATGACATTAGATTTGTTAGTTATAGAAAGGATTAAAAAAGATACTATAATAATATCTTGAGATAAATAGCATTATAGTCTACATTCTTAAATATATAAAATGTGTATAGAATGGAACATTTTTCTTTTCATATCTCATGCATTTTGGATTTATCTGTTTTGGATTTGTTTATCTACTTAATTTGTTTAAGTACTAATTAAATAATTCCAAGAAAAAAATGTAAAACTATTTAAGTTTCATCTGTTTCTTTTACTTCCTTTTTGCTTGATATGTATTTAACAAAAATGGAAAATTATCTATTGATGATTATATGTATGATAAAATCCTTAGCTGAACAACTATACAGTGGATTCATGATGGGGAAATTTATTTTGCATGGTGTAATGATACAGAGTGATTAAATGTATTAAAAATATTTAAAAAGCAATAATACCTATCTGAAAATATGTGACCACCTGGCATGCAATAAAATGCATCAAGGTCTTCTGACTAATATTTTTCTATTATGACTGTCTTATCTTGGCATGTCATGCTTTGATACCGGCACGATTTGGGTTTGGGAGTTGTCTCCTGTGCATCCTGGCTCTTTTGGCAACTTCACGTGTAATTTGCCAGTGTCCATGTATGAGTGTCACCTCAGTTTCTGCGGCACAGGTGGCTGATTGAAGCAGCAATTAACTGATGGCACTGCTGCTTTGAGAGTGTGTAAAGAAATTTGATGACCACATCCAAATGCATACTCCAAGGATGTGTGCCAAAAGACATCTGATGGAAGGCTTTATGAAAATCTAGGAGGATTTTCAAAGCTCCCAAGGCTATAAATAAATCAATGGCCCTCAGACAACATACGTCTTTTCATATGAAATGCTTTCAAAAAAAGAAAGATAAAGAATTTCTTTAACTTGTTGACTTTAACCTTTGGGTTTTTTTTTTTTTTTTTTGAAAGTTATTTTAAATGAATTTAGATTCTATTGTATTCATGGAATCACCAGGTATTTATTGAATACTTACTAGCTGCTAGGTACTGGACCAGGGGCCATGGGATTATTAGAAATGGTTTATTCCTTCATATTAACCTCAATTTAATAGAAATATTTTAAGCAAAACCTAACAACTAAATCAAAATACTGTAGAGGAAGAAAATATAAATAATAGATCGATGGTTGTGATTTTATAGATAGGTAAAAATATTCATGGTGCATGTCGAGTTTTCCATTTGGAGTTTTCCATTTGTTCTCTCTCTTTGCCATTTGAATAGTACTAATATCGGATCCTTTTAGGACAGCACATTTATTCTATTTAAGAACAAGAAATACTTTGTATTCAACAACTAATTCAAAGTAAATAGTTTGGGGCACAATGTAAGAAGTATAATTATGCTTTTGTCAAATAACACTTCTCAATTTCCTGGCATATGTAAATGAACGATTTTAGGTAATCCCAGAGTTTTTACTTGTACATGTACAAACATGTGAGTAAAACTCTATGGATTTTTGACTATAATAAGAACAGCAAATATGTGTACTCTGGCTTTGTGAAAGATAAACTTTGTAAGACTGACGTATTTTCTCCTCTACAGTACTATGCTAAGTTCCACAAACAAAATTTAGAGGAGCCGGAGACTTGTGTTTGATTTTCAAGTATTTAAGGTAATACAGCATGCATTAATTGGTCAGTGTGTGACTGGAGAGATCTGTGCAAAGGAAATGCTAGGAACACTGTTTGGATTTGGACAATACGAGTAATATAGAGGAACCTCGAATGGAGGTCAGAGGCGGAAGAGCTGACAGAAAAACAAGGAACTGAATGAAATAGTGCATCAATATGAGGCTGCTGGTAAGAAAATTTACTATAAAAATAATTTCTCAGATGATATAAAAGTTGGCTTTTGTTTAGTGAAAAATGGCACATTTAAGTTTTAAGAAATTATATTGGTTGGTAGAAAAATTAAACCATAATGCTTATTAGTTGAAAACACTAAATATTTTCTTTTTTTTTTTTTTGGAGAGGTTTTTTTGCTATAGGGCGCGTGCGCTCGCCAGACAGAGAGAGACAGAGAGACAGAAAGCAGGAAATCACCCCCCAGGGGGGATGGCCACGCCACAATCCCTTCTCCTCCATTCTCCTCTCGGGATCTTGGACACGCACGCACACGCGCCCGGCGTGAGTTTAAGCCACCGGGTCCGGGACTCGAACCGCGGTCGACTACGTGGGAGTCCAGCGACATAGCCATTACGCTAACTGCTGGTCCCTAAATATTTTCTTTTTTATTTTCTTTTTCATAAATAGCTGTAAAGATACATAATAATCCTGCTGTTTTAATTACTCTGTACCTATTTGAAAGCTGATGGATAATTATGCTTTCTTTCTTTTTATTTATTTATTTTTTTGGAGAGGTTTTTCCTATAGGGCATGTGCATTTGCCAGGAAGACAGAGAGAGACAGAGAGACAGAAAATAAGAAATCATCCCCAGGAGGGGATGGCCACGCAGCAAAACCCTTCCCCATTCTCTTCTGGGTATCTTGGACGCACACGTACACACACACAGAGTGAGTTTAAGCCACCCAGTCTGGGACTTGAACCGTGGTCAGCTACATGGGAGTCCAGCGACACATCCAACTGCTGGTCCCTGTTTTTAATATTTTTTTATTTTTAATTAATTTACATTCATTCTCTGAGCATTATCATGACATACAAAATCTGATTTCCCAACCAGAATATACTGCATAGTGGCTTAACCATACACGTTATAGTTGATAATTTTCCATTTCTAGTTATATATATATTATTTTCCCCTTATTTCCTACTCTCTGCCATTTCCCATCTTCCTCCCTCACTATCTCAGGTGTCCACAGTTGTTTTCCATTCCTTTTTATCTCCACATTTTTTTAATTCAGAAAATTTCTTAAATAATCTTACTACTTTAAATAGCAAGTTCGGCTGATATATACATATCTGTGAATACATGTCTGTCTGACTTTAGACGTGAAACTCTGAGTAGAATGAATATACTATAAGGTAGCATCTAGCTGATGCTATATAGCTTACCACGGTCCTTATGTATTTTTTATTATTTTTTTTAATTTCAAGAAAACAGTTTTAGCTTTAATAAATCAAAGAAATGCTAAGGAACTATGATTAAACCTTAAAGCCATGAAAATGGTTGGGATTCTGTTTAAATGTGCTTTCTTAAAGACTTACTGTCATATGACTTATTTCATGTACAGGAGACAGACAACATTTATGATGAACTACCTAGATGCTCTGATAAGAAAAATTCTCAATGATGACTGCTAATTCCCAGAAACTTTGTTAAATGAAGCGTGTTTAAACACAACTACAGACATTATCAATGCCTAACGAACAGGTTAAGTGTCACTGGATTGGAGATGATAAATGTAAAGACAGTATTAGGTATTATAATTTTAGTTGTTGTGGCAGTTAATTGAGCATTAAAAGCTTGCTGTGTTATGATTTCCTCAGTGAGTCAACCCCACCTGAAATGGTTATTTCATTTGTTTCATGACTTTCTCCACATCACATAGATTTTTTAAAACCTGTATTCAGTTAATTATAAAGTAATTTTAAAATTTGGTGACTTACATTAAAGTTATAAAAAGTATAATGTATGATTTAAATAGGCAAGAGTCAAGGAAAGGTCGGTGCAATTAAAGGCAGACTTTGCCACTAGAAACATTAGCAATTATTGGACTTATTTCTCCAATTTCATAACTTGTGACTGAGTCTTAAATAGAAGTCACATGACTCCATTTTGTGGCTGGAACCACTAGGCTATTAAAGGGAAGCTAAAATTAATAGACAGAGAAGACTATTTCCTTAGTGTAAAGACAAAATTTAGAAATTTAAAATTTGTTTTCTAGCAAAAGAGATATTTTTAACTTACACAGAGAACATTAAAAACTGGACAAAATTAGGATATTCCTACTTTCATAACGAGGCTCCCCTTAATTTCTGTCTGCTTTCTAGAGTTAATAACATGAGACCTTTAAATTAAGTGTTGATATGTGAATAAAGTAGAAAAATGGATATTCTTTGCCCAAATTACTAATGTTGTACTCATGCTAGAAGCTCATTATAAAGAAAAAAATACAAATAAAAATAAAAAAATCCCAAAGTTCATTTATTTGTTTTTAGAGAGTTTTGGTATAAGCTGTGTGTGCTCACTGGAGAGAGAGAGAGAGAGAGAGAGAGAGAGAGAGAGAGTGAGAAAGTATCTCCCAAGGGGATGGCCTTGCCACAGTCTTTTCTCTTCTATTCTCCTCTAGGGATTTTGGGCCTAGATGCACACACTCCAGGCATGGTTTTCGAGCTGCTGGGTCCTGACTCAAACCATGGTCAACTACATAGCAGTCCAGTGCCTGGGCCACTACATCATCTGCTGGCCCCCCAAAATCCCACAGTGCCGTGTATGGTGCTGGACTCCCACATGGTCAACTATGATTTGAGTTCCCATCCTGGTGGCTTGCTTTTTCACTTTCCCTCTTACTCTGGTGAGCTAATATGCCCTGTAGTAAATTAAAAAAAATAATAATAATAAATAAAATAAAATAAATAATTTTAAAAATAAATACCTAAAGCTAACATGGTACTTTCTATTCGTGCAAAGTTTCTTCATATTAACTGAGAAGTTCCTACTTTCTCTATTTGTTCCTAAAAGCATAGAATAAGTAGGTCTTCTTGCCTTAAAAGAATATGTACATAGACAGAAAAATATTAAGTCTAAAAAAATGATCTTAAGTTTCTGTCCCTAGTGATTTGGCTAACGTCAGCACAACACAGGTTATGAACAGCCTCTCTTCCTATGTCCGCTTTCATGGCGATGGTTCTTGAAAAATTATTGATAAGCTACAGTTAAACATGATTCATACTGAAATTCACTTGTTTACCCCATGTATTTATTTATTTTAGAAACAGCCCGCGTTGCGCTGGTTCAGTTCCCTCATTGGCTCCAGATGTTTTAACTGGGTTGCTACTGTAAAAATAGTAAACATACTTTTAATGTTTAAAACATTAACATACACAACTTTACCAACTTAATTACCCTATGAATTTTTTTCTGGTAAGCATTTTAATGCTATATGTGGCGATCTGTATTATAAGGAATTCAACATATCTTGAAGAGGAACATCCAAATTGCAACTTTCAATGCAGGGTCACATGCACATTTCTTGTTCAGTAAGTACTCATTTATCTTTCTGACTGTAAAATGAACATAAAGCCCAAAGGACAAACGCTTTCTAACTATATTTCATTCTGAAAATATGTCAGTGAAGCATCCTGACCAATCAGAGAAAACACAAGAACAGCAATATATCTAAACACTAATCTGTCTAATTCACTGGAAGCCTTTTTGGATCCAGTTCAAAACCTGTGACTTAATTAAGCAGAGGAATGTGTAAAGAGAAAAGAAGAGTTGAATAGAATAAGCAAATGGAAATATACTTTTTTTCATTCCATATAATCACCTATTTCCCTTATAACTGAAACAAAATGAATACATCAAATTTCTCATAGGACATACAATGTGCAAACATGTTTGTGACTAAAAATGAAATACTGAAATTTTGGTATCAGTGAGAAATAAAACCCAGGAAAAAGAAGTAGTGGTTATGTTATTTACATAGAATGCCTTGCAAGTGTTTTATGGAAAGTATCTTATCTAAACATTAAGAAAAACTTATGTGCTATATTTTTATTCCTCTGTAATAGGAAAAAAAAAATCCTGAGAATTGGTTAAGTATTTTGCCTAATGTCCAATGGCTAGTAAATAATAATGTTATAATTTAAACCTCTGGTGAGTCAACTGTTCTATTCATGAAAATAGCACAGGGCTTTAACTAGGATGAGAACTCGTACTTATCTATTTTTGTTTAATTTTGGACTGATGACCTTTCCAGACTATGCCAATTGATGAGAGATTGCTATCATTGAATGATTGATACAATTCACTAAAATGATGTTATATATAGTAGGCTGTCATAATACAGTAGTAACTAATTCATTATTATAGAATCATCCATAAATGCCAAAACAAGTGGGTGAAAGTTTAAGATACAGAAACGTTTCTATAGTTTCCAAAGTATCTCAAAACAGAACGCTATACTCTTACACAGAGAGGGAAAGAGTGACTTTTCACTGGAGAAACTAACCTGCTCCACATCATTTCACCAAAGGGTCCAAGTTAGCACTGTGGAAATGGTACGAATTGACAGCATGCACCTCCTAATGTGATGCACTGAAAAAACTCAATCATTTTTGGGAACCAGCAGTTAGCGTAATGGCTATGTCGCTGGACTCCCACGTAGTCGACCGCGGTTCGCGTCCCGGACACGGTGGCTTAGAACTCAGGCCAGGCGCATGTGCGTGCGTGCCCAAGATCCCAGAGGAGAATAGAGGAGAAGGGATTGCGGTGTGGCCATCCCCCCTGGGGGGGTGATTTCTTGCTTTCTGTCTCTATGTCTCTGTCTGTCTGGCGAGCTCACGCACCCTATAGCGAAAACCTCTCAAAAAAAAAAACCCAAAAAAACAAAACAAAACAAAAAAAACTCAATCATTTTTGTGGTATTCCTGCCAAAAATAGAAGACCCAAATCCAATGATGAGAAACCATCAGATAAATACCAGTTGAGTGATACCTTACAAAATGAGTGCCCATTATTCTAAAAAAATATCATTATGTTGAAATATAAAATGACTTAGTATTAGGTAAAACTACAGAGACATGATGAATGAATAAAATCAATCATCTTGGATTTTGTCTATAAATGGTATTGTAGGGATAATTGGTAAAACATGGATTAGATCTGTGTATCAGTGAATCATATTTTATCAATGTTAATTTCCAGAATTAAATTATTATGCTGTGGTTTTGGAAGAGAATGCCTTGCTTTGGGGAAATGAATAATTTAGGGAAAAAAGGACATTATATTTACAACTCCTCTTAAGCATTTCAGAAATATAAAATGTGTACATATTTGTGAGGGGCCATGGATAAGACAAATGTAACTCGTTCACATTTAGGGACTCAAAAAGTGTTTAGAAGTTGTGCTATACACATTATATTCACGCTGGGAAAAACCATGTTATACATGTAAAGATATACAGTGATTAAATGTAAATTTAAAAAGAAATCGTGCTACTGTTAAAATGTTGATGGAAATCCGAACTTACAGAAAACTAAAAAAAATTAAAAGCATACACTGCAGTGTTTAAAATGTCAATACAAAAAATAAATTATGAATAGCTGCAATTTGGACATTGCTTTTAAAAATCATATAGGGGGGCACCAGCAATTAGTGTAATGGCCATGTTGCTGAACTCCCATGTAGTCGACCGCAGTTCCAGTCCTGGACCCGGTGGCTTAAACTCACGCTAGGCGCGTGTGCAGGCGTGCCCAAGATCCCGAGAGGAGAAAGGAGGAGAAGGGATTGCGGTGTGGCCATCCCCTTTGGGGGTGATTTCTCACTTTCTGTTTCTCTGCCTCTCTCTGTTTTTCTGGTGAGCACAAGCTCCCCATAGCAAAAACCTCTCAAAAAAAAAATCATATAGGTAAACTTCAAGTGCGATATGACTTAAAAATTAATTTTGTGAAACTAATATACAGTAGTCTCCCCTTCTCCATGAGAGTATGTTCTAAAACCTCCCAGTGGATGCTGAAAATATTGCCAGTATGGAACCCTAAACTGTATAGTATTTTTTTATTATACATACAAACCAATGATAAAGTTTAATTTATAAATTAGACACAGTAAGAGTTTAGCAACAATTAAAATTGAATAACAATATGTCAGCATAAATACTCATGTGCTTTGAGGCCATTATTTAGGAAAATAAGAGTTTGTATAGATGGTTGAGCTCAGGGACCAGCAGTTAGCATAATGGCTATGTCGCTGGACTCCCACGTAGTCGACCGTGGTTCGAGTCCCGGACCCGGTGGCTTAAACTCACACCGGGCACGTGTGCGTGCGTGCCCAAGATCCCGAGAGGAGAATGGAGGAGAAGGGAGTGCGGCATGGCCATCCCCCCTGGGGGGTGATTTCTCACTTTCTATCTCTCTGTCTCTCTCTGTCTGTCTGGCGAGCGCACACGCCCTATAGCAAAAACCTCTCCAAAAAAAAAAAAAAAAAAGAAAAAAATGGTTGAGCTAATAACCAAGATGACTATTAAGTGACTAATAAGTGAGTAGTATAAACTTAAAAATAACTTGAATTTGACAAAAAAAATATGTATACTTCATGAGGAGTCTTCAAAAAGTTTGTGGAAATGCATATTAGGAAAAACTATGCATAAGTTTCAAAACATTTTTTACGCTAATGTGAACTTATACTTTAATTTCATTTTCTGTAAATGTTTTACAGTCCACTTGTATAACAAATAAAATCAATCTAAATTGTTGGTATCGATATTTTTCTTCTTAGGAAGATACTAATGATTCTCATCCTATTGATGTTGAGGGTTATATTTGAAATTGAGAGGAAGCATTGGCAAATTTTTGCAAATTTAAATAAATGATTTTTTAGAGAACAATTTTGCTTACCATTTACATTTAATGATTAAAATCAATTTATGAATACTAAATTGAAATATTCATAAAATAATATATTTTATGAGCAAAGTACATCATATTTTTTGATCATTCTGATACTTATAAACAAATACCTGATTTGGTTCTAAGGGTTTAAATAAATTACTCAAGGATACTATGAAGGTACTTCTACTCAGTTATCACTTTATTTATTTATTTTTAATTTGACCAGAGGGGGACAGAGTGAGAGCAAAAGAGACACACACACACACACACACACACAGAAAGCAAGCTGCCAGGTACAGGACTTAAACCATGGTCGGCCATGTGGGAGTCCAGCACCCTTAACCACCATGCCACCTGCCTGCCCTTCTACTCAGTTATCCATTAGCTGTCTTCTGGTGACAAGAAGTCTTCCTATGCCACTGTGCTAAGGACCACAGTGGACAGAATGGCATTCCTTGATGTTAACCCAATAGAAAAGACCTCAAAGGTAAGCTAGATACCAGATATATTCTAATATACTTTGTAGAGGGGTTTATTATGTACCTGATTTTCCAGGCAGAGATCATACACTTTTTACCTATGCAAACTTGACTTTCATTATAAACAGTTTGACCTGATTGAAGTAAGGCTCAGCTTAGAAACACCTGGAATTCAGGAAGATGAGAGTCTACATATTATTATCTGTAGAATCATTATTTGTATTACCTAGCGATTTGTGCATTTCATTTTTGTAAGAGGATTTAATTATTTTCAGCTGCAGAATAGCTTGGAAGAGGCCCTTTATTACAAAAGGATTAGTAAAGAAGCTAAATGTTCACTCTAAAAATTAAAATCACAAGACTTTTAGATGTGTGTAATTATGTTAACATCCAAAGGAGGGTAACATTATACATATTAAAAGTAAAATTGTACCAGCAGATGGCATAATGTTTACATCGCTGGACTGTGATTCGATGTTGGCCGCCGCCGTTGGCCGCTGAGCCAAGATGGCGCTGCTGGCTGCATAGGGAGGCGTGTACAAACAACTCCTTCTACAGCCAATCAGGACTTGCCTCGCACAGATGAAGGAACTTGCGGGTGGAGCCACGGGGAGAACCCTATATATACGGGGAGAGAAGCTAGCTGAAGGGAAGCTGAAGCTGGCTGGCGAAGAAGAAGCTAGCTGGTAAAGAGGAAACCTGTGAATAAAGACTAGGGAGGAAGAGCCGGGTGTCGTGCAGTCTCTTCTCTGCAGAAGGGGCGCTGACAATTCGAGTTTCGGCCCAGCAGCTTGAAACTCACACCAGGAGCATGTGCATGCATGCCCAAAATCCTAAGAGGAGAAGGTATTGCAGCATGGCCATCCCCCCCAGACGGTGATTTCTCATTTTCTGTCTCTCAGTCTCTCTCTGTCTCTCTGGTGAGTGCATGCACCCTATAACCAAAACTTCTCTCTCTAAAAAATAAAAGGTAAAATTGAGCTAGCAGGTCCCATATGCCTTACTGTGTTACTGGAGTTCTGGCCCCAAATGCTTGAAAAACACATGGTGGATGTGTGTGTGTGCCCAACATCTGAGAGAGTGGAGGAGAGACTGTGTTGTGGTCATTCCCCTGGGGGATGATTTTTCATTTTCTCTCCTTCTTTTTGTCTCTATAACGAGCCCAGAACCCTATAGCAAAACAAAGGAAAAAAAAAAAGTAAAATAAAAATTGCATGATGAGCTGAATCATTAATGAAATTATACTGCTCAGTTACAATGCTCTCTTTAAGGAGTTAATGTCACTATAAAAGTCCCTCTGCCCTGAACCATTGCTACAAAATTTCACAAGAAAAATGAATATTTGGTTGAGATAAGAACTTGGTAATAATTCTTCTACTATTAAAACGTTTCAATATTGACAAATACTAAGGAGAGTGTAATAGAGTGAACACTTCAACAATGATCAATAGTCTGTCAGTTCATTCCTCAACCTTGGTCATCATATTGTATCTTCCACCAATACTTCAAAATGTATGTAGGATTTTTTTCTTCTCATAGGAAGTCTTTAATGATTACTTAATAAAATTAAAATATTTTAACAGAGATTAATGATATATTAATTGATTAATATCACTACAAAAATCAAAGATATAAAAAGTCATATACCAATCTACAAATGTTAGAGGGCTAGTAATAGTCGAATCAGAAAGAAGATACCCTTGAATACAAACCTCATTAATGACATAGTTTTAAAAATTTTTTAAGTTTATCTGTTGATTTCCTGAGACAAACACACACAAACACACACACACACACAAACACACACACACACACACACACACAGTCACCCCCAACAGTGTGTCACTATGCAGTGATCCCCCCCTTACTCACCTGTTCATGTACTCAGGCACGTCCACTGGATTCTCCTATACCTTGAACCAAAACCTGAGTCCTTTTCATAAGGAATTATGCCTGTGAGACTTGTTGCTGGGCCCTAAATTCATTGCTTTGACTGGTCTGAACCAGGCTAATAAGACAAGGATCAAAACAAAGAATATTTATGGTTGGTTGGCTACTTTAGCTTTCGTTTATCCATTCGACAATATCTGAAATGGATGGGTACATATTCCCTCTTATGAACTTTATAACTCTTCAAAATAAAGGTTAAATTGCATTTGGAATAAACTAATAAAGAATGATTTCTCTGTTGATTGGATAAGACAGGTAATGCCACAAGCAACAAATGAGCTTTGTATTTGTCACATATTGAGTGATATAGGACATGCAAACTAACTTCTCTGAGGGTTCCTTATATACATAAGGGGAATTGTTGCATCAGACACATACTTTTGAAATGTGGGATCTGGATTTAGGCTCTGAAATAATCCAGGAGATAAATGATCTTAGCTTAAAATAAGGTGGGGAAACCAGAAGACACAGACTCTCAGAGCCCTTGAAGACTGGTTGGGTGAAGGAGATGGGGACATGTGGCCCCACTGTGGTAGTATAGTAGTAGCACAATGCTCTACAATTGCTGGAAGCCATACGGAAGGTTGGGGTTTGTTTCCCAGGTCAACTTGCACACTATGGGTGTGCGTGCACGTGCCTATAGATCCTAGCTGTCTGGAAAAAACTGGTGGGAATGGAGAAGATCATGGTATGAAGACCCTGTTGAGTGTGCTTGCCTCTCTATCTCTTTCTCTCATGAAAAAAAAAATCAAATTTTTCAAAAAAGTAAAGATAAAGCCCAAATTTCTGACTTCATAAATTGTGTGAAAGGTGATCCCACTGAGATAAGGACGTCAGAGTAGCAAGGCTAAGGAGGCAGATGAGTATGCTTTTAGAAAAGCAGATTTGAAGTCCTCATAAATCAGGCAACCATTGTTACCCAATGCTCAGAATTGTGGGTGTGGGTCTCACTACTGTTGTCTGAGTAAATGGGCATATTTGGAAAATTTGGTAATAGTTCTGGGTGTCTGTGCAGCAGGATGCATATTAGAAAGTGGAAGAAAATGAAGTTGAAGAAGATAAATCAACAGAGCAGTCTACAAAGCACTGGGACAGGATTTTGCTGTTCTTGTTGATTCCACATGAATCACGTCCTTCTGAGTTCCCCTTTATACCATGTTTTC
Organism: Tupaia tana; assembly: GCA_026018925.1. Classification (NCBI taxonomy): domain Eukaryota; kingdom Metazoa; phylum Chordata; class Mammalia; order Scandentia; family Tupaiidae; genus Tupaia; species Tupaia tana. The sequence goes on from JAKSZU010000016.1 coordinate 35,759,842, forward strand.
AAATTTTCTTGTTATCAGCATAATATGTCCTTCCAATGTGTGATTTTCAAAGAGATTTAGAAGGCAGAAGGAAAGCCATTGTGCCCTGTTGCCAGTTGTAGACAAGATCCTGGGCATTTTTGGATATTGATGAGGGAGTTGGCAAGTGGCTTCCAGGAATGGAGCTGAGGATAGGTATTCTGGGATAAGGCAGCTGCGATTGTTTGCAGATAATCCTCTGTGATTTCTGCTTCCAGGTTTGTTTGGCTTGCTTTTGTTTTTAGCTGAATAGTGTCATGATTAAACTTGCATTTAATAAAAATGGCACAGGTGACAGGAAAAGATGAAATATTTAGGCAAAGGGTATTACTCAGATAACTTATTTAGCTGTTGGTAAGTGATTTAATAGATTCTTTTATCATAACCTTGTTGAGAAAATAAAAAAAAACTGGATTGAGTGAAAATTCTGGGATTTGAGATGGTGGTGGATTAAGTTGAATCAGAATGGAAGTGTTCATAATGCAATACATATCTTAATCCTTGGAGCTATCTGGTTCTCAAAAGAATGAATGAGAAGAGACTTAGGTGACTGAGCTATGAAATCTTTAAATTAAAAATACTGGGCAAGAATGTTTATATATCAGTATGGCAATATAAAAATTAAGAGTTTAAAAATGTTAGATTTGCGGGAACCAGCAGTTAGCATAATGGCTATGTCGCTGGACTCCCACGTAGTCGACCGTGGTTCGCGTCCCGGACCCGGTGGCTTAAAACTCACGTCGGGCGTGTGTGCGTGCGTGCCCAAGATCCCAAGAGGAGAATGGAAGAGAAGGGATTGCGGTGTGACCATCCCCCCGGGGGGGTGATTTCTCGCTTTCTGTCTCTATGTCTCTCTCCGTCTGTCTGGTGAGCGCATGCGCCCTATAGTGAAAACCTCTCAAAAAAAAAAAAAAAAAAAAAAAGTTAGATTTGGGACCAGCAGGTGGCATGGTGGATAAATTGCTGGACATTCCCACATGGCCGACCATGGTTCAAGTCCTGGACCTGGTGGCTTGCTTTCTCACTTTCCCTCTCTCTCTCTCTCTATGTTTCTTTCTGGTCCTATTACAAATAAATGAATGAGTAAATGAAATGAAATAAATAATTATTTAAGAAATTTTAGATTTAATTATTAAGCAGAAACCAACAAAATAAAATTTAACAAATACAGTAAGGATGTAATCTTTTTTCTCTCAACTCTGTGTAGTTTTTTAAAGAAGTATATTTTGAGTTTATTTTGTTGCATATTCTTCTCAATGACTGGAATTTTAGTAAATTCTTACAGAACATTTTCTCAATGGTATGAAAGAGATAAGTTCAGGATACTTATCCCATTTTATTATTTTTTTAATAAGAGAAGCTAGGGAAAGAAACAGGAAAAGACAGAGAGACAGAGATAGGATGTTTTGTTTTGTTTTGGGGGGGAGGGGGTTTCTTCATTGCACTCTTCTGCCGCAACCTTCCAATTATCTAGGATAATTGGTGTGCTCTGCACCTGGCCCATTTAGGTTGGTCCGGAATCTGAATCCACTCTTCCTATGGCCCCAACTTTGCACAGTGGTGCCCTACCTCTTGTACCACCATGGATGGGCCCTTACCCCAATATTTATTGTCTCAAGGTATCAGCTTATGATTTGAAAGTCTCTCTCTATGTAATACAATTCTTACATTTCCTCAGACAAAAGAGGGTGCTAGAGGATGCTACAGCATTAGTTGCAATACTGAAATGGAGGATTAAATGGATACTCCAGGGCCAGCTGGTGGTGTGGTGGTTAAGGTGGTTAGATATTACATGGCCGACAGTGTGGTTCAAGTCTCAAACTGACAGCTTGTAAAACATGTTGGACATGTTCGCAAGCATGCCCAAAATCCCAAAAAGAGAATGGAGGAGAAAGGACTGTTTCATGGCCATCCTCTATGGGGAGTGATTTCTAACTTTCTCTCTCTCTCTGGAGAACACACATGCCATGTGGCCAAAAAAAAAAAAAAAGTTTTTGTTAAGTGATACTCCATAAATAATGTATTTATCATTTGTCATGCTCATTGAAACCTCTCCTAAAGAAGGTACTTTTAAATGTGGGGAGATAAATCCATAGGCATGAATATTTTTCCAAACAAACTATGCAAAAGGAGGAAATTATATAAACAATCAAAATGAATAAGAGTAAGAGAAAGTTAGAAAAATTATAGTGTTTTAAATTATTATAGCTTTTAAAATATTGTTGCAATTTTTTTCTTTAATTTTATGAAAGTTGCTTAACTTTGCATTTGCTATCTAAAGGTAAACCTTAAAATGATCTTTTTGAGGATCATAAGTTATTACTTTTTGTTTTTTATACTGATTATCTTAAATATAATTTAACTGCAATAAAATTGGCATTTTAACACTATGTCTTTCTGTATAGGAGCATTATACATGTTTATATGTACTCAAATTTTCTTTCATGAAGCAAATGTTGATTTGTATGTTATTTTAATTTTTGTCACATAGATCCTATGTATTTTACTATTTTTTATTTTTATTTTTAACTGACACACAGTCATACATACTTTATGAAGCATAAATATATTTTTAGTGCCTAAGTAGTGTGTTATGATTCTAAGATAATTTTTATATCCATCATCTCAAATATGTGTCATTACTTTGCATTAGAACCATTTAAAATCTTCTTTTCTAACTATTTTGAAATATACAGTAAGTGATTATTTATTATAGTCACCCTACTGTGCTCTAGAAAAACTAAAACGTTTTTCTCCTGATTGTACCTTTATTTCTGTTAACTAACACTGCCTATCTGCCTGAACTCTTTATTCTACTCAACCTTTAGTAACCACTATTCTACTCTCTCTTCCTATGAGGTTAAATTTTTTTGCTTCCATGTCTGAGTAAAAATATGCTGTATTTCTCTTTCTATGTCTGGTTTACTTCACTTAACATTATGTCCTCCAGACTCATCCATGTTGCCTCAGATGACAAGATTTCATTCTTTTTAATGGCTGAAAAGTATTCCGTTGTGTATACATGTCACATTGCCTTTATCCATTCGTCTGCTGATAGACACTTCAGTTGATTCAGTATCTTGGCTACTGTGAACAGTGCTGCAATAAACATGGGAGTGCAGCTGTCTCTGCAACATACTGATTTCATTTCCTTTGGATTTATACCCAGTAGGGGAATTGCTGGTTCATAAGGTAGTTTTATTTTTAGCTTTTTGAGGAACCTCCATACTGTTTTCCATAATGGCTATACTACTTTACATTCCCACCAACAGTATATAAGAGTTCCCTTTTCTTGCAGCCTTGCCAGCAGGTTTTTTAATTTTTTTTTGTCTTTTTTATAAAAGCCATTTTAACTGGTATGAGATGATATCTCAGAGTTATTTTGACTTTAATGACAGTTGAATAAAATTTAAATTGATAGGAAAAGGACTAGAAGGAAATACAAAAAATTATTAACCCATAATTTGTTATAATGGTACAATTATGATAATGCTTAAATTTTATATTATCTACAATAAACATACATTACACACACACACATGAAGGTGCTCTGCACTGTGAAATGATGTTATAATTCTGGGCTTTGCAGATAGGAAATCCTTCCACCTCCACATATTTTCCTTCTGTATCCAAATCTCTACACCATTATTCAATCCTTTGTATGTGTTTATGTATCTACGAATTTTCCCAATGAAATTAAAATATCTCTCCAGAGCAAGATTTAGGTCTTATTCATGTTCCAAGGCCAGACTTGTGGAGTGCTTTGCACAAAGCAGACTAATACTCAACAAATAATTGTTAAGCAAATAAATCATGTGTCATTGAAACTATAAATTAATATAAATATTTTTATTGAAAAGCTACTAGCCTCCTAAGTGACCACCCAGCATGTACTATGTTTAAATTATCACCAAGTTTCAATTTCAGGCCAGTCTGTTTAAAAATGGAAAAAAATTAAATCAATAAATCAATAAAGTAGAATATATAACCAGTTTATAGTAGGATAATATAAATAGTGGCCATGTACCCTATGAAAAATGCATCTAACATTTTTAAACAGATATTTGGGGCATTTTTAAAATTTAAATCCCTGAGGAAAAACAATTTTGTCTAGAGAATAAGAAGGGAAAAAATTGTAGATTTCTTTGCTCTTACACACTGACCTTCAAATTCATTTTGAGTGCATGTTGTAAAGTGTGCTTCCTATATGTGACTTAGATTATATGAATTTTATAGTATTCTGACAATGCAACCATGAGACCTTTTTAACGAATTAAGCAATACATTCACAGAACAAAAACAAATATGTATAGCTGCTATGTAAGAAATACATATCCCAGAATGTATCAATGATTCAATGAGATAGTAAAGACACATTTAATATATCTATACGAGTCTACATAAATGGAAACCATTTTGCAGCAACATACATATTTATATCTTCATTAGTGCCTTACCTGCTCACATGATACACTATGTGTTACACAAATAGCATAAGATCCCAATAAGGAAAACCAACCTTCTTCAGATCCGACTGCCATGAATCATGAGTGATCTGGGGTCAATGAATACCTAGTGCCAATAATACAAGAGATAGCATGGTCCACCAAGACACAGTGCATTTTCCATTAGGAAAAACAACAACCAAATAAAGCACAAAACAAAAACAAAACAAAACAAACATTAAAAACTCCCCTTAAGAATACAGAGATTGTGGAAGATGGAATGGAGTAGATACGTACACCGGCACAAACATCCAGATGACAAGACTGGTTACCATTGCACATTGTGAAACCACATAAATAAGTTTAAAAACAGGTGTTTTTTTTTTTTTTTTTTTTAAAAATGACAGAGGGTTATAAAAGAATTATAAATTTCTGAAACAGAAGGTATTCAACTGAAAATTCTCCTTGGCAAATGTCCTTAGGTCTCAATACATATTTTAGCAAAGAACCCTCAGGGAACCACGCTGAGTGCATACCTCTTATGATGAATATCACAGTTCGTATTCCCATTGAAATGTTAACTTTATTGTATGGGGTCTTGTTGGACTGTTAGGACATATTGAAAAAGTACTACACTAACTTACATGAAGGGTTATATTCTGTCAAGGACTTTTAGTTGACACCATCAATGGAGGGTAAGGCTCAAACATGGGTAACTGAATATTTTTAACCTCATGGGGGAGTGGGATATCAGTGTTTTGGAATCAAAGTGTAAGCTTAAATTATGGTTACTTGACACACTATATATGGTCTTGGATTTTTTTCTTTTCTTTGAGTGTTTAAAATAGGAAGACAGAATTGAAACGATTCAAAGTATATGATCTGTTGTCATATTATATAATGAAAAAGAAAGTATGTGCTTAAAATTGTAGATTTTACATAAAATAGGACTTCTGGACAATAGAAAATTTTATTTGGGAAATTGAAAAATACATACGAAGTGTCCAGCAGGTGGCATAGTGGTTAAAGTGCTGGACTCCCACATGGCCAACTGTGGTTCAAGTCCCAGACCAGGCAGCTTGAAAATCACACCAGGTGCATGTGGATGTGTGCCCAAAATCCTGAGAGGAGAATAGAGAAGGGATTGTGACATGGCCATACCCCCTGGGGTTAATTTCTTGTTTTCTATCGTTTTCTCTCTGTCTCTCTGTGTCTCCCCAGTGAGTGCACTCACCCTATAGCAAAAAATCTCTCTCTGAAAAAAAGAAAAAAATACATACAAAACTAAAGTGATAAACAGCATGTAACAGGAGGATAAGGCTCTTCAGAATTGCAAAGGTCAAACAGATACACAGTAAAAATACATTTAGGGGAAAGTTAGCATAAAGATGCTAGGATGACAAAGAAATGTTAGAAAACATTTTCCTGGGCTAGAACTGGGAAGTTACCCATCTACAATCAGATCTGAAGGGGCATTCCAAGGAGGCAGCATACACAGATGGTTTTTATGGGCCAGCCTCTCTCTCTTTCTTTCTTCCTTTCTTCCTTTCTTCCTTTCTTCCTTTCTTCCTTTCTTCCTTTCTTCCTTTCTTCCTTTCTTCCTTTCTTCCTTTCTTCCTTTCTTCCTTCCTTCCTTCCTTCCTTCCTTCCTTCCTTCCTTCCTTCCTTCCTTCCTTTCTTTCTTTCTTTCTTTTTTTTTTTGAGAGGTTTTTGCTATAGGGCACATGCACTCACCAGACAGAGAGAGACAGAGAGACAGAAAGCGAGAAATCACCCTCCAGGGTGGATGGCCATGCCACAATCCCTTCTCCTCCATTTTCCTCTCAGGATCTTGGGCACACACGCACAGCGCCCGGTGTGAGTTGAGGCCACCGGGTCGGCGACTTGAACTGCGGTTGACTACATGGGAGTTCAGCGACATAGCCATTACGCTAATTGCTGAGGGCCAGCCTTTCTCAATTGCTTGTCCCACTGTGGAATAACCTGCTTTGTCTCTTGGGGCTGCCCAGTAACAGCGTGTTAGTCCTAGCACACTTGGTTTCCTGGCTACCTCACCATGATTTCTGACTCTTTTCCATGCCACAACTGGTCCACTCCTGAGTCCTCTTCCATATGTTTCACATTAACTCCAGCACAACGAGTAGATCTGTGCATTGATTGCTTTTGTTGTTGTTGTTTTGTTTTATTTCCAGAAGGCATGTGTACTAGTTAGAGAAAAACAGTGAGAGCAGAAAAAAGCATCCCCCAGTCACTGTAGTGGAGTGTGGTCATGCCACAATCCCTTCTCTAGTTCTCTATCCTGTGGAGATTTGAAGGACACACACACATACTCCCCTGGTGTTTCTCAGGCCATTGGAGCCGGCCCAAGATGGAGTGTTTTTTTATCATTTTGCTTCCCTGTTGGGTTGTGCTCTCACAGCAGATGCAGAGACTGCTGGCCAGAATGCTCCCATTGACTTCAGCCCAGATGGCTAGTCCAGTACACAGGAAGAGATCCTCCAGCTTTTCCTGTCCCCGTGGTGCCTTCACTATTACAACACTTTCCACAGCGCTCCAAAATAAATACTTAACAGCTTACATTCATTAAGTAGTTAAGTCCAAAAAACTTAATAAGTGTTTATGTCCTAACCACTTAGTAGCTACTTGAAAAAAATAACACATAGACTGAAAAAAAAACAGTATTTTATTCATAGTTAAATAACTATAATTACTCAGTAATGTGAAATATGTATCTATTGGTCAAGCAATTTATTTATTTTTTTTTAGAGAGATTTTGGCTATAGGGCATGTGCACTCGCCAGAGAGACAAAGAAATAGAACATGAGAAATCACTTCCTGAGAGGATGGCCACACCACAATCCCTTCCCCTCCATTCTCCTTTTGGGATTTTTGGGCATGCACGCACATGCGCCTAGCATGAGTTTTAAGCCTCTAGGTCCAGGATTCAAACTGAGGTAATCTACGTGGGAGTCCAGCCATGTAATCACTATGCCATCTGCTGGTCCCAGATACACAATTTATTAATCCTCATTTTTGGAAACATTTTGATTTTCATTGTACATGGTTGGTTTCTATCACAGCAACCACCAAAACTCCTGCTTTGTACAGATGTGATTGTTCCTGAAAGGAATATAGTGTGACCTAAGGTTGAAACAATTCGTTACTTCAAACCAGTATTTTAGTGGTGTTTGACAGAGCATGTGGCATTCTTTTTCACTAGAAAGATTGAAATGTCTTGTGGTGGCCCCACATATTTGCTGTTATTCCTTGGGACATCCAGATACAGTTTAAGAATCATGTCAATAAGATAAAGATATCTGATTGTATAGTATAAAACACAATAAATATATGAGTAAGCAAATGTGATAGATTTTTTTTTTCTCAGAAGAAATTCATGGACATGGCAGAAACACAAAATAGTTTCAATATGTTAATAGCATTAATTATGAAGTGTGGGTAACAATTGTAACAAAATTTTGTGAAAAAATTTAATATGATGTCATCAAGGAGTATCCTATGGAAGAGTCAGTCTGAAAATATGGATAAAAATTCTTATGTTGTGGGGAAGGGAGTAGATATTTAGAGAACTCTGGGATGTCCATGTAGTGACTAGATTAGAAGTAAGCATTGACTGTAGCTGTGATTGAGATTATTCTATCTAAGGTGTAGATTTTGGATTAAGTTTGGTGAGATGCTCATGGAAAATTCCAGGTACAGATGACAAGTACTTAGAATCCACTGGCATCAGTGAGAATGAAGGAGCCAGTGGAGCTGGGAATGATTTCTCTGTTGTTCCCTTGGAAGTTTTCCTCACCAGTCAATAACTCCCCTTTCTCTTCTACAATTTTATTATCGTCTTCTCTAATCATATCTTTTTCTATTGGCATATGGACATGATCATGTTTTACCATTATTTTATACCAAAAAAAAAACCTTATTTCCATGCCTTCTCGCCTTTCTGTAATGAACAAGTTTCTTAAAAATGTATACTAGCTATGTCCGTTCCCCAATATCACCTTAACTTTCAATTCATCGAAATGTGGTTCCTTTCCTACAAATTACAGTCAACTATGTTCATGATTATTTAATAGTCTCCATATTTCAAAACTCAATGGGCATCTCTCTGTTGTGACCTTATTTTAAATAAATCTCAAAATCTTTCTCCTTGTTTTTCTTCTCTGGTCACACTTGCTTCATCTCTTTTATAGACTTCAGTTCTTCTGCTAGTCTCTTATATATCAGTTTTGCTTATGGATTAGTGGCATTATCTTCTTATTCTGAAAATATAGCCAGTGCAAAATTAAAATGTGGGCCTCCTTGTTTAAAAATTAAAACAAATTTCAGGACCAGCAGAAGGCATAATGATTACATTGCTGGACTCCCACGTAGTTGATCATTTTAAGCCTGGACCAGTTGGCTTAAAACTCATGCTGGGTTCATGTATGTGTGTGTCCACCTAAAATTTCAAGAGGAGAATGAAGGAGAAGGGATTGCAGCATGGCCATCTTCCCTGGGGTGGTGGGGGTGGGGTGGTGGTGGTGTGATTTTTTGCTTTCTGTCTCTCTGTCTCTGTCTCTTCGGTGAGTGCATGCACCCTAGAGCAAAAATCTCTCTCTCAAAAAAAAAAAAAAAAAAAGTTCTTGATGGCAACATCAAAGCATTTGACCAAACAGAGGATCTTTTAAAGTGTGTATCTGGTGTAACTGCACAGGTCAAAGACCCTTGAAGCAGCCCTATCTTAACTTCTAATCACCTTTAACAGTCAAGCATCCTCTCCTCCTGGAACTCTACCTAAATACTGACCACCAGTCTGAGTAATTATTTTTCTCTGATCTTAACTTATCTCTGTAACTTGATCCTCAGTCTTCTCACCACTCTGCAGGTACTGGTTTTCTGGCTTGCCTTCCTGGAGGAATGATGATCTTCTGATAGCAGGAATTGGACTTCTTGGTACCTCTGGCACTTCATACCATGTCTGACAAATTTTAGCTTTCCATGAATGTAGGTGGTTTTGAGTTATGGTAATAGGGGCAGGTAGTAGAAAAAAATGTACATAGGACACAGATATGAACGATGAAAAAAGAGAACAAATTCACAGATTTGGTCCTACATGAATAGGATACCCATTCAGAAGGAAATAATGGAAAGAAGAATGATGAGTCGAAGGGAGCTGAAAATCCAACTAATCTGATTTCTAGCTTAATGACCTTTGTTGAACTTATTTCTGAGCTTACATATGAAATCCTCACGAGGAAGAAGAGTATATATAACCTTACATTTAGGTTACTCTTACCCCAAACCAAAACCAAAAGCATACTTTTGTAAGTGTGTGCTATTAAGTAGCTCCTTTTTGTCCTGCTGTCAGAAGGATAGTGTGTGTGCTGAAGAAAAAGAGGGAGTGTGTTGGAGCAAGAAGCATCATCTTCTTGAATAGTGTGTGCCCAGGAATTTTCTATCTGTTGCCTTTACAGACCTCTCCAGATGAGACATCTTGTGGGATGAAGGTGTCATGACTGGTATGCCAAACCATAGAGGGTCCACATCTGTTCCACATGCACACAACAGTACTGCTGAGCCACCAGAGTAATGCAGCTGGAGCTAGGACAAGGTAAACCACACTCAGAGCACCATAGTGATTTCCTTGATAGTTGGTCTAAATTTATTCCTATGTAATACATGTCTCAAAACCATGGCTTAAAAATATCTTGCCATTTTATCACCCTGCTATCAAACTTGCTGCAAGCGAGCCTCCACATTTTTTAATAAAGAAGCTTACTGCTGGCAGTAATACCACAGCAAGAGTCCAAACCACTATGCCAGCGTGCTTGGATTTCTCAGAGGTGCAGTTTTATACAACAAATCTGTCTGCAGAACCTGAGGGGGGAAAACAACCACAGGCAACTGAAAGATTAAACATTGTTAATATAAAAACAATGATAAATTGTACATATTCTTTGATGCTATCCATGTGAATGTTATACAATGTTTTAATTGTAGAAGCGCATTTAAAATAAAAATAAAGGAAAGTAAGAGAAATATGTGATTGTTGAAGAAGCATATTGGCTTTCTCTGGTTGGTTTTGAGTTGAGGGCAAAACTGGGTAGATGGCAGTGGTTGACCAAGTCTTTCCTGTCTGCCATGGTGGCTGTAGAGGTTGTAGGTCAGTTTTATTGCTGCGTGGCATTTGTCTGCTGTCCTGTTTGTGTGTTCCTTCTGTCAATAGTAAGGAACTATTCTAAATTCTTAGTGGTTGAAATTAAAATTAAAATACCATAAGGAGGTATCAGCAGTTAGCGTAATGGCTATGTTGCTGGACTCCCATGCAGTCGACCGCGGTTTGAGTCCTGGACCCGGTGGGTGGCTTAAACTCATGCCGGGCACGTGTGCGTGCGTGCCCAAGATCCCAAGAGGACAATGGAGGAGAAGGGATTGCAGCGTGGCCATCCCCCCTGGGGTGTGATTTCTTGCTTTCTATCTCTCTGCCTCTCTCTGTCCTTCTGGCAAGCGCACACGCCCAATAAGAAAAAAAACCTCTCCAAAAAAAAAAATAATAATAATGATAATACCATAAGGATTTATGATATGATAGGAGAAAAAAGTGAAGGGCCTAATATCATTTTTGAGTACCTAGTCTGTTATAAGAACTACTATGGTACTTATTTTTTATGTATTTAATGTTGCAAAAAAGAGATGGATAATATTGATTCCATATTGAGGTGGAGAAACCTACTCAGGATATTTAAGCAACCTGCCCAAATAAACATGGAAAATGGAAGAGTAAAGGTTTAAAATGGGCTTTATTTTTGAGGGAGGGGAGGGAAGGAAGAATTTTAAATTACTTTTAGTACTATCATAAGAGCATAATGTCATTCTATCCTGAAACTATTGCATAGATATAGTAAAATCTTTAATTATGCATCACAAATAACACAATTCCAGCTTTCCTCAACAACAGAAGGAAGCTTCTCCTCCAGAGTAAAATTCATGAAGGGTCAGTGCATCCAGAAGCACAAGTAAATCATCAAGGCACAGTTTCCCTGAGTGTTAGCTTCTTCCCATGTAGAGTGTTAGTTTCCACCCCTGTGGGAGGGTAGTTCCAACATGGCAGACAACACCCAGTGAGCTTCAGGGCTCTCAGCAGTCTTCATCTATGAATGAGAAGTTAGAGACAGAGATACAGAAAAGGGGATAGAGAGAAGGAGGGTGGAGAGGGGCGTTATTGATTTGTTTTTCAGAAGCTCTAAGAAATCTTTTATCTTACCTCATCAAATATCCTGGAAAATCTCTGCTGCCATTTCAATGACCCAAACTATATGCCATGTGTCTCCATGAATCATTCATGGTATGGCAAATGCAAGCAGGATTGGGTGTTATGTTAATAAATAGTTTAAACTTGACTCTAATGTCCCACTCTGGAAATGACATTTCAACCGGGTTCTTAGAAGCACATGGGGGTTGGAGAGTGTGAAAAAACTAGGGTTAACTGGAATGGGGGAATGGCTGTTGGACACACAATGACAAGGTCCAGCGTCATAAAATGAGAAGACACTTCTGTTAGCACTTCTGTTAGCCCTTTGGGTACAGAGTACTAAAGAAGATGTTCTAATGATTGCATACTCAGTCATCTCAAAGCACTTCTCAAGGATCAACTATGGGGCCAGCAGGTGCCGTGGTGGTTAAGGTGGCTGGGTGTCACATGACTGTATGTGCAGTTTGAGTCCTGGACCCAGCAACTTGAAAAACACACCAGGTCAATGTGTGTGCATGCTCAAAATCCCAAGAGGAAAAGGGATTGCAACACGGTCATACCTCACCAGGGGATGCTCTTTCACTTTCTGTTTCTGTATCTGTCTCCAGCGAGTGCACGCACCCTACAGAAAGGAAAAAAAAGAAAAAAGAAAAAGAAGAAGAAAGAATTAATGTTTATGGTTTTCTTAAAGTTCCAGAATATGTAATTCTAAAATTTAACATTTTGATATTTTATAAGATTAACATTATTCTGATTAATAACACAAATTCATGCCCAATTAACTCAAAAGTAAATGGAAATATAGCAAACACTTCAGTTGCCATTCTGTGCTCAGAGAAAATCATACATAACATTTTTGGTGTATGTCTTTCCACTCTGCAATATGTACATTTTACACTATTATTTAAACCACTAATTTGTGGATATGTTTATGTATTCTAGCATTTATGTTTTAATTCTCTAGGATTGTAATTTATCTTTATAAAATATTTTTGTTGTTTTTTAATTCCTTCAACTGAATGCTTAATTTATTCTATTCATTCTTACTTATTAATATAAATTTCAAGGCTATAAGATACGTTTTTTAACCTAGCTTTAAACACATTTATGTTCTCTGGGACCAGCAGTTAGCGTACTGGCTATGTCGCTGGACTCCCACGTAGTCGACTGCGGTTCGAGTCCCGGACCCGGTGGCTTAAACTCATACCAGGCACGTGTGCATGCGTGCCCAAGATCCCGAGAGGAGAATGGAGGAGAAGGGATTGCGGCGTGGCCATCCCCCCTAGGGGGTGATTTCCTGCTTTCTGTCTCTCTGTCTCTCTCTGTCTGTCTGGCGAGCGCATGCACCCTATAGCAAAACCTCTCCAAACAAAGAAAAAAAAAAAAAAAAAACACATTTATGTTTTCTTTATCTTTCTCCACTTCTCTTTCACTGCGTGTGTGTGTGTGTGTGTGTGTGTGTGTGTGTGTGTGTGTTAATATTTGGTTTAAATTTATAGAATCTCCCTGGATCATGGACAAGCATATACCTGAAATACTCTGGGAGGTCTGCAGATGCAAACCCATAACCTCCCACATGGGTCTTCCTTGCAGAGCATTATGTTTTACCACTGTGTTATAGTCCAGCTCTCACATTCAATATATGTTTATAGAGAGTTCTAATTGTTAATATTTTATGGTTTTCCAATTATCCATTTTTTAACTGAATATTTTACAATATTGAAGTGCTAGAAGTTTTCTTCTTCCATTTGTGGTTATAATAACTTTTTAAAAATTGTGTGTGTGTATATGTATTTAAGTATTTTGCACTCTCCAGAGATAGGCAGAGAGAGGGAAAGTGAAAAATCACCCCCCCAGAGAGCATGGCCACACTGTAGTCACTTCTCCTCCATTCTCCTCTCAGGATTTTAGGCACGTATGTACCTGCATTTAGTATGAGCTCAAGTTGCTGGGTCTGTGGCTCAAACCCCAATTGTCAGTGTGAGAATCCAGCACTTAAACCACCACTACACCTGCTGGTCCCTACGAGGTAGTCTTTGTAATTTCATGTCATCTCAACTTTTCTGACTTTTCCATGGGACATAAAAATGAAGTTCTATTCCTTTAAGGATAGTGTTCAATATGTCTCACATGGATAGGGTTTTTGGAAGCAGACCTAGTGATGAAGAATTGCATGTGTGTCTAACTTAGGAATTGACACCTGAGGAGGCAGGAAAAAGCTGGGAGTGTAGTCAGAGTCTATTGCAGGTCCAAAAGGAGTGACTCTGGGCCAGTATTGGATGCCAGAGTTGTTACAAATTGGAGAGGAAAGACTAGACTTTTATACCCATTCCCATGTCCTTGGAATAGAGCTACTCTTAATAAAGATAGGCCTGGGGCAAGAAGATTTGCAAGTAAGGCCAGCCCTGAAGAAGCTGACAGGTACGAGTTCATCCTTGTCAGCTGGGGCATTAAGTCTACTGTTAGAAGGGCAATTATTTTCTCTGTGTTGACCACCATAAATGCTAAGATAACTCCATAAATTATACTATTCAGATTGTCTTTATTCTAAGTTCAAAAGATAGATTTTGTGGGACCAGCGGTTGGCGTAATGGCAATGTCACTGGACTCCCATGTAGTCGACCGCGGTTCAAGTCCCGGACCCGGTGGCTTAAAACTCACACTGGGCGCATGTGCGTGTGTGCCCAAGATCCCGAGAGGAGAATGGAGAAGAAGGGATTGCAGTGTGGTCATCCCCCCTGGGGGGTGATTTCTTGCTTTCTGTCTCTCTGTCTCTCTCTGTCTGGAGAGCGCACTCACCCTATGGCAAAAAAAAATCTCAAAAAAAAAAAAAGATAGATTTTGTGTCTATGGGATTTATCAAAAACTGGGGAAAATCCATTGATGGTATTTTATTTTTGTAAATAACTCCTTAAATTTGTTTTTCTTGATTAAGCTTTTCAGCTTAAATAATTTAAACTAATAAAATAATTTACGCTAATAAAAATGTAGAAAAATAATACAAAGAGTCCCCTCCTATCCTTTATTTGGCTTCCCTAATTTAATCATAATGCATGTATCAACAACAGAAAATTAGAGCCAGCTAGTGGTGTAGCAGTAGCTCAATAGTACACAATGTTTTGGGATGCTGACCCACATAGGAAGGTTTCAGGTTTGCATCCTGAGGCGTCCCTGTGTACTCTGGGCACATGCACACATGCCAGTGACCCAGGCTGATGAAGACTTGGGTAGACCACTACGTTAGGAACCTGTTACAGTCTTTCTTTCCCTCTCTTTCTCTTATGGAAGAAATAAATAAAGGAACTTTAGAGAGAGAGAAAGAACAATTGATAAATGGAGAATGTTTTTTAAAAAAGGAAAAATGGAAAATGAATGTTAATAAAAACAGTATCAACTATTCTATAGACCTTCTTGGAATTTTGTCAGTCACCCCACCGTCATCCTGTTTGTGTTCCAGGAGAATCTCAAATCGTCTTTCCTTTCAGTTGTCTGTGTCTTTAGTGTCTTCCAGTCAAGGATATTTTATCTATCTCTATTTATCTTCAGAACCTGACATTTGAAGTGTACTGGGCAGTAACTTTCTGGGATGCCCTTAGTTTGGATTGCCTGATATCTTTCTAATTTAATCCAGGTTACACATTATTTGACAAGAATATCACAAAATGTTTGTCATTCTCAGTGCATTGTATCAGGAATTACATGCTGTCGATGTGACTCATCACTGATGTATTAACTTTGATAACCTGAATAAAGTCTTAATGCTTACCCCTGTTACTCATAAATTTTGGGTGTAGTGACTTTTTAAAAACAGTTATTTAATTTTATTTAGTGTTATTTTTAATAACACACTCCCCAGAGAGAGACAGAGAGAGAGAAAAACTGATAAAGCATGCTGCCAGGTCCAGGACTCAAACTGCGGTCAGCCAGGTGGGAGTCCAATGCCTTAACCACGCCATCACCTGCTGGTCCTGGTTAGTGGCTTTTTAAGACTATGTAAACCCTTGTTCCTTATCATGTTTCTTTTCTACAATTTAGCATCTATGCTAGTTCTTGTCTGGAACAAATTTGTGCTTTTAAATGTTGATTTTTTATTTCATCATTTCTTCTCTGTTTAGAAACTGGAATTATACTGGGAAATATTGTCTATTGTTTCACATTTATTTACATATTTGATTATTTATGTCTGTAGATACTCATTAACATTTGTTTTATTATGTGAAGTCAAGTACCCTGTTTATTGTCATACTTTGTGCTATGCAGAAAATGTGGAAACAGATGCTTTCCTCCTATTTTCTTTCATGTATATCATAGAAAAAAAAAAAAAAAAAGAAAAAGAAACTAAATGTTAGAAGGGAGGGAAGACCCAAGTGTAGCGTAATATATCTACAGCAAATGCCTATTTGGGTCTTCAGTAATGCAATCTCTCCAACTCCTTTATCAAAATATTTTGATGCTCAAGTTTAATCATATTATCCTTGCATTTCTAAATATTTTTTCTACATTTTTTAAAAATTATTTTAACTTTATTTATTTATTTATTTTAATTTGACCAGAGAGAGACAGAGTGAAAGTGAGAAAGCAAGCCATGTTTTATAATATGCTCTTTAGCACACCCATTTATGCTTTTGTTTTCAATTTACCAATTTATTTTTATTTTAGAGACTGCATGTGCTCACTCAGTTTGTCAATTTTATTGATCCAATGAAATTATATTGAAAACAGTTAAATAAATTTCTATTTGTATTTTTATACAGATTAAGAAACCCCTTTTTCTATAATTATAAATAGATTTTCAAATTGTTATTAAAAAGTGAAGTTGGGACCAGCAGATTGCATAATGGCTACATTGCTGGACTCCCATGTGGTCAACCATGGTTCAGATCTCGAACCTGGTGGTTTAAACTCATGCAAGGCACATGTGCATGCGTGCCCAAGATCCCAAGGGGAGAATGGAGGAGAAGGGGTTGTGGTGTGGCCATCCCTCCTGGGGGGGGGGGGTTGATTTCTCGCTTTGTGTGTCTCTGTCTGTCTTTCTGGCGAGTACAGGTGCCCTATAGCAAAAAAAAAATTAAATTAAATAAATAAATAAATAAATAAATAAATAAAAATTAAAAAAAAATAAATAAAAAACCTCACCAAAAAAAAACTGAGGTCAATTATTTATATATACACAATTCCCTTATTCCTTTTTTTTTTCCTTCTTCTTCTTCTTCTTTTTTTTTTTTCCTTCTTCTTATTACAGGGCACATGCACTTACTGGAGAGAAAGAGGGAGAAAGAAACCGAAAAATCACCCTCCTCCATCCCTAGGGAGGATGGACATACCTCAATCCCTTCCCCTCCATTCTCCTCTCTGAATTTTAAGCACACATGCTCATGTGCCTTTTGTGATTTTCAAGCTACTGGGTCTGGGACTTGAATCATGTAGTTAACCATGTGGGACCCAGCCGCCTTAACCTCATGCCCCTGCTGACCCATAGTTCCTTCGTTTCAATGGATCTGGGTCACTAGCAGTTCCTTCTTTATCTGTAAAAATAATATTACCTATTCCTATGACAAAAATATTAAAGGTCTTGCTTTAAAACATTACATGCAAAATAATACCATTAAGATCAGCTTTAATCAGAATTACTAAATCAGTGAAATAAGTAAAACCTAATTTACAGAAAGAGAAATTTCATGTGAATTTTGACATTCATTAAGATAAAATAATCCTCATTATTTTAAAAAGTGCATTGCCTTGAACACTACCTTGTCTAGCAACAATAGTATGAGCCCTGCTTTGAATCCACTCTTATTTGCTTGCAGGTAGCATCTTTGTTCTTTCTATGCTGCTGTGGTTTCCCCCATCATTAATATTCCTCTGGTCACTTTAATGAGAGAAAATTTACATACTCACACTTGTGTCACCCTCTGACTAAAAGCTCCTTATGTTTGTTTTTGATAAATTATAATCAGTTATTGCATGGACAATTTATGGTGGTGATGAGAATGAACCTGGAAAGAATATGGTTTGAGGTTTATAAAGTAAACTCAGCTAATGCTGGTACTGAATAATAAATCAACATCTGATGCTCCACTATCAAATACTAATTAATTCTTCCTTTCCTCCCTCATATTAATTTAGTGTCATTCCAAGTCTTTAGGGGAGAGTGCTTCTAGCTTGAAGCAAGAATACTCATATGCCTTGCCAGAGAATTTTATTAATTGCAGTAAATGCAGTGGTTTTGGACAACCACATTTAGAAAAGAAAGATGAGTTTGGAAGACAATTCTTCCCTTTGGCAAGTGTGATATTTCAGGGTCCCCATAAATCCTTTGGAACTTAATAGAACCTAATAGAAGTAATTTTTTTACATCTTTTTTGACACTCAGATATTCTGGTAATCCAATTACTAGGGTCCTGATAGTCCACTATTCCTATTAATACTAATTTCAGAATACAAAATAAAATAAATGCAACAAATTAGTTCAGGAATCCTGGTCATAATAGGATATTTCATTCTGATGACAAAGACTATATTCATCTCTAATTTATATTCACATCAAGCTAAAAATACTCATTTAAATATTTAAAATTCTGGTAGGCAGCTGAATCTTCTGTGTACAATTATGAGTTTATTTTTAGATCTTTAATTTGTTCTGTGTTTATTAATTTAAAAGACCATCTACAAGAAATAAAATAAAAGTTCTTTTTTTAATACGATTAGGAATTAAATAGAAAGTCAGAGTACTATATAGCATTAATGGCTAATAATAGATTATTGTGTGAAGTTAAGCACCCTGTTCATTTGTCATACTTTATGTTATCCAGAAAATATACCAAGAGATGTTTTCCTCCTATTTTCTTTCATGTATATTGTAGAAGAAAAGAAGAAACTAAATGTTAGAAGGGAGGGAGAACCCAAGAGTGGGATATCTGCAGCAAGTGCCTGTTTGGATCTTCAGTAATGCAATATCTCCAGTTCCTTTATCACTCAGGACTAGAAGCTAGAGAGGGAAGGAACAAGTTAAAGGAGGTTTATGTCCTTGGAAAGTTGTAGCTTTCTGCAATATCTTGTGTCAGAAACATAATTGATCTAGCTTGTTCTGTCTTTACAAACTTACACTGGCTTTTGTATATGTATATTTTTATATTCCTCACTGAGCTTTTCAAACAGTTTAACGTTTTAGGAGTATATTAAAGTTCTTAGATGCCATGACATACTTCTAAAGGATCTATTACTTTAGTTTTTGTCAAGACCTGGAGTAAACCCAGGTGATGCCAGGGTCTGCTCTTCAAGTAGGCAATAGATCAGAGGAAGCCTTCAGTCAGTCCATGACCTAAGGTCCAGGTAGTTGGACGTTAAATGCTCACCTTGCCTAAAGCTAGCTCAGTTACTAACTCAACCCAGGAAATGTTGCTGCCGTCAGAATGGGAAGAAGAGTTTGGAATTATGCTACATGAACTACACACTGGAAGGAATATAGCTACTTGGGTAAATAATATTGTTTTAACATCACCAAAGATACGTTCAGTAAGAACTAAAACAGATTTGAAATCTGCTAAAATTATGAGCTGGGGGTAACACACCTATTTACTAAATTGGGCTCAGTGTGGGTGAAGTTCAGGAAATGATAGTCATAAAGGCTGTTGGTCAGTGGTCTCCCCGTCTCTAAAGACACAAAAAGCTAAAGGTGACTGTAGACATTCACTTCGCTAGAAAATATTAATTTAAAAACTAATGCTAAAGTAAATCAACTCCATTAGAAATCTTGACCAAGGCAGGGAAAAACATAAAGCCCAGATCTAGCTTTCCTTAGGTTTTATTTCCAATTGAACATGAAAACATTTAAAAATGTTTGCTCTTTTGGCTTCTATTGTATTTGATGACATACAACTTTAGATTTTCCTAAGTGTTACAAAGTTTTATACATCCAAATTGCATATGGGATATGTTTTGTTACCTCTGATAACCAATAGAATTTTTATATCTAACAATTTTTATGGTCCTGTAGAATTTCTACAATTATGAACATCAAATCAGTTCTTCTCTTTGTAAGAGAGTTATTTCCAAATCTAAATTTATGAATATAGTGTTAATATTACCAGTATCTGTGGATTATATTAAAAGTAGAGACTAATGGGGGGACATTTAAACTCAAAAAGTATCTATTTCGTGACTTTAAACTACATTTAAATAGTGGCATATTAATATTCATGCTGAAAATTTTTAGCACATTTCTGGAACATTTTATAGTATCTAGCACTAAATGCCTATGGTAGAGATATTTATATTTTTATCATTCCTCTGTAACAGTACAAAAGATTCATAGGTAGTATCTTTATTATACTCTTTCCATCCCTTCTGCAGCAGAATTTCACAAAATATGTTCTTTGATGTATACAAAGTTTATTCTTGGGCCAGCCTGTGACTTGATGGTCAAGGTCATTGAATCCCACAAGGCTGACTGCTGGGTCTGAGGCCTGGATCCAGTGGTTTCAGAAGTAGGCTGGACATGTGTGTGTGTGCATGTCCAAAATTCTGAAAAGAGAAATAGAGGAGTTGCAGTGTGACCATTCATTATGAGCAGGTGCTTTCTTACTTCCCCTCTCTCTCTTTGTACCTGCCTTCTGGCAAATTAAAAAGAAAAAAAATACTTTTTGAAACCTTGGACATTGGATAAGTTCTGATGCAAATCCTAAACTCACTAGATTGCTTATCAAAGCATTGTCATTGCCACATTAAAGATATAAGGGTACTTCAACAAGTTTATGGAAAGATAGACTCATAGTAGTAGTTTATTCTGATGCAAAAAAAGAATTTAGATCTATGCATAGTTTTTCATTATACATGTTTTCCATGAACTCTTTGAATATCTTTTCGTAAAGAATATTTCCTTTACCTCACCTCTTCGGACTCCACTGTTATTCTTCTCCCCTATCCCAAATCTAGGTGACCATTGCTCTGTTTTCTGTAAATCTAGTATGGTCTTTCCAGCTTTACATTTATATACTAATGGGATTAGATTATAGTACATTATCTTTTCTATATGACTTTCTTCACCAAAGAAACTAGTTTTGAGACAACTGTCATTGATAAAAATAAGATACTCACTTTTACTACTCAATGCTATTTTATTGGGTGAAGAGACAACTGGTTGATCCATTCTCCTGTTAGTGGGCATCTGGGTGCATTTCAGTAATGGCTGAATCCATTAAGGTTAAGTATTAAACTTCTATTAAGTATAAAACATCTATGTATTGTACAAGTCTTTAATGATTAAATTTTCATTTTCTTTAGTAAATACTGAGGGGTAAATTTGTTGAGTCACTTGCTAAATATATATTTAACTTTATGAGGAACTAAATCATTTTTTTCTTCTCATTAGCAGCATATGAGATCTAGCTCCACCTTTTCATTATCACTTAATGTTAATTGCCCTTCTCATTTCAGCCATTTTAATCTATGCCAGTATCATATTTCAGAAAGTCTATTTTTCAATTCTATAATTTCCATTTTATTCTACTTTATTGTTTCAATGTATCCATTAATACTTATTACTCTTCGTTTACTAGAAACATGTTTTGATTCATTTATTTTAAAAATAGATGATATTGGTTGCTTTAAAATTCTCATCCGTTAGTTGAGACATCTGGTTTATCCTAGGATCAGACTCAATCTTTTGTTCTTTCCCTCATGAGAATGTATTTTATTTTTCTGAGTCTTCATGTATATGGTAATGCTGGATTATCTCTGGGATACTTTGAATATGAATTTGATGAGATTCTGTATTCTGCTATATTTCTCTGAGGAGTATAGTTGTATAGTTTCCTATGTTTAGCAGATCATTTTCTTGACTGAGTTTGGTTTACAAACTCTACTCCTTCAGAGGCAGCTTCAGCCTTAGTTTAGATCTGTTCTCTTTAGCTGATGTTTTTAGTCAGTCTTAATACATACATATTTCAGGAGTCAGGCAGAAGTGTGGATAGACAGAGTTGACTGATTCCCTCTCTCCACTTACCTCTCCTTTGTACTTTCCTAACTTCTTTGACATTCACTGTTTCCCAGCCTTATTTTTCAAGTGTCCCTGGCCAGAAGGACTTCGGTTGCTTTCCACATCTTCCCCCACAGCACTGGGCTTGCCACACAGACTACACCGTGTCATGGCTAAAAAGCAAAGGAACTGTTACAGCACCAGATTCCATTACTTTCAGAAAATGTACACACACCGCTCAGAGTCTTTCTGCTCCTCTCCATACTTCGGCACCTGAGGGTAGTTGCTTTTTTGTGTTATGTTTGAGAATGACAGTTGCTTACTTTAGGAAATCTAGTAGGGGCTTAATTTATCATACTTAGAAGCAAGCATTCATCCATGTTGTTTCCTCTATTTACACTCTCAGGGCATCATTTGATAAAGGGAAGTCAATTTGAATAGAGATTAACGTATCAAGGTTTACTTTATGATTAACACTTATTGATCTCTCTTTCCTTAATCTGAGTAATCAGAACTTTCTTCTTTATTTTCTTTTGGAAGAGTCATGATTTAACTTTCTCATTTAGAATTACAGTAAACCAGAAGCGATTGTCGTATGTGGTGTGTGTTATTGAGTGGGATTATTTAACAGTTAAAAACATCCATTTGAACTCTTTAATTTCAACATAGTTATGTCAAAAATTCTAAATAATACTTGAGATAGACTCATAATTTCTGAATTTTATTTATCATTATAACTCAGATATATTCACATTAAATACAAGATTTAAAAATCAATTGTTACCAATTAATTGGACTCTAATTTAAAGTACCAAACTATGCTGGACTATTAAAATGACATCAACAAAAATGTTTTAATCATATCAACTGTTCTCAGCCAACTCAATTAAGTTTCTGAAGCCATGCATATAATTAGAATCTTCTCCTTTCTGGCAATATATACTTTACACATTAAGTATGCCTGAAAAGTTTTGATTTTATGAATTAAACTATAATAACCTCTAGTCCCCTTCCTTTATGAATGAAGCTTTAACCATTTACAAATTTAGCAAACAAATCTAGACACTTTCTTTTACTGTATTGTAAAATAAATATAATTAAATTGAGCCTATGATCCTAACTTAAAGCATAGTTTTAAAAATATCTAATTGTCTGTACTTTTTCTTTCATTATGTTTTTAGGCAATATACAACAACACAAAAAGAAAAAAGGGTAAAAATGACTAGCTGAGAAATAAAATTAATGATCAAAATTTTTTTAAAAGTCTAGTAATAGATATGATACAAAGAATAAACAAAACATGATTTCACAAGTAATATTTAAACTACTTATTATATTGTGATGAAAGGCTAAGACTATAAAATAGGTTTTTTTGCAGAATTTAGCCATATGCCTGAAATATATTAATAGATTCTTAACATCACCTGTATTTAGTTTTACATTCTCTAAAAGTAGGTTTTTTTTATCTTACTCATCCATTTATTCTCAACAATGATATCTTCCAAATGGAATTCATAATTTTAGTTAGAAGAAAGAATCTCATAGACTATTAAAATGGCAAAGGCTATATAGTTTGATCCCTATACGTAGATTGTATTTTGGCAAAATTCACTGGGTAGTTTACCTGTGTTGATTATATATACTGAACATTAACGTTAATCATTACTGAGGAAAACATTCCATCTAGAACATTGTTTCAATACTTTTCATAATTGATATTAAGTATTTAATATTTGTTGACACTTGCACATTGTTTTTGATTACTAAATAACTTTCTAAGTGGGGTAAAAAAAGACCAATAAAATGTGCTAAAATAACAGTTAAGTACATTAAGATATAAGCAAGAAATGAATATGTGAATGATATGTCATTTACTGAAACCTGTTTTACCCTGCCTGATCTTTATATATATATTTTTTATTTTTCCCTCATGTTTCTATTTCTTTTTCCAATTTAGTTTTTTTTTAATGATGTGATTAACTGTATGTGTTAATTTGACTAGGCAATGAGTTATCCAGATATTTGTCCACACATTATTCTGTGTGTTTCTGTGAGAGGGTTTTTAGATGAGAATTGCATTTAAATCAATAGACTGAGTAGAGTGGACTGACCTCTCTGATGTGAGTGGGCCTCATTCAATCAGTTGAAGGCTTCAATAAACAGAAAGTCTGATACGCCCTTGAATAAGGAGAATTCTACCTGTCTAATGGTACTTGGATTTGGACACCAGTCGTTTTTTCTCCTTTCAGACTCAGACTGAAACATCAGTTCCTCCTGGGTCTCACACTGCTGGCCTATTGATTCTGTTTCTCTAGAGGACCCTGATAATCTAACACAGATGGGATAGCATCAGGCATAAAAGGGCATGGCAAATCACTTAAATGCAGTAGGCAAAACAAAGAAGTCAATGAGGATTTATCTGGTATCATCTTTAATACCTAGAAAAAAAAAAAAGAAAGAAAGAAATATTCTGACCATTTTCCTTACTCTCTAATTTCAAAAAGGACAAAACAGTTATGTCATAAGTATATTACTTAAAAGCACTATGTTTGGATAAATGTGAGGGGGGAAACAACCTTATAAATACATATTGCTAATTTCTTTCATAGAATTACAATATTTTTTCCATTTGGAATGTAATTCATAAAATAAAACTTAAAAAGATCCCTAAAATTCTATCTTTAAAAGGAGAGAAATCTGATTAAAGCTTATAGGTGGATTTATTTTAATATAGCATGCATAAATACAAGATTATCATTCCATCTAGTCAATAAATTTGTATTTCAAATAACTATTTCGTTGGCATTTTCACCCTGTGTCACAAAGATGTGTTGAGAAGGATAGGTGTTCTCAACAGAAACAGCGAGCTCAGATATACTCTAATAGCACTTTATTTCACGGTGTTCCATTTGATGAAACTGTTACATAATCTATAAACCACTATATTCATTTATGCTGTTAGCAAGAATTCCATCATGTACATACTAAATATTCTGGAAGGTATAGCAGCCTACCAAGAGAGACAGAGCTGTTGATAAATGAGAGCTGCCAATTGAACCTCTGCATGCTATTGAACATTAATGAATGGATTAAAAGATGTGACAGTGTTAAGCAAAATGACTCTAACCCTTCTCTTCACTGAGTGAAAATTCTTCCTTTTTTCTTTTAAAAAAATGTTGCTAAATTTGACCCAGCCTTAGTACCACAGTGCTGGAGCACTCTTCTGTAGTGCTGAAAGTCCAAGGAAAATTGGAGTTCAGCTCCTGGGTCAACCTGTACATGGGGGGTGGAGGGGGGGAAATGTGCTTGTGATCCTGGCTAGCTAGGAGGGTTGGAGGAGCGTCAGCATCACAGAGAGCAGGTTGAAGATGCTTGTCTCTCTATCTCTCTCAGGAAATAAATAAATAAACTGTAAAAGATCATTAAATTAAATATTAAAAGACTACTAAATATTTATAAAGTAGGTGAAAATATAACGGTAACATGAAATTCATATACAAAACGCTAGAAAAAATGTATTACATTAGATAACAACGAAGCAGCCTCTCTCCTGCCCCCACCACCTAGCAGTAAACTAAACTTTAGGCTAGAAAATCCACAAGTCCTCTAGTTAGTTTTAGCCGCATATTTCACATCTTTCATTTTTTTAATTTTAAAAAGTTTCCTATAGGGTATGTATACTCATCAGAGAGAGACAAAGATGAAAATTGAGAAAGCATCCCCCAGTGGGGATGGCCAAACTCCTCCGTTCTCATCTTGGGATTTGGAGCATGTATGGACATGTACCCACTGTGTTTACCAAGTTGCCTGATCCAGGACTTGAACTATGTAGCCAGCCATGTGGGATCTAGCCACCTTAACCACCGTGCTGCTGACTGGTCCTCACATCTTTATATATTCCTTATATTTCAATTTTTTAAAATGCACATAGATGAACACACATTGTATGATTTATTCTTACTTGCCTTTACAACTACTGTTGTGTACATGAGATACATCCATTTTGATATGTGTTATTTTAGTTCATACTTTTTTCTGCTTAAGATTAAGACACGTTTGTATTTATTTTGTATATGGACATCTGTGTGACTTTCAATATGAGGCAATTATAAGCAAAATATTAAGGACACTCTGGTATCTTTCTTCTCACTTGCATGTGTAAAATCTCTCTAGAATGAGAATGAATGAAATATTCCCATAAAAAAGTATGCATTTGCTTCTGTCAATGTGTACCTTAAATCTAGGGCCACAGTAAATTACTTTCTCTTATTGAAGTGCTTTGCTTTATTTATTTTTTTTTATGCAGGAAGTATAAATTTAGTCCTTAATTTTATGTGCTGTTTGGGCTTGTTTTGTGAATTACATACAAAAGGACAGTTTGTTTCTCTCTCCAACCTAAGCCAAAGTCCTTTGCTATTTTATTCTACTGGTGATCTCTGGCTCACCGTTACTCTGAGGTATAGTTTCCTGGTTTCTATTGGACCCCACATCTGGGTTACAACACTTCTTTCAGTTTTTGAAATCAAAATCATGTTCACCAAGTTTTAGCAGATATCTAAGAAAAAAATCCAGGTTCAATATCTGCTTTTATCTTGTATTCTTGTTTTATTTTTCTATTTGCTTTTAGTTTCTCTGAATGACACACTTTCTTGACAACTGAGCTACACAATGCGAATGTGGATGTGCGTAAAATTTTCTTCATCCATTTCAGTGGAATGGTTTTGTTTGGGATACTTGAAATCTGTACTTCATTATTCTAACTACACTCTTCCCTCTTTTCTCAGAGCTTCCTATTCAAATTGACCTGCTCTTCTAGGTGTGGATCGATATTTAAGGTAATTTCCTTTTGTCCACTGTCTAAAATAACTTTCTTCAGCATTTCCAGATAATATAAATTAATATATATTAATATAACAAGTAAAAATAGGAGGGGATTTCAAAATGTTTGTGGAAAATGAAATTAAAATATGAGTTTATGTTGCTACAAAAACATTTTTGAAAACTATGCACAATTTTTCCGTATGAGTTGGCCATGAACTTCTTGAAGACCCTCATGTTAGTGCCATCTTCTACAGAGAAAGTGTCCAAGATGAAAATTGATTCAACATGTGCTCCTGGCAGAGTCCTCTCCTCTCTATGAAACTCCCTTTTTTGCTTCTATAAAATGAGGATGAGGATCACATGAGAAACCACATATGAAACAACTTCATCACATGGGATTCACCCTAGAAATACAAGCTATTCTACTTTTTCAACTGAGGATCTTTTAGGATCTACATCGTATCAACCCAATGTATTAAGTAAGAGAGACACTTTAAAAGAACTATGCCAATTTATGAGAAAAGACACTTATTGTTTTGTTCTTTTTAGATCACTGAGCTTTTAGTGCCACTCTAAGTCAGTGTCTAGAATTTCTCATCTTGGGACCAGCAGTTAGCGTAATGGCTATGTCGCTGGACTCCCATGTAGTCGACCGCGGTTCAAGTCCCGGACCCGGTGGCTTAAACTCACTCCAGGCGTGTGTGCGTGAGTGCCCAAGATCCCGAGAGGAGAATTGGAGGAGAAGGGATTGTGGTGTGGCCATACCCCCTGGGGGGTGATTTCTCACTTTCTGTCTTTCTGTCTCTCTCTGTCTGTCTGGCGAGTGCACGCGCCCTATAGCAAAAACCTCTCAAAAAAAAAAAAAAATAGAATTTTTCATCTTTTTCTGCCTGCATGTATCTTGGTAGTAAACATGCTTTTCACGTAAATGCATCTGTCTTCGTGAATATTTGTAAAAAGACAACAAAGGAAATCTCCTTTACAACGTTGCTCCTTCATCATCAGAACTGAAATGGAATCACATACCATAGTTAATTTTGTTCCCAGAATTTTTATAATAGCAGGACAGCTGCTCAGCATAACTTTTTCTATTGCTTTTCAATTTATGGTGCATATGATGAAATAGATTTGGAAGTAAAGGCCAAGAAGCTAGTAGATGAACTTTATGAAATTTAATTTGACTGTGCCAGGGGGTTATTTTTCATTGGAACATTATGTCTTATGGCAAGTGCCTTGGAGTTAAGTATCAATTTCCAAACTTTGTTTAAGATACAATTTAAAAAATAATCTGTAAAACAACAATTATCTGAAAAGGCAATTTAAAAATTCTTTTTATTTTCTCACTGGTAATGTATGTTTGAGAGAAGAGTGAATCCTGTTTTCACAGGTCCATTACTTATGGTTCCTATTTCAATATTAAAGTTTAATTTCTAAAAAGATTTTGCTCTAAGGTATGTGCACTAGCCACTCACACACACACACACACATACAGATAATGCACTCCCCCTGGGGAGATGGCTATGTCACAATCTCTTCACCTCCATTCTCCTCTTGGGCTCTTGGGACTTTGGGCAGGCCTGCATGTATGGTCAGCATATTTTTCAAGCTAAGGGATTTGAGACTTGAACCACAAGGCTGGCCATATGGTATCCAAATGCCTTAACTACTGCCACTGGTTGACCTTAAAGTTTAATTTTTTTTATTTAAATGTTCTATTTTGGGACTAGCAGTTAGCGTAAGGCTATGTTGCTGGACTCTCATGTAGTTGACCATAGTTTGAGTCCCAGAGCCGGTGGCTTAAACTCATGCTGGGCATGTGTGTATGTGTGCCCAAGATCCTGAGAAGAGAATTGAGAAGGGATTGAGGCGTGGCCATCCCCACCTGGGGGGTGATTTCTTGCTTTCTGTCTATACGTCTCTGTCCTTCTGGCGAGTACACCTGCCTTATAGCAAAAACCTCTCAAAAAAAAAAAAAAAAAAAAAAAAGAGAGAGAGAAAATAAAAAAAAGAAATGGAATATTTTGGCTCTTCTGAGGCCTAGTATTTAAGGTAGCTGCATAGACAACTGTATTTTGAATCCTGGTCCTGAGGGTACGTTTGGGTTTATGCCCCAAACCCTGACAGTAGGGAGAAATGGAAGAGAAGTGATTTTGGCATAACTACACCCCACTGAGGAGTGCTTTCTCCCTCCTCTTTCTCCCTCTCTCCCTGTCTTTCTGGTGAGTGTATGTGTCCTCTGGCAATTAAAAAAAGGAATAAAGTATTCAAATACATCAACATTAATATTTGAAGAAAAATCTCATTTCTTATACCACTATGTTGCATGTTAAAATGCAAGAAAGCCTACAACCTAGACTATTAAAGCTAGAGTGATAAAGAAGTCATTTATTCAGTTGTGTAAATGGAAATTAACCTAGTAATGGGATTGATTACATTAGTTTCAAGTTGCAGCTTGACATAGTAGAACCATAAATACATGACTTCCATTTCTTGTATCTGTCAGTAACAGCTGAAAGCAAAAAAAGGTTGCAGATGGTAAAGACCAGACTAGACCATAAATACTTTTTCTTGAAGTATTTTCAGAAAACAAAATTTATATTATTCATATTGTTTTAAATGCCAAGAAACAGCCAAACTTTTATCTCAGTGCGCCTCTAACACCTGGTTTTTAACCATATAATTTTCTTTTTTCTTTTTTCTTTTCTTTTTTTGGGGGGAGGGTGTGGGTGGGATGATAGGCATTTTGAAATTCATAAAGCTTATTTCATGAATTTTAACTGTGAGTGGATCCCAGAATACTGATGACACAAATGTGCTGAGAATGACATTAACTTCAGGAATTTATAACTTATTTGCTTTTCCAAAAAGAATTGCTTCTTTAATTATTGTCAGATCACTTTGAACATTATAGCAGTAGAGCGGGAAGGCCAATCGGTAGGAAAAAATCTCAATCTCTGTCCCACTTCCAGGGGACATAAGATCATCATTCAGATTTGAAGTGAGAAAACTTTCTTTAAACAGGAGCCAACAGCAACATCTGTTCACAACTAATTCTGAGCCTTGACCAGCTCTCCATATTTCAGAATGTGCACATTTCCTCTCCTTTTATTTTCCATTTCATAGACTCCTGAAGCCAAGCTCAGTGAGAAGGACTATTTTGTAATCATTTTGATTTATCTATATGCAGGAGGCTTGCGAAATCCCTTAAGAACTCATCCTCCTAGATTTGTAGCTCAATTAAGCAGATTCAATTAGTCTGGATAGACTGTCTAAGGAACATAGAGGGCTCAAATCTCAGATACTAGGACCTCGTGTAGTTTATTTTATTTTATTTTATTTAGAAATGCCTCATTTCCTTGTACTGATACTTTTTTTTTCAAAACACTTGAAAAGAAAACTACATATCTGAGATATGTAGTAACTACAGTTAATTTTTGTTTAAAGAATGATTTGTTTATGTATTTAATTTGTGATTTGAGCAAAGAGAGACAGAGAGAAGGAAAGAAAGGGAGAAAGCAAGCTGCCAGGTCCATGACTAGAACTGCAATTGGCCATGTGGGAGTCCAGCGCTCCAACCACCATGCTACCAGCTGGCCCCGTTACAGCTGAATTTTGCACTTCAAAGTTTTCCTTCTATTCTGTCTAAAGGAACATGGATGTAGGATCAGGACAGATAGTATAATATCATTATTTGATGCCCATGAGAGTGAAAAATCTACTTTTTTATAAACTTTATTTCTTCCATGAGCAAGAGAGACACACAGGGAGACAGAGAGTCAATGAGATAGTACCCCCAAGAAGGCTTCCATGGCACCATCCATCCCCCCCTCTACAGTCAGCTCAGATCATGGGCAAATGTGGCCGGATGTACAGGGCAGTGTCTGGATGTGAATCCAGAGCCTTCCTGTATGGGTTAGGCCCCCTCCCCCCAGCATCTCATTTTACTATGGTAAGAGTGTTTAGCACCATGAAAAATCTAACTCATGTCTGGTTAGATGACAAAGTGAGAGAAATTCCAGACACGATAAGTCACTTTTGTTGTCACCACCCCACTATTTCTGGTGTGTATTGAAACAGGTGGAACTGGCCTAGCTGCAGAGGTTAGGCAATAAGGGTGCCATCGCATGGTGCTGGAGGGCATGCAGGAAGGTGTAGGGTTCCAAACCTGAGTGTTCCTGAACATGCCAGTGGCTCACAGGCACACCCATAATCCTGTCTGACTGCAGAGCTGGAGAGGAGGATCACGGCATCCTGTTGAGAATGTTCTCTCTCTTACAAAGGAAGTAAATAAATACTTTTTAAAATAAACACCAATAAGTCCTTTATCACATGATTCCAGATGTAATGTTTTCCCCTAAGAGGAAGGACACGCACGCACATTTACATTTAGGTAAGAGAGAGAGGAGGAGATAGAGGGAGAGGAAAATGATAAGAGGATAAAGAAGGCAGAGGAGAAGAGCAAATCCTTGCTCAGGAGCATACAACTACACACTGAACATCGTAAACAATTTATTCATTGTGTGACACCAAAGAATACTAGGTCTTTCAACTTTTGCTATGTATCCAGGGATTTGTTGCATAAACTGATAAGAATCTTTTTAATTTTGAACCTGTGGCAAAGCCCATGTTCTAGATTGCCTTACAGTGAGAGGTAGCCATGTATGTGAGTTCTTACCAGCAGAATACCTTATCACTGCATGGTCTGGATACTGAGAACTTTTCCCACAAACTCCTTTTTTTCTTTCTCTAGTTGAAATCTTAATGAACAATTTGGAGGCCATAAAGGAGAGCAAAGCCACAGAGTAAAAGGGTCCTGGGTCCCTGAAACATTACAAAGGTAGCTTTTCTGGAGACAGGAGGGTGGAGTGCTTTGTTAGGTTGTACATTTCAACTGGTTGAAGTCATTGGGCTTTGGGATCCTAGGACAGTAGCTCCCCATGACTAACACAAACCCAAGTAGAAGGGCCACCCTAGCATATCCAAACCTCCTCTAGCTATATTTCACATCCATTTGTCTTAGTCAAATTTCATAGGTACACATACACTCCTCCTGGTGTATTATACTGCCACTGATAAAAATGCCTTCATCTCTAAAGACATCTTGAAGACATAACTTAATACCAAGGGGACTGGCATGAGGGGGATTTTTTTTTTAACCTATCAGTAAATGATACCATGTAGCTAGTTGCCTGTTTACATACTGCATGAGTCAGTTCTATTGAATTCCATCCTGTTTCTATCAATAGACGAAAAGACAAATGGTAAGAAAAATAAAATGACAAGTTGGTTAGAGTCTTTAAAATGTACTATGAGTGGGGACCAGCAGTTGGCGTAATGGCTTTGTCATTGGACTCCCATGTAGTCGACCGCAGTTCAAGTCCTGGACCCGGTGGCTTAAACTCGCGCGGGGCATGTGTGCGTGCGTGCGTGCTCAAGATTCTGAGAGGAGAATGGAGGAGAAGGGATGGTGGTGTGGCCATCTCCCCGGGGGGTGATTTCTCGCTTTCTGTCTCTCTGTGTCTCTCTCTGTCTGTCTGGCCAGCGCATGCACCCTATAGCAAAAACCTCTCAAAAAAAAAAAAAAAAAAAAAAAAAAAAAAAAAGTACTATGAGTAGATACCAGCAGAATATTATTTTCATTTATTATCAAATTTATACAGAAAATAAACTTTCTCCAAACCTTTCCAAATATAGACACACATTTCCACTCTCTAAGGAAAAGCTAAACAAATAGGTATCCCCAAAGAGTGCCAGTGAAAACTTCACTTCCTTCAAGATTTCTATAATCTCAGGCTGCAAGTTTAGTCCCCTGGCCAATAAATTACAGTACCCATAGCAGGATAACATTGCTTTGCCACCGTTATGGTTATTAACACAGCTACTATCGAGAATTCTATTAGCTGCATGCTTTTTTATGGATATGAGTTTATCACAATATCCCTGAGGGCAGACGGGCAATGACTTTTATCAACACTATTTCAGTGATGAAAGAACTAGAAAGAGACATGTAAAGGCATTTCCTATCATAATACAGCAAATCTTAAGCAGAGTTAGGTTTAGAAGGGGAAATATTTCAATTGCTGTGCATTTAGGCAATGATTCATACTCATCTAATAGATTTTGGATAGAATTCCTGCTGAAGAGAAAAGTTATCGTTTATTTTTATTTTTTTTCCTCCAATATCAAACCAAAAAATTCCAAACTCCAAATGACCTTGGTAATTGAAGTAGATTCAAAAGACTCCAAATTATGACTTTATTTGTTTGTTTGTTTATTGTCTAGGGATGTCCCAGTAGAGCAGTTACATAAAGGAGGAGGATGATGAAAAGGATTAGTTTGAAAAGTTGTCAGTATTGGTCTATTAAAGTATACAGAAATATTATTGATATTCATAGCATGTCGTCATGAATTTATTTCTGCTCCTTTATCATTAGAAATACTTGAGCATTGTAATTCAGAACTATTCAAGGAAAAAACACCCTACAAGTTAGACTTAATGCTGATTATCCCTGACAAAGGTGTATTTTGAAAACTAGTTGTTTTTTTTGTTTGTTTTTTTTTGTTTGTTTTTTTTTTAATTTGAGCAGAGAGAGAGGGGGGAAGAGGGAACGTACATAAAGTAATAGGCAACCATAGTCTGATTCACTACGCCCTCAAGGATCTGTTACCAAATGATCGCTTGATGTATGCTTCTGCCGCACACAAACATCATGAACCATGCACAAGGCTTCCCATTCCTATTCGGTTAACTCCCTGAAATGCCCCTGTCTTTATACATCCCATCTGCTTGGGATCACTTTAAGTCTACATCTCTTTTTCTTTAAGGCCACTTTTCTCAATCCTTTTTGGCTTTTAAAAATGCCTCCTTAAAATATTGCAGCTTTTCTTGAACTTCCAAGTTATCTTTGTGAGATTGTTCACTTTTTCCTCTCACTTCCTATATCAATGGTTTGTAATCCCTCAGAGAATAAAGACTGTTAGGTTCAATTTTTTTCCTTTAAATTTTCCCCTAAAAACTAGCATTGTATTTTATAAGTAGACATGCTTATTTCTCTTCTCCAACCCTTTTTTTTTTTTTAATGTAGCTTCCTCAAACTCTGTCTTACATGGAGGAGGTACCATTGTATTTGAAATGAGATGTGCATTTTTCATACAACACAAAAGGGTGACAATGTATATTTGGTAGCATTAGTCATTTTGGAGTAAGGACCATTTTGCTTTGGATTCAACTATAACTGCTCATGTTTCACGCTTATTTTTAATTTTATACATTTAATCACTATACATCACTTTGCTGTTTCATGTTTTTAAAGGTCCTTCTTCCATTACATGCTGGTTAGGATTTCAATTTTTTTTAAAGAAGCTAATACATTAGATAGTATTTCTCTAAGTCTTTATGCTGTGTTCTCTTGTTGACTATTTAAATTACCCCTACATAGCAATAAAGTCAGAAAGTTTCATGAAAAGACTCTTTTAGAAAGGTTAAATGACATAGTCTTCTTTCTACAGACAGTGACACACAAGATATTGAGCAAATAAAACAAGGATGACTAGACTGAACTCTCCTAGAAAAAAAAATATAGATAACCAAGGTCATTGTAAGTCATGGGAGTTAAAAGAGTTATCATTCCAACAAGCATATTTTTAGAATGCAGATGATTTGGGGAGTTTATCTAGTGTAATATATAATCAAGATACCCCTGGCTAGACTCTCAGACCTTTAATCTGCCAAGAAAGTCTATCTTCAAAGACTTTTATGATTACTCAAATCTCCATCTTATATTTGGTGGAAAATCAAACATTCTCTCAAATTTACAAGAATTCTTTAGAAATTTAGGGTGAGGGTTTAGCAAATGATGTAATGGTTACATCGCTAGACTCCCATATAGTTGACCACAGTTCAAGTCCCGGACTCAGTGGCTTAAACTCACACTGGGTGCATGTGCGTGCGTGCCCAAGATCCTGAGAAAAGAATGGAGGAGAAGGGGTTGTGGCCTAGCTATCCCCCGTGAGGGGTGATTTCTTGCTTTCTGTCTGTCTTTGTCTCTCCATTGAGTGCACACACCCTATAGCAAAAATCTCTCCTTTGAAAAAGAACAAATGTAGGGATCAGCAGATGGCTAATGGTTGTCACTAAACTCCCATGTAGTTGACCATGATTTGAGTCCCAGATCCAGCGGCTTACAACTCACTCTGGGTGCTTGTGCGTGTGTGCCCAACATCCCAAGAGGAGAATGCATGAGAAGGGATGTGGCGTGGCCATCCCCCCTGGGGGATGATTTCTTACTTTCTGTCTCTCTAGCAAGCACATGCACCCTATGGCAAAAATTTCTCTAAAAACAGTAGGAATTTTGGGTGAGATGGAATGAGTTGGTCTAGTGAAGGCTGTGGTGCTTTAGTGCCTAATACTCCCTTTATTTGGTACATTTACAGGTGTTTGAAGGTCGATTTCATCAAGCTGTATTCAAAGCTACAAAAATATATTAGAGGAAAAAAGGTTGTAGAAATAAGGTTTGCTGCTGTTTGTATGTGTTTAATAGATTCTAATAATAGTTCATATAAACAACAAAAAATTTAAGGGTGAGGGCAAGAATTTTGGTAGGACTTGGGAAATTCAAGTCCTTAAGGCACAGGGGCACCAGACCACCTTATACATCAGCACTTTACAGAGTTCATAACGAAACCTGCTAAAGAGATCTGCACCTGGGAGAAACATGAATGGCCAAAAAGAATCAAAATTCTATAACTAGAAAGCCTGTTCCTGTTTTATAACTAGGCCAAGCAGGAACAGAATGGGCTACTCAAAGTCTACAGTTAGGCATTTGGAGTCCTTTTTGAAGACTGGAAACTATTGTGTCTTAAGAGGCCTCCTAAGGAGATATCTAATATAGACATGATTTCATTCATCCCTTCACCAGACAGAGAGGGACACTGGGTGTCCTGAGAGTTGGGTGGTCTGCCCAAGGCCATGCTAGAGGCTGAGATTTAACTAGAAGAGAAGTCTCCTAATCCTTATTCCTTTACTGTGTCTGTTCTACCTGGAAATGAATTAGAGAACTTGCATTACAAACAGGACTTCAAGACTTCAAGGAAAAGGGGACAAATTCTATGTCTTGACCTTAAAATATGATAAGACAGTTCAAGTATCTGTAACACAAATGGGAGTACTTCTACTTCTGTGACAGATTTCCCTATACCTTCTATATGCAGTTGGAAGACATAAGAATAAAACTTGGTAGTTACAGTACTGAAAATCATCAGATAGCATCATTTTCTCAACTGTCCAGATTTAAGGTACGTCTCAAAGTAGAATTTAAGATCTTCTTCACTTTATGTGTCTGCTCAGTTTTCCAGTACCCATTTACTCTGCATTCAAGTTTAGGAACCATAATCCTAGCCCTACTGCTTATCAAGTTGTTTCCAGACCAGCAGCATCAATGCCAGGGGAGAACTTGTTAGCTGTTCAACATTTCAGGCACATTCTTCTTTTTAATTTTTTTTCCTTTTAAGTCTTTTTCTTCCTCTTACTTCTTTTTTTAAATTTAAATTTATTTATTTACATTCATTCGCTATACATCATTACAGCATACAAAATGAGATTTTTCCATCCAGAATACACTATATATTGGCTCAATCAAGCACATAAACGTATTATCATCAACAAATAATTTTCCATTTCTTGTTTCCTGTATATTTTGCTTTTTTCCCATCCTTGATTCCCTATCTCTCACCCTCTGCTGTGTCCCACCCTCTTCCCATACTGTCTCTAGTATACATGGTTGCTTTCTATGCCTTTTTTCCCCCCACATTTTATTGATTCACTAAAGATCTTAATTAATATAAATATTTTCAGTAGCAAGCACAGCCGATATATATATATATACATATATATATATATATATATACACATATGTATATCCATGAACACAAGTCTGACTTTAGGTATAAACCTCAGTGAGTAGAATGAACATACTATAAAGCAGCACCTTGCCAGGGCTATATAGCTTACTGTAGTCATCAAATAGGTATTTTTTAATGCATTTTTTTAATTTCAAGAAAAACAGTTTTTGTGGGTTTTTTTTCTGAAACATTTTTTTAAATTAAGTACTTTACATTCATTCCCTAAGCATTGTCACAGCATACAAAATGTGATTTCCTATCTAGAATATACTGCATAGTGGCTTAATCATGCATGTTGTCATCAATAATTTTCCATTTCTAGTTTCATGTATATATATATATATATATATATATATATATATATATGTATGTATGTTTTTTTTTACCCCTATTTCTGCCCTTTTCCCACCCTCTTCTTACACTATCTCTGGTGTCTACAGTTGTCTTCCATTCCTTCCCCCCCCACATTTTATTGATCACACAATTTCTTAAATAATCTAACTACTTTCAATAGCAAGTTCAGCTGGTAATTTCAAGAAAAGCAGTTTTAATTTTAATAAATCAAAGAAATGCTGAGAAACTTTGCTTAAAACTTAAAATCAGGAAACAGGTTAAGATTCTGTTCAAATAGTGAGTGCATGAACTTATTGACAGCTCAAGACAGGACAAAAACACTTAAAACTGCACAACAAAACCTAGAAGAAAATCAGCAATATTTTAGTCAAAAGTCATAAAACACTATTAAGTTGAGTCTCATGTACTTAATCTATCATCTGTTGTGGTTCTCAGTGGAGTGCTATTATCAGGAAAATTAAATACAGATACACAGAAATAAGAGTTCAAAAACTAAGAAAATGGCCAACTTAATCACAGGGACAAGTATGGAGTTGAATATTTTATCCCAGAATTCAGTCGGGAAGATTGAACCACAATAGGCACATTCTTAAACCTATGAAGAGAAACTCTGGGAGTGAGGTACCAGGAGCCCAGCTGCATTGGCATTACCCCAGCGCTTGTTAGAAATTCAGGGTCTTAGGCCTCACCTGGATCCACAGAATCTGGATATACATTCTTTCTTATAAAATTATTACACATAGGGGCCAGCAGATGGTGTGCTGATTACTTTGCTGATTTCCCACATGGCAGACCATGGTTTGAGTCCCAGACTGAAGGCTTCAAAATCATGCATGAGCATACAGGATCCTGGGAGGAGAATAGAGGAAAAGGGATTGTGGAGTGGCCCCACTGGGGAATGATTTCTCATTTTCCCTCTCACTGTCTCTGTGTCTCTCTGGCAAGCACAGCTGCCCTGTGTTAAAAACCTCTAAAAAAAAGTTATTATATATATTTTTTACATAAAGTTTGCTATAGGGCTTATTTACTCACCAGAGACAGAGAGAGAGAAAGAAAAAAAAGTGAGAAATCACCACCCTCCAGAAGGGATGGCCACACTGCAATTTTTGGGCACACATGCATACACACACCCTGCATGATTTTCAAGCCATAGGTCCAGGATTCTAACCATGCAGTTGGCCATGTGAGATTGAGCAGCTTTAACCTCCACAC
Organism: Tupaia tana; assembly: GCA_026018925.1. NCBI lineage: Eukaryota > Metazoa > Chordata > Mammalia > Scandentia > Tupaiidae > Tupaia > Tupaia tana. The sequence continues at coordinate 35,797,817 of JAKSZU010000016.1, forward strand.
CACCAGCTGGCCCTAGATCTGCATTCTAACGAGATCCTCAAGTGAGTCGAATGCACTCAAATACAAAACAAATTAAAACACTCCAGCATCATCCTACTACGTTCTCATTATTATCTTCTAGCAATAAGTCCATTTCTGGAACACAGACATGAGCATTGATTTAGGAGAAGCCAATCAGCAATAGTCAATCCCACTAGCCGTAGCAATTTGTTCCAGATAAGAATATAATGCAAGCCAAAGCAATAAACCTGAGACCTGCAATTTAATTTGAGTGTTTTGAGGAGCGTATTTCTCTGTTCCTCTAGACTGGGTCTCATGGTGACTTTGTAAGACTGAAAATTGTCCAAAGCCCACTATATGGAGCATAGAATGGAGCCAAGCAGAACCTTATACCCATGTGTGTCTGAAGCCAGCTCTTTTTCCTAACTTTTTCATTTTCTGAGTCAATAACTTTTCTTTTTATAGTGTACACAGGTTGAGTCTCCCTCCTTTTTGTTACATGCAATAAAACTTAGGTGTGAGTTCATGGAAAAATGTATTTTATAAAAAATTATGCATAAATTTAAATTTCTTACACCAAAATAAACTCGTATTTTAATTACATTTTCCCCACAAATAGCTTGAAATATCCTCATGTACTGAATAAAGAAGAATGAGTTGGATAATATTGATTGATAGTGTTGTAAAAAGTCAGAAAGAACTAGCCAGTCTCATGGTGGTTGAGACAGTTGGATCCCGTATGGCCAACTGTGTAGTTCAAGTCCTAAACCCCAAATTCCAAAAGGAGATAGAGATAGAAGAGAAGGGATTGCAGTGTGACCACCCCGAAGGGGATGGTCTCCCCTCCAGACATACATCCTGCCTCTCTCCAGCTAGTACACACACCCATTAGCAAATTAAAATAAATAAGGTCAGAGGAGGGAGGACATTTAGTCCATCAAATCCTCATTGTGCACTCTCCAGTGCCATAGAGTAGGGTGTGCATGAATGGTGCAGAGGTGGCTGCACTGCTTCCTGAAATCAAAGGAGTTACAATCTCATGGGGAAAATGATGGTGGCTTGCCTTTAATTTTCAGCATGTATAGGATAAACCCTCATGAGGTATGTACAGAAGCTGCCATTTTACAGCTGAAGGCAGGAAGCATGTTGATTAAGGAATTTAAGGAATCTGACGAGTGGAAAACAAAAGTGGATTTGAATCTGAGTTTGATTAAAACAACAACTTCTTTCATTAAACCAGTGCACCACAGTGGGTGGCTGTTGTTTCCCCTTGGTTGGATTTTTACCATTGCAGGGCTAGAAGTCAGCTTAGAAAGTTTCAGTTTTTTGGTAAATTAGAAGGTTTTTCAGCTGTGAGAACACTTCTCTAGGTAACTATTCTGGCCTGTGTTTAAATCCCATTGGCTAGAGTTGATCTAATTAGTATAGTTAATAATGTCCCACAGGCTCTTTGACATACTGTGAGGACTACTTAATTAACAGCTGTGTTCTGAAATGAGGCCAGCTCTTCCCTTCCTGCACTTGGGTAGCACTCCCACTCACACAGATGCACTTCTCTCATTGCATGTCAGTAGGACCTTCAATGTGGACAGTGTCCATGGGCTGTGACTATGAAGACTTGCCTTATATCTACAGAACTGCCTCACCATTCCTTACTTCAATACAGTCCTTCTTCCATTATCTGTGGGACAGGGGCTAGGACTTCCCACAGATAGCAAGTTCCACGGACACTGAGTTTCCTTATATAAAATGGCATAGCGTTTACATATGTACCTTCTCTCATATGCCTGAAATCACCTCTAGATTACTTATAACAATACAATTGCAAGTGCTATGGAAATAGTTGTATTGTTTAAGGAATAATGACAAGAAGAAAAGTCTGTACATGTTCAGAACAGTTGCAACCATTGTAGATCTGACTACATATTTACACAATGTTTATTTAATCCAGAGGATGCTAAACCTGCAGATACAGAGAGCTGATTGTGTTTGTGCGTGTTTAAATATTTATTCTTTTTTATATTCCAGTTCTAGCACCTTAGTAACTGTATTATACTTTCTAAATTTGGCGATGACTAGATCTTGTGTAGACTAGGTCTGTCTTCTTAACTGAACTTAGTGACTCGGGAAATCTCTGGAAGTTTGAAGCATTTATCAGTTATATATGAAAGCTTTAGCATAGTTGTTAAAATTTTATCTATGCTGGGCCAGAAAGTGGCCTAATGGTTAAGTCACTGAACTCCCATGTAGTCGACCGCAGTTTGAGTCCCAGACCCAGAAGCTCAAAATTTACGCCCGGCATATGTCCATGCACACCCAAAATCCAGAGAGAAAAGAGGAGACGGGATTGCAATGTGGCCATCTCTCCTGGGGGTGGGGGTAATTTTTTTTGTTTTCTATCTCTCTATCTCTCTCAGTTTCTCCAGCAAGTGCACACACCCATGGCAAATATCTCTAAAAATTCTTTATGCTTTGAAAGAAATTTTACTTAGGCATTTGATTGCTCTAGTTAAGGAAAAATATTTAATGAAAATTTTAAAATGTGAAAGTTTAATCTTATATCTATAAGATTAACATATAACATAGAAGAGATCTGGGTTTTCAGTTCTGACATTAAAGAACTTGAAAATTATCACTCTGTCTTTACAACGAGAAATTTCTGGGTAAACTAAACATCAACAACTTCCTCAGATTCATAAGGGAATAGAGGCTGCAGGGTAAACCACAGCAAAATCTGGAGAAACGGATTCATCCAGAAAGACATGTGGAGATGTTCTCACAGAGAGGAAGCTGCTGGAGCCATGAGCCAGGAGGAACACTCAGGATGAGCGGCAGGGGCTGAGTGGGACTAGCAGGAGAGTGAGAAACTGCAGTCTGGGGGGCTCACGATTTAAAGGGCTTTACTTCCAGGAACTCACCAGGTTCTCACAGTGAAAATCAGAGAAACACCTCTTCCTGGCTCTGTCAGAGGGAAAGAAAAACCAATCATTGTAAAATAAAGAACCTTTTTTATAGCAAAGCTCTATATATGAGGGAAAAAGACATGGCCAGAGCCATGACTCAGGGAGGGAAGGATATTCTTCAAAAGACATAGGCAACAGAGATAAAGACTTTAAGGAAATTAACTGAGAATATGGATAACATAAAAAACAAAAATGGGCAGGACAGAAAATTAATACTGTTCACTGGAGGACACTTGTGAAGTTCACATCCCAAAGGCACAGGTCTCCTAAAGCATTGATACTTGATTGAAAGAATGTATAGTGCTTCCCCAACCCTACACATTATCACCGTAGTAGATGACAGCTAGGAGCTTTGAAAGACACAGACTCTCTCTAAGGAGGAGTATTTGGAGAAATCCAAATGCAAGAAGAAAAGAAAAAGGAATTTAAAACCTCTGGCACCAACAGTTACCTTTAAGATTAAGCTGCTGTCCAACCCCAATGAGATTTCCCTAAGTCTTTATACTAAATGCAGTTTTTATTATACATGCCAAGTTTTCAATAGAAAACTATGAAGCATGGGGAAAGAAAAGAAAAGAAAAACCATAAAACTGAACAGAAAAAGCAAACATCAGAAAAATACTCAGATAAGGAACAGACCTTGGAACTATCCAACAAGGAATTTAAAATAACTATGATTATATGCTCAAGGCACTAATGGAAAAAAAAAAAAAAAAAAACTGACAGTGTATAAGCATAGGTAGCAATGTAAGCAGCAGGATGAAAAGTCCAACAGCCTTAATATGGGGGAAAAGCATATTTAGTCTCTGTGTTGAATGTACCCTATTATAAACCTATCAGTGTATCAGATTTTAAATGAGAATCTGATGTTTATTATCATTTTTTTCAGCCTGATTCACCTTCACAAATCCCAATTCCTATCTAAGTACTCACTCTTCCTTTAGCAGTTCATATTCGAGGTACCCTTCTCCTTAGGAGAGACTTAGCTTGATATTCTAGTACATTCCTCCCCTTAAAAAAGGGAGTGCAGCAAGCCTTAACAGGCTAGCTGGCTTCCAAATACAGTCTCCCAACTCTTACTTTACATATGAGGCATGTGTATAATCAGAGAGCAAGGTATTCTCCAAAAACCATGGGAAATGGCCAGTCTATAACCTACCTCTTGATGTACCATTTTTAGATGGATAGCCAAGCTCAAGGGAGGCCACGTGATACAGAGGATGAACATAGCAATGGAAGAAGAGACACAGGCTGATTGCTGATCCCAATGTCCAAGCCAGTTATTTCATCTCCCTTACATTTAGCTCACTCAACCCTAAAATGCAGGGAACGTGTAAAACAGGATTACAGGCACCACCAAATAAAATACTACATGTGAAGTTCTATCGCAGTGTTGTGTCCCTAGTACTCTATAAATTGAATAAATTATGATTAGGAGTGATTTTTACTCATCGTAAAATACCTTTGCTCTTATTTATACAACCTCGATTACTCTTATCTAATGTCGACATTCGCCTTTTCTTTGAGCACGGGTCTACATGAAATGACAAAGCAACATAATAATAGTTACTGTTACCCAGGCCTTTACGTCGACAGATTTTTAAAAAATTACTTTGGTTGACACTATGGGAGGCAGTTCTTACTGTCAACTCTCCTGCTCAAAGCAGAAGTGTACTTTGCCTAGTTCACTCTGAAGTCTGACAATTTCTATCACTTCATTATTTTTCCTTTATCATCTCTGAAAACAGTTTTCTGGGTTTTTTTATTGCCTCCCCCAAGCAGATTGTAAATCCCATAAATAGTAGTCTTGTTTACTTCTTTTTCCCTATCAGATGGAAAAGTGTCTAGCATAAAGTATATGTTCAATGAAGAGCTATTTAAATGACAGAACATGATAATAAACTTCCTTTATGCATAGGAAGAAAATGACCTTCTCAGTAGGGCATTACAGCATATTTTTCTTCTGATTCTATTATATATGCTTTTTTGATATGTTTCAATGAAGACAAAGAATATCAGTAGAGACTGTACATTATACGTGAGTGGGATATGGCATTAAATAAATAAAACGTGTAGGAAGCTGAGACCGATATAACACGTATAGTTACTCTATTGAAAAGGAGACCTGAATAAAACTTGTTAAAGTTCTAAGAGATGAAATCTCTGCGACAATGCAGTGCTGCAGTAGTAATGTATTGCTCAAGTAAAGCTGGATCCCTTTGGATGGTTGTGGGTTCTGTTCCCATTGACTTGTAAATCTTTGTTGTTTGCCCATAATCCTGGCTGGCTGGAAGAGCTGGGCAGGGAGCAAATCATGGTAAGAGATCGTACTGGGGTGTCTGTTTCTATCACTCTCCTAAAAGAAAGAAACTTAAAGAAAAAAGAAAAAAAGAAATGGTATCTCATTGAGTTACAGACTCATAAACAGTAGGAAGGGTCATAAATTTAAAAAAATTGAATCTTTTGTGTTGGTCAAAGAGAGAGCTTGGGGCAGGGTTGTGGGTTATATACTGGCGTCTCACTCATCCCCAGAAGAAGGCCTGTGATGAATGCCGAGAGAGTCACTGTCAGATAGGAGAACCTTTCAGGAGAGTCTGAGGAGGAGAATGACGCACCCAACAAGTGGTCTTGTCTGTAGGAATGCAAGAGTTAAATGTTGTGATCTGATCCAGGTTATCTGAGTAGAAGATCCTGTTTCCTTGCTCTGACATGATTATAGACTGCGCCAATTCAAAACTGTAACTTGAGGGGCAGGCAGGTAGCGCGTGGTGGTTAAGGTATTAGACTCCCACATGGCTGACCATGGTTCGAGTCCTGGACCTGGCAGCTTGCTTTCTTTCTCTCTCTCTCTCTCTCTGGTCAAATTAAAATAAATAAATAATAAAAATAAAACAAATAAAGTTAAAATAATTATTTAAAAAAAAACTAACTTGAAATCAAGGAGATACACTAGAACATACTGGCCTAATAGAATAAATGATCAGATATCAAATACATGCTCACCATCTAAGTGAGAAGTCTGAAAAGATTAATAGGAGATTTTTAAGTAGCTAAATTTATACCCACACTAAGATTATCAAAGCTCCTCATTTCTAAGAGGGAGAGAAAGCTTTATGAATCTCATACTTAGACAGGCTACAGTCTAATAAGACTGGCTTGAGGTATGGCCCTTACCTTTTTCTTTTTTTTATTTATTATTTATTTATCTTATTTGACCAGAGAGGAGAGAGAGAGGGAGACAGAGAAAGTGAGAAAGCAAACTGCCAGGTCTGGGACTTGAACCACAGTCAGTCCAGCATCCCAACCACCACATCACCTGCCAGCCCCAGGCCATTATCTTTTTTTCTTCATTCTTTTTTGAATTGCCAATATGTGTACTTGACAGAGAGAGATTGAGAGAAAAAGAGACAAAAATGAGAAAAAAAAAAAAAAAAAACCTTCATAGTCATGCTGATATCCCTTCTCCATTTTCCTATCCTGTTAGAATTTGGGGACTTTAGGCATCCTGCATGGTTTTTTTGATGATTTTATTTAACTTTATTTATTGCTATTATTATTTTCCAATTTGATCAGAGAGACATAGAGAAAGAGAGAGAGGGAAAGTAAGAAAACAAGCCACCAGGTCCAGGATTTGAACCACAGTCAGCCATGTAGGAGTCTAGCACCTTTAACCACTACACCACCCTGCATGTTTTTCAAACTATTGGGGCCAAGTTCCAGACCACAGTCAGTTATGTGGAATCTGGCTCCTTTAACCATTAGGCTATAGGGCTGGTCTGGCATTTACTTGTTCATGGAAGTTAAGCAACCTGAGTTTTAGTCCCCATCGATACTAGAAATGTGATGACACACAAAAATTTATTTTTAAAAATTATTTATTTTGTTACTACTATCATTACTTTTTAATTTGCTACTGGGCATGCACACTTACCAGAGAGAGAGGTGGGTGAGTGACAAAGCAAGCTGCCAGGTGTGGGACTTGAACCATGGGTGGCAATGTGGCAGACCATGCTTAACCACCATGCAACCTGCTGACCTTGCATATAGATATGTATATATATATATACATATATATATGTATATATATATACATATATATATATATATATATATATATATATATATATGTATATATATATATAATTTTTTTTTTGGAAGAGGTTTTGCTATAGGGTGCATGCACTCGCCAGAAAGACAGAGAGAGACAGAGAAAGAAAGCGAGGTAGGATGGCCACACCTCAATCCCTTCTCGTATATTCTTCTCTCGGGATCTTGAGCAATCATGCACACGTGCCCAGCATGAGTTTAAGCCACCGGGTTCGGGACTCAAACCGCGGTCGACTACATGGGAGTCCAGCAACATAGCCATTATGCCAACTGCTGGTCCCCATACAGAAATTCTTCATGTGACATCAGCAGGGAAAAGAGTTGAGTCAAATGACCAACAATTATCAAAGATAAGAACAAGACTGTTCCTGCCTCAGCACAGGGACAAGAAGTTACCAAGATGAAATCGTTACTTTTCTATCCTATTAAGATATATGCAGTTAGAAGATGTTTTAGTGTTTCCCTCAATAGGCTCTGCTGAATAAAACCTGAATGGGAAGCTGTTCTGGGATAAACTGAAGATAGGCAGTTTTCAGCTATGACCACACATGAATTAATAGCAGAAAAAGAAAAAAGAAAAAAGAAAAAAAAAGAAGAGGAAAATAAATAAACTTTCCTGTAATCTTGCTTTCATTTATATCTCTTTATATTTTTCCTTCGTACTTCAATATAGTAGTGTTAGAAATACAAACAATGATTTATTAATTCCATGGGATGAATTCCTAAAGTAATAACATTTACCACCATAAAGTTCTCACATTTCCTTTCCACACAGGAACTCTGAGAGCTCAGAAAATTGCTGTACTGTCACAGCAAGTCATTTCATTGTGTGGTTCTGCCAGCATGACCCTAATGAGAAGGAGTCCAGACTTCGGTTTGGGTTTAGAATTCAGTGACAGTTTGATTGTGTGCTCAACCTTTCCTGCTCCTATTGGAATACAAGTTGCATGCTGAATTAATGAGCAAGAAGACCAGAGCTTTAAATCTGTTTCGTGTGTTTCTAATGCTCTTCATTTTATTTTCATTAGTATAATTTATTATTGGATCTTGATCCAAAATTCATTTGCATACATTTTCTTTTTCACATTAAGATCGTTCTGATGAACAATAGGCTTGGAATGCACGTGGAGTCAATGACCCCCAGTAATCCACTGGGTTGGTAAGGTGTGTGTTTTATACACATTTATAGGTAAAATCCCCCTTTTCTCATCCTGTCATTAAATCCCGTTGTAGCTTTGTATTGCTTACCACTCATCTTTGCCTCTCAATAAACATGAAGAACACTTTCTATTTCTTGCTGCAAGTTAATGCTATTTATATTTTAGAAATGCCAGATTCCTTCACAAGTCACTTGAGACCCAGTGGCAAGAATGAATTACCCTGAACTGTCTGTCTCTCTCCTGACAGGTCTGCCTGAAAAGCAGCTTGCCTGGAGCTGAGTTCATTGTTATTTCACTATCTGAGAGCCAGCAAGAGACAGATTCACAAATTTCTAACATAAGGCATAAAATGAAATTCAACAAAAACTGATTTTTTAAAAATTTCTGGCTTTGACCAAATTAGTAGGGACTGACATATTTTGAATTGCTTAGGATACATACCGTTGTATTTCTCTGAAATTTAATCTTATAATCATTGCTCTAGGGGGAAATATATCAAAGTTTATTGGCAAACACATTTTCTCTGGTTTCTTTTTTTCCAAAAATAAAATGATGAATTGAGACTGAGTGCATACTGCATATTCACATTAACTATTTGGTGTAGTTTTCACTTTGTACATCCAAATGGTGGTCTGTACCTTCTGGAAACCAATTATAATGTATATGCTAACATCATACAATTTTAAACTAGTAGAGTGGTTGAGCAGAGGGTTAAAGTAGTGAAAAATAGTTTATTTCCAGATTAATGAAATAATGGGATAAAATCTGAAATAAATATTACTTCTCGCTCTTTATAGTCGTTTTTATCAGCTAATATGGAATGCATATTTTTTAATTTTATCCAAGAAATAAGTCTATCATAGTCTGATTATTTCTATAATAATTATGTGGCTCACCAAGACTATTAATTGAAGACAGTCAGTGCAGCATTTCTTCACAATCTCTCTGTTTGTGAATAAGCCAAAGGTAAACAACCGCGTGGTTGAGATGCTCAGAGTTGCCCAAGCTCCCTGGGGAATGTCAAAGATAAACAGATTTTCTCAAACATTGGCATTGAGAAATCCTCCTTTTACATTGAAAGTGTGTGTTTAAGAAGAGAGACTCTCTTGCCTCACTAATAACATCTGAATCAGTAGAAACTGCAATTCTTGCCTCTATTTGAAACTTTTCAACGAGTTCTCACAATTTTGTCACCAATTAATAATGATAAGACTAAAGTCATATCAATAATAATATTTATTTAGCTCTTTAGGGTGAACTGTTAATAGCGCTAACCACTACTCACCTTTCAGCTAGCTGTTAAATTATAATTCCCCCAAATTAAATTGTAATTACCCCCCAAACTTTCCCTACCCTCCTTGAACACTTCAAAACACCTATGATATGCTCAGTTACCCCCCGCTGTCTCTCTTACTAGCAGTTTTCTGTTTTCTTATACTTAATTTGCCAGAAGGCAAGCATGCTTACCAGAGAGAGACAGAGAGAGGGAGAAGGAGAAAGCACCCTTCTCAATAGGGTGTGATCACACGATAATCCCTTCTCCATGTTTCAGGATTTGTGGTGTGCATGCACACGTGCCACATGTTTTGCAAGTTGCAGAGCTGAGATTTGAACCACACGGTCAACCATGTGGAATCCAGCTCCCTTAATCACCAGCCCATGGGACTGGCTTTTATTAGCATTTTTTATTTATATAAAAATCTATCTCATCTATTGTTTGCTCTAGGAAGACTGTCCCTTCCCCTTTGGACTCCTAAAACACATTCTATCCATTATTGACAAATATTTTTTGAACACAAACAACTTAACAACAATGAGTTTCAGAGTTTTTAAGTCTTTAAGTGCTTTTAAATTATAGACTACTCAGGCCCTTTTAAAAGTTCTACTAAAATAAATTGAGACATCCAAAGATCAAAGTCCACAATTTCTTCTACTTACTACTTTAACTGCATGACATGTGTTTCCTATGTAATATGGTTACTGTCATACATTCATTATATATCATCTTGAATAATTGTCCTTTAACTTACAGATTACTTATAAGTATTTATTTCTAAATCTTAAACTTATGAAATGCTTCCATTAATCTTCTTGTTATGGATATTCAGTGTAATTTCACTAGGATCCACAAACATACCTGTAAAATTTAAATCTGAAATTTGTTTTACTTGATTTATGTACCAAAAGATTTTGGATTTTTTATTTAAAAATGTGTTATGTGTGCTTGTATTCTATAATTATTGGATGAGGAATTTTACAAATATTCACAAAATTAAACTTACTGCTTTTGTTATTATTCTCTTTTAAAATTTCTGTCTAATTGTGAATTTGCCAGTTTTTCATGAGATTCTGCCATTACTTACTTTATATAATTACTTTTAAAAATATTTTTATTCAAATTGGCCAACGTAAATTGATATGTGTATCCAAGAGCATTGATTCCCCCCATACCTAGTATGCTGTTAACTTCATCCAATGACTTATTTCAGATACTGTGTTTTCTTTTTTAGAGAGATTTTTGCTACAGGGTGTGTGTGCTTGCTGGAGTGACTGAGGAAAACAAAGAGACAAAAAGGGACAAATCACCCCCCCACCCCCGCCATGGGGGATGGCCACACTGCAATCCCTCCTCCTCCATTCTCCTCTCAGGATATTGGAGAAGCATGCACAAATGCGCGGGAATGAGTGTAAGCCAGTGGGTCTAGCACTTGAACCAAGGTCAACTACGTGGAAGTCCAGAAACATAACCATTACCCTACCTGCTGGTCCCAGATACTGTATTTTCTTTTGTATAGAGATTCCATATATTTCTTTTTGTAGCCGTTGTTTATCTGCTAAGATTTTATGTTTTTATATTCATTGAGAGACTATTCTTCTTTACATCCTGTTGAATTGAATTAAGGTTGGCCTAAAGTTGCCTCCATACATATTTTAAATTTGGTCTTCTCAGTAAATGGTGAACTGTAACCGAACTTGATGTATAAGCAGACTGTATGTAGCCTAACCGGAAAGTGTACTCCGTGGCAGGTAAATTAGTCTAAGCCAATGATAGCCATCAAATTCTGGCCAATCAGAACCTGGACCTGCCAAAACATGACCTTTTAAAATCGTATTTGACTTATTATTGGACAGGGCTTTGACTGGAATGTCATATTTGAAGATCAATCAGAAAACTATGGAACTAAGGTGGATCTCAAGTAAGCCAACAGGAGCTCTTAGAAACATGACCTGATACCAAAAATAGTTCTGCCTGGCAGAGAGGATTAGAGAAGCTATATGAAAGAATTTATAATATAAAATAACCTGGACTTTCCCAGCCTAGCATTGTAATCAGTAGAAATTGCAAAAGAGCAACCGCACCAGAGGATTATCTTGAGAAAGACTTTGAAGGAAGAAGAGGAGACTGATCTTTGCTAGCAGATGGTGTATCACAGAATACTTGGTAGGCGGGGCTGAATTGAGAAGGTTTATGTGTGACTAGTGTGCTGGGCATTTGCTTTTCAACAATTTGAGTAGTTGACATGTAAATATTTTCTCAAAAACATTTAAAACCATACTGTTTCTACTGTTATAGAGTCACAAACAAAATTAAACAAAATTATAAGAAATATTTTGAACATTATCTTTACAATTCAGTATTTTGAAATTTTGGAAGTTGTTTATTAACTGTCAAGAACTATGGAGTAAGAGCAAAAGTGTTTTTTATTTTTGGAGAGGTTTTTTTCGCTATAGGGCGCGTGCGCTCGCCAGACAGACAGAGAGAGACATAGAGACAGAAAGCGAGAAATCACCCCCCAGGGGGGATGGTCACACCGCAATCCCTTCTCCTCCATTCTCCTCTCGGGATCTTGGGCACGCACGCACACGCGCCCGGCGTGAGTTGTAAGCCACCGGGTCCGAGACGCGAACCGCGGTCGACTACGTGGGAGTCCAGCGACATAGCCATTACGCTAACTGCTGGTTCCCGAGAGCAAAAGTTTTTTGATATGTAAAGTAAATGTGGAAAAATGTAAAAATAATTAATTTTAAAAAAAGGTTATATGTGACTATGCTAAATGCAGCCAAACAGGTTGGTTTTCTATCTAATTTTTTTTCTCTGCTTATAAGTATAACCTGCACATGTGATGGAGTAGGACATTTTGAACTGTTTTTTTTGCGGGGTGGAGTATGCAGGAAGAGGGGTGAGTGTGGAGTTGCTGCCCAATTCTGGAATTGCAATAATAGCCACTTCAGATCTGCAAAACTAGATCTGTAATTTTTTCTCTTAACATGTCTCTCAACATCAGTGTCATTTGTAACCTCTTTAAAATCCTAGTACAGGCATGTCTACATCTCAGTCATTCCTATTGATTGCCTCGTTCATGTGTCACATTTTCCTGTTTCCATGCAAACTTGATCATTTTTTATTCTGAACCTTGTAAATTATGCCATGTAGATATCATGATTCTATTATATGCCTCTATTTTTTTTTTTTTTTTTTTTTTTTGCAGACAGTTAACTTGGCTGCAATCAGACTGAACACTGCCTCCCCTGTGCTAGGCAGGAGCTGAAATGCTTCTTTAGTGCTTTTAGCCTTACCTTTGCTGCTGGTAGTTTCATGTGCAACTCATGAATCACCGGGAGATTGGCACAGTTAATCTCCAGAATTTGGATTAAATCTCTGTTGTTGCCATCTCTTATCTTTTAATTCCTCCAGTCACATTCCAACTGTTGGGGAAGGGTGCATTCTGTTCTTTGATTTCTTCAGCTAGCATAATTTCCATGTGGTTTCCAACTGCTCAGTAGTGTAGTGCCTTCTGTGTTTGCCCTCAGGTGACAATCTGAACAACCAGGAAGCACTCTTGGCTATCTTTTTCTTCTAAGTGTTGACTCCTCTCCAGTTTCTCCAGAACTTCAGAGAGTTGTATTTTTCTATTTTGTGCAGAGCTAATTTTTTTCTCTTGTTTTTAAATTCCTCTTCTGTTTATCCAGAGCTTCAGAGTTATATTTTTATACTTTATTCAGAGCTTATCATCATTACATGGAGAGGGATTGGCACAGTATAAGGTTATCTGCCATTACCAGAAATAGTACTCTGTAGTATGTATTTTAAGGTAATATTATTAGGTGCATACAAGTTTAGAATTGCTAAACTTTTCATGATTGTCATACACCACATGTATGCTTTATAAAATCATATCTTATGCCATATGATGTACAGATAGTAAATGTAAATAAGCAATTATACAATAAAATTTAAAATGGGAATTACAACTATTAATATTTTCTTTAGTGGCATTGTTCTTGGGAAAGACTCTCAAATTTTGATAATCTGAAAATATCTATGCCATTTTTTTTCTTGAAAGACTTGACCTGTATTTTCTCTAAGATTTCTGAAGATAAAACTTTAAAGTGCTCTTATTTCCATTGTTGTTGGTGAGAAGTCATTTGTCACATTTTAAAGAATTATCTGTTTCTCTCAGTGGATAACTTTAAGATTCTTGTTTCCTTTAGTATCATCCAATTTTATTATAATGGTACTACTGCAGATTTTAAAAAGTATATGTATATACTGATCTGATCATCTTATTTGTTATATTATTTATTTATTTTTAATTGCCAGAGGGTATATGTGTATGCTCTCTAGAGAGAGAAAGAAAAAGAGAAATCACTATTCATGGAATGTGGTCAAGCTGCAGTCTCTTCTCCATCTTTTCATCCTGCGGGAATTTGGGCCACAAGTATGCTTGTGCCCAGTGTATGAGGTTTTTTTTTTTCTTTTAGAGGTTTTTGTCCTATGGTGTGTACGTTCACTGGAGAGACAAAGACAGAGAGACAGTGAGAGGAAAAGTGAGAAATCACTTCCAGGGGGTATGACCACGCTGCTGTCCCTTCTCGTCCATTCTAGTCCTGCTCACACACATGCACCCAGCATGATTTTCAAGCCAATAGGTCAGAGACTGAAACCACAGTCAGCCATGTTGGAGTTCAGTTTCATCACGTCTATGCCACTTGCTGTGTTTTTTAAGCCACCCGGGCCCTGGATTTGAACTGTAGTTAAACACGTGGGATCTGAATCTCTTAACCACTAGTCTGTGGGGCCACCCCTCATACTTTTCAGTCCAATTGCTACATTTTTCAGTTCTTAGCATTCAATTTAGAACTTTAAAAATTCTGCTGGATCATTCAAGTAAGTTAGAACAAAAATACTTCCCTATTTTAAATCATGCATACACACAAAAAATTAATAGGATTTCATTTTAAAAACTATAAAACATATCATAGAAGTATCACTGTCTGCTTGTTATGCTTACATAAGGAAAGAGTTCTTTTGTTCTTTATTTAAAAGAATTATTTTATTTAACTTTATTTCTTTATTTTTATTTTACCAGAGATGGGCAGAGTGAGAGAGAGAGAAGGAAAGTGAGAAAACAGTCCTCCCAGTCTGAAACTCCAACATTGGTTGACCCTGTGAGAGTCCAGAGTCCTTAACCATCATAGTATCTGCAGGTCCCAGGAAAGAGTTCTTAAAAAAGAAACAAAAAGCATTGATAAATTATAAAAGTCTGATTTATATTGATCAAACATAACACTACAAGTGTTCATGTTGTTAAAACTGTAAGAAGATATTGATGTAAAGATAATATGCAAAACCAAGAAAATATTAGCATTAACGGCATATAGAGAAATACCTCAGATTAATACAAAAAGCACAACAATACAAATAAAAAGTGGCCCAAAGATACATAGTAACATTTTACACACGAACACATATACACATACAAAAGAATCACATACGGGCAATAAAAATAAAGGAACCTTTCCAGCAGCACTGGTGGTTAGGGACATACCATAATGAAATACCATTTGATTTTTGTTTATTTTAATCTGAAAATAAAATTTACTAAGATAATATGAATAAACATGATATTTTAGCTGTTGCTATTAGAAGTAATTTGTATGTACAATATAGAACAAAATTTGACATTTCTGGTGAAGTAAAATATTCATATTCTATATGAAACAAGTTTATACATATAATTTCTAGTGTTTTCTACTGAATTTCTTTTTACTTTAAACTAAATTAAAGCTGTATTTTACCTCGGGTCATAGGTTCTCCAGGTATTTTTTATGTATTTTTTGGATAAAAGAATAAGTTAGAAAGATTATTTCCAGGTAGTAAAAAAAAAAAGCACATGTGTATTTCTTAATATGGAGTATAATTTAGAGTTATAAATATTGAAGGAAATCTTGCTAAGAATATAATTCACTACTTAAATATTCTTGGTTTGAAAGATTTACTTTATCTTGAATAATTTTTTCTTAATAATTTCCTCAGAATAAAACTTATGCCAAATTCTTGGAAAGCACACTCATTAGAGAAACTCAGGAAGTTTTGGACATTCAGCACTATTTTCAAAACAAATGTTTCACGAAATAAATGTAAAAGAATCGAAAACATATGGATTGAGTTTATTTTTGTTTTTATTTTTTTGCTAAATCCAAAGTGTTTGATAATAATTTAAAATATTTATTGGACACAGAGTAGGTCAAGCACCACTTAGGTATTCTTTGTTATTTTTTTTTTTTAATTTTTAATTTATTTTAATTTATTTTGTTAGAGAAGTTTTTCCTATAGGGGGCGACTTATAGAAGTTTTTCCTATAGTGGTGACACTCCAACCCCTTCTCCATTCTCCTGTAAGGATTTTGGGAATACATGCATACACCCCGGGTGTGTTTTTCAAACTGCTGGGGTCTAGTGCACTAATAACACACCACCTGCTGGTCTGGAAAGTAGGCTTTTATAAAACCATATTGCTATAGTTTCTTACATCTCTTAAATGAGGTTGAAACGTATTGAAAAATTGGCCTTTGAATTATTTAGACTTGAATGAGTACTATAAATAAAAATACATTGTTAAGTTTTTAAAGTCAATTTCTTTAAAGATAACATAGTCAATATAACTTGCAGAAACTGGTGATTCATGAGACAAGTTTTTCTGTTTTTTCCCTACTGAAAAGGCAAAAAAAGCTTATTCATAATCTACAAGATGCATAAAAGTACAAGAAATTAAATTAAAACCACCAGTTTTTATAATATAAATAAGTCGATGTACATCATTGAAGTTCATTATGTATCATATATATACATATGTAATATCATTGGCCAACTGTTTTGATTAAAATTCTGGACATTTTTGTGTGCATATTTTCACAGAGAAATACATGCATATTATCCATCTTGACAACATTTATGTGTAGTCTTTCGTGTGTATGTGTATATGTATGAATACATGCAACATTACACTTATGCGTTTATAACATACTTTTTCTTTAATTCAACTAGCTCTATGGCACTACCAAGTAATTGTACCCTATTTCCTCAGACAAATTACTCTTCCAAACACCAAATTACTTGTTGTTATTAATACTTTCAACATTTTTTTCTATCTCCAACAGAAACACAAACTTCATAGATGATCTCATCATCAATTTTGCAGAAAAAGAAAATGCAATGTCCAATGAACCTCACTGTTTTCTGTGTTGTCAAAACGCCTCATAAGTGTCTATACTTCCTTGCACAGACATCTACACTTCCCTGCATGATGTATACCTGTTTCTCCTTTTTTGTATCAGAAAGAAGTAGGTGCACACTTTCCTGTCTAATCAGAGTCTCCTACTTGAATCTTGTTTTCCCTACTGTCTACCTTTCGGCATTACTCCTGTCTCCTCAACACTCAAGTTACGTGACTGCTATTCTATATTTTTATTTTCTTTGCAAAATTCCCCTTAACCCAAAACATCTTCAGATAGTGATTGGTGCCTTCTCTCTCCAAAATCAAATGCCTTGAAAGCTTTGTCTGTTCTGACCATTTTCATTTCTTCTTTTTCCAGTCATCTTGAATCTATTCTTAACTGGCCTCTTTTTTGAAAATTAAAAAGGAAAAAAAAATTCTAGAATAAATGAGTTCAGTAAAGTTGAAGAATACAAAGTCAACACAAAAACTTTAATCAGGGACCAGCAGTTGGCGTAATGGCTATGTCGCTGGACTCCCACATAGTCGACCGCGGTTTGAGTCCCGGACCTGGAGGCTTAAACTCACGCCAGGCGCGTGTGCGTGCGTGCCCAAGATCCCGAGAGGAGAATGGAGGAGAAGGGATTGCGGCGTGGCCATCCCCCCTGGGGGGTGATTTCCTGCTTTCTATCTCTCTGTCTCTCTCTGTCTATCTGGCGAGCGCACAAAAAAAAAAAAAAAAAAAAAAAAAACTTTAATCACATTTCTGTGTATTAACAATGAGTATGCAGATAAAAAATACAATATCATTTTCAGACACATGAAGTGAATACTTAAACATATATAGAGTCTGCTTTCTATCTATTATAAAATGCTAATTGAAGAAATCAAATAAGACCTAAATAAATGGTAGATACGTCATGTTCATGGATCAGAAAAGTTAATATAACAAAAACGGCTGTTCTCCCCTAGTTGATCAATAGGTTCAGGGAAATTCCTACCAAATATCAGCAATGGTTTCGGTAGACCTAGACAATATTTCTAAAATTTGTATTTAAAGTTACAGGTCCTAGAATAACTAAAGCTATTTTCCAAAGAAGAATATCATAGGAAAAATATTTCTATTCTATAGTAAACCTTATTATACTGCAACAATTATTGAAATAGTGTGGTCTCAGCAGAGGCATGAACACATACATGAATGGAGCAGAACAGAGAGCCCAGAAATATCCCCATATAAATGTGGTCTACTTATTTTTGACAAATGTACAAAAACTAATCAATGGCAGAATAATATGTTTTCGAACACATGATGTTAGCACAATTGGATAGCCATAAACAAAAAAATAAATAAACCCTCTTCTAAGCCTCACATCTTAAAAAAAAAAAAAAAGACTCAAAAGGTATCATAAACTTAAATGTAAAACCATAAAACATTTAGAAAAAGATATAGCAGAAAATGTTCAGGATCAAATGCTACGTAAAGAGTTCTTATAACTGACACTGAAAGCATATCCCACAAAGAAAAATTAATAAATTGGACCTCATCAAAATATAAGTCTTTCTTTGCGAAAGCCCATGTGACAAGGATGAAAACACAAGTTATTGGTTGGGAGAAAGTATTTGCAAACCACATATCTGGCAAAGGGTGAAGGACTAGTAAGTACAATATACAAAGAACTCTCACAATTCAATAGTAAAGAAACATACCAACCGAAAAATAGGTAAGAACTATAGAGACATGTGGGTGAAATTATATATAGATGGCAGATAAACACATGGAAAGAATTTCAATATCACAAGCCATTAGGAAAATGCCAGTTAAAGACCACATGATATTTTATTACAGAACAGCTAGCATTAAAAGTAATGAAAATACTAAATGCTGTGGAGGAAACAGTAAAACTGGATGACTCATACATTGTTGCTGGCACTGTGAAATGGTCCAACCACTCTGAAATTGTTTGGCAATTTCTTATAAAACAAAACATGCAATTACTATAAGACCCAGTAAATTCACTCTTGGGCATCTATCCCAGAAAAATTAAAGCTTACTTTTATAGATGAAATAGTATATGAACGTATACAGCAACATTATTTGTAATAGCCCAAAACTGGAAATGGCTCACATGTATTTCAAGAGATGAACAGTGAAGCAAACTGCAACCTACATAGCACAGAACAATTTGCAGTGCAAAGCAGCACCTCAGGCAAATCTTCAGAGAATTATGCTGAACATGTGGGAAAAGGCAATTTGGAAATGCAACGTACTATATTGTGTTGCTTATATGACACCTGTGAAATGACAGAATTTAAGAATAAGGAACAGATCAGAGGTTGGTAAGAGTTAAGGATCAGAGGGGAGGTATAGGAGGAAAGTGTCTATAGTTACCAAAGGGCAATATGAGGGGTCTTTGGGGTGACAGAGTAATTCAGTATCTGGACTGTGGTGATGGGTGCAGAAACATGCATGAGTGATAACATTGTAAAAAACTGCATACACTCACTAGTGAAAGTAAAACATGAATATTCTGAATAAGTTGGATAGGTCATAATGCTATCAATGTCTTCATCATTATACCTATCGTTGCATTGTTTTTTCACATGTTAATGACGGAGAAAGTATTTTTTACAACTGCATCATTTTCTGTCTCAATAAAAGCTTCAGTCAAAAGATACAAACGACATGACAGACTAAGCCAAAATTATTTTTTAGGAGGCATGTCCAAAGTAGGAAATTGTTCTGAACCCAAGAAATACACAGTAGATGGAGACAGATGGGTAGCCACCTTCAGCTCATACACACAGAAGTGAACCTGAGAGGCGAAAAGCTTTATCCAAATGCTATTCAATCACCTCCCACCTCTCATGGTATGCTGCACACAAGGTTTTAATTAGAGAGTCATTTCCTTTGCACAGATGTTTTCAATTTTAACAAACCGCAGTGACGTACGGAGAGACAAAGCAACATTCTCATCTTCAGCAACTACCTCTCTCCTCCAAGTCATAAGGGTTAAATCTTTGGATGGTTTTTAATGACTGTATTTCAAATACCAAACACCTCCAACAAAGTGATAAATATTGCGCTACAAAAAGAGATTTTTAGTCTGTAGACTAATTATGAATATGCTTTCCAAAAGATAAAGACCTAAAAACAGTAAATGCAAAGTGACCAAAAACATGCTGAATTGAACTTCGAACTGGGCTAATTAACTTTATAAAATGTAAAAAATAAAATAAAATAAAATAATAAGTTTCAGTTCTTGCCTTTATTTCTGTCATTATGGTAACTTCTGTGTTTTAGATATATTGGTTGGCTGTTTCTGATTATAAAAGTAGTAAGTGTTCAATTGAGAAATTTAGAGAAACAAACAAAAAAGAAAATGCAAAAAAAGAATACGCTTCAGAACTCCAAACACCTCCACCACACAAAACTAACCTTGATGTTTATTTTGTTTTAGTTTCTTACAGCATTTATTTTACTCAAATGGGTACATACATAGGTAGTTTAAGAAGTTTACGGGAAAATGGAATTAACCTACAGATTTATTTTGGTGCAAAAACAAAATTGAAATCCATGCGTAGATTTTTTCATAATACACTTTTCTAAGAATATTTTGAAGATTCCTCCTATTTAGGTTATAACAACACACAGGGCATGGATCTCTCTCTCTCTCTCTCTCTCTCTTTCTCTCTCTCTCTCTCTCTCTCTTCCTTTTCTTTTTTTTTAAGTTTTTTTTAGATGATGTGTGTTCTCTCTGAAAAAAAAAAGAGAAAGTGCCCCCAATGGGACGTGGTGATGCCACAGTCTTTTCCCTCCATCTCTCCATTCTATCAGGACCTCGGACATGCACGCTCTCGAACCCTGTGTGTTTCTCAAGCTGCCAGGGTTAAAACCCCAACCACACAATAGGCTGTGTGAGACCCACCTCCCTCAACCCCCAGGCTATGGGCCGGTCCTAGAGTATGTATCTTAAGGTTGGGCTTGATGAATTTTTATAGTCATTTACATCAGTGACTCACAACATGACACAAGGCAATTCCAGTCTTCTTCTCATCACCTCCCAACTGACGACTTTCACCTCTGACCTCCAGATGATAGACTACTTTTACCTGGTTTGGAAATTCATAGACGTGAAATCTGTGCTTTTGTGTATGGCCACGTTATCCCAACATTAAGTGAGACTCATCCAGTTGCAAGTAACAGCAGGTTTTCTTTTTCTCTACTATGGGATATTCCATTGTGTTAATATAAAGTTTATTTATCACTTTTTTAAAAACATATTCAACTTTATTTACTATTATTATTTTCTTTTAATTTACTGTAAGACATGTGCATATATGTACATGTGCAGTACACAGGTGCGAGAGAGAAAATGAGAAAGCAAGCAGCCAGATGTGGGACTTGAACACCAGTTGACCTTGTGGGAATCCAGCAACTCAACCACCAGGCCACCTGTTAGCCTCTATTTATCACTTGTACTAGTGGTAGATATTTAAATTGTTTCCACTGTGGGGCTGTTTTAAACAATGCTGCTTTAAACATCTTGTCTTTCTGCAGACACAAGCACTCCATCTGTGGGGTATATATCTGGGAGTGCAATTGCTGAAGGAGAAGGTACACACATGCTGAGTTTTAGCTGATACTGCCAATTTAGGAGAAGTCCACTTGCATCCCATGCTTGCTGACACTGTTTATTGTGTGTTCTTTTTCATTTTAGTCAGTCTGGTAATAACATATAATTTTAAGCCAAAATAAGAACATACTGAATCTCAAATTTTGGATCTTGAGCTTTACAGTTAACATTACATCACCATCCTTCACACGGATTTATTCCTTATCCTCATTAAATTCTTAGTTTTGACCTGTGGTTGTTGTAATCACTGCTAGCTTGATTAGCTACAAAAACAACTGCTAAAAAAAGGCTCACAAAAAATATCTAAAGCAATCACATACTGTGGGCTTTTAGTTACTTTTAATCCCACAAACAATATGCATTTGTATGTGTGTGTGTGTGTGTGTGTGTGTGCACAAGATAAAAAGTAACCTATATATTCTATAGGAAAATAGATTTTATCAAAACAATTAGAATTTGGAGGGGAGGATCCTAACTTGTCAAAGTTTACAAGAAAATGATAGTATTGTTTTTTTGCATTGGAACATGATTCATATGGTAAGATACATAAGGTTATTAGAATATATTATAAACTTCCTCCAGAAAAATACTTCATATCTTTTTGTTTTGTTGGTTGGCTTTGTTTTGGTTTTGTTATTTGTTGCTCTTGTTCGGTATGAATATTAATGATTGAGAATAGAATTAATAGTCTCATACCATGCATATTTTAGAAATCTCTCTAGTGTAAAACTTGCCAGAAACTAAACTTTACATATCGATACACTATACTAAGAATTGTATTTATATCATTCTTATTATTGTACAACATTGTATTGCAATCAATTCCTTTCTGTGTTTACTTTTTCTATCTTTGTGAGTCTGTGCATGTGATCCTGCTTTTACGTGCATATAACACCTTTTCTCTGCTTCTAAACTCTCACATATTAAAGATAATACGAAAGGAGACATACAAAACTTGACTCTAATCTGTAAGGATATGTTTCTTTAAATCTTTCTCTTGGGGAGAGGTGTAGATATAAATACACATTTTTATTAACTTGCAAATTGCAAAACTGTCTGATTCAATTATATAATCCAAGCAGGAGAGTAACTCTGAGCAATAAATACTGAAGTTTACTGGCTTATGATGTGGTTCTACTCATCATAAAAGGTGCTAGTAATTATCTTTAAAGCCTTCAGTGGTCTGGGACCTGGCTATCTTGGAACTGTATTTCATTTCATTCCCTCTCTGCAGTTATGACGGAATGAATTTGATCTTGGATTCTGTTCCCAATTCTGGCTGTTGCAGAATTAGTTACAGTCGCCTGCCTTCTTTTTGGTATTCGCTTGACTTAGGGATAAGGCCAAATCTACTTTTTCACTCATCTGGGGATACTGCAAAAACCACTCCTATATTTTATTCCAGAAGATTTCTGATGTTAATAACTCTCACATCTAGTGAAATTGTTCACTGCGCATTTTATGAAAACACTTTGAAATTATGTTAACCCAGATACTTCTCTGTTTTTCTTTTAGATATCAGTAACTAGACCACAGTATAAAAGAAAGTAAAATGCAAGGCTGGCCCCACTTCCTCATAGTTAAGGGAGCTGAATCCCTGACTCTGGTTCAAATCCCCAACCCAGCAGCTTGGAAAACAAGCCAGGAGCATATACATCCCTGCCCCAAATCATGTCAGGACAGAGACATGGAGAAGAAAGGATTGTAGTGTGACCATACCCACCTGGAAGATGCTTTCTTCTTCTCTCTCTTCTTGTCTGTCTCCCTCTTAAAAAACATAAAGAATTTTTAAAAAGCATGATACAGATTTCAAAAATTGAAAATACAGTCAATAATTTTACATCCTGGATATTTTATAAGTGACTTTTTAAAATTTAGTTTTATGGTATCTATTAGATCAATTGAATACAACATTTTTGTCCAAATGAAAATACAAAGTTTAGTCAATCATCTAGATATTTTGTCTACAGGATTCCCATTCAGGCAGAAAACAATTGTTTAAGATGTGGAAAATATATTTTGTGTGTTCCCCCTAATATAACCTCCAAGGACACTGAAACAAGAAAAAAACAAATAGAATTGGATCGATTTCTCTTGGGCACACAGTGCTGTAAAGTAACAAGATTTTGGGGCTCGGGGACACAAAAGTACATTGTCACAGGGGTTGAGATGAATATTCATCATCTATCAAACTCAAAATGTCTACTAGTGGATGAGTCATTTTCTCCCACAAAACAGTTTTCCCTGAGATCGTTCCCATTTCTGTCAACAGCACTGTAATGTCCTAGACCACTGCTACGGTGTTCCTGCAGAGGGAATCCTCCACTAGCAGCTGGCAGTACACACAGCTCCTCACGGAGCGCCAGTATCACTGGGTTGAGCTCCACTTAAAGCCAGCAGAAATCTAAGTGCATCACTCCACGAAGAATATGTTGTCTGAAGAGAGTGCTACAAGACAAACGGTGTTCCAAGCAAGCTGCAGACTAATTGGAGCCAGGAGAATTCAATTGAGCGTCAGAAATGTCTTTCCCTGAGCTCCACTGTGGCTGGACCCCAGCCATAATTTGTAAGGCTCTCCTTTCTGAAAGAGAGAACTGACAGAGATGAAACAGAGCCATGGGCCTCTGTTCATGTTCTGACTGATAAATGGACCTCTGTTTTATTCTAGATCTCAGTTCCTTTCTTGTATTCCATGTGAAATTTTTCAATTTCCTGAGTGGAAGTCTCTGTCCCATGGTCTTAAAGAAGCTTCCAGGACAGAGATTTTGCTCAGGAAATCAAATCATTTCAAATAGAATACAGGATGGGGGCTAGATATCTAGAATAAGACAAAAGCCTATTTATCAGTTAGAGCATGAGCGAATGCTAAATCAGACAAAGCTATATTCCAAACAGACAAAACAATTTATCTATTCTTGAATAAAGATTTGTCCATAGCTTAGGTGTAAGATGATAAACCTACTTATAATGAAGATTTCATATTAGATTGAATATTCTAATATTCAGAAAGCGAGAAATCACCCCCCAGGGGGAATGGCCATTCTACAATTCCTTCTACGTTCTGTCAGGATTTGGGGCACACACGCGCACACACACACACAAGCCCGTCATGAGTTTCAAGCAACTGGGGTCTGGGACTCAAACCATGGTTGGCCGTGTGGGAGTCCAGACTTTAACCACTTCACCACCTGCTGGATCTGATCAAATATTCTTGAAGGGAACATGATGTTACAGAAAGAGATAGTCAAGTTTAATCAAGACAAAGGCAGTGGAAGAAGGAGGGTGGTGGTAAGAAATGTTTAGGTTGAGGGACCAGATAATGGCACAGTGATAATGTGACTACATTCACATGGGCAAGGTCCTGCGGTTCATATCCTATGAACTCCCTGAAGTTCTGGGTGAACTGACATAACTCTGTGATCCAAGCCAACTGAAACCAGAGGTGCACTACAGCATGAGGGTCCTCTTGAAGGTACCTCTCTCTTTCTGCTTCTCTGTCTCTCATTGAATAATAAATACATGTGTGTATATATATATAATGTGTGTGTGTATATATATATATATATATATATATATATATATTCATATTCCACAAATAGGTTAGTAATTGACTGGGCACTATACTTAAGAGGGCAAGAATAATATAGGTTATCTGAATTTTCAAATTAGTAAAAGCTAAACTTTTATTACTTTACACAAGCCTTTATTTTATCACTTATCTTTTATCAAAAGGAACATAAATACTCTGTAAGTTTGACAGTAGTTTGAAACATTGAGCCTTTTTATTCAGAAGCAAATTGTTTTTTTTCATGCATTCGTCACATGAGAATTAGTCTGTATAGGGATCATGCCGCCCTGTTGTGTGAAGACCAAATCTGAGAACATGGCAGAGACGGGCATATGGCCATTCTTCTTTTGGAAATACTGCTGATAGGTTGGTTGCTGAATATTCATTAGTTTTTTGTTTGGAAGGTTTTGACTGATATTAGCAACCTGTGTCACTATATTTCTACTTGTAAATATTTTCTATTTTTATTTGATATCTCAATAATCTATGTTCCAAGAAAGATACAAATAGTTTTAAATTTAGTTTTCAGCTTTTATTTTGTACTCTTAAGCAATTAAGGGTACTGCTTGAATCTATCCTTATTCATGCTTTTAAATTTATTTATTATTGGGACTAGCAGATGTCAAAGTGGTTACGTCATTGGACTCCCACATGGCTCACTATGGTTTGCGTCCCAGACCCAGTGGCTTGAAACTCACGCTGAGTGCATGTGCGTTGTGTGTCCAAAATCCCAAGAGGAGAATAAAAAAGAAGGGATTGAGGTGTGACCATACCCTCTGGATGGTGATTTCTCTCTTTCTGTCTCTCCAGCTAGCACATGCGCCTTTATAGCAAGAATCTTTCTCTTAAAAAAAAAAAAAAAAATATATATATATATATATATATATATATATATATATATATAGAGAGAGAGAGAGAGAGAGAGAGAGAGTGTGTGTGTGTGTGTGTGTGTGTGTGTGTGTGTATGTAGGTTACAGTGTGCATACGGTACATAATTTCCAAATCCCAGATATCAAGAATGATTGTTATAATCAGACTGAGACCTTTATTCAAAATGTTTTATTTAATAACTCTTGCCTTTCCCTGTCTTTGAGTAGGACCAAGTTTCTGTTATCGAGAAAGCAGAGAATACCACTTAACCAAAGACTGACTAGATTGCTCTGAACCCAACTTATGCAGGACATCAGGTGGGTGGATTGTCCTCTTTTGCCAAATCATGAGACTGTTGGTTGGAACCTGACTGACTAATCAGTAAAACAACAGCATCTGGCTATGTAGTTGTAGGATATGTAGTAAATACATTGAACTGGACAGTCTGTGGAAGAGAAAACATGCCCACCACATCACAGTCATTTTCAAAGAGGCTTTATGTCTACCTATATACACATGTACACAAGAATATTTGTACAAAACTAAAAAAATCTCTTTCTTTATACTCTCTTTTGAAAATATTTGGGTCTCCATCTATTACATGAATTAGAATAGACAATATTATCCTTCAGAGAGTCTAATTCAGGTACAGAACTAAGTCTATAGACTTGGTTTGTCATTTATACTATCAGATATTATATTAGATCCTCATAATACTGGAAATGGCTTAATTTGGCATAACATGTCTCAAGCGGCACCAGTTTCATCTTTCCTTCATCAAAATTCTGACACTGGGTAGTTTCTTTAAAGAATGTATGAATGATGTTATGTTCTTGGGTCAAAATTATGCAAAGAATCACTTCTATTTTGTGTTATATCCCAGGTGGCATATTATAATGTAGCAATTTGTGTAAAACTGACCAATTAGTGTTTTTATAAGTATTCTTGTAACATTCATTCTCTTTTTATTCTTCAAATGAAGCTTTTATTTTCTCAGACTTTTAAGTTGAATTATTTTAAAGGGCTATTTGTACTTGAATGCAGTAATATAGTAAAATGCTTGGATATACGACAATGAATATTTCTTAGCTGAATTTAATCTTTTAATTAAATTTAGCCTTAATTCAGTACCAACATTTTTTATCGAATGGTTAACTTGTTGCTTTGTATTCTTCATTACAATATTGGTGCTGAGAGTTTTTAAAGGTAAAATAAATAAGATATCACAGAATGAAGGTGTCTGTCATTGCACACATATTTTAGGTGGGAAAGTTTGAGCTAGAGTAAACATTTTAAAAGTTATGATTAATTTTTAAATTTTAGTTTATGTTCTATTAGAGTTCAAGACCAGGTGTTTCAAAATTAAGTTGGTATATATGTCTTCCAATGAAGAGTTAGAGAATTATTTCTGGAAGAAATGAAGCATGGACATTGTAGCATCATACAGTGGTATACAAAAGTACATTACCCTCACCAAAGATATGTTGATGGCAAATAAGCTTATAAAAAGATGCTCAATATCACCAGGAAACTGCAAATAAGAATAATTTTGAGATACCACTACACACCATTAGAATGGGCAAAATTCAGAACACTGACAACAAGTGCTGGTAAGGATGTGGAGAAACAGGAACTTTCATTCACTGCTGGTGGGAATACAAATTATTGCAGCCACTATGGAAGGCAGTTTCATGCTTTCTTATAAAATGAAACATAATCTTACTAGATGATCTAGTAGTTGCACTTATTGGTATTTATCCAAACAACTAAAAGTTTTATATCCACACAAAACCCTGCACATGAACATTTATAGCAGCTTATTTTCCCCCTACAATTTCTAAAGCTTGAAAGCAACAAAGATATCTTAGTAGGTGAATAAAGTGGAATGTCATTGTGGATGCTGTGAATACGAACTGGGTAAGTACCAGACTACTTTCCATCCAGTTGGCTCCTCTGTGACCCATCCTTATCACTATCAGAGGTTTAATGTAAAGACCTTTACCTTTGTATCAGAGGCCCAAGGTCTCTCTAGTCTGGCCTACTTCCACTGCAGTGCCTTGATTTGCAACCAACTCTCCCCTGACTCCCATTTGTGTTCTGTGACTTGCCCTGTGTCACCTAGGCACAGGCGAGGGAGCACTGAAGAACAGAAAATGATAGTCAGCCTCCCAGGACCCATTCTTCTGTTGGCAAAGATGTTGCCAACTCCTTCACAGGGAGTGAACTACTGGAGATGTTGCTTCTAGATCAGTGGTGGCTGTGGTTGCCTTGGTAAGTGTGGTGGCAGTTCTAAGCCTCATCTTTTACCAACCCAAGAAAATACCAGGACATTAAATCACTAAATTGCTTTCAAAAAAAGTAAAAAAGAAAAATAAAAGATTCCAAGTATAATACATGACATGCTGGAAAAGGCAGAACTATGGAGTCAGCAAAAGAATCAGGGATTGCCAGGGGTCAGTGGGAGGGAGGAACTAGAAGGCAAAATACCAAGGTTTTTCAGGGCAGTGAAGCAATTCTTTATGATTCTGTAATGATGATACATGTTATTATACACGTTGAAACCCATAGACTATCCAACACCAAGAGTGAACCCTAATATAAAGTATGGACTTTTGATAATAATGACATGTCAACACAGATTAATTGATTGTAACAAAGGTACCACTCTGTTCCAGGATTTTGATATGGGGAAGATGATAAATACGGTGGGACAAGGGGTATATGAAAAATTTCTGTAAGCTCTGCTCAGTTTTGCTGTGGACTTAAAACAGTTCTAAAAAAAAGTACATTTACAAAAATACCACAATTCACATAGAAATATCTTTGCTGTTATTAAGTACTAGTACAAGAAATGCTGTTATTTTTCATCACAGAATAGTATATGCATCTAAAAATACTATTATACACTTGAAAAAATTGAATGGTAAACTATTTAAAACTATTTGTTAAGGTAAGCTTGTTCTCAAATTATTGAAGCTTTTATCCAGTTTGCACTGTATACCTAGAACTGCACTTGATTTATTTTATTTTTAGAAGACTTCACTAGTTAGCAGCCCAAGCATATCATCTCAGAGATCTGTTCTCTACATGACATCAAAAGCAATTTTCCTCAGGGATAACAGCAACGTGGAGGTACACACTGAAGGTTAAAAATGCACGCACAAATTATTAAATTTCATAAGAATGATTTCCTGTCTTATGTCAAAATGTATTATTACTTTTAATTTTATCTGTGGTTTTGTGGACTAATATACATGAAGCTCTGGTTTCTTTTGAAAGTAGCAGGGAGGGAAACAAGACTTGCCAGCTGTGGATGACTTGAGTCTCCAATCTGCATTTGAAATATTTCTAGCAAAAAGCCGAAGATTTCCACGTGCAGCTCTCATTTAAAAAATCTTGATTGCACAGCACCCAGTGTATAATAATATGCATACCCATTTGGTTAACAAGATATTTGAATGAGCAGAGGATATTTGCAATACTCCATAAGATGAATTCCAGAATTTGGACAGATACACACCCCCACAAAGTCAGTGTGTACTGCTTTTTAAGGTTTATTCATTTGTTTTTTCCGTGAAAGAGAGATAAAGGAAGTAAAAGGGAAGAGATGGGGGGAGAGAGAGAGAGAGAGAGAGAGAGAGAGAGAGAGATTCAATCACTTCCAGCAGGGTGTTCACATTGCAATCTACCCCCAGTCTCAGTCAGCTCAAATCACGAACACACATGTGCAAGAAGATCTTGAGGCACAAACTCGTGACCTTCCCAAGTCAGTCCAGCATTGCAGAGCATTGTGCTGCCACTATGCCCTGCAGCTGGCCCTAGCATGTATCTTTTCATACGCCTGCAATGCTGTGTCATTATGAATGTCTAGGTGGTCCTTCTAGCTGACGTTATAGTTTAACATTGACCTATATTTGCATCCTCAAAGATATTAGGTGACTCAGCAGCAGACACAGAGCTTCTCTAATCTTAGAACCCTCCTATTGTGTGGATAACATTGAATCTGAATTCCTTCTTTGCTTCCTATCTCTTTGTCTCATAAATCATTGTTATTTTAAAACAATCAGTCAAAACAAGACCATGTGTGTGAAGGCTAGATAATAATCAACTGCACCCCAGCTTATATTCTGACTGGCATTTGCAGAGGAGGACAGCTGCTACATTCATGCTTTGGCCTGATTTGAACATGATAGTTGTTGTAACAAGTGGCCTGTCTGCTCATCCCTGAAGTGCAGGTGGTTATCAAATAGTAAGATCTAAATCTGATTCCTTAGTTGACTATCAAGAGTTAGGAAAGGTGACCTATTATTTTTAATAACTCCCCTTCTTGAGATACTGAAAAGACATATTTAATGGAGATATTTCTATGTAGTATACTATTCAATATGTCTTTCAATATTTTAGAATCCTTAAACTGTGCTGCAACATCAAAATACTTCTTTTAATAACCACACATATTAAATTCACCAAAGCTTAACAAATAGGAGGGGAATTCAGAAGTTTTTAGAAAAATAGAATTAGAGTCTGAGTTTATTTTGGTGCAAAAAATTCTGAATTCTATGCAGTTTTATGTAATATACATTTTTCATTAACTTTTTGAAGACCACTTCCTGTATTTTAAAACCAATGCACATTAAACTTGTCTTTTCTTAGGAGAGATTTCTGCTACAAGGCATGTGTGCTCACCAGAGAGACAGAAAGTGAGAAGTCACTCTCCCCCAGGGGGATGGTGATAATTCCATCTCCTCCATTCTCCTCTTGGGGTCTTGGGCACACATGCACACATGCCAGGAGTGAGTTTCAAGGCTTCAGGTCTGGAACTTGAACTGCTGTGGGCCATGTGGGAGTCTTGCGATGTAACCATTATGCCATCTGCTGGGACACTGAATTTTTAAGAGTTGGTTGCAACGTGTTTTAAAAAGCTAATGTCTAGACTTCTTTATTATACATTATTAATTCTTAAATATGTCATAGTTGCAAAAATATTCTAATCATAAAGATCACATATAATAAAATTTTGGTTTATAGAAAAAAAATAGAACAGATATTCAATGCACTGAGACTTAAGAATCGAAACGTCACCAATATCCACCCTGATGATGTGCCTGACATGCTCTCAGGGGTAACAAATCTGTCCTGAATTGCCTGTGCTTTATTACTTTGTTTTCCACTCAAGTTTTACATTGTATGTTTTCCAACATACTATACTGTATCATTTTCAAGTCTTTAAAATTTAAAATAAGCCATCATGCAGTGCTTTCCCCTTTTTTTTTTCCCCAGTTTGATCTTTTTTTTTTTTTTTTTTTTTTTTTTAATTGGGTTTCATTCAGCAAACACTACCAAGTGAATGTCTTCCGGGGATTCTCCAACAGCCCAGTCTTCTAGAACTGGGCTGACAACCAGTCAACCACTAACACCCTTCAGGAAGTGTCCCTGGTCTGCACTGTTTCTTCCAGCACCTCGAATTCTAGGCGAGTGACCTTTTCGGTGAGGACTGCGGTAGTCCCTTTCTCACACCTGTACCGACCAAACTCGGTCCCCTTCTTGTTGGGCACTGAGTAGGGATGGAGGAAATCCAGCTTGCTATTGCTGATGATGCAGGATTTGTTTTTTAATAAGTCCATATGGGGGACCAGCAGTTAGCGTAATGGCTATGTTGCTGAACTCCCAGGTAGTCGACCGCGGTTCGTGTCTCGGACCTGGTGGCTTCAACTCATGCCGGGTGCATGTGCATGCGTGCCCAAGATCCTGAGAGGAGAATGGAGGAGAAGGGATTGCAGTGTGGCCATCCCCCCAGGGGGTGATTTCTCACTTTCTGTCTCTCCGTCTCTCTCTGTATCTCTGGCGACCACACGCGCCTTGTAGCGAAAATCCTCTCCAAAAAAAAAAAAAAAAAAAAAAGCCCATGTGGTATGGGCCAGCAGTAAGGCATGGATTCCCACATGGCTGACCACAGTTTGAGTTTTGGACTCGGTAGCTTGAAAATCACACCAGGTGTGTGTATGTGTCCCCAAATCCTAATAGGAGGATGGAGGGAAGAGATTTTGGCATGGCCATCCCCCCTGGTGGTGGGGGGCAGATTTCTCATTTTCCTTTTCTGTCTCTCTCCAGTGGTGGCAAAAACCTGAACAACAAAAATCAAAATCAAAAGTCCATACTGCGTCTGGGAAGCCACACTTACTGATGCCCGTGCCTAATTCATTTGGGCCCCCTGTCCTAATGGCCCTTTGTGTGACCGCACAGTCAATTGTGTATATTTCTTGTCAGAGAATCTTTAGCTTGTTTCCAAATTTTTATTACACAAAGCTTGAATGCCTCTTAACACATATGTGTTATTCTTATGGTACATAGAGAAACACAAATCTCATTTCTCTCAGCAGATTTCTAGATTGAACAGGGAATCCAAAAGAGCTTTCTATGTGCCAATGTGTACTCCTACCAGTAAGGAAGACTCGGTATTGTCAGATGCTTCTGGTACAGGCCCAAGCTGGTGACTGTAATATTGTGCTTCACTGGGATTATGTTTGATTCCACTGACTGATAATGATCCTGAGTATCTTTCCAAGATGCCCTATGGTTCTATACCTCTTATTTCCCTGTAAAATTCTTTTTCTGGCCTTTTGGATACTTTTCTGTTAGGTTATTTTTTTTTCTCCTTATTTTCTAAAGACTTAAAAAATGTGCCTTTCATATTCATTTTTTTAATGATCTAGAAGTGATTGTTTTGTCATGGGCAAAATAGAAATCTAAAATGTTCCTCATTTAGATAATGATTACTAGCACATTATGGAGTTGTTTGTGTTTTTCCTAGTAATCTGTAATTACACTTGGCCTAGGTTTCTCTTTACACATTGGTCTATTACCATCTTCTCTACATTCTTTTTCATCTGTGTTTTCTATCTTCTTCTGAACGTTATAGCTTTCTTAAATTCTTGATGCCTGGTGAAGGAAGGGCTCTTCTAGCCCAAACTGGTTCTTCTTTAGAAATAAGTTGGCTCTCTTTAGTCCTTTGTTTTTCCATATAAATTAATAAACTGGCCAGTAAGATTCATAAAAAAAATGGCTAGAGTTTTAGTAGAAATTACATTGATTTTATGGGACAATTTGCAGCCTACTGAAATTTTTACAAAATTCAATATGTACAAGACCAGGACTAAACTCCACATAGAATGTGTTTCAAGAATTGATTTGTATTAAAAATAATTATAGGGGACAGTAAGCGGTATGGGGTTAGGTGTTGGACTCCCACATAGCTGACCGTGGTCCACGTTCCAAGCCTGGTGGCTTGAAAATCATGCCGGGTGTGTGGGCATGTCTGCCCACACATGCTCCCAAAAGGAGAATGGAGGGGAAGAGATTGCAGTGTGGCCATCCTCTTGCGGGTGGCGGTGGTGGGGGGTGATTTATCGCTTTCTCTCTCACTGTCTCTCTCTGTTTCTCCTGTGAGCACATGCACACATGTTGAAAAGCTTAGTGCTCACAACCTTCAGTGTTGTATAGTGTCACTAGAAAGTGACAGAGAACTTCATTGTGCTCACTGGATTTGTATTTAAAAAAATACAAATGTTCATGTCTCTTATATTCTTGATTTTCTCTCTTTTTTTTAAAACTCAGTTTGTTATGTAAGATATTCTCAGTCTGTTATTCATGTCTCTACATCTTTCTCATAAAATTTTTCCTATTTCATTGACATATATACTTTGAGCTTTGTTTATCAGCTAGACGTACCTGTTCATTAAGTTTGTTTTAATGTGTATACACACTTGGTTTAAAGCCAATTAATGTATCGTTTTTCATCTCGGTGATGTTTTTAATGGCTTGTTGGAAAAGTCATGGTGCATTTTTACATAGAAAAGCAGATCATGACTTTTCTAATGACTCAGTATTTATACATTTCTTTTTAAGTGCTTTTGCAAGTCCCTTTAATCTTTACAGTAGCTTCTTATATTTTGTTCATGTTTTTAACTTCCAAGGTTCTTTATTTTCTATACTTATATCCGAAGTTTAAAACTTTCAGCCCTTAGAAGACAGACACTTTACATCTTTTTCTGTAGCTCTAAGGTACTTTCCTTAAGACAGAATTTGTTGTTGCTTCTTCCAGAAGCCTATATTGTACTCAGTGCTATCCCAGTATTACTTTAGAGTACATTTTTTTCTGTAGCCTCATACACATTGAGAATTATATTTCCTCTCACTATATTTTTTTCTTTTAAAAAAATCTAGTTATTTTCAAATTTACATTTAATCACTGTATATCTTTATAGTATACAACATTGCTTTTTCTAGCACAAACGCAGCACTTATCAGTCATGACAAAGGTGTTACCATATACATTATCATCAGCAAATAACTTTTCATTTTTGTGTCAGTTAAACACATTGTTTTTTTTTATTTTCACCCCTGTTTGCCACCCTCCCTCCTTCTATTACCCACCCCGTATTACCCCTATTCTTACTATCTCTAGTGTCTACAGTTACCCTCCCTATTACTATACCTTCCAAACTTTCAGTTTTTGCTATAGAGTGCAGAAATTTAGTATATATTGAATAGGGACATACAGAGTAAGTTTTTCATACTCTGGCTTGCTTCACTTAGCATTTGGAGTTTCAAATTCGTTCAATTTGTATTAAATGTCAGGGAGTCATTGTTTTTTGTGGCCGAGCAGTATTCCATAGAGTATATATGCCACATTGTTTTTTCAATCCACTCATCTATTTTTGGACATTTGAGTTGATTCAAGGTCCTAGCAATTATAAATAATTGCAATATACAAGAGTCTTTCCAACTCAGGGTTTTTCTATCTTTTGGGTAAATACCTAAGAGTGGAAATACTGTGACGTATGATAGTTCTATTTGTAGGTTTCTGAGGAATCTCTATATCATGTTCCACAGTGATTGTACTGATTCGTATTCTCACCAGCAGGATAAGAGAATTCCTTTTTCACTACAGCCTTGCCAGCACTTAACATTATTTATTTATTTTTTAAAATTTTAGCCATTCTGACTGATATCACATTGCGGTTTTGATTTGCATTTCCTTATGAGAAGAAATGTCAAGCATATTTTTATGGCTATTTGTAGGTCTTCTTTGGAGAGGTGTCTGTCAGCTCATTTTCCCATCTTTTAATTGGATAAATTAGTTTTTTGTGGTTAAGCTGCGTGAGTTCCCTGAACGTTCTGGTTATCACTCCCTTATCTCAGGTATAGTTTGCAAATATGTTCTCCCACTCTGAGAGCTGTCTTCTCGGTATAATTTTATTTTATTTTTTTATTTATTTATTTTGCCATGCAGAAGCTTCTCAGCCTAATATAGTTTCATTTGTCTATTTTTTAAACTATTGCCTGTGTTTAGGGGGGGTCTTCTTTAAGAAGCCTTTACATACTCCAAGGTTGCCAAGAGTTTTCCCTGTGTTTTCCATCAGTATTTTTATAGTTTGAGGTTTTATGTTTAGATCCTCAATCCATTTGGTTAATTTTTGTTAGTGCTGAGAAATAAGTGTCCAGTTTCATTCTTCTACAGGTGAATATCCAGTTTTGCAGCACCATTTGCTGAAGAGATTTTCTTTTTCCCACTGGATTGTCTTGTGCCCTTTATCTAGGAGCAGTTGGTTGTATGTTTTGAGGTGTATTTGTGGGTTTTCAATTATATTCCATTGGTCTACCTGTCTGTTTTTGTGCCAATACCATGCTGTTTTTATTTTTACAGCTTTGTAATATGTTTTGAGGTCAGGAAGAGAGATGCCTTCTACTTTATATCCCTTACACCATATTGTTTTGGTGATACAGGGCCTTTTATGATTCCAGACTAATATTATGATTTTTTTCTATTCCTATGAGGAACATCTCTGGTAGTTTGATTGAAATTGCATTAAATTTGTAGATTAATTTGGGTAGGGGCTACTATCTCGATTATATTAATTCTTCCAGTTCAGCAACATTGGATTTTTTTCTACTTTTTTGTGTTATTTTTAATTTCTCTTTCAAATTTTTCATAGTTTTCCTTATAGAGATCTTTGGTAACTTTGTTGAGGTTTATTCCTAGATATGTTATTCATTTGTAGCTATTGTAAATGGATTGTTTTCTTCAATTCTGTCTCAGTTTGTTTATTGTTGATGTTTAAAAATGCTGTAGATTTTTGTTAGTTGGTTTTGTATCCTGCCCTTTATTATATTCATTTATCATTTCCAAGGGTTTTTTTTTTTTTTTGGTAAATTCTTTTGGATTTTCAATGTGTAGCATCATGTCATCTGCAAATGGAGATAATTCCAATTCTTTTACAATTTGGATACCTTTTATTTGACTCTCTTATCTAATTTCATTGGCTAGAACTTCCAGTATTATGTTAAAAAGGAGTGGTGAAAGTGTGCAGCCTTGAAAAGCTTTCAGCTTTTCCCCTTTCAGTATGATGTTAGATATGAGTTTGCCATAGATGGCTTTTATTGAGGAATGTCCCTTCTATGCTTATTTTGCTGAAAGCCTTAATCATGAAGGGATGTTGTATTTTATTGAACGTTTTTTCTGCATTGATTGATATGATCATATGGTTTTTATATTTTCTTTTGTTAATGTGAGGTATTACATTTATTGTTTTGCACATGTTGAACCATCCTTGCATCCCGGGAATAAAGTCTTCTTAGTCATGGTGTATAATCTTTTTAATATGTTGTTGAATATAATTTGCAAGTATCTTGTTGAGAATTTTTCCATCTGTATTCATCAGAGATATGGCCCTGAGGTGTTGTTTGTTGTTGTTTTTTTTTGTTTTTTTGTTTTGTTTTGTTTTGTCATGTCCTTATCTAGTTTTGGAATTAAGATGATGGAGGCTTCATAGAATTAATTTGGGAGGATTCCTTCCTTTGAGTCTTTAGAAATAGATTGAGGAGAATTGGGATTAGTTTTTTTTAATAGCCTTGTAGAATTCAGAAATAAAGCCATCAGGACCTGGAATCTTCATTATTGTGAGAGGCTATTACTGATTCAATCTCATTGCTTGTTATGGGTCTATTCAGACTTTCTATTTTTTTTTTACCAACACACCAAGATTTTTGCCATTACTATTATGTCAGATTATAATTTTATATTAAATTTAGATGAAAATAATCTGGAAATTGTATTCTTACTTATATAGGAGTAGCATATTTTCCATTGTATTTACCTCTACACATACATGTATATACAAGTTCACATTTTTTAAGTACTTATGTTAATCTAGAGTGTATTGACATAAACCTTTCCCATAATTTTTATGACTACCAAAGCATTCCAAATATGTCAAAAATCTACAAAATAGTATCAGACATGCTTCACTATTGTCCACTAAGCCTGGGCACTTCTCAACAGCTTCTTCCATTTCTCTGTTATGCATGTAAACATACTTTCTCTTTCCAGCTGTTCATCTGCTTTTCTCTGCCTTTACCTCTCTTTTATGAAATGAACCTACAAAAATACCTTTGCTCCCTATTGGACCCAAGAATTAATCACCATTCTAAATTACATTTTTACCTCTTCAATATTTGTTTCTGTAGTTATAGAACACAAGTAAGCATCCATAAGCAATATATAATGCAGTGCTTTTAAAATTTGTATATATCTTGTTATCTTGTTTATATTATGGTGTAACTTTTTATCCTCACTATGCTTCATATTTAGAAATGTGGAAATTTAGCTAAGTAAATATAGAGTCAGTTCATTCTTAGCTGCTGTATGATATACATTTTATGAATAAACCAGGTAATTTTGTATTCACCTTCTAAGTGGCAGTTAAGCTGTTTCCACTTTTCCACTCTTTCAAACAGGGCTACAAAAATAGCTTTATGCACATAAACTACTGAACACATGTGAGATTATTCTCCAGGGGCGACAGTTAACCTAAAGAATGGATGATTTAGAATAAATGTTTTTCAGCATTTTTTCAGTTTTTGCCAAATTGCTATCCAAAATTATTGTACCAATTTTCACTCTCTAACAATGTATGATCTAATTTTCATCATTTGTGCCAAAATATGACAGATCTATTTATCTGTACCTATATGTTGGGTATTAAGTGGTATTTCATTATGGGGTTATGGGTTTTTTTTAATTATTAGTGAACCTGACCACCTTTGATGAGTTTATTAAAAATTCCACTTTTATTCTGTGAATTTCCTTTTCATGTATTGGTTTACTTATCTATAATTTTCCTATTTTTTGTATATATTCTGTATAATAACCTTCTGGCCCTCAAATTCATTTTTAATGAATCATTTTTATTTCTTTAATTAACTGATAGATTTGCATTCAAAGCTATTGCAAATCTAATAAACTAATAAAAATTGGTGATTTTTAATTTCTCTTATCAGTTTCAGTATCATTTATAAATGAATTAACCTGTCTAAATTAAAATTTTTTCACTGACAACATTTTACATTGTAATTAAAATGTCAGCCTATAATGTATTTTAATATGGTAGCAGATAAATTTAAGTACTTAATATACATACTATTTTTTCCCAAAAAATTATGATTCCAGGGCCAGCATGTGGCATGGAGGTTAAGGAAGCTGGATCCCACATGGCCAACTTTGCCCTTGGAGTCTCACACCCTGCAGCTTGAAAATCACACCAGGGGGATGTGTGCACATGCCCCAAATCCCAAGAGGATAATGGAGAAGAGATACTAGCATAGCTATCCCCCATGGAGGGTGATTTCTCACTTTCCTTCTCTCCCTGTCTTGCTTTGGTGAGTGAATGAGCCCTGTAGCAAAAATTAAATATACATAGATACAGAGAAATATAGATTCTTGTACTTCATTGATTCTAGAATTTCAGTAATAAGCTCTTCAATGTCTTAAAAAAAATCCTCATCCTCTCTATTCTAGTTTTTCAGAGTGCTTATCAATAAGTAAGTTGAATATTTTCACTCTGTCCCGTGGTTGTGTTGATCTCTCTTGCTTATGCTCCTAGTATTTCTTAGCATAATTCTGTGCCGTTTCTCCTGACGCCCCTTTTCTAAGTCTCTTTACCACTCTGTTATTCTTGCTAAATCTATCAGTTAAGTCTGAATTATAAAGACTGTATTTTGATCGCTTTTAAGTTCCATTGGGTTTCACCTACTCTTTTTTCATTGTGTCATTTTTTTTCTTAGGTCTTTGTGTTGATGCCTTGAAGCATTTTGATTTTATTCTTTTAAAAATACTCTTTCAGATTGACATTGGATTATTTCAAATCATTGGATTGAGACATGAGTTTTGTTTTATGCACTGATTTTCACAAGTGTTGTGCAACTTCTGAAAGCGTGACTGGTTTTGGAGGATCTTTTGGGTCCCCAATTGTGAGCGTTTCCCATAGTGTTTACTGTTGCCAAGAGCTTCAGGCAAATGACTTGCCTGGGAATAATTCTTTAGTTCATGGCTTAATTTTCTGGTTTCTGGATAATGTAAGTAGTATAAATACAAGTTCTCAACAGGTGTCTGTTTATAGCTTCAGATTTTATCAACTTTCATTTTATTTTTACTTGTGCCCAGAGCTCAGGTCAAGACAGGCTTCAATGTTGCTTTCTACAGATTTCTTTCACATTATTATTATTATATTTTTTTGTAGAGATTTGTGCCTTAGGGCACAGTGCTGACCAGAGAGAAACAGAGGTAGTGAGAAGGAAAGTGAGAAATCACCCCCAGGTGGGATGGCCATGCCGAAATCCCTTCTCTTCCATTCTCTTTCTGGGATCTTGGGCACTCACACATATGGGCTTGGCATGAGTTTCAAGCCACTGTGTCCAGGACTCGAACCGCAGTTGGCCATGAGGGAGTCCAGCGACAGAACCATTATGCTTTCTG
This sequence comes from Tupaia tana, assembly GCA_026018925.1. Classification (NCBI taxonomy): domain Eukaryota; kingdom Metazoa; phylum Chordata; class Mammalia; order Scandentia; family Tupaiidae; genus Tupaia; species Tupaia tana. Next base: position 35,837,432 of record JAKSZU010000016.1, read on the forward strand.
CTGGCCTCTCTTTCCACATTATTATAAACATATGAAACATGTTCTGATACATTTGTCCATAAATTCATGTTTCTGGCAAGCTGGTTTGTCATTGGCCTATATATTCAGACAGCTGAACCTTGAAGTCTGTGTATGCATTTCTAACCAAATTAGAAACTGAAATGACTAAAGCTACCAGCATAGCTAAAACGTTACTAATTTGCTTATCTCTACCATGTTCCCGCTGACTAATGAAAGTCTAAAAAGTGTTATGTTATTTCCCTTTATTTTACATTAATATTAGAATAATTGGTCAGCAAAACCTGTTTATCACCGTAACAATAATGGAATGCTTGAGGTTCTTCATTTTATTTAATTATCTAAGTATGTCACAAGCAATAAGATCTAGTGAAACAGTTAATTACTCAGCAGATAAATAGGGTCGTTTCATATTCACTTAGTCATGCAATGGTAGTCTGCCCAAATTCTTATTAGTATATACGAGAATAGCATTAATGTATTGTCACATGTTTGAATTACTATATATTTAGCATATGCAAGTCAGGGTGTCTACCAAATATTACAAAATTTGTAATACTACCTATTCTTCTACTTATGAGCTATATTTGCAATAATTCAAGTATATCTATCCGGTATAACACGTGAGTTTCCATGCCTGAAATACATTAAATGTGCGCTTTGTTTCTTTAATCCTGAAGCACAAGCATTGGAGTATTATTAGGAAATAGGTAACTTTCTAATTGAATATTTCCTTTTCTCACTCTGAGATATTATTTTATGCCTTTGACCAATCTGGCCCTCATTGTTTCTCCTTCCAACCTTTCTAAGTGTCCAAACGCTTCTAGGAAAATTTGTCTCTGAGCTGGTTAAAAACTGAGTTTCAAGATTGGAGAGTGACTATACCCCTGAAAGTGATGTCTCACTTTCTCTCTTTCTGTCTCTCTTTGATGAGTGCACATACCCTATAGCAAAAACCTATAAATACATAAATAAACAAGTAATTTTTTAAAAGCTGAATTTATATACCAGAAGAAGTCTTAAATCAGAACATGAATGATGGAGAGGAGAACTGAGCAGCACAGCACTAAAGCAGGCAGGGCACTGGAGCCCTGGGCATGGGCAGCTGTGCTCCATGACAAGGGCTCACAGGTGCATTTTGCTACACTTGCTGGTTCATCTCTTCCTTTTCTTCATACCTGGCTCTTCTAGCACCAAGGTTAGTAAGTCTTTTACACTTGAGGATCACAAAGTTGTCCATTTTAGTATGAGGGAGGGAGTGGGCAGAGATAAGGTACCAGGGAGTAGTGACATAGAGGAAGATTCCTTTTATACTCTTCCTTTCTGAGCCTTTTTTGCCTTTCTTAGTGTGTTTCCCTACTTCTTCAGTAGCCTATCTTCCTATTTGATCTTGATTACTAACTGCCCTTAATCCACCATTGTAGCTTCCATGACTCCAAAAGCCAGCACCTCTAACTATAAGAACTTCTTTTTTTTTTTTTTAGAATAACAAAAAAAAAAAATTTACTAAAACATAAGATTTACAGAAGTTTCCAGACAAGCCATACGCAATGGTCACACACTTCTTTGGAAGGGACGTACACTGGACAGCAAAGTCACAATGTTAATAGTAAGGGCTGATGTGCCCATTTTGGTTCAAACAATCAAGCTTGTCCATCTACAGTGTCTAAACAAAGTTAGACTTGGCTAGAGAGCATTTTCTAAAGAACTGGTTAGCTGCTTTTAATCAATGTGATTAGATCACCATAAAAAGGGGGAAAGGAGTCATAAAATTGAAATAAAACCACCTCACCTCTCAAAAACATAAAAGAAAAGAAAAGAAAAGAAAAGAAAAGAAAAGAAAACACCCAAATCCCTGCAGTTAACCCTGACAACTACCTTCTTTCTCAGTGCTTTATACTTAAACCATGTTGGAGGAAATGAATAAAAGCAGCAAGGGGCCACTGCTATTAACATTTCACAACAATCCAGATGATTCTTCTAGCCTCTGCTCATGCTGTACAACAGCGAATCAGGGCAAGAGGTACATTTGCTAATGTGCATTTAGTCACCAAAGGACTGGGCTTTTATTCTGTAATGTTTCTGAGGCTGTGTCCATTAAATACAAACAAACAAGGAAGAAGTCTTGGCGGAACAGGAGAAGCAATGCATACTCGATGATCAGATTGATTTAAATATTACAGCATATAGCCTAGTCCACGCTCTAGCTGTTCCTATGGCTTGGGCTCTGCCGGTCTTTCACTGCTCCGCTACATCATTTGCTAATGGGTCATCTGGATGGGAAGCACTTAACCAAGCCTGGATCGATAGCAGAACTGTGCAGATCTGCAGTGCTGGGGACCACTTATCTTTCAAAATTTCTAAACGTATTCTTCCCAACTGGTCTATATTAGGATGATAAATTTTGGTCATGAAATGTGCTTTATGGGCTGCCATTGGAGTTTCTTCTGGAAGGAATATTTCAAGTTTAAAGTGTCTCCCTCAAAGGGGGAATCCCGGGGGCCAGCAATGACCACATGAAAATAATGGGTGTTGCTCTCATCTAGTTCTGCTTTCGTGTCAGGAGCCAGTTCTGCCCGCAAACACTGGGCTTTGTTGATGATACCGCGGGGGAGCCTGGACTTCTTGTCAGATCCTGAGTTCAGCCTCTGGTCTCATCTCCAGCTCCAGTCTCCTCCTACGCCAACTTCTAAAATCACATTTCTTCTCTCACCATAAAAAGGTGAATTATTTGGTTCTAGATAAATAATTTGATAATCTTAAGATATATTGAACTGTCTCCCAACTTTTGTTAACTCTAGTGTCAACTTATTAAAACATTTCAAAATCCAGACCAGTAGGTGGCATGGAGGTTAAGGCATCTGGATCCCACGTGGCCAACTTTATGGTTCAAATCTCTGACTGGGTGCCTTGAAAACATGCTGGGAGTTTGTATGTGTGCCCAAAATCCCTAGAGGAGACCAAAATCCCTAGAGGAGACATAGAAGGGATTGTGGTATGGGAATGCCCCTTTTTTTGGATGGGGGGGGGGCAGTAATTTCTCATGTTCCCTGGCTCTCTTTCTCTTTGTCTCTCTCCAGCAAGTATGCATGCCCTATAGAAAAAAATATATATAAAATCCTTTTTGTCCAACCAGTAATCGTGGAAACACATGAAAGATAGTCACCAAGATGGGCACTGACCCAAAGGTCAAGGAAGGTACCAACCCCTAAGTCCTCTGAGAAGTAGCAGATGCTAAAACAATAATACCAACATCTAATGAGTCAGTATTAGACTGAATATGACCATGCACACATGGATCTGGAGCCAACAAGATAAGATCAATGTGAAGTGAGATTAGAATTAATGAGGGGATATTGTTCAAAGAGTGATGAGTTGCTGGGAAACGGGAATAATTAATGCACTGACAATTTGCCTCAAATAACTCTAAAATGAAAAAAAAAAAACTATATATAGAAGAGAATCAGCCAATTCTTGAGACAAATAGAGTCAAGATGATTTGTATTTTCAGGCATGCTCCAAAATAAAATGCTTCATCACATTTAGCCAGTACTGAAAATAAATGAAAACATTGTAATTCCCACAACTGGTTAATTGAGTACATGTTGAAAAGCTGACCTTTTTTCCCTCTGGCTCAACACAGATGTATATGATTTATTTATAATCCCTTCATGCATATATTTTCAGCTATGGTTTATTTTTTCATTGTAGTAGCAGGATTTCCTCTGTTTTCAAGCTAAAGGAGGTTTTTCTGCCCCCCATCTAAGGATCTTTTCATGGATTTTAACCTTTCTTCCTTTCTCCAAGGCAAAACTTACTGAAATTAACTGTCTAATTCAATGAAAAAGGAAATTTCATGTCTTCGAATAGGTAGGCACATCAAAGTAAAGACCACAAGCTTGCTTTTACTAAGTATTTAGCTTGGCAAAACTTGTGAACTATACTAATACAGGCAAATTCTTGTACCCCATTAGCATCTAACAGTCACAAGCACACACTTAATGCATGTACACACACAGTCACAAATACAACCATGGCCACTTATTCTAGTGTGAAATGTAAGTTAATAAAAGGGACTTAATTATTGATTGTTTATGTTCATAGAATTGATACTTTAAGCTTTCAGAGGCTATAAAATTTGAAAGCTTAGGTTTGAAGTCTTGTCTACCAGTTACAGGGAGCATAGTGTTGACCTCACTTTATTTAAATTACCTGGTCTATCAAATGGGGATAGGAATGGAATCTTCCTCATTATTTGTCAGACTTTCCCCCGATTAATGTATCAAAAGCTGAACTGAGACCATCAAAGGCCACAGTACATACACTTATTTTTATTTTTTGTAGCCCTATCACAACAGTACTAATTTAAAGTTCTTAAAAATTGTATCTGAGGGACCAGTAGATGACATAATGGTTTGTCACTGGACTCCCTCGTGGCAGACAACCATTTGAGTCCTAGATCAGAGGCTTGAAACACGCAGAGCGCATGTGCGTGTGTGCCCAAAATACTGAGGAGGGAATGGAGGAGAAAGGACTGTGGCATGGCCAACTCCCGGGGATATAATTTTTGTCTTTCTCTCTCCAGTGAGCACACGCACTCTATAGCAAAAATCTTTTTAAAAATAAATTGTGGGGACCAGCAGAGTGTAATGATTACGTCGCTGGACTCCCATGTAGTCAACCACGGTTCGAGTCCCAGACCCGGTGGCTTAAACTCATGCCAGGTGTGTGTGTGTGTGTGTGTGTGTACATGTCCGAAATCCTGAGAGCAGAATGGAAGAGAAGGGATTGTGGAATGGCCATTCCCTGGGGGGTGATTTCTCGCTTTCTGTCTCTCTGTCTCTCTCTGTCTTTCTGACAAACACACACGCCCTATAGCAAAAACCTCTCAAAAAAAAAAAAAAATTGTGCCTGACCTTAAGTAAATGCTCAGTAAATATTAGTTGTAATTAATCACTTAGCTATAATGGCATATGATTTTCCTTAAATTCATGCTCCTTTAAACAAATGTGTATTGTGAAGAATGAATAAAAGTTAAAAAAAAGAAAAATTCCACTGTCTTAGTCTGGGTTCCCTGAGGAACAGATCCTGAGAGCAGAGTGGACACATAACTCAAAAGATGGGCTCTTCCTTCTTTATTCATTAGGTGACTTTCTGCTTGAAAAGTAGAAGAAATAAGCCACTTCATTTTGGATCATCTTTCATCTTCTATAAGCATAAGTTGGTTTAAGAATGTAATAATACTTTCAAGAACAAAGACGATGCCATTATCTACAAATTACGTCACCCAACAGAGAATGTTTGTGCATTATTGAGAAATTAAAAATGCAGTTTGGGGACCAGCAGTTAGCGTAATGGCTATGTCACTGGACTCCCACGTAGTCGACCGGGGTCCACGTCCCGGACCTGGTGGCTTAAAACTCACGCCGGACGCGTGTGCGTGCGTGCCCAAGATCCGGAGAGGAGAATGGAGGAGAAGGGATTGCGGCGTGACCATCCCCCCTGGGGGGTGATTTCTCGCTTTCTGTCTCTATGTCTCTCTCTGTCTGTCTGTCGAGCGCACGCGCCCTATAGCGAAAAACCTCTCTCAAAAAAAAAAAAAAAAAAAAAAAAAAATGCAGTTTGCCGGAATACTGAACAGCTACTGTAATAGGGATCTAAATGTAAAACTTCCACCAGAGGAATAAATCTTCTAAAAATAATTATTGTTAATGTATGCATTCCACCATGTGCTAGGCATACCATGTGCCTACTAACACATTTAATCCTCATTCAACACTCTCAGGGAGATACTAGGAATCCTCGTATTTGACACATGAGGAAACAGGTTTAGAGACTTTGTATCCTGCCCAAGGTCATTCTCTGTTGATGTCAGAACCAGGATTTGAAGGAAAGCAATCAGTTCATATTCCACATGCAGCCGTGATTCCAGGCCGCTGCTTGCTTTCTTTTTCCTAACACTTAGAAGTGATTGGTTTCACGTTCTTCCTGCCCTCTAAGCAACCAGCTCCATGAAGGCAGAGCCCTGGCCTGCCTTCCTCACCCCGCATCAGTAGAATCCTGGGCAGCGTCACATGTGTCTGGAGAACAGACCCGGAGACCAATCTGTCATAGCACAGAGTCGCTCATTCCCACCTGTGTTTCTGGTGAAAGAAGGAAAAGTTGAGGTCAGTTTTACTGGCCATTAATGTTTAATCCTTCTTGCGAAGTTGACTCAATCACCAGACAGGCTATATTTTGTATTGTCATGTTTTGTCAATATGATCTGAGGTTCTACTTTATGACTCCATTCTAATCACAGGAGTATATTTTAAATTCTAAATCCATAGCCAACGTTATATTTGATATTTGATTTCCAATTTCAGGTACATTTCATTGTCCTGGACAACTTGGTATTTAAGGTAATCCAGGTTCTACTATATTCCACTTTAAATAATTTTGGAACTCCTACTAAACATAATGTTTTGATTGGAGGTCGTGTGTGTGGTGTGTTTCACATAGAGTCTTACCGTATCATGATCCTCCTTCCTCAGCCTCCCAAATAGCTGGGATTTCAGGCCATCAGCTGTTAAGGTGGGACCAGAATCCAACCCAGGCCTTCCATATGGCCTCAACTTGTGGAGAAGCAGGATCCAGCATGTGCCACCCTGGCTGGGCCTGGAGGTTGTTCTGATGAGAGTCTGTGGCTCATGCCTCTATCAGTTATGATGTTTATGTTTTTTCACCCTGGTCAGTGAAAGTCAGCTGTAAAAATGAGTCAGTAGTAGGAATCTTACGTTGTTCGGGTTCCAAAGTGTTTCTCAGACAGGTGGTAGTGAAGACAGTAGGTTTGAGAGTAATTGTTCTTCAGATAAATTATGTGTAGTTTTGATAATTCCAAAACAAAAATGAAAGCCAAGAAGAAGGGAAGGAAGAAAGCAGAAAAGAGGAGGAAGAAGCTGAGTGGGAAGAGGAAAATGGAAGAAAGGAAATGAAGGAAAGGGAGGAAGAAAGGAAAGATATAGGAAGAAAAGAAGAAGAGAAGGGTGCTTTAAGAAAAGGAGAGCTGGTGGTATGTGATGGAGTTTGTTTTATTTATAATAAATAGCTAATAAACCGGAAATATGCTGGCACTCTTTCTTTAAAATCTCTGACCAGATTTGCTGATTAATAGTCACTATGTAGGTAATAAAGTAATGAGGTAAGTGAGCACGAATATGAGAATTATAAGGAAAGAAATGATCAAGAATTTGCTTTTTGTATAGCAGCAAATAGGATTTATTTATGGGAAGGGAAATTAAAAGCAGGGTTCATTCTATTAATATCTTTCAAGAGATCTGAAAACATGACCTAGCAGACAAGCTATTCTGACAACAGCTTCTAAAGTTGCCCGTATATTAAATATTTTCCAATGAAGGAATGATGCATGTCCAAAATCATGACAATTGTTAACTGGATGCTTCACAAATACAATTTGCTGCTGGTAAAATTCTAAGTTGCCAGACACTAAAAACATCCAGCTGGTTCTCTTACACAGAAAGAATTCACCTCTTTCCCCGGTTATCCCCACCTCCACCTAGACATCTCAGCGGTGGCCATGGACGTTGCTGAAGTGTTTTTCTTTCTCTTTGTCCATGTTAGAGGGTGGCAGTGTGGGGAGATGCAGCAGGTGAGGAGAGAGAGAGGAAAGGAGAGCCCTTTGCTCAGTGATTGCACAGAGGTGACCAGGTGATGCAGACATCCCTGCTGGGTTATTGTGGTCTGAGATAGGAAACTCAGCAGTGGCCAGGATGCACCCTAAGCAGAGTGGAATTTGATCATTTTTATAAATGGGTTTTATCTTTCTATTCTAGATATTTTTTTCCCCTCTAAACAGCCAGTGGGAGGAAAGATGAGAGGAGGAAGTGTAAAGGCAACAAGGAGTTGAGAATTTTTTGCACCAGGTGAGTAGGTGAGGCAGGTACCAGAACACAGAGACAATAAGGGCTGCTACAGCGACAAGTCTCTGGTAGATAGCAATCTTCCCTCAGCTTTCCTTCAATCTCTCTCTTCTCCCCTATCCCCTCTGCCTTTCTCCTTTGAAGCCCTGTGTATGATTGCCAAAAACCACATTTCATTCCCTTCCCAGGGGCTGCCACATGCTGTGGTCACAGGCACTGACTATCATAGAGGACATGGTACAAGTTCCACACAGCTTGTGAGGGTCTGCATACCTGGGAAAGAAAACGTTCACAGGAACTCAGGTCTGTGAGATGAATTCAAGGTGATTTTATAACCACTCATCTTAAGATATTTATCAAGAGTCTGGAAGACCCATAATTTATCTCCCCTCTTCAAAGGGGCAGTCTAATACAGAGAGGATCCCAAGACTTCTCTGCAGATGATTCACATACTTCTTAATCTGATCTCTAGGATAAGTTCTTGAATTTTAGTAAAGTTACACATCAGGCTTTGTGAGTGAGAAACTCTAGAGGCACTTTCTGTTCAACTGTAACAGGGAATGAGGTTTATACACTGCAAACTTTGATCCCATTCTACTGGTTTCAACCAAATGCCTCTTCTGTTATCTACCAAGACTTACACCAAACATATCCAGGTCTCCTCCAAGTGGGCTCTGAGAGTGCTGAGGTCATTTTGTATGGGCTTCTGTAGCTTATCTTTGCTTCCCCTCCTGTGTTTGGGTCTCAGTAGGGGCTCCATGAAGACAAGGACCCCATCTGCCTTCTGCTCTCCAAATACAGAATTCTCACAGTGCCTGAAACAGAGTATGCATTTAGTTAATACTCTTCAGGAAATGGATCTATGACTTCTTAAATTAGAAATAACCCGTTCGATCTTAAAAGGAAGGTATCGATAATAGACAGAATATGTACACCCTCTCAAAGATGTTGTCATAGAGGAAAATTGTCTTTTTCCTTAACCCATCCTAAGTTTATTGGCTGGGAGTCTGTAAATTAGTATGACAAAATACAGATTACAAAAGAAAAACAAGGACGAGCAGGTGGCATGGTGGTTAAGGCACTGGACTTCCACATGACTGACCACAGTTCGAGTTCCACAACTGGCAGCCTTTATTCTCTCTCTCTCTCTCTCTCTCTCTCTCTCACTCTCACTCTCTCTCTCTCTCTCTGTTTGTGTGTGTATGTGTGTGTGCATGCATGTGTCTGGTGGGCACACATGTGCCCTGTAGTAAATTAGAATATAATGATAAATAAAATTAAGTAAATAATTAAAAAAGAGAGAGAGAGGGAGAAACAGAAGTTAACTGGCACAAGCATCATGCATACACACAGGGAAACCCAGCGATGAATAAGGGAGTTTCATTCTTGGGTTATATAGCCTCGTAACAAAAAGCAATAAACTTTCAAATAAATGACAAGTAAAAGGAACAGGACTTTGAGTTTCTAGGAGAGGAAAACTGATGATAAATATACAGGGGAACTAATATTAGACAAGAGCTGACGAGTAAAGGTTGTTATGTAGAGTTCTTTAGTTCTTCCAGGCTGAAAAGGGTCTGAAGCTATCTCAGATGATTAACTTCTATCCTTCCCAGTAAAGAATAAAAGAAGACACCTTTACAAATGTGTGTCCTGCCTTATACAAATAAGGGTAGACATGGGGTTTTTCATTCATCTATTTCTCAACTATCTTCAGTTCAAAATAGTTCTTATGCCCTTCAATACCTACATCCTAATCTAATCAGAACCTGCGACCATGTGGAGTTACCTAGCAAAGGATAACCAAGGCTTTTGGAATTAGCCTGCCAATCAGCTAATGTTGAGATGGGAAAAGGAACCTGGGTTATCCAGGTGGATCTAATGTAATCAAAAGGCTTCTAAGTAGGATGTAGGATGGGGAAGCAAAAAGGTCAACATTAGGAAGATATTTGAAGATATGAATCTGTTGTCTTTGAAGATGGAGAAAGGGGTCACGAACCAAGGATATAGACTGATTCTAGAAGTTGGTAAAGATGCAGGGAGAGAGAACTTATTTTCTGCTCCAAACTGCAAGAGTGCTTAGCTGGAACGCTCTGTAACAAAAGCCAGATGAACCAAAGAACAACAAACAGAAGTTTAGTAACATGTGTAAATCTCATATCTAGCTAACGGAAAGAACTTAGAGAAATAAGTAAATCTCTGTAACACTTCTCAAAGAATTTTCTTAGACTTCAGGCTTAAATACTGTCAATTGATGAAACAAAGGGTGTGCAAAAAACTGAGTGGATGAGCTAACCGGGTAAAGCACCTTAAGGAGGGTAAAGTTTGCTGTGCAAGAGTAAGTTGATGCTTTCTCCTACCATAGGTAAGAGTCTCTAGTAATTCGGTGGTCTTTCTCTTTCTGGTGTTCAGTTTCCTTTATAAATGTAAATTTATTTTACAAAAGGATGAACTCTTTAGAGCTTCTGTGACTGAAGTCTCTCAAGTGAATCAAGATATTATATTTTGAGGTGGTGTGTCCTGAGCCCCACAAAGATAAAGAAAGTTTTAGTGAAAAAGCATATTTAAACATTTGGCAAAGCTGATACAGTAGGCCTTACTTAAGGCCAGGCAATGGCAATAGGTAGAAGGGCCCTACTATGAGGCCTTGAAGGGAGGGAAAGAGGAAAGCTCAACCTTACCCTGACTCGTCAAGTGGGGATTTATAACCAGGAATAGGAGCAGGGTTAATGAATGTAAAATTATATACTAAGAGGAAACGTTAAGGATAAGGGGATTCTGGCTAAACTGACAATGAGCTTATTGCTGAAGGAAGGCCAGGGTGGGGGGTTTTTCTCTACACTGACTTATCTGAATTCTTGCTAAAAATGGATTCAAGAATAGAGAGTCAAAGTCAGGATAGTCAGAAAGGACTCACACGAGCCTGACTTAAGCTTGAGCCCAAGGAGAGTGTCTTTATCAAAGCAGATTCTCTTCTAAAGCATCCAGAAGGGACACAACACTGCTGACACTTGATTTTGGACTTCTCACCTCTAGAACTAGAAAATAAACTTATGCTCTTACAGCCACTAAGTTTATGATAATCTGTTTCAGTAGCCATGGGAAATTCAACAAGTATCATTGTGTTCAGAGCTGACCACATAAAAATTCTGGTGTAACTTCCATTTTTCTTCTCATTACTCCTTTTCTTCTACTTGAGGCAGTGTTTGTTCCCACTGGTAATTAATTTATACTGCTCCAGAACTAACTTATAAAATCTATTTTCCAAAAGGGGAATTTTTTTCTAATTTCAATGCACAACTCTGGCAGTTCAAAACCTTTTATGATCAAATAAATTGAGTGTCCTCTAACTTTCAGATTACTCAGTGTTCTTTCTACTAAATGTTTTTAAACAAATTGAAGGGGAGGGTAGTTGATAGGATAACTGAATCATTGAAATATTGATTGAATTGAATTCTTTCATCAGTTTTTGTGGTTGGAGAATTCAATTTAATCGAATAAAGTTCCAAATCGTCTGGTGAGTATATATTTTAAAGGAAAGAGAAAAACAGATTATCCTAGAAAGTTAGAATCATGAGCTTCTTTATAGGCTCTTAGAGCATAAATTCTTCACTTAACAAATGAGGTGATAGTTAATCTTTTGATTGACAATTATTGGTACTTTTGATGAAGACCCTACAGGGTATCTATTACAAAGTGCTCCTTCTGCAGATGAGAACTAGGCCCAGAGCGGAGAGTTTACTTGCATGAGTTTCCACAGTTGGCTGGTGCAAAGTGAACCTTGGGTCTCAAGTCAAGGAAGCAATAGGTTGCAATATTCTTTTTCACACTGTACATTTCTTTTTAAATTTTTCTCTATTAATTATACAGTGTGTGTGACAGAGAGAGAACGCTCTACACACCTCAATCCCCCTTCTCCAGTCCTCTGGCTTGTTAGATCTTAGGCACTCATGAGCATGCCCTGTGTGTTTTAGGCCAACCAGGCTAGGGCCAGAGATCCAAATGGTGGCCAACATGTGGGGTCCAGCTTCTCTGGAGCAGTGCATTACTGCTGCACCATAGAGCTGGCCCCCATGTTGTATTCAGACATTGAATTCACTCCAAAAACATGGACATCTAGACCATTTCTGTAACTCGCAAAAGCAGACATTAGAATTCTTCCCTACCCTTCTCCCAGGATAGAGGCATAAGCTCTTCACTTCTCTTCACCTAGATTTCTTTGCTTTTATGTACATTCATTTTTACAGCAAACACTTAGGAATCTTAGTCTTTAAATATTCAAGGGCTACTGAGAATCTCATTTCCTACAGAGGTATTATATAAAGTTCATGGGCTGAAGTAGAAAGTAGTGATTTATGGGGAAAAATATGGAGAAAAAGAGATACAGTAATGCAGACCAGATTCCATGAACGAAAGCAGAGTAGAAAAGCTTTTTTACTTTTGCAGTATTTCTCCTTGTCATGATTTGTGATAATACCCTATAGTGGAGAATTTGAAAATACACTCAATTGTCAGAGCACCAGTATTAAAACGTCCGTCTTCCATATGTCTGTACTTTGACATTCCATACATATATTCTGCAAGCAATATGATCAAGATCAGAGAATTAAATGGCCACCTTTGCGTGGTACTGTTTAAGTGACCCTCAATCTCAGTCTTCTGGTGAGTTGATTTTTTTCTTCTCTGCTTGACTATGTATAGGTATTGAAATATGAAGGTATAAATCAAGTACACATCAAAATGTTTAGACAGTTCCTAACACACAGGCCAAAAGACAGCTTTCAAAATAGTAAACTAAGGAGATATGTTAGCTTAAACTTAGTAGAATAAATTGGCACACAGATGTATGTTCAGAAATAATTTGTATGGTGTTTATATGATAGCTCCACAATATTTTCAAGATAAAAATAGAAAAATGAAAAAGAGGAAGTAGTAAGCTAAGTAAACTCTTTCATATCCCATTATTAACTCCAACAAGGCTAAAATTGCCAAATAAGTTACACTATTGTCTGAGTCTCATATAAATTTCTATGCTTGTTATGACTGATGGATTGGAAGTCATGTTTAAATGTGTCAAGCCTAATCCATACAGTTCTTGGAAAAAGAATAGCTAGGATAATGCTAGCTGTTGTAACAAGCATGTATACAACTATAAAAGGCTCCAATACCATAGAAGTCTATTTCTTGCTTGAGATATGTGCAAAAGTGGATGTTCCCAGTTGGTGGATGGTTGTCTTCCAGGAAGACTCAGAAAATCAGGTTCTTACAGCTTATGATTCCACCAGCTTTAACATTTATAAGGCTACCATTCTGGTATGCACTAAGGAAGTGAAGAAGGAGAAAGCCTCTGGATTGTGGATAAGTTTTATGCCTAAAAGTGCTGAGTGTCACTCTGGATGACATTGTGTTGTCATATGACCACTTGTGACTGCAAGAAAAACTGAGAAACACAGCCCTGCCACTTTTCCAGGAACAAGAAGACATAGTGACCAGCTCCTTGGTCTCCACCACCAAAAATACAGGCCCAATCAATCTGAAAAATTCTGTGACAGCTCCCAGAAGCCTTTGTTTTTATCACCTCTGGCAGCTGAATATAATCTTGGCCAATCAAGAATCATAAATGTTTACAACTAAAAGAATAATCAGAATTCAGCTAAAAACAAAGCTCAGGAAAGTCAAATTAATCTTTTAAGACCATGCAACTTAGCTAGCAACAAGGCCAAAGCAGTTTTTGAGTTATTAATGTTTAACATAACATTCGTTCAAGTGTAGTTCATAATTAAATACTTGATTTTTTTGTCCTCAGCTTTCTCTTGGAATTATTAAAATGGACAATAATGAATCACTAAAAATTCAGAGAAAATAATAAAAACCTAGGGACTGTGTTTATTAAAAATATATTGCAGGGACCAGCAGTTGGCATAATGGCCATGTCACTGGACTCTTATGTAGCTGACCACAGTTCGAGTCCCACACCCAGTGGCTAAAACTCATGCCGGGTGCATGTGCCTGCATGCCCAAGATCCTGAGAGGAGAATGGAGGAGAAGGGATTGCGGTGTGGCCATCTCCCCTGGGGGGGTGATTTCTCGCTTTCTGTCTCTCTGTCTCTCTCTGTCTTTCTGGTGAGCACACATGCCCTATAGCAAAAACCTCTCCAAAAATTATATATATATGTGGCAAGCATTAGGTGAGCCAGTGAATAACTGTTATTTAGACATCCTCAGCTCTTTGGAGGAAGACTACTGCTGAGTAGAGATAGTCACATTCTTGGCTTACTCACATTTTCCGTACTTTACCAAACTTATAGCAATATCATTTATAAATATAAGAAATGGAAGATAAGTACTTTCCTTTAAGCAGATAAGGCGATATTTTGATTCTGTGCAAGAACCAACTTCAAGATGTTAATGAAGTTAATTACACTTATTGTCAGCAGGAAGTATTCAATACCAATTATGTTAAAGCAACAGTGTCCATTTTTTTGGCAGATATTTTTAATATGGAAACAATGAACATTAAATTCTATTTACCAGGTTAAATCATTTAGTTCGCTTAATTGAACTTTATAGTTAACATCCTATTTAACTCACTGGGATTTAGTACTATTTCTTTATTGATACAGAAACATTTCTTTTTTTCTTTTTTTTTTTTTTTTTGGAGAGGTTTTTGCTATAGGGTGCGTGCACTCGCCAGACAGACAGAGAGAGACATAGAGACAGAAAGCGAGAAATCACCCCCCAGGGGGGATGGTCACGCCGCAATCCCTTCTCCTCCATTCTCCTCTTGGGATCTTGGGCGCGCACGCACACACGCCCGGCGTGAGTTTCAAGCCACCGGGTCCGGGACGCGAACCGCGGTCGACTACGTGGGAGTCCAGCGACATAGCCATTACGCTAACTGCTGGTTCCCCAGAAACATTTCTTGAGATCCAAGGAAGTGTCAGTGAATGTACTAAACACAAAGTTTATGTCTATATTTGACTGGACTATTATGCAGTGTATTCATGCTGAGATGATTCATTTTGTATGTGCAGTGATTAAATGAAAATAAATGGAAAATAAAAGGACTTGTTCTCTCCTACAAATGTATTTGATTATTTCTTTGCCTTCTTATTTTATGTGAGAGGTGGAGGAGTGGTAATTCCTTCTTCTGATGAATTCAGATCCAATAAATGCATCATGTATCATGATGTTTGCATGGAATTATGCTAGGGAATTTAACAAATATGTCTGTTCTGCTGCTGGGGTACCTGTAGTCCACTTGATGAAAAGTAGGGGGGACTCTGCTCAGAAACAAATACTCATGCCCAGAGGTTTTTATGTTTATAACAAAATGAAAATGCTAGCAAGATCACCTTCTTTTATAATGCAGCATGATCTCACTATTAAATGGTCAATGTGACTTTATGAAACAGTATAATATAATCCCACTTTGGTAAATAAAATGTAAATTTGACTAGAAGAATATATTCCAAAAGTGCTAAAGGTTGTAATGTCTAGGTAGCAGAATTATAGGTGATTTAAAAACCTAAGTGGTAAACTTTATTTTTTCTGTTCTCAATTCTTCAAAAAATACGTGTGTGTGTGTGTGTGTGTGTGTGTGTGTGTGTGTAGGTGACGGGCGGTGGTCAGCAGGTGGTATGGAGTTTAAAGTACCAGATCCAACATGGCTTGCTGTGTGCTTGAAAATCACACTGGGCACATGAGCATAAGTGCCCAAAATCTCAAGAGAAGAAGTGGAAGAGATGGGACTGCAGCATGGCCATCACCCCTGGGAATGATTTCTCACTTTCCCTCTGTGTGTGTGTATGTGTGTGTGTGTGTGTGTGTGTGTATGTCTGTTTCTGGCAAACACAAGCACCCTATAGCAAAACAATTAAAACAAACAAACAAAAACCTGGGGAAAAGTGAGGAGGGCATGTTTAAGGCAAGAATGTTTCTCATTTATTAATTTGCCTAGGAGCACTTGAGCTCTTCCTGTATCAGGCATGCTGACTAGCCCCGGATGAAAAATGCTACATGCATTAGAAAACGGTCTTCATATTACTTAAAGTCTGTTTGTTTGTTTTATTTATGTTTTAATTTGGCAAGAAATATGTGCACTCAGTGGAGAAAGAGAGAGAGAGAGAGAGAGAGAGAGAGAGAGAGAGAGAGGGAGAGAGAGGATAGAGTGAGAGAGAGAAAGAGAAGGTGAGAAAGCACCTCCCAAGCAGGACAGTCACACTGCAGTCCCTTCTCCTCCATTCTCCTATTTAGATTTTAGGCACATACACACATGCACCTGGCATTTTTCAAGCTGAGTCCAGGTCTTGAACTGTGCAGTGCGTCATGTGGGATCCAGCCACCTTAATCACCATGCCACCACTGGCCCCATAAAATCTAGATTTTTTAAAAATGTCAATTCCACCACTTTAAGCTTACAGAAAGCTCCAGCTCCAGCCGCAAATGTATACTCTTGCCTTGATTACTATGTGATGGAAAAGCAGAAAAATAATGTCCAGAGGTTTTGAATCACTGAGTTAAAATAGAATTTAAAACATTAGGAACCAGCAGTTAGTGTAATGGCTATGTCGCTGGACTCCCACGTAATTGACCGCGGTTCGCGACCGGACACGGTGGCTTAAAACTCACGCCGGGCGTGTGTGCGTGCGTGCCCAAGATCCCGAGAGGAGAATGGAGGAGAAGGGATTGCGGCGTGACCATCCCCCCTGGGGGGTGATTTCTCTCTTTCTGTCTCTATGTCTCTCTCTGTCTGGCAAGTGTACGCGCCCTATAGCAAAAACCTCTCAAAAAAAAAGAATTTAAAACATTTAGAAATTTCATATTATTTTTGACTTAAAGTACTATTCACCAATGGTTTTAAAGATTTTTCTTTAAATGTTTTCATTCATGTATAAGAACAGTGTATCACATTGATTGCTATGTTTGATGTATAACATACATATGTGTGTGTGTGTATATATATATATTTGTATTCATGAGATGAAGAACAGTAACTGCGAGCAAATGCAAATATCAGGCCTTGAACATTCTGCTGTGAGTAGGGAAAAATATGTGTGTATGTGTATAGGCGTGTATGTGTGTGTGGTGTGTGTGTGACTTACAGAAATAGACAATGAGAATTTGGGAGAGAAATATAGTGTCTAAATTAAGCAGATAGGCAGTTTGAACATAACGCCTCTGAAGGAGAAAAGATTAATTTTTTAAGATTATTTATTTATTCACTGAGAGAGAGCAGGAGATAGGAAACCCTCTGACCACCCCGAGGGTGCTGTCAAGCTGTGATCCACTCTCCCACCAGCCTTCCAGTTATCCAGGAACACAGGTATGGCCAACGAGTTCAGGCTGACTGGGAAATGAACCCACATGAATGAAATGAACTGGACCTGAAGAATAAATATTTTTAAGGTTTGTTTTGTTGTAAGACATTTGAATCACTTTGTTCTGACCCTTCCATTTCAACCTCTTGAGTAGCTGGAGCGACAGAAGCATGCTATCATGGCCAGTGTTTAGGGTGGGCTGGAATCAAACCTGGACTCCCATGTGGCCTCAGCCTTGGAGCAGCAGTGTCAACCAGTGTCCACCACAATGAAGGATCTAAAGAGTTTGTTTGTGTTTCCTCTTATTATATTTGCATCTGGATGGGATAATTTGAGTATAACTTAATAAACTTATATTTAGAGGATTAATTAATTGTTTTAAATAGTAACTATCTGGGCTAAACTACAACGGCAGGGTTCAGCTGCTCTTCCAGGTTAGCCAAATATCTTTTAGTCTGGAAAGATAACTAGAAATTACATCAAAACAAGATTTTTGTATGTGTTATCTAGTAAGTCTTCATTTTTTTCCCAGACCAAAAAGTCCATCAAAAGTGACAGCTACTTCTGCTTTTTATCCTGACCAGAACATGAAAAGCAAGGTCAAAGTTTTGCTGTAAAAGTCCCATGGAGTGTTTTCCCTCTTTCTTTTTCCCCTCTTTCTTTTTCACAGCAGACTACTTTGTAGTGGCTTGAATTTAGGGTGAAATTTGAGATCTGGCTTGCTTTCTTGGCTGAGCTGGAACAGCTATCTTTTGTTTATTTAAACAGAAATATCAACTTTCCAATTTACTCTCTGAAATTGGTTGTTGTAGCTCCCTGCTGGACTGGAAAGGCACCATCTGTTTTAATAACACTCATGGTGAAGGGGGACAAGGCTGAGAAATGCAACTGGGGGAGCTCTGAGCCATAGCCGTTCCGCTCAGAGGAGGGTCACCTTTCAAGTTCGTGGAAGTGGGTTAAACCTCAGCCATTCAGGTACAGATTGGGCAACACAAACGCACACATTCTGGGGAGGATAGTCAGGTAACTTGTACATACAGGCAAACCAAAACTGAAAAATTATCTAAATATCAGTCAAGGAAGAGAAATGTCGACAAGTAGGAGAAAAGTAGCACAGTGAAAGAAATAATAGGTCCACTTTGCTTTTATCCTTTTCCTTTTTTAAAACATACACTTGTTTGTTTTCTTTGGCTTTTGATCATTACCGGAAGATGAGAAATTCTCGCCATCAAGCCCAAACCTTACCAAACCATTACTCTCTGGACATTAGAGGGTAGAACTTCCTTTTCCTGACAATGAAACAAAGATCATTCTTCTCAGCTTTGAATACTGCACACCATTCACTCACTGGCTGATCTATGCTTGACTGGAATTGGGATTCAGTAACTAAACTGAATTTCCACAAACACACATATGCACATGCTCCTCAAAAACCAGATGTGCACACAAACACACATAGACACAAATACAAACATACACAAATGTATAACACGCGCAACCACATAAAAAGACATGTATATCCACATAAACAGATGCATCACACACAGATTCACATCCATTCGCACATCCATACAAATACGCATGTGCACACAAGACCTACATAAATACACAACATGCATATGCACGCATTTGAGAGGCTCCAATCCTGCAGGGCAGAAGTGTTCCCTGCTGTTGTAACACCTTCCCCAAACACCTTCCCCAAGCAGCACCTGCTGTCCTGATTCGCCCCTTTCTTCAATGGTCTGAAATGCAATGAATACTATCTGGAGTCAGTCTCGCTAAAAGCAGTATTTTACCATATTCGACTGCATCTGCCTCTACTACCAGTCGTGGTATTTCAATGTAATCCTAAAAATGCCCAGGAGTGACTTTGCAAAATTTAACCAAGTATTGTAAGCTGAGCTTGGAATGAGCAGGTGCTCTGCTGTAAAGATAAATCTGATGCTGTTCCTGGCATTGACTTCTTTAGCATCTTATCAAATGCCCTGTTGTAGCAACAGTCTCTTTCTGTTTTCCCCTTCTGCTTAGCTAGAACATGACTCAATCCGCAGACCAAGAAACCGTGGTACAATTACAACATTCAAAACAGCTTGTGTGTAATGGCTCAGAGCTCTTCTCGAATTGGATCTTGCATCTCTAAGCTAAATGCAAGTTAACGGATTCCTAAAAATACCCCCTGACATGAGTCATCTTCTTCCAAAGAGCTCTGGAGAATGTTTTCCACAGAAGTGGTAAGGCACAGACCCTGGGGAGCCGAGGTCTCTTCTGAGTCATGTGAGTGACTTGCGTCAGCTGCAGACTATGTTATATTCTCCATACTCCCTGGCACGGAACTGGAATAGCGCGAATGATTTGTTGAAATACAAACCTCTGCAGCAGTTTCAACTATGCCTCCAACGCCAGTTCCCAAAACACAATGAATCTGTGCCAAAATAGAGGTGCTTCAGGGCGCATGAAGTGCAGGCCATTCAAGATGTGCTTTCTCCCAAATGAGAGACAGGAAACCCAGAGCCAGAAACGAATGTCACAGCCTCTGGCTTGAGACAAGAAAATTGCCCTTCTTAAAGCTGTCCCTTCTGGAGACTCAGTGCTGAAAGTTAAGTAATAGGTTTGCCTCAGGAGGTATGAGTGCAGAGAGATAGGAAAAAGGAATATTGAAGCTACCCTGAAACAGTTGTTGAATAAATAAATCGAGAGGCTGCTGAGGTTCCTGTGTCCACATCCACTCTGGCTAAAAGTGCAAATTTGGAAGTGGGCAGGCTCTACACTGGCTGTGGTTACTGAGCATAGGTTTATTGAGCCGAGGCTTATAGGGTTTCAGGCTCTAAGAATTTTAGTTGTTACACTTTATTAAAGGATCCTGGATGATATGAGAAACCAAAAACACTTTCTATTAGTGGGATTTCAGGCATGTGAGTATGTGTTTTAGGAGAAGAGAACATTTTTAACACTCCTGAAATTATACAGCGTAAGATCGCTGCTCGGTAAACCCACTAGGACAAAACAGGTGCTTCAGATCTTTCTTCAGATATGTAGGATATAAATGATGCAAGAAAAGCAGGCAAATGCTGATCTTGATGACTAGCTTGACAGTAAATCATGCACTTTAGATTTGTAAATATAATATTTAGAGGCACATGACCCTGTTGATTCTCTAAGAATTTTCTGTTTCTCACAGAAAAACAGATCTTTAAAATCTTGCTTTTTTGAATTAAAAAATCCAATACTTCCTAGTTTCCAAGTTAGAGCTCTTACCTCATAACTATACATGATTATAAAAAAGCAATTTAAAAGTCGTGTGCTTAATTTAGGAATTTTCCAGATTAATATCGTTTAATCTAATATAGGGTTAAAAGGTTTTCTAAAGACAATTTAAGAGTCTACAGTTTTTGAGCCAAATTTAAAAGCACATCTTTTACTAGATAATCTGAAGACATAAAAATTAAAATAAGTTTGAAAAGCAATCAACTGATATATTTATTGTATTGAAATTCCCATGACAAAATAACCATCATTTCAGCTGTTTAAAGTGAACAATTCACTGGCATTTAGTGCATTTGAAATATTGTACAACCATTACCCCTATCTAGGTGCAGAAACATTCCCATCAGTGCAGAAGGAAACCCAGGGGCTCATTAAGTCACTCCCTATTCACCTCTCCCACAAATCCTTATAACTACTAACTTGCTTTCTGTTTCCATAGATTTGCCTGTTTTGCACATTTCCTATACATGGGCTCATACAATATGTGACTGAATTATCTTGATTTCTTTCACTGAGCATGTTTTCAAGGTTCATCCATGTTGTAACAAGTGTCAGTGTTTCATCCCTTTTTATGGCTGAATAGAAATCCACTATGTATGGATATACCACATTTTGTTTATTCATTTTCTATGGATGGGCATTTGACTTTTTTCCTACCTTTTTGCTACCATAAATAAAGCTTCTATAAATACACATGTAAATGCTTTTTTTGGATACATGGTTTCAATTCTTCAGGGTATAAGCTGAGAAGTAAAATTTTTGCTCCATATGGTAAGCAGAATTTCACTTTTTAAAGTTTGCTTCTTCATTACTAAGAAAGACAGCATCCCCAACAGGATCTTGGTGCTGTGATCCACCACCAGCGTCAGCCAGTCCTGGACCATGGGCTCATACTTGCTTGGTGTACTCAAGGAAGTCACCCCAGACCCTTCCCACGTGAGTCAGCCTCACAGAGCATAAATGTCTACCTCTGTGCTACAATCTGGCTCCTGTCTTACTGTTTGAGCAGCTGCCTAGTTGTTTTCCACAGTGGCTCCACCATTTTAAATTCCCACCAGTAATGTGTGAGGCTTCCATTTTCTCCACATTCCACATTTCCACCAATACTTGTTATGTTCATTTACATATATACATATATGTATGTACATATATATATATATATATATGTGCTGCACATATACGTGTATGTGTGTATGTGTATATATACATATGTATATACATATATACACATATGGAGAGAGAGCATGCACCATCCTAATGGGTGTGAAGTGATATCTTTTTTTTGAGAGAGAGGAATTTTGGCTATAGGGCATGTGCACTTGCTGGAGAGATAGAGACAGAAAGAGAGAAATCACCCCTCCCCCCCACAGGGGAAATGGCCACTCCACAATTGCTTCTCCTCCATTCTCCTCTTGGGATCTTGGGCACACATACACACACGCCCAGCATGAGTTTAAGCCGTCAGGTCCAAGACTCAAACTGTGGTCAACAATGTGGGAGTCCAGCAACATAACCATTATGCAATCTGCTGGTCCCATAAAGTGGTATCTTACTGTGGTGACAGGTTATTAAAATGCAGTTTGAAGCGGCATCAGAATTACTGTTTAATGAGCAGGGTAGGTGAGCAGACCAGCAGACCCATTTAAAAAATTTTTTCATTTAGTCTTATAAGAATATTTAGTCCTGTCTGTGGCAGTAACTAGGATTGTGGGGAGATAGACCCTGTACCTGCATATGTTTGACTAAATATATAACCTCCATCACCTTTCAATTCCTCAGAAGGAACATACATATTTTATCCTTCACATTCCCATTTCCTATCTATTTCTTGACTTATTTCAATCTTCTACTCTCTCAATGCTCAACAGTGGTTTCTTGCAAAGGCCCTCAGTGCTGTTTTGATTTCTAATTCTAGTCTCCCTGCTCCTTGGCCTTCTGTTGGGGTTGGCTCCATTGACCACCCCTGTGGAACCTGCTCTTCTGTTATTCTCACAGCCACTCTTCTCAGTCTCACCTTGTTTTCCCTTCTGATTCTTTTGTGCCTAACCTAACCACTTGTCAATGTCTTTGTTACCAATTTATGCTCTTTGTTCTCCATCCTTCAGTGCCAAGATGGTTGTCACCCCTTAATAGAAACTCTCCTTGATAATTTTGCACACTTTCATGCTTTGTGTGCATGTGTGTATGTGTGTGTGCAAGAGGATTTATGTGCGTATATATCTACTTGTGTGTATGTTTCTGTGTATATGCCTAATAATCCATGTACCTTGGTGCCAACAGGTGGCATGATGGTTAAGGCACTGGAATCCCACATGGCTGACCGCAGTTCAAGTCTCAGACCTGGTTGTCTGAGACTCACACTGGACACTGGGTACATGTACATGCATGCCCAGAATTCTGAGAGAATAGAGAGCGGATTGCAGCATCTGCAGCACGGCCATCACCTTGTGGGGGAGGGAAAATGTTTTCTAACTTTCTTTCTCTGTGTCTCTCTCTCTGTTGAGTGCATGTGCCTCATGTCAAAAAAAAATAAAATTAAAATTAAAAAAAAATATCTACTTCTCAATACCAAAACCTAACCTAGGGTCAATCTTCTGCTCTTTCAATTTTTTTTTTTTTTTTTTTTTTTTGATTACTAGAGGGTTCATGTGTTTGACAGAAAAAGAGAAAGAGAGAGAAAGAGAGAAAGGGAGAAAGCACATCCTTCCTGCCAATGGGGTATGATCTCACTTTCCTCCCTTCTTCTCTATTTCTCCATCTTGTGGGGACTTTGGACACACATGTGGATACACTTGGTCCACTTTTCTGCACTTTTTAAGCTGCTAAGGTCAGGATTCGAACTGTCGTTTACCATATGGGATCCAGTTCCCTTAACCCCTAGGCAATGGGACCAACCCTACACTCTTTTATTTCTAGCCTCCAAATCCGATCAGTTTTCAAATTTTGTCAATTTCATTACAAAAATGCCTCTCAAATGCTGAGAAGTAACAGGGTTAAAAATTGTAAAGATACATAGACAAAATTTTTTAAAAAGAACATTTAAATTTTGTTACTTTCAGCGTTGCCAATAATCAGCCTTTCTGTTCAGTGTCACTTAGTTTCTAGTTTGTACAAATGACTGAAAATATTTGTCTAGAATAAGAAAAGCCAAACTCTTTATTCTTACACATAGTAAACCTAATTCTGTTTTGTTAAAAAGTTCACTCATTTCAGAAATGATTAATTTTTAGAAACTTACTTGCCTTTTAGTTTTGTCTAAATGACAGTGAGATATTTGCTTGAAATTACTACCTCATCTGTTCTGGGATAAATTCTGAAAACTGAGGCAGTTTCCTCAACTTCTTGTAGCAGCTGCAGTTTCCCCTTGTACAAAACAAGAGAGATCGGTAGAGAGGTTCTTTCAGAGTGAAGCTTGATGGGGTGCTGGCAACCCCTGACACTCTGAGTCCTGGATAGACTGACACTTCCAGGTCACCCAACAAAAGTTATAAAATCAACACCACTTTACACTAATATGAATATCTTTTGGGGGAGTTGAGGGGTGTGGAGCCTCTATATGATGTGTGTATGCACATGCACACACAAGTGTGTATACCTACATGTATAAGTGAACACTCATACTCACACCTGCTCATTACTGACGTATGAATGGAGAGTCAGCCCTCACTTTCTGGTGTCATTTTAAAGCTCGGTTTCTGCATCAAGTGTCACTTTGTTCAATATCTCAGCCCAGTAATCTCTCGTATTTTGCCAGTTTTCTGAAATATGGGCTTCCTAAGTATAATCCTCAGCATAATGAGTATTATGAATAACTGACCATGGACATCACAACCTACTTGGTTGAAAAACTCAGAAGACAGAGGAAGTTGTGTGACCTGACTTTTAAATTGAACATTATGGTATTAATATTAATTTAAGATTAACCTATTATACAACCTTAAATTGGCTAATTAGAAAGGAGAGAACACTACTTCTTTGATCAAATTGGCTTGGGATCACACTTCTCTTAAAAACCAAATTTGCCAGATATTGGATCTGTGAAGGTTGATATACATAATAAATATATTTATTTTTATTTATTTATTACTTCTAGTCTACTACTAATAATTTTACATATTTAGAGGATAGTGTGATTTTTTTGTTTGTGTGTTTTTGCCATAGGGAATGTGTGCTCACCAGGGAGAAAGAGAGATAAATAGAAATTGAGAAATCACTTCCTGAGCGGATGGCCTTGCTGCAATCCTACTCTTCTATTCTACTCTTGGGATTTTAGGCACACACCCACAAGTGCCTGGCATGATTTTCAAGCCGCCATGTTTTGAACAGTGGTGGCCCATGTGGGAATCCAAGGCTTTAACCACCATGCTGGCCTCACAATGTGATTTTTTTAAGTACATGATATAATATATAATGATCAAGTCAGAGTAATAAGCATACTCATCATCTCCAACATTTCTCATTGCTTTGTGTTGGGAACATTTAAGAACATCTCTAGTAGCTATTTTGAAATCTACAATAAATTATTGTCAACTAATAGGTACTCTACTGTGCTATAAAACACTAGAACTTACTCCTCTTATCTAACTGTAATTTCATATCCATTAACCAAATCTCCATATCCACCTTCTCCATCCCAAACTCTAGTAATCACTATTTGACACTCTTCTTCTGTTTTTAGTTTCCATTTGTGAGTGAAAATGTGTGACTTTTCCTTTTCCATGCCTGGCTTAGTTCACTTAACATTGTGTCCTCCAGGTTCATTCATGATGTCACAAATTATAGGATTTCTGCCTTAAATGCCGAATGCATTCTGATGTGTGTATATGCCACATCTTCTTCATCCATTCATCTGTCAATGGGTGCTTGGGTTGATTCCATATCCTACCTATTGTGAACAATCCAGTATAAACATCTGAGTGCAGATTGTTCCTCGACATATTGATTTTCTTTCAGTTTTGAATATGCCTAGTAGTGGGATAGCTGGATCATAACGTAGTTCTATTTTTTGTTTGTGAAGACTGCCATACTGTTCTCCATAATGGCCATACTAATTTACAACACAATGTTGCAAATGTGTGCACACATACACAAACTCATATTCATATACACACATGTGTACGCAGTACATGCCTCTAATGTGTTTAATGTATAGATTGAAAAGCTGGCAACTTCATAATCATTTCATTTCTGCAGTTCTATAAAAAGCATGATAGCCCTCCTCAATCACCTCAAAATCCAAAATGGAATTCAGGAACACACAATATCAACTGTTTCTGCAGCAGCTTGCTAACAAGGATTTCCTCTAAATTAATGCCAAAAATGGGGCTAGAATCCAAAGAGCATTTAAGGAAATAATTGCATTTGTATTTTGTTTTATAACAAAATATTAAGTGTTTAAAAGTTTTCTCCATCCTTTGAATATTTATTTCCATTAGATCTTTATGACCTGGCTCCTGTTGATGCTCTGTCTACCTGAGCCTGCTCTTTTTGTATAGCAGGTACTGACGTAGGCGTACCTTCAAATGTTTAGCTATTTCACCATTTTATCCATGTGCACCAAGACATCACATCATACACTGCCCTATGTTAGTCATAGACCACTCTGAGAAATGTAAAGCCTCATGGTGCCACTATCTCAAATACTATCTACCACTAAGGGTCACCTTTAAGATAAGTGGTGCTGGAAGTAGGGAACCAGAGAATGATACTGGAGCCACATTGGAAAACTGTGGGTTTGGTTTCCTGGTCAGTCTGAAAAGGCTGAGTGTGACTGTGGGCAAATTCATGATTGTGGCTGACTGGAAAACTGGGGGATGAACAGTGGCATGTCAAGTTCTTGTTGGAAGTCTTTCTCTCACTCATGTAAGAAATAAACAAACTTAAAAGAAGAAAGAAAGCAAAAAGATGTCACAGTTTTATCATAAACAGAATAGAAACAACCAGAATTATTTGTGGACACAGTTGGGAACATGTGGCACTTTTGAACATCATATGGTAGTTGATGTCCGTATAGCCCACTGTTTGGTAATATGATATTCCTGTTGACCTCTGGGGTCTCAGAATAAGAAGAAAGGGAAACCCTCTATTTTCAGTGACTCAGCTACACAAACAATGCAAGGAGGCAAGGTACATCCACAGAACCCAGCCTCGCCATCTGTTTCTTCTCCTGTCATTGCCATTTTGCTATACTGTCAGGCCTCAGAAGGCAAATCCTTTATGGGTCAAAGAAATGCATTATTATCGTTTTTTTTTTTTTTTTTTTTTTTTTTTGAGAGTTTGTTTGCTATAGGGCGCGTGCACTTGCCAGAAAGAGAGAGACAGAGAGACAGAAAATGAGAAATCACCCCCCAGGGGGGATGGCCATGACACAATCCCTTCTCCTCCATTCTCCTCTCAGGATCTTGGGCATGCATGTACACACGCCCAGTATGAGTTTTAAGCTACCAGATTTGGGACTTGAACCATGGTCACTACATGGGAGTCCAGCGACATAGCCATTATGCCAACTATTGGTCCCTATTATCTGTTTTTGATAATGTGTTTTGTATCCTGCACTGAACCGTTGTGAGGTATATTCATGTTGGGTAAATTCAGCTTACATGATAAATGATTTATAGTGATTATATGTAAAATAAATTTTAAAAAGGCAAATCAATTAAGCTCATTGCAATTAAGATGAATTAAAAGCAATATTTTCACTTCATTCAAAAAGTCAACCTGTCGGGAACCAGCAGTTAATGGCTATGTCGCTGGACTCCCATGTAGTCGACCGCTGTTCGCATCCCGGTCCCAGTGGCTTAAAACTCACACCGGGCGCGTGTGCGTGCGTGCCCAAGATCCCGAGAGGAGAATGGAAGAGAAGGGACTGCGGCATGACCATCCCCCCTGGGGGGGTGATTTCTCACTTTCTGTCTCTATGTCTCTCTCTGTCTGTCTGGCGAGCGCGCGCGCCCTATAGTGAAAACCTCTCCAAAAAAAAAAGAAAGAAAAAAGTCAACCTGTCATAAAATGTATGGTTCTGTGTATATATTAAGTAATGCCTCACATATGATTTGTTGGGGAGTGAGTTTCCATCCAGGAAACTCCAAAATGAAGACGGTTTATCTCTATTATGCTAAAACTTTTAAAAAGTGAACTTTTATGTTCCCAATAGCTCTTTTTTTGTTTGTTTTTTTTTGAGAGCTTTATGCTATAGGGTGCATGCATGCACCAGAGAGACAGAGAGAGACAGAAAGCAAGAAATCACCCCCCAAGGGGGATGGCCATGCTACAATCCCTTCTTCTCCATTCTTCTCTCAGGATCTTGGCACGTACACACATGCACACGGAGTGAGTTTAAGCCACTGGGCCCGGGACTCGAACCATGGTCAACTACATGGGAGTCTAGTGACATAGCCATTATACTAACTTCTGGTCCCTTCTCAATCGCTTTTTTTTTTTCTTTGAGAGGTTTTCGCTATAGGGCGCGTGCGCTCGCCAGACAGAGAGAGACATAGAGACAGAAAGCGAGAAATCACCGCCCAGGGGGGATGGTCACGCCGCAATCCCTTCTCCTCCATTCTCCTCTTGGGATCTTGGGCACGCACGCACACGTGCCCTGCGTGAGTTCTAAGCCACCGGGTCCGGGACTTGAACCGTGGTCGACTACGTGGGAGTCCAGCGACATAGCCATTATGCTAATTGCTGGTTCCCTCAATCGCTTTTTTTGAAAAAAAATAATTAAAATAATTATTTTATTTAACTTTATTTGTTTATTTATTTTAATTTGACCAGAGGGGGCAGAGTAAGAAAGAAAGAGAGAGTGAGAAAGCAAGCTGCCAGGTATGGTACTCAAACTGTGGTCAGCTATATGCCATATGAGAATCCAGCGTCCATGCCACCACACCACCTGCTGACCCACAAAAAAACTTTTTTTTTTTTGGAGAGGTTTTTGTTCTAGGGCATGTGCACTCACCAGAAAGACAGAGAGAGACAGAGAGACAGAAAGTGAGAAATCACCCTCGGGAGGGTGGGGGGTGGCCACACTGCAATCCCTTCTCCTCCTTTCTCCTCTTGGGATCTTGGGCATGCATGCACGTGCACTTGGCATGAGTTTAAGCGACCGGGTTTGGGACTTGAACCGTGGTCGACTACATGGGAGTCCAGTGACATAGCCATTATGCTAACTGCTGGTCCCCCCAAAAAAACTTTTTAAAAAGATTTATTTTATTTATTTATTATCATTACTATTTATTTTTTAATTTGCTTTAGGGCAAGCATGCTTAGAAGAGAGAGGGAGAAAAATGAGAAAACAAGCCACCAGCTCCCCAACCACTATGCCACCTGCAGTTCCTCCAATAACTTTATAAAAATATATTAAAAATTTCCTATGTTTTCTACTTTCATAATCACATCATTTCTTCCTGAGATTATTTCGTAATTGCTGCCCTAACAGGAACAGGAGAAAATAACAGACTAAGAAATTATAAAACTTCAAAATCAAGCTCACTTTAGTTTTGTTGCCTTTTAGATTATATATCAAATTCCTAAATGATAAAGGCCACATCACGTTTATGCCAGCAAAACCTAATATTCAGAAAATGGTTTTATATATGTGTGTGTGTGTGTGTGTGTGTGTGTGTGTAAATAAAACCTCCTTCTTATGCACCAACACCCCATCTGACTCTTAAATGAAAATCTGCACTTGGCTCCCTTCTTTCTCCAACATCCTGCACATACCTAGGTCATGTGATGCATCAGTCTCTCAACCAAGAAACCAGAAATCCTCTGTACATTGTATGTTAATCTGGATTATTCTCTTCTTTTGTATAAGACTAAAGCCTTGTATTGAGAACTCCCTTACCACCGCTCATGTCTAATGCAGGCCACAAAAACGTCTCAGAATGGTTAGCAATGTAGTGCCCATTTTCAGGGTTTTTTTTTCTTTCCTCCTCCTCCTCCTCCTCCTCCTCCTCCTCCTCCTCCTCCTCCTCCTCCTTCTTCTTCTTCTCCTCCTCTTCCTCCTCCTTCTCCTCCTCTTTCTTCTTCTTCTTTCTTTTGATTAAACAAATGGAGTGGAGAATACCTGGACTTCCAAAAATTGAAGGAAGAGGGGTGGTGGTAAATAGCAGGACCACTAAACTTGCCGATTTTGTGTTTTATTGATCACCAGGCTTGTTGTCATGTACATTAGCTGTGTGCTGCCTTCATTCTGCTGCTCATGGAGTTACTGGGGCCCCCTATCATGGATTGCAGGGAGGTTTCCTTGATAGGAATTCTGACCTGTTGTTGGTCCTTGGCTAGAGTTTTGTGCTGAGAAGGTTTCCGTGAACGCATCTAAGTTTTTTTTTTTTTTTTTTTTTGAGAGGTTTTCGCTATAGGGCACGTGTGCTCGCCAGACAGACAGAGAAAGACATAGAGACAGAAAGCGAGAAATCACCCCCCAGGGGGGATGGTCACGCCGCAATCCCTTCTCTTCCATTCTCTTCTCGGGATCTTGGGCACGCACGCACACGCGCCCGGCGTGAATTTTAAGCCACCGGGTTCGGGATGCGAACAGCGGTCGACTACGTGGGAGTCCAGCGACATAGCCATTATGCTAACTGCTGGTTCCCAAACGCATCTAAGTTTTGTAAACATGGAAAAGTCTTGTTAGCAGTGTCTGCCCTGAGCACAGGATGGGGGTTTTCAGTATAAAAACATGAATTTGCTTTTCCTATATTATACACAATACCCTAAAATTGTTAGCATTGTTAAGTTCCTCTCCTTTAAAGTCATCCATCCACATCAAATCATATGGTTAATGCACCAGGATCTATCAGGGCCCTGATTAGGCTTTGCCAAACATCTATGGGTGGGAGAGTAAATAATTCAAGATGTTAAAGCTTTACATATGATAAAGTCACTTATGAATAGAAGAGTAAATAAGATGAGCAGATAGATATGGAATAAAACGAAGATATCAAGTGTCAATGTAAAGTCTAGGTAGTGGGAACATGAATATTTACTGTGTAATTCTCTCAGCTGCTTTGCTTTGGTTTTGTTAGAGGGTAAGTGTGCTTACCAGAGAGAGACAGAGAGATAGGGGAAGTGAGAAATCACGCCCCTCAAAAAGGATGGCCACTGCACAATCCCTTCTCCTCTATTCTCCTCTCAGGACTTTGAGCACACGTGCACACATATCCATTGTGTTTTTCATGCCACTGGGTCCAGGACTTGAACCTCAAAGCTGATCATATGGGATTCAGTATCTTACCCACAACACAGCCAGCTGGCCTTTCTTTCAGCTTTTTTTGTTAGTGCTTTTTATAACAGAATGTCTGGGAGAAATTTTGTTTATGGTAATAATTAATTGTTAATGATTTAGTGTATGAGAGAATTGTCTAACACTAAAGTATATGTACTTCTGTGGATATAATTGAAAACACTAGATTGGATCCTCAGGTCCTATTTCTGTCTAGTTCTACTTTGTTATTTCTAAATGTCAAAATAGTCACATAAATGACAGAGAGTTAAGTGAGTCATTTCTACCTATTTTGAAGGCCTTTGAAAAATAATAGTGGAGTGTTTGGTTAGTATCTTTGTTTTGTCTTGGTTTTATTTATGATCATAGGTCCTCCTTGTCCATAGGTATCACATCTATAGATTAACCAAGCAGGGATGGGTCCAAAATATGGGAAAAAAAGAAATTGGTTGCATCTATATTGAGCATGTACAGATGTTTATTTCTCTTGTAATTAACCTCTAAATAAGACAGTATGAAAATTATTTACATAGCATTTAGATTGCATTAGATATCATAAGAAATCCAGAGATGATTTTAAGTGAAAAGGAGGATATGCACGTTATATCCAATACTACGTCATTTTAGATAAGGGTCTCAAACAGCCTCAGATTTTGATAACGGAGAGAATCTTGGAACCAATCTCTCATGGATAGCAAGGGAGGACTGCATTTACTGATTTAAAAACATTTGATTATATTGGGGAGAGGAGACAATAATAGACAAGTTGCACAAGCCATATTCTCCTTGTCATTGACGCTGGTAAAAGCAGCAGTTGTGTCAACTATAACACATTACTCTGAAAAGCAAAACTAATCTAATACATTTTGTATAAACCTAGAAGAAGCTGCAAAATTAATGCAAGGCACTTGGCAGATATTTGAAGCTCTAGCCTAGATCTGACTGTTGAGTCACATTTAGAAAAAAAAAATAATAAATGCACAAAAGTAATAAGCTGGGATTATGATGGGTTTTGACAAGCTGAGGGACTGGGGTCAGCAGGTGTTGTGGGTGATTAAGGTCCTAAATTCCCACATGGTCGACCATGTTCCAGTCCTGGCCTTGGCAGCTTGAAAATCACACTGGGCATGTATGTGAGAGTGCCCAAAATCCCAGGAGGAGACTGGAGGAGATGGGATTGTGGCACGTACATCCCCTTGGTGTGGGTGGGGTGTGTTGGGAGATGTTTCACTTCTTCTCTCTCTGTCTCTGGTGAGCACTCATACCCTATGGCAAAAGCTTAAAAAAAAAAAAAAGCTGAAGGATAATACGAGTTTATCCAATTGTTTTAATTTATTTGGAAGTGAAAGAAGTAACCTCACTAAACTGAAATAGCTCATCAAGAATAATACTTGATAAGAATATATATGGCCCTTGGGACCAGCAGTTAGCGAAATGGCTATGTTGTTAGACTCCCATGTAGGCGACCACGGTTCGCGTCCCGGACCCGGTGGCTTAAAACTTACACTGGGCGCATGTGCGTGCGTGCCCAAGATCCCAAGAGCAGAACGGAGAAGTGATTGCGGCATGGCCATCCCCCCTGGGGGGTGATTTCTTGCTTTCTGTCTCTCTCTGTCTGGCGAGCGCACATGCCCTATAGCAAAAACCTCTCAAAAAAAAAAAAAATTATATATATATATATATATATATATGGCCCAATCTGGTGGCGCCACCAGTAACAAATTAAACTGCAATGCTGAAGCCACGTGGCTGACTGCAGATATGGATGCCTGGGCGGGCTGAAAAATATGCCACGTAGGTGCACACTTGCCCAGGATCTTGGGGAGCTGAAGAGCTAGGGAAGTGGGATCACAGAATAAGACTCTGTCAAGCGTTCTTCTCCTTTGCTCTCTTTCTCTCTTGGGTGTGAGCATGAGGTCTCTATCATTAATAAAAGAAATAAACTCTCAATATATGTATTGAGCTAGTTGATGGTGAGGTAGTTAAGTTGGCTGGATTCTATATGGATGACTCTGCAGTTTGAGTCCCAGATCTGGCAGTTTGAAAAACACACTGGATGCATGTGCGTGCATGATCAAAATCCCGAGGAGAGGGAACCAGCAGTTAGTAATGGCTATGTCGCTGGACTCCCACGTAGTTGACCGCGGTTTGCGTCCCGGACCTGGTGGCTTAGAACTCACGCCGGGCGCATGTGCGTGCGTGCCCAAGTTCCCGAGAGAATGGAGGAGAAGGGATTGCAGCATGACCATCTCCCTGGGGGGTGATTTCTTGCTTTCTGTCTCTCTGTCTCTCTCTGTCTGTCTGGCAAGCACACACGCCCTATAGCGAAAACCTCTCAAAAAAAAAAAAAAAAAAAAAAAAAAATCCCGAGGAGAATAGAGGAGAAGGAGAAGGGATTACAGTGTTACCATCCCTCCTGGGAGTGAGAGGGAAGAGAGTAATTTCCCACTTCTTCTCTCTCTGTCTCTTTCTCTCTCTGGAAAGCATATGCACCCTATAACAAAACTAAATAAATATATTGGCTAAATTGAAATAAGCCATGTAAGGCATTTGCTGCCTTATTTTTGAGCTCTGAAAGCTTCCTGTTTGTGTCAGGAAAGAAAACAAAGAGAACATCGATATCAGCATAAGAGAGTGGATTAGAATGGGCCCTGGATGGAAAAGGCCAGCAGAATTGGCATGAGCCATCACAGCAGCTTACAGCCATGCCCAGAGACCTGGCAACATTAACTATGTGAAAAAAATGCCAGGAGAATTATGGGCCTTTGACTTCTTAAAATAACAGAACTCTATTTAATAGATTGTTCTGCACAGTTTGACAGACAGTGGCCACAGGCTGTCTTCACTGGTTATTGTTCGGACCACAGAGTAAACTGAAGATGCAACCAACACGAACAAGAACCCAAGAGGGGGATTCACTGAAGAGAAGCAAACGCCCTTGGACAGTCCAGGTTTTGAAAATGCCCCTAGGCCTCACTCCTAAACTTACTGGTTTACAGTCATACAACTGTAAGCATGGCATTGGCTTTTATGATTTTTGAATAAAGAAATGAAAGTCTAGTTTCTTAAGATCTAAAAATAAATCACCACAGCATGACCCCTATTCTGCACAGAGCAAGGCATTATGAAAACATGAAAGCAAGGGCACGTTAAAAAAATAATAATAATCAAGGTAGGTAAGCAGTTCAGTGGGCCACAGCTGTAAATGAGCAGATTTTTGCCTTCTCTTCAGAATCTGTCAAACCAAACCTCAGCTCTGGTCTTGAAAAACAGACAGAAACTCTATCGTTCAACATGACGTCCCAAGACAGCTGTTCTCTAACGAGGGGGTATAGAGATGAGGAGAACAAGACCAATTGTTTTGTTTTGATCTGAAGATAATGGTGAGAATATGCACTTAGTGACTGAGCACAAATAGTGAGATGACAGAGGGGCGAGCTCAAGTCCAGGAGAGAGCTTTGTGGTGGGCCTGTGACAATTCTCAACCCTCCTGCCTGAGGAGGGGGATGGTGATGGATCTTTACACATTTGCACTGTCTTGAGGAGTGACAAAGGGTGTACAAAATACACTGGATGGTGCCAGTGAGGGATGGGGGTGGAAGATGGGGCAGGGCAGGGGCTCGGCACACGTTCGCAGTTTTTATCACGACGTTGCCTAGCCTGTCCCATGTTCTTTCATACATTAGTTCTAATCTTTCAGACCATCAGGAATAGTTATTATTATCTTCTTCACAGAGGAAACAAAGAAGACTCTAAGAAGCTGATTTTCCAAAAGGCCAGCAGGCCAATAAAAGGTAAAGAAGGTATTTGAACCTCCATGTGGCCAGCAGCTGGGTGGCCAGCTGTGCTGTGCTAGCCTGATCTTTATTTCCAGGAGGACCAGGACAGTTGGTTCTGGCTATAAATCATTTTGCTTCCAACTACATCACAGCTAGGCAACATCATAGCCCAGTCAGTTTCTCTCCATTAATGTTTTTTTCCATTTCTGTCTTGAGCCATATATACTAACCCATGATGGAATAGGTACAAAAATGCTTTGGGACAAAGCTATACTAAGACTTAAAAATTCACACTTGTGGGCCAAGCCTGTGGTGTTGTGGTGAAGGCAGCTGAATCCCATATTAGCCAAGAGCATGGTTTGAATCCCAGATCCAGCAGCTTGAAAAACACACAAGGAACATGTGTATGCATGCCCAACATTTCTAGAAGAGAATGGATAAGGGTTTGCAGCATGACCCTCCCCAATGGAGTTGCTATCTCACATTCCATCTCGCTTTCCTCTTTCTTTCTCTGTTTCTCTTCAGCAAGTACATGCTTCCTGTAGCAAATGAAAAAAAAAGAAAAACAGAAAAAAAGAAATTCTGCACTTCTCACAGAGTTACTCTTTTTTTTTTTTTTTTTGGAGAGGTTTTCGCTATAGGGCACATGTGATCACCAGAAAGACAGAGAGAGACAGGAGATAGAAAGCGAGAAATCACCTCCCAGGGGGGATGGCCACGCCGCAATCCCTTCTCTTCCATTCTCCTCTCGGGATCTTGGGCACGCACGCACACGCGCCCGGCGTGAGTTTAAGCCGCTGGGTCCAGGACTTGAACCGCGGTTGACTACATGGGAGTCCAGCGACATAGCCATTACGCTAACTGCTGGTCCCCTCACAGAGTTACTCTTAAACATATTTAGCAAAGACTAAGAATGATCTCATTTAAGACTACACACTACTTTTTAAGAGTTGAACATCATTTATTTTTATTTCGATACTAGAGGAATGAAAACTTACTGTCATGTATTTTTACTGTGAAAAACTCTCAGTAGTAAAAACATATTTTAAGAAGTTTATGCTATGAGGGCCTACAAGTGGCATGGTGGCTAAGGGCTCGCTCTGGACTCCCACATGGTCAACTGCGGTTCAAGTCCCGGACCTGGCAGCTTGCTTTTTCACTGTCCCTTTCTCTCTCTCTCTCTCACACACACACACACGCACGCGTGCGCACGCGTACAGACACACACACACACACACACACACACACACAAATACTCTGTCCTTCTCTGGTCAAATTAAAATAAATTTCAAAAGTAAATAAAGTTAAATAAAATAATTTTTTAAAGAAAAAGTTTTTGTTATGGGCCCCGGCAGGTGGCGTGAGGAGTTAAGTGTGCTGGACTTCTACATGGCCAACCGTGGTTCGAATCCCGAACCTGGAGGATTGTTTCCTCCCTCTCTCTCTCTCTCTCTCTCTCCTTCCCTCCCTCTCTGTCTTTTGCTATGTCCCTCTCTAGTCAAATTAAAATAAATAAATAAATAAAGTTAAGTAAAGTAATTCTTAAAAAAAAAAACACTCTTATATGCTATGAAGAGTTGAACTTGTTAGTTCTTCAAAAGCTGCAGGGAGAAGTATGAATTATTAAGAAAGGTCACCAGGGTCAGAGATATAACCTCACAACCTGTGACTATTTAAAGATACCACTGCCTTGTCCCCACCCTCAAGCCTCAGGGAGCACAGTGTGCTCATTCTGTCCTATACGACACATCAGGAGGTCAGCAGGGCTGCTCAGCACAGACATGTTTCAAATATTTGCTTTATGGGTGGGCGAAATTGCTTAAAATAAAAATTTAAGCAGCTGAAAATTTCAGTAGCCTTAATAGTCTTCCTTTATTTCTAGCTTGAACCTGTACCTACATATAGCTCCAAAATATGGTTTTGATAGCTCATTTCCAGGCAAAAGGAGAATAACATCTGTGAAAACACACCAAAGCTTAATGACATTGTGCTTTCATTCCACGGAAAAAATGTGGCGTTGATTCATTCTCAAGCTGGGATATATTTCCACATTAAAATAAAATTTGCCTTCAGTTTTAAGGGCGTTTTTACTATGAGAAAAACACGTCCTAAAGGAAAAAATAAAATGTTTTTTACTAGGCATGTGAAAAGTCATTAAACAGTGTAAGAAATATTGGGCAAAAAGCCACATCTAGTAAAGTGAACCTTTTTGGAAGTGGAGTATGCATTTGACTAAGACCAATGAATGCTAATGATGACTCATCTGTCAATGATTTAGTATGTTAACAAATGGAATTTGGTAGCACTTGGACAATGTAATGTATTACCTGTATCTTATTATGGGGATAATAAACACATATATGAGTAAATTCTCAAAGAAAAGAATAGGAAATTATGATACGGTTTAATTCCTGTTATCCTCTCTTGATAGAATTTTTTTTGTTTCAAAACAAAAAAAGAGTCTTAGCATGTATTAAATGCCTCCTGGGTTTCATTCTCTGTGTTTTTTACTTCATGTGGTATCTTATTGATTCTAAAAATAATACCTGATATTCTATAACCTGTTCCATTCGTTTTCATGTACTCTTGTATCTGTTAACAAAGTTCTCCCTATCCCCTTCCCTCTTCCCCTTCCATCTCTTGCTTTCCACCATCATACTTTCTACTTCCGGGCAGTTAAATCTTTCAGCTTCTGATAATGGGTGAGGACATGTGGTATTTGTCTTTCAGAGCCTGGTGTGTATCGCTTAGCATCATTTCTTCCGGATTCATTCATTTTGCCTCGAATGACAGGAATTCATCCTTTTTATGGCTGAATAGCACTGCATTGACTATATATCATACTTTCTTTATCCAAGCATCAGCTGTTGGACACTTAGGCTGATTCCAATGTAGCTTAGCTATTGTGAATGGTGCCGCAATAAACATGGAAGGGCAGTCATCTCTTGGATAAATTAATTTCCTTTCCTTTAGATATGTACCCAGTAGTATTGGTGACAATTCAATATACATTTAAAAAAAGAGCAGATTTTGAATGTGATAAGCGATGATAAGTGTTGGAGATGGTGGATATATTTATTTCCCTGATTTTGTACCCCACAAAAATGTATAACTAGTCTGAGCACATTGAAACGACAATAAAATGATTAAAAAGTACTGGGATCGGTCATGCCACTCTTATTGGCAAGGGAGGAAGCCAGGCTCAGTGAGTTCATATAATACACAAGGGACTTCATGGCAGCTCCTAGACATGTTGACCTGTACCCCATGGGGAAACAGCAGGACTCTCAACTCTTGCGCAGAGCTGCATTCTTGCTACTCAAATGGTGCTCTCTGGGCATGCAGCATCAGCATCACTTGGGAGCTCCATCCCAACCTGTTAACCTCGCCTGACAGGATGCCAGGTAAGGTACACGCTTGGAGGCTAGAGATGCTCTGCTCTATGTCCCTGAGCAAGTCACTTGCTCAATCCAACATCTAAAGACTAAATATTCAGTCAAATGTAGAGATCCAGTTGAAATCTCAGCATCCTTCTAAAGTTTACTGAGTTAATAAAAGTATAACCCTACCTTAGACATGGTGCTGATGGTTAGACAGTAATAAAGATTCTTTGCTTTGCTGTACTTTAGTCAGACTGACTCTTGTTCCAGACCCAGTTTTAGCAAAGAATCCTCAGTTGGATTAGCAAGAACCCCTCTCTCCACCTTAGATATCTTATCACCCTGATATCTGAGAAAATTTTCATCCTATCTCTCAGGTGATTTCTGATCACCCTGTCCCTGTCTTCAGTAAGAATCCTGTTAGATCCTGGACTAAGCCAGAATCCCCTTTAACCTTGATGTTTCCTATTAGTGGTGTTCTATCCACTGACCCCCTACCCAGCTCCTTGCCTATAAACTCCCACCAAGCATATCTTTTTCCTCCACTGCAAGACCCCATTGCAATGATCCCTATACCTATCATGATGGTCCTAAAGTCTTCCTTACTGTGCCTTAACAAATGACATTGAGTTTTTTTTTTTTTTTCCTATAGCAAGATACATGAAAATATTTGTTGCTAGATTATCTATTCAGTACAAAAGCTTTCTACACATGGAGAGTAACAGCCCTCTCAACTTCCTTTGGGAGACAGGAAAAAACAAAGTTGATACATCTTTTCCACACTGGGTCATACAGAAGATATAAATGTTACAAATAGCTTTCTATTTCATTATTCCATTTACATTTCTTTGCATTGTAGGGATGAACTTTCCCTTCCTGACTTTCAAAGGTATTCTTCTTCCATTCCAGTACAATTTTAAATAAACAACTACTTGACACCGATAAAGACCCAGAAATAACTAACACAGTCTACTATAATTTAAAATGTTACTTTAATATTTAAAAAGCGAGATTTTAGTACAGCACCATGCAACTATAATGCATAGTCACAGTAACTTAATTATCAAACTTGGCTTGGGTAACACTTGTTCTTTATTTATTCTTTATCTTCTTTTTTTTTTTTATTAATTACTTTATTTATTTTTGTATATACTTTCAATCATATTGTTTGGCTTACAATGAGACCATTTCGATATGTGAACATTTCTCCCCAGACCCGTTGATCGAAATATCTTCAACAGATAACACCACACCTCCCCATCCCGTCAATGCTCTACCTCTGTATCCCTTCTCCAAATGTCTTTCGTTGGGCCCCACTCCTCCACATACACCTCATCTGACATTCACACCCATCTCTTGTGTTTGTTCAACTGTTGGTCAATCAGTTTCAGACATAGAATGCAGACAAACGGTATATGTTAAGTGGGGACATACAATGTCTCTCCTTCATAGCCTGGCTTGCCTCACTCAGCAGTACATCTTCCATATTCTTCCACTTTCTGTCAAAAGCCAGGGCTCTGTTGGTTTTTATGGCTGAGTAGTATTCCATAGAGTATATGTGCCACAGTTTTTCAATCCATTCCTCCATACGGGGGCATCTGGGTTGGTTCCATGACTTAGCAATTGTGAATAGTGCCGCAATAAACATCGATGTGCAAGCACTTTTCCAATGAAGGATTCTTCTGTCTTTTGGGTAGATACCGAGGAGTGGGATCTCTGGATCATATGGCAGATCTATCTGTAGATTTTTGAGGAATCTCCAAATTATTCTCCACAGTGGTTGGACCAATCTACATTCCCACCAGCAGTGTAAAAGAGTTCCCCTTTCACCACACCCCCGCCAACACTTATCATTTTTTGTTTTTTTAATATTAGACAATCTGACTGGGGTTAGGTGGTACCTCATTGTTGTTTTTATCTGCATTTCCCTTACGATGAGGGAGGTTGAACATTTTTTCATATGCCTTTTGGCCATTCGTATGTCATCTTTAGAGAGTGTTTTCTTCATCTCCTTCTCCCATCTTTTAATAGGGTTGCTCATCTTTTTTCCAAACACCTTTTTTAGTTCCTTGTGTATTCTGGTTATCAGTCCCTTATCTGATGCAACATTTACAAAAATATTTTCCCATTCTGAGGGCTGTCGATTCACACTAACTACTGTGTCTTTGGCCATGCAGAAACTTCTTAGTCTGATGTAATCCCACTTGTCTATTTTGTGGACGATGGACTCTGCTTTGAGGGTCTCCTTTAGGAAGTCTTTCCCTACACCAATGTCTCCCAGAGTTTCCCCAGCATTCTCCAGGAGCAGCTTTATAGTTTGAGGTCTTAGATTTAGATCCTTGATCCACCTTGACTTGATTCTTGTCAAAGGAGAGAGGTAGGGGTTCAGATTCATCTTTCTGCAAGTGGAAGTCCAGTTTCTCCAGCACCACTTGCTGAAGAGGCTTTCATTTTCCCACTGGATTGACTGGTACCCCTTGTCAAAGATCAGTTGACTGTATGTTTGGGCACTTATTTCTGGGGACTCTATTCTGTTCCATTGGTCCACATGTCTGTTTCTGTGCCAATACCATGCTGTCTTTATTACCACAGCTTTGTAATATATTTTTGGATCGGGGATTGAGATGCCACCCACTCCATTCTTCTTGTGTAGAAGTGCTTTGGCAATACGGGGTCTTTTACGATTCCAGACAAATTTTAAGATTGTCTTTTCTAGATCTGTGAAGAATGTGTCTGGTACTTTGATTGGCATTGCATTAAATAGGTAGATTAATTTGGGTAGAATTGCCATTTTGATTATATTAACTCTTCCAATCCATGAACATGGGATGTCCTTCCATTTTTTTGTGTCATTTTCAATTTCTTTTTTTACCTTCTCGTAGTTTTCCTTGTGGAGGTCTTTAACTTCTTTGGTTAGATTTATTCCTAAATATCTTATACTTTTAGTGGCTATGGTAAACGGAATAAGTTTTTTCAGTTCTATCTCAGTCTGCCTGTTATTCGTATATAGAAATGCTATCGATTTCTGTATATTGATTTTATATCCTGCAACTTTACTGAATTCATGTATTACTTCCAGTAGTTTTTCCATGGAGACCATTGGGTCTTCTATGTATACAATCATGTCATCTGCAAATAGAGAGAGTTTCACCTCTTCTTTTCCTATTCGAATGCCCTTTATTTTTTCCTCTTTTCTGATTGCGTTGGCGAGGACTTCCAGTACTATATTGAAAAGGAGAGGAGAAAGTGGGCATCCTTGTCTTGTTCCTGTGTTTAGTGGGAAAGCTTTCAGCTTTTCTCCGTTCAGGATGATGTTCGCTATGGGTTTTTCATAGATGGCTTTTATTGTATTGAGAAATGGCCCTTCTATGCCGATTTTGCTAAGAGTCTTGATCATGAAGGGATGTTGTATCTTATCAAATGCTTTTTCTGCGTCAATCGATATGACCATATGGTTTTTGTCTTTCTTCCTATTAATATGGTGTATTACATTTATGGTTTTGCGTATGTTGAACCAACCTTGCATTCCTGGAATAAAGCCTACCTGATCATGGTGTATGATCTTCTGTATAAGTTGTTGAATACGATTTGCTAGTATCTTGTTGAGAATCTTTGAGTCTATGTTCATCAGAGATATTGGTCTATAGTTTTCCTTCCTTGTCCTGTCTTTATCTGTTTTGAGGATGAGGGTGACAGAGGCTTCATAGAATGAATTAGGGAGAGATTCACCCTTTTGGATCTTTAGAAATAATTTGAGCAGAATGGGAGTTAACTCTTCTTTGAAAGTTTTGTAGAATTCAGAGGTGAATCCATCGGGGCCAGGGCTTTTCTTTGTTGGGAGGTTACTTATTACTGATTCAATCTCCTGGCTTGTTATGGGCCTATTCAGACTTTCTATTTCTTCCTGGCTCATTCTTGGTAGATTATATTTGTCCAGGAATTTGTCCATC
The DNA here is from genome assembly GCA_026018925.1 of Tupaia tana. Classification (NCBI taxonomy): domain Eukaryota; kingdom Metazoa; phylum Chordata; class Mammalia; order Scandentia; family Tupaiidae; genus Tupaia; species Tupaia tana. The sequence goes on from JAKSZU010000016.1 coordinate 35,879,281, forward strand.
TCATCCAGATTATCTTGTTTCTTAGCGTATAGATGTTCAAAGTATCCTCTAGTGATGTTTTGAATTTCTACTATGTCTGTTGTTATGTTACCAGCCTCATTGCAGATTTGATTCACCTGGTTCCTTTCTCTCTTCTTCTTAATAAGTCTCGCTAGTGGGGTATCAATTTTGTTTATCCTTTCAAAGAACCAGCTTTTGCTTTCACTTACTTTCTGTATAGTACGTTTATTTTCTATTTCATTTATTTCTGCTCGGATCTTTATTATTTCCTTTCTCCTGTAATTTTTTGGATTTTTTTGCTGTTGCTTTTCCAATTCTCTAAGGCTTGATGTTAGGTGATCCATTAGCCTTTTCTCTGTCTTCCTCTTATGTGCACTAATTGCTATGAACTTCCCTCTTATGACTGCTTTGGCAGTGTCCCAAAGATTATGGAAACTTGTATCTTCATTGTCATTGGCTTCCATGAATCTTTTGATTTCGGACTTTATTTCTTCGGTAATAGTGGAGTCATTCAGGAGTAGGTTATTTAGTTTCCATGTTTTTAGGTATTTTTGAGGATTTCTCTTGAAATTAAACTCGAGTTTAATTCCATCATGGTCAGAGAAGATGCTGGAAATAGTTTCTATGCCTCTGAATCTGCAGAGGCTTGCTCTGTTTCCTATGATGTGGTCAATCTTCAAGAAAGTTCCATGTCGGGGAGAGAAAAAACTATATCTTGTGGGTTTTGGGTGGAAAGTTCTATAGATGTCTGTTAAGTCCAATTGATTTATGGTATCATTTAGGTCCTTGATCTCTCTACCTATTTTTTGCCTAGATGATCTGTCCAGAGGGGATAATGCGGTGTTGAGATCTCCAACAATTAGTGTGTTGCAGTCTATCTCCCCTTTCAGATCTAACAATCTTTCCTTCACATATTTGGGTGCTCCTGTGTTAGGAGCATAGATATTAATAAGCGTTATATCTTCTCGATCTATAGAGCCTTTTACTATGATATAGTGCCCTTCTTTGTCTCTTCGGACACTTTTTGTTTTAAAGCCTATTTTGTCAGAAATTAGTATCGCAACTCCAGCTCTTTTTTGGTTCCCAACTGCATGGAAAACCTTTTTCCAACCCTTCACTTTCAGTCTATGTATGTCTTTTTCCATGAGGTGGGTTTCTTGTAGGCAACAGATAGAGGGTTTCTGTTTTTTTATCCATTCAGCCAGTCTGTGTCTCTTGATTGGAGAATTTAACCCATTAACATTCAATGTTATTATCGATGTTATAGGGTCTGTACCGACATTTAAGTTAGCCATTGTCTTAGTTGCCTGTTATTTCTTTGTTTCTGGCTGTTGCGTCTTTAGTTTTCCTGGAACAGTACTTTCTTCAGGATTTCTTGAAGAGCTGGTCTGGTGTTGGCAAATTCTTTCAGGTTTTGTTTGTCTGAGAAGATTTTAATCTTTTTTTCCCAAATGAAGGATAATCTTGCAGGGTATAATAGTCTTGGCTGAAATTGTTTCTCTCTTAACACTTTCAGTATGTCTTCCCATTCTTTTCTTGCTTGCATTGTTTCTGATGAGAGGTCTGGTGTTAGTCTTATGGGATGGCCTTTGTAAGTTATTTCTCGTTTCTCTCTTGCCAGTTTTAGTATCATGTCTTTTTCTGTGACGTTAGACAGCCTGGCTAAGATGTGCCTTGGGGAAGATCTTCTGGGGTTGATTCTATTTGGGGTCCTTTGTATTTCTTGGGTCCGGATGGTTCGGTGCCTCTCTAGGCTTGGGAAATTTTCTTCCAAGATATCATGGAATAGATTTTCCATTCCGCTATTAGTTTCTTCACCTTCTGGGATGCCGATTATCCTGATGTTTGGGCGTCTAATAGAGTCTAGTATTTCTCGTATATTATCCTCATGTTTTTTAGTTATTTTCTCGATCTTTTTGTAGTTTTTTTCTAGATCAGAGGTTTTATCTTCTACATCAGAGATTCGATCTTCAGCATGGTCTAATCGGCTCTTAATACTTTCCAGAGAGTTTTTGATTTCTTGTATTATAGACTTTATCTCTAATAGTTCCACCTGATTCTTTCTCAGAGTATCCATTTCTTCTTTCATATCCTGGAAGGACTTCCTAATTTCCTGTAGTTCGTTGTCTCTTTTTTTTTCCAATTCACAGAATTTGGTCACCATGAATGTTCGGAATTCTGTGTCTGTCATTTTGGTAACGTCCTCCATATTTACGATACATGGAGGGGCATTTTCCTTTGTTGGAGACATATTTTCTTGTTTATTCAGACCTGAGGCTCTTCTTCTACCTTTAGCCATTGGAGGATTACTTCCCTTTTAAAGACTTCTTGGGAGAACTTTTGTCCCACGAGAAGTAAGAGTCTTTCCTTTTTGATGGGAATAGCTGTTTGTTGAAGTCTCTCTTCTGTTGCTTTTACCAATGTGTTTTCAGGCGGGGAACTCTACAGAAGTGTCTAACAAGCAGAATCTCCTTTTTTCAAAGGGGATCAGTACTAGGGAGGATCCCAAAGACACTTACCTTCCTAGGAAATTTCAGATATATGATTCTAGACCTGTCTAATCTGTCTGGCACCGTAAAAAATAAGGAGGAGAGGACAATATGCAATGAAAGGAAAGACAACACAGAAAAATAAAGAAAAAGTCCGGCGCGCGATTTCGCCAGAGGCTTGCAGGGGACGCTGTTGCCTGCTGGCAGTCCAGGAAGGTCTGGGGGAAGAAGGAGGGCTAGGTGTTAACAAGAGAATGCAGGGGGGGTCAAGAGAAAAGAAAAAAAAAAAAACAAAAAAACAAAAAAAAACCGCCTGAAGGAGATCCTGGCTACCTACCTAGAAGGTGGAGTCTGGGGCCTGGGGGTCTGGAAGTGGGGTGGGGGTCAGAGGTGACCCTCCCTCAGTATCCCTTGCTGGCCAGAGGCTTGCAGGGGACGCTGTTGCCTGCTGGCAGTCCAGGAAGGTCTGGGGGGAGAAGGAGGGCTAGGTGTTAACAAGAGAATGCAGGGGGGGTCAAGAGAAAAGAAAAAAAAAAAACAAAAAAACAAAAAAAAAAACCGCCTGAAGGAGATCCTGGCTACCTACCTAGAAGGTGGAGTCTGGGGCCTGGGGGTCTGGAAGTGGGGTGGGGGTCAGAGGTGACCCTCCCTCAGTATCCCTTGCTGGCCAGAGGCTTGCAGGGGACGCTGTTGCCTACTGGCAGTCCAGGAAGGTCTAGAAGGTGGAGTCTGGGGCCTGGGGGTCTGGAAGTGGGGTGGGGGTCAGAGGTGACCCTCCCTCAGTATCCCTTGCTGGCCAGAGGTTTGCAGGGGACGCTGTTGCCTGCTGGCAGTCCAGGAAGGTCTAGAAGGTGGAGTCTGGGGCCTGGGGGTCTGGAAGTGGGGTGGGGGTCAGAGGTGACCCTCCCTCAGTATCCCTTGCTGGCCAGAGGCTTGCAGGGGACGCTGTTGCCTGCTGGCAGTCCAGGAAGGTCTAGAAGGTGGAGTCTGGGGCCTGGGGGTCTGGAAGTGGGGTGGGGGTCAGAGGTGACCCTCCCTCAGTGTCCCTTGCTGGCCAGAGGCTTGCAGGTGACGCTATTGCCTGCTGGCAGTCCAGGAAGGTCTAGAAGGTGGAGTCTGGGGCCTGGGGGTCTGGAAGTGGGGTGGGGGTCAGAGGTGACCCTCCCTCAGTGTCCCTTGCTGGCCAGAGGCTTGCAGGTGACGCTATTGCCTGCTGGCAGTCCAGGAAGGTCTAGAAGGTGGAGTCTGGGGCCTGGGGGTCTGGAAGTGGGGTGGGGGTCAGAGGTGACCCTCCCTCAGTGTCCCTTGCTGGCCAGAGGCTTGCAGGTGACGCTATTGCCTGCTGGCAGTCCAGGAATGTCTCTATTCTTTATCTTCTAAACTGTGCTATAACTTTGTTTATAATCCAAAGAAACCCAGTGAAAATCCCAAATTCTGATAACCCATTTCTGTTTTTCGGAATACGTTTCTGAAGATAGTTCATTATTGCTGAGGAAGGGCATGATGATCACAATCCACAAAACATACAAATACCAGCATTAGCCCAATCAGCAAATTTTTATAAGGCTTTTTATTCTGCTGTTGTAGGGTAAAAATATATTTACTTCTTCACAGGGATGCAATATTAGCAAGCCCTCTCTCATCTAGCAGCCCTGACATTTTAATATTTAGAATCCACCAGATTATAGGATGAAATTGCCTTAGAGCTAAACTATGGGATTTCACATAGTGTTGTGTTCCTGGAAAGAGCCACAAAAAAAAAAAAAAAAAGAAATAGAACACCTGTGGTCCATTACCACATTTAATCCTAGGACTGCAGAATCTTTCTGTTGGACATAAAAAATGATGCTGTCATAGATTAAGAAGTAGAATCTACATTTGTTTTCCTGCTGTTGATGGACATTGGAATGAAACTATGCACTTAAAAGACCATATGTTTATGGGAGGCCAGAAAATTATACAAGTTTCCCTTTCCCTATTTTTCTATGGAATTAAACCCATAAAAAATTTCCTACTACCTTAAATGGACTTTCAATGACATATTAGTAAGTAGCTGAAAAACAAGTCATTCTTGCATTTTATGGTGACGCTAAGTATTCATTTATCATAGGAGCACATTTAATAGAGCCAAGAGCAATGGTGAAGTGGAGTGATGATCTTCCCTCCTCAGAGTCTCTGTGAAAGTAGAGAAAAAACAATTCTCCTTGGTAAATCATGGCCTTGATTCCTCTAATGGGCCACTTCTTTCTAGCCATAGGAATTCACAGTGGACTTCAAAGCAGGAGGCCCTGGGGCACTGAGAGCCCCAGGGCCCTTGATGTCTTTGATCCTGCTGTGTAGAGTCGCAAGGGCTTTGAAGTGAAAGGAGGAAGTGAATTAGAGAGTGGGTCTCTTGTTTTCCTCCCTAGGGATCTCTCCACTGGATGCTCACCCTGTAGTTCCCTGGCTGTACTTCATAATTGCCTGGGAGGCTTGCAAGCACACTGGCCTCCAGCAATTCTGATTTAATTGGTTTAGGGTGTGGCAGTTTTTAAAAGTCCTCAAATGATGCTAATGAGCAGCTAAAATTTAGAATCACAGTGCTTTATCTTCTCATTTGGAAGAGTAAACATCTTCAAGAGGTGAGTAAGTAAACCTTCCCATCTGGGGAAAAATGAAGGGAGGAATTCACTAAACTAAAACAAAACAAAAAATAAAAAATAAATAAAACCAACAAAACACCAAAATCAAAGTGAAAGAAGGAGAAATGACTTACATTTACAATGGGAAATCCTGACTTGTTAGCAATGTAATTAAGTTGACAGCAGGCAAGCAAGAGGAGTGAGGTGATTCTGCAACAGGACTAGCAGAGAGGGGCCTCTCATACCAGAAAGATGATTGCCAGCAAGAGGGGACATCTTGGGCTTTAAGAATGAAACGTCCAGGACCAGCAGATTGCATAATGATTACATTGCTGGACTCCCACATAGTCGAACACGGTTTGAGTTCTGGACCCAGTGACTTCAAATTCATGCTGGGTATGTGTGCAAGTGTGCCCAAGATCCTGAGAGGAGAATGGAGGAGAAGGGATTGTGGCGTGGCCATCCCTACTGGGGAGGGAGGGTGGGAGAAGATGTCTCTCTCTGTGTCTCTCTGATGAGCGCACGCTCCCTATAGCAAAAATCTCTCTAACAACAACAAAAGAATGAAACCTTCAAACAGCTCCAAAAATAGACAAAGACTAAGTGGAAAAACAATGCAAACTAGAATACACATTCACACAAGTGCACCCACACATGCACATGCATACATATTTGTCTATACATCACAATTTGATTTTTAGAAAATATGTATTACATTATGTTGTTGCAGCTTGATCTAGTTATTTGAAATAAAGAGTTTGTGTCAAAAGTTCTAGTAGAATATTGCTACCCAATATTATTTTTTCAATAATACTTGAAAAAAATTCTAATAATCTTTCAGTCATTCCTGAGATGATTGCTCAGAGGCAATTGTTGCCATTCCCCCCCCCCCCAAAAAAAAAAAAAAAAAAAAACAGAGAATTTATACTTAAACAGGCATCATTACAAAAACAGAAACCCAAACTCTCCAATTTCCTATAGTCATGCACAATTGGTAACTCTTCAGGCAGAGAACAATACCCTGTTTGTATCTTCTCCATTCATTCCACCACTATTTCCAGACAACCAGAATGCTCCCCTCTAATCACTCAGTGCTTCGGAGTTCTCGAGTTCCATTCTGCACACGTACACTTGTTATTACCCTCTCAAATGACACGGGGCACTAATTTCTGTGATTCAGATATGTAAACAACTTGTCAAATAGAACTCTCTTTTGATATTTGGTGTCAATAGGTTACCACAGAGGAGAGGTGAAAGAGAAATTCCAATACATGTAACTGACTTTTCTCGTTTTCAGTGTACTTTAATTATTTTTGCCTTGTAAATCTCATCTTTTTAGCCAATCTGGAAACAAGGCAACTCTAGAGAGACCCATGGGAGAGCCCATAAAAGTCTGCTTGGGTGTGGGGATGGAGAGGCCTGCCCATTGCTGAGGATGCTCATGGTCATGGGAACAGCCCGTGGTGAGAGGTGGAGCGGGGGTGGGGTGTATTAGTGTCCTCTGTCTTATTAAGCATGCATAAGCCGCCCTAGAAGTCAATAGTCAGAGCCTGGTGAACATGCTTACCTTTGCATAATAGAGAAACACTCCCTTCTTATATTTACCTCAGCTCAGAGAGTCGATATTGAAAAAAACAAAGAACACCTTGCAGTTTTCCTATCACAAAGATCAAACAGGTTTGAGTATTATCTCAATGTAGGGAGGCCTTTTTGATTGCAATGCAGAAAAGGAACATACTCAAGAGACTCTAAGAGAAAGGGCAGTAAATTATACTAAAAGTAATCTCCAAACCTGACAGCAGAAGTAGTTAGAACAACAGAGTGTGGCCCACCCATCCCCTCCTTGGGAGCATCTTCACTTGTCAATGACTATCTCCCCATGCCCAGACTACTTCACAGTCATTTCCATCTTGGGCCCCCGGTCTGGGTCACAGTGTCTTCTCATATGCTCTCACTTCTAGGAAGACAAGCCAAGATTTCTTGAGACTATGAGTCAGGGCTGGGGGATGGAATCTTGGTTTGCTCTTCTATATGCAATGAGTGTGTTGGGACTGTCACCCCAGAGAGCATGAGTCAAGCAGGATATCCTCCCAACAGGGGGTTTACTCTTTGTCTCGCAGTTTTCCTGATTTCGTATTTTCTGTTCTCCTTATCCACATGAACACCTTTTGACTTCCTAGGATGTCTTGTGGGTGCTTACCAAGTCAAGATCCCAAATAAAAGCTTCTCACTTTGTGATTCTAATCTTAGCCAATTCAACAACATAACATGAGAAATGAAAGTTTTGAGGTCAAAATAAAAATAAATATTACCTAATCTTGAATTTTCATGAAGTGCCCAATACATAATAAATGCTAAATATGGGAAATGCGCACACACACACCCATCTACCAAATACTGATGCTATGCTCCTTTATTTCTTTCAGAGAGAGCTCTACATTTTGTTTGCTTGTTTTCAGATCTTTTTTGATGCTACTGTCCCTGGCTCTATCCCTTTCTATCACTATCTAATTTGTTTACCAGTCTAGCCGAATGTGTCATTTCCTGAAAGTTGACCGTAAGCTCAAAATTTTTTTAAAAGCCATAATTATTGATCACTCTGAACATATAAACAATTGCCTTTTCCAATGTTCTGCATTACTTATTTTCTCAAGTAATTATATACTACAGGGTGAGTACCTCTTCTCTGAAATGCTTGAGATCAGAAGTGTTTTAGATTTTGGATTTCCCACCTTTCCTGAGGGAAAGGGGCTGGAAGGACCTTTTTTTCCTCAGAATACTGAATAAATTGTGTGTTGAGCACCTGTGCTTTGACTGGGACCTGTCACAGTGAGGTCACGTGTAGAATTTTCTACTTATGGCATCGTGTTGACACTTAAAACATTTCGGATTTTTAAACATTTTAGATTTTATATTTTCCAATTATGGACACTCAACCTCTGTTTACATTACTATTTAAATAAATCTCAAGAGTAAATTTTATGAATTACTGGATAACAACATTTTATCATGCTTGATCTAACACAGCACAGGATGCTATAAATCACTTAAGCATATGTTAAATAAATTCACACTTGGAATTAAGGGGTGTAATGTGTGTGTGTCTGTGTGTACATAAAATTGCCAAACCAAAAAAAAAATTAAATTTAAGCAAGGAGAAATTTATTTGAAAAAGGTATTCCAAAAGCGAGAACATTGACCTCTGTGGGCATCCCAAAATCAAACGGGAAAAAGCTTTTCTATTTTAGGGAGGGATGAGAGAGGCTGCCAGAATTTTGTGGAGTAGTCTAGTAAGACTCCATGGAAACTCTCAGTTTTAAAGTAAGATAGCAAAGCAACTTGATAAACAGCATATGCTTATATATGTCAACTTATTCCACCAAAGCCTGCCACAATTTTATTTTAAAATTCTTAATTACTGTACATAGATTTTCAATATTCTATGATATATTTCTAACTTATTATGAATATTTATGGTAATCTAGCTAATATATACACTCATATAAAACATATTATTATTGTAATTATGCTTAATATTTTTTGAAGCATTAGCAAATTTTTCAGAGTTAAATTGTGGGTAAGTAACTTCTGAAAAAGTAATCCATTTCTCTATAGAATATCATTAAAATCATTTTAATAATTCTAACTATAGCATAAATACCATGAAATCCATGTTATACATCTATGTCGTATTGGGCCAGCAGATAGAGTGGAGGTTAAGGTGCTGGATCTCACATAGTTGACTGCATGGTTCAAACCCCAGACCCAGCAGCTTGAAAATTACACTGGGTGCATGTGTGTGTGTGAGTGTGTGTGTGTGTGTGTGTGTGTGCCCCAAACCCCAAGAGAATGGAGGAGAAAGGATTGTGGTGTGGCTATTCCTTCCAGGAGTGATTTCTCACTTTCACTCTCTCTCTCTTTCCTCTCTCTGTCTCTGACTCTCTCTTTCTCTCTGATAAGTGCATGCACCCTACAGTGAGGGGAAAAAAAAAAAAGATTGTGTTACTAGTCAGCCCTCTTCACCTTGCCATGAGAAGCAGAATATCTTCAGTGTTTTAAGGTATAATTTTAGCCTGAAAAAAATGAGAAGATATTATGTGCAAAACTATGTATTTATACAAATATTTTTATATTTATCTCAGGAAAAAGAACATCATGAAACTTTAAGTGACAATTATCCTTGAAAACAATGCCTACATATTCAGCCAGCATCAGCTTTTATATCTTTCCAGATATGAAATATCTTTTCTTTACCATCTAAGGAGAATGCATCTCATAGCAATATTCCTTAAGCTGGGTTTTAGGTTAGTATAAGGCTTTAATAAGATAATTTTTATGCTAAAAATTATTTCAAAGGTACAGAGGCTCATGGTCAAATAGGTTTTAGTTTTTAGACTATAGTGATTTTCAGTGCCTCACTTACGCTAAACCACATTGAGAAGCTCTAGACAGGAATAGAGTAGGCAATTGTTTCTAAAAATTATTTAACTCTGAATAATGCAGTAAGTGTGAAAACTTTATCAGCTTTTATATTGAACTGAATTGTTACATTTACAAGTTTTAAAACACCAAAATATTTTTAATCGTACCTTTTGGAGAGTATGTCAAACCATTTTATTAATGGATAAGAAAATTTATGCACAGCATTTTAAAAATACCCAGTAAATATTTCATACCATTAATAGTCAAGTTAAAGTTAGAAGGCTCCAATAGGAAAACACAGATCTTTCAGGGCCAGGTGGTGGTACAGCAGTAAGACTACTGGTCCCACATGGAGAGATCCTGGGACCTCCCTGAGTATGCAGGCCATGCATGGGCCTGTGATCTGGGCCAGCTGAGAGTGGAGGTGTGCTGTTGTATGAAGAGCTCATAAAGGGTGTTTGTCTGCCTGTCTGTCTCCCTGTGTGTGTTTTTCTTCCTCGTAAACTTTAGAAAAAAAAAAAAAAGAACAAGAAATTTTCGAAGAATGAAAAAAAAAATAATCAAGTACAAGAACCTAGATGTCCCTACTATTTATTTTCTTTTAGAGATTTTTCTATAGAACACAGGCACTCGCCAGAAAGACAAAGAGATAGAAAGTGAGACCTCACACTCCCCCCTCAGGGGGGATGGCCATGCCACAAACCCTTCTCCTCCATTCTCCTCTCAGGATTTGAGGCATGCATGCACACACACCCAGCGTGAGTTTCAAGTTGCTGGGTCCAGGACTCTAACTCGACTCTCGAACATGTGAGAGCCCAGCCACCTTAACCACCATACCACCTGATGGCCTGTCTATACTATCTTAAAAGAAAAGATTCTGGATATAATTTCTCTCTGTGACTGTGGATGCTACATTGTTCCATGCAATCTTTTTATTGTTACTCCTAGTGAAACAGTAAGAACATCACCTAATTCCCCAAAGCAATGGTTAATTTGAAAGAAAAATTGTTTAGATCTGTCGTCTCTTCCCAATTCCAACACAAAATGTTCATTTCAATAAAAGAATGCAGGTTTTTTTGAGAACACAGAAGCCCATACTGTGTTTCAGAGCCCGGGCAGAATTTGTGGAAGCCCTCTAGGATATTTCCAAAACTCTGTAATATGGTATTGCATGGGACTTTAAGTGAAGGGACATTTGCTTTTCCTCTTCTAAATTCTTTCTAAGTCTCAACATAAGAGTGTTGAACTGTAGAAAAATAAATTAGGGGTGGAGAGAGGTATCTCATGCCCCTTGTAATAGGCTGAACTGTGTCTTCCCAAATTCATGCTAAAGTTCTAGCTTCCACGACCTAAGAATGTGACTGTGTTTGGAGATAGTCTTTTTTAATTGCCAAAGAGCAGGTGAGCTAGAGAGGGAGAGAGAGAGAGAGAGAGAGAGAGAGAGAGAGAGAGAGAGAGAGGATGAAGAAGAAGAAAGCACCAATGTAATGTCACACAGCAATTCCTTCTCCATTCTTCACCCTGCTAGGATTTGGGGCATGTATCCACCCACGTGTCTGGTGTATTTTTCAAGTAATCATGTCCGAAATTTGAACCTCAGTCATTCATGTGGGATCTGCCAGCTCTCTTAACATGTAGGCTTCAAAAACGACTCTGGAGATAAGGTCTTAGGTCTTCCCAAAAATAACTGAGTTAATATGAGGTCATTAGGGTGAGTCCTAACCTCATATGACAGGGCAGAAGAAGAGATTAGAACACAGACACACACATATAGAAGGATGACCATGTGAGGACACAGGGAGAAATGACCATTTGCAAGCCAGGAGAGACCCTAGAAGACTAACATGTCTCTTCTCCCTACATTCCTGGTGCCACACTGTTTGGAGGAGTAAAGAGCAGAGTGGCTAGACTTCCTTTCCCCGAGTCTACCTTGTTAGATAGAGGAAGGTGATGATGGGAAGGAAATGAACATCACATACAAGATTGGATCTTGCAGATGAATACATTTTTAAATGCCAAAAAAAATCAGTAAAAGGATGATAGAAAGGATTTAGCAAAATGCAGTGGAACACCACCATTGGAAAAAGTATTGCAATACTCTCTATGATCCAAGACTGCAAAGTAAACCATAACATTCATTTATCTTAATACATCTAAGAAAAGAAAACAAATAATAAAGGATAATTATTTGAGGGCTACCATCAGAAGTGTAAGGTATGCAAATAAACTCTAATCCTAATCCTACAGAATTTGGGTCCACTGGGAAGATCCCACTGGATTTCATAGTTTAAAGTCTATAGTCCTTTGGTATATGTTGAGGATTTATTAATTTTGAGTTTTTCTGAGCTTTTGCTGTTATTTTGTTTTGAGTATTCACTGGTGTGGGCTGGCTCACTAATCTGTCCTCAGACTCCTATTGTGCTTGTTATGACTCAGATCAGAAAGTAAAAATATGGCCACTTGGGTTGAGGGGGTGCATTGACATCTGTGTCAGGGGAACTGAGACACTGGTTTTTACTTTATCATCTTCTTTCATTCCCTTTTCCTTGGCTAACTTATGAGGCATCCACTCTTGGCTCTGTTTGTATGCTGCCCTTCTCAATGAGACTTAACCTGGAATTAAAAATATAGACCTGAACTGAACTCCTGCTTTTACAAAACCAGTTGAACCTTCAGTAATCTGGTTCTGTTTTACTTTGTGTATGTTTTTGTTCAGCCTTTTTGGATAATTAGTTAACACTCTATTACTAGTTTTGGGATCTCAATTAATTTCTTGCCAAATTGGTCAGTGGTTCTCAGTAGAAGGAAGTACTCGTTCTCTGCCTTAGATGCACTGCTGTATTCCGAAGAGTGTGCAATGACCCATATAAGAAATCTTATGCATGTTGTTAATAATCCAGTCAGAAGATGCTGTTTTCCCACTAGCTGCCTTGGATGAGGCCTGCACATATATATTTCTAAAATATTATATAAAGAACACTCGTGGGCGTACTTGTAGCTTGTGGAACAATTTGTATTCTTTCATGGGGAAACACCCTCTATTCCTTTCTGTTCGTGTTCCTGGGCAGAGCTCTTTGACCTAACCTTTTTATAGACCTTCTGCCAAATTCAACTTGTTGGAAAGAACCATCTACTATTCTAAGTATAAATGTTAGCAAATTGTAGGGGTGAAGCCACACTATCATGACTTTTGCCAAGAACATGTTTATGACATGAAATTTCTGTCTTCATCTCCATCCAGAACAGCCTCCAGGGAAAAACTATATTTTATAGCTGGAACCAATTTAGAGTTAAACATGGGATTGGAACTCATATCTCTTAGTTTATCCAATTAGCTTTTCTTTCTAATAACATAAATCAATTATTATCCTAATTTGAGAATAAAACGAATTCTCAAATGATATCTGACAATTCCCAGTCTTCTAAAAACATTATTATGATTTAGCCAAATTTTAGATCAAATGAACACAGCTATGTTAACAATTAAAAAAGCAAAGCAGAGGAGGTCTGTAATTGGATTGGACTCAAGCATTTTCTAAACTAGTTTACGTTCATGGGGAAAACTTGTACTCAAGAAACATAGACGATCTAGGGCAATTGTTAAATTTTGCTAATACTAGAGAAGGAAAAATACCTTTGTAAACAGATGTATTTTCACAGAATCTGACATAGTAAGTCTTTTACTTCATGTGTCTGTTAGAAAAGAGAGGATACAAGAAGCAAGAAATACAAATTTTACATCATTTTTCTTATTCTTCCTGAAGAATTTCCTGATATGTAAGTAGATAAAAACATTCATTCTTCCCCCTTTCCCTTTTATATTTTTATCTGGCTCTTTATTCTCCCATTATGCAAGTTTATGCAAGTTTACTCTATGTCACAGAGTAAAATACCATGCTTAACTATAGTCTTCTGCTCATTGCGTGGAATTTATTTCTTGCCTTTTTAAGTATAAGCGTGGAATTTTGAGACAGTAACTGATTGGGAGGGGGAAAATACTGATAGTAAACAACAAAAAATAAAGTCTTATACCATGATTCAAACTTTCAATATAAATGGTCAATTTCATAAACAGAATTTAACAATTTCCTTTTCAGAGATCAACTACTATTATGATCAATTACGTATCTTCTATGATTTAAGTATGAAATCAGAATTACACCTTCAAAATCATGTCCAGCCCTTGGGATCAGCAATTAGCGTTATGGCTATGTCACTGAACTCCCATGTAGTTGATCGCGGTTCGAGTCCCGAACCTGGTGGCTTAAACTCATGCTGGGCGCATGTGTGTGTGCATGCCTAAGATCCCTAGAGAAGAATGGAGGAGAGGGATTGTGGTGTGGCCATCTCCCCTGGGGGTGGAGGGAGGTGTGATTTCTCGCTTTCTATCTCTCTGTCTCTCTCTGTCTTTCTGGCGAGCACACGCGCCCTATAGCAAAAACCTCTCCAAAAAAAAAAAAAAATCATGTCCAGACCTCAAAATGGTCTCTAGATCACATCTTAATGGGTATATCAAGGCAAGAATGAGGGACGTGATGGAGGTCATCCAAAGCCTGCACATGTTGAGATGGTCTGAAAAAGCCACAAATTTCTCTGATGTTTAGGCCAGCGAATGACTTCATGGAGTAGAATGAGACAGAATGTAATGAACTACTTGGTGTAATATTATAGTTATTTCTTTAAAGTTATGAAGTAATTGTGCTTCTCCCTTCCTGTTTGCATTGTCTTATAACATTTCTTGAGGTAACACCATAAACCATTTAAAAAAAAAAACTTTATTAGAAGAGACCCAATATTGGCCTTCATATTGATTCATTTTAGACAAGATCTTAGATGGTAAGTTCCTATTGAGTCACTAACAAGAATGACAAAAATGGACAAGGTATACAATACACAGTGCTGGCAAAGATGTGACTCTACAGGAACTCTCATATGTGGATGGTAGAACTGTAGAAAATCATTTAACTGCACCTACCATAGATGAAGTAAATATGCTGTATCTTCCTAGGTCTATGCCCAATAGGAATATTTATATTTACCAAAAGACATGTCCAAGAATTTTCATAACAGAGTTATTTGTAATAGCCCCAAGTGGGAAGCAGTCCAGCTACATTATATTTGTATAATAGAATATTCTATAACCATGAGAATGAATAAACTCAGATCACAATCCAAGGGAATCTTCCAAACAGATTGTTGAGTAAAGGAAATTGGACTCAAAAGAGTACATAGGGTAGGATTCCATTCATATGAAATTCAAAAGCAAGCAGAAGCAATCCATGGCAGTTAGGATGGCATAGAGCTTGGGAGTTACTGACTGAAAGAGAACAGAGGGGATCCCAGATTGTTGCCAGTATTTTGTACCCTGAGTTGGGTGCTCATGACACTCTTAGCTTTGCAAATAGTTAATCAACCATTCTCACCTATGAAACACCTATACTCCTTTCCCTTTAAGAATGTGTTATAACCTCAATGAAAATTTTGCATCAAAAAATGTATGTTTTTAGGGGAAACATGTATTAACCGAATTCTGTACTAAGTAGCAGAATGACCATGAAGGCTTTAAGAATGTGATAGATAATCCAGGAAAGCTTTGAAATGGGCAAAAGAGAGAAAGGAGGGGCTCTAAAAATTATATATTCTCCAACAAAACATACTGAATGGAATGTACCCACAGTTGTTTCCATGAGAACCCACCCGTTCGCCAAGGGGAGGAGAGAGCTGTTCAAGGGGAAGTGGGAAAGCTCCAGAGAAAAGTGCGGTTTCCGTTCCTAAACTCATCCCTCTGGGCACAGTTTTTCCAATTAAATCTTGATCTGCATTTCTATATTCACGGCAAGATGGTACCCCTCTCCACTTTTATTTACTGTACTTCCTATGCTGATATAGCAGCCAAGAAAAACAAGTTTAACATTCTTATAGATACTTATAAAAAAAAAAAAAACAACAAAGCACCGTGCTGTCTAAAAGAACCACCCTCTCTCCTGCTTATTTCAAGGAGATTGAGAAGCTTATGCCAAAACAACACATCTCTTAATGTAGTTTATTTGGGTGACAAAATACTTTGAAATTCACTCATAATTTTTCCATAATACATGTTTTCCATGAACTTTTTAAAGACCCTTCATTTTTCTACTCTAGTCTTTTTAAAGTCTTCAAAAAAGCCACCCAATTCTGAGGCTCCTTACTGAAAATCAAACCAAGCTCTTGGTCAGACTGTCATTGATGGCCCTTCTTTCCTTTCAGATTTGCTGAGGGGTGTTGCTGAGTTTTATGGAGCATTCAGTGAGCCCCAGCAGTGGTCTGTATCCAGATGCCTGGGCCCACTGATTCACTAGCTGAGGAACTCTGATGGGAATGGCATTCTGCTATTGGGCCACTTTCTGCACTGAGTGTGGTTTGACAGGAACATATTCCCAGGATAGTGTGGTTCCAGAGCCTCACACATAATTCCTAGTCACTAGTACTTGTTCAGTTCTATTTTCATAAATATCATAGGGATCAATATTACAACAAGTATCTTTCCCTTTCTCAGCCACCACCCACTCACCGTGGCCAACTTGCCACATACTGGCTGGGCATTTTAATCCCTGGAGAATAAAGAGAGTGTGTTTGGGTTCAGACAACGTACATTCTTTCTACCACACGCTCTCATCCATTGCTTTATTGGTGATGTCTTCAGTTTTTTTAAATGTCTTTAAAGGCATAAAGTCTCCTGAAGTTAGGAAAGATAGTCCTCTATGACTTGTCTTAACAGTGACCACAGGAAAGAAGAACGTATGGATTTTGATTGCAAGGTAACTGCAAATGGAAAATACTTTGTATTTTCAATAAACTCAAGACACAACGACAGACCTTGAGAGAGAGAGTGTCTTTCACTGAGGTACAAAGCAGTTAAGAGGCCTGCAGGGTTAAAGTTTCCCTGTGCTAACTCATTGCTCAAAACACTGAAATGATCAAATTGCAAAGAGAACCTCTGATGTAAAAGGGATTTTCATTGTTTCTCATTATTTCTATTTTTGTTTCTATTCTTTCAAGAGAAGAATTATTCTCATGAAAAATTTCAGTCATTGGACATTAAAAAAGATGCTTAGCAAGGACCGTTCAGCCCTTGGAAGCTGTGAAAATCCACTTATGCTCTCAAAACATCTGTAACCCTCAGTGGAGTTTTGGCTTTCTCTACTATACTTGCCTTCCAGTAAAAACACAGGAGAGTGGCAATTTCCCATCGACACTGCAGTGCAAAGCTATAATCTTGGGAAGAAATGAGTAAACACATTACTGAACAGCAGCATGGAAGAAGAGACACAATTGCCTGGTTGTTTCAGCAAAAAGCACAGGGAATTAGTGGACTGTGTTCTTGTAGATTTGAGTTTATGCACCTCCTACACATATACACATTAATTAGCCCAGAACTACAGAGTAGCTCCAACCATCTTATTAATAGAAACAAACCCAACAAAAACACCATTTAAATTTTATGATAATCAAGGTCAATGCATACATCATAAACTTCCCATTAGTTTCTTGGAACTAATAGTACTAAAGGGAAAGTAATATTTATTGAGTCCATGATGTACTAAGCACAATATTTATCTCTTTTAAATCTTTTAGTCTATACACACACCAATTTCTTCCAAAATAGATTTAGTGTCTCTATTTTCGCAGAGGGAAAAGGTTAGGGTGAAAGATGTAAAATGTCCCAGGTCATATACATTTACACAAATATATATTGATTGTATATTGGTATAGCTCAATATGATACATGTTGATGGGATAAAGAGGCAGAGAAGCGCTTCAAATTTAGTTGCATCTTTATTTTTTATTTTTTTTGTTTTCAATTTTTTTGCCATAGAGTCAGTACTCAATGGAAAGAGACAGAGAGAAAGACAGTGAGGGGGAAAGTGAGAAAACTCTCACCAGGGTAGATGATTATGCCACAACCCTTTTCCTCCATTCTCCTCCTAGGATTTTGGGAATACACACATATGTGCCTGATAGGATTCTCAAGGCACCAGGTTTGGGACTTAAACTGCAGTGGACTATGTGGGCATGGCCATGCCACTTGATGGCCCCAAATCTTTTTTTTCAACATGCATATTTTATGCTGTGTTGCACTGCTAACATTTTATTCTGATCTGGCAAGTATCTGCCCAAGCTTTAATTCTTTTATTTATCAATACATATCTTACATAGAAAAAAAATTAATAAGGTCTGAATAATATGTTGTTTTCTAGATATTTTACTGTAGCCATTATTTGTTTTATAATTAAAAATATTTTAAGGTATCACTTTTTAGGTAATGACTACTAATTTTCTATCTATGAATTTTAAATTTATTACTTAATGAGGTATTTCTGCAGTTAACTTATGATCCTCTAGGTTGGGAAAATTTTAACTTTACCATATAATGAAAGGAAAGCTAATATATTCCTATTCTTGTACAGGAATGAGTAACAAGAAGATTAAAAGAAATCAATTGCAGGTTGAGATTACATACATTTGATTACTCTTTTAATAACGTATTTAAACAGATACT
Organism: Tupaia tana; assembly: GCA_026018925.1. Classification (NCBI taxonomy): domain Eukaryota; kingdom Metazoa; phylum Chordata; class Mammalia; order Scandentia; family Tupaiidae; genus Tupaia; species Tupaia tana. The sequence continues at coordinate 35,897,352 of JAKSZU010000016.1, forward strand.
TAATATTGGTTTTCTCAGATGGTTTTGCATGAGATTACCAAAGACATTTAAAGCTTCAGCTAACAATGAAACTGTTGATCAAACAACACTGAATGAGAGAACTGTCCATTTCTCAAATTCTATATGTGCTAACAAATGAAAACATTTAAAAAGGGCTTGCCTAAAGGATATTTGAGATACAGATTGTGATAAAATTGGGAATTATAGTGAAGAAAATGTTTTATATAATCGTATTCAAATTGCAGAAGATGAAATGGTGAGTAAAGTGAAGGAAGGTTGAGTTGAGGTGCACTTTGTGAAAGGAAACTGTCCCTATTGTGGGTTTGACTGGAAGCTGGAAACTGTGATAGTATAAAGGGTATTTGTCTTATCCACCCCATAGCTTTTCTGTCAATTACCTTCCTCACCTACTTTCTCTGGGACCATCACCCTGCAGATAAGTTACTTAACCTCTACCTATTGATTTTTCTCATCCTCAGCTTCCTAGGGTTTGCATGGAAAATTGAATTTTTACAGGATAATGATTTGAATGGCTTCATACTAGCACCTGATGCTTTCCAAATAATAAATATTAGATATTTTAAATATTATAATCATGAATGCACCATATGTGAGTATAATCTAAACAGCAATATTGATGGATGTCTAAAAAGGAAAGCATTAGGACAATCAGCAGTCCTATTGCAAGACTATTTTTAATTACAGCACTTTAAAAATAGCTGCTACAATTATTCTGAAGCTGACAGTGCTCTGAAGACATGCTGTGAAGGGTTATGCTAATCAGGAGAACTCTCAGTCCAATGAGATATCACATTAGGCTAACAACAAGCATGAATTAAGATCCCACAGTATGAAGCCTCACGTCCTGAAATGATTGTTGCTGTTATTTGCAGGAGTTTAGGACAGAAATGGGATGCATTTCTCACTTGCTAGTGAGTAAAACAGGTGCTTGCTGAAAAAGGCAGGATTTCTGGACCAATTGTCTTCTGGGAGAATCTAGCCTTTGTGATGAGTAATTATTCAATTCTTTTATACTTTTTAATTTGAAAAAGAATTAATTATTTAACTTTATTTATGTATTTATTTATTTTAATTGATCAGAAATGGACAGAGTGAGTGAGAGAGGGAGAGGGAATATGAAAAAGCAAGTCACCAGGTCTGGGACTCGAACCATGGTCAGCCATGTGGGAGTCCAGCGCCCATGCCACTTTGCCACCTGACAATCCAAATTCTTTTACTACTCTTCCCCAAAGTTTTTTGTTTCTTTCAAGAATGAGACAGATAGATTGAGAGAGATGGATATCCTCGCCAAAGCTCACCATGTCAAGATTCCCTCCAGCCTCTGTGCTCCCTGCATGCTCAGCTCAACCCAGGATCTGAACTCTCAGTCTTCCACATGGCTTCCAGCATTGCAGAGCAGTGCCCCACTGCTTGTGCCACTGTGGCAGGGACAGTAACTATTCATTCTTTGTCTTTTTCTTTCCTGCTGTAAAAGAAACAGCAGAACTATGTCCAAATGTGCACCAAGTAGCCCCACAAGCCCAACACCCTAAATGTACTAGTTATTATTTCATCAGGAAGGTTTAATGACCTTTTGTCCTTTTTTTCCCAATGGTCCACATAATAGTTTTTCTGCCTAAGTTAAAATACCTTGTTTATTCATTTACTCAGGTTTCTTTTTTTACATATGGAATGCATTTTCTTTGTCTCCTGTTAAGCGTCCCTAATCTGTCACCACATGACCACCAGTGTAAGCATCATGAAACAGAAGTTAGATTATATTAGTATTTCCCCAGGTTGTTCCACGGTAAGTCTTCCTTTGACTGAAATTACTAAAATGTACTCACCCAAATGTCTATATCCTACAGTGTTGCTCTCCATTCCACAAGATCACACCTCTTGCTTTTGTTATTATCATTTCTCATAGCTCAGCTCAAGTACCTGTCTTTTGAGTCTTTTTCTCAACACCTGAATTTGAAATTTATTCTATCCTTTGTCTAAGATCACACATTATTTTGTATTAAAAAATGAATTCAGAATGACATTTACAGTGTAGACATCACAAGAGTACCTTCATAGTTCTTAAATTACTCAACACTCAAACCAAGTCATGGAATGAGTAAGATGGATATCTCAATCCTAATGAGCTGGTGTGGAATGCTGGAAGGGGTAAGAAAACAAACATTAAATAAATAAGAGGCATTATATATGCTAATTTTTATTCCATATTTTTGGATATTGTTGAAGAAAGGAAATGGACTAGATATGTTGAAACAGTTTACATTTGTGGGTTTTTTTTGGGGGGGGCCAGGTATAAATATGTTTTTACTCCTTGTCCTATAGCAGCTCTGTGAGACAACTGGAAAAGATGCATGAATACATATTTGTTATTTTTAAAATTCATTTAAAAAAGCAGAGACACTAAGCACCTGTCACAGTGTGTTTTGCAATTTTGCACCCAACTTCAAAAGTAATGGTGAGTAAAGGTGCTGACCTCTTAGTACAAATAAAGTAGCACGACCCATATAGGATGTCACTGTATTCTCCACTGCCACATATTCAGAGAGAGAAAGAAAAAGACATTTAAGGACATACCTAATGAAGTTGCATCCCCCAAAATTTATTAACTCTTTTTCCTTTGAGTAAATTTTATTTCTGCTCACAAAATAGAAAATACATGTGAAGTGCTTTAACTTTACCAAAATTCAGTTTCTTGAAGGAAAGCTTCTAAGTGACAGAATTGTAAGCTCACTTAGTATCTTTTTTTCTCATGGAAACATCATTTTACTTGAAGAATGACTAATAAACAAAAGTATGGGTAGGCATACCTGGGTGTTTGACATACGTTTTTCTTGAAAGTGCATGAAATAAGCCTGTCCCTTCAAGAGAAATAACTGTCAATGACAAAACTGAAGCTTTCAAGTGAAAATTTAAATAAAGGCAAGTTTGGAGAGTTTTGTTTTTTTTTTTTTTTTTTTTTTGCTATAGGGTGCATGCGCTCGCCAGACAGAGAGACATAGAGACAGAAAGCGAGAAATCACCCCCCAGGGGGGATGGTCACGCCGCAATCCCTTCTCCTCCATTCTCCTCTCGGGATCTTGGGCACGCACGCACATGCGCCCGGCGTGAGTTTAAGCCACCGGGTCCAGGACGCGAACCGCGGTCGACTATGTGGGAGTCCAGCGACATAGCCATTAGGCTAACTGCTGGTTCCCAATAAAGGCAAGTTTGTATCTCTACTGTATACTTGGGAGATTCCCAATACTTTAAGACTTTGCTGAGAGTATCAGTATTCATATTAACAAATGTGATCCTTATGAAATTGTTAAATAGAACATTTTATCATTTGGAAGATCTTTATCAGTAGGGGAACAGATATTTCACAGATGACCAAAGCTTGATATCATGCAGTCAATCTCTCATGTAAGATTATAAACAGTTCATTGGTTCATTGACACGATGTCTGTTTCCAGATCACAACTAATCTTTAAGCAATGATCCCTTGAAGAATTTTGGTGTAGTAAAAGAGCAAAATATCCCTAATTATATAAATGAACCATTACAATATTTCTTGTGTTTCCAGCTTCATATTTTGGAGGTTGGATCTTCTTCCAGATACTTTGATGAAAACAAAGTATTGGACAGATTGCACACTTAAGCAGACATGGAAATCCAGCTGTCTTCCATTAATCAAGAGATTTGCCAGCATAAAAGAGTACCATTCTTTTGGTCCCATGCCATCACCCCCTGACCCACTCCAGTCCTTCCGGTTAGCCAGGATGTGTATAAGTTAACCAGAAAGCCAAACCCATGATCTTCCATATGAATCTAGTTTTACTTGACTGGCATGTTCCTACTATGTCACCAACCTCACCTGAAAGAGTATCATTTTCCTTAGTCATTTCTGCATGTGTTTTTGAAAAATAATAATTTGTATTAAAAATATCACTATCTTAACCCATGGCCTTCTTATTGTTATTATCACTTTTTAATTTTTTTAGCTTGCTATAGGGCAAATGTGCTCACCTAGAGATAGAGAAAGAGAGACAGAGAGAACTTACCACACCCTCCCACCCCGGGGAGATGGTTGTGCCACAGTTCTTTCTTCATTCTTCTCTCGGGATTTTGGGCATTCACACGCACTTACCTGGCATGTTTTCTGAGCTACCAGGCTGGAACTTGAACTGCACATTCAGCCATCTGAGATCCAGTGTCCTAACTACCATGCCACTGGCTGGCCCTTATTATTGTTTTTAATGAATCATTCATTTTCTTTAAATTCTGTTATTTGGTATATATTGGAAGGTGTAACTCACATTCACAAAACCTCTTTGAGGGCCTGTCTTCTGAATATTTAAAGATTGCAGAGGAATTTCAAGTTCACATAGCTTAGAAACTGTTGGCACATACCAAGGAGACAATTGCCACATGGTTTGTATGAGAAGTACTTTGAAATCTCTGATTGTCCAAGAATTTCGCCCCAACCAGATGGTTGCCATAGAGATCAGCATTCCATTATGAAAAATGCTTAAACTTTGAGAAAATATTGCTGTCTCCAGGTGGCTCTTGCTATCCAATTCTGTCTTAAATTTTTTTGTGTGTTGAATTGGGTGCTGGGATGAAAAGAGCTTGAAATTGGGAGAAAAAAATAGACTCTTTCCCAAAGGCTCTTTCTAGTGCTTTCTTGATGGTAATTTAGTGGAAGTTTTAAAGGGCATTCACTTAAGTGGTTTGTTTGTAAAGTGACAAGACTATCAGACATTACAGATCCATTTTGTTGTTAAATTGAATAATATTGGGCCATCAGAAAAGTTGTGATTCATTTTTGCATAGAAAAATAAGCCATGACTTTTCCAACAAACGAGTATATACAATAGGCCTGGCATACGCGGTTTCTTCCGTGATTGTGTGTTTCTTTACTAGTCTCCTATGAAGAGAACTAGGTCTCTAGGTCATTGTATTGAGACCTTGCACGGCAGAGTAAGTGATCAAGCTGTAACTACGGTCAGGTTTTTCTGATTCCAGTGAAGATTTCTACCGTTTATAATTAAGCATACATGAAATCATGTTTAAATCTCAATGACTTGGCATATATATTTTGATGAGATTTTATTGTAAATAAGATTAAATAATTACACTTACATGTGCACAATGTGTTAGGTCAGTCATGTAGATAATATAAAAGAGATTTATTTGATTTATTTATTTAGAAGGACATGCTATGTAGCAGGCATTGCAAGGAGTGGTTACTGTTTGGGCCATCACTTAATACCTAGGCAATACAAATCGCTGTCAATATTCTGTAAATCAGAAACCTTATGTGACTCTAGTTAGTCAATTAGACACTGCATACCTGTAATCTGATCTGTGATGAACTGTATGACAAGAAAAATGAAACTGGTTGGAGATTCCACTGACGTGATGACAAGGATGGATGTGCTCCTGAAGGAGCCTGCCAGTGCTCCTTGGCTCCCTTGACTCCCCGGCTGCCCAATTGTTTCACCAAACTTAGAGCCTCCCCACATTCCTCCAACAATATGTCATTCCATAGTAGTTAACTAGAGGGGCAGGCAGAATTCTGATGATGCCTTACTAATTTCCAAAGATTGTTTGCTGGTCATTCAAAGGGAAATCGAGGTCCTTCTGTGAGGGGATTTTGCAGATTTAAGAACACTCTAAGTCACGTGACCTTGAGATAAGGAGAGTAGCTTAGTGGGTGGGGCCTAAGCACCTGCCTTCTAAAAGCAGAGAGCTTTTTTTGGCTGGGGGGCATATGCTCAGGTGAGTGTTCAAACCCCAAGGAGGACATTTGCTAAAGAAAACTATATGACAAAAAATGTGGGGTAGGGTGGGGTGGGTGTAGGGCAGGAATTGAGCACAAACTCTGGCTGGCCATCAGCAAAAAACAAGAGTTTAGTCCAACGACCACAAGAAACTCATTCTGCCAAGTGAATGAGTTTGGAAGAGGATCATTCTCAGAGATGCCAGGATAGAGCAAACCTGGCCAACACCACAGTTTTGGCTTTGTGAAGTCTTGTGCAGAGAGCTCAGCTGAACCCATCTATATTTTTGAACTATTAAACTGGCAGCTAAGCAAATAAACTGCCAAATATATGGTAATTCGTTACACAGAAATAGAAAGTTAATACAACCAGCATTCATGTCATGATAGTTTTCAATTTTACCTTAATTGATTTTAAATGTAACAATTACAGCATTAATTTTAGAGATAGTTTTTTAGAAGTTACCATATAAACCATTGTTCTAATTTCATTAGTGATAAATAACCTGTGGTTTGAATATAACATTTATTCATAGGGTCTCTTAAATACTTCAGAATTTCAGTCCATGAAGGTTGATGTTGTGACCATTTAGACTACCTGCCATGCTGACTTCTTAAGGACCTGAGGCCAAAGTATGAAAGACTGAGCACAAGGCCAAGATTTGTCCTGTCCATAGAGTGGGAACTTTTAAATTCTATCTGTTGTTAATAGGGCTGTTTATTTCGGGGGGGGGGGGGGGGAATGGAGAAGCTGGAGGTTCATTATCAGTATACTTAAGTGCACTAGTTGTAAATTCTGCCTTCTTAATCATTAAATCCTTATGTTAGAAATTTCACATTCTAATTCTTAACAATGTGGTTCTTCTTTAAAATGAAATGATTACTTTCCCAAATGTTTGAGTAAAATCAATGGTCTTGAACAAAGTACCTTTTTACTCTGTGGTTTATCACATTCATACCCTACCAAGTCCTTTCTTACTTCTTTATACCACCAAGGAAAATATTGCCTCCATTGCAAAAACATAAAAAAGCAGTTTGGCTTTCCTCAGACTAGGATATGAGCACAAATAAGCATAGCCTGTTGCCCTTTGAGAACCTGCTATGTGGCAGGTATTTTTAATTCCACTTCATGGAAGAAGGAATCAACCCAAGAAATGTTACCAAATTTCCTGAAGGTCATGGTTGACGTAAAATAAAAAAAAAAAATAAATAAATAAATAAATAAATTGGATGGGGGTGACATTCTTAGCTTCATTTTTTGCAATGGCTTTCAGGATTATTCTCCAAGGATTAACAGAGGAAATTTTTTTTTTTTTTCTAAAAGTGGAAAGGTTTTGGCAGGAGGTCAGGAATCCTATAAAAACATATGTTCTCATTCTCTAAGGTAAGCAATGGAGGAGATTCAAATTTTCAAAGATGCTCATTATTATCAAATGCTTCATAAAATATAAAACCATCCTCTCATTCTTTTCTTCTGATATCTTCAGGGTCAAAGATAAATTTTATAACCCTAACATAAGCTTAGTGGATCTACTACTTTTCCTACAGAAAATTTCCCAATGGTCAGATGTTATGCTCCTCTATAGGTAGTACACTGTGTTCTCATTTCTGGAGCTATTTTATCCTCCTTGAAAATTGAAGTTATATGACCAGTGACAGGTTTGGATCTCCAGGTCAGTGTGAAAGTTCACCAGGTGTTTTTGCCCATGATTCATTCTAGCTGGATGAGAAAGGTTGGGGAATCATGGTGTGAGATCCTGTTTAGGTGCTTCTCTCTCTCTCTCTTTCTCTCTCTCTGTTCCAATCATGTAAAGTTGGCTGTGTACACTCTTGGAACAGAAGAACTCATCTTCTAAATACAATAAAGGGTTTATGGTTGAGAAAATCAACCTGGCAGATCAGAACCGTTGCTCTAAAACCAGGGAAGGAGACACAGTAAGGATTCTCTTATGAATGCATACAATTGACCTTTGCCAGGGTGGAGCTAATGATCCATGTTCTTTGAAGTGAAGGCGGAAGAAAAAACAGAGAGATTAACAGCTAAGTTTAAGGATCACTATGCCTGGAATATGCATTCTTCACAATAACCTTCTAAAGTGAAAAAAAAAAAAAAAAACCCTGTGATTATATTCCATTTGTGGTTGAAGATAATCAGGTAAATTAAGACTGGGTGTACAGTGATGAAAGGAATTTAAAATAATGTAAGGACTCTCAAAATGACACCATATTTTTTCCTTAAGAATAGCTTCACATATGATTCACCAGAAACAAAAAAAACTTATTTTTAAATATTACAAATATGTAAGTGTAGAACACTAGGTTCTTAGAAGATAAAGAATGAGAATCTCTTTTTGTTGGTTAACATTACAAATAGTGGCACAGGGACAAGGAAACGGGTTATTATCTGTTGAAAATAATGTGTATAGTATTCTCAACTGGACTGGTGAAAAATGTGTATCTGTTGGAATATTCACTTTATAAGCTAAGTGGCATATGATTGCATGTATAAAAGAAATTGAAATTAAAATAAATCATGGTACTGATTATAGGAGATGATCTCTATCTTTCTTCTTTCAGGACACCTTCTTCTCTAAAAAAAAATGGAGTGGTTGAAAAATTGGAGAAAATACTATTATACCAAGACGTCAGCTGCAAATTCTAACAATGTAATCAGGGTAAAGTGGGCAGCAAGCTTTGATAAGGGCCTCATCCATTCTTTGATGCTTTTTTATACCATATATCAATTCTACTATTAGCACTGCCCTGAATTTCAAGTAGCTTAGAGATGTACATTATATACAGTTTTGCTTCATGTACTCAATACATTATTTATGCTTCCCTTTTCAGAACATAACTTATTTGCATTTTGCTACACTCTTTCATCTACACTAAATATACTCACAGACTCAAGTGTCCTCTCAATACAGGCAGCAAAGAGGCTTAATCAGGGTGTACATGGACATTAAGAATTACCCTATTCCACTTTGGATACAGTATAAAGATCTTCTCTTATTTTGAGTTTATTAAAAAAAAACAGATATAGTCTTTCTCAATATTTGGCTCTTCAAGATTAAATTTCTTTAAATCTTCATGTGGTCTTATGTTGTCTGCAACTCAATAAAGCCCATACTGAAGAGGATGGTATTGCAGGAAAACAGAACTAAATTTCAGCTATTTCAATTATTACATTTTCATTTTTTACATACTTATTTACTCAACAGGTGCTGGTAAATTCTAGACTGTGGGGACAGAGTAATGGAAAAGCAAACCAGATCTTGGTCCTCTTGGAATTCCCATTCTATCAGTGAAGAAAAGTATAAAACAGCAAATTTGACATATTGCTTATAATTATAAATTTAAAAATCTCTGTGGTTATAGCCAGAGAATGAGTTAGAGGGAGCTAGGAGTGAATATAAGGATCTAAGGAGAAGAAAAAAAGAAGCTGAGCATTTAAGGAAAGTAATCTGTTGATTATAATGTATATGGTAATATCTTTGACTGGATTGATATGTGGTGTATTCCTGATGGGAAAGTTCACTTGGTATACTGTAATGATATACAGTGATTGAATGTAAAGAATAAATAAATAGTAATTTAAAAAATAAGGGTCTATGTTAGAAAGCAATTAGAGCATTGCATATGGCAGAGATGACTTAAGTGATGGTGGATATATCTGGAAGTTATTTATGAAGTAAAATGGTAGAATTTGATGAGGAAATACACAGATGTGAGAGAAACTCATCCTGGGTGACTCTCAGATATTTGACTTGTTACATGAGGTGGATATTGTTGCCATTCACTAGGTAAGAGGTGGAAAGTTTATTCTCTTATTTGTAACAGAAGGTAGAAATGAACTAATGAGCATTGGACAAGATAATTCTGCTATGCCTATGAAAATGAATTTTAAATGAGTTCAAAACTGAAATTGGAGTATTCAGAAATGCATTTTTAATAATGAGGGAACAATAGTTTGCGTAATGGCTATGTTGCCGGACTCCCACGTAGTCGACCGCAGTTTGAGTCCCGGACCCGGTGGCTTAAACTCACGCTGGGCGTGTGTGTGTGCATGCCCAAGATCCCAAGAGGAGAATGGAGGAATAGGAATTGTGGCATGGCCGTCTCCCCTGTGATTTATCAATTTCTGTCTCTCTGTCTCTCTCTGTCTTTCTGGAGAACGCACTCTATAACAAAAAACTCTCCAAAAAAAAAATAAAAGAAAAGAAAGAAAAGAAAAAAGAAATGCAATTAGGTTTGAATATCAACCAAGTATGACGATATTTCATATAACTGTAAACTCAGATCAAATCAATGAAACATTCTATCCCTACACTGTTAATAAAAAACAAAAGTTAGGTAGAGATAAGCCTGTTAAATAGTTTTTTAAAAATTTTATTTGTTTTATTCATGTATAAGCAAGGGAGATGAGAGAAAGAGAAAAATTAAGGAAGAAAGAAAAAGGAATAAAGAAAGAAAGAAAAAGGAGGGACCAGCAGTTGGAGTAATGGCTATGTCGCTAGACCCCATGTAGTTGACCACAGTTTGAGTCCCGGACTTGGTGGCTTAAACTCACACCTGGTGCATGTGCATACTTGCCCAAGATCCCAAGAGGAGAATGGAGGAGAAGGGATTGCAGAATGGCCATCCCGCCCCACCCCCCCAGGTGAGTTCTCGCTTTTTGTCTCTCTGTCTCCCTCTGTCTTTCTGGTGAACACATGCGCCCTGTAGCAAAAACCTCTTAAAAAAAAAAAAAGAAAGAAAGAAAGAAGGAAGGAAATACGTAAGGGAAGGAGACATGTGCTTTTTTTTTTTTTTCCTTTTTTCACATTATTTATTATTATTATTATTTTTTTTTTTGTATATACTTTCAATCATATTGTTTGGCTTACAATGAGACCATTTTGATATGTGAACATTTCTCCCCAACCCGTTGAATGAAATATCTTCAACAGATAACACCACACCTCCCCATCCCGTCAATGCTCGACCTCTGTATCCCTTCTCCAAATGTCTTTCGTTGGGCCCCACTCCTCCACATATACCTCATCTGACATTCAAACCCATCTCTTGTGTTTGTTCAACTGTTAGTCAATCAGTTTCAGCCATAGAATGCAGACAAACGGTATATGTTAAGTGGGGACATACAATGTCTCTCCTTCATAGCCTGGCTTGCCTCACTCAGCAGTACATCTTCCATATTCTTCCACTTTCTGTCAAAAGCCAGGGCTCTGTTGGTTTTTATGGCTGAGTAGTATTCCATAGAGTATATGTGCCACAGTTTTTCAATCCATTCCTCCATACGGGGGCATTTGGGTTGGTTCCATGACTTAGCAATTGTGAATAGTGCCGCAATAAACATCGATGTGCAAGCACTTTTCCAATGAAGAATTCTTCTGTCCTTTGGGTAGATACTGAGGAGTGGGATCCCTGGATCATATGGCAGATCTATCTGTAGATTTTTGAGGAATCTCCAAATTATTCTCCACAGTGGTTGGACCAATCTACATTCTCACCAGCAGTGTAAGAGAGTTCCCTTTTCACTACACCCCCGCCAACACTTATCATTTTTTGTTTTTTTTTTTAATATTAGACATTCTGACTGGGGTTAGGTGGTACCTCATTGTTGTTTTTATCTGCATTTCCCTTATGATGAGGGAGGTTGAACATTTTTTCATATGCCTTTTGGCCATTCGTATGTCATCTTCAGAGAGTGTTTTTTTTCATCTCCTTCTCTCATCTTTTAATAGGGTTGATCATCTTTTTTCCAAACAGCTTTTTTAGTTCCTTGTGTATTCTGGTTATCAGTCCCTTATCTGATGCAAAATTTACAAAACTATTTTCCCATTCTGAGGGCTGTCGATTCACACTAACTACTGTGTCTTTGGCCATACAGAAACTTCTTAGTCTGATGTAGTCCCATTTGTCTATTTTGGGGACGATCAACTCTGCTTTGAGGGTCTTCTTTAGGACAGAAACAGACATATGGACCAATGGAACAGAATAGAGTCCCCAGAAATAAGTGCCCAAACATACAGTCAACTGATCTTTGACAAGGGGTACCAGTCAATCCAGTGGGAAAATGAAAGCCTCTTCAGCAAGTGGTGCTGGAAAAATTGGACTTCCACTTGCAGAAAGATGAATCTGAACCCCTACCTCTCTCCTTTGACAAAAATCAAGTCAAGGTGGATCAAGGATCTAAATCTAAGATCTCAAACTATCAAGCTGCTCCTGGAAAACACTGGGGAAACTCTGTGAGACACTGGTGTAGGGAAAGACTTCCTAAAGGAGACATGTGCTTTTAACAGGATCACATCACACTGCAATTCTCTTCCTTCAACCATTCAACTCATCAGGATCTTGGGCATGTGTGCATGTACTCTGTGTACTTTCAGGTCAACTCAGGATCAAAACTATGGTTAATCATGTGGCTTCTAGCACTACAGTTCAGTTTTCTCAACCTGTATCACTGAGTTTGAGACTAAATACTGGGTTGTTAGGAAAGCCATGATGCATGCGATTATGGAAGCTGAGATTGGGGTGATGCAGTTACTCCAAAGGAAGAGGCCAGGAAGAACACTCCCTGAGTCTCAGAGGAAGCATGATGCTGCTGACATCTTAATTTTAGATTTCTAGCTTTCAGAATTGTAAGAGAATACATTTCTGTTGTTTTAAATAATGCTGGTAATAATGCTTATGGTTAGTTGCTATGTAAGTCATGAAAACCAACACAAACTCTATCAATGTCACCAGAATTTTAGCTTTTGGTTCTTTAATACAGGGGACTCTAAAGAAATCATGAAAGAAATTTAAATAAAGTAGCTTAGCCAAGTTTCAGGCAAAAAAGTATAAAAAAGACTTAAGACCAGGCCAACCGCAGTGGGGCAGAGGTAACAATGCTCTGTTCTGCTGAGACCATAGAGGACAGTCCAGGGTTCCCATCCTGCGGTCTCCCCCATGTGAAAGACAGCTGTACGAGCCTGTGTTCCTGGCTGGCTGAAGCTGGGGGTGTAAAGACCCTGATGGGGTGCTTCTCTTTTTCTCTCTTGAATGAAAAAAAGAAACTTTAGAGGAAAAAAAAAGCAAAAACCTGCACAAGATCAATTCCTGAAATTTGTAATGAAGTCAGATGGAAAACTATTGAAGTGACCTGCGATTCACCACTTTCTAACACTCCATCAAAGGGGAATTAAAACTACTGGTTTTTCTCCTCCTCCTCACTCATATCAGGGACATTCTTAGAAAAAGAAGATGTTTGGGGCCGACAAGTGGCATGGTGGTTAAAGGCGCTGGACTCCCACATGGCCGACCACGGTTCAAGTCTTGGACCTGGTGGCTTGCTTTCTCACTTCCTCTCTCTCTCTGTCTCTCTCTGATCAAACTGGAAAATAATAATGATAATAATAATAAATAAAGTTAAAATAAAATAATTCTTTAAAAAAAAAAAAAAAAAGAAAAAGAAGATGTTTGGGAACCAGCAGTTAGTATAATGGCTATGTCCCTGGACTCCCATGTAGTCGATGGCGATTTGCGTCCCTGACCCGGTGACTTAAAACTCACGCTGGGTGCCTGTGCGTGCATGCCCAAGATCCCAAGAGGAGAATGGAGGAGAAGGGATTGCGGCATGATCATCCCCCCTGAGGGGTGATTTCTCACTTTCTGTCTCTATGTCTCTCTCTGTCTGTCTGGCGAGCGCACGCACCCTGTAGCGAAAACCTCTCCAAAAAAAAAAAAAAAGAAAAAAGAAAAGAAAAAGAAGATGTTTTAAACACACTGAAAGTTTTCATTGGCATCATTTGGAAGCAGCATCTGGAAACTTCAGAGGACAAATGATTGAAGCTCGAGCTATCCATTTAACTCAGTTGATTGATTTTATAAAGAAAAATATTACTGGTTAAGAGAGTTGTATCAAATCAGTGAAATAGCCAATTATCTTTGTGAGAATTTACTGGATATTCAAGTGAAACAGTGCCATTTTAGTAATTTTGTTTTTTTTAATACGTGCAAAACACACATTTTCATTCTAAAGAGTATCCAGACTAAGGCTGGTTTTGGAAGAGTGATGTTCTTTTTCTCTTTTACATGCTCATGTTTACTATTAACTAAATACTACACACTGTTTAAATAGCTAACAGTTGTCTTGAACTAAAGGCTTGTACATTAATAGGGCAAAAGTATGAGAATTCTGTGTTCTGTCTCTGGAGGCAGATAGTGTGTTTTACATTTGGTGATTAGTCATTCCCTTTAAAATGAACTAAATAGAGCCATTACTGAAAAGGAAAATGATGTTGGGTGTATTTATTACATAGATTATTTCCTAAACCAAATCACATTATTATGTTTTAGAGTCCTAACCATCTGCATGAAACTTAGCTCAGTTCTTGCAGCAAAAAGCTCTTTCTTGGAGGAAAAGGCTCTCTCTTTCACACGTCTTCATTCTAGTATCTTCATTTATTATTTATTAAGTGTAAAATTTAGCAGGGCAACCTGAACCAAAACGTGCAATTCATTTGCATGAAAGAAGGTTCTTTTATAACTTGATTCCTTCTGAGAAAAATTATAGGAGGGAAAAAAATCCCTTAGAAATGAAGTAGCTGACACATCACATTTATTAAAGCTGTGAAGCCATCAAAGTAGATGACTTACGATTTTTCATCCTCAACAATGGTTTTGCCAGAATGCTGCTAGACTTGGGAAGGATGATTAACAGAGCAGGTACGCATGTTTAATGGCAGCGGACTACTAATTCATTTCAAAATAAGTTCACCTTCACTGGCAAGAAGAAATACAACAATAAGACTTTAAAAAAAAAATCTCTTTTCTAGAATTATCCATTTTCAATATAAGTCCAAAAGCTCATAAGATTATTAGTTGACTCCTAAATAGAAAAGCTGACATATTATAATAAAAATATAGATATTTGCCCAGGGACCTACAACACTTTTAACTATAGACTTCGTGCTTGTTTCCATGTTGATCCAATATGTAAACACAAGCAAGTAAAAGATACAAGGGGTCTTCAAAAGGTTTATGAAAAATGCATATTATTAAAAAAAAGAAAACTGTGCATGGATTTCAATTTTTTTGCACCAAAATAAACTTGTACTTTAATTTCATGTTTCCTATGAACTCCTTAAAGTCCCCTTAAATGTTTAATATCTATACATACTTCTCATTTTAATAGATTATTTTTAACTTGGAGCTCAGAAAGAGAGTGAAAAAGAATTAAAGCTGCACTAATTGTGCAAACACAAAACTGTGAAAATATGATCAGCCCTGGTGAGCTGTTGCCCTTTTCTAAAACACAGACCATGATTAGTAAGACAAATTATGCTGATGGTACTGCTGAAATTGACTCTATTGACCTGGCAGGGAGGGGTGGTTAAGGACAATGTCATGCAAGTGAGGCTGCTCTAAGGACAATTCTAGAGGAAGCAAATCAGCAATGACGCTCCTCGAGAATGGCCTCTCATGGAAACACAGACTATATCCAAGCCACTTGTACTTGTGTATTAGGTGTCAAGCGGAGAACAACTGTGTGCCTGAAAAAACGCATAGATGAAGGAAATAATACTAACATGGAGGCTTCAGATAGGAGTGGGAAATGAAGAGTCCTAGAGTAAACTTAATATTAAATCATTAATATTAAATAATTATTATGTTTTGCAAAGATGAAGTATCAGAAACCAAATTCGTCTTGGTTACCTGAAACAACTTAAAAACTGAGCAGAATATCTAAACACCGAATATTCATAAAATAATTTAAAATGATGCCTGAGACAGAAAAACAAATGAAGTATCTTCATGGGGTTAGTGTCCAGGTTACAAGGCTGGACAGCAGGACCCAAGTAGTGGTCAGTGATCCCTGGATGGAGAGAGACAAGGCTAGGATTCCAGGGAGGCCCATATGGCTGGAATCCGTGGTGCAAAGTCCTGAAGGAGAAGAATAGTTCATAGAGAGGGCTCAAAGATCTGTAGGGGCACCTCTCGTTTCCAGTTGGGCTCATTTGTGGGAGAATACTACACAAGGGAAGGCAAAGATTTAACCAAGAGAAGCAGAGGAAACAATCTGTGAAGCTAACGTAGGGCCAGGAATAGGGTGAGTTTCTAATACCCAGAATGGAAAAATTCATGAACCATAGTATTAGCTAGGGTTTCAAAAAGGCACCGCCAGGGTCAACAGACGGCTTAGTGGTTTTGTCACTGGACTCCCATGTAGCCAAACTGTAGTTTGCGTCCTGGACCTTGTGGCTTGAAAATCACTCAGGGTACATGTGAATGCAGGCTCACGATCCCTGGAGGAGAATGGAGAAGAAGGAATTGTGGTGTGGTCATTCCCCT
The DNA here is from genome assembly GCA_026018925.1 of Tupaia tana. Lineage (NCBI taxonomy): Eukaryota > Metazoa > Chordata > Mammalia > Scandentia > Tupaiidae > Tupaia > Tupaia tana. The sequence continues at coordinate 35,913,469 of JAKSZU010000016.1, forward strand.
GGGGGGTGATTTGTCACTTTCCCTCTCACTGTCTCTGTCTCTCTCTATCTCTATCTTCTGCGAGTGCACACACTCTAACGCAAAAATCTCTTAAGAAAAAAAAGGTATTGCCTCAGTAGTGGAGCAAAATTTCACTAAACTAAAGGTTTCCTGATCCCACCTAATAAGGAATACAATAATACCTCAAAAGAAATGAGCTATTTTCATGTAATTTACCTGCATTCCAGAACAATGGTCAAGAATATCATAGGAATAAAATAATACATATAGCACCCAATAAGTTAAAATTTTCAATGCCTGACATACAATGATAAATACTGGGAATGTAAAAAAGCAGGGAAATATGGCCCATATTGAAGAGAAAAAAAAAATCTATCAGTAGAACTAGATGCAGAAATGACACTGATGATAGGCCATCAAAACAATATACGACCAAAATTGTATTCCATATGTTCAAAAAGCTGGAAGAAAGGTTGAGGATGGTAAGTAGAGACAGAGAAAATATTTTTTAAAAGTCATGATCATCTAGAGACTAAAACTATGAGTCTAGCACTAACCTGAAACAAAACCAAGGATCCTCTAAGGTGGTAGGGGGAAAGCTACTGACCTCATTAATGTAGGTGCAAAAATTCTGAATGGAATTCTAGTAGAATGAATCCAAATGTAACAAAAAATGCATAATACATTATGATCAAGTAGGATTTATCCCAGGAAGTTGGTTAAACATGAAAAAACAACAACAAAAAACAAACTAAAAACCATTTAAATAAATCAACCCATGTAAGTCATCATATTAACAGACTAAAAATGAAAAGCCACAGGAACATTTCAATAGGGACAAAAGCCAACCCCTATTCTAGGTAACCAATCCTAAAATAGCAAACTACTAACGTGATAAAATTTTTAAAATGAGCAAAGAACTAGAATGACATTTTGTCAGAGATATATGAGTGGTCAGTGAGCCCATGAAAAACTGCTCTAATGAATCATTAGAAAAATGCAAATGAAAACCACAATGAGATACCATTTTACATCCATTAGGATGACTACTATCAAGCTCTCCCCTTCCTAAAAACAAAACAAAACAAAACACAGCTTGCATCACCACACATAGACTAAAATTGGAATGATTCAGAGAAGACTAGCATGGCCCCTGCACAAGGATGACACATACATTTGTGAAGTATTCCATAATTTGGAGCCAGCTGGTGGCTTGGCGATTAAGGCAGTTGGATTCCACATGGCTGAATGCACAGTTCCAGACCCAGACCCAGGAGCTTGGCCAGGTGCATGTGTCCCAAAAATCGTGAAAAGAGGGAAATGAAGGAGATGGCATTGTGGCGTGACCATGCCCCATGGGGATTGATTTCTCACTTTCCCTCTTTCTCTGCCTGTGTCTCTATAGCAAGAGCATGTGCCTTCTGGTAAACAACAAACAAGCAAAACCAAAAACAAAAATTGCTGGGATAAATATGGAGAAATTAGAACTTTTAATGAACTATTGATAGGAGTTTAAAATAGTCCAACTGCTATGGAAAACAGTATCACAGTACCTTAAAAATATTAAAAATGTGTTTACCATGTGATCTAGCAGTTCTACTTATATATATATATATTTATATAAATATATATAAATATATATATATAAAGCAGGGTATCTAAGAGATAGTCATATACCCATGCTCATAGCAGTATCATTCACAGTAGCTAAAACTTAGAAGCTACATAAATGCCCCCCCAAAAGGAATAATTAAACACAATGTCGTATATATATTTTATTCAGTCTTCAATAGGAAGGAATTATTGATGCATGCCAACATGAACCAACCTTAAAGATACATACAATGAAAAAAGACAATTACAAAAAGATAAACATTGTTTGGTTTCATTTATGTAAGAGATCTAGAACTGTCAAGATCCTAGAGAGGAAATAGAATGATGTTTATCAGAGGATAGGAAGAGGGGAAATGGAGTTACTGCTTAATGAGTGCAATTTCCATTTTGTAAGATGAGAAGTGTCCTGGAGATGGACTGTGGTGATGGTTGTAAAACAGTAACACACTCGATACCACAGAACTGAACACAGCAATGCTTAAGGTGGTAAAGTTTTATGTTAATATATTTTATCACATTAAAGCAATTAATAAAATCTGTTTTATTGCTATAAGGGAAATTCAACAAGTTTGTGGAAAAGTACATTAAAAATTTGTTTATTTTTTGTGTAAGATTTTTGAAACCCACATGTAATTTTTTTAAATATGCATTTTTCTATGGCCTTTTAAAGATCATATATGTATATAGGTGTGTGTGTATATATATATACATATATATATATATATATACACACACATATAAATATATATGTGTATGTATATATATATATATATATATATATATATATATATATATAAAACAAACATCAAAAATTGAATTCTAGGGGCCAGCAGTTAGCGTAATGGCTATGTCGCTGGACTCCCACATGGTCGACCGTGGTTCGAGTCCCGGACCTGGTGGCTTAAACTCACGCCGGGCGCATGTGCGTGCGTGCCCAAGATCCCGAGAGGAGAATGGAGGAGAAGGGATTGCGGCGTGGCCATCCCCCCGGGGGGTGATTTCTCACTTTCTATCTCTTTGTCTCTCTCTGTCTGTCTGGCGAGCACACGCGCCCTATAGCAAAAACCTCTCCAAAAAAAGAAAAAACAAATTGAATTCTAAAAATGACTTACAGTTAAATAAAAAACATGAAACACTTAGAGATAAATAAACAAACACACACACACACACACACACACACACACACCTCAAGTCCTGTGCCCTGAAACCTATAAAACTTTGCTGAAAAAAAAAAAAATTGAAAGGCTCAAATAAATAGAGAGGCTCACTGTGTTCAGAGATTGGGAGGCTCAGAGTTAAGGTACCAGTTTTCTCCACATTCATTTTCACAGTCAGTACAAGCAAAACCAAAGCCAAAATCTCTGTTTGTTTGTTTATTTATTTATTGTAGAAATTGACAGGTCATTTTAAAATTCATGTGAAAATCTAAAGGACTTAGAACAAAATTTAAAAATTTTGAAACCAAAAGAAGTAAACAGAAAGACTTTTATTACCTAACTTGAAAATATTATTACTCAGTTATACTGTTATAGTAATGAACACTGTGTAGTTTTAGCATTAAGATGGGCTAGTAGGAAAGCAAATTATAGAGTCCATAAAAATCCCAAACATACAAGTGGGGGATTTTCAAAAAGTTCACAGAAAATGCATGTTCTGAAAAGCTATGTAAACATTTACATTTTTTTTACACCACTAAAAGGAAGGAGGGATGGAGGAGAATGGATTACAGCATGACCCTGCTCCACAAGGGGACAAAGGATGCTTTCTCCTCCTCTCTCTTTCTCTCTTTCTTTCAAGTGTACAAACATTCTGGCATTAAAAAAAAAAAACAAAAACAAAACAAAACAAAACAAAACAAAACAAAAAAACCTTTCTCTTGCTCTCTCCCTTCCAAGCTCATTCACTGCATTCTCTCTCTCACTAAAAAGGAAAGAAAAGTTATTTATACAAGACAAATAAAAATATGTTGATATAAAAACTTGCAAACAAATGTTCATGGAAGCTTTATTTGTAATAAAGCTTGATGCCACCCAAATGTCCATCAACTGATAAATTAATAAACAAATTGTGATATAGCCAAAAGAATTCACACCAAACTAATCTTGTACTTTAATTCTATATTTTCATGAACTTTTTGAAGTCCCCTTGTATATAGCCAATTGAATTTTGACAAAAGTACAAAGGCAAGTTAGGAAAGAACAGTCTTTTCAACAACTTATGACTCGGTCTCACTTGGCTAATTGTGTGATTCAAGTCCCAGTAAGGTGGCTTAAAAAATAAGCTGAGTGTATGCATGCATGCCCAGAATCCTGAGAAGAGAATGGAAGAGAGAGGATTGCAGCATGGCCATCGGGGGAGTGCTTTTTCACTTCTCCTCTCTCTATATATCTGTGTCTCTCCAGTGAGCACACGTTTTTACCCTATAACCAAAATTTAAAAAAGAAAAAGAAAATGCAATTGTACCAATAAGTGTGAAGGTCAGATCAGGGACAATGTTGGTGCTATAAACTTGGGACTCTTCAGTTTATGAATGCTATTTAAACCATGACCTTGTGGCTAGTAGGCAACATGGGTTGAGGTCTGAATTTCCATATGGCCAATTATGGTTTAAGACCTGGCCACAGTGGCTTGAAAATCACATAGGTGCCTATGCGCATGTGCCCAAAATCCTGGGAAGAAAATGGATTATAGCATGGCCGGCCCTCGTGGAGGGTGACTTCTCACTTTCCTTCTCTCTAGCTCTCCGTCTCTTTCCAGTGAGCACATCAAGCAAAAACCTAAAAAACAAAGCAAAATTAAAACCATACCCTTGGATGGGATTACTAACAGAGTATAGATGGAGAAAATAAAAAGTCCAAAGACTGAAATCCTGTAGCATTTGACATTCAGTGATCAGGACCATGAAACTGAATCAGAAAAGGCAACTGAAAAGCCGAGATAGTGGAAAGCCAAAATGTGGCTTCCAGTAAGCCAAGCAAAGAACGATTTTCAAGGAGCAATTAACATGTATGTTAAAAGGTGCTGAAAGGACAAATATGATGAAGACTGAGAACTGACAATTAGTATAGGAGGCACAATGGTAGCTTCCTCCCCAACAGCAGTTTGGGAAGAGTGGTTGAAAGAATTTCTGATTTATGTAGGACATGATTGGCAGGTGAGAGGCATTGAAAACATCCATGACAGGGAGCATAGAGTTTCATTGCAAATAAAGGAAAATTGCTATAGATGTGTAGTCTAGGGAAGGTTGTATGTTTTGTTGTTATTGTTGATTTTATTTTTATGTATGAGGTAATAACAGTCCTAAGCTTTCAAAAGATATGGAAAAAACAATGCAGAAAAGAGAAAAGAATTACTGGCAAATATTTTTAAATGAGTAAGAGAAGTAAAAAAACAAATGCATAAGAGAAGGGATTTTTTTTAGCACTTTTTAGTAATAGAAAAGAAAGCAGATATAAGGATATCTTAAGAGTTGGATATATGTGATGGTCTGAGCTTCTGGGAGTTGTACTGTGGTGTCCTTGTTTAATTCTATTTATTTTATTAAAATGGGAAAAATGGTAATTAGCTTAGATTGGGAAAGGAAGTGATAGATGTTTGGTTAGAGAGAAAAGGAGTAATAAAATGAACGATTATAGTAAAAGAATGGAATGTTGAAAGGATTCAGGGAACATAAGATGGTCATCAAACAACATTTAGTACATCTTTATCTTATGGTCATAAATTTTAGGGGAGATGAATCAGTATGAATATGTTTTACTCCAGTCTTACTCAAAGGCATGAGTGAGTAGAAAACAAAATTTCAACACTTTAAACATGAATGATTTTTACCAAGCAAGTATGTTGTAGCAAAGAGCAGCAATAAAGTTGGTTCATAAGCGAGTGAGTGATTCTAAACACTTGATGTGGAATTAAGGCAGGGTCAGGACAAAAATGACTATATAAGTAGAAAGGGAGAGGGAACCAGCAGATGGTGTAATGGTTATGTCTCTGGACTCCCACATAATCAAAGGCAGTTCAAGTCCCAGACCTGGTGGGTTAAAACACACTGGCACATGTGCATGTGTGCCCCAAATCCTAAGAGGAGAATAGAAGAGAAGGGACTGTGGCATGGTCATCCCCCTGGGGGTGATTTCTCTCTTTCTACCTCTCTGAATCTCTCTGTCTCTCTGGCGAGCACATGTACCATATAGAAAAAATCTCTCTTAAAAAAAAAGTAGAAAAGGGAAAAACACCACAAAAGTGGTAACCTAAATAGAATAAGATCTCCAGGAGATCTGAAGATTATTGTCAAAATCAAGAAACTTGAGGGGAATGAGCTGAGAAGGGAAAGTGGTGGTCAAAGAATGCAATTAAACTGAAGACTGCAATTACTGGTAATGATGGGGTCTGTGATATGAACTTAGAGGGAAATGGGTAGGACAGGCTGAGGAATGAGATCTTTGAAGAGATAAATGTTTAAAAATCAGAAACCTGGGCTTTGTTAAGATCATTTCTATGTGTATTGAAACCAATAATTAGGACTGCAATAGTGTGAAGATAGTGACAGAAAACCAGAACCAGTTCTTGGTATATACCTAGAGAGACTCCATCTTACATAGCCTGATACAAATAGAATGTTTATACCTGCAAGATTAACTCTAAGGAGAAAGAGAAGTCAAATAGTACAGAAACTGTGGAATGAACAAATAAATTATGGAATATTCAAACAGTGGAATGCTATATAGCAATACTTATTGAATAGGCATCAATACGATTGAATATGACAAAGACTGAGTGAAAGAATCAAGATGTGAAAGGGAACAAATGGTATCCTTTTGTTTGTATAAAGGCCAAAACAAACAAATAAAAGTAATGAATGCTTATGTAAGTAGGAAAACTAAGGTAAAGTTAAGGAGTGATGATCATAATGTAATGAGGGGTGACTGAAACCAGAAAAGAGACACAAGGTGGGAGTTATAATTGAGTCCTGCTCAAGCACCTTACCTAAAGGTGTCCACACTCTGTGTATTGGCATGTGTTTTATATTTCACAGACAAAAAGAGTTGTAGCTACAATACCAGCTCATCTAGTGAGTGAGATGATGTTAAGCTTTCACTCAACACCTGATTGATTTAATTAAAGGCATATGGATGATGATTGGTGGTTCATTGAAAAGTCAGAGCTATTTATAAAATAAAATCTATAATTTGAAAACCTTAAATTTGAAGAGGAAATTTATACTTCCTAGTTGAATTCTCTACCTAATTATGAGGCCCCTCTACAATATTCTGTATCAGAAATTATAAATTTATATGAGAAAATGGCAGATCAATTTGGTAAATCAAGCTTCATTGAGAAACAGCAATAATGGTTATATTTTTCCTGGTATTAAATGAATTACTTCCCTGTATTTCTTTACACTGACGAAGATTTCCTCATGATACAAAAAAAAAGCAAATTCTAAGTAAATAAAATACAATTTTACTTAGATATTATTTATTCTCTTCAAATTTGGACACGAGGGTGAGTTAAGTGTACTATATTGCAAAACACTGAAGTTAGATAATGGTTCCATCGTTTTAAGAGAGGCAACCAGTGTGTTACGCACTGACACACCGAATTTTTATGTCTACTCCACATTTCTATGTGGAAGCCATGATCCTCAAAGTAATTGTTTCAGGTCAGACCTTGAAGAAGTGATTACGTCATGACAGTAGAGCCTTCATGAATGGAATTGATACCCTTATAGGAAGAGACACGAGAAAGATGATCTCCTTCTCTTCCATGTGAGTACATAGTAAGAAATGGCTGTCTGCAAACTAGAGAGCCCTCACTAGACACCAAATCTACCCCTTGATCTTGGGCTTCCCAGCCTCTAGAACTGTGAATAGTAAATGGTGGTTGTTTAATCCACATGATCTATGGTACTTCATTTTAGCAGCCTGACTTAAGAACAACTGAATGGCACAATGTTAAAATAAATGCAAACATTTCAATTTGCATTATTATTTTAATTTAAATACATTATGTAAACATCGTAACTCTGTGAGTTAAAATGGTTGTACTAAAAGAATGTACTAAAGAGAGTATTTTTTAATATCTGAGTTAAATCTGTTTTCCTCAATTATTCAAAAGTTCTTAAAATTATACCTAAATAAACTAATAGGGTCACATATATTATTATTTCTTTTTATGATGTCAAGATTGAAGCTGACCATCACCATGAGAGAATGAATCTCTGGTACCCCAAATAATCACCAATATCATGTTATGATAATTTCATTCCCCAATTTTTTAAATTAGACATTTCAGCTCAAGAATGATAATTTCTCCAGCCCAGTCAGCTGCAGAACTGCTTTTCACAGTTGTCATACCAAATAGGGGCTTGGTTCCAACTAGCACATTGATAGATATCATGAGCCTTTTGGTGCACAGCTGAAGATAATTCATAAAAAAGTACTTTCATGAGCAATTTTTTGGTAGGAGGAAATTTGTGCAAATAACTTACTGTTTGAACAATTATTAAAAGTGCTGGTGTGAGGGGTGGTGTGATGGTTGGGTGCTAGACTCCCACATGGCTGACTATGGGTCAAGTCCTCAACTTGTTGGCTTCCTTTCTCACTTTTCCTCTCTCTCTCTCTCTTTCTCTCTTGCTGGTGAGTATTTATGCCCTACAGCAAATTAATAATAATAATAATAAAATGTTATTCCTTTAAAAATGTATTTTACTGAAAATGGCATGGCATCCATAGTGATAATTTAAAATTTATTTCATAAACTCAAAATTATAGAAACAATTTTTCCTATGATAATTGTGATTACTGTCTTTAGAAAACTGACTGGGAGAATAAAATATATTCTGCTTTTCTCTACCATTGTATTTTCTTCTTTACAACTTTTATTAGGTATATACTTTTCTATCATTAAATAATATGGGTCCAGGGGCCAGCAGTTGGTGTAATGGCTATGTTGCTGGACTCCCATATAGTTGACTGTGGTTCGACTCCTGGACCTGGTGACTTAAACTCATGCCAGGCATGTGTGCGTGTGCAAGATCTGGAGAGGAGAATGGAGGAAAGGGATTGCAGCATGGTCAATGCACCTGGGGAGTGATTTCTCACTTTCTGTCTCTCTGTCTCTTTCTGGTGAGCACATGCGCCCTATAGCAAAAATCTCTCCCCCCCCAAAAAAAATAAATAATATGGGCCCATCAACAAAAAATATTTCTGAAAACATATATCATGTGTACTTGTTTTGAATAATAATAGAAAAATCAAAATCCTGCATTGAAGAAATGCTAAAATACTATTGCATAGCAACCTAAATTGAAAGAATGATTTCATAAAGATTTTACATTTAATGATCACTTATAATAACCAATTTTTTCACAAAATCAATACTAATCTATCACATTTGTAGATACTGCATTAAGTCTAGAGAGCATAAATCTTCAAACTTCGAAAAACTGCTTTGAGGATTGGGGCTGGCAGGTGGTGTATCAATTAAGGCACTGGTTTCACACATGGATAACTGCAGTTTGAGTCCCAGACCTGGTAGCTTGAAACTCATGCCAGGTGCATGTGCATGCCTAAAATCCCAAGAGGAGAATGGAGAAGAAGGGATTGTGGTGTGAGCCATGTCCCCTGAGGGTGATTTTTCACTTTTTCTCTCTCTGTCTTTCTCTGTGTCTCTGGTGAACGCATGCATACTGTAGCAAAAATCTCTTTTAAAAAAAGGAACTTTGGGGACCAGCAGTTAGCGTAATGTCTATGTCGCTGGACTCCCACGTAGTCGACCGCGGTTCACGTCCCGGACCTGGTGGCTTAAAACTCACGCCGTGTGCGTGTGCGTGCATGCCCAAGATCCTGAGAGGAGAATGGAGGAGAGGGGATTGCGGCGTGGCCATCCCCCCTGGGGGGGTGATTTCTCGCTTTCTGTCTCTCTGTTTCTCTCTGTCTGTCTGGTGAGTGCACGTGCCCTATAGCGAAAAAAAAACTCAAAAAAAAAAAAAAAAGAAAAAAAAAGGAACTTTGAGGATGGTAAAGAACTTAAATATCCTCTTTGATGTTTTGAGAGATGAAACCATAACCTCAGCATTCAAATAGCTCTAAAAACATATCTTATTTACAGTTGAAGCTGAAATATGTCTGCCTATTAAATGCACATAAACATACATGTACATAAAGCTAACATATATGTCATGTCTCCAACATCCATGAAGTGTTTTTTGGCATGCCTACTTCAGTACTTTTTATAGTGGCTTTTCTAAGAAACTGGTATCAGTGTGGGCCAGTTGTTACACATTTTAATAACCTCCCTGCTTGTGCATATATATATATGTGTGTGTGTGTGTGTGTGTGTGTGTGTGTGTGTGTGTATACAAAAATGAATTGCTTTATGACTTGTTTTTGAAAATGCAAATAAAGCTTTTTGTTGGCAGCCACAGACACAACAATTTGCTATAAGAATAAAACAGATTTAGGAACAGATTTAGAATTCATTGTGTAAAATGACTCAGAATTGGGCATCCCATTCCATGGTTCTTTGAAAGCAAAATACCACAAAGAAGAAAAAGAGAAAAGAATAAAGAAGACATACAACAATGAGCAGCATTTTTTAATATACCTGTAGATTCTGGTTTTCTTTGTTTTTGTTTTGCTTTATTTCCTGTTTTGTTCTGTTCTAGCTTACCTAGTTTGTCCATTTTGTGAAATTATCTGTAGTCCTCCATACTAAAGATAAACTGTAAACTTGTTAGCAGAATAGGTGTGAACCTGCACAAAATAATGAGCCAGTGACAGAGCCACAGGGCAAGACACAGGTACTTCATGATCTTAATTATATTCTAAAAACTATTTTTCTTTTCAAAACTCTGATGCTGCATATGTTAACTTCATAGGGAAAAAAAATATATTCACCACTCCCATATGTACTCATTTCATAGGACTGTCATAATAAATCACTATAAACTGGGTGCCAGAAAACAACACAAATGTATTTTCTCACAATTCCTGAAGCAAAAAGTTCTAATCAAGATTTTCACAGAGTTAGTTTCTTCCGAAGGGCTAAGAAAGAGAATTTGTTCCATGACACCTTTCTGGCTTCTAGTGGATTGTTGGTAATTCTTGGCACTATTTGGTTTGTAGATGCATCACTTCAACCTTTGTCCCTGTGTTTACCTAGCCTTCCCTTCTGTGTTTCTATGCTTTTTGTCTTCTGTATAGCAGGATACCAGTCATATTAGATGAAATCGTCTTAATCTGATTACATCTGCAGTGATCAAATTCAAACAAGGTCACACTCACAGGCACAGGTAGTTAGAATTTCAACAAATTTTAGGAGGAACCCAATTAAACCCAATACCTCCCTTCAACCCAGTCACGTCATTAAAACTCAGATAGTTAAGACTATCATAGGGAAACCATCTAGATCAGAGGTCACCAACAGCCAGTCATAAAGCTGGATGTGAAAAACACTCCTTGAGAGGACACAACCCAAAACATAAGCAATCCAGAGTGACTGCCATTCATTTGAAGATAGCCATACTTTACATAGCAAATGGACAAACAAAAGTCACCTTGCTTTGTTTTTATATTCTACTTCAGACTTTGTAGATTAGTTCTTTGGGTACTGCTGATAAGAAGATGATAAATAGCCTGAAGTATTTCAATAACCTGCCATAATCTAGAGGTTTGTGCACAGGGAGTTATAAATGAATCATTTGTGATACTACTTAACATGTGAAAACAATGATATTGAAGAATCAATTTCCCTTTGTTTGCGGAGGACATAGTGAAGCAGGGAGCACCTTTCGTCAGATAAATTAATCGTTGAACTCATTCAGAACCAAGCTGTGGAGCAGTTTAGAAACTCTTTGTTCAGTGTAGGCATTAATGTTAGATGAAAATCGTTTTAGTTAACCAATTGTTTTTTAGCTGTACCTCTAGTGAAAGCAATCTTTTTTCTCCTTTCAGGTTCTATAGTTTTCTTGCCAAATTTTGCAACAATAACCATCCCAAATACTTTGAAAGAGAACTTGCATTTTGGGAATGGTATTAAGTAATTTCCTTTTGGGGAAAAAATAAAAAAGATCATTTAAGAAATTAATATATTTCTGGGGATCAGCAGGTGGCATGGTGGTTAAGGCGCTGGACACTCCCACATGGCCGACCCCGGCTCAAGTCCTGGACCTGGTGGCTTGCTTTCCCACTTTCTCTCTCTCTCTCTCTCTCTGCCTCTCTCTGGTCAAATTAAAAATAAATAAAAATAAAAAGAAATTAATATATTTCAAGAAAAGGTTAGTTAGTGATACTTTCAAAAGTGAACTACATTATTTTTGTTAGTACATCATGCATCACTTAAGGATGAGGAGATGCCTTGAGAAATGTGGCATTAGGCCATTTCACTGGTGTGTGAATATCACAGAGTGTGCTTGCACACACTTCGATGGGATAGCCTAATACAAACTTAGGCCACACAGTATTATAGTCTATTAGAGTCATTGATCCAGATGTCCTTATGTGGAACAAGGGAACTTCAGCTTCCATTAATAAGTATCTCAATTTTTCTAGAGCAGCAGTTCCCAATTTTCCTGCACCAGGGACCAACCTCATGGAAGACAATTCTTTCATGGATGGGGGGGGTGGGTGAGAGAAGTGAGTAATCATTTATATTTTCTTTGTCACAGAGGAAAAAAAGAGAGAATGTAGTCCTTGTATCCCTCAGGTTCCTTCTCTTGTCAGAGAGAAAGGCAGAAAGAAGTTTCCTCAATGTAAGTACAACCTAAATCTGAAAGAGGAGAAGTCTAAGTACAGTGATGTGAGCACATCATAAGATAAGGCGGGAAGAGGAATTGACACTGCTTAGTAGGAAACAGTGGTTCAGTGCTTCCAGAGGAGCCCATAAAAGGAGAGGAAGAGCCTTGGCAAACATTTCCCTGATGGACAAGAAAAACACATTCCAGAAAAGAATTCAAGGCAGAAGAAGCTAAGAAAAAGAAAGGTCCTGGCTTTCCAAGCATTTTCTAGAGATAAAGCAAACCTGTGGGCCTAAGGGACCAGCAGGTGGTGTGGTGGTTAAGACGCTGGACACTCCCACATGGCCGACCACGGTTTGAGTCCTGGACCTGGTGGCTTGCTTTCTCACATTCTCTTTCTTTCTATGTGTCTCTCTCTGGTCAAATTAAAATAAATGAATGAATAAATAAAAATAAACAATTATTTAAAAAAAAATAAAGATAAAACTCACTGACATCTAAAGAAAGAGAGACCTAGGGTTTCCTGAAAAGTCCCTAAGGGTCTGAAAGCAAGAATGAGCTATAGAGGCTCTTTTCATGTTGATGAAGGCTATTCTCATGCTGAAGAAGGGTGGGACTGAAGGAGAATCCTTTTTATGTGCACTAGAGCCCTAGTTCTTTCTCTTTTCCTGCTCTTTACTATCTCTGCCTGGGTGATTTCTCATGACCCTTTGTGAGTGGTCAGCATTTAGTGAGAAGTCTGTCTGAGTGTGAATTGAGCATAGGGTTATCCAGGAGAAAATCCTGAATAGTGCTTATAATAAAAGAACTCAGTGCTAGCCGTGACCTAAAGAACTGTAGTCTTACCTAATTTTGAAAGTTTGACACTCTTTCCAATTCTAAAAGGCGCTAGTTCACATGTTAAAATGCAATGGAAAATAGCTAAACATGTCATTTAGACATTATTAAAGAGCTGAGAAATTATCTGAAGGCTCAGCTTTGGCAGTGTGTGCTGTCAAGACACTGTGCTCTGCAAGCCGAAGCCACATGGGAAGCCCCAGTTCCAGTCCCTGCTTGATGTGAAAGCCAGGTACAGCTGGGACACACCTGTAATCCCAGCTACTCAGGAGGCTGAGGCAGGAGGATCACAACACAGATCTCCTCTTATAAACAAACACACAAACAAAAAATTAAAATAAAGATCAACTTAAAGATAAGATTCCTAACTGCTCTACCCTGAACATAAGCTTCTACTTTCTCAAATATCTTGTTTAGAAAAGAAACCACATAATTAATACGTGGTATTAACATCTCAAAGCCCTTCTTTCTTTGTACTTATTAACACTTAACACAGCACTTGTGAGACAATGTTTATTAACAGGTATTCAAAGTAAACGTATTCCAATAATTTAGTGGCAATGATTTAATAGAGAACTAAGTTGACATTAATGGGGAGACACTTGAACAGTTCACTATATATAATAGAACCCTAGTAACAAGTTCATTGTAGAAAAGGACTTAGGTCCTCTGGCAGTTATTATAGGACCTTGAATTACTTCACTTTTTATCATGTTAATGAAAAGATAATTGTCTGATGTTTAGTGGCTCACATCAAAGCAGTAGGAATTGTTTAGATGTCAAATACGTGCTAAGAAGTTAATACATACCACTAACAAGTGGATCAGGAACAATAAAATGTAGAAAATGAAATGTAACTGCTAAAGGCTGATAATGTTATATTTAGTGGTGCGCCTGCCTAATTCAGTTTAGAAAGAGAAAAAGAGTAGAATAGAACATTTTATCTAGATTTTCAGGAATTTATGTTTATTTTGAGCCTGTAATTTGAGAAGCCAAACATATTTGGTTACCCTTGGGGACATTTCCACCTCTTTGCCTAATTCTAAAGAATTACAAAATGAACAGCCCTGTGAGAATACACTAGTACTTTGTATAAATGCAGTTTTAGAAAACAAAGCTTATGAAGATACTTCCTAAGTATCTACATCTTAACTTGGGGATGAATGCTGTTATTCTTACTCGAGTTAGCACACTTTCTTTCTTTCTTTTTTTCTTCTCGTTCTTTTTTGGTGAACATCAGTTTTCCCACTGTTTTAAAAAAAGAAACTCTAGATTCCCCCCCCCCCCCCCATATGTAATGTCTCATTAAGTCTAAACTCTGTTAGTGATTCAATGCTGTAATTGCTGACCAGCTAAATGAAACATCAATTGCCATCTAGGGTGTGTTGGTTGCGGGTCACTGGCAGAATATAGTAATTAGAAATACTTATTCCCTTGGTATAATAGGGTCAAGGGCAGAGTTCTTGCAAGCTATTTATATTACTGCAGGAATTCTCTGTTCTCAACATTACCAAGGTTTATACAAATGGTCATTAGGAAAAATTGACTGCACTGAAGAAAAGTACATTCTGTACTTAGAAGTGTTTTTGCACGTACTCCAAAGGGGTTGAAAGGAATGGGGAGGGGAAGGCAGAGAAATTCTCACATTTTTGGAAAAAAAGAAAAAAATCTCACATACATAAGGCTTCTATTAAAGTAAAAAAAACAATCTTGAGAATAATTAATATTTCAAAGTATGTGCACTCATGTACTACTTAGCAGCTCCCGTCACCAAATATGAAAATGTGAACATTTCATAGGAACATGTTTTCCCCAACCAGGGGTTTTAAAGAAAAGATTCTTTCCACACAAGTTCCCTTTTATGACCTTATGTTATTTTTCGGTGTATGATCTTGCATGCAGTTTTAACAATATTTAAATTAAAATATAGTAAAATGTCATTCCATAGTCAAATGCCAAAGTATACCTTAATACAGTGATGGCTTCAGTTCAATTTAAGTTAACAGTGTCATATAATCCACCACTAAAATTTTATCTGCCTTTTAGACTTCTCAGAAGTCTCTTAGTGGAATGTGCTTTAACACCACTCTGATTCTTCCTGGAACCTCTGATAATAATCTCTCTCTCTTTCTCTTTCTTTTTTCTAATGTTTAGTAATTAAACTCCCTTGGATAGCACTTTAAAGAAGTCATATTCCTTATACTAAATTCTACATCTAAACTAAAATATTTGGTGCTTGCTTTTTTAAAATGAGTTTAATAATGTTAATATACTACTTAATAATTATTTGCTTCCCTAGAAACTAATAAACAAGCAAAGTGTAAATTTGCTACAGAAAGCTAAAAGGCATGAACAGAACCAGGCTGGTAGAGGTTGAAATACCATGTGTTTCAACATGCAAAACTATGTCTGTTCTCTATCCAGGCCCATACGATCTCATGGCCAGAAGGATCCTTCCTTTGAGGGTTCAAGGCATTGCAGTGGTCTTCTTAAATGTTGTACCAATTGGATCTTTGAATTTGTGCCTTCTCAACCTCCCCATGCCCTGGACCTATGCAACAGAAACAAAACCCTAAAATAGGGTATGACCCTCCCCCCAAAAATACAATGTTGCCTGTCTCACCTGGGATTGCTCCTTTAGTTTCCTTTCTCATAGCCCATTGAGTCCCAGGATCCCTGAATCAGACATGGACAGCAGAGGGGCATTTCTGGAGGAGGTAACACTTGGTGCATCTTGAAGAGACAATAGTATCTGGGACCAGCAGTTAGCGTAATGGCTATGTCGCTGGACTCCCATGTAGTCAACCATGGTTCGAGTCCCGGACCCGGTGACTTAAAACTCACGCCGGGTGCGTGTGCGTGTGTGCCCAAGATCCCAAGAGGTAAATGGAGGAGAAGGGATTGCGGCATGGCCATCCCCCCTGGGGGGTGATTTCTCGCTTTCTGTCTCTCTCTGTCTGTCTGGTGAGCACATGCGCCCTATGACAAAAACCTCTCAAAAAAAAAAAAAAAAAAAAAGCCAATGGTATCTGGAAATAACAATTCTTAAAGGAGTAGCACTATCAGGAAGGAGGGCATGGGGCATACCTTCTTCTTTTTCCTTTTTATTCTTTTGGAGAGGTTTTTGCTATAGGGCGCGTGCGCTCGCCAGGCAGAGAGATAGAAAGCGAGAAATCACCCCCCAGGGGGGATGGCCACGCCGCAATCTCTTCTCCTCCATTCACCTCTTGGGATCTTGGGCACGCATGCACACGCGCCTGGCGTGAGTTTTAAGCCACCGGGTCCGGGACTCGAACCACAGTTGACTACGTGGGAGTCCAGCGACATAGCCATTACGCTAACTGCTGGTCCCGGACATACCTTCTTAAGAGATAGGATTGTATTTGAATTTCATTTTAATGGCAATAGTATGAAGTTCAGTTGGCATAGACTGATGGTAGAGTATTAAGAGGATGACCGGAGCTGAAGCAGCCAATGAGGTCCAGGTGCAAAAATCTAGCGTAACAGGACAAGGAGCTGGAACCTCGTCATCAAGACAAGACAGGGCATGATTTTGAGTAAGGAAACTATATGCAATTTACATTTTAACAAGAACACATTGCTTGCATGAATAAATCTAAATGGGAAACAAATCTAAGAGGGCAAATTTTTTGACCAAACTAATCTGAGGTTGCTAGAGTAATTTAGTTACTCTATGGTGAGAGGACTCACTAAAACAGTGACGTGGAAGAACAGAACAAAGGTGAAAAATATTCAGGGTCAGAATGGAGAGAAATGTAAATACTATTGGAAAGGAGAGGAAGAGGAACAGGGAGGGATGGAAGCTATGGCTGAATGTCTTCTGGGGATTCCGTGGGTTTTTTTTTGTAGAGGGGAAAATCCAAGGAAGACGCAGGTGTGAGTGTGATACTGTGGTCTCTGCTCAGCCATGAGAAGGGCTTCTGGCACAAATTAACTGCTCTAAGTTCAAAATAGAGGGCTTTCAGAGTCGAAAACACGGAGTAAAAGAGATCACTCCACAGAATTAGGAAAGAAGAGCATGAGGAAGGAACCCTGAAGGAAAATGGCCACTAAAGGAACAAGACAAAATAGGAACTTCAAAGGACACAGAACAGGCAACACAGAATGACAGCAGGGACCCAGGAGAGGGATACAACTAAAGCCCAAAACAATGGTAAATTTTCTTAGGGAATGTTCCCTTCATTCACTGATCTCTCCCTATATCATGATGAATGTGGGGACCATTGAAAGGATTCAGACCAACACTGACTTCTGGAAAATCATGGTGAAAAGGAAGAAATTCAAAGATATTGAAGGAGAGGGAATATACCACCACAAACATGTTACTTTGACAGGACTAGTTTGAGCTGAAGACAACTGAAAAGAGGCAGATAGAAGAAAAACTCTCTGACCTCCTCTATTTGACTGAGGCAGGACATAAATTTATAAAGGTGTCTGCCATCCATTTTCTACCAGGAAGGACCAAAGTTATCACCTGAGATAACTCTAGACTCTTAGCTACCTGGAGAAACCAGAGGAATCTGAATAACAATCTTTACTAACCAGCCCTTATCTAATACTAGTTTCCCCATATGTTTATTTTCTATATTGAGACTTTGGTTGTGTGACTGGTAGACGAGTGATCTCCAATCCCATTCATCAGCCAGCACTAGATGAAGATGGGCTACTTAAAGTACCAGTGATAGCATGTTTCCATAAAACTGTTCTGAAGGGCAAACTAAATCTCAGTTTTTAAATTAATGCCACCGTCTCTTGTGCCTCTGATTTCTTTTTCAATTCTCAGAGCAAATCAATACAGTAAGATTTCTTTTATCTTAATTTTGTAGTTGATGATGTTGAAGCATAAAGATGTGAGTGGGCCTATGAGGTCCAGCACTATTGACTGATTACGGCGGAATCAGAATTTGACTGACCCCAGAGCTGGGATCCATAGGACTCTCAACTGAAAATCAGAATTGTGAAGAGCATTGCGCTTCACCTTGAAAATAAACAAGAACAACTGATGATTTTAAGTCATGGAAGATCCAATCTGTGTTTCAGAAATATCACTCTAGTTACAATTTGGAGGGTGGAGACATCATTGTC
Source organism: Tupaia tana (assembly GCA_026018925.1). Lineage (NCBI taxonomy): Eukaryota > Metazoa > Chordata > Mammalia > Scandentia > Tupaiidae > Tupaia > Tupaia tana. The sequence continues at coordinate 35,931,761 of JAKSZU010000016.1, forward strand.
AGTGAACTGGTTACTAGAGAAATCCAAGGAAAAAGCTAAGGCCTAAACTCAGTAAGGCATGAACAAAGCAGAGAGAAAAGATGGTGGGTGGGTGAACCTCTGAAGATAGCAAGATACACCCAGAGCTGTGAAACACCCAGAGCTGTGAAACACCACGCATATTTCAGAGCATCCAATATGTCTTGTAGAACAGCTGGTGAGTAGACGTTTCGATTTTATGTGTAAAAGAGTTGATTATAATAAGAACTCCCAACATCATTGCTGATCACCAATAAAAAAATCTCCCTCTTATTCTCATGATCCTGTTTAGCCTCTATGCCCCCCTCATTTCCCAGCTGTGTCTGGTAATGCTCCTGCTATTGAGAAGTACTTAGAGGAAATGCTTTTACAAGGCATGGAATGTCAAAGCTCCTCATTAGTGTTTAAGTACCATGGACATTTATGGCTATGACTATTCCTCTGTCATGAATATTACCCCATTATGCTGAAATGCTTTATACTCTTGGTATAAAGACACTACAGACTGAAAAACCAAATTACTATTATTGCCATTATTATTATTAAAGTGTTTGCAGAATTGTCTCATTAAAAGGCAATTTATTACAAGCGTACTGTCTTGCATTTCTCTTTTCTAGTCTTTTAATGCTTTTGATTCCTCTCATAATCTTTGCGTTATTCTCACTAATGAAAAAAATAACCTATTAAAAACCTGTGCACAGAATATAAAGACATACATTTATTTTCAGTAATCTCACTTTTAATAAGTCTATTTCTTTTTTTTTTTTGGAGAGGTTTTTGCTATAGGGTGCGTGCGCTCTCTAGAAAGGCAGAAAGAGATAAAGAGACAGAAAGCGAGAGATCACCCCCCATGGGGGATAACCCACCACAATTCCTTCTCCTCCATTCTCCTCTCGGGATCTTGGGCACGCACACACATATGCCCGGCGTGAGTTTAAGCCACCAGGTCCAGGACTCGAACCACACTTGACTACATGGGAGTCCAGCAACATAGCCATTACACTAACTGCTGATCCCAATAAGTCTATTTCTTACAGCAGCAGAATAAGAAGAATCTGTTTGATTTTCTAAGTATCTATCTAAACATCTATCTAAATCAAGTAATATTTAATTGCCCTTATTAGTTAATAAATGACATATACAAAGAAAAATGTAAGAAAATCTTAAATTGCTGATAGTGATAACATATGTTTGGGATACCTGGTTACACACTGAATCCCCTTTCTAACATAGTATATGCAAATATACAGAACTGGTAATAATGGTTATTTAATATGGTGGGTTAAACATCCTTAATGATATAGACCCTTTCTCTAATGTGCTTTTTCAACATGATTTTTGGGAATTACTAAGTCTTCTTGAAATCCATTTGTGAAATACCTAAGCTCCTTCAATTCAAATTACAGAGCACCTATTGTTTTGAATCAATATCCATTCTACCTCTGATAGTTAAAGAACCTAAATTTTTGTAGGAAAACCTCTCCTTCTTTTCATTTTGGGTGGAATAGACTCCACTGACTATACTAGCTCTGTTGGAAGAATCAATTGGACATATTCCACCCTTCTCAAACGTAGTGACTGGTTTCTAAACTAGAAGGTAACTCACATGCACTTGCCAAAGAGAGACAGAGAGAGGTGAAGGTGAGAAAGGGAGAAAGCACCTCCCATGGAGAATGGTCATCTTGCAATCTCTCCTCCTCTATCTCTCTCTGCTTTCAGGACTACGGGCAATGCACACACAAGTACCCAGAGTATTTCTCGAGCAGCTGGGTCCAGATCCAAACTGTACGGCTGGCTGCATAAGATACAGCAACCTTAATAACCATGCCACCAGCTGACCCAAGAGATTATCATGCATAAATATTTGCAGAGGGAGAGCGAGTATGGCTTCATATAGTTGTACATTGCCCATTTTAAACATAAGGTCTGATGAGGAGCCTGAAAGTGCAGAATGGTGAAAACAGGCAAAGACATGGAATCAGACAGCTGTGGGCTCAGAATTGCAAGTGCATTTCACCTGCACAGTTTACAAACTAGCCATAACCATGTCCTATTTACAAAATCTTCTATGCCCGAGCATTCTCCTCTTAAAAAGTTGGGGACAATAATAGTTGGCCCTTCACAGGATTATTGTAATGATAAAATGAAAATACATGTAAAAACAATTCTAAGGACAATATCTGGTCCATAAAAATGTTTCATTGAAGGGACCAGCAGTTAGCATAATGGGTATGTCGCTGGACTCCCACATAGTCGACCGCGGTTCGAGTCTCGGACCTGGTGGCTTAAACTCACGCTGGGCGCGTGTGTGTGCATGCCCAAGATCCCGAGAGGAGAATGGAGGAGAAGGGATTGCGGCGTGGCCATCCCCCCTGGGGGGTGATTTCTCGCTTTCTATCTCTCTATCTCTCTCTGTCTGTCTGGCGAGTGCACGCACCCTATAGCAAAAACCTCTCCAAAAAAAAAAAAAAAAAGTTTCATTGAATAATATTGTTATTTTCCACCTACAACCTCTGGTGGCAGCACTATAGAATTCACTTCAGTCATGAGTGGTACTAGTCATCATTATTTTAAAGAGTATTAGAAAGGTTTTGCAGGGTAGGTGAGTAATGAGGTCAAGTCCAGGAGATGTACACTCCTTTTCTGAACCCTTTAAAATATATTTGGGTCATCCCCAGTAACACAGCCCTGTGCACAGGGAGCTGGATCACATGGCTAACCATGATTCAAACCCTAGCTCCAGAGGGTCCAAAAACATGTGTTGTGCGTGTGTGCCCTAAATCCTGACAAGATGGAGAGATGGAAGGAAAGGTATTATGGTGTGATCACAGCCAATTGGGGGGTGCTATCTCTTTTTCTATTTCTCTGGTGAATGCACATGCCCTCTAGTAATAATAATAAAAAATAGTAAAAAATAAATGCTTACTATATGTTAGTAACTGAGTAGTTAATATTCTCAAAACTTACTATTTTAGTATCATTTTAATTTTCAGAGGATTAAGGTAGAAGTCGTAGGAGTAAAATTTCTCAGTTGTCCAGATGACACAATATACAATAAAATAATATCTAATGATTGAAAAAATGAACAGACATTATATATTAATATTTAATAGATCATTTATGATTTAAGTTTGTTTTTTCTAAATATAGTAATAACAAGGGTATCTGGATCATTTCAAAGCTAATTAATCATGAAAATTTGACTCAATGTAGACATCATTAAATTTTTATTATTATTATATCAAATAATGAGTTTAGATAATCTTTTATTTTTTTTGCGGGGGGAAGGTTTCTGCTATAGGACACATGCACTCGCCAGACAGAGAGAGAGAGAGAGAGAGAGAGAAAGTGAGAAATCACCCCCCAGGGTGGGTGACCATGACACAATCCCTTCTCCTCCATTCTCCTCTCAAGATCTTGGGCACACATGCACACACGCCTGGCGTGCGTTTAAGCCACCGGGTCTGGGACTCAAACCTCAGTTGACTACATGGGAGTCCAGCGACATAGCCATTATGCCACCTTCTGGTCCCTAGATAATCTTGAATAAATTACTTTATAAGAAAAGGTAGATTATTCTTTTTTTTAGTTTTTTTTTGCCACAGTGTGTGCACTCCCTGGAGAGAGAAAAAGAAAGTGGAAGTGAGAAATCACCCCTCAGGGAGAATGGTCATCCTGCAACCCCTTCTCTTCTCCACTTTGCTCTCAGGATTTGGAGCACACGTGCACATGTGTCTAGAGTGATTTGCAAGCCACTGGGTCTGCGACTCAACCATGGAGTAGGCCATGTGGGAATCCAGCACCTTAACTACCATGCCACCTACTGACTGCAGAAAAGGTTGATTTTTAACAAGAAAATGTCATAATAGATGCCTTTAAGTGGAATGAAGAAAAATAGTTTACAAAATTTTTTTAAGATACACATTTCTAAAAGTTGCACTTTCTAAATAGTCCTCACTTTTTAAAATTCTGTTCCCTTTATTACAAATAAAAAACTTTATGACCTAAGATAAGTTAATTATTGTTCTTGTTTTGAGTTCTCCCTGGACATTTCAAAAGTGCACAGTCTGCATCTTTTGGGTATTAAAATCAAATAACTTTTGTATTGATCAGATTTCTCCAAAGACACAGAAGAAAAATATGTACATATATACAGACACATATGAGGGGACTTGGAAAAGAGTGTAGAAAAATGGAATTAAAGTATAAATTTATTTTAGTGTAAAAAATTCTTTAAATCCATGCATGGATTTTTAAGAAAATACGCATTTTCCATGAACTTTTGGAACACTATATCTATATATCATAAGGAATCGGCTAATGTAGTCACTGATTCTAAAAAGTTCTACAATCTGCTGACTGCAAGCTGGAGACCCAGGAGAGGTAGAGGTGTAAATTCCTGTCTGAGTCTGAGAGTCCAAGAACTAGAAGAGCTGATGCTGCAAGTTCCAATCTAAGGGCAGTATAAGACAAATGTCTCAGTTCACTTGGTCAGGCAGAAAGAGAATTTGCCCTTGCTCTGCCTTCTTATTCTACTGGGACCCTCAGTGGACTAGATTAAGGCCCACCCACTTTAGGGACTGCAATCTTCTTTACAGAGTCCACTAATTCAAACGTTAATTTCATTCAGAACACCCCTGCAAATACACAGAAATAACATTTAACCACCTCTGGGCACCTTGTAGTCTAGTCAAGCTGACACTCAAAATTAACCATAACAACTCTTCAGAAAGTCTTTGTTTAAGCAGACTAGTGTAGCTATTGCTGTAACACTCTTAAGAGAATTCATTTCTCCAACATTGGCTTACTGTCGAGGAATAATTTCTGTTTTTTAGTGTACATGTCCTATGAAAACAAAAATGTCTTCAATAGTGAACATTATTAAAGAAACATCTCTAGTCTCATAGCAATCAAGACTACGTTAAATATACAAACATTTGGGTTTTTATGATCAACAAAGTATATTTCTAACAAGCTCCAAACAAAATACAACACCGATAAAATGTCTTTTATCCTATATTTGCTACAATAATTACAAATATAATTTCTCCTGTTTCTTAGGGTAAATTTTCATCGATATTAATATAGGTAAGAAAAATTAAAATCATCTTTAAATAACAATCTTGCCTGATGGAAATATCAATGGTACTACATTTGAGTAATTAAATATTAGCATTTGATGAAATAGCGTTGGAATGTATATGTGTATATATGACTCAGGGGTAGAGTAATGCTAGACGTTTCTGATCTGGTGAAACTGAAAAATCTAGATACAAATTAATCACCTTTTAATGTGAAATAATACAAATTTTTCATTCATCTTCTTTCAAAATTGTCTTTGCATATTTTTCTCAAGGAAGGTAAATTTAATTCATCCTCTGCTGCCCTTTAAGAATGCCCATTTATTACTACTTTCCCATCAGAATATTTCTTTTTTCATTAATTTATTTTTACATTTTTCCCACAAACATTTACTTTATATATCAAAAAATTTAGCTCATGCGCCTTAGTTCTTGACAGTTTAATAGACAACTTTCAAAATTTCAAAATACTGAATTTTAAAGATAATGTTCAAAATATTTCTTATAATTTTGTATAATTTTGTTTGTGACTCTTTAATAACATAGTAGGGTTTTAAATATTTTGAGAAAATATTTACATGTCAGCTTCTCAAATTGTTGAAAAGCAAATGCCCAGCACACTAGTCACACATAAACCTCCTCAATTCAGCACTACCTACCAAGTATTCTGTGATACACCATCTGCTAGCAAAAATCAGTCTCTTTTTCTTCCTTCAACATCTTTCTCAAGATAATCCTCTGGTGTGGTTGCTCTTTTGCAATCTCTACTGATTACAATGCTGGGCTGGAAAAGTCCAGGTTATTTTATATTATAAATTCTTTCATATATCTTCTCTAATCCACTCTGCCAGGCAGAACTATTTATGTTGCCAGGACATCTTTCTAAGAGCTTCTGTTGGCTTAATTGAGATCCATCTTAGAAAGAGCACGAGACAGAGAGACAGATGGTTAGAGACAGCAAAAGGACAGAGGTTGTGCTACCTTGCCTGAATATTTCAGGAGTCTAGAAGATGGAGTTTAGAGCATAGGTTCCCTCTCATCAGGATATTTCTTAATAGAGATCTCACATTTTATAAGGAAAGAAACCCACAAGTCACCTGTGGGATAAAATAAGTCCATTGTAGCATAGTGCTATTTCATTTATAATTTTGGATAAATGTATCTATGCAGTACATAAGAAAATAATACAAGGTCTTTTTCTGAATCACACCCATAGGTTTTTTTTTTTTTTTTTTTTTTTTTTTTTTTTTTTTTTTTTTTTTTTTTTTTTTTTTTAGTTTGAAATATATAAAAGTGAAGAATTCTACATACAAAAGCAAAGGGAATTGTTGTAATCCAACTGTCTGTTCCTATTTGCTAGGTTAATACACACATACACACACACACGTATATGTGTATTTTTAAAAAAGAAAAAAATCTGTTAAAAAAAATTCCAAGAAAATGGAACGTACCAATTATCTATACAAGGTCAAATCTGTATATTAAAGGTATAAAATTTAAGTAATTGAGGGAGATACTGTTAATGCTAAGATATATCAGTCAAAAGCCACATAAAACACAGGATAATTTAAAGGGGTCATTACTGGGGACATGAAATGTCCAAGGTTTGTCTGCTGAGACTCAAGAAAGTCAGGACAGATGGAAGGTGGTACTGCTTTGTATCTTGGTTACTGCCTATTAAAAACCCTGATGGGTGAGAACACTGTCTCAGGAAGGCTCATTCTCTGCTCATGACACTTAACTGGTACAGTCCCTCAGAGAGCAATTTGGCAACATCCAATAAAATTGAAGACAGACATAGAGTTTTACTGAGTAATCAGATTTTTAGATATCTAAAAAAAGTCTCAAACTTACTTCAAAAAGAAAACGAATAGACAAACTCTAAAAAAGAGTAACATTAGAAAATGGAAACTTAAATGGAAGAAATCCTATTCAAAAGAACCTATAATGCCCATAAATATGAAAAAATGTTGCCTTCTTGAAATAAGGACAGAATTCAGGACCAAAAGATCAATCAGATACCAAAAAAAAAAAAAAAAAAAAAAAAAAAAAAAAAAAAAAAAAAAAAAAAAAAAAAAAGGAGCGCTCTGATGTGAAATATGAGAGCAGAATTATTTTTAAGCATTGAAGGGTTAGAAAATGACTAAGAGGAAATAACCATGACCCAAAAAGTAGAACAAAGAAATGGGGGGTTAAACCAAAGAAGGAAAGGATTGGATTTCTGGAAATGGGTAACCAAAACATAGAAAACAGGAGTTTTGAGTAGGATGATCATGAAGAGAAGCCGAAGGCTGTCTGCTGGCAGCCACGGAACAGCCATATTTCTGGATTGGAGGTGCAGGTCAGAAGAAACAGTGGGGTCCCAGTCTGGTGTCACTCTGGTCGCTACCGTGTTATAGAGGTCTTTTTATTTCCTTTTGGGAGCATTTATTTCTTCCTTAAATCCTAACTGAACCCATTAAAATATCATCAGCTCATCTAACACATTGACTTCATTTTAAATCTTAATGGAGCATAAACCTCGTTGCTTCCTGGAAAAACTATATACATTTTGGGAGCTTACATGTATATAACTGTAGACTGTCTCCTCACTTTGGAAGAGTTTCATTGAAAACTGTTGCAATAAATAGCCACACCATCTTAGTGGTTCGCAGCCCATTTGTGTTTGCTTCTGTTGTGTGAGGTGTGCTGGTGGTTGCCTCTCTGCTACTTCTCCTGTCTTCTTCTGGAATCAAAGCTGGAAGAGCACCACTCTTGAAGCCATGGCCTCTCTTAGAGGACGACAGCTCAGTGCATACATATCTGCTTTGTAACTTGGGAGAGTGACTGCATACACACCAGCCAATCTTATTCATATGCCTTCCAAAAAGTCAGGCACAAAAAAACCTCTTTACTATTGGTTTGTTGGAAAAGCCATGATGCATTTTCATAGGGAAAAAAATACAAACACAGTCATTAGAACTGTTCTAAGTGAGTATAACAGAAGAGCAGAAAAAAATTGTGGAATAGTCATAGCACTTGATAGCATTTGACAGTCAAAAAGTTTGCCATTGGAACAGAATAAATTCTCCTGAACTATGAAAAAAGTATTTAGGGATGGAATGTACAGTGTGATAAATTTAAATTTTAAAATATACTGAATGACAAATTTATGAATATGCATATATTAAGGCCACATAAAATATGAATGAGTGACGGAGAACAAATTCAGGCTGCTGGTTATCTCTAAAGGAGAGGAAAAAGGTATTTCAGGGCTTGACAAGGAGCTTCAAATTCATTTTAATTTCCTAAAAGATATTACATGTGTATGTCACAATGTGAAGATCTGAGAAGGCTGGCAGTTCATTATATAACTTCTCCTACTTTCTTATTCTTCATAATAAATACTGAAAATTCCAACCATATGTAAAATGTAAAGGAACTCCATTAGTGTTACTATTGGTACAATTCATGCATTCCTTAGCAGGTATTTTCTGAGTGCCTTGAGATAAAGTGGATAACCTCCTTCATCTATTGGCATAAAGTGTATTTGATAAACATTTTATTATTTTTTAAGGGAGATTTTTGCTATATGGCACATGCACTTGCCAGAGACAGAGAGTGAGAAATCACTTCCTAGGGGGGATGGTCATGCTGCAATCCCTTCTCAACAATTTTCCTCCTGGGATTTTGAGTACACATGCACATTTGCCCAGCGTGTTTCAAGACTCTGGGTCTGGGACTTGAATCCCTGTCAGCCATATGAGGATCCAGCACCTTAACCACCATGCCACTTGCTGTCCCCTGATGAACAGTTTTTTTAATTGAATGGAAATCCTGACATCAGCAAAACCAGAAGCCAAAATTAACATCCCTTCTTAAAACTCCCCATTCTACCTAGCACCAAACTGATCAGTCATTGCTTCCAGATATTTTTATGAGCTTTTGGTGACATCCCCTTCTAAAATGTTTTGCCCATTGCATATCCTCTGCCTTTCTCATTCCTGTTCTTTGCCAAATATTCTTAAGGCTCAGGAAGAATGCACAGACACACAGAGTAGCCTATTTTACATCCTAGCTCCAAGATTCATTTCCTGTGAATGTATTTTCTTAATATGACAATCAGAAGGGTGTGATAAGGTCCAAACCTGTAGTCTTGGGCTCCAAATTACTAGAATTAAACTCACATGAATTTAGCAAGTGTACAACCAAAGGGACATAAAAGAAACAACACTATGTAGTCCCTGTTCTCTTTCTGCCCTTTTCTCTCTTAAACATTTATTTTGTTTATTTCTTCTACAAAGGAGAGAAAGAAAGCGAGAGAGAGGAAAATAAACCTCAGCAGTCTTCACATCAGTACCCAACCCTAGCCCCAACCTGCCAGGATCATGGGTAGACACTCAAGCCTGGCCTGTACAGGGAGCCCCTGGGACTCAAGCCGAGGCCCTTCCAGTGTGGCTTCCGCATCCCACAGCACTGTAGTATGCTGAGCTGCTATAGCCGGTCTCTCTTAGACATCACCAGTGCTTTTACAAAATGTAATTAAAACAAGAAAAGACTAAGTACGTTTTCTAAAGCTCAGGTAGCTCGCCATACGACTCTCCTATGTCTAATGGAAAAGAAATATATCATCTCTATGGGTCTGGATTTATCTCAGAATAACCACAAATTGATTTGTTTCAAAAAAGAAAAAGCAATAGATCATTTTATTCCAAACGAAATCCTATACTCGTGCTAACCAGGGATCATAAGCAATAGGGTTACAGAGCCAAATCTGCATTTGTGATTTCTAGATATTTTATCCTGAAACGGGTTGGTTTTGAAACATTTCTAAATGTCATGTTTCAAGCATCAGCATCACAGTAATAGTGGCTTGCTGTGATTGGCATTCTGAGAGGAAGATAAGTGGCCCAGGCTCATACAGTGAAGACCATGATGTTTTTGAGGTAGTTACCTGTGGAACCTGATAGCTGAGGATCTCAGGGCTGGATCTTGAGCCATCCTTAGCCTGACCTTTGATTGAAGTTCTTCATTATTTATTTTTATCACTGGGAGAAAGCTTAGTGATACAGACTAATGATCATTGAACATTTGTATGTGAGGTTTTCACTCTATAAAATGATACGGGTTATTTTAAAACAAAAAGTATAAAACGATTTATCATTCATAACATGTTCTATATCCATTTGTTCTAGCATTAATTAGAATCTTATTCGACTAAGGAAATGGAATTTCTTACACTGTCTCATGCCATTAAAAAAATTCATTATACATTTCCTAAATTTCCTCTTTTAAACCACCTCCTCACAATAACAAGTGAGAATGATCACAAATTCTCCACATCACCTCACTGTTCCCTTTTCCAAATAAAGGGCTAGTCCCAAACTACTGTTTTTCCTATCTCCATCCTTGTTTTAGTTCTTTTTCTGTGTCCTTCTTCTCCTTAGTAAGGCTTGTAGAAAATACAGGTAGATAGAAATAATGTCAAGACACTTGGCGAGGCGGGGATGAAGTGGCAACTTCCACCCAGTTAAGCTGCCAGGTGCTAGTGATGGGTGTTGTAACCCAATTAAAAGGTGGGAAAATGAGCTGAACAAAAGTCTCTCTAAGGAAGACATACGAATAGCCAAAAAGCATATGAGGAAATGCTCAACATCCCTCATCATAAGGGAGATGCAGATAAAAACTACAATGAGATACCACCTAACCCCTGTCAGAATGGCAAAGATTAAGAATATAAAAAGTGATAAGTGTTGGCGGGGATGTGGTGAAAAGGGAACCCTCCTACACTGTTGGTGGGAATGTAAACTAGTTCAACCACTGTGGAGAACAATATAGAGGTTCCTCAAAGATCTACAAATAGAACTACCATTCGATCCAGTAATCCCACTTCTGGGTATTTACCCAAAAGACAGGAGAACGCTCAGTCAGAAAAGTGCTTGCACATCAATGTTTATTGCAGCATTATTCACAATTGCCAAGACATGGAACCAACCTAAATGTCCACAAACGGATGAATGGATTGGAAAAGTGTGGTATATATACTCTATGGAATACTACTCAGCCATAAAAAATAACAAGGCCCTGGAATTTGATAGAAAGTGGTCAGATACGGAGGATATATTGCTGAGTGAAGTAAGCCAGGCTATGAAAGAAAGATATTGTATGTATCCACTCAATATATACCGACTATCAGCATTCTATGATAGTGAAAAAAAATTGGAGGACATAAAAGCAGTGAAGGTACTTAATGAGAATAGGACAGTGTGGAATGGGGGAAGTGAAGAGAAGAGGATAGAGAAAGATAACAAATGAACAATAGAGAGGCAGGACATTAGTGAGAAACAGATATGGCTTATTAACTGTTGATGTTGACATGTATAGTATTCTCAACTGGATTTGTCTGAGAAGTATTTCATGATGGCCAAAGTATTTGTACAAGCAACATGAGAAATAGCGATGGACTGTCTTAAAAAATAATTAGAATAATAATAATGATTGGGGAAAACATAGAAAAGATATTGAATGTTGAAGCGGGGAGATTAATGTCTCTGTACTGACTGACATGCATGGCATTCCCTTTTGAAAAAGTAATGTAATACAATGTAAAGTTATATGTAATTCAATGTAATATAAAGAAGAATATGATGATAATAAAAAAAAAAAAAAAAAAAAAAAAAAAAACCCGTTTACCAATCTTAAACTGAGTCTTGAGCAGAGGCACCTGTTACATTTTCTCCATCTCCTCCATTCTCCTCTCAGGATCTTGGACACGCACACACATGCACCTGGCATGAGTTTAAGCCACCAGGTCTGAGACTCGAACAGCGGTTGGCTAGCATGGGAGTTCAGTGACATAGCCATTATGCTAACTGCTGGTCCCACATTTTCTCCATCTTTAGCCTTTACTCCATAAATTCTGGCAACAATCTGCCTGGCTTAAGCTGGGCTTTCTGCCTTTGAAATTGCTCTGAAGTCCCAAATAAAATCAGTAGTTTTAGATCCTTCCATAGTTAAACAAAACTAGAGCTTTAATCTTTAAATTCCAGTTACAATTCCTTGGGTCTTACACATGCAGTTTAAACATTTCAATAAAATGGAATCAGATTTCTCTGTCTCTTCTAATAAAGGTTTTTTTTTTTTTTTTTTTTTTTTCATAGGGAGCTCTAGTAAAACAATGGATCTTTTGATCCGGGATACTTAGCCCCTGTTGTACTTTCTGAGTAACCTCACTTTGTCATTTTATTTTGTTTTAGTTAGCTCTTTTTTCCCTTCCTTCCTTTCTTTCTTCTTTCCATCCTTCCGTACTTCCTTCCTCCTTCCCTTTTCTTCCCTTCCCTTCCCTTCCCTTCCCTTCCCTTCCCTTCCCTTCCCTTCCCTTCCCTTCTCTTTCTTTTTCTTTCTTTCTCCCTCTCCTTCTTCTCTTTTTCTTTCATTTTCCAGTCAGACACTTAGTTATCTGAGTTCTAGCTGGCGGATATGGCAATTCCCACCAAAGGTGAGATTTCACTGGCACACGCACGTTTGTCTCGCTCCTAGGTATTGTCACTTTTTAACCAAGATCTATAATCCATTTTCATGATACAGAAAACTTTCTTTTCGTTTGCATCCTTACTCTTTAAACTAAAGATCTTCCTGCCTCCTATTTTTCTTTCTTAAATTCCCTGAAACAGCTAAACGGAACAGCTACCGCTTTTTATTGGAGTAGCACAGAGAGCAGAGTATATCTCATCATCACAGGAGCTGCCATCATAAACAAAGTTTGTAAGAAGGAGACAGAATCCTTGGGAAGGCTGCCAGCCCTCCAAGCACATAATGGAGACCTGGAAGGAAAGTAGCAAAGCACATTCTGATTCATACCCAGCTCTCTGAACTTGCTTACAAAGGCTTTCTCCATTTCCTTTTTTTTTTTTTTTTTTTAAATCTCATACATTACAGAAAGACTTAATGAGAGAGAGTCGAATCTCAGGAGCCATGCCAAGTGCAAACCTGGGTATATTTCCAAGACATAGGACTAAAACATTTCTGAAAACTTTTGTAAAACATGCATGAAAACCCCACAAGTAAGAGCCCTGCTCTGTGGAGAACAACTGGAAGCATCTAAGGCAGGGCTCTTCACCTGGTCACACCCAGGACACAAGAGAAGGTGTGGCAAGAGCGTGGGGACTCGGAGTCCAGTAGGAATCCCCCTAAGACATACAGACATATTCCAGAAAACAAGGTGTTCATTTTAATTCAGCCTCCACACTTTAAGAAAACAGAATCCAGTAATGAAAAGAAAAGACAAGGAAAAGGAAAGAAAAGAAAAAAAAGGAAAGAAAAAAGAGAAAAGAGCAAAGCCTCATTTGTTTAAAACTGGGCAACAATTCCAGAAACTAATCAGTAAGCTCTTTCTACTCCACACACAAATTTGTCATCAACCTAATCGTCGTCCTCAGCACACAATTACTAAGTGCCCACATCTGCAGGATGCCGTGCCAAACACTCTTGAAAGCAAGTTGCTCTGTCCCTACAGGACTTTGGCTTTGAATACAGATGCACAAAGCAGAGCATTTAAATTGCACAATAGGAGCATACACACATCCAGTCAGAAAGCATATGCAGATAGACATTTTCATTCTATTGGGTGCTATGGGAAAGTACCTGGGGTATACATACATGTTATATATACACGTACTCATGAATGTGCACTCACACAGTCATATGCATGCCTGCTTACATGCACACTCACATAAATACAGACTTATATGCACACTCACACATACATACACATCTATACATGCACACACACACACACACACACACACTCATGCACACCCACAAAATTGAATCATTTAGTATGTATTTTGCAATTTACTAGAGTATCCTCAGTATGCCACCATACTGCGTAATGTTTACAAACTAAACCCCAGATTTTCAGTATGGATTGCAGAGCATGTACACGTATACATCCTGGTTTCCCTCATAGAAGAACAAATTGTACTTTATTGCTTCAGGAAAAGTCGTCATAGGTAATACTCTCACACAGAATTTTTTTAGTTATGCAGTGAATACTCATTGACTATAAATGATTACTTTCTAATCTATCTGTAAGGTCAGAATAAATTTTCCTCTATTTCTACATTAGCTTTATCAAGAAAGCTCATGCCTAAATTTTACCTTTCTGTTCATCTCTAGAGCTCAACATTCTAGTATGTGTCCAAGTAAATCTGTAACTTACTAAAAAGTTCCTTTAAGCATAACACAAATTATATTACTTAATTGTGATGGACTATTTTGACACTAGGATGTGACAGAACCACTGATCTTACAGTTTAGTCTTGAGAGTAATCATCTATGTATGTAGATTGCTAAACTCTTATTCTGTTTGGAGCCAAGGAAAAGTAGCCAGGGTGCCTTACGTAACTCTTGGCTACTGCCACTTGTTTTCAACTTTTCATGTCTTTGTTTTTCCTCAAGCTCACTGCAGCCACAGGGCCTTTGCACCTACTATTGTCTCTACTTGAAATATGATTCCTGAGGGTATTTGCAGGGATTATTTCCTGACTTCATTTAAATGTCTGTTCAAATGTCTATTTACAACCACCAAGCCTTCCATGAACAGCCCTGTCACTCTATCATTGTTCTCAACTCACTACCATTTGGGCATCTGTTGTTTTTCTCAGCCAACTACAATATGTAGTAAATGAAAGTAAAAAATATACCTTCTTTGGCTACTTCTATATTTTCACTTTCTAGACCAAAATCTAGTACACAGCAAATGCTCAGTAAATATTGATCAAATTAATAAGTCATCAATATGTCTCCAGGCATATATATATATATATAAATATATATATATATATATATATATATATATATATATATATATACACATAACCTCCATTCATCTACATATTATATGAAAAACCTTCCCAAATAGTGAAAAGTCATGAGAAATTTGCTCCATTTGCTTCTGTTTTCTCTCTCCTTGACCTGCTCCCAGAGAATTTAGGAAACCAACATGTTGGTTTCTACTCACCAGGAAAAATAGCCTCCTTTTATGCCTTTCCCACTGGCAACCATCCGAGTGCTTCAGGATCTACCTGGATAGTAAGAAGGACTATCCTTTCACCATCTGCACCTGGGAGAATCTCCTTGCGCTGGAAGAATGCCACACGCTTAATAACGTATGATTCTTCCCTAATGATTAGAAGTGGAAACACTGGAAAGGCTTTCCAGCATTTCTAATGTCTGGCCATTGGACACTATATCTCCTCACTAATTCATTCCCCATAAATATGTACAGCTGCCTGTCCTAGATTGACCCCAGGAGCCAGACAGCAATGATAGGTTGAGAAATGGAGGGTCTACTGAGACAATGATCTAGCTTGTCTAGAAGGAGATATGAGAACTCAGGTTAGAGAAGCGTAAGGTTCTTAGTCTTTTAGACCATTTTTCTCAGTTCATCTGTGGTAGGGAGCTTGGTGACATCCCAGTCATCGAAGGCATGGCAGTGACAGTGAAGGGGATAGATGAAGCTTCTGTCTTCATAGCCAGGACAACATAGAAAACCAATAGTCAATAAAATACATAATCATAATTACAAGTGGAATAAAGAAGTGCTCTAAATAAACATGTAGCCCAGATTGGAGGCAGAGCCATATTCCAAGGATATCATCCTTGGATCCTTGGAGGTCTCTGATATTTTGAAACAAGTGCCAGCTCTCTAAATAGGCCATCTTTGTGGTGAGAAGGAAGGACATCTATTTAAGTTGCCATTTGCCTTACTGCAAGCTCCTGCAAGATATACCTTAAATGAAGATTCACGGTACAGATTGTTATTAAGTAATGGCTTCCAGGGAAACCAATCTGGCCTTAAGGTAATGAGGACAGGGAAGGGGAAGACACTGGGTGAAGATAGAATTTCAGGGGAGTCTCACCTCACTCTGTTTTCTCAGGGTGATCTGGAGGTGATGTTACCCTATAGTTTGCTCACGGTACTCAGTGCTAATGAGCTCTTTCCACTTCAGCCACTTTCTGCTCTCTGGGCTTTCAGGGCATCCTAGGGACCAAGGATGATGTCTTGAGCCAGCGCTGACCAGTGGGAGTCCCCCAAAGTTGGGCAGGGGTTTCCAGGTGGTCTGGGCAGATCGATGGTGAAAGAAACTGGCCTATAGAGGTCCAGAGAGAGGCCACCCCAGACAGAAGAAATAGAACGCACCCACGTCCTGAGAAGAGTGGGAAGTCTATGTGGCCTGGGGTTGGTGTTTAGTGAGTGAGATGGGGAGAGTCATACCACAAGAGCTGGAAGAGGCAATTATGGCCACGAGTTCAGATTTGATTCTAAATGTGATGTCAGGCTTTGGAAGAACCTGAAATGTTTGTATTTTTGTTTTAAAATCATTTCCACTACTAAGGGAAAAGATGGTTTGCAAAAGGGCAAAGGTAAAATTGGGAAATACCACACACACACACACACACACACACACACTTACGCACACAATTTAAAGTTGTTCAAACCCTTTATTTTTTACATGTTTCTGGATTTAATTAAGAATCAGTCTTGGGAATATATGATAATTCTGAATATTTGAATGTCTGCCTATCTATCTAGCTGTTCTCTAGCTGCCTATCAATCCGTTTACTTATCAGTCATCTATCTACCAATTTATACAAACACTCTCATACACACTCACACACACATATTCATACTGACATTCACACAAATACACAGATTATTTTGTTCCAATCGTTACTAAAGGAATCCTACCTTGTGCCAAACTAGTTACATTTCAAATCACAAAAGACAAATAATTCTTTTCTCAGCTACTAAGCATTTCAGACATATTCTGTCACAGAATACATAAATGACCTTTGATGAATATTTTGATTTAATATCTCTTGCAACACAAATGCCCAAGAGATTACATAATCAGACTCATGGCTCTCAAATGACATATTCTTGAAAAACTTTAGAAAATAGCTCACTAAAGCTTTGTAAAAGATTAGGCTAAATTACATTGTTAAGGCAGGCTGAATTTCATTATAGCTTAATATTTGGAAATAAAGAAATACTCGTATATAACTACACATGATCTTTGTTCTCTAAAACGAAAAAAAAATGTGTCTGTGTGTGTGTGTGCATTCTTTTATTTTTTTTTTCATGAAAATGTGGATACCCTTGGGTTAACTGCTGCTATTTCTTGCCTGCCACATACCAGAACATTTTGACATGAACCTCTGTTTTTCTCTCGATCTGCTGCTACCCGTTATTTGAGAAAGGTCAGAAGCATTTCCATGACAGTTACCATATGATGGCCACCTAAGGCAGACTGGATATCATTATTGCTTTGTGACATATTTCCATTATAAACACTATGTCACATCAAGCTTTCACAATTGAGGAATATTTGATTGATTTAATGAGTACCAAGTTATAGTCGTACAGCACTAAACAACAAAGAGACATTCTGAGAAATGCATTGTTAGGTGATTTTATTGTTGTGTGAACATCATAAAGGATAGACCTAGATGATATGGCCTGTTCTATTCCAAGACTACATATGATAACCCGTACGCTCTTTCTTATAAGACAACTGTCATATATGTGGTACACTATCAGCTGAAATGCCATTAAACGGTGCATGATTGTACATACGGATAGCATTTTACATGCAAACGACCATAACCTTCTCCTATTACTTGTCTCCTATACTTCTAAATCTGTTTTCTTAATAGGTTTTTGTCTTAGAATTAATATTTTTTTCTCCATATAAAGATAGTAATTGATTTTAAACCCAAAGGCAATTGTAGTAGCCTTTTTCCTTAAAGATGACAGTAAGTTGATTTTCTTAAAGGATAAAAATGAAAACATATTATTTGCCCTCCCATAATTCCCAGCAGGATTGATCAAGATATTATATTTTAGCATATTTATATCTTTAACTGCAACTAAAATAAAAATACCAAAGACAGAACAGAAATGCGTTAAAGTCTGTCTTATAAGCAACAATACTGTTTCTTGTCCCTTTAAAACTGCACCTTGATGTTGTTGATTTGAGATCTTATTCTGAACTTGAACTGTGAATATTGCATAGAAAGATAGAACACATGCAAACATACACTTAAATATCACAAAAGCACCCTTCATTACTTAAAGAATTATGCCTACTAAAATGTACTTTTTCTTTTCCTTTTTTTTTTTTTTTTTTTTTTTTTTTAAGTTTTGCCATTTGCTATGTGCACTTGCCAGAGAGGGATGGAGAAAGAGAGAGAGAAAAGAAAGTGAGAAATTACCCCTATGGGGAATGGCCATGCCACAGTTCCTTTTCCATTCTTCTCTTAGATTTTTGGCATACACGCGCACACACACACACACACACACACACACACACACACATCTGGCATGTTTTTCAAGCTGCTGGGTCCGGAATCTAACTGCACAGCCAGCCATGTGGGATCCAGCTACCTTAATCACCACATCACCAGCTGGCCCAATTGTATTTTCTCTTTTCAGGCAGAAATAGACAAAATTCCTAAGATATGAAGATCACAGCCCAAAATTGAGAATGTAGGGAAGTCAGTTATACAGTTATAGCAACCATCCCCACCTTCTTTACTCCTTATTTTTGTCAGCAAATTTTTTAAGTCTTTTTTTAAATTACAGTAGATTTACATTTGCTATTTTTATTTCCTTAATTATCTTTCTTCTTATATAGTTTACATTTTGAAAATCTCATTTTGTCAAAAAATGTTTAACTGAAACTTTTTAGAAAGCATATTTGAATTGAAACTTTTTAGAAAGCATACTTGTTACTGAAAAATTAATCAGCAAAATCAGTGAGCTAATTTTAATGATGATTACTATTTTAATGGGTGAATATTTTTAGCTCTATCTGGAATGCAAAGATGCTCTTTGACTTGGTGAGATTTAAAATGAGTACAAACTGTGATATGCCATATCTAACAAGCACAGATAGCACATTATCTTAATTCAAATTAGAAAGATATTTATAGAGTAGACTAAGATGCTGCTGTACAGGTAATGAATAAATGATGCAGGAGAGGACCAAA
This sequence comes from Tupaia tana, assembly GCA_026018925.1. Classification (NCBI taxonomy): domain Eukaryota; kingdom Metazoa; phylum Chordata; class Mammalia; order Scandentia; family Tupaiidae; genus Tupaia; species Tupaia tana. Next base: position 35,950,894 of record JAKSZU010000016.1, read on the forward strand.
TTCTGATAAGTGGGAAATAAGACTGTCCCTGAAATGGCTGTAGCCTATTAACTGTCCTGCTGAGAATTGCAATGATTTTACTCTATGGCGTTTTTCTTATTTTATGAAGAAAAAAATATATCCGTCAATTTAGGTTAAAGCTATAAACTACTGTATTATACCTAGTGGGGTATGTTTATGACTCTCATTAATCAAAAATGAGTGCAGAGTGTCTACTATGGAGTCAGAGGAGAGAATGGAATTTTCCATAGAACATCATGTTATGAATGGCTATGACTCATAATATGCTCCCATAAATAAGCTCTCTATGAAAAGTGTATTGTAATAGTCACCGTGTGGAATATCTGTACCGATCGTTTTTTGACCTTAGTATTTGTTATGTGAACTACATTTTCTGTCATTTGTTTTCCCAGTTGAAGCATTAGATGAAACCATAATATTTATGGCTGCACATTTGTTGGCTGTCGGTAAAATATATATTGTGAGTGGCGTCCTGCTATGATGGCGAGAGGCAGAGAGCACTCAGAAGGAAAAGTATCGAGGTTTATTCAGTGTGTCAGCTAAAAAGGCAAGCATGAAACTCACTTAGTTTTATTCCTTTTGAGTAAAATTAATTACATGAAAAAAATTTTTTAAATAAAGAAGCTACTACTTGAGAAACCAGCCTCATGGAATTGGAGACAATAATAAGAATAATTGCAACAATAATAAGAATAATTGCAGAGCAGCTGCAACTCCTTCTCTGGGTGTCCACCATTGTCAAGGACAATGATCTCTGGGACAGAAGCATCCCTTTTCCTATTCTTTCTTATTCCTCACCCAGAAGCCTGTGGATAAATGACCAATTAGGGTTTTGACTTCGGTGGCAACTGGCCTGAAACTGAAAATATTTTATTGTTGGCAACTAGCATCCATCAACAGTAAGGAGATCTATCCACTATTGACCAACTTACCCTCATCCCAGAGATAGACCCTGAAATGGAACTAGTAGACGCAGCCTTCTCTCCTGCGGCAAAAAGGAATGAAATTAATGGGAAGGAAAGATTTTTCTTTCTCTGAGAGACATTTTTGTTAGCAGTGTCCCTTTCTGATATCTCTTTAACCTTTTATAGTAAGTGAAATGACCACCTTTTTAGACAAATACTTAATTCCATTTTCAGTTCCATGATTTTATATCTTTCAAAGCATCTCATTATTTGCAGAGCACACGGCTCTGAATGGGTTCTTCTCATATCCTTAGATCAAGCCATCATCTGCTCTGATCATCGTATGTACCACACACACAAGCATGCGCTCAAATCCACCTGCTTAGAACTTATTTCACTTGAAAGACTTACTTAAAACTTACTTCTGTACCCCGTACAAAAGGAGATTTTAATCTTTCCAAATACATACCTACTGAAAATGCTTGTATTTGTATATGTCGGAATGAGACCTTTGTTTGATATCAGAGTATAGATTCCAGTGCTTTTGAAAACAGAAAAAAGAATGTAACCACTTTTCTGACCTTCTCACCTCTCTATAAAGATGTATTGTTTTCCCGATATAGCAGGAAAAAATTAATACGAGGTAAAGAGAAGTTCTGTGGCCATTCTTATTGAGCTCTTGGGTATTCAACTTGCCTTGCAGAGCTTTTATATGTAAGGTATGCTGAACACAAAGGAACATAAATATTTATATAATAAAAAGATCATTTCACCTTAGTAAAGCTTGTTGTGTGAAATAAAAATAGACAGCCACTCACTTCAGCCACCCTGAAACCTTTGCTAATACATAACATTTGCATCATTTGATTCTCTATAGTCTATTTTTCTGTTCTATCTTAAGATTTTTTGCTTAAAGAGCTCATAATTTGTCCAAACCCACTTGTGTATTTTTTATTTTTGAAAAAGAAAGCAAACAGGAAAATGAACAGAAAGAATAAGTCTTAGGCTTTTATGGTTGGATATTTATGATAGACTTAAGAACTAATTTAGGAGGTACAAAAAATGAGTAAGAATTAACATTTACTGAGAATTTCCTAAGTCAGTTAATATATCTTTTTCTAAAGAATTTATTTATTTATTTATTTATTTATTTATTTATATTATTATTATTTTTTTTCACGTGTGTTTTGCCAGAGAAAGAGAGAGAGCTTGAAAGCAAGCCACCAGATCCAGACTCGAACCTCAGTCAACCATGTGGGAATTCCAGTGCCTCAACCACCAAGCCACCTGCTTGGCCCCAAAGTGACCACATTTCTATTTCACAATCATCATTGTGGTTGAATTATGCTGCTTAGTTTACTGATGAATAACGTAAGGCTTAAATAAAAGCATTTGTCCAAAGTCACATAGCCTGCAAGAATAAAGCTTAGATGTTTATCTGGACTTTCTTATTTCCAAAATGTTGTGCTTGTTCATTTATACTATTTATAGCATAAATAACAAGCAAGGAGAAAAATAAACAATGAATGACTTAAAATATTACTGCAGAGCCAAAATTTTGAAATCTTTATTTTTACCCTTAACTTACTAAAAATTTAACCAGGGACCAAAACCTGCTAAGTATTTAAGTGTTATTAAACCATACATTTAAAATAATGTGCATTTACTGTAAAATATAAGGAACATTAAGTCATGAGCAAAGGTTATGTTATAGTTACAAGTTGAATACATTTTATTCACTAATTTATATATTCATTTGGCAAAGAATTATAATGCATTTACTATGTTTTCTGGAGACCAAGGATAAAAAACAATTGTTAAGCATAATTTCTATCCTCTAAAGAGCTTCTTATCTAGTAACTGGAGTCAAAGGAGTCAAAGTCGTTTGCTAAAATGCTACAAAATTACACAGAAGATAAGTTTTTATCATAGGAAAATAAAAGAATGATAAATTCTTTTTTTAAAATTTTATTTCAAGTTCTTTTATACATTAAATCACATTATTTAGCTTGCAAAGTGAATATTTCAATATGTACACATTTCTCTTCAGTTTAGTTGATAATACCATAAAGTTATCTTCAACAGATAATACCCCATTTCTTTGGCCCATTAATGTGAAGCCTCTCTATTTTTCTCCTTAATGTTCTTCTTCAGACTCTATTCCTTCACCCATCCACTTCCCACACTGTATCTGGTATTCACAACCATTTCTATATCCTTTAGTTAATCAGTTTCAGTCATGAAGTACGGACACTCAGTGTATATTAAGTGGAGACATACAATGTCTCTCCTTCATAGCCTGGCTTGCTTTACTCTGCAGTTAATCTTCCATATTCATCCACTTTCTGTCAAAAGCCAAGGTCTTTTTTTTTTTTATGACTGAATAGTATTCCGTAGAATATATGTGTCAGTTTTTCAATCCATTCATCTGTTCGTGGGCATTTGTGTTGGTTCCATGTCTTAGCAATTGTGAATAATGCTGCAATAAACATCAATGTGCAAACACTTTTCTGAATAAGAATTCTTCTGTCCTTTGGGTAGATACCAAGGAGTGGAATTGCTGGATCATATGGTAGTTCTATTTATAAATTTTGAGGAATTTCCAAATTGTTCTCCACAGTGACTGGACCAATTTACATTCCCACCAGCAGTGTAAGAGACTTCCACTTTCACCACACGCCCGCCAGCATTTAACATTTTTTTTTGAATCTTAATCATTCTGACTGGGGTTAGGTGGTTTCTCATTGCGGATTTGATCTGCATTTCCCTTACAATCATGGAGGTTGAGCATTTTTCCATATGCCCTTACCTGATGTATAGTTTACAAAAATATTTTCCCATTCTGAGGGCTGTTGATTCACACTAATTACTGTGTCTTTTGCCATGCAAAAACTTCTTAGTCTGATGTAATCCCACTTGTCTATTTTGGTGATTATTGACTGTGCTTTGGGGGTCTTAGTTAAGAAATCTTTGCCTACCCCAATGTCTCCTAAAGTTTCCCCAGAGTTTTCCAGGAGAAGTGTTATAGTTTGAGGTCTTAGGTTTAGATCTTTGATACACTTTGAGTTGATTTTTGTCAATGGTGAGAGGTAGGGGTTCAGATTCATCTTTCTGCAGATGGATATCCAGTTTTTTCAGCATTACAACACCATTTGTTGAAGAGTTTTCCTTTTCCTACTGGATTGACTAGTACCCTTTGTCAAAAATAAGTTGACTGTATGTTTGAGAATTTATTTCTGGGGACTCTATTCTGTTCCATTGGTCGGTCTGTCTGTTTCTGTGCCAGTACCATGCTGTTTTGATTACCACAGCTTTGTAGTATATTTTTGGGCCTGGGAGTGAGATGCCACCCACTCCACTCTTCTTCTTGTGCAGGACTGCTTTGGCAAAATGAGGTCTTTAATGATTCCAGACAAATTTTATGATTGTCTTTTCTAGATCTGTGAAGAATGTGTCTGGTACTTTGATTGGGATTGCATTAAATATGTAGATTAATTTGGGTATAATTGCCATTTTGATTATATTAATTCTTCCAATCCAGGAACATGGGATGTTCTTCCACTTTTTCATGTCATTTTCAATTTATTTTTTTAGCTTCTCATAATTTTCCTTATGGAGGTCTTTACCTTCTTTGATTAGATTAATTCCTAGGTATCTTATACTTTTTGTTGCTATAGTAAATGGAATTACGTTTTTCAGTTTTATCTCAGTCTGTCTGTTGTTTGTATATAGAAACGCTACAGATTTCTGCATGTTGATTTTGTGGCCTGCAATTTTATTGTATTCGTGTATTAATTTCAGGAGTTTTTTCATGGATACCATTGGGTCTTCTATGTATACAATCATGTCACCTGAAAATAGAGAGAGTTTCATCTCTTCTTTTCCTATTTGAATGCTTTTTATTTTATTCTCTTTTTTAATTGTGTTAGCGAGAACTTCCAGTATATTGAAAAGGACTGGAATTACACACTTTAAAAAAGAATGAAACGGAACTGTTAGAGATGAAGGATATAATACAGGAAGTCAAAATCTCCCTTGAAAGTATTAAAAGCAAACTAGATCATACAGAAAATAGAATCTCAGACATAGAAGAGAAAATTGCTGGCCTAGAAAAATCCACCATGAAGACTGAGAAAATTGCCCCCCAAAATGAGAATAATATACTAGAAGTACTAGATACCCTCAAACGTCCAAACATCTGGATAATTGGCATTCCAGAAGGTGAAGAGACTCATAAGGGCATTGATAATCTATTCCATGAAATCCTACAAGAAAACTTCCCAAACCTAGAGAGGCACTCAAAGATCCAGTCCCAAGAAATACAAAGGACACCAAATAGAATCAACCCTAGAAGATCTCCTCCAAGACACATTATAGCCAGGTTGACCAAAACCACAGACAAAGATAAGATACTAAGATTGGCAAGAGAAAAACATCAAGTTACCTACAAAGGATATCCCATCAGGCTAACAGCAGACCTCTCATCAGAAACAATGCGAGCGAGGAAAGAATGGGAAAATATATTCAAAGTGCTAAGAGAAAAGCAATTTCAGCCACAAATACTGTACCCAGAAAGATTATTTTTCATGTGGGGATAAAAGACAAGAATATTCTCAGATAAAAAAACCTGAAAGAATTTACCAGCACCAGACCAGATCTCCAAGAAGTTCTCAAGGGAGTGCTATATAAGGAAAATTAAATACAGACACACAGAAATAAGAGTTCAAAAACTAAGAAAATGGACAACTTAATCATAGGGACAAGTCTGGAGTTGAATATTACATCCCAGAATTTAATCTGGAAAATTGAACCACAACAGAAGATAAAGTACATGAGACTGAATTAGTGAAGTATAATTTTATGACTTTTGACTAAAACATTTACTGATTTTCTTGTAGACTTTGTTATCTGGTTGTAAGGATTTGTGTCCTGCCTTGAGATATGGTTAGGTTCATGAACCTACCATGTGAACAGAATCCTAACCTGTTTCCTGACTTTAAGTTTTAAGCAAAGTTCCTTAGCATTTCTTTGATTTAAGTTAAAACTGGTTTTCTTAATAGTACCAAATGAACTTGCTATTGAAAGTAGTTAGATCATTTAAGAAATTGTGTGACCAATACAATGTGGGGGGTAAAGGAATGGATGATAACTGTAGACACCAGAGATAGTGTGAGAAGAGGGTGGGAAAGGACAGAGGGTCAGAAATAGGGGTAAAAAAATATTGGAAACTAGAAATGGAAAATTTTTGATAATAATATGCATGATTAAGCCACTATGCCGTATATTGTGGATGGAAAATCACATTTTGTATGCTGTGACGATGCTTAGGGAATGAATGTAAAGTAAGTTAAAAAAAAGTTTCAGAAGAAAAAACCCTAAAACTGTTTTTCGTGAAATTAAAAAAATAATGCATTAAAAATACCTATTCGATGACTGCAGTAAGATATATAGTCCCAGCTAGGTGCTACTTTATAGGAAGTTCATTCTACTCACTGAGGCTTATGCCTAAAGTTGGACTTGTGTTCATGGAAATGTATGTATCAGCTGTGCTTGCTATGAAAATATTTAGTTTAATTAAGATCTTTAGTGACTCAATAAAATATGGGGGAAAGATAGTATAGAAAGCAAACATAGATACCAGAGACAGTGTGGGAGAAGAGTGGGAGATGGCAGAGGGGAAGAGATAGGAAATCAAGGATGGGAAAAAAAATAGCAAAACATACAGGAAACCAGAAATGGAAAATTATTTGTTGACGATAACATGTATGTTGATGTGCTTATTTGAGCCAATATACAGTGTACTCTGGATGGAAAATCCATTTTGTATGCTGTAATGATGTATAGTGAATGAATGTAAATAAATAAGTTAAAAATAACAACAATAACAAATAAAATTAAATAAATAAATAATTCTTTTTAAAAAGAAAAGAAAAGAAAAGAAAAGAAAAGAAAAGAAAAGAAAAGAAAAGAAAAGAAAAGAAAAGAACTGGAGAAAGTGGGCATCCTTGTCTTGTACCAGTTTTAAGTGGAAAAGATTTCAGCTTTTCTCCATTCAGGATGATGTTCACTATAGGTTTTTCATAGAGAGCTTTTATTATGTTAAGAAATCACTGATCTATGCCGATATTGCTGAGAGTCTTGATTATGAAGGGATGTTGAATCTTATCAAATGCTTTTTCTGCATCAATTGATATGACCATATGGTTTTTATCTTTCTTTCTGTTAATATGGTGCATTACATTTATGGTTTTGCATATGTTGAACCAACCTTGCATTCTTGGAATAAAGTCTACCTGGTCATGATGTATAATCTTTTTTATAAATTGTTGGATATGATTTGCCAGTATCTTGTTGAGAGTCTTTGCATATATATTCATCAGAGATAGTGGTCTATAGTTTTCCTTCCTTGTCCTGTCCTTATCTGTTTTAAGGATAAGGGTGATGGAGGCTTCATAGAATGAATTAAGGAGAGATTCACGCTTTTGGATCTTTAGAAATAACTTGAGCAGAATGGGGGTTAACTCTTCTTTAAAAGTTTTGTAGAACTCAGAGGTGAAGCCGTCAGGACCAGGGCTTTTCTTTGTTGGGAGGTTATTTACTACTGATTCAATCTCCTGGCTTGTTATGGGCCTATTCAGATTTTCTATACCTTTCTGGCTCAATCTTGGTAGATTATATGTGCCCAGGAATTTGTCCATCTCATCCAGATGGTCTTGTTTCTTGGCATATAGTGGTTTTTAGTATCCTCTAATGATGTTTTGTGTTTCTACTATGTCTGTTGTTATAGTGCCTGCTTCATTGCAGATTTGATTTATCTGGTTCCTTTTTCTCTTCTTTTTAATAAGTCTTGCTAGTAGTGTATTGATTTTTTTTTATATTTTTGAAGAACCAGCTTTTACTTTAATTTATTTTCTGTATAATTTATTTTCTATTTCATTTATTTCTGGTTGAATCTTTGTTATTTCCTTTCTCTTGGAGTTTTACGGATTCTTTTGCTGTTGCTTTTCCAGTTTTCTGAGGCACAATGTTAGGTTATCCTTTTGCCTTCCTTCCATCTTCCTCTTATGTGCACTAATTGCTATGAACTTCCCTCTTATGACTGCTTTTTGCAGTGTCCCAAAGATTATGGAAACTCATGTCCTCAATGTCATTGGCTTCCATGAATCTTTTGATTTCAGTCTTTATTTCTTCAGTAGCTGTGAAGTTATTCAGGAGTAAGTTATTTATTCTCCATGTATTTGAGTATTTTTTGGATTTCTCTTGAAATTGAAATCAAGTTTAATTCTATCATGGCTGGAGAAGATGCTGGATATAGTTTCTATGCCTTTGAATCTGTAGAGGCTTGCCTTGTATCCTATCATGAGGTCAGTCTTTGAAAAGGTTCCATGTGGGGGGTGAGGAGAAAGTATATCTTATGGTTTTTGTGTGGAAAGTTCTATAGATATCTGTTAAGTCCATTTGATTTATGGTATCATTTAGATCTTTTATATCTACCTATTTTTTGTCTAGATGATCCGTCCAGAGGGGTAGTATGGTGTTGAAGTCTCCAACAATTAGTGTGTTTTAGTCTATCTCTCCTCTTAGATTTAACAGTCTTTCTGTCACATATTTGGGTGCTTCTGTGTTAGATGCATAGATATTTATAAGCATTACAACTTCTTGATTGATTGATCCTCTTGCTACAATATAGTGCCCTTCTTTGTCTCTTCGAATAGTTTTTGTTTTAAAGCCTATCTTCTCAGAAACTAGTATTGTGACTCCAGTTTTTTTTTTTTTGGTTCCCGTTTTCATGGAATACCTTTTCCAGCCCTTCACTTTTAGTCTATATGTGCCTTTATCCATGAGATGCATTTCTTGTAGGCAACAGATAGAGGGTTTCTGTTTTTTTATCCATTCAGCCAGTCTGTGTCTCTTGATGGGCGAATATAATCAATTACCATTCAATGTTAGTGTGATATTTTCAGACTTGTCCCGACCTTTAAGTTGGCCATTGTGTTGGTTGTCTTTTATTTCCTTATTTCTTGCTGTTCATTCTTAGTTTTCCTGAACAGGACTCTCTTCAGAGTTTTATGAAGAGCTGGTCTGGTGTTGGCAAATTCTTTCAGGTTTTGTTTGTCTGAGAAGATTTTAATATATGTATTTTTTCTCATATGAAGGATAATCATGCTGGATATAGTAATCTTGGTTGAAATTGTTTCTCTCTTAACACTTTCAATATGTCTTCCCATTCTTTCTTTGCTTGCATTGTTTCTGTTGAAAGGTCTGGAGTTAACCTGATGGGATGACCTTTGTAAGTCACTTCTCATTTCTCTCTCGCCAATTTTAGTATCTTGTCTTTATCTGTGGGTTTGGCCAGTCTGGCAAAGATGTGCCTTGGGGAAGATCTTCTTGGGTTGATTCTAACGTAGTCCTTTGTATTTCTTGGGTCTGGATGTGTGAGTGCTTCTGTAGAATTGGGAAATTTTCCTTCAGAATTTTATGAAATATATTTCCCATGCCTTTATTAGTTTCTTCACCTTCTGGGATACGAATTATTCAAATGTTTGGACATTTAATGGAGTCTAGTATTTCTCATATATTATCCTCATTTTTTTGTGTGTGATTTTTTTTCTATCTTTTTGGTGTTTTTTTTTTTTTTTTTTTTCTAGGTCAGAGGTTTTATCTTCTACATCAGAGATTCAATCTTCAACATGGTCTAATCGACCTTTAATACTTTCAAGAGAGTTTTTGATTTCCTGTATTAGACTTCATCTCTAATAGTTCCATCTGATTCTTTCTTAGAGTGTCTACTTCTTCTTTCATATCATGGAAGGACTTCCTAATCTCCTATAGCTTGTTGTAAATTTTCTGTTTCAACTCATAGAATTTTGTCACCATTAATTTTCTAAATTCTTTCTCTGACATTTTGGTAACATTTTCTGCTTTTTCAAGAGATGGAGGGAAGTTATTGTGTCATTTTGATGCAGACATATTTCCTGGTTTATTCAGACCTGAGGGTCTTCTACTTCTAGCCATAGGGAGATGTATTCACTTTTGGAAACATTTTTGGAGAATGCTTCTTTGGGAACAAGTGTGCTTCCCTTTTACTTATGTGTGCTGAAGTTTCTCTTCTGCTGTGTTTCGCAATGTGATCTTGCTGACACAGAGAGAGGGTCTCTTGGGTTGGGGGAGTCGGAGCTGGGACTGGAGGGGCCCAGCCTCAGTATCTCTTAGGCCAGGGGACTGGACATGGAAGTGTGCTCTGCTGGAGAGCTGGGAGCAGTCCTTACTGACAGAGAGAGAGGGTCTGTGGGTTTGGGGGGCCAGAGATGGAGCTGGGGCTGGGGAGCCCTGCCTCAGTGTCCCTTAGGCCAGGGGGCTGGAGATGGAAGTGTGCTGTGCTGAAGAGCTGGGAATAGTCCTTGTGGACAGAGAGAGAAGGTCTCTAGGTTTGGGGGATCTGGAGCTGGAGTTGGGCCAGGGCTGGGGAGCCCTGCCTCAGTGTCCCTTAGGTCAGATATTTTTTTAAGAGAGATTTTTGCTATAGGGCATGTATGTGCTCATCCGAGTATGCACATGTGCCCAGAGTGAGTTTCAAGCCACCGAGTTCTGGGACTGCCATCAGCCATGTAGGAGTCCAGTGACATAACCACTATGCCATCTGCTGGTCCCAAGAATGATCAATTCTAAATGACAGACTCAAGATGGGCTTCAAAAAGAAGATTATGTTTAATCAAATCTTTAAAGTTAATTAATTAGTATGTATCAACTATAGAAATAGAAATTTGTAGGGAAAAGGAACAGAAATAAATCAATAAGATCTAAATACTTATTTAGATGTTTCATATACTTTAAATAGGAACTTATGTAACCTGGGATACTGATACATATTCAAGGATATGACAACCCAGTTAAATATATAATTTAAAGAATTTAATTAGTTTCACTTTTTGAAGCCATCTAAAGGTAAGAGAACCATTCTATCTTTCTTGTGTTTGTTTACAAAATGTTCTATTAAAATAAAAAATACCCACAAAATAGGGAACCAGTTATGTCAATAGTTTGAAAAATTGACACAAAGTGAACACTCTTGTGTAACTGCTCTCCAGATCAGCACAAGAAACTTGATAGCACCGATGGAATCTCTCTTCCCCCACCTCAAGTCTTGCATTTTCAGGGAGAATAGGTTTGCAAAGCACAGCAAAAACATTCCCATCAGCTTCTAGGCTCTTCCTGCCTTGTGAAACATCCATGCCACCTCACACTTATTCACTGCTCTGCAGCTTCTGTGTAACTTCCTTATTCAAATTTTGGTTATGCATATCAGCCTAGTGTCTGTTCTCTTCTCTTCTCTTCTCTTCTCTTCTCTTCTCTTCTCTTCTCTTCTCTTCTTTTCTTCTTTTCTTCTTTTCTTTTCTTTCTTCCTTTCCTTTCCTTTCCTTTCCTTTCCTTTCCTTTCCTTTCCTTTCCTTTTTTTTCTTTTCTTTTCTTTTTTTCTTTCATAAATGCTAAAATACTCCACATTAATTGACTCAGAGACTAGGAACTACCCAGATAAAATTCTAGGTGCATCTATTTTGGGGGGGGCTTACAGTCAGTCATAGTAAATCTTGCTTCCCTCTAAGGTCTAGGAGGCTGTGTGACTGAGTTCTAAGTATGGTAATATATACCCATGTGATACATGGCACGTGCAGAGGTAAGCTTGTCTTTCTATGCTTATTTATCAATTTCATCAACAACATGTACAGATCAGGGAAGAGTCATCAAGAACAAAATGAGATCCCTGGGTCGCCATGTGGAAAGAAGTTCCCTGACAACCAGGAATGTCAGCTTGAACTTTTTTATGAGGAAGAAAGAAGCATTTGTTGTATTAAGTCAGTGAAATGCTTTGTCATAGCAGCTTGCATTACTCACATACCAGTCAGAAACTGACCCAACAAGAAGGAAGGGTTCATTCTGTAAAAAAAGGAAATGCATTAATTTGAAGAACTTTAATTTATATGCACAACTGAAATATAGAATGCCTGGGACAAAGAGTAAGAGGATTTAGGATACAGGTCCTGAGAAACAGGAGATGAGATTAAATATGATCTCAAGCGTCTCCTTCGACATTATAGTCTTTAACTTATGGTTTAGGAAAGAGTGGCAATTGACAATCACCGAGAGAGAAAGAAATGTGAAGCATTTTGGTTTCAAAATGTTAACCATGTGTGTAACCTAGACTAAAAGATTAAACTCTGGTGTCCTTTTAAATCCAGGCAAAGCACAGTGAGAGCATGAGCTGAGGCAATAACAGAAGAGAAGGAAAAGATGGCGGCAGTTATAAGAGTGATCCTGTAAATGGAATTAAGATCTGGCAGTAATGAAAAAGAAAATGAAAGGCGAAACTACAGGGACCACAAAAAGATGAACTGGTACCCTGAGTGCCAGAGGGTGAAGGGAATTTTTAGGGCAGTAAAACTATTCTGTATGAAACTAGAACTGTGACTACATTGATAAAGCCCACAGAATGAATAACACAAAAAGTGAACCATCTCCAGCATAAGCTGTGGACTTTGTTATTAATTCTATACTATCTGTGATAGTCATATGAGTTTATAAGTTGTAAATATATGCCACATCAGTGGAACATGTCAATAACGAAGGGACTGGGGCAAGGGAGTGGAAGTGTTTGGGACTAAACACTGTTTTCCACTGAAGTTTTCTATAAATCTATTTTTTAAAATTTTTTAAAAAATAAAATGTATCAACAAAAAAAAAAGCAAATGGATGCTAACATGTCATTAGCAATGTGTTTAAGACGGGGTTAAACATTTCAAGTCTGATTTGTGTTTTGTTTCTACAGATGATAAATTGTGCTCTGCACTCTGGCACTACTGTCAGAAGATGGGCTGGGGCAAGTAGGGGCTTATATTGTGTTATTTTGTTGTGTCATCACTTACAGTATTAAAACTTGTAATTGTATCTTAGACATTCAATTCTTGTTTTTTAAAACACTACCAATGTCTTGAAAGGAAAAAAGTGGTTTTCCTTTTTACAGTTACTAAAACAAAGGAAAAGAAAGTTCAAATGACTTAACCATGATTTCTTTCCAAGTATGAGGTGAAGCTGGCAGTGAAATAATCCCTAAACTCCAGAACATTCTCTGTGGTAGGGTCAGACGAAGGCCTCCAGCCAAGCAGAGGAACTTACCGGTTAAAGTTGACGTGTGCCCCTCTCAGCTGTCTGACACCGGGAAGGCAGCCCAAGGGAGACCGAGTCTGCAGTTCTCCAAACGCAAACATCCACGTGAGCTCCTTTTGTTGTCTATCCCTACTGACAGGAAAGATTTAAGTCTCCAGCAGCATCTCTCAACTGCGCCTTTGGGGCAAGCCACTCCAAATGCAGCTCTGTATCCAATTTCGGACACCCCCCCTCCCCCATCCTTAGTCACTGTTACTGATGCTAGCGCTGGGGGAGAAGAAATGCAGAGCCACGAATGGCAGCCAAAGAGAGGCCCATCGAAGAACGGCTTCTCTACATTTCACAAACATGTGCGACTACTCAACTGTACACAGGTGGATGAATTACCCCAGGGATCATCAAACCTAAGGAGTGACACAATGAGTCACTGGAAACCCATCTTTTTACAGAACTGGGGGACACATATTCCTGTTCCCTATGTGGGTTGGTACCTGTGTCTGAACGGTCTCTACTAGGAACATGGGCCTACACCCAGCAGAAGGCAGGCTACTGAAAGATTCTTCTGCTTAGTGAGGGTAAAAGGAATTGCTTAGGATACAGAACAGGGTTACTTAACCTCCTAACTATTGAGAGTTAGGGGCTGAAAATTCTTTGTTCTGACACTGTCCTGTGCAGTGTAGCCTGTGTAGCAGCATCCCTGGACTCTACCCAATATCTGTCAGTAGCACCCCCAGTTGAAACAGTTAATGATGCCTCAAGACCTTGTCAGCTGTCCTTTCTAAAGGGTAGAGGGTAGACAAAATCACAACTAGGAACTCCTGGTATAGGAGATGCCCCTGATGTTATGGAGATTTATTTGGGGCAGGGCACATTTTTCTTCTTTCTTTTTCACTTCTCAACTAGTTGTTGCCATGCAGAGCCCAAAGAAACAGTAGGCTGGATTGTTAATTCTGTGATTTCTCCCTCTATTTACAAAATAAATGAGGACCCAGGGCTATTTATCCACTCAACAGAGAGCAGGTGAGGCTGAGTTTTAGCAAGCAATTCCATGGAAGAAAAAAACCTTCTAAGTTCCTAGATCCAACAACTGAGGGGCTGGTTCTAATGTAAGTTGCATCTCTGTAGGGAAAATTGCATCAGAATAGTTCAAATAAAAAGGCCAAACTGCATGATTCATTTTGGAATAGTATTTCAAAAAGTGAGCCCTATTTTAAAAATTCACATTTTTATTTTTATCCAGGACTCTGATAGTTCCACTAGAGATAAATGATTCTTTCTCAGAGGGGAAATAAGAGGCAGTTTAATCTTGGCCTTCCATTGCTTGAAATCATTCCACCTCCGTGAACTCATTTCATATTTTAAGCTCTGAAAAAAGGACTAAAGAATTTAACAAACTCCTAACTGACCACATATTGTTAATAGAACAAATTATAATTTAAAATTCTCTACCTCTCTAAGACGGCAGTATCATCTACAATAGGACAGATTTCAATACAGATCAGTCTCAGTTTTGATCTGGTCCAAAAGTATTTGTATTTATTTATTCATATATTTAAAATATTTTTTGTTGAGACTGATTTTTTTTCCCTAGACATTATCTAAATACAGGAAATGATATTTTGAACAAAAGGGAGGATAGAGGTTCATATAAGGCTGACAGCTTCAGTTACAGGTAACTGAAAGCTCAGGCTATGATGGCTGAGCTAAGGAGGACAGGGTGCTTCTACACAAAGGGCACATATCTTAGCCTCAAGGGAGGCAAAGGTCCCAATGAGAGCAGCCTTCATACTGAGGATCAAGAAGGAAGTGGGACCAGCAGTTAACTAATGGCTATGTCGCTGAACTCCCATGTAGTCGACCATGGTTCAAGTCCTGTATCTGGTGGCTTAAACTCATGCCAGGCGCATGTGCATGTGTGCCCAAGATCCTGAGAAGAGAATGGAGGAGAAGGGATTGTGGCGTGGCCATCCCCCCTGGGGGGTGATTTCTCACTTTCTGTCTCTATGTCTATTTCTGTCTTTCTGGTGAGCACACGCACCCTATAGCAAAAACCTCTAAAAAAAAAAAATAAATAAATAAATAAAGGAAGTTAGTGAGGTAAAGTTTGGAAGAGTGTCTTAAGGCAGAGGCATATGCAGACTCCTGAGGTGTAATCATTCAGTCCTTGCTCTTGTATGCTCTCAGATAACCTTCATAGTTTGGATCCCAGTATTACCATTCCCAGTGTATTAGCCTGGAAGTTTCACACCCTTCCTAGGAACAGCACAGGAGGGATAGACACTTCATGGAGGATGGTAGTTAGCTCGCCCTTCCCGGTTCAGGTGCAGGCGAGTACCCCAACCCTGCACACACTTAAGGACCCTTAAACTCTGACTCAGGTCTCCTCTTCCTAGGAACCTTCACAGTTTATGCTAGCATGAATGGGTCCCTTTTCTGATCACCTCAGCTCTGACTTTCTAGAACATTGTAAGTAGGCTTTCAATAGGGCTCTAGAATCTTAACAGTATTATGAATTTCCTCTACACATTGTGTTGACTTCCTCAACAAAATATAAGATACAGTTGTTATTTTAAAAATATGAAAAAATAATAGCCTAGCCATAATTTTGCAGTTGTTGTTCAACACCCTATGATGCTGGAGCCATATGGAAGATCATGGTCTGGTTCCCAGGTTGCACTGTACACATGGGATGTGTTCACATGCTCATCCTGACTGGCAGGAAGGCTAGGAAGGATCATGGCATGAAACTCTGTTGAAGTTTCTTCTCTCTTTCTCTTTCTCTCCATTTATCTCTCTGTATCTTTCTCATGGAGAAAAAAGAACAAAACTTAAAAAAAAAGAGTTAGTGAAATGTGGAAAAAATGGAACTGCTGCCACGGTTTATGGGAATGTAAAATGGTGTGCCTGCTATAAAAACAGTATGGTGGTTCCTCAGAAAATTAAAAATAGAGTTATTAAGGGACTCAGCAATGTAATTTCTGAGCATATATCCAAAATAAATAAAAGCAGAATTTCCAATATGTATTTGTATAACCATGTTTACAACAGCATAAGTCTCAATAGCCAAGAGGTAGAAACAACCCAAATGTCCTTTGGCTCACTGATGAATGAAAAAAAAACAATTTGTTAAACATATTCACAGTGGAATATTACTCAGCCCCCAATAAAGGGAAATTCTGACACATGTGGCAACAAGGATGAACCCTGAGGACATTATGCTGAGTGAAATATGCCAGTCGCAGAAGAATGAGTAGTATATGATTCCACTTACATTAGGTCTTTAGAAAAGTCAAGTTTATTGTGACAGAAAGTAGAATGGCAGTTACCAGGAGCTGGAAGGACAGGGAAATAGGAAATTTTATAGTGTGTATAAAATTTCAGTTTTGCAAAATGAGAAAATTCTGGAGATTGGCTGCACAATTATGTACTTCCCATATACATAGAATATTTAAAATTGTAAAAATTCATACACACACACATATAAAACATAATATAAAAATTCTGAAATGAGGGACCAGCAGGTGGCATGGTGTTTAAGGCGCTGGACACTCCCACATGGCCGGCCAGGGTTCAAGTACTGAATCTGGTGGCTTGCTTTCTCACTTCCTTTCTCTCTCACTCTCTGTCTCTCTCTGATCAAACTAAAAAATAAATGAATGAATAAGTAAAATAAATAATTATTTAAAAAAAATTCTGAAATGAAAACATTGAATTGAGTTGATGTGATCTTGCTTCAGGTAATTTCTTTATGTACTGGTCACAAGATCACTAGTTATTCTAGTTAAATTAGAACATTGTTTGCAGCTCATTTATTGGTTCTAATGTTTGTTTATTTATTTAAAAAACGGATTCACTGAGCACCTGACCTCAAGAACTGTACTATATTAGGAAAATAATGACTAGCTAGAATAGTCACATTTCTTTTTTCTTTTGAGAGGATTTTACTAGTGGGTACATGTACTCGCCAGGAAGACAGAGAGAGACAGAGATACAGAAAGAGAGAAATTACCCCCCCCCCCCCCAGGGGGATGGCTATGCAGCAATCCCTTCTCCTCCATTCTCCTCTCAGGATCTTGGGCATGAACGCATACGCGCCCAGCGTGAATTTAAGCCACCGGGTCTGGGACTCAAACTGCAATCGACTACTTGGGAGTCCAGTGACATAGCCATTACGTCAATTACTGGTCCCAGAATAGTCACCATTCTTAACCCAGAAGAGCTCTTCTTATTGTGAAAGGAATATGAAATATAGGATTACTTAAAAAGAAAAAAAAAAAGGAAGGTTTTTCAAAGTATAGGCCTGGATCAGCAGCAGGAGCAAGTGGAACTTTGTTAGAAATTCAGATTCTCGGGTTCCACTGTAGACCTGATCAGAATCAGAAAGTGTCAAGATGAGGCCCAGTAACCTGTTTAAACAAGCCTCCTGGAGGATAGAAGTCCTGCTGACACCTGAGGACTCCTGTGTGAAGGGCAGAAGTATTGGAGACTGAGGTGTCTTTCCTGCTGTGAAGGAGAGCAGCACAGTTCGAGGAAGACAAATGACTGCGTGGAACCAGAAGGCTGCCAGTATTTTCCATGGAAAACTGATGCCCAACTCAGGTCTGAAGGGTGATTAGCAGTTAACCAGATGAAAGGGACTTTTTGGGTGTGAGAATGGGTATGAGAGAGAGGAATCTGATATACACATTTTCTGGCAAGATGAAAACTGGCACATCAAAAGACCTAAAAAAGACCAAATGGATCTGAAACACATTAAAGCAACGAGATAGCATAACAATTAAGGCAAGAAGTAGACTGTGAAGAGGTCATAATTGGACTTTTTAAAACAGTTTATTTATGATAGAACATGCACATGAGAAAGAGAAACCGAGAGAGAGAGAGAGAGACATTCTCAACAAAATCTCATCACACTGTGATCCCTCCCGGATCCCTTCAGCTTGTCAGTATCTTGAGCCCCTATGCACATGCACGTGCATCACGTGTTTCAGGTCAACTGGGCTGGAGAGCCAAACCTGCAGTTGGCCGTGGGACTTACAGCAATGCAGATCAGTACACTACCACCTGTGCAACCAGGCTGGGCCAGGCTTTTGTTTTTCAAAAGAGAAGGGAAAACAAGACAAAAACTCCAGACAAATGTAAAACCCGAAGATTTTAGAATGGAGAGGGGAATCATGAGATAATAATTTTCATCTTGGACAAACCATCTGGCTACACCATGGACAAGTTCTTTTTTTTTTTCTTTTGAGGGGTTTTTGCCTTAGGGTATATGTGCTCACCAGAGGAAGAGAGACAGAGACAGAGACAATAAGAGGGAAAGTGAGAAATCACCCCCTAAGGAGGATGGCCATGCCATAGTCCCTTCTCCATTCTCCTCTCAGGATCTTGGGCATGTAGGCACACATACCTGGCATGAATTTCAAGCCATCGGGTCCAGGATCTGAACCATGGTCAACCATGTGGGAGTCCAGTGATGTAACTGCTATGTCGTCTGCTGGTCCTGGAAGTTCTTAACGGATACAAAGACGACAGGTAATAGCTGTCTTGGTATTTGAGATAAGAGACGATGGAAAGTTGGGCCAGTATATGGGAGTAGAGGTTGAAATGACCCCAGGCAAAATATCATGAGGGGATTGTTAAGTGCACTAAGATGGTGGTGGTGGGGGAAGCTTTTCAATCTCAGGAGAGGTGTTTGGGTTCTTTTGATACTTTAGAGAGTCATTGGTGTTCAGATGGTGACTGGAATCATGTCAGAGAATAGGAAGAGGGCCTAGGATGTGAACAAAGATGCCCTAGACTGAGGTAACTCCAACACAGAACTGATCTATGGTTGGAGATAAGACTGAAGAAAAAAGTGGGAAGGCTAAATCAGTGATGTAAGAAAAAAGCTAGGGAAAGTAGTCTTCTTGGGATTGAGGAAAGAACATTTCATAAGTGCAGAGTGACTAATAATAATAAATGCTCTTAAGGGACCAAATAAGATGCATGAAAGTTGCTGTTGAATTTGCTGGCAAGAGAGTCATGGGTGAGCTCAGACAGGCCATATCAGAAGAGACATGCGGGTGTAAGTCAGGATAAGATAACATAAGAAGTGGGAAGATGGAGGAGAAATAGAAAAAAAAAAAAATACAGTATGTGTTTGAGAAACTTGCCTAAGATGGGAGAGATGGGTCATTAAGTAAGGGGGGTGGTGTCAGGAATTCTTTGCTTTTTTTTTTAATGACATAATATAGATATACTTTGAAAATATTAAACTCATATGTTGTCCCACATGTTCTAAATACAACACGTTCCCTGGCAGGTGTTCCATCAGTACATCATAGGAAAGAGTAAGAGGAGAGGCTACCCAAGAAAGGAAAGAGGAAGGTAAGAAATGGAGGTGACCTGCTCAGAAATACAGATGACCTCTAGAGATGGCTGCTTTGGGCAATAGCAAGATCGAGACAGAGCAATAGCAATAGCAATAATGAGACACATGTTCTCTGACTCACTTTCAAAAGAGGAAGAACTTTGAAATGAAAGCTAAACAGAAGGGGATTTTTGCACGTAATTACATTTTAAGATTACAGAGAATATTCAGAGTGCCTGCTTAC
This sequence comes from Tupaia tana, assembly GCA_026018925.1. Taxonomy (NCBI): domain Eukaryota; kingdom Metazoa; phylum Chordata; class Mammalia; order Scandentia; family Tupaiidae; genus Tupaia; species Tupaia tana. The sequence continues at coordinate 35,970,572 of JAKSZU010000016.1, forward strand.
TCACATCCAATGCTGTCATCACAAGAGCACCTATCTGTGAGCATGCAGCCTGATGAGATGGAGAGAGCCTGGGATGATCTTTTCTGGATATCCTTAAGGACTTGCAATATTATGGTGATGGCCATACTGCAATCCCTTCTCCTCTATTTTCCTTTTGGGATTTGGGGTATGCATGCATATGTGGCTGACCTGAGTTTCAAGACCCCAGGTCTGGGACTCAAACCACGTTCAGTCATGTGGGAATCAAACACCTTAACCACTTCACCACCTACTGGCCCCAAGACTGACTTTTTGAATAAGATCATGGTTCCTAAAGAAACTTCAAAATTTAGCATTAGTCCTAACTTCCCAGATTATGTATAAAGGGGAAGTTTGGATTAGCTTTTAATTATTAATACAGTAAACATGCTTCTGTTCTTTGCACATCTGAATGGGATGTGCTTCACTTTGGAACCTCATTAAAAAGAGGGCAAGCTGAGTACATTTAGTTATTGAGACAGATCCAAGTAAGAGGAAGTTGAAGGACCAACAGTTGGCGTAATGGCTATGTCGCTGAACTCCCATGTAGTCGACCGCAGTTGGAGTCTCAGACCCAGTGGCTTAGACTCATGCCGGGTAAATGTGCGTGCGTGCCCAAGATCCCAAGAGGAGAATGGAGGAGAAGGAATTGCCATGTGGCCATCGCCCCTGGGGGGTGATTTTTCTCTTTCTGTCTCTCTGTCTCTCTCTGTCTTTTTGGCGAGCGCATGTGCCCTATAGCAAAAACCTCTCCAACAAAGGAGGAAGTTGATTCTAAGAAAGGGAACTTTAAATCATATGCTACTAAGACAGTTAAAACCAGAAAGTTGAAATATGTTAAAAGAAAAACTTCAGATTATTTAATCTAGTGGAGTGTAATTGAGCAAAAAAAAACCATGATTCAAATGGGCGACCTCAAAGTGGCTTCCAGGAGACTCTGGGTAGCCTTGTGGTCCAGCACGTTTATGTTCTGGAAAGGGAAAGTGACATATACAGGAACAGGAAAGTGATGTCCAAAACGAAGGTAAGGGAATGGGGTAGAAAACTAATTGGATTGGTTACAGTTTGATGTTTGCCTGCATTCACACAGTTTAAAGGGTGGACTTTCTGTGACTGATGGAGGTGTGGCTACTGTGATTGACTGTAACCTAGCAACTTGCTAAGGAAGCAATTTTTGAAGTGAGATTAAAGTTTGCTTATGAAACTAAAGCAGGAGTATGGAGGCTTTTTCAGGCCTATATATATATATATATATATTTAAATATTTTATTTAACTTCATTTATTATTAATATTATTATTATTTAAAAAACAATTTAACCAGAAAGAGACAGAGAGATAGAAAGAGGGAAAGTGAGAAAGTAAGCAGTCAGGTCCAGGACTCGAACCATGGTCAGCTATGTGGGAGTCCAATGACCTTTAACCACCATGTCACCTGTCAGCCCTCAGGCCAATATACTTTAACAAATGTTTAATCCAAATAATCTTCTGCTTCCCTGCAAGGGAGAAAAAACCATTATCTCCTAAAGAACTAGTTTGAGACTTTTCATCCAAAGTCTTGTATTTCTTTTTCTTTTTTATTTCAACAGCATTGCTTTTTACTTTCCCCTACACAAACACAGTCAAATCTTTCTAGCATTACTGTTCCTGAAGAAGATGTTCTGCTTTGTCTCTCTGTTACTGGCAAAGTTTCTGTCAACTAAATGCTGGTGACATAAACCTGTGTAGAAACGATGTTTTTAGAAGCATATTTGTAAATATCCTCCCTTCACCCAAACGCTGGCAGTGGGAAGTCATGCTAATCCTGCCATATTCTCCTGCAGAGCGTGAGTGAAAGCTTTGCATAGTGCTCTATCACAGCTGAGGCAGTTGGTTCACTTCCATTCACAGGCCATAATCTTGCATGTGTTCCATCTCAGAAGAAGACTAGCACGAGGTAAAACCTGGAGTACATTAAGTTATTTTTTTCTCACTGCCTCTCTTTTCTAGGTTTCTTGTCTTCTCATCCTGAGGAAGTCTGAGCTTCTTCCTCAAATTCCATTAGCTCAGTGTCCTGTCAACCACAGGCCAATGAAGAACTGACAAAATTCAAACCATGTCCATACAATGATTTATCTCCTCTCCTTATATTACTCTTTACATGGTAAATACCCCTGAAATCAGAACAGGAAACAGACAAAGATATTTAAGCCACTTGTCTGACAGTGAAACCTTATTTATCATAGAAAATCAGAAAAGACTTTCATATGAAGCTCATTGCCAAGCATGACATATTTCATACAAATATTATGTTGTCAACGGTAGTGATCATATGCTGAATAGAGATTCTGAAAACCTTTGTGGAAGAGCAATGGAAACTTAATAATAGTGTGTTGTTTTTAAGGAATGCTTATAGACATCTTAAAAATAGCCATTAAGCAGTTTTTCTGAAACAATTAGAAAGCACTGGGAGAAAGTTCTCAGACATCTAATCAACATTCCGTATAGCTTGATTCTAAAAATAAATGTGAAGAAAAATGAAAATCTACTCTGCATTGCAGTAGAGAAGTTTGGAAAGCATAGAAGTTTCAAAATCGCACAAGAAAATGGGCATGTCAGTACAGTCACATGGTGGCTTCATAAGGTCTCACTAGGACTAGGATAAACTACATCTCCATGAATTGTCTTTCCTGTACATTTCCAGTGAGGGCAAGTCACAAGAGAGATGGTTGTGGGATATTTAAAGTAGAGAAATAAAAGAGCATGACAAAAAAAAAAAAAAAAAAAAAAAAAAAAAAAAAAAAAAAACCCTAACACTTTGTCACATATATGTAGTTATTTATACGAGGTATTAATATCTGAACCTGCCACTGGCTACTCCTTCGGTTTCTTTGATCCTTGGAATAGGTGTCTGTATGTTTAGCTCCGTGATGAAGAGTCTCAGCTTCTTCAAAGTACCCACAGAAACAAAGGCAGAGGGGACAAGAACTGGCATGGTATCAGTCTGTCCTCATGAACTGCAGGCTGTGCTTGGGGTTCCAGCTTGCCGGTGCTCTCCTCCATCCTATATCCATCTTCTCTTCCGACCTGCAGACTCTATGAACTTCAAAGACTATAGCATCAGACACAAAGATAATTATCTGCATGGCATAACCAGCTCCTATTATTATATAAGATCAACTACCCAAACATGAATCTATGGAATTATTATACTTCTCTGACTAATATGAAATTTGATACTGGGAGTGATGTCCAAGGACAAAAACCTTAAGAATATCTTCTCCAATTATTTGAATTGTCTATGGATTTTTTTAAAATGTGTTTTCTGATATAATTAGTTTTAAAGGCACTAATGATCCTATTTCCAGTGGTGTAAGAGGGGTTTTAGCATGTAGTGGCAAAAGTTATTCAAATTATTACCTTTATTTACCTGATAAATGTCTATCAAGGCAAGGTTCTGTGTTACCACATATTTATTAAGTTTTGTGATTCAAATGAAAACAAGGAATGAAACTGGTTTGTTGGTTACTTCTAAATTTGCTGGAGAATTTGCAAAGGAAAATGATGTGCTGAGGACTTTATATTCTTAGATCAAGGTCTACCTAAGGAGTCTTTTAAAAAATGTTTTATGAAACTTTATTTACTTATTTATTTTAATTTGACCAAATATGAACAGAATGAGAGAGAGAGAGAGAGAGAAGAGAGAGAGAGAGAGAGAGAGAGAGAGGAAGTGAGAAAGCAAGTCACTAGGTATGGGACTCAAACCATGGTCAGCCATGTGGGAGTCTATCGCCCTTAACTACCATACCACCTGCTGGTCCCTATCTAAGGAGTCTTAATAGTTTGCAAGAAACTCTATCTCCAATAGCTGGAGGATCAAGATTTCTGAAAGGAAATCTTAAAGTCTCATATTGAGGCTAAATAAATTATACCTCATACTGAATTTCAGAACTCATAGGGTCTCTTCATTAAAATAACAGAAAGACTGGGATTATGAAGTTTTGAATAGGGACATTGGGGAAAGCTTCATTAAATCTAGGGATTTATAGCCCTTAATACCATCATCCTTCTTCGCCTTTTTTTTTTTTTTTCTCCAGTGGAAACAGCCCTCACCTCTGCCTGAGAAGATGTCTCTCTTTGTGAAGAACACCTAATTGTGTACCTTCACAATAGTACTTGCTCTGAGAACCTGTTAATCCTTGTTAAGGTCTATTCCAATCACTTCCCCTTCTTTCTAGACATATCATTAGGCTTAAGTCCCAAACCTGTGATGGATACACATCTAGGGAGTTGCATGATCCATCAATTAATAACAACTAAAAAACTAGGGAGTATAAGAATGGCCTCTATCATAAGAGTGAGAGATAAAGATCGAAAGAACACAAAGTTGGATCATATTGAAATATTGATAGGGATTTATTCATTGATTTAGAGTTTTAGTTTGAGGGCCTAGAGATGGCTCTAACTTTGGGGGTGGCTGGTTGACTGAATCATAGACCCAGATGTGGCCTACCCAAGTGAAGTTAAAATGTCAGAATGTTTTTGGTACACTGTAGAGAAAAATACCCAAAGGCATAGGGGGATTGGAAGACAAGAATGAGTTCACCCTCGCAAACATGCTCACTCACCTCCATGCTCTCACTTGTCTCCTCAACTGGGTCTCAGCTAAGACTTTATCATAAGCATGACATTATCAACCAACAATGACAACCCATCATAAATTGAGTCCTGTCTGACCCACTGAGCCATACAGTCTATTTATTTTTCCATTGATTTTTTCCATCTATTATTACAACTCACAAAGAGAGGCAAGACTGATTCTGTACCTACTTTTCTGAATTGAGAAAACTGAATTTCCACATTTTTTTTGTATTGATAGATATGAAACTCTTATCTATATCCCTTATACTTTGGATAGCTGAATAATCAAAATAATAGGTCTGTAGTAAATTTATTAATTTACAAGTTGTACGTTTAAGTACATCTAAGAATATACAATAAGCAAGAACAGCTCAAATAACAAACTTAATATATTCTAAGTAAGGTCATGGCCAAACCACTGTAAGAATATATCTGTGGTAAAAATACATCAAAACCCACATTACATAGGGTAAGAGAGATGAGTGGGAAATGACTTGCCTGTTCTTCTATTAAAGGGCAGGATTTTTTTGGAAGAAAAAAAAGCTCGATTTCCTTTTTCCAAGCTGTCTTTTTAAAATAACATAACACAACACATATTTTGACACAACTCCACATGACTCAGAGGCCCTGCTTAAAATAAGAGCAGATCACATTCATGGAGACTGAGTCACCTCTAACCTCCCGAACTTGAGAGGATTACTAATCAAGACATGTCTTCATTCCTAAGACAGTATGGGAAAATTCTGATTTTGACAGTTAATTTAACTTTCAATCAGTGGTACCATCATAGTAGCTCTAAATATTTTGCTTTTCTTCTTTTCTCATTTCCTTACCAAGAATTAAAGTCAATTCATGTACAAACTATATGTTTTCCAGTGTAAGCAAAAGCTACCCGTCTCCAGAAAATAAACAATGGCCCCTGAGAAGATGCAAAAAAGGGGAAGAACAAAGTAATTTATAAAAGTATGTGAAACTCATCTGTATTAGTATCTCCCACAGGTGCTTTTGTCTCTGAGTGATACCATATTCTCTGAGTTAATTTATGTCAGAAAAGCATTTCCGTTTCCAAGGCCAGGAAAAATCTTTTGGTAAAAAGCAAACAAAATTCAGCAGTTTTCTTCTGATTAAAATTGAGAAATGAAAGTACACACTGCTAGTGTAAACATTCTAGTCTATATCGTGTTATACATCATGCTATTGTGGTAAGTTTACATCCCTATTATTCTGCATGAAAGCTTAAAGACCTGAATGTTTTACGAAAAAATTCTGGTCTAGCAAAGAGACAATGAAACTTGAACTCTTGGGAAACCTGGATTGGAATGTTTATATCTGTGTGTTTGTTCCTGCCAGACTGTAGCTCTTGAATTCTTTATTTGAAGGAAGAGTTATAATATTTACCTCAGATAAAAATGCAAAAGGTCATGTGTATGGATATGCTTGTTTAGGTCCTGAGGACTGTACTTATTTTTTTACACTGGGACGATTTCTATGAGTTATCATTACTAGCCTGAACTCCACAAGGACTGATTTCTTTTACTCACCAAGTGTTTCCTTAGTGACAAGCCCAGATGATAAAGAACTGTGATCACTTCCTGTGAGTGATGCCTTTCCCTCAATTGTATGTGGAGCAACTTATAGAGCATCCAATTTTAAGCCATGGTCTCATTGGGAATCAAGTCTATCGGAGGCATTGGGTTACACAGGCTAAGAGTAGTGATGGCTTGAGCTGCTGAGCTGAAGACCCCATGTCTTCCCCACCCCTGCTGAAAATCCTTCAAGCTTCAAACTTCAGACATGATCTCTAACCCTCTGCTGGACACACAATTAAGTCAGAGAGCAAAGGAATAAATACTTGCCTAAAATAGTCATCTTTCAGGTGTGCCGCTGTTCTGCGTAGGGCCAGAAGGACACATCCTGTTGGGAAATGACTCATGTTTTGTTCACATTCAAAGTCCTGCTGACAGGATCAAATACTGCAGGTGTCCCCCTGAAATGTTGCCACACTGACCTTCCTCAGTTAAAAGGAAACACAACTACTGTAGCTATGTCTCATTTTTGAGGCACCTGTGAAAGTCCCTATCTTTTCAGAGAATTTTGTACTCTGGCAGATTAAATCAGTCTGTAGTGGTAAAACTTAATGTACCAATAATAAGAGTCATCCTCTTTCTGTTGCCTGATGTCTCAGTCCCTTTTCGTAGTCTTCAATACACAGAGGCAAGATTCTGACTAACTCAAGATAAGAATTGGTTTTTATTCCTTTCTCACCTGCTCTCCCCAACTCCTGCTGTCCCTAATTTATACAATTAAAATAATGGGTGGGCAGTTTGTTCCCTTTTACTGGAGGCAAACTTTTTCATAGTTTCCACATATTCAGGAAAAAAAAATGAAGCATACAAAGCAAATAAATAAATAAGCACACAAAGGTTCACTGTGGTTGTCGAACTAGGATACTGGAGAGCAGCCCCCAAGCAACCAACGTCTGGCTGTTGAACAGTGAGATAGGAATAAGCCCATGGGGCTGCATCTGGGAGCATGAGTGTGTGAATGGGGCTCAGCTGGCCTCCCACACAACAGGAATTCCACTCCAAGTATGTGCTGTGTATGGGAGAACAGGGAAAAAAATGTGTTTAGAATATCACTAAGGAAACCCAGATACATTATCGTTGCCAGAGCACAGAAGACAGTACTGCTAGTGATGGTCTCAGAATGACTAAAACAGAGAGCATGCTTTCATGAGGTTGATGAAGCAGGGAAATAGAATGAAAGGGTGGAAATATTTTTTAATGCAATAAAAAGAACAAGACTCCTCCCTTTTCATAGAACCAGGAAAGATTTCTATGGCTTTTTATCTTTTCTTTCTCTTTTCATGTCTGTGACTTTCTGTAGGCAAAGAATAATCAAAATCAAAATCAACTCTTTCTACTCTATGCGTTTGGCTCATAAGTTTATCTTTGAAATGTCAGGGTAGTTGTTAACTGCTTTGACACCTGTGAAATATTTAGTTCAATATTTAGTACACACCTATAAGGGAATGGGGAGACTTAAAAAATTTATGGAAAAATGGAATAAAAATATGAGTTTAATTTGGTACAAAACATATTAAAACCCATGCATAGTTTTTTTTTTATTTTTTATGACATTTTCCAAAGTCTTTTTGAAGACCTCTTTTATGTTTGGACCTCAGAAATACCTTTGACCTCAGAATTTTGCAAGTGTGTTTTAACCTCCAAACTCTTTATCCAACAGGACATATTATATGTGCATCAGTGTGTGAGAGCGTATGTACGCACGAGTGTGAGAGAATGTATGTCCATATGTGACTACATGGGAGAGTACATCTGTTTGCAAGTATTGAGAGTGTCAGTGTGGGAATGTGCACACACACAGCTTTAAATTTTATGTACAGTTTACTTTTCTTTTAATGCCAGTTACATTTTTAACATTATAATAATGTAGTTAATTACCCTCTAAAGTGAACTTTAGGCAAAGTGTCGCCATCTGCCCTGTCTTTTAACAGGTTACACACTATAAAGAAGTAATAGGAATGCTAATTTACTGGATTATCGTAACCTCTCCATCGCTTCTGAGGTGTGTGTTGTATAATTGCCGCCTCAGTATGAACAGCCTGGCTTCGGTTCATCTGTCTTCACGTGACCCACTCCTCAGTTCTGCTTTTTTCTATCATGCACAGAGGGCATCAACCCCCCTGCTGCTGAATGTCAACATGCTAAAAATTCAGACTATCAAAATGTAAAGATACTAATTCTTTTTAAACGTACTCATGTGTAGTAGCCTTTAATCTTTTTTTTTTTTTTTTTTTATCTAGCAGCAAAATGATTTCGATTCACCAAGAATGTCACAAGTGGAGGAAAATTTTTGCCATTGCTGAGTGAGAATGGTGAAAGTGATGGTGAGTTTTTCTTTTGCCTCTGGAAGCAAAAATAAAAACAGCGGTGCTTTTTACACACATCTGCACATAGAAGTATCTTTACAGAAAACATTTATACATTTTTTTGATTGATTTTTGTTTTCTTTTTTCTTTTTGGCTGACGACATAAAACAGATGTGGCTCTATGAAACCGATGTATGACTCCTGGGATTCAAAACCAAGTGTACAATCCAAAATTCTTAAGTATGTTCAGGAGAAGTATTTGCCTCTTGTTACTGAGACACCTGGAGGTTAATTCACATGACAGCATGAATTATCTGTTGACTGAATATAAAAGAAACCATCACTTGAAAGTTTATAGGTGCATACTTAAAATTAATTCAAACACTTGAATGTAAAGTCTAAAGAGTGAACTAATAATTTTAAAGAAAAAAATGAAAAAGGCCAGCTGATGGCATGGTGGCTGGGTCCCACATGGTTGCCTGCACACATGGTGTAAGACCTAGATCCAAAGGCTTGAAAAACACACTAGACATGTGTATTGGTTCTGTAATTCTACTTAAGGCAAAATCAGCTCTCTAGATAAATTAACACTACAGACAACTCTAAGAATTAAATAGGCTTTATTCCCTGAGCCCTCCTACCCAAGATTCTAACATCTTAAGTCTATCTATTTTTAATATCTGGAATAGGCTGATTTTTTGAAAAGCATCTGTTCTTATTATAAAATAACAATAATGATCAGTACTATAATCTACAGCAGTTAATTTGGAATTTATGACATAAAGCTGCCTCCAAGAAATACCCCTCCAACTGATACAAAAGTATGTGACCTAATTTACACTGGCAATAATAGCGTTTTTCTATTAAGTTGCAGAACAGTGAGTTTCTACTCCAGGGATTCATTTTCTAGCCAGCTTGCATAAGGCTGAAAGGAAGATGTGTATTGGTTATTTTATAACTGACAAAAGACGTAGATTACTAGTGGGAGGTCTAATCATGAAGGTGATAAATAATTAGAGGTACATTTCCTATATATAACAGTATAAATTTAATTTTTGCTGAATGGATAAACATACAGACTCAACTCATGTTTTTTTATATCCAACCTTGTGACATCTCCCTTATCAACAACACTTTATTGTAATGACTATGTCCTGTTATTTCTATCAATGCCACAGACATATCAGAGAATATACATAATCTTAATTCTCATTTATTTATTTTTTTAGAGAGATTTTTGCTATAGGGCACGTGCACTTCCATAGAGACAAAAAGTGAGAAATCACCTCCCAGGGGGGATGGCAATGCTGCAATCCCTTCTTAGTCTCCTCTTGGGATATTGTGCATACACGCATATGCTCCTGGTATGAGTTTTAAGCCACAGGGTCTGGGACTCAAACTGTAGTCAACTATGTGCAAGTCCAACGATGTAACTATTAGGCCTTTTGTTGGCCCCTCTTATTTAATTTGCATGACATTTGAACTACAAATTCAGAAGTCAGACAATATACCCAAAAATAATATCAGAACTATTTGGCAACCACAATGGCACAGGTAATTAAACTGTTCATGTAGATATTGGCTGAAAACAGACTAGACACACAACTGTGAATTGATTGAATGTGAAGTGGCCTTGCACATTGCTAAATCAGTCCTTAAATAATAATATGTCTTTCAAATCACTTTCCTTGGGAATGAGGAGCTAGGAAAAACAGACTACTGTGATCAGGATACCTATACTCAATGTCTAATGCAATTTCTCTCTCTCTGTTTATTTCTGGACAAATCTGAGACTCACTCCAAAATAGAATTAATAGAAAATCACACACCTTACTATGTGAAAAATATATGAATGAAGGATTAGTAATTATACTATCCATGAAATATGTCCACCTCTACTAAGTAATATGTTGGTAAATCCAGCAGAAAGAAAACAAAACAAAAAGCATATAAAAGCTCCCAACAGCAGCCATGGAGCTCTGTGCTGTCTTGTTTGTTGTCCCGACCCGGGCAACAGTCGAACAGGTTCCCTGGGGGAGGGAGTGAGAGATGCGACAAACACACGCACACACAATACGAGGTGCTGATCAAGTCTTCTTCTTCTTCTTCTTCTGTTTATTGAGGAAAAATGGCGAGTTATATACAGCTAGTGGGCACCAATTCATTGCCCGAAATGCAAATGAGATAGAACAGTATGAACCAATCATTGATGTGGGTGGATCTCTCCCGTTGCCTAGAAACCCAACCACTTCCAGGGAGAACAGTTGGTCACATGATTTCTGAGAAATGGTTTGCTCAGTGAGGAAGTGAAACCTGATGGTTTCCAACATGGTGGATAGCTCAAGATGGCTTCCATATGCAGTGCCCTCCAAAGTTTGTCTCAATTCTTACTCTCACCACACACAGCATTAGAACTTGGGTATCTATTGGCAGGATGGGCACAGAGGTAGTCCAGTCCATACCCTGAAAGCACAGAATACATATGAGTATGAGATAATTCAGTCATGGGTTGTGATGTTGTATGAGACAAAAAAAAAGGTAAGAATTGGAATCACACAGTGCTCAGTATAGTGACTTTCTGAAGTCACCACCGGCTAGTGAGCTCTTCTTTCCCAAGTGTAGTCAAAGAAAGGAAATAGAGATCTTAAATTCTTGGGATGCTAGAATGGCCTCCTAGGTCAATCTTAAAACTGGCCATAAAGTTGGAATATACCTTGATTTGATTATAAATTCTGTCCCAAGATCCCTAGGAGGGCATGTCATCTGTACTGTGAGCAAGCCTTCTGTCTACACAATGACGGCCAGCTTTTTCAACCCACAGTGGTGAACACTAAGGGCCTTCAGGTTCATAATAAGGATGACTTTCCTTAATCCTGTGTGCTCTGGTAATGAAGGGTATGCTAAATGGTTTTATGGGCAAAAAACAAAAATCATAACAGAAAAGAATAGTACTTACTAACAATTTCTTTTCTTAATTAAAAAATAATTATATTTTTTTAAATTACATCTTTCAATTTCTAATTCTAAACAAAAGCAAGCATGTTGTTACTTTGAAAACAATGTCAGAGAAAACTCCTGAGGGAAAAGAACATTTCTCTCCTTGAAGAGTCACTGAGGAGAGTTAGTTTTATGTTTCAGTCTTGGCTGCAATGCCAGGAAAACATTGTTTGCTTTTTCTCACCATTATATTCATGAAAGTTAAACATCAGTTAATAAATTTGATTAAAGTTTTTTGGAGATTGAATGCCTTCACCGTTTTGGCTTTATTGAGTAACATGTAATTGGAATTCAAAATAAAAAGCCTAGGCCAGCTGTAGTAGCGTAGCACTAACAGAATGCCCTGTGATCTCTAACCACATGGGAAAGTCCTGGTTTCAAGTCCCAAAGTCTCCCCCTGCATGTTGGGTGTCCATAACCCGGACTGGCTTGTGCTGGGGTGGATCTCATAAAACTCTATTGAGTGACGTTGTCTTTCTTTTTTATCCCTCTCTCTTATGGAAGAAGTAAATAAAGGAATTTAAAATAAATACCCCCACACACACCCACTGAACTACAAATTCAAACATAAATTCTGCCTACCATGCAAAAACATGCCACTTCCTGCAAAAAACTGCCAACTATTCCATTTACATTCTCTGAGAGTTACACAGATATGTGCGAGTGCATTTATGCTTGTATGTGTTACAAGTATGAAATCATAACATACATACTGTTTTGAAAATTATTTTTATTCACTTCACAATATAACCATAACAATTATGAAGGCTATGTCTATAGTTCTAATTCAAATTGTAATGGCTACATACTAGTCCACAATCCAACTGATTATAATACAATTACATGTAGATGGCTTTTAAATGGCATATTATAAATATTAAGCTAAAAGCCTCAAAAGAAAGATGCCTGCTCATTCTTTTATGTGTGCATGTATGTGTGTGTGTGTGTGTGTGTGTGTGTGTGTATCTGATATCATCAAGCTAATCTGTATTTTTGCTGAATGGAGTCTTTTTTGTGTGTCTGCATTTCTCCATCAATTCAAATTTGCATCACAACATGTTCAAAACTGGGATGCATCTAGTAATCTGGGCAAGTTGAATTCAGTGAAATGTGATACTCTGTCTCCTTAAACCATCAATAAATAGCCTTATTTGTCAACAGGAAGGTCTCCTAGAGAGACATAAATATACATATGCTCACAGAACACTGATGCTTAGGGCAATCCCTGACCGTGTTGGACTCAGGCTTACTGCTATCCTCCCAGGTGACTAGATACATACTTATTCCACAATAGCACACGTTTATCACCTAAGCAGTGAGATAGTGTATAGATAGAAGGAAATAAGGGAACTTTATTATAAAGTAAGACATTAAAGAGACTCTGGAGTCTATAGTAGGTGAATTAGAATTGCATTATGCAGGTTAGTGAGAGAGGTAATTTTAATTTCTCCTGTTGATTTTGCTTGTTTTTTGTTTACTTAGATTGGATTTGGCACAATAATTGACTAGGTGGGGTGTCCCCTGCCACTCACTGTCAACCTGCTTCTTCTTCTTCTTGGGTTTGATTGGCACCTAAAGCTAATGTGATTTTTCCAGCTGCTTCCAGAAGAAAAACAGGCTGCAAGGTCCTTTGAAAAAAGATATTTATCAAACTATAGGCTCAGATCCAAGCTACATCAAAGACCCAAACAGTATGTTGTAGAACTAGCTTTTTAAAAAAGTTTAGATGTAATGACAAATAATTTGCATCTGCACATAGTAATGTAGACTCTTAATTAGTGAAATTATAGTTTTAGTCACTGTGTTGAAGTGGTACCATACCACAGTATTAAAAGTTGTTTCTTACTAAGGGTTATAATTAAAAAAAAAAATTAAAACGATTGCTCTTTGCTGGTCGACATCTCTGTTCGGTTGTTTTTCTGTTCATTTGTTTTGTGTTTGTTTGTTTTCTCCTGACTCTCCATAGCTTTCCTGTGTCCAATCTCTACACACTAAGGAGGCTAATAACCCACGTCCTTTTAAAGTGGGCTGGATTAATGCTTGGGGTTGAGAACACAAGGATGATTTCTCAGGACCAGCAGTTAGTCCAGCAGTTAGTGTAATGGGTATGTTGCTGGACTCCCACGTAGTCGATCGTGGTTCAAGTCCCGGACATGGTGGCTTAAACTCATACCAGGAGTGTGTGCGTGAGTGCCCAAGATCCCAAGAGGAGAATGGAGGAGAAGGGATTGAGGCATGGCCATACCCCCAGGGGGATGATTTCTCATTTTCTGTCTCTTTGTGTCTGTCTTTCTGGTGAGTGCACACGCCCTATCGCAAAATCTTCTCAAAAAAAAAAAAAAAAAAAAAAAAAGGATGATTTCTCACTGCATCACCTCATGAGTTCTTCCTTTTGTTACTTTTTTAAAGTCATTTTGTTGCTTCCATTTACAGAATGAGATGAACAAAAGCTATGCGGTGTTTGAGAATTGGTACTGATTGGAAAAAAAAATCCCTCTTCTCATACTCCTAAATCTTTTAACTCTGATTTTTCCCAATTTTTAAGTCTCTCTGAATTAAAATTTCTTGCAGATTCTAGTAAAATTTTGAGAGGTCAAAACAGTGCAAAACCTCCAAACATGATACATATGATTACACATAACTTGAAACTCTTGGAGCTGCATCATTGGCACATCAGAATTTGTAGAAATCCAAGTTTAAAAGCATCAGGCTGCTAAGTTAACCATGTGTCCAGTACATGAACGTACAAAGTACTCATTTAAAAAAAGATAAATCTTGGGGTTGGCAGATGGTGTGGTGGTTGAAGACGTTGAACTCCCACATGGTGGACCATGGTTTAGGTCCTGGACCTGGCATCTTCTTTCTCAGTTTCTCTCTCTCTCACTTTCTCCCTCTCTGGTCAAGTCAAAATAATAAATAGTGAATAAGTAAATAAAGTTAGATAAAATAATTCTTAAAAAAATAAAAATAAGATAAATCTGCTCTAAGGACACCACTTTTCTGCATACTCTGAACACCAACATCTTACTTATAATTTTCAACTTGAATTTTGTCTGATTCAATACAATGCATAAGAGAGTTCTTTGACTTAGAATATTAAAATGGCATTGATGCCTATCTCAATGGTGTAGGCGGTGATGTGCTGATGTGCTGCAACAGAAGCCACATGCCAACTACTGGTTTGGATCTCCAGCCTGGTCAGCCGGAAACAGGCTGGGCTGAGACATGCAAGATCCTGATGTACTGGTTGGTGCATTGAAGGAAGAAGCTCAGATGTGACAAGACCCGGTGAAGGATGCCGTTTTCTCTCTCTTTCATGCATGTATGTAATACTCTTTATCATGTATAAACTTTAAAATAAAAATTACAATGACATTGAAAAAATGATGCATTTGAATTTTCTAAACTTTCTCTGCAATGAAACTTCCCAACAATTTAATCATGTCTTCCTTTAAATGTAATGATTGCAATGGTATATGGCAACTGCCTGATGTTAATTTTCAAAGAATCAATTAAACAAGTATAGGTGTGGGTTAGGGTTTGGATAATGGTTTGTTCCCCAAAGGTTCATGTTTTGAAATTTGTTCCGCAATGTAATGACATTGGTTGCTAGTGAGATGTAGTGCCTGAAGAGTGGTTTAATGCCGTGTCATGAGAGAGAATTCTAGCTCTTGTAAGGAGTTAGCTGCCATGAGAGCAGGCTGTTATAAAAGGAGGATGTCTGCCTCTAGGTGGTTGTCTCTTTGCACATGCTCCCTATCCTCTTAGCATGTGCCCACCATCCCCTCTGCTTCTGTCAGCTACATTGCAATGGAGGCTGGTCTGATGCCAGCTCCTACATCTTTGGACTGTCTAGTCACCAGATTCATGAGTCAGATAAACTTCTATATCTTTATGAATCACCTAACCTCAGGTATCTCTAGTAGCCCCATAGGTGCATGCAGTCTCTCGACCACCAGAGAGAGACAGAGAAACAGAGAATCGTCATGCCACAATCCTTTTCCTCTATCTCTCCCTTTTGTTTTTCTTCTGGATTTTAGGCATGCACACATATGTGTCTCATGTGTTTTTCAAACTGCTGGGCCCAGGACTCAGATCACACCAACAGCATTCTGGGATTCAGCCACCTTAACCACTAGTCCAGAGGCTGGCCTGGTTATTAACATCTTAAGTGATCCTCAGATCTTTTCACTTCTCTTCCTCAGCCAAGTCTATTCTCTCACATCTCCCACTGGACTAATGAATCACACCTATATGATTTCTGCATATCTATTCTGGGTGCCCTGCTGATCTATTTCCTAATTATTAGTGTTCTGATAAAAAAATTGTTAAAACCCCAATTCTGATCAATTTTCTGCCCTTTTTAAAAACTTTTTTTTATGATAGGATATGCACAGACATGGAAAAAGATAGATAGATAGAGAGAGAACTCCACAGTCTGATCATGTCACAATTCCCTTTCTTCCGTCCCCCAGCATGTGGGCACTTGGACATGTGCCTTACATGTTTCAGGCTGATGGACAGGGTATTTGAACCACAGTTGCCATGAGGGATCTGGATACTCTTGAGCAATGTGTTACTTACCATTGCACCAAGGGGCTGCCATGTCCACATCTTTTGGGCTATTTTCTCTTTCTCCCTCTGCCCTTGAGTTACATTAAGCTTGATGTACTCCTTCTCATCCGAGGGCTTCTGTTTGCTAAAAAAACTCAGGTTCATGTTGCTCCATATAATTCTTTCATTTTTATTTTTATGCATTTTTATTCTTTCATTTTGCAGATCTCAATTTAAATGTCACATATTCAGAGAAGCTGAACGGAATATGTCCTTATGTTGGCATCTTGTCATTTTTCTTTATTTCAGTAATCATATTTCCAATTACATATGTATTTGTTTTAAATCAATCATTTCTGAAATACTTTATAACATTTAACTGACTAAAATTTTCCTTCCATGAGGGTAGGACTAATATAATTTACTTATTATTAGCTACCTTGCAAAGAACACAGCAAATAGCTATATAGGATTCCACATCAATTTGATACATGAGTTTTATAAATTTTGTCATCAACCCTAAAAGCTCAGTGTTACATTATAGGTGAAGACAGAGGCTCAGCAATACTTAGTAGTTGTCAGATTAGTTGATAGATGTTCATCATTTAATTTCAGAGACTCTTCAAAGTAGCCCATCTTTCTATCATTGTTCAAAAATTTCAATGTCTCTGCTGTTGCATGTCTTCAAATGTGAAAACCTTTGAACAAGTCTCATCTAATGGTCTGTTAACAGTGGGGTCCAGACCTTCATCTTCGCTACTGTAAGTGGCTTCATTCTTTAAACTCATTTCATGTGCAATGATCTAACAGCTACCATTTAATCCTGGGATGAGGGCTCTCTTCCCAGGGTTTACTACAGTGTAAAGCAGCAATGCTGAGCAAAGTGCAGCATCTGCTATTCGTGTTATTGGGAATTTTCTTCAGTCTTCTTCAGCTTTAATTTTTCCTTTTCATAAGTGTGATCTACCAAGAAAGACTTGAGGAGGGGATTATATGTATTAAGAAACATGCTATTCCTGGTATCCAGAAGACATTTAGAAATAATAAGCTCCCTCCCTTGACACAATCTGTATTATTTCATCACCATTTTGGAAGTCTGCTAAAAAGTAAAGGTAATATATATTTATATTTCAAGCATCAATTTTATGAAATATCTTGTATATGGTATTTTTAAAAACTTCACAGGGGTCAGCATTTGGCATGGTAGTTTAAATGCTAAGGGAATAGGCAGCAGGTTGGGCCCTGGAAGGATGGCCACGCCAAAAATCCCTTCTCCTCCATCCTCTGCCTGGAATCCTGTGCACGTGTGCACATGTACCTGGCATGAGTTTCAAGCCACTGGGTCCGGGACTTGAACCATAGCTGGCCATGTATGAGCCCAGCAGCATAATCATTTTGCCATCAGCTGGTTCCATTAACTTGTTAAGAGTGTCTTTATTTTTAATTTTATTTATTATAATTATTCTTCAATTTTGACCAGAAAGAGACAGACAGAAGGAAAGGGAGAGTTAAAAAGCAACCGCCACGTTCGGGACTTGAGCCATGGTCAGCCATGTGGAAGTCCATGCCTCAACCACCAAAGCAGCTAAAAGCCCCTTAAGAGCATTTTCATGTCAGAGATTTCATGATTTCTAAAAAACATGGTTTCCATCACATTTTATTCTGAATGATTATTTGCCTATTTCTTTTCTTTGAAAGTTAGTTCCCTAAGAATTGACTTCAGATTTTGGCACTCTGGAGCTAGATGTATGATATATTTTAGTAAGGGTTCTGTTAAATGACTGAACTTACAAGACATTGTGTCAAACTGATGTTTGGAGACACAAGTCTACAAGCCATTCGTCATTACTAATACTGGAATTAATTTTGAAATTTTGTATGTAAAGATTATATTGCAATGAAAAGCTTCTAGCATATTACATATACA
Organism: Tupaia tana; assembly: GCA_026018925.1. Taxonomy (NCBI): domain Eukaryota; kingdom Metazoa; phylum Chordata; class Mammalia; order Scandentia; family Tupaiidae; genus Tupaia; species Tupaia tana. Next base: position 35,988,578 of record JAKSZU010000016.1, read on the forward strand.
TACCAGAATGAGATGAACTAAACCAGGCTTGTTCAAGGAACTAATATTTGCTTTAAAAATTAATTTTCTGTTCAATAATGATAATTATATATAGTAGCATACAAAGATTCAAGGAATATTGCTAAGAATGCAAAATCATACAAATAATTTATTTCCTATTTGCAACAAAGCATTGCATGTCTTATTTTCAAGCTGCCATTTAAAAGGGTTGATTTTAATTGTATGAGAATAACTTTCAAAATGTAATTTGTTTTAATAAACAGCCTTATTAAGGTAAAATTTACTGCTATAACATTTACTTTTTTAAAAAATTCAGTGCTTGTTCACATATGAGAGAGTTGTACAACCTTTACTGCTACCTAATTTTAGAATATATTCATCACCTCAAGGAAGCCTTCTTTTTTTTTTTTTTTGGCTTTTGTCATAGGGTCCATGCACTTGTCAGAGAGAGACAATGTAAGGGAAAGTGAGAAATCACTCCCCAGGGGGAATGGGCATGCCGTAATCCCTTCTTCATTCTCCTGGGATTTTTAGGCATGCATGCACAAGTGCCCAGGATGATTTTCGAGCCATCAGGTGAAGGACTCGAGCACAATAGGTCATGTGGGAGTCCAGCACCTTAACCACTACACCACCTGCTGACCCCAGAAACTCCATTATTTTAAAGAATTATTTTATTTAACTTTGCTTATTCATTTATTTATTTCAATTTGACTAGAGAGAGACAGAATAAGAGAGAGAGAGAGAGAGAGAGAGAGAGAGAGAGAGAGAGAGAGAGAGAAAGTGAGAAAGCAAGTCACCAGATTTGGAACTCGAACTGCGGTTGGCCATGCGGGAGTCCAGTGCCCTTAACCATCACACCATCTGCTGGCCCCAGGAAACTCCATTCTTATTAGCCATCACTTTCAGTTCCTCGTTTTCTCTAGGCCCTGTAAACTGTTACTATTATACTTGGTCCCTTATCTCCCATCTGCAGTTTCATTTATTGTGGTATCAGTTACGCATGGCCAACCAAGGTAGGAAAATATTAAATGGAAAATTCCAGAAATAAACAATTCATAAGTTTTAAGTTGTGTACCATTTTCAATATCATGATAGTCTCAGGTCATTTCACTTCTCCCTTTGGGGTGTGAATTAGCCCCATCTCCACAGCATCCATGCTGTGCATGCAACCTGCCCACCCATTGTCACTTAGAGGTTATCTCAGTTAACATACTGGAAGAAATAAAGCAAAAACAGGAAAAAAAAAAAAAGAAAGAAACACAGTATACATAGGATTTGGTACTACCCATAGTTTCAGACATCCACTGAAGGTCTTGGAATATATGCCACACAGATAGGGGATTGAGGGCACTGTACTTTCTGTTTCTATAGATTTGCCTATTCTGAACTTTCCCCATAAATGAAAATATATAAATTATGATTTTTTGTGACATGCTTTTTTCACTTAACATATTTTCAAGGTTCATGCATATTCAAGCATGTATCAGTACTTCTTCATCTCTTTAATGACCAAATGGTTTTCAATTGTTTCGATATATCACGTTTTGTTTATCTATTTATCAATTGCTAAACATTTTAGTTATGATTATTAGCAGTATTTGGCTATTATGAATAATGTTGCTATGAACACTCGTGTAATTGTATTCATGTTTACATATGTTTTTATTCTCTTGGGTGTACTACCTAGAAATAAAATAGCTGAGTCATATGGTAACAATATTGTAGCTAATATTTTTAACTAGAAATAATACATTTATAAACACTAATACCACATCTATTTTTTTTAAGAGAGAAAAAGATTTTTGCATAAGGTGTGTGCACTCTCCAGAGAGACAGAAGAGTGTGAAATCACCCCTCCCCCTGCCCAGGGAGGAAGGCCATGCCTTGACAGGCCATGACAATCCTTTCTATACTCTCCTCTTGGAATTTTGAGCATGCATGCACATGTGCCCAGCATGAGTTTGAAACCTCTGGGTTACATTTAGCAAAATAATAATATGTAAATATATTCAAATACAGCCTGGCATATTTTGCCTCCTTTATTAATTTATTCTTTACTTTATATATATATTTTTATTGCCAGAAAGCACATTCACTCTGCAGAGACAAGAGAGCAAATTCACTCACCAATGGGGTATGGTCATGTTACTGGCATGACTTTCAAACTACCGGGGCTAGGATTTAAATCACAGGTTGATCATGTGAGATCCAGCTCCCATAACTGCTGAGCTACAGATCTGGTCCAAGCATACTTTGTTTCTATTGCTTGCTAAGAGCATACTATAACTCATGAAAATTCCGTCTTAAATTCATTATAATCTTGCATAGAGTAGAATTCTAACTAGAACAAAGTTGAGTAAGTTTATAATTTTATAGTCAAAGCGTAGATTTGAGTTTTGTGTTGACTATTTTGAAACCTCAATCACACAACCATGTGTATTTTTTGGTTGTATTTTTGAGGCTCTAATGTATTGTCTCTTCTATACATACATGGATATGTAGATATAATCCTAGAACCTAATATTAACCTCTCTTGATCTACATCACAAATCTAAAGATCATTTGTTACAGGACATGTAAATAGGCTGTGAATCAAGTTTCTTTTTTTCTTTTTCTTTATTTTTAGGATTTTGCCATAGAGTGTGTGTGCTTGCTAGAGAGATACAGAGATAAACAGAGAGAGGGAAAGTAAAATAGCTGACTTATTATTGAAGATCTTATGCTAAGAATGAATATTAAAGGAAGTATCATTGAACTTTAACAATTTTGACAGACTGTAGTCTCAGAGAAGGTACATAGACTGATTCTCAGCACTTAAAGAGTTTTAAAATGGCAATGAAATGGGTGTACATCCCTAAGGGATGGCAATGCTGCAATCCTTTTTCCTCTACTCTCTCCCAGGGAATTTGGGCATGCATGCACACATACATGCATGGTGTGATCCCCAAGAAGCTAGGTCTGGGATTCGAACAATGGTAGGCCATGTGATTCCAGCATCATAAGCACCACACCACCCACTGGTCCCAAATTTCTAAGGCATGTTTAAGAAGTATTCAGGTAAGTAGCATAGTGGTTAAAAGCACTGGACTCCTACATGGTCAACAGTGGTTCAAGTCCCAGATCTGGGCACGTGTGTGTGCATGCTCAAAATCCCAAGAGAGGAATGGAGTAAAGGGGATTGTGGCCATCCCCCCATAGGGTTATTTCTCATTTTCTCTTTCTATGTCTCTCTGGAGAGAACACATGCCCTATAGCAGAAATCTCTCAAAAACAAAAACAGGTATATACTCAGGAAATAAGATGTACACCCATTTCATTGCCATTTTAAAACTCTTTAAGTGCTGAGAATCAGTCTATGTACCTTCTCTGAGACTACAGTCTGTCAAAATTGTTAAAATTCAATGATACTTCCTTTAATATTCATTCTTAGCATAAGACCTTCAATAATAAGTCAGCTATTTTACTTCTACAAGCTTTGATAATCTTTGGATTACTTTTCCCCCCCTCTCAAAAAGGCAATCATTTATACTTACAATTTTGTAAACAAGCTCTTTGAAAGTAAATGTCCTTGTCAAAATAAAGGCATTACATTTAAAAGGTGTACTGTAGGCCACATGCTTCCCCAGAAGGTGGACACAATTTCTAACTCATCAGAACTGCTGCCTAATTACATAGCTACTCCCTTTCCCACCCATTGACAAAAGACTTCTTGAGTCTATTGTCAGCTTCTCATGGGATGGCTCAAAAATGAAGAGTTAAATTCATTTTGTTGTCATTATTATTATTCAGAGTGTTCTTAATGCCTGATTAGTGATGGGGCCTGATAGTATTTTGACGTGACATGCTGTCAGGAAAGGGAAAAACAGATGCTCTGGAGTTGCCTTACAGGTTCGCTGAGGCAATTTGGAAGAGTAAGGACTGTCAACAGCAATCAAACTAACTCCTAAGTCTCTATTAACTGTGAGTGAAGACATTTTGGCAGATTGGATGTGGAAAGTTCTGGTGACATTGCTCTCGCGGGTGACAATAATGGGGATTCAGCTGTCACAAACACTAACCATCCTGGTCATAAGGTGGATTGGATGATTTTGTCCAAGTAGAAAAATTCCCAGATTCACATACCAGTGAAGCAGCATTGTTTCATGCAAGACTCAGAGCCTTCTGGGCTCAACAATTTTTAAGGGAATTGTAAGGTCTAAGAAAACAGAAGATCAAAGACTTTTCTAAACTATGACTTACATTTTAAATCCCCCTAAAAATATTCTTCCTTTGAACGTATTTTCTGTGTCTTTGAGTAGAATGTGCCCACAAGTCCAGAGGATTGTTATGTGGACATAGTTTGAACATAATGCTCTCAGAATGATGTAAAACCATCTGAAGGTTGAAAGGGCGTCTGTCTGCAAAACAACCCTTGCATTTAAGAACAGACAGTACTAGGCCACGGATTGTAACCTGGTCAGATGTCCTTGAATGCTAGGAATGTGGTAACAATGATGTCCATTTGTTTGGATCAAGAGGAGAGACTTTATTGGGTTCTCGGAAAGAGTCGTTGCCCTGCCTGTGTTCTAACCTTTGCACTTACCCAACTAATTCACTGAGCTGACAAGGGATCCCATGCACATGAGTTTATTGATCAACATAACTAAATTTCTGTCTTGTTATTAAATGTATATGGCCTCAGAAGTACAACAGGGAATAACGATCACATTACTGGGATGAGTATTACATTTTAAAACTGTCATTTCAATACATTTCTTCAAAAACAAAGTTCTATTTCAAGTTTACTAGCACAATTTCAACACATAATTTGTTTCATCATAAGCTATGCTACACCAAGGGTTTTCTATTTGCAATAATTCACATATTACTTAAAACTTGCTCTGTATATGTAAAATTTAAACACTTTATATTTAGCTAAGAAACATAAAATGTCTCATTGATATTTTATCTTCACCCCCTTTTTAAGAAAAATGTATGATCCCTTTTTCTTGTAGCAGGATGTTTCACATAGGAATGAAAGGTTTAGTTAGCAATAGTAAGCCAGAAATGAATGAATACAATGCTTGGGAGGAGACAATCAAATTCATTTCCTCATTTCTCCAGCTTGCATTCATTTACTATGACAGCTCTTTGTCAAGACGCAGGAGCATTTTCTGGAAAAGGCTGAGGGCCAGTTGTTTCCCTTCGCATTAGGAATAGGAGCCAAGCTGGCCTCTGATAATTTTCTTGAGTGGTTGACTTTGGAGGGTTAGGACCTGGTGTGCTGGACTTGAGGATACCCCGAGTGTACTCGTCTTGCCTAGTCCTGCTCTCCCAGTGTACCTCTGCTAGCCCGGGCTTCCAGCACACCCGCATGAGCAGGACACCCCATTCGGGTGAAACAATCACCCACTGGATCTTCCGCCCTGTGGGTTGGAGCCAGGCAGAGTCAATCTTTTTCTGAAAAAGTCAAAACCCTGGAAATATTGAAACAGTGTCTATTAACTTCCGAAAACGCATTGAAAGGAAAGAAGAAGAAGAAAAGAAAACTTGGGGTGGAGAAAGAAACGAGGGTCAATCACTGACTATGCCACGGACAACGTTAAACCTTCTGCTCTTATGTTTTATGCATCTAAGCAGTCACAGAAAAGGAAAAGTCGAGATGGTTTCCACTTCTATCCACATGACATGTGTGGTTCACATGATTAGCAAACCCATGCTGACAAGTGAATAGTAATAGTATTTTGATAAAACAACATCTATGACCTATCGTCTAAAGTTTTTCTTTTTTCTTTTTTTTTTGTATTTTTTTTTAATCTTTTGGTAAACTTTTTAAAAATGCTAAAGGCTCCTAGTGTTCTAAACTCAAGGTTTTTCTTATTTGTTTCCCATACCAAGTTACATAAAATTGGCAATTTTTTAAAATGTAAAATCTGCAATCTAAAATAAAGTCACTCTTCTCTTTAAAAAGAATTATTTTCAGTAAAAATGTCTTTAGCAAAATTTTAACTTTAATTTTAAATACATAAAGCTTTAGTAAAATACCTCTTTAAATATGTCTACAAACTATTTTATTATGATGATCGAAGAATTGAAACTATTGTGTTACACTTTCAGAGTGTTTGGAAGTGGGTTCATAACCACACGCTCTATAGCTAGATCATTGTCTTGGGAAAGAGAGGATAATTGAATCGTAGGAACAAAGAGTGTAAGGTTTCTTGTTATAGAAGGAGAAATTCCCATGTACTGCCTTGACCCTAATAAATTAATATGCTATAATCTGAAAGGGAACTACATGTTACTGGGGGGGTGTTCTACAGCCTCACTGGTAACACTGAACTGCTAGGAAGAAAACAAGGTTTTATAGGACAAATGTAATTAAAGACAAAAGTCATCTCAATGGAAGAAATAAAAACACATACATGAATTACAAAAAACACAAAAACAGTCATTCAGAAATATTATCCCTTTCTAAAACTGGAGTACATCACTGTGATTCTCAGGGAAGCTTTTTGGGGTAATATGATATGGACAGTTTCTCAAATGCAAGAGGACAGCAGCTAATTGTATAATTAGTCTTTATTCATTATACATCTGTGATATAATCAGATTTAGGGATAATATGAAACTACAGAATGGCAGGTTTTGTCACATTAAATTGATGAGAAAAATTATTGCTTAAAGAGACCTCGTGACATATTAATAAATGGGTATAGTCTGTCAGGAATATTAACAAAACCTGTCTGAACTAGATTATAACTCCCCAATGAGTTTTTAAATCACTCATGCTTCCAGGACACAGAAACACAAACTACTGGATGGTAGCTACGTCAGATTTGTAGCTACATGGCATGAAATAAGGTAGTGAGAAAAAAACTAGTGCTTAATTAGATATGTTTACAGATAAATTCCAAATCAGGCTACTTTTAATTGTGTTTATGTAATGTATGTGTATGTGTGGATACGGGAAAATGGCATTGGCTCAGTTTCAAAACTCAGGGATGCCTGTAAATACTGTCCTATAAAAAATGCAACTAGTGTTGGCATAATATGTTGTTTGCCAGCAAGGTAAACTTATGGGAAAATTTATAGTTTAGGTTAGAAACATTTTCTCAGTCACTTTATTCATCCCTTTTTTTTCCACCCAGAGTTTTTTTGCTATTAGGAGTGTGTGCTTGCTGGAGGACAGAGAGAGAAAGAGAAACAGAAAGTGAGAAACCACTCCCTGGGGGGGTGACCATACTGCAACCCCTTCTCCTTCATTCTCCTCTCGGGATTTTGGGCATGCATACACACGTGCTGGCATTAGTTTTAGGCTGCCAGGTCTAGGACTTGAACCGTGCTCGCCCACATGAGAGTCCAGTGACGTAACCATTATGCCATCTTTATGCCATCTGCTGGGCCCTATTAATTTAGTTTTAATATATATTTCTTATTTACATTTAATCACTATACATCTTTACAGTGTACAACATGATTTTTTCCCAACACAAATACAATACATATCAGCCACAAGATATGTCTTATTTTTATAGGACAGTATTTACAGGCATCCTTGAGTTTTGAAACTGAGCCAATGCTATTTTCCCATATCCACACATACACATACATTACATAAACACAATTAAAAGTAGCCTGATTTGGAATTTATCTGTAAACATATCTAATTAAGCGCTAGTTTTTTTCTCACTACCTTATTTCATGCCATAATGTATATGGTAATGTCTTTATATATCAGTATATAAAGACATATACATAAAGTATATGGTATCCTTTATTTACATTATATACCATATACATCAGCAAATAACTTTTTGTTTTTGTGTCAATTTACTTTAACTGATACTGAAGGTGTTTCGTAAATGTGGTTGTTGGGGAGCAATGGCTGTGGTCCAGCTCTGGTCCCAGGAGCAATCACAAAATTCCTTGTGTGAAAGTTGTGCTTGTATCACCTGTGCATTATGGAATAATACTCATGGAGTTTAACTCAAACTGGTCAACCAAACTGTTGTCCTCTGACTTGAAAATCTTGGAAACCTGATGAAGTAGAGTTCACAGACACGACTGACAATTCAAATTTTCTTTCATCTGTCTTTGTGTACTAAAAGATACGAATGACATTCCATTCATATATTCACCCTGAGTTTGTACTATTTGGTAAAAGCATTTATATTCTTTTTCGAAAATGTGCAACAGATTTTAGGAGCTCTAATAGAACTACATTTTCTTAGGATAAGTGGGCAGGGCTATGAAACTCCACTTGAACTCTGACTAACATTGTATATAATGTCAATGCTTGAAAAAAGAAAGGGCAGGATCCCTGTGTTAAATAGAAAATTTGTTTCTGCTCTTTTTAACTGCTGACCCAGATTTGTTTAACCTCAAATCCACATTTAAGCATGGCAATCCAAAATTGGTGTAAGTTTAATTATGTGATTACCAATAATATTAAAAATGCTAGCATAGTATATTTTTTATAATGTATTATTTTGAGTGTCATTTAAAATTTTTTGCTTTTACTTCCCTTGGGAACCTATTGTGCTTTATTTTTTGTATCTACTCAGTCCTATTCTAGTTATGTTGTTAATTAAGAATGTAATAGTTACAGTTGAAGCAATTAAAATAGTTGAAGGTCACTTATAAATTTTACTATTTAAAAAGCCTGCTAATGGGCCAGCTGGTGGCTTGGTGGTTAAGGGGGCTAGATCCCACATGACTGACTGCTCAATTTGAGTCCCAGACCCAGCAGCTTAAAAAACAAGACAAGCATGCATGAGGGTATGTCTAAAATCCAGAAAGGAAAATGGAGGAGAGGGGATTGTGGTGTAGCCATTGTCCCTTGGAGGGGAGGGGGGCTTTCTAATTTTCCTTCTCTCTCTCTCTCTTTAGTGAGAACATGTGACCTATACCGAATTCAGAAAAAAACAAAAACAAAAAAACCTGCTAGTACATATATTATATAGATATTAGCTAATATTTTAGGAGCTCTAATAGACTACATTTTCATAGGATAAGTGGGCAGGGCTATGAAACTCCACTTGAACTCTAATTGAAACTCCACTTGAACTCTAATATATTATATGTATGTATGCTTTTATGTATTTATATATATGTATATATATAATATATACTATATATATTATATATATGTGTGTGTGTATATATATATGTGTGTGTATATATATATACGTATATATATATACACACACTTTTTTTTTTTTCCTTCAAGGAAACATCTGGGAAAGGATTGGTGAAGAAGTTGAATACACTGGCATAGAGCTGGGTGATGTTTAATGAAAGGAAATCACTAGTTCATGCTTCAAAAATAATTAGAAAAAAAAGTCTAGTACTAATCATTCTCAAACTGGGTAGAAGCACATAGCTCCTTGGTTCAATAAATATTTAAAATGCCATTCATCATATTATTTTGAGGTCCTTAGTCAATTTAACTCCACTCTTGTCCGTCCTATTATTGCTTCCTCAATACTTGTCTCATATATCAGCTAAGTAAATTTGGAACATCACTGAAATTCCACAGTCCAAAGTAAGAAAATAGGAATAAATTATCTGGATGGGCTAAAGCAAAGAATCAAATCAAATTTAGTTATTTAGATCTTAGTCCATTCTATTATAAATATATTTCTCAGGTACTTCAACTACTTAAATGTTCTTTTCTTAATAAAGAAATCTACATGGTTTTTCTAAATATTATTGTTTAAATAATGTTGACACTTCCCTATTCTTACAGAAAGAATTGATGAAATAGCATCTCTCATATTATCATACTGGTTTTTTCTACACCGTAGTTGTAAAACAATTTCTGAGCAGAATAGTGAGAGACTCATCTACCTAATCACAATTAATTTTTTTCAGATTCAATAAGTTAATTAACCAGAAACCACTGCATACATTATAATTTCTAACCAGAGTAAGTAAGTAATACATATACATTTGCTTGTATATGTGTTTATCGCCTATCTTTTCTCATTAGCATACAAATCCCAAGATAATAGGAACTTTGTTTTTTCATTCAGTAACAAATTTGTGGAATGTGGAACAGTTACTACCACAGAGTAGCTTCCAAATAGTGAATGAAGGAAGGGATGGATGGAAAGAAGGGAAAGAAAGAAGGATGGATGGATGGATAGGTGGATGGATGAATGGATGAATGATGAGTGAGTGGATGAATGGAGGGCTATGAGACAGTTGCATAGACAGACAGGTGGGTAGGTGGAAAAGTAGACAGATGAAAGGATGAGTGCATGGATAAGAGGGTACATCTAATCTGACTCTTTAAGGATCTCAGTTTGATAAATCCAGTTAGTTATCTTTGTAGAATCTTTATTTTGAAGTGAGAGCTACTTAGTAGGCACAAATAAATATGATTCTTCTAAAATTGAACTCTGCTTCATTTAGGAAGAATGATACATCTATATATTGATGATAAGATAATCTAAGTTTTCGATAAAACAGATTTGATTTTAATTTTTGACAAAATGAAAATAAATAGTAATCTATATTTACAATACACTACCGATAGGCTTTTGAGCTAGTCATTCAATGTAATTGCCATTATCTCTTCAGATAATTTAAATTAATATCCAGCCTAACAACCAGTACAGGAGGCTTCAAAGTTGTACTTCTAATGTCTTAAAGATTTTATTTTCAAATTTCTTCCTGAAAGCCATTCTAGTTCAGTAGGGCTCTTTATAATACTTCCTTGAAAACAATCACTGTCTAATCAAATTAATGCTTCCCTCTACTTTGTAAACACTTTTACAAGTTGCAAGATGCCGTTGGACAACTGGACCCTGATCATAACTACATCTGAATTATTGCAAAAGATCCTGACTTTTTCATTTGGACTGTGATGGAAGATGTATTCAAGTTATAATAGATGATAACTTACTACTCCAGAGTATTGCACATTGTAAAAATAAAAATAAAAAAACATACAAAAGTTTAAAAAGACAAAGAGCAAAAAAACAAATTTTGATGTTAAACTTAAATTGAATCTGTAAGTTTTATTAAAATCTTAGTTGCTTTATCATGGATATTAAACTACTCTATTATAGCTCTTACTTTATAAACTTGTCAGTAGGATTCTTTCCATTTTTACTTGCTGTTGTTCCCTTTCACAGCTTTCATGCAATCACTTATTTTTATGATTGCCTCTCATGAACTTTTATATCTATGCTTTTTTCTTTTTCTTCATATTTTATTTTATACATTCAATCACTGTATATCACTACAGCTTGTAAAATGAATTTACTCAACATGAACAAACTTCCCACCAGTCCAGCTGAAGATATCATACACGTTATTATCAACAGACAATCCCCATTTCTGTGTCTCTCAAATGTCTTGCCTCTCTATTCTTCTCCTCGAGACTCCATTTCTCTCACTCTCCTCCACCTCTCACCATTTTTCCCACACTGTCTCCACTATCCATAACCATCTTTCATGTTTCTGTATCCTCTAATCTTTCAGTTTCCACCATAGAGTTCAGATGTTTGGTATATATTAAGTGGAGACATAAAATGCCTCTCTTTCATAGGCTGACTTGCTTCACTGAGCAGCAAATCTTCCATATTCATCCACTTTCTATCAAATGTCAGGGTCTTGTTGTTTTTTACGGCTGGGTAGTATGCCATACTGCATATGTGCCACACTTTTTCAATTCATTAATCTCTTTGTGGACATTTGTGTTGGTTCCATTTCTTCGCAATTGTGAATAATGCCACAATAAACATAGACATGCAAGCATTTTTTCAACTGAGCATTTTTTTTTTTTTATCCTTTGGGTAAATACCCAGGAGTGGAATTGCTACTTCATATGTAGTTCTGTATGTAAACCTTTGAGGAACCTCCATATTGTTCTCCACAGTGGCTGTACTAATTTCCATTCCCACAAATAGTGTAGAAGAGTTCCCTTTCACAACAGCCTCAACAAACTTATCATGTTTTTTTTTTGTTGTTTTTTTTTTTTTTTTTTAACTTTTTATCTTAGTCATTCTTACTGGGGTTAGGTGGTATCTCATTGTGATTGTGATTTGCATCTCACCTATGATAAGGGATGCTGAACATTTTTTCATATGCTTTTTGACTGCTCATTTGTCTTCCTTAAAGAATTGTTTGTTCAGCTCATTTTCAGCTTACCTGAAGAAAGATCTATGCATTTAAGAAGTATTTTTTTCTTTTTTTTGGGGGGGGGGGTGTTGCCCTTTCTATCAACATGCATACTTAGTAGACTCAGGGACCATTTTGTGAAGAGTTGGAGACCAAGCAGTTGTAGCTGCATTTCCTATCTCCAGCTGCAGTTGGTTTTTTTACCTAGAACTTGGGAATGAGAGATTCAGAATCAAATCTCTTTTCCCTCACCTTCTTGTGAGATTTTTTTGATCTTCAGCTACACTTTTTGGCTTTTTGAGGAATCTTACCATCAATCACAGTGGCCAGCAATGTTACCAACAAGCAGATCCTTGCTCCACGAATTCCCATGTATTCATTGGGAATCTCAACACTCTTGTGGTCAAGAAGTCTGATGTGGAGGCAATCTTCTCAAAGTATGGCAATATTGTGGGTTGCTCTGTTCATAAGGGCTTTGCCTTCATTTAGTATGTTAATGAGAGGAATGCCCAGGTCGCTGTGGCAGGAGAGGAAGTCAGGATGATTGTCAGCCAAGTTTTAGGTATTAATCTGGCTGTAGAGCCAAAAGTGAATCAAGGAAAAGCAGGTGTGAAACAATCTGCAGCAGAGATGTACGGCTCCTCTCTTGACTTGGACTATGACTTTCAATGCAATTATTATGACAGGATGTATAGTTACCCAGCATGTGTTCCACTACCACCTCCTGTTGCTCATCCTGTATTGTCCTTGAAACACCAGCATGTATCAGGAAACACTTCACAGAGGAGCAAACGCTTCAATTCTAAGAGTGGACAATGAGAATCATCTCCCAGGTCTAGAAAGTTGAAAGGAGATGACATTCAGACTATTAAGAAGGAATTGACCCAGATAAAACAAAAAGTGTATTCTTTTCTGGAAAACCTGGAAAAAATCGAAAAGGAACAGAGTAAACAAACAGTAGAGGTGAAGAATTATAAGTCAGAAGAGGAGCAGAGGAGCAGCTCCCAGAAGAAAGATGAGACTAATGTGAAGATGGAGTCTGAGGGGTTGCAGATGACTCTGCTGAGGAGGGGGACCTACTGGATGATGATGATAATGAAGATCGGGGGGATGACTGGCTGGAGTTGATCAAGGATGATGAAAAAGAGGCTGAGAAAATAGAGGTTGATAGAGACAGCACCAATGGCGAGGATGACTTTTAAGCACATAGTGGGGTTTAGAAATTTTACCCATTATTTTCTTTACCTAGGCACTTGTCTAAGATCAAAATTTTCACTAGATCTTCTCCCCTAGTGTCTTCAGCAAATGCTCACTGTTTTCCCCATCTTTGTCCTTCCCATGTTCATTAATTCATACTACCCTGTGCCTGGTCCCATTTCACTTCTTTTGATGCTCCTAGTAGATTTGTTAAGTCTTACCTTGTAATTTTGCTTTTAATTTTGATACCTCTTTATGATTTAATAATAAAAAGGATGTATGATTTTTAAAAAAGGATGTATGATTTTTTTTTAGCCTAAGTAATGGCTAAAGTTAATCAATCTATATATTTTTCTGGACAAAATATTTGAACTACTTTCATATTAAAGATTCCAGTCTCATTCTACATGTCATTTTAGTCAGATATTTTTATAGTACTTCATTCTATGTACATCAATTTATTCATTGCCTTTATTATTAAGTTTTTTAAAAGTTTATTTTATTCATTGCTTCTGTGAGTGAGAGAGATAGAGACTAGAGATAGCACTCTCACCAGTGTCTTGATGCTGGGTGGGATCTACCCTCTGCCTCAGCCAGCTTCTGGTAATGGGCATGAGCGTGCCATGCGTACTAAAGGAGGTCTTTGGACAGGAACTCAGAACCTTCCCATGTGGGTCGGCCGAGCAGAATGTTACCTTTTACCACTGCACTACTATCCAGCCCTTGACTGATGAATTTGAGAGTCAAGTTTATTTCAGGTTATTAACATATTTACCAGTTTACTATTCTCTGTTGTTTCTTAGTGATATATTAGAGCCTTGCATTCTGTCTGTTGTATCTTTTGGCTCTTGATTATTTTGTCTCTCAATCTGCTCTATATGTTAGCCCACGGTCCATAAACATCATTTCTCTAAAGAGCTGAATAGTAAATATTTTAGGCTTTGTAGACCACATACATCTCTGCCTAAAATACTCAACTCTTCCACTTTAGAGTGAAAACAACCATAGACCATGCATAAATGAATGGAGGAGGCGGTCCCCACAAAACTTCATTTACAAAGAAAAGCAGCTTTGTAAACTTCATTTACAAAGAAAAGTGGAGGACTGGAATCCACCTGTGGACCACTTTCTGGCACCTGTTCTAGATGACTTTCTCAGTACTCTTCCCCAGATAACTCTTTCCTTTGAACCATGACACGTTAAAGAATGTCAAGTTTTTCCTATATACATTATTTCACATAAAGCATTTTTAATATCCAATAGTTTTCATTGAAAAATAATATAAAATAGTGGGAGGCTTTTTAATAATTAAAATGGCATAGTGAGTATGTAATATTTACGCCATTTATATAAACCATAAAGGACTGCTACATTTATAAAAACACTAAGGAAATTTCTTCTATTTTAAAGTGGAAGATTAGAATAATTATTACTTAGTGTTTGTTTATAAGTATTATTCTATGCTTGGAGTGATATCTGGAAATCTAACATATATTTCATATATAAGTATGTAATCTATATAACATATTTTTTAGCAATATTTGGAAATCTAATATACCTTACGTATCTTAAGATATATTGTATACACATACACACAGGTTTTTTCTTTTCATTTATTTATTGGCAAATTCTAATGACAAAATGAGGCTTATGTGTTGTCAAAAGTAAATGCGGGAGGAAGACCAGCAAATGGCATAATGGTTACATCACTGGACTCCCATGTAGTCAACCGCAGTTCGACCTCTGGACCCAGTGACATAAACCTCATGCTGGGCACAGGAAAATGGGGAAGGGATTGTGGCATGGCCATTCCCCCTGTGGGTGATTTCTTGCTTTCTGTCTCTCTGTTTCTCTGGTAAGCTCACGTACCCTATAGCAAAAATCTCCCTTAAAAAATAATTTAAAATAATAATGAATAAAAAAAAAAGTAAATGAGAGAGGGACCAGCACATGGCACAATGATTACTTCAGCTAGATTTCCATGTAGTCAACCACAGTTCAAGTTCCAGATCCAGCAGCTTAAAACTCACGCCGGTGTGTGTGCATGCGTTTGTGCCCAAAGTACCAAGAGAAGAATGGAAGAGAAGGGATTGCAGCATGATCATCCCCCCCAGGGAGTGATTTCTCACTTTCTGTCTCTCTGGTGAGTGCACATGCCCTAGAGCAAAAGTGTCTCTAAAAAATAAAAAGTAAATGAGGATGTGTTGTGGATAATAATATTTTAAAAGGTTAGGAATATTTGATTGGTTATTTTATTTAATTTTTAAGAGAGTTTTTCCTTTTTGTTTTTTTTGTTTTCTGCTTTTTTTTTTTTTTTTCCTATAGTGCACATGTGCTTGCTGGAAACACAGAAAGAGACAGAGAGAGAAAAAGTGAGAAATCATCCCCAGAAAAGATGACCATACCACAATCCTTTCTCCTCCATTCTCCTCTCCGTATTTTGGGCATATAAGCACATTCCTGGCGTGAGTTTCAAGTTGCTTGGTTCAAGACTTGAACTGCAGTTGACCATGTGGGAGTCTAGCACCTTAACCACTATGCTACCTACTGGTCCAATGATTTTTTTAAAATAAGAAATAAAATCAATAGTCTTAGACATTATTGAAAAACAAGTAACCAAGGATTATGAGTTTGTGTCATTAAGAATATGAGTGGAGTCAGTGTAGTTTATACCAGAGTTAGTTTAATAATTTGTTTTCTTTAAGGCGTGACTCTGAAGCATGTTTTATTGGTAAATTTATTCTATTGTTATCTTTCTAGGACCAAGAATAGATTCAGAGTTTCCAAAGCTTTACTTTAATCTCATAATATATTCCAGGCATTTTATATGTCTCTCAACCATATTTGAACTTGTGCATATGGCCAGTCTCCACAACATTTTACAATTGTAATTCTACCAGTCAAAACCCATATATTTTTTTAAAGAGATTTTTCCCTTAGGGTGCATGCACTCCCCAGAGAGAAACAGAGACACTAAGAGGGAAAGTGAGAAATCACCCCCAAGAAGGAATGGTCATGCTGCAATCCCTTCTCCAGAGATTTTGGGCATGAAGACGTGCCTGGTGTGATTTTCAAGCTAGTGGGTCTGGGACTCATATCACGGTCAGCCACATGGGAGCACAACAACATAACTGAAATACCATCTGCTCATCCAAAAACCCATCTTAAAGCATGAAACTTGAGAGGCCAACAAGTGGCGTAGTGGTTGGAGTACTGGACTCCCGTGTGATTGGCCACAGTTTGAGTCCTGAACCAGTGGCTTGAAACTCACACTGACCCATATACGTGCGTGCCCACAATCTCAGAGGAATGGAGAAGTAGGGATTGCAGCATGGCCATATCGCCTGGAAGAGATTTTTCACTGTCTCTCTGTCTGTCTCTATCTCTTCAGCAAGAACAAGTGCCCTATAGCAAAAAAAACTCTCAATAAAAAACAAACAAACAAACAAAAAAGAAACGTGATAATAACATAAAGTACTCAATTATTTGGGTGCTGCCAGTGTTACTATTTTGCAATTGGTAAATAATGTTGTCATTGACTTAAGTTTTCTCCATGTAACCTAGACAGAATATTAAGTAATTAGGAAAAAGTCTTGATTATCATGGTAAATGTGGAAGTCTAGACATAAACTCAGGAAAAGCTTGAAGTCTCTCAGTGTAGGTCACAATAAGATTTGTTCATTTGTTCTTTCATTCTTTCTTTCAAAAACATTTACTGAGTTCCAATTACATACCAGCCACTGTTCTGGGGAATAAAAATAGATGTGTCAACAGATCAGAAAAGTTTCTTGCTCTCATGAAATACTAGATTTTTAAAAAATATTGTTCTACCATAATTAAGTATCCTGGGAAAGTAGTTAGCACATGGGTGTTTTGTTCTTTTCTTTTTCTTTTTTTTTTTTTCTTTTCTGTCTCAGCAAAGGGCACTTGCGCTCACCAGAGACTGACAGACAGACAAGGAAAGAAAGTGTGGTCACACTGCAATTCCTTGTCTTCCATTTCTAAATTCTGTTGGGATTTGGTGCATACACACAGACATGCCTGGCATGTTTTTCAAACCACCTTGGCTGGGATTGGAACCATATATTCAGCCATTTGGGATCCAGTTCCCTTCACCACTAGACCACAGAGTTGGCCCTTTATGGGTTTTTTTAAGCATCTATTTTCCCCAGGAAATAATATACCTATTACATGAAAATAGGGTAGAATAAAGTGAATATTTTTATTCATTTCAAACACAAATTAAATATATTTTCCTCAAATGTATACTTGATAAATTGATATTTGACCCATACATAATGCATAAAATGTTCTTAATATTTTAGGAAGTTAAAAAAAAACAAAGACATAATTGCATGAATAAGGCAGACAGTCTCAAGATTTTAGAATACATGAATAATATCTACCCTATAAGGGCTCATTTGTAAGAACAGAACCAACTTATTATTTTCTAGGAGAAAGAAAGTCATTTCTGAGGATAGTTGATAAAATTTCATTTCTTTGGAGTTTGCCAACCTTGTACAATCTCTTTTGAAGTATAGTTTAAACTTGTGATTGAGTTTTCAATTTTATAGATAAGTAATACCTAGAAAATATATTTGCATCAGTGTGCTTATTTTTGCTAGCTTTGACAAAAATTTGTATTTGAACTAGATAAAAAAATCCCTTTTATTTAGGCTTTAAATGTGATATTTTTCATGTGTAAAGCCGTGGATTCACCATCACCAGGTTTTGAATTATTCTCTTCATTAGTCATGATGGATTTGTCCTCATCGTCTTATTCCAAAGACTTTATAGGATGTTTCTGGAGGCTGGTCCAAGAATTCTGTGATAAAGAAATAGCAGAGATTACTGTACTAGGAAGCTATCAAAAATGATGTCTAACCTCACCAAAGCTTTAACCCAGTTAACTAGTCAGAGTTAGTTTTACTTAATTATTTCACAAAATAAACTGTAATTTCTACAAATGGAAAAAGAGGTATGTTTGCAAGCAAATATGTCCTGACCCTTCCATTGTGTAAGGAGGAGAGACCAGTATACTTGTTAGAATGATGCCTATACAGTGTTTGCCATGGATATATTTAAATGTGAGCTTTTCCATTGCCCAACATATTGCAGTCCTTTATCTGCAGCTTTTATCTTTATATGTTTTCCTCTTGGGAAGACTATGCATGCTCATTGCTTCAATTACTAGTTGCGTGAGAGCTCTAATATTGAGTATGTACTCAAACATAAGTTTTAACATGCTAGTGTCAATCTGATATTCATACAAGAAAGAACCACTTTCAGTTACCATACACTCAAATCCTCCATAGCATTTTCTTTAAACCAAGCTAGAGACCTTTTCAACTTTCTTTCTAGCAAAAATGGTATTCCAATAGCCCACTAAGAGTTTTCCTTCTTTTTTTCTTTCTTTCTGCCTCCCTTATTTCCTCCCACACTCCCCCTTTTCTTATTTCCTCCCTTTTTTCTTTCTTTCTTCCTTTTTCTCTTTTGCTTGTGTGCTGTGTTAGTGTTATACAGAAAGACCAAATCTATCAATTTATATGTATGTGTGTGTGTGTACACATGTATGTATGCATCATATATGCAATATATGCATATATTATTGTATGTACTCCAAGGACAGTAGAAGACTGATATCTCAGCTCAAGCAGCAAGGCAGAAAAAAAGGGTACATGTGCAAATTCTTCCTTCTTCCACCTTTTGTTCTATTCAGATCTTCAGTATATTGAATAATGCCTAGTCACACTGGGAAAGGCAATCTATTTTACTGAGTTCATCAACTCAGACACTAAGCTTGTCTGAAACCACTCTCACAGACATACCTAGAAAGAATGTTCTGTTGGGGTGTTTTGTGGCTCAGTCAAGCTGACACATAGAATTAGCCATCACACCTACCACACTGTGTATATAATTCTGTACCATTTTAACTTGGCCACTGGCTACATGCATCTCTTCCAGTGCTTAGACTGTAACTTTTAATTTATTATTTTTATTTTCAGGACCAAACATAGTACAAGAACAAAGATAGGCACTCAATAACTGTTTCTTAAATTAATTAATGAATAGATCAAAAAAAAAAAAAAAAACAGCAACCACTCAAAGTTGTTACCTCTCCATTTATGATAAGTTTTATTTCGTTTCTTGTTCTTTCTGCCCATACCTCTCTAAAACAATTCCTGATTGGCTGACGGAAGATAATGTAATTATATATTTTTCTCTCTGCCAAAATCGGCCCTTCTGAAAATCCCCATTTATGTTGTGTAACTAAAGATGTATATTAGTGTTTAGAGACCTTGGACCAACAGGAGCTCAAGAATTATTTGTTGGAACCAGCAGTTAGTGTAATGGCTATGTCGCTGGACTCTCATGTAGTCGACTGCGGTTCGCATCCCGGACCCGGTGGCTTAAAACTCACACCGGCCCGTGTTCGTGTGTGCCCAAGATCCCGAGAGGAGAATGGAGGAGAAGGGATTGCGGCTTGGCCATCCCCCCTGGGGGGTGATTTCTCGCTTTCTGTCTCTCTGTCTCTGTCTCTCTGTCTGTCTGGCGAGCACATGCGCCCGATAGCAAAAACCTCTCCAAAAAAAAGAGAATTATTTGTTATACTAAAACTTAAATTTCTAAACATGCGGTATATAACCCATATGTTCATTGGTAACATACTTTAATTAAGACATTCAACAGGGACAAAAGAAGGAAAAGTGGAATTGACTCTAGTCATTAAGGAAGGCTTCAGTCATTCCATTTTATTTAGAAATTTTCCCAGGAAAGCTTCTCTCCTCTTCAAGAAGTCCCCAAGGGAACCAGCAGTTAGCGTAATGGCTATGTCGCTGGACTCCCACGTAGTCGACCGCGGTTCGCGTCTCGGACCCGGTGGCTTACAACTCACGCCGGGCGCGTGTGCGTGCGTGCCCAAGATCCCGAGAGGAAAATGGAGGAGAAGGGATTGCGGCGTGACCATCCCCCCTGGGGGGTGATTTCTCGCTTTCTGTCTCTATGTCTCTCTCTGTCTGTCTGGCGAGCGCACGCGCCCTATAGCGAAAAACCTCTCCAAAAAAAAAAAAAAAAAAAAAAAAAGAAGTCCCCAAAATTGCCCTCTTGAAAGAGAGATCGAAATAGAGTTGACTTTTAATACTTCCAATGAACAAGTATGGGAGATTATGACTTCCATGGGGATTTCAAAAAGCTACACAAGGAGAAACATGAATCTAGATTATGTAGCTCCAATATATATCTGTAAACTGTAAGTTAGAAATATATTAAAGATAATCATATGTAATAGTTAA
Organism: Tupaia tana; assembly: GCA_026018925.1. NCBI lineage: Eukaryota > Metazoa > Chordata > Mammalia > Scandentia > Tupaiidae > Tupaia > Tupaia tana. The sequence continues at coordinate 36,009,178 of JAKSZU010000016.1, forward strand.
GGCATGCTTAGTACTTAAATAGATTAATTTATGTTTTCAGATCTTTACAAATATTAACTGATTAATTTTTACATTATTGGCTCTATAATTAAACATCAATCATCTCTGTATTAAATTTAAAGTAAGAGTAGATCAATTTAAGGACTAATGCTCTCACAGAAGGAGAAGGGAGAAAAAAAAGTTTTTGAGAGCAGTTTAAAATGAGAAATCTTAGTGAAGGTGGACTTGAAGGCTTAAAGATATTAACTCATTACAGCAGTCCTTTGGGGGATTATCAAGAATAAAAGAAAGCCAGTTTCATTGTATCTAATAAAATTCAGTTCCAATCTCTATACAAAATACAAAACAATAAAGCTTCTCTCAGAAACAACCAAATAGACAATGGCTCTTTAGCCTGAAGTTAAGCCTTGAGTGGAAGTAGCATTGTTGTGTGGCTACCTCATTACCCAAGGGCAGATGAGGTCTCGGTGAGACCTATAAGTCATGTAAAAACAGTCCTTGAAGCTAGCTATTCTGCAGTGGATCCTGGCAAGCCTAGAGTGTGAGCACATGACTTTTGCATGATGAAATGAGAAAGGGAAGGACTGCCAAATTCTGGCAAATAGTTGTTTATTGCATTAAATATCACCTTTGCCACCAAAGGCTATGTGGGGAGTCTCCAGGCTCTCCCTGCCTTCCTGCTCACAGAGCACCCATCAGAAGAAAGCACAAGTCTTCCTCTCCAGCTAGGAGTATGACACCATCCTTTCCAAGGTTCATGGGGCCTGATCATTTATCTTGGATTCTATAAAAGCCCAATATCAGCCTCTGAAGTTTGATCATTTAAGTCCAAAGGTCAGGTTCCCAGACCTTAGTCTTCAACTTGCAAAGTTAGATAACATGAGCTTGGAGAGATGATCCAGCTCCAGGACTCTCTTACACATATAAAACATCAAACACGTTGAGTTCTTAAAAATCAAAAGGTTATCAAGGAGGCCAATATGTCTCTCTCCACCCAAAAGACAATGTAAATACATCACTTAATATTGGGAATAATGTTCCTGTCCATCACAATCACACAGATTCACAGGTCAAGGATCAGAAAATAATGACACAGGAAAACTAGTTATGATACAACACAGCAGACAGGGGTCAATCTCTGCTGAACAAGGTGTTTAGAGTCAATGAGATGTGTTTGACCCTCAGAAAGCTAATGGTTTAGAGGATGCCATGCTAGCAACAGCTAAGAGAAGCTTTTAATTGCTTGTAAGATAAACTGTAGTTTTCTGCATAAAAACTACTTATGATCATGTGGTATGGTGTACAGATTTTTTAAAAATCCTCTGTGATCTATATCAGAAGCATGCATTTAAGCATGCATTTAACTTCTCTTGAAGACATTATTCAAAAATGCTTGAGAGAGAAAAGAGTTAATCAGGAATTTACTCTTGGTTGGCTACAGAATGTTGGCATACTGCCTTCTCTTATGAATGTCTCCACATAATTAACATGAGTGATCTCAGCCAAATTCTGTCATTCCCACACACATAACAGAAGAGTAAAATGCTAGGAAATTGTATGCAAATCTTAATACAACTTACATTTCTTCAGTTTGGCAAAATTGGCATTGCATTTATTTTTGGAACTTTAATATCATCCATGTTTGGGTGATGCTGATGTTGATTGTGGAAAATTTGAAATGTCCTATATAAAACACAGAGTGAAAATGTGTTGTGTGACTATTTGGCTTTCTAGCACTCTCTGTTTCTCTCTCTTTTTACCAAATACCAAGTCACAGAAAATTTCATTTGGGGAGAAAAATCCATGAATTTTCTTTTTCAGCTTTTGTGAACATTGTCAATTTAACCAATGCTAAAATAAAACATATTTAAAGATCGGTCAGAACTGTTGAGTGAATGAAGGGTGGTTATAACTATTTCCATCCTTTTCTCCCCTTCACAGTCAAATCCATCATCAGTCAGTTAGGAAGGAGTCTCTGAGTGTTTGGAATGACCTTAGTCCTCGTCAGTCACCCTGGTGCACTCAGCCATATAAGACGGAATCTCTGCCTATTCTATATTCCCCCAGTGAGATGGAGGACAAGTGAGAGGTAAAGATTCCCTTAAATTTTGAGTGCATCATGTAGTAGTTTTAGCGGATTTTTATGACACTTTCTAATCTTCAGTGTTTTTGGTTATCCATAAGTGAGTTCTTGATGTCATGGAACAAACATTTACATTAAAAAAAAAAGTTCTACAGGGCCTGTGCATTCTCCAGAGAAAGACAGGGAGAGTGAGATAAAGAGAAAGAAACTGAGAAAGCACTGCCCCAGGGGAGGATGGCCACACCGCAAACCCTTCTTCAACATTCTCCTTTCAGGAGTTCAGCATGCACGTACACCCTGGTATGATTTTCAAGTCACAGGATCTGGGATTCAAACTGTGCAGTCAGTCATATGGAATCCACCTTCCTTAACCACTTCGCTACTGTTTGGCCCTCAATTTTACATTCTAATTTGTGCTATTCAGAGCCCTACCATAGGAAAAGGACAAATACAGTTTTATATCTCATTTGAGAGAAAAATACTTTAGATTATTAATGTCCAAACATCTATATCTGCCTATAACTTTATGGGGCAGTATTAGAATAATGACGTTTAATGAGTTCATTACTTAAGGATATGCAATTAGATCTATTTTGTATCTGGAGGACCAATATTAAATATTTTACCATTCTTATTACTTAATGCACTATCATGATAATATCTTAAAATACTACTAATTCATGTCAATATGAAGTTCTCATTTTGGTGAGTCACTGCAATTAGATCTCTAATTGGAATAATATGGTTGCTCTCATCAGAAAGAGATTGTACATTAGAATAAATTAACTTCCTCTTATGTGCTTGCAAGACATATATGATAGACTTTGCTCTCTGAGTTCTACTTTGTGCAAACAATGAAGGAATTTATGAACATAATGAATTTTGTTCATGAGTAATCAAATTATATGAAACCAGATAAGAAATGTTTAAGAGAAAAAGGCAGGGAAACAGGGAAGTGACCAGGGTAACTGTATGATATGGATACATGAGGCAGGATGAAAACTGAAATTATAACCAAAGAATGGTGCTGAGGCTGGCCTGTCTCTAGTGCAAGATCACACATGCGAAGCCTATGATCAGATTCTCAGAGCTGTGAGTCTTTCATGGAAAAGAAGTTCACAACCCAGCAGTAGGTTCACTTGTGCCCATCATCATGCAAAGTCTTCCTCTAGATTTGAGAATTACACATAAGAGGAACAGTTTATGGTGGCAATATTTCATTTCCACTCACAGACTGACGAAATGAAGGAACTAAAACCCATGCAGGGCATGTTGACACAAAGATTTGAAATTGGAAGCTTTCCTTCATGCACAGAGCTCTGACCTCTTCTGCTGATGTCTAGGACTGTTCTACATCCCTCAGCTCAACTCTGCCATTTGTTTCTGACATCTACTAGAGACTGGGTGAGTGGATCTCAAGGCATGGTCTAAAAATAGAATCTCCTATTTTAGGGGGAGTAAAAATATATATGCAGGCAATAGATATCTCAGTTTATTTTCAAGACAAAGCCTGTTTGCTAGCTCAGGCAAAGCTTTGCATCATTTTAGAATAGTTTGGAATGGATGAGATGTGCTTAAAATGCAGTACAGTTATAAAATAGAGGTCACAAAAAAAGAGGAAAATACAGAAATCACTCCTATAACTGACAGAAAGCTGGGTTTTTCTCTTTTTTGTTTTTTTTAGATTTTTGCCATATGACACTTGCACTCACTGTAGAGAGACAGAGAGAGAGACAAAGTGAGAAATCAGCCCCTACAGGGAATGGCCATGCTATAATACCCTCCCCTCTATTCCCCCCTGTGATTTGGGGAACGTGCACACATACACATACACACACACACACCCCTGGCATGTTTTCCAAGCCACCGTGTCTGGGACTCAAACTGCAGAGTCAACCATGTGGAATCTAGCTCCTTAATCACTATGCAACCTGCTGACCCAAGCCAGATATTTCTTGATTCTGTGAACCAATTGTAGATTACTAAGTGATACTTATAAAAAATTTCAGGAAGAAATCAGTATACTCTTTCTTCTCCTTGGGCATTATACATATGGTGAGAGAATTTTGCTGAGTATTTCAAACATAAATTGAAAGGCATACAGAAAAAAGCTTTTCATGCACACTACCTTTTCTAAAAAACCCCATATGGCAATTTATTGCCTTTTTTTTTCTGTATTCACCCCAAATTGACATAAACAAATTAGCAAAAACAGTTTGTGAATCTGTGCATCTGTTAACCTTTACATTTTAAGGTATTCTAGAAAGGAATAAAGAAAGAACAGCAAGAGGGGGAAATAAGGAGACCATCACATTATTCAGACAATATTCAATTATGTAAGAAATCCCGAGTCTTACACAAGCACAGAATAGAAATCTATATTTAAATTTAAGTATTTTAAAGTATAGTTATTATGGAGTAAAGTGGGAGAACATGAAAATTCTATTAAATAAGACAAGTATTTCATTAAGCTCAAAAGTCATCAAAAAATCTCAATTTGCTTTAACTTGGATCTTAAAAGATTTGAAATTTAGACAGAATAAACCTTCCCCTTCTTGACCAATTCCTAATATCATAATAACTAAACAGTGCGAGTAGTTAGAAAAGAGTAGTACTAATCTCCTCTGCACTGGATCTCAGGCTCCACCATTTTATTATCTGTGTGGACCTTAGTAAATTGTATTATTTTCTGTGCCTTGGTTTCCCCATGTGCAAGCTAGAGACAATTTCAGAAAGTACCTAGAAAGTCTTATTTTGGGTTGAGTTATGCTCACAACAAATGTAAATGTTGGGACCAGCAGTTAGTGTAATGGCTATGTCACTGGACTCCCACGTAGTTGACCGCGGTTCGCATCCCAGACCGAGTGGTTTAAAACTCACGCCGGGCGCGTGTGTGTGCGTGCCCAAGATCCCGAGAGAAGAAATGGAGGAAAAGGGATTGTGGTGTGGCCATCCCCCCGGTGTGTGATTTCTGTCTCTCTGTCTATCTGGTAAGTGCACATGCCCTATAGCAAACCTCTCCAAAAAAAAAAAAAAAAAAAGTAAATGTTTAGGTCTTCAAAATGTGACTGCATTTGGAGACAGGGTTTCTATAGAGGTAACCAAGTAAAACTGAGATCAGTACTGTGGGTCATAATCCAGTATGATTAATATCCTCATAAAAAGAGGGAATGTGGATACACCCAGAACTCTGTGTGAAGATAAATGCAGAGATTGCTGACAGAACAAGGAGCCATTAAGGAGTGGGGTGACAGTGGTGAATACTTTAGCAAGCCGAGGAACACCATGGGTTGCCAGAAGCTTAGAGAGAGGACTGGTAACTTTTCTTTTTTTTTTTTTTTTGGAAAGGATTTTGCTATAGGGCCTGTGTGCTCGCCAAACAGACAGAGAGAGAGAGACAGGAAGTGAGAAATCACCCCCAAGGGGGGGATGACCACGCTGCAATCCCTTCTCCTTTATTCTCTTCTCGGGATCTTGGGCACATACGCACACGCGCCCGGCGTGAGTTTAAGCCACTGGGTCCTGGACTCGAACTGCATTCGACTACATGGGAGTCCAGTGACATAGCCATTTCACCAACTGCTGGTCCCAAGCCTGTAACTTTTCTCAGTCTCAAAAGAAACCGATTCTGCTGACACCTTGATCTTGGACTTACAGGTTCCAGAATTGTGAAACAATGTTTTTCCATTAAGTCGCCAGCTATGTGGTACTTTGCAGCCTTAGTAAACTAATGCAAGGTTATTGTGAAGTTTATGGACTGATAAATATAACAAACTTAGGAACATGCCAGGAGCAAAAGGATAGCTCAATAAAAGTGAGCTAGCTTCACTGTTATTATTAGTACTGTGCCTCTGGTCATTTTAAGTTTTAATGATGTATGTCCCATGCCTGTTTTCTCAAAATAAAGTAGCTACCTCTGGTCAACTGACTTAGATGGCTCCTTACCAATGTGTTTGACTGTCAGTTTGACAAAACTAGGCAATGATTTGATGGGAAGTGATACACAGAGTGGTGTGGGGAGACACCATGTGTAGTTGGCCTGCTCACCAGGTATATAAGAAGGCCTCACACAAACTCTTCTCTGACACACTTGCACACAAGCATGTATACCTCAGTAGCTAAAGCCAGTATACTCTCTTTTCAATAAAATGAGCTCAAATAGAAGAGACAGAGTAGATGTAGAGAAAAATAGTGCTTTCTCTGCCCTCGCTACATAAAGGTCATACAAATCCAGGTTTAAAACAGATGATCTGGCCCAATATTTTTCACTAACATCAATGCAGCATAAATGCTGAAGCTTCTTTCTAAACTTGCTCAAGAATGGAGAGGGCTTTGGAAAAGCTGTTCAATGCACCAGAGTCCCAGCCGCACATCCCATTCAGCCCATGAGTCATGAATATTCTATGACTTCCTGCTTCCATTAACAGTTCAGAGTTTTCATTAATGAGTATAGGCCATTACCTCAAGTAGCTTCTTAGTACTCAGCTGCGTGTGTCTCCTGGGTCAAATACTTGTCTCACATCTTGGGCTCTATTGTTTTATCCTTAAGATTTCTTCTCTTTACCTCTCCTAAATTTTAACTTGCAGATGAACTCTACATGCAGCTGACTCATGATGAATGTCTTCCTTATGAGTGAATAGAAGCTAAATGTTAGTTAGACCAGGGAGGAATTCTACACAGTGTGGTTGGATTTCTATTTCCCTCATCCTCCCATGTCTCCACCCAAGCAAATGAAAGAATGGGATTCCCGAAGAGGGTTGAGACACTGGCTCCATGGGCAGCCAATCTTCCTGCAGGATTATTTCCGGTGCTTGGAAAAAGTACCTAGTTACCCCAATTTTTTAACACCTTGTGTAAAACTTTCCAAAGTCGCTTTTAAAATAAATACATCTTTAAGCAAAAGGCAATGTTTCTTAGTTGATTTAATGTGCAATAGATAGCCAAATAACCTAATGACCTTCACAGTGCTTTATCCTGACACACCTGCAGTACACAAGTGAGCTTCTCTTTGTTTACATTTGTGACTAAAAATTAGAAATATGCAGTTACTGTGACCAATTGCCTGAAACTCCTCAAACACATATTCAGACGTTTTTAAAGGATGCAGGGGTTAATAATCTTTTTGAATCATTTAGCCCTCCATAGCCAGGGCTTGTAGCATGGTAGTGTATTCTAATAGTACCTTGGTTTAATAATAAATGAACTTTGTTAATCTAATCCTGGGTAATTCAGGAAACAGAATGTCTTCCTCTTAATGTCTTTTTCGGATAATGATGGAGATTTATACTGATAAAATTGCTTCCACGGAAGACAAAGTGCTCCTGATGGCTGCTTTCAATCACTGGCGTGGCCAAGAAAGTGCATGAGGCTCCTCCCTGTGAATGAAGCAGCCACACTACTCCAAGGGCAAAAGATCAGTCTGTTTTCTCAGGAAGGCCTCTCAAGCTGTTTGGCCTTTTTGTCCAACCAGCCAATTGATACCTACTCACTGAGTGCCTATCCCATAGGGCATACTTTCCTGGGCAGTGATGGTAAGCCAGTGCAAGGCATCTGGAAATTCTTGACATTTTACAGTTTACATTTTGGTAGATAAGGTCAGAATACGGGTGAATAATTAGAATGGATAGATGTTAGATGGGAGGTAGATACTGTGTGTGTGGTGGGGGAGCAGGATAACAGCACCACCCCCAAGCAGAGGGAACAATTTTTAAAAAGTAATTCAGAATGGGCTCAAAGAGAAATTAAAATGTAAGCAAAGTCATCAGCCCAGTGAATCCAAGAATAAACCATTTCAAATGATCAGAAAGAAGAATACAAAGTACAAAGGGTTAGAGCCATGGAAGCCATTGGCTGGATTTGCAGCCTTAGAAGAGTCAGGGGTTCCACAGCAAAGTCTGGGAGGTGTGGAACCTGGGGAGCATTCAGGGCAGAGCACTGTTGTCATCAGACTGTGCTGTGTAGACTATTGGGCCAGAGCTGGTCTGGAAGAGTTAGGAGGCTCCTGCAGTAAACATGGCTATGACCAGTGTAGCCACCATAGCGATGGTGAGAAATGGTCAGATTGTGGATCTATCTGGAAAGCTAAACAGACAGAATTTCATTGTGGACTAGATGTAGGGGAAAGAGAAAGAGAGAGAGGTCAAGAGTGGCTCCAGCATGAGCTCTATGAGCAACTGAAGGGATGAATTAGGGCATAAGTATTCAGTGAGGGAAAGATTGAAGAGGAGTCGAAGTGCCGTTGGAAGTGAGACTTTCAGACAGAGCCCAAACTCCCAGGGGTGTTGGTCACTATGGCAGAATTCCTGACCTGGGAAACACTAAGCTGTTTCTCTCCTTTCATTTATAGATGTTGCAAAACCAAGAGCATAAGCTGCTGTGATTTGGAAGCCAGCCTTCCTCTGGGGCAGATCTGGGGGAGGGTGCAGCCTTAGTTGTGTAAGACCTCAGCAGACATGTGTCTTTCCTTGGGCATTGCAAGGAATTGAGGGTCACTGTGATCCAGGGGGGAAATGTTCTTTATTTTAAGACTGCTCTTTGCCCATGTGGTGTGAGAGTGACTCGGCCTATCAGGGCACACTCAGCAGCTGTGTTTTGGCATTAGCAGACAGGGCAGAGCAGTGCAGTCAATGCATTTAAATTGGAAAGTGTGAGTGGTAGCCAGTCGTGCAAAGGAAAGTGTTCTTAGACTTGTAGATGGGCAGGTGACTACTTGGGGTGGTGGCTGACCTTGAGTAGAGGCCCCGTGGAAGCTAGCATGGCCTCAAATCTCTTTCCTCTTTCCTAAAAGACAAGTTTCAGTGAAGAAAATTGTAGCAGTATGAATGTATTCCTTTGTGAATCTGAAAGGAGTTGTAGTTTGAAAAAAATGTCTTATGAGAATAAATATTACTTCTAGAGGAGTAACCCATTAACCATTTCTCAACTAGTCCTTCAGTAGGAATTGATTTCTAAATTAAGTTCAAAGTGTATTTAGAACTGGACAAAGGCTATGCACTTGTTTAAGATAGGACTCCTAGAACTAGAGAAATGGGTGGCTGATGGGGCTGTTAGGACCCCACAGACTTGCTAAATGACTCTATTTTAGCTATACCCCCTGCTATCTTTGGAGCATGGGGAGAGGCCCTAACTCATTCATTCTCTAGCCCTGTCTTATTCATCTGTCTCCAGGAACTGACCAAAGGAAACATCTTGAAAGTTGAATCTCTTCCCGCCTGGATTTTAAGTTATACCAAGAGGAATAAAAGTCTTTCATAACAGAACTGGAAGGAGGGATGCCAGGAGAAGCAAAGGAAAACAACTGGCCATTGCACATCTGCAGCTGCGTGTCCAGCAGTTCAACACTTGAAACAAATTATTTCTATTACAGAACATGGAGTTCTCTTCATCCATGTTCCATAATATGCCCCTGGCTACCTATTAACATCTGGGGCCAATTAGAGCTGTTGATTTTATTCTTAAATTCTCATGCAAATTACAGTTTCTGATGATCTTGGAGTTTACCTCTCCCCTGTTCCTTCTATGATTCCTTGCTTTTGACTGGAACTCTTTGTGAATATTTATTTTTCTTTAAACGGTCCAGAACAGAATTGTAAAATTGCATTTGCCAATTTTATTGATAAACTTTGATTTTTATGCTCTCCTCCCAGCTACTGTAACCCAGTAACTACCAATAATGAGCAAGAGCACTGGACGGCACGCCTATCCTGCAGTAGCTGAGCAGGTCAACCTGTGCCTTAACAGTGCAGGTGCTAGTTGCACCTTCTGTTGGGTAGACCTGTGACTTTTGCCTTCCTCTTTGTTTAAAGATTATTTATGTCTTCCATGAGTGAGAAAGAAAGAGAGAGAGCGAGCAAAAGAAAGGCAGTACCCTGCATAGGGTTTGTTATCCGCCCAAGCCTTCAGTCAGCACAATCATGTGTAAGTGTCTGGGCTGAGTGTATTTAGGAGGGTTGTGGACTTGAGCTGTGAATCTTTCCATGTGGGATTGTCTCAGAGTGGTGCTTTTTTACCACTGTGCCACTGTCTGACCCCTTGCCTGCATTTTTATCCCAAAGCCTCAGTGGTTGCATCCAGGTGATTTTTCTTCAGAATAAATGCTCTTAGCACATTACACTTCACTTTTTTTTTTTTTTTTTTTTTTTTTTTTTTTTTGCTATAGGTCACGTGCGCTCACCAGAGAGACAGAGAGAGAGACAGAAAGCGAGAAATCACTCCCCAGGGGGGATGGCCACGCTGCAATCCCTTCTCCTCCATTCTCCTCTTGGATCTTGGGCACACATGCACAAGCGCCTGGCGTGAGTTTAAGCCACCAGATCCGGGACTCGAACCACAGTTGAATACATGGGAGTCTAGCGACATAGCCATTACGCTAACTGCTGGTCCCACTTCACTTATTTTTAAGAGAAAATCAGAGTAGCTGAACAAGTAACTGATAGAAACCAGCTGATAATGGGAACCAAGATGTTTTATTTCTATAGAGAGATATCATTTACTTCATTACTATCCATCCTGGTGTGATAGCAAGATCATTAGACCAAGAACTCGCTTTACAACTGGTTGCCTGTATGACCTTAGGACCTAAAGCAATTCACACAACCTTTCTTTTTTTTCTTCATTTTATTATTATTATTAATTATTATTTATACATTGAACTGCTATACATCATTTAGGTTGTAAAGAGATTTTACCCAGGATGATATACACCTCAGACCAGCTCAGGTGAGAACACTAAACAAGTCATCATCAACAGGTAATTAACTGTATCTGTGTCCCGCAAATGTCTTACCTCTTTCTTTCTTTTTCTTTCTTTCTTCCTTCCTTTTTTCCTCCTTCCTTTTCCTTCCTTCCTTCCTTCCTTCCTTCCTTCCTTCCTTCCTTCCTTCCTTCCTTCCTTCCTTCCTTCCTTCCTTCTTTCTTTTAAATAGAGACATTGTATGTCTCCACTTTACGTATACCGACTGTCCACATTCTATAGTAGAGACTGAAAGACTGGAGGACATAAAAGCATTGAAAATTGTTATGGACACTAGGGACAAAGTGGAAGGAGAGTGGGAGAGGGGAAGAGTGTAGGAAAGGAAATTTGGGGGGAAAATAGAGAGGGAAGACACACAGCCTTTCTGAACTTCAGTTTCCCATCTGAAAAGTGGAAATTTGGGGAAAAGTCAGTTTTCATATTACTTTACTCTGTAGGCCCTTTTCTTATCGTCTGAGTATAGAAGCCACTATAAAGTTCTATGGGGGCATAGTTTAAAAAGCACAGGACTGCGTGATTTCTGAGCTCTGCTTTCTTCCAATTCCAGTTTGCAGCATGCAACGGGTAAAGTTGGTTTAGATTATGGTTTGTTTCAAAGTATATGTTTTGGATTTTGGTCCCCAGTGTATCAGTATTGAGAGGTGGTGAGGCTGTTAAGGAATGAGGCTTAGTGGACAAGTGATTGGATCATGGAGGCATCATGGCCCTGAATGGATTAATGCTGTCTTGAAGTCTAGTGAATTCTCACTCTCATGAGAAGGAGTTGGTTCTTATGAAAGATGGTTGTTACAAAAGCAAGATAGCTGGGACCAGCAGTTAGCATAATGGCTATGTCGCTGGATTCCCACGTAGTCAACTGTGGTTCGAGTCCCGGACCTGGTGGCTTAAACTCATGCCGGGCGCGTGTCCAAGATCCTGAGAGGAAAATGGAGAAAGGATTGAGGCATGGCCATCCCCCCGGGGGGTGATTTCTCTCTTTCTGTCTGTCTCTTTCTGGAGAGCACACGCACCCTATAGCAAAAACCTCTCCAAAAGAAGAAAGAAAAAAAAGCGAGGTGGCTGTCCTCAGCTCTCTCTCTGCATGCACCTGCCATCCTTCATGCATCTATTGGTCATATTGCAAGGTAGCCGACCTGATATCATCCTCATGCTTTTAGGCTTTCTACATACCAGAATTGTGAGTCAAATAAACCTCTGTTCTTTATAATCACCCAGCCTCAGGTGTTTCCATGAGCTGTTAGCAACACAATAGTGGACTAAGGCAGGTAACAGTCTCTGGTTCCAAAAAGAAGACAGCACTTACACTTGCCTTGAAGCACTCTGTCATCCCTGGAGCTTGTGTCTCCTCCAACTCACTGGGTAAACATAAGTACATCCATGTTTCACAGCCCTCACGGACCTCTCTAAAACAGGAACATGGCAGCGTGGCTGGGAGAATTTATAGTGTGTAAAACACGTAGCATGGACTGGGAGGAACCAAAATGAGCAGAGCACTCATGGATATTTCTGACCTGATTTATTAAGGAACATTATATTGCACAACATCTGCATTAAAAAAATCATTTCAGGCAATTAGCTTGACCTAATAATAGGTTTAAACCAGAGGACCTTTTTCTCATCATGATTTTGCATCTTACAGTGCCTTTCTGAAACAAATGTATAAAAAAGTATCATTTTTTAAAATGTAGCTATTCTGAAAATTCCTTACATAGAAGCACTTTTCTAACAAGTCAAAGGATTGAAGCAAAAACAAAGAAAAAAAAAACAAGCAAACAAACAAACAAAAAGATGAGCACATAGTCACACATAATTAATTGTGTATGCTTTCTAGAAACACTTTTTTAAGAAGGCAGAGAACTCTAAGCTCAGGGCAAAATTTAAATGTGCAGCATTCACTCAGCAGCTGTCTACAAGAAGAAAGGGTTGAACTGTGTCCAAATCAAGCATCAGATTTCCAGGGAAAGCAGATGAGAAATTAGAAAGTGTGCAGGAAACAGCAGAAATGGCTGTTAAAAGGTTATAGCCTTTTAAAATTGACAAGAAATTTTGGTCAGATAACAGACCCAAAAGCTGGAGGTCTTAATTCAGGCATGAAAGAGGCAGTAGGTGGTGGGAGGTACTCCGGAAAAGTGGGTCATTTTCAACCCGTGTTGGAGCCTGTTTGAAGTTACTTGAAATCTGGTGTTGGGCTGACTCCACGACACAGCAGTAATGGGCTGCTCGAGAGAAGAAGGATCTCACATGAGCACAGAAGTTTGAATCCTCCACCTGGCCAGTCTGAAATATGCCAGGCATATGCATAAGTGTCCCAAATCTCTTGTTTTAGAGGTTTTTCGTCCTAGGGCACGAGTGCTCTCCAGAGAAAGAGAGCGAGGCAGAGACAGTCAGATGGAAAGTGAGAAATCACCACTGGGGGTGGGTGGAGGATGGCCATGTTACAATCCCTTCTCCTCCACTTTTCTTCCGGGGTCACAGACCCACATGCAACCTGCCTAGAGTGATTTTTAAGCTACCAGGTCTGAGACTTGAACCACAGTTGACCATATGGGACTCCAGGGATGTTACCGCTACACCATTTGCTAGCCCAAAGTGTCCAGAATCTGACGGACTAGAGGACTAAGAGGACTAGAGGAAGAGGATCAGGCAGGACCAGGCCCTGTGGAGGGAACTTGTCTCTGTGTTGTGTGTGTGCACACAGGCTCTATCATGAACAAAATTAAAATGAAGACATATAGTATAGGTAAAGGGGTACATGACAGGGGAAAATAAAAAGAGAGAGGTCAGCACAGCAATGAAGGACATTATGGGAGTTGCACGGGTGGCAAGTCTTGGACTCTGCAGCATTATCAAGAACTCAGGTTCTGGGGTTCTTTTCAGCCTCAGAAGATAGACTGTGACCTTAGGCAATGCTTGTCTTGGTATATAAAGTTGCTATCCTCAGCATGGGCATGATAAAAACTGTCCTTGCTCAAATTTTCATTAGGCTACTCTGAGCCCTCATTTTTATTTTTTAAAGAGATTTTTGCTATAGGTCACATGTGCTCACCAGAGAGACAGAGAAAGACAGAGAGAAGGAAAGTGAGAAATCAACACCCCCCCCCCCCCGCCCCGAGGGAATAGCCATGCTACAATCCCTTCTCCTTTATCCTCCTCTTGGGATCTTGGGCACACACACACACAAGCCCAGCATGAGTTGTAAGTCACCAGGTCTGGGACTCAAACCATGGTCAACTATGTGGGAGTCTGGTGATATACCATTATGCCATCTGCTGGTCCATTCTGAGCCTTCATTTGATGAGGCCCCCCCCCCCCCCCTTAGTCCCTGTTCCTGTTTTCAGTGAGCCTGCATAGCTCTGTTTTAGCAAGAGTTCTGCTATGTCAATTTAGCAAGATCTCCCACTCTTAATATTTGATCCCCTGAAATAGCTGATCAGAAATCCTCATCCTCCACCTTTGGTACCTCATGACTTTGGATCACCTTAAGCAAGTTTTTATTGTTGTATTTTATTGTCACTGTTTATTTTTGTTGCAACATGGCAGATTCTGTGTTTTATGATTATAATACAAACTTATTTCACAGACTGTGGGCCAGATAGTCCCTCATCAGAAATCATGAGCTCATTGAACTTCGGTTACATCCTATAAACATCTGTGGCTCTTTCAAGACATTGTTTAATTTTATCTTAATCAAAAGACTTCTTTAAAATGTGACTTTTGGGAATGCTTTTAGGTAGTATGACATTCATCATTTAATCTGTTTCTTTCTGCCAACTCAAGGCAAATGTATTTCATGCTTCCTAAAGCTGTCTAACATGCTACAGTGTACAGACCACATCGAGATTTCTATTCCATTGGATGTCTGCACAATCTATTTAGGTTCATGTCATGGCTTCCTACACTTCCCAACTATCAGCACAATCTCTCTAGAGGCAGTTTGCTGCCCTGAAAAGATAGACCATCCCATCCTAGGAGGCTAGTTCTTGTGCCTGAAATAAGCCAACACTCTTTGCTTCTGCTCTCATTATCAAGAGCTTTGGATGGCTGCAAATAGACAATAGATGTTAACAGTACCTTTGGCTAAAACTCCAAGTTCTAACATGCTTGGCTCAGAGGAAAAAGGTTTATCAGATCCTCAAAAAGGAATATTCATTTGGCATATTAAGAAACTGAAGCCAGGGGGGCAGCAGATGGCATGGATTTTAAGGTGACTGAATCCTACATAGCCAAGTGTGAGGTTCAAGTCCCGGACCTGGCAGCTTGAAAATCATGCCAGGCATGTGTGCTTGCAAGTTCAAAGTCCCATGAGGAGAATGGAGGAGAAGGGATTGCGTTACCAATGCCACTGAGGGGTGATTTCTCACTTTCTTTTTCTCTCTCTGTCTCTCTCCAGGGATCACAAGTGCCCCACAGCAAATTTTAAAAAGAAAGAAAGAATGAAAATAAAAGAAACTGAAGACAGTTAGTATGAAAAAGACATCTCTCCCCAAAGAGCTAGGTATTCAAGGTACAGTCCTGAGCCTAAGGAACCCTAGCTCTCAAGGGATACAGGGGAAAAAAAAATCCCATCTGCTATCCTCTGTGTAAAAGATAGCAGGGCTAAGTGAGAAAATTGAGCAGAAATAAGTATCTCAACAACAACCACACACAAAACTAAACACCACATGTTTAACATCACCTGTAAGCATACTGAAAAATGAAATAAAATCCATCAGATAGAAGATTCCAAGAGATGAGATTTGGACATCTCCTTGGCCCTGCCATGGTGGAAGCAACATAAAGAGATGAACTAATATTTTATGCCTAGGTATATTGTCCCAGAATGGTTCTGAGTGCTTTATACATTCAATGTTTCCAACATTACCTCTATGTTTTCTCCTCTGCTATACAGGGGGAAAAAGAAGCTCAATACTTGGGGCTGGCAGGTGGCATGGTTGTTAAGGTGTTGGACTCCTACATGGCTGACTGCAGTTTGAGTCCTGAACCTGGTGGCTTACTTTGTCACTCACTCTTGTGAGTTCTCTCTTTCTGACTAAAAAAAGGAAAAAAATGAAAATAATGATAAATATAGTTAAATAAATAAATCTTTAAAAGAAAAAAGAAGAAGAAGCTCAATACGATTTAGATAAGCCAGGCAACCCATTTCTCTGATAAACTTAGGTTTGGGTAGTAGTGAATTTAGTTCCTTTGTCTTTAAAATGAACTTGGATTAGACCATCTCTGTGGTTTTCTCTAGCTAGAAAGGTGTATGATTATGTAAGCTGTTTTCATCATTTGAAGGTAGTGCATATGAAAGCTTACATAAGTCATTATTTCAAAAAATGTTAATACAATTTGAAAAACAGGGTTGATTGGTCAACTAACTTAGAGAAGCAAGGGATGCTTTTTTTTCTCTTGAAAAGATTCACAATGCAAATGAATATAGGAAGAAATATGAGGAATTTTGCTGTAAGGGAAAGGATTTAACTTTGTTTATCTAGCACCGCCTAAGCAATTAACAACAGAGCTATTTTTAAAGTAATATTTATTAATTTTTTGCATGACTGTGCCATAGAGAATATTTTCCAAAATTGGATCGAAGTCTTATTTTGCTTAATAATGTAAAGCAAGTAATTTGGATAAATTAGGTGAAGAAACCTAAAACATGTATTGGATCAGTCAACACAGTTCCTCTACTCAATCTCAATAGCATAACTGGGATATGACTTGGACATTAGTGGTCTATACTGAGGGATTTCTTCTTTTGGACTGAACTTGTAGCTTGAAGCAGTCCTGGTGGTTGCTGACAGAGAGAGGTAATAATGATACTTCTGTGTTATTTAGTGCTCTAGGTCTAATATTCTTTCTCCCTCTCAGCTCAAATTTGGCTGGCATTTGATGATAGATGCTTTATTGTTTTGCAGTTTCCAGATCTTGGTATTTTTTATTTGTTAGCTTGGCCATTCACATGGATTATAAGCTTCTTCTTGGACTCACAGTCTTCTCCTGAAATGTTTACTTGTGAATTGTCTCAATAAATGTAATGTCAATCACCAGGTCAGTTGATGTAATCCATGTAAGTAAAAGTATGGAAGTGCAGAATTTAAGAAACACATAGGCAGACTCTTTCCCAGTTATGCTAACACCTGACAACAACATCATTTCCTCCTTTTGTAATCTCTCAAAAGGAGGCAGGCTGACTCCCTTTTATCAGTGCTATGAAAGTACAGAACAACAGATTTAAGTTGAACTGAGTAGCCAGTGTATGAAAGAGAATCCTGATAGAGTTCATATCATACTTACTATTAATAATGTAGTCACCATTTTACACTAATGGAGAAACCATAATTATGACCCAAACATGGAACCCCAAAACGTCATCCCTTGGTAGTCCCTGGACATCTGAAACAAATGCTAGGATGAAAATTTACTGAGTTCACTGCAACGTGTTTTGCAAGACAGCCAAAGCACATTCTGAAGTATTTATTATCTTTTGTTTCTTTTCTTTTGAATTAGTACCCACTGTATGTATATGAGTCATATGTGAATGTGTGTGAAAATCAAAGTTATGGAATGTTTGCTTTATTCTGACATGGAAAATAGACCTGGAAGGATAAAAATATATAAAACATAATTTATGTATATACATCTCTCTACCTATCAACTCTCAATCTATATCTATTAGCTATATCCATTCATTCATTCATCCATCTATCTACTCATCCACCCACCTATTTTTGCAGGTAGGAGATGAGGTCACTGGAAGTTAGTTAACTACACTACACTATGATCTTTGCACACATGGATTATCAGCACAGAGGCACAAAACTCACACACACTACCTTCGATAATGGTATGGAGTATGGAGTCAGGAATTGGCAATGAAGAAGCCTACATGCTTTTTCTCTCACATATTTTGATCCATTTTTCTTTTTCTTTTCTTTTTTTTTTTTTTTTTTTGAGAGGTTTTTGTTATAGGGCGTGTGAGCTCGCAAGACAGAGAGAGAGACAGAGAGATAGAAAGCGAGAAATCACCCCCTGGGGGGATGGCCACGCCGCAATCCCTTCTCCTCCATTCTCCTCTCAGGATCTTGGGCACGCATGCACACGCGCCCGGCGTGAGTTTAAGCCACCAGGTCCGGGACTCGAACCGCGGTCGACTACATGGGAGTCCAGCGACATAGCCATTATGCTAACTGCTGGTCCCTGATCCATTTTTCTGTATGTCTGAGCATAGATCATTACCAACTATAGAGTATAAGGAAAGAGGAAAGAAAAAGAGGAGAAAAATCGAAGGAGCAAAAGAAATTTAAGGATAAAGGAATGTGGAACGTGGATGTTGAATGATGACTCTGTAATAGTGGACAGAGCGTGAGAGTACGGGGATGGCTGAACCTCCTGCTAAAGTAGTATGGCCCTTACTTTCTATCTTCCTCATCACTATGATTTCACACCAAATGCTAGTTTGTGATATCACTTGGTGTTTAGTTTTTTGTTTTGTTTGTTTATTTCTTTATCTCTTATTTATTTATTTATTTATTTTGAGGTGTTTGCCATAGGGTGCATGCACTTGCCAGAGGGATACCAAGACAGACAGTGAGAGGGAAAGTACGAAATCACCCCCCAAGGGAAATGATCATCCACCATCCCTTCCCTTCCATTCTTTTCCTAGAATTTTAGGCACACACACACACAGACCCCTGACATGAGCTTCAAGTTGCTGAATCCAGGTCTCAAACCACAGTCAGCCATGTAAGAATCCAGTGTCTCAACCACTACACCACCTGCTGGCCCATATTTTTCTATTTCTTTGATCTCAAAGATAAAACCATCGTATAGGCTTGCCTGACAAGACATGCTTGATCATCAGGAAGAGTACCAATGCTACTATTCCTTCCTCTCATAGGGAGGATGCTGGGACACATCAGAATGAAGGAACTCTTCTTTTTTATTTATTTATTTATTTTTTTTGGAGAGGTTTTTCCTATAGGGCCCATGCGCTTGCCAGAAAGACAGACAGAGGCAGAGAGACAGAAAGTGAGAAATCACCCCCCAGGGGGGATGGCCATGCCACAATCCCTTCTCCTCCATTTTCCTCTTGGGATCTTGGGCACACATGTACACACGCCTGGCATGAGTTTAAGCCACTGGGTCCGGGACTCGAACCACAGTCCACTACATGGGAATCCAGCGACATAGCCATTATGCTAGCTGCTGGTCCCTAAGGGACTTTTTTTTTTAATAATTTACAGGGCTAAGAAAATCCTGAGCTTTTACTTATATAAAATTAAAGATTAATATTTTTTTTTTACCTGGTATGGATTGTAAAGCTTTTTGAGCACAGACAATAAGTAGTATCCTAGAAAAATGATTGGGCCAGCTATGTGGTGTAGTGGTTAATGAAGTTAGATCCCACATGGCCGACTGCAAAGTTTGAGCCTTGAACTCAGACTTGAAAACCATGATAGTCGTGTGTATATAAAAGCTCAAAATTCCAAGAAGAGAATAAAGCAAAAGGGATTGTGATATGGTCATCCCCTCTGAGGTATATTTTTCACTTTCCCTCTCCTTCTCTCTCCCAGGTAAGTATAAAATCTTGCTTGAAAAAAATACTTCATACAGTGTTAGGAAAAATTAAATAAAGACATACGGCAACATACTTTCCTGGGTTGTAGCTAAAACAAATGAAAAAACACACAAAAAATTATTTTGTAAAAGGACAATGTTAGTGAAACTGAAATAATATAGAAGATATAGCTAATTCAAACAAAAATGAAAAAAATGATCGAAGATTGGGGTACTTTCTAATGACCTCCATTTTTAAACAACACAGCAGAATGTGTTGTTTTGTTTTATATAACTCTTATTTTATAATATTAAGGATGGCATATGGTGGATGTGTAATGACTACAAGGAAGTAGTCATTAGGACATTATCTTTTTCTTATTCTACTTAAAGTCGATCATCCGTATACCTGAAAAAAAAGGTCAAAATTATTTTAATTACAGGGCCAGCAGATGGCATAATGGCTACGTCACTGGACTCCCATGTAGTCGACCACAGTTTGAGTCCCAGACCCGGTGTCTTAAACTCACTCCAGGCGCATGTGCATGTGTGACCAAGATCCCAAGAGAAGAATGAAGGAGAAGGGATTGTGGCATGGCCATCATCCCTGGGGGTGATTTCTCCCTTTCTGTCTCTATCTGTCTTTCTTTCTGGCAAGTACACACACCCTACAGGAAAAAAAAAAAAAAAAAAAAGAAAAAACAAAACAAAACAAAAAAATCTCTCAAAAAAATTAAAAATTATTTCAATTTCACTTCAGTGGTAAGATCATTCTACATAGCAGAAATCACTGGTGTTTTATTTATTATATCACTGAGTATGCTGCATATTATTTCTATTAATTTATTTCTTTAACAATATTCAGTAATAAAAAATACTATAATAAATAATACATAGAATAAACTGTACAATTAATATATATAATGATGACATAATCATATTGCTTACTCATTATTATTATTACTACGCTATTTATATGACCATTTTATTTATTAATTAAATCACCTGCTGTGTTTCATAAATAATTTAAGATAGACATATGTACATCATACAGAATTATTATTTTTCAAGTGGGTAGGGTAGTAATGTTGGATCAACGAAAAAAATAAGCTTTGGAGCCATAGTACTGAAGATGAGCTCATAAAATGCAGGCCACAATGGCACAGACTTTGATATTAAATGGCCGCAAATTTGAAGCAAAATTCCTAATGAAGGTGAGTAAGAAACAGTTAGTTAAATGATTCTGAGATTTCACGAGAGGAAAAAGCAATTACACACGTAGGAGAGAAACATCTGTTTCCAGTTCATTGGAACATTCCCCCCATGGATGTACTAAAAAAGATAGCATGCAACACAGTAAAGATTCACAAGAGCATCCTCCCCAGGAACATAGCAGAGGTTTACATTGCACCACTCAAGGTAAGGCCATGGCAAATGCCCAAGAGCAAGTTTACAGCACAAGTGCTTCGATAGAGGCAGGTTGGGGGAGGGAGACACTTTGTTGGCAGGCTAAAGAGTGCTGTTCAGCAAGGCAGCTTCTCCCAGTCTAACATAGACTAGATTTTAGATGGACGAGCTTTTAGGATGAACGACATACTCCTCAGGCAATATTCCATATATTTCTTTCAACGAATCTTTCTTGTAATGAACCATTTAATAAATAATGAACATGAGTTAGTTACAGGTTAGACTCCCTGAAAATAGCTGGAATACAGCTATTTTATGCTCCTGACTTAATGCAGAAGCATGTGTTTTAACAGGATTTACAATCGCTTATGAAAGCTGACGAGCCTGACAAGAATATATAGCTGTGTGCATAGCTGCATGCCTAGCTCACTTAATGAGGACAAAGGGAAGGAGAGACTACATTCTCCTGAAATAGCAACGTGGGAACCCTTCCTGCTTACAGATTAATGTTCCTACAAGGATGCAAAGTTCTGTTCCATAGCAGAATACAGCAGTGGTAATATTTTTAAAAGTAGCTATGACTGAAAACAACCCTAAGTTTTACAAAACAAACAAAAAGCAACAAGAAAGTCCATAGCAATTCACCATGAACACTTCATTTTAGAAGCTCCTATTGCTCAGGATCAATGGGTTGCAAAATACATGTCGAAATAACTGAGAGCTTTAAGTCTCTAAATACATTTGCTAACCCAACACATTCAGCTAAATGTTGGGGGACATAGCCAAACTTAATAAAGGTAGAACAATTAACCTCTAACTTTTCATTGTGATAATGAGGATGATTTTGGCCAAGTCTATTTTTTATTTATTTATTTTTATAGCGTAGATAGAGGAAAGAGAGAGGGAGATAAAAGTCGTTTCTTTTGACAGGATCTCCTTGTTACAATCTTCCTTCCCCAGCCTCCTAGTTAATTAGGATTACAGGCATGTCCCACCACAGTCTGGTATATTTAGGTTGGTCCTAGCCTTACAGTATTGTGGATGGGCCTCAACAATTTCTTCATCCCGCTCTTGGTCTATATCCACACACAATCAAGCCAAAATAGATGAATGTCTTAAACTCTCTTCTCTCTAGTAGATGCAGGAGAAAGACCAGGGAAAAAACTCTTTTCACCCCTAAGTTTTATGAAGTTATCAGTGTATACATGAATATTAGGAAACATTAAAAGAAAAAGGAGGAGGACCAAGTTCTTGTCTTAACTCTTCGGAAATAGCCATGTCTTAGACTTTAATTATTGATTGTCATGGTGTTAAACAGCATGTTCTTTTTTTTTTTTTTTTTTTTTTTTTTTTTTTTTTTTGAGAGGTTTTTGCTATAGGGTGCGTGCACTCACCAGAGAGAGAGAGAGACATAGAGACAGAAAGCGAGAAATCACCCCCCAGGGGGGATGGTCACGCCGCAATCCCTTCTCCTCCATTCTCCTCTCGGGATCTTGGGCACTCACGCACACGCGCCCGGCATGAGTTCTGAGCCACCGGGTCCAGGACTCGAACTGCAGTCGACTATTATGCTAACTGCTGGTTCCCAACAGCATGTTCTTAAAGAAACCAATGATGGAGGATTCTCACCAGCATAACGTGACCTACAATATATCTATCCAAATTATTTAAAAATGTGGTTGCCTTTTTTTACCTACAGAAAAACCTTCACCAAAATCTTCATTTTGTGCCATGATATCATCAAACTGTTCCCTCTTTTCTGGAGTACCCACTCCCATACTCTCTGCCTGGCAGACATATTCATGGGACCAGCAGATGGAATAATGGTTTTATGCTAGACTCCCATGTATTCAACCTTGGTTCGAGTCCCGGACCTGGTGGTTTAAAACTCATGCCAGGTGAATATATGTGCATGCCCAAAATCCTAAGAGAGAATGAAGGAGAAGAGATTGTGGCATGGTACTCTCCCCTGGGGCAGGGAGGTGAGTTCTCATTTTCTGTCTGTCTTTCTGTCTGTCTGGTTAGCACACATTCCCTATAGCAAAAATCTATTGAAAAATAAAAAAGATGTATTCAGACATCTTTTGTTCCAGAAATATACTTTCCACCATCCCTCAGCCTTCTGAAAATATATTAATTCTGTGTTTGGAGCAAAAATTTTAAAAGGGCTCCTTAATTTTCCTAATAGCAAAATCAATAGATTCCTAGTAACAAAGAGGTGGCCCATTCAGTGAAGCCTTTCTGATTATAATTATATTAGACTGCTCTGTTTCAGTTATAGCCACATCTAAATCAAATCATACTTTCACAATGCATTATAAGCTATGCTTAAATTAGGACCAACACCTCATCACTTTATATCAAGACACTGTGTAGTGCTCAAGGTATAAGTGTGGATAATATAAATACAAGGGACAATGAAATTCAGGAAAAGAATATGTAGTCTGTCTTTGGGTAATCTGTTATGCATTTTTGTGCCATATACTTTTTGCATAGTCAGGCAGCCTGGTAATATTCAACAATTCATAGTATAATTCTGTCTCTTCATGTTTCAGTTGTATTTATCCTAAAGGCTCATTTCCTTGAGTGTCCTCCAGCTGGAATTCAGAATTTTAAATGAAAATTTAGCAAGAAAACTCCAGCAGTCAAGAAGAAATGTCTTTTATTTATTTATTTTTTTAGAAGAGGACTGCTAGGCAGATTAATGAAATGCAGTAACATGGATATTAGTTGTTAATAATGGTATAGCACTTAGTCTATTGCATGTCATCTATCACCCATTGGTTTTGATTGATGGCATATACAGAGCCTAATATGATGTGCATTGAACACTTCCCCTACAGGATTAAAACACTGACACCTTGTGAATAAAAAGCATTTTATATTTCAGTAAGGATGTTTCCATTGTGATTCATTACAGGTAAAGCATCATTTCCATAATAGGGAATCAAAACTATGTACCATTCTGCATTAGATGTTCTTCCATATGTGCTGCCTCTGCAGTACTTCTTGTACACATACATGCTGTACTTTTATTAAAACAAATCATTATTTGAGCCCAACTGCTCCTGGTAGCAAACAGCTATTTACAGAGCGTGTCTGCAAGCATTCCTTCACAGTCCAACGATGCCACCAAGGGTGATGTTTCCTGTAGAAGTAACTAGAAACTGATCTATTGTCTTCTGAGGAGAGAGGGAAGAAGTCTGGAAAAGGAGGTACTGATTAGTATGCACTTAATTCAACAAAAAGATAACAGGCTGAAAATATAAAATAGGGCTGTTAGGTTTAGGTAAATTCGGAGATGACAGGTCTATTACAGCAACGCAGCTGGACAAACAATCCTAATATAGATACTAATAGGCACAGAAACATCCTCAGACACATAAGGCAATATTTTCATTTTTTGGTTAACCCTTTTAAAAGTACTAGAGGAAAACTATATTCTTTTTCTGGTTCGTCTGACTTAAGGCAAAAGGGAAAATATCAGAAAATAAAGTATCAAAGGAAAACTATTTATGAAGGAACGTTTCATAAATAACCAATAAAGTACCAGGCACATGGGCTGGCTTAAATACCATAAAATGTTGAAGTTGTACGTGAAGTGAAAAAAACTCATTCTGTCCCAATTTTTCCCCCGTTTTATAATTGAAGGAAGTACAATCAGAAAAGTCAAATTGTTGTTTAATGCTACAAACCTAGCTAGAATTAGAAATGGAACAATAATGTAGACTTTCTGGTAGTGCTCTTCCTACAGCAGCAAAGCTCCATTTGTCAATATTAATAGGCATGAAAATAATCTGGCTAGAGAATAGAAATATCAGAATAATACCTATATATATATATATATATATATATATATATATATATATATCAAATACATTTTTCCTTTTGTTTAAATGCCTTTTGTTTTTCTTTGTTTGAGGGCGCATGTGCTTGCCAGAAAGACAGAGAGAGGGAGAGGTAAAAGCACCTCCCAGGGAGTATGGTCACCCTGCAATTTCTTCTCCCCAGTGTCTCTCTCCTTTCTGGATTATAGGCACGTACACACACACACATATGGCTGGTATGTTTCTTAAGCCACTGGTTCTAGAAGTCAACCTGCACAGGTGGCCATGTGGGATCTGGTTGCCTTAACCACCGGCCATGGAGCTGGCTCCCCAAATACTTTTTAAGTATAAGGAATTTAATAATGAGTCCAAAGGAAACATCAGTAATTGTGGCTAATATAAACCATTATGCACAGCTGCTTTGACAAATTTCCAGAGAGGAAAACGTTTTCAGGAAACTACCATAAGGCTTTGTTTTATACTCATTTCTTACTCATTTTGACTGAAGTTGTTCCTTGTAAAACACAAGTAGATATGGAGAAGACACTAAACCGTATCTACCAGCATAAGGGCCACTTCAAGATTGATGTAAGATCCAGGCATACTTCAGAGATTAGATAATCTATTCCATATCACATTATACGTATTTTTTAATTGAGAGAGAGAGGGAGAAAGCATTCCCCAACAATGGAGTGTGGTCATGCCTCAATTCTTTCTCCTTCATTTCTCCGTCCTGTCAAGATCTGAGCACACACATGCACCCATTATGTTTCTCAAGCTGCTAGGGCTGAGATTCAAACAACTGTCAGCCATACGGAATCCAGCTCCCTTACCCACTAGGCTACAGGCTGATCCCACCATGCATATTGGAATGCAGTCATCTGCTACATTAGAGAAAAAGTATTATGAAAATATCAGCTTTGGAAAATTTTTGGCTACTGTTAACTCATTCAATTAACAATTGTCTGTGAATTCCAAGGAGTACAGGCTGCTTCTAATTGCACCAATAGGCTGCTAGAATTAGATGCTACACTGTGAAGGTTCACTGTAGCAACTACACCATAAGCAGCTTTGTAGGTGACTCAGGATAGCATCAAGACAAAATCTAGAACCATCACTAGTGTGCCAACTGAATATTTACACTCTGACCAAACAAAGCGTTCAGGACTCTTGAGCCTCCTTGAGCTGACAGGAATGCAGTGCCTTCATGTAGGCTGCTCTTCTCAGAGCTGTGCTCAGGCGATGCTGGTGGAGAAGACAGGCTTAGTGCTGTTGGTACAAATAGGCATCGTGAGTAGCCAAGAACATTCCTCAGAATTGGGTTTAATTTGTCATGAAGATGTTCTCTCTGGACAGCTTTGCCATTGGCCACGCCAACCTCCTGCACGTTGTGTCTTCACTCTTGGCTTGGAATATGGTGTTGCCGTCCACGTGATGGAGATGGGAGGTTGGCCTGCCGTTTTCGCTTCCATTCATTCAGCATGGAATTTGTGACAAGTAGCAGAAGTCCCTCACTGCAGGACGGGCTCCATGCACCCAAAGAGCTTGTGGTCAGCTTACTAGTGCCATTTGAGGGACGTTCACACCCACAACTGACCAAGTGCACCTCTATATGAGATGCCATAATATTGGGAGGTCTGCCCTTCTGTATACGTTTTTGTGTGTGATATTGGCATACAAAGTACTTGCAGGGGCTATGAAATTAGTTGGCTGTCACAAAGGAACATAAAATGCAGTCCTTTGGGGATTGGGTATAGGTGGAATTGGTAAATAAAAATGGGGTATGAGATGGAGAGGTTGCAATTACAAGGGGACCATGTCAAGGCTTGGGGTGCTGAGTAGCATTGGATTGGAGTTATAATAATGATGGGGTGACTTTCATCTTAGTCATGTTTCCGGAAACTTTTATTTTCCAAGTTTCCATGATCTCTCACCCTTTGAATCTTGCGTCTTTCAAATGTGCTTGGCGTTTAGTACCTTTGCTTTTTGCAGAGATAGTCAGGAAAACCTTCTCTGAGAAGATGTCTTTGAGTAAATTCTAAGTAGTAATAATAATAATAATAATAATAATAATAATAATAATAAAAAGGCCAGATACCTGAAAATATGGGGAAATATCAGCCATTGTAAAAGAAAAACTCCCAAGGCCCAGAGATGGGAATGTACTTAATAGTATCGCAGGATTAAGAAGTGAGCAAATGAAAGTGTATAAAAAGATGAGGTCAGAGAAGGAGTTGGGAGCCAGATCCCATAGGGCACTTTGGGCCATAAAAAGAAATTCAGACTTTATTCTCAGTGAATGGGAAACCATGAGAGAATTTTAAATTAGAATGGAAGAATGTGTCTCATGTTTTTAAAAGCACTATCTGACTACTGTGTGGAGAATGTGGCCGGAAGGAAGTGGGGAGGCCAGGGAAAATGTAACTGCTAAGGTCCTGACAAGAGATTAGGGACATAGGATAAAAAAATGAAATGTATTTCTTTTGCGACTGAGTGAGAGAGCATGTAGACAGATGGAGAGAAAGAGAGGGGCATGTTTAACAGGGTCTTGCCACATCGAAATCCTTCTGCCCCAGCCTCTCACTCGGCAAGGCTTCTGGACTTGGTGAGACCGGGTTGGGGACCAAACGCTGGTCTCCCTGATGGGCTCGTCCACTGTGCAGCAGGGCCATCCTGCTTTGGCTGCTGGGGCTGGGCTGCCAATAAAGGAAACGTCTTGGGAACAAGAGGCCTGCAAGATTTATTGACGTGAAAAATGTAGATATGGGGAATGAGAAAACAACAACAAAAAATGTGACTGACCCCTAGGTTTGTGGCTGAATTGCTGGATGTCTGATTGGTATTTTCACTTACATAGAGAGGACAGATGGTGGGTGGGAGAAAGTGGAGAGATCGAATGAAGAGTTCTGTTAGATCCTTTTCGTCCAAAAGGGCTACTAAACAGCAAGGGGGGGTTGAGTTGGCAGAAAACAAGCAGTCATGCCTGTTTGGGAATGTAGCTTTGTCTCAATGCAATGGATTTAATTGGGAATAATTGGGGCACAGGAATTAATACATTTCATGTTTTCTTATGTATGATTTTGTTCATACAGAACACTAGATACATGTAGAAAACTTCACCCAGATGATCCAGGCTATGTAGAAACACAGGAACACACCCATACACACACATACACGGCTTGCATATAAACCTTGGGGTCATGTACTCACCCCACCACACACACCTGGAGTTAGGACAGTCCAGCCCATATCATAACCCCCTGCCACTACTTCATCGTGGCTCACTAGCTGTGACCTATGGGACAACCACTCCCCAAATCAAAAGGCAGCTTTTCCAAAATAAAGTGCCAGATTGATTGCAGTAATTACGTATTCCCAACTACAGAGCCTGTGCAACACTATGCTACCATCTTCATTTGTTTTCCAACTTTTTCACTCATCACTGATGAACTTTGGAGAATTGACGCTAACCCCAGTTTTCTCAGAAGCCTTATAGCTTTGGCTTGATTTTAGACAGTGTGATGTTTCTTAGAGCACACACGTAATGTTGTCGCAGAACTGCCGGTAAAAGTTCCCAGAGCTGGACGTGGGAATTTGGGGCTCTTGGACTTATACCTCCTTACATATTACTAGAGATGGGTACTGCTCACAGGCTGGGTTCCTCTTCATCCGGGCATCTTGGAGATGGGAAGGGCATCATCTGCACATACCAAGCATCTTGGAGACATAGAGCTCATCGTACATACCTACATTAGTACAGGACTGGGTATGAAGAGCTGCTTGGTAAGTGGCTAACTTCGCTGGTTCCAGATGGTATCTACTACCCTTCCAAACCTTAATTATGAATAAAAGGGTGTTTGCCTCAAGTTTGACTGAACCGCAGATTAATGTGGACATGACAGTCATTTTATTCTGAAAATATAGGCACAAGTGCTGGCTCTAATTTTTATTCACATTTCAGAGACTCTGTTAGCAGAATCCTGTGAAGTTCTCCAGAGTCTGGCCCCCTCCCTCCCAGCCTTCTGGAGGCTGCATGATGTCTGACCTCTGAGCTGATACCTCAGTCAGCCATTACTCCTTCTGACTGGAGTAGTCAGAATTCTAGCCCCCACATGCCCTGGACCTGCTTTCTCCATAAGTCCCCACAGTCTCTGCTTCTATATGGCACTTCAGGAGCGCAGTCAATTTAGAGAGTGGGATGGCTTGGTCAGGAAAAGGGGCAGTGATGCAGAACATATCGTGACTGCTTCAAAATCATGGTTCCCCTTTCTCTACCTCTCTGGACATCTTCATATAAAGGAAGACAGGAAGGGGATTCCGTCAATTAGTTTTGTTACAATTACTGCTTTTAGAAACACATGCAGCAAAATGGCTGGCACACCAGTGGGAAATCTTCACATCCTGGAAGATGAGACGTTAGGGCTTTTGTTTTGGCTGTGGGCCAGAACAAGCACATTATAGTTCCTGTCACAAGCAGGGGGAGGGGATAGGAGGCATGTAGATCAGGTCTTTGCTTATAATCCTTAAAGATTGCTTCCTAATGCCCTACCAATAAGCTACCTCACTCCTGAAGATTCTCCTTCTCGTACTTTCATAAAACATGCTAACTTCTCTGTTAGGAAATTGATAAATGCCAATAAACAAATGCAACCTTTCCCTGCCTCATAATCTACTTTTTTTTTTTTTTGAGAGTTTTTTGCTGTAGGGTATGTGCTCGCCAGAAAGACAGAGAGAGACAGAGAGACAGAAAGCAAGAAATCACTCCCCAGGGGGGATGGCCATGCCGCAATCTCTTCTCCTTCATTCTCCTCTTGGGATCTTGGGCACGCACGCACACGTGCCAGGTGCAAGTTTAAGCCACTGGGTCAGGGATTGGAACTGCAGTTGGCTACATGAGAGTCCAGTGACATAGCCATTACGCCAACTGCTGGTCCTGTGCCTCATAATCTACTTCTTAAGGCTTCTCAGCTACCTCCAGTACTCTTTTTTTTTTTTTTTCATTTTTTTAAATTTATTTCTTTTTTGTATATACATTCAATCGCATTGTTTAGCTTACAATGTGAGCATTTCAATATGTGAACATTTCTCCCCAGTCCCATGGAACAAAATATCTTCAACCGGTAACACCACACTTCCGCATCCCATCAACGTTCTACCTCCGTATCCCTTCTCCAAATGTCCTTCGTTAGGCCCCACTCCTCCACATACACCTCATCTGACAGTCACACCCATCTCTTGTGTTTGTAGAACCGTACTCTTGACAAACCTGGCCTAGCAAGCACTACCCCTGACTATCATGCAGATCCACCTGTGTCCAACATCCTCAGCCAATAGACTTCAGCAGCTGCCTTCCTGCTTCCCGCTGCCTTCCTGCTTTGGTACGTAAATTTCAGTGTGTGTAAATAATCACACTCCCATCCATTCACTTGAGGAAGGTTATTGTATTTCACATGCTGTTAAGAGCCCAGAGTGTCAAAGTCATGCTTTATAGCATCACCCCAGGCAAATACATCATTGTCAGAAGTCTAACTCCAATAAAACCTCTTTATGGGTGATAGATTTTATTTGTGAGTTTATGACAAATATCTGAAACATCAGGTATTCATGTTGTAATCTCCTTTTATGGGCTTTAGTTTCTCCCATGCTCAGAAAGAGCATGCACACCTATGCCTGGGATTTATAAAAGCTGAGACTTGGCTAATAATTCCCCTGGTAGCCTTGGGCATGTTGCTCATTTTCCCTGCGTTGCAGCTTTATAAAACCTACCTTGCTTGAATGGGATGATAATTAATTGGGCATTAATTCTAATGTTCTTTGTAGATTTGAAAGTGCCTATGTGGCCATCATTTTAGCTGCTTTATGAGTTTGGGTCCTTTTTTATTGTTTTTTTTTTTTTTCTGATTGCTTTTATTATTATTATTATTAATACATTAAAATTAACCCCTAAGTGAGAATGTCTCTAAAGTACTTCTCAGTTTTGAAGAGCGAATTTTCAGTTTGGCAATGGAAATTGACATGAAAATAAGCCAGCATTTGCATTAGTGGGATTTGCTGTATTTCTTTGTTCTCTAATACTAGAGGGTGAGAAAGCTGCCATGCACAGACAGGCTTGAAAGATAATCTGCAAAGGGCTTGCTCTAAGAAATGCTGAGTGAGTAATGTGTGTGATTGGGTGGGCATTATACTCCAGCACAATCTGGGGTGGGGAAACAGGTTCATTCTCATAGGGATGTAGTGAGGACTGTCTAGTCTCTGAGAAAAAGAGGTTCCTGATTGTGGACTGTTTTTTTTTTTTTTTTTTTTTTTCTTTTTTTGGAGAGGTTTTTGCTATAGGGCGCGTGCGCTCGCCAGACAGAGAGAGACAAAGAGACAGAAAGCGAGAAATCACCCCCCAGGGGGGATGTCCACGCTGCAATCCCTTCTCCTCCATTCTTCTCTCGAGATCTTGGGCACGCACACACGCACACGTGCCCTGCGTGAGTTTAAGCCACCGGGTCCGGGACTCGAACCCCGGTCTACTACGTGGGAGTCCAGCGATATAGCCATTACGCTAACTGCTGGTCCCCTGTCTTTCTGTGTTGGCTGAAGTTGAGTGTAGCCAAGAGTTCAGAGAGATGGGAGGCTCTTACTTTATATTTTCTCTGGAAAAACAAGTCAATGCACTAGAGGAATTCTTAAAGGTCAATGGATTTCTCAAAAGCAGACCTTTTCTTTTGTTTTTTTTCTTTAAAGGTTTTTGCCATAAGGCATATGAACTTACTTGAGAGAGACAGTGAGAGGAAAAGTGAGAAATCTACCTCCTGCCAGGGGGCATGGCTCTGCCACAATACCTTCTCCTCCATTCTTGTCTTAGGATTTGGGGCATGCACACACATGTGCCCAACATGATTTTCAAGCCCCTGAGTCCATGACTTGAACCACAGTTGGCCATTTGGGAGTCCAGCACCTCAACCACCATGCCACCTATTGGCCCCAAAAGTTGACCTTCTTAAGATGATGGATAGAATATTTCCCTTATACACTTGCCATTGGGATGAACTAGACCTGCAGGCAAGCCAGAGAGGCTTCTAGAAAGTGTTGAAACAGTTATGGAATCTGGTTCGCCCATGTATGTACTTTTATACTCTGAAGCACATTTTTATGAATTACCTCATCAGCTATATTCTCAGTAATTAAATAAAGAAAATACCATCTCTTCTAGTTTTGAAGTGAAAATAGAATGCCCTTAAATTTCAGATCATGTAATTTTTTAAACAATTATTTATTTCATTTTATTTAATTTATCCATTCATTTATTTTTAATTTGACCATAGAGTTACAGAGAGAGAGAGAGAGAAAGTGAGAAAGCAAGCCACCAGGTCTGGGACTTGAGCCAGCGTCTGCCATGTGGAAGTGTCCAGCACCTTAACCACCATGCCACCTGTTGGTCCCAAAACATGTATTTTTTTTTAAAGGGAAGATTTCTTTATTTCTGTTATTATTATTATTGTTATTATTTTTAATTTGCCATAGGGCAAACACACTCACCAGAGACAGAAAGAAAGTGAGAAAGCAAGCTGCCAGGTCCAGGATTTAAACAGTAATCAGTGGGAGTCTAGCACCTTTAACCATCGTGCCACCTGCTGGTCCCCCAAATTACGTATTAGTAAATAGAAGCAGGTATAAAGTTAATTATTTTAAGCTGAACTATCTAATGTGGTAAGAGGTATAAAAGGCATATACATTGCAAGAAGACTAGTCAATAATTAAATTAGATTTAGATGTGGTTCCAAACATATCTTGAGAAAATGACTGTACTCTTTGACTCAATGTAAAGAAAATTTCACTCAACAATTCTACTCCAACAGCAAAGATGCTGCCTTATTCCATCCGGGAAAGATTATATTAACTTTTTGTTGTTGTTGTTATTAGTTTGTTTTTCATTTTTAAAAAGAGTATAGGCACATGAGAGAGGGAGAGGGAGAGAGAAGCAGAGAGAGAGAGATCCTTAGCAAGTCACATCCTGCTACAACCTCCTTCTCCCAGCCCTCTGGCTCATTAGGATCTTGAGTGTGTGGTCTGGCAAGTTTCAGGTCAACCTGGACCCAAACCCACAGTTCGCCATGTAGCTTCCAGGACTGTGGAGAAGCGTGCTACCCTTGCACTGCTGAGGCTGGACCTAGGCTTTCCAATCTGAAACATCCATTTGTAAAAATTAGGTATTGAAAGTGTATATATATAATGTTTTTAAAGTTCAGTTATTTCTTCCATGGGCCAGAGAAACAGGGAAAGAGCACTCCCAATAGAGTCTCAACACCATGATCTACCCAATCTCAGCCAGCCTGGATCATGGGCACCAGTGTCCTATGCACTCAGGGAGGTTCCTGGAGGTGAACTCGGAACCTTCTCATGTGGGTCATGTCTTGCAGAGCATTTCATTTTATTACTGGGCCACAACCCAGCCCCTAAAGTATATATTTAATGGTTTAAATGTGACAAGCAAGAGTATCGATGATGACAAATAACTGCTCCTACATTTTACACATTCAAAAGTAAGCCTCATTTGATTGAACTTACTCCAACAGAAAAGTTCAAATGAATTTCAATGCTTAATCTGAAAACTGCGCAGTCATTGAAAACCTGTCAGTGTAGCTAAAACTGAAAATGCTGCATATTCAGACATGAGGTAATAAAGGTATCTAGTGATAAGATCAGGATAGATATGTATTATCCACAAAAAAATGAAAATTAATTTCTGCTATTTAATTCCCATATTTTGGCCATGTGTTAGATATTGAATAAACATTTTTAAAGATCTAAAACATGTTTTGTTATATTTGGTTCTACCTTTTTGTATGCTGGTATGAGGGGACTTCAGAAAGTTTGTGGAAAAATAGAATTAAAGTATATTTTTGCAAAATGATGTTTGAAATCTATGTATATTATTTTTATAATATGCACTTTTTGTTTAGAGGATTTGCCAGCTGCTGGCCCCAATATAATACACACTTTCTATGAACTTTTTGAGTGTCCCTTGTCTTATAGTAATCAAGTTGCATTTTTTAAAGTAAATTTTACTTTGAAGGTTGATTTTACTAAGAGAAATATGCATGTTGATACTGTCTATGAATTACATATAACTTTACCGTGTATTACATTGCTTTTTCAAAAGGGAATGCCATGCATGTCAGTCAGTACAGAGACATTAATCTCCCCGCTTCAACATTCAATATCTTTCCTATGTTTCCCCCAATCATTATTATTATTATTCTAATTATTTTTTATGATAAACATGATTTTTTTTTCCAATTATCAGATCATAAAGTTCCCAACAATAGGAAACGTAGACTGCACTCAGGGCTGGACCAAGGGTGGGTATCGTGCAGCCCCGCAAATGTAGGTGAATCTCCATGGAACACAGTTTCACTATTTGCTTTTTTGATGTGTAAAATGAAGAGATCTAAAACATGCTTGCTATTCAGAGGTCTAATATATATTCATATACACAGACACAGACACACACACACACACACACACACACATATATATATATATATATATAGAGAGAGAGAGAGAGAGAGAGAGAGAGAGAGAGAGAGATTTGCTATAGAGCACATGCTCTTGCTGGGAGAGACAGAGAGCGACAGAGGTAGAAGGCGAGAAATCACCCTGGGGGGATATGACCATGCTGTAATCCCTTCTCCTCCATTCTCTTCTCGGGATTTTGGGCACACACACACAACTACCTGGCATGAGTTTTAGGTTGCTGAGTCCAGGACTTGAACCATGGTCGACTATATGGGAGTCCAGTGATGTAACCATTACACCATCTTCTGGTCCCAAATTTTATTTATTATTATTATTATTATTTTAATTTGCTATAGGGAGAGGAAGAGAGAGAGAGAAGGCAAGCCACCAGGGCCAAGGCTCGAACCACATTTGGCCATGTGGGAGTCCAGTACCTTAACCACCATGCTACCTGCTGGCCCCAGAGTTCTATAATATATTTTAATAAATGAAAATAAGTACATGAGTAATTAGAAGTGGAGAGCAATATGTATACTGGCAGTTCTGTTGTACAAACAAAACTAAGTTCTTATTATGCTGTCCAGACTACCATAAAATGACAAGTATTGAGTAAAACCAAAGGGTGATAGGTTAAGAATGAAATGAGGGGACCAGCAGTTAGCGCAATGGCTATGTCGCTGGACTCCCATGTAGTTGACCATGGTTCAAGTCCTGGACCCAGTAGCTTAAACTCACACCGGGCACGTGTGCGTGTATGCCCAAGATCCCGAGAGGAGAATGGAGGAGAAGGGATTGCGGTGTGGCCTTCCCCCCGGGGGGTGATTTCTCGCTTTCTGTCTCTCTGTCTTTCTGGTGAGTGCACACGCCCTATAGCAAAAAAAAAAAAAAAAAAAAAAAAGAAAGAAGAAGAATGAAATGAGCTGGAGAGGAGCCAGCAAGTGTTGTGGTGGTTGGGGGGCTGGACTCCCACATGGCTGACCATAGCTAGAGTCCCAGACCTGGAGGCTAGCTTTCTTACTTTCCCTCTCTCTGTCTCTTACTCTGCCCCTCTCCAGTCCAATTAAATAAATAAATAAATAAATAAATAAGTTAAATAAAATAGTTCTTTAAAAAAGAAGAAGGAATGCGCAGCAAACTTGCGCTGTTAGACTGAGGTATGTGGCCAACGATGGGAAGCCAGGAGCTGAGTGCCGAGGAGCAAACTGTCATGAACTCCATCAATGGCGTCCTCCATGGCTCGTGACACTGTAGCTCACACACCTTGGGAACAGATAAAGCCCAGAGTACCAAAGCGGCTGCTCTGAACATGACTCAGATTAGGTTTCTTGACGATGGTTACATAGAAGGTCCTTTTTGCCCAAGCTGAGTGGGAAAGAAAAGAAGGCAACTGACAGCGAGGAAGGAAACCATGCTGAGAAGGAGCGCATGAAAGAAAATGTGCTTCATCTTAGCACACCATTTTAGGGTCCGCAGGATGCTCTGGGACTAAGCAGTGCTTTGGATGCAAGCCTAGGACACTTTGTGAGCCCTGATGTGACTCTTCACTCATCTCGCCTTTAGTGCACCAGCACCCCGCTATTGCCTGTGTCCCTGATTTTTTCTCTGAGTTCTCTGTCTATTCTCTAACCATCAAAAATCCTTGCCGACGTCCTATTTCCCCATTGAAATATCAGCCAAAATGTCACCTTCTCATGGGAGTTCTCTTCTGAGTGCTTAGGTCCATCCTAGGTCTCCAGAGATTTGTCCCTGAAAGTGTGGGACACTCGGGACCAGCAGTTGGCATAATGGCTTTGTTGCTGGACTCTCATGTAGTTGACTGTGGTTCAAGTCCCAGACCTGGTGGCTTATACTCACACCGGGCACGTGTGCGTGCGTGCCCAAGATACTGAGAGGAGAAGGGATTGCAGAGTGGCCATTACCCCTGGGAGGTTATTTCTCTCTTTTTGTCTCTCTGTCTCTGTCTTTCTGGCAAGCGCACGAGCCCTATAGCAAAAGCCTCTCAAAAAAAAAAAAAAAAAAAGGGATCGGGATCGACAGCATAATGGCTATGTCGCTGGACTCCCACATAGTCAACTGTGGTTCGAGTCTCGGACCCAGTGGCTTAAAACTCACGCTGGGCACGTGTGTGTGCATGACCAAGATTCCAAGAGGAGAATGGAGGAGAAGGGATTGCGGCATGGCCATCTCCCCTGGGGGGTGATTTATCGCTTTCTGTCTCTCTCTGTCTGTCTGGCGAGTGCACGCGCCCTATAGCAAATAAATAAATAAATAAATAAATAAATAAATAAATAAATATAATAATGATAAATAAAACAAAACTCTCCAAAAAAAAAAAAAAAAAGAAGAAGAAGAAAGTGGACCAGTAGCACCAGCTTAACCTGGGAAATAGCGAGAGACATAGGCCAAGCTCTAGATGTGTAAAACCAGAATAGGCATTTAAACAAGAACCCCCAGGGTAAAAATATTTACACGTGCACATTTGAGAGTACTGATTTAGACTCGCCTGGGCCCTTTCTTCCCCACAGTTATTGTTCCAAGCTAAGAAGGCCTGGGGAAATGCCTGTTGGTATTCCTGCTGCATGCTCCCAGCTGAGGGTGGAATGAATACGTGTTGCTCATGTGCCCTCTAGACAGTAGCTCTACGAAGGAAGGGACTTGTTTTCCTTTGCTGTCTTTGTATCTCCTGACTTAATGCATCACTGAGTATATTGTTACATGAGTGAATAAAAACACTTTGGGAGAAAAAGTCATGGACATTTTGGAGGGGTAAGTGTAACAGCACAGGTAACTGAGAAGAGTAGCCAGAGAAGGACAAGGAGCAGCAGGAGCTGTTGTGAGCCCAAAGCCCGCAGGAGTCTCTGTGAAAGCCAAGGGCTAAGAGACTCACGAGTCAACAGTGCCAGGAGCTCTCGTAGGTATTTCTTATTGCCTGAGAGTAAAAATGTCATTTCTCAGCTTTACATATACCCCTGATTTGACTCTAACCTACTTGTCCAGCCACTTGTTCCCATCACATCCTCTGTCCCATAGTTCAGATTCCTGGAAATTACAGTTGTCTTTCTGCAAATAGGGCCTACGTCTTTCATCCCCTGAACCTATGCATAACATTTTCCTCTACTGAACTAAGCTTCCTCACCCCACACATATGACCCAGTTCTCTCCTTCTTCTACCCAAGGACTCGTTCCTTAAGCATCTAGATGGAATATATGCTTTTCGTCCCCTGATTTGACCAAAACCACTCTATCTCATGACGCTTTCTCTTACCAAAATGAACTTGATTGGTAATTTTTTTGAACCTATTAGAATCAAATGATGGTCTTTCAGAAAAGTTTGAACCCTTTTCATAACTTCCCAGTACCTTCTGCAGTGTTTTGCGTATGTTTATTCCTCAGAATATTTCTCAAATTAGATTGAATAGAATCAGCTTAATGGAGCAAGTTTAAGACACACTGAACTCTACTAAAACCTTGAGACATCAGCAACTTCAGAGACTTCTTCACCTAATACTAAGACGGAACACATTAACTTTCTATGAGTGAGACTCATATGAAGACTAAACTATCACCACAAAATACATGTACTTGAAGATTTACTTAAAATTCCAAGCCAGGTAGAAGCACAATTGTAATTCAACTGGACCTACCTGGGAAAGGGCTTGGATTTGCCCTGAGAACGAGTCCCTGTGATCCAGGCTGGATGAGCCTACTGGTGAACTAAGACCTGGAGACCATGTTGGAGAAGTCTCCCTTTCTCTCTCTCTCTCTGAAAAAATAAATGAATAAACTTTTTAAAAAGGAATATCAATATACATATATCCCTACATATCTTATATGTGTCTTCTTTCACCATCCCTCCTCCAGAGAGCTTCCTTTATTTCCTCCAAAAACCCACAGGAGGGGTACTCTACTTAATATAAACTAAATTGAGAATTCTTTCCTCTTCCAACCTGAGGAATTCAGTGGCTCATTTTACTCCATGCGTTTGACAGTCTAAGGAATTAGATGTTGAGTGAAGACAATACAATTAAGAAACACAAAATAATCAATTGGTCAGAATGCAACCCCTTAACACAAAGCAGAGTGTGGGCACACATGGTGTATTAATGAATGCTCGGTTTCAGAAGCAAAGTGAAAATGAGAAAGGAAAGAATCTTGGTTGAAAAAAAAAATACTTTGTAAAATGTTAGGATAAATGAAATAAAGAAATAAGGCATATACCTTCCTGGGTTGTAACTAAAAGAAAACATTATTTTGTAAAAGGACAATATTTGTGCAACTGAAATAATATAGACGATACGGTCTGGAGCTGAAGAATATTACTGATAAACACAGATTTCTCTTTTGCATCTTGGAGGTGTTAGACATGAAAAGTTGCTTATGTTCTAGTTTTAAACTAGAAATTGTCCCAACAATTTCCTTAAACAAATTCACATCTGCTTGGTGACGTTTCATTGTTTTAAATACCTAGTAGTTGAAGATTGAGCAGCACAGAAGTCTTCTTGCTTTACTTCTGAAATCTATGGGAATATCTCACAGACTACTCTGTTTTGATCTTTTATTTGGTCCTTTCGCAATCACAGTAGCTCTGGAGGGCATGGCCAGATCACATCTGCTAATAGGTATTTGGATAAATGGAATCATAATCTTGCAAAAAGCAGATGCTGAAAGCATGCCTTTGTAACCAGACCTTTTCACTTTTCTCCTACTTAGCAGGGCTGAGTTTTCATCTCTAGTCACAAGCTGTGTGACTAGACTAAAAGATGCCCATGGCACTGCAGGACCAGAGCGTATGTGGTGGAGACCAGAACAGCATGTGGCTACCTCGGAACCATCTTCAAAGTTTATTTTTTCAGCTTTCTAGAGTTAGAGGGTGCTATAGTGTCACCATGAAAGAGGAAATTCTATTCTTTCCATTAAAATAATAATAATAAAAAATCCTAAAGGAACAAAAATGCAAGGTCTGTTTTGAAAAAGGATGTTGACATGTCACTAGATAGGCAGACTAGCATCCTTTGGGATGTATTGTAAATGGCAAAGATCACCAGGAGGAAATCTGTAAAAAGGTGTCATAAACAAAAGCTCTTTTGTTTGGTGAGATATTCATATACTGGCAGCTAAATCAGTTTCGATGTTTTTTTCCCTTTGTTCCAAATTCTGTCAGAAATTAAGAAAAGCTCATGAGAAATTCCATGCTGTTTTTCTCAAGAATTACATATTCGACCAATTTGGGCTGGAAACCACACTCTCTCCTGGGCAGTCTCCTGAAGGTAGCCTCCAACAAGGCAGAGTTGTCGGTACTTGATATACTTCAGAACAAAGAAACAGCAATGGAGAGTGAAAGTTCTGCCACTGAGGAGAAAAGGGAGCTTGGCAATCCGAGACAGCGTTCGTGGAAGAATTATGACTGCTTTTCAGAAGTATTGGACTGAGAAATAAAAACTCTGAGGAAAGATAAATAAATAAGTCATACTAGTCTTACACTGTGGTATTTGGCTTCATCAACATTTCAGCCTCATTACAAACAGTATAAATATGACCTCTCTGTTTGCTGGAAAATATAGTCCAAATGTAACAAGGCACACCTTTTCTTTGCTGGACTGAAGCAAAACACTATACTTCATTTTTCACCTCCCCCCCCCCCAAGGTCAGTACGAAAATCATCTACTGATTGTGGCATAAGGTATGAGAGAGAAGATTCTAGGTTATTCATGAAATAATTATACTGTAAAATGAAACAAAACAAAACAAAAAGTCTCTGTCCTTTGATTAAAAAAAAAGAAACTATTCAATACATCCAAAGAAAGCATTTTTGGGGTTTGCTTTAGAATGTGAGCATGGTTGTTTGCAGAGAGATTCAGTGTTGTACCCTTAGGAGACAAAGCATCACCATGAAAAGAACATGGGCTGCAGAATGAGAAACTACTTGCTTTATGTCAGGGCCACCTACACTAACAGAGGAGAAATCAATACCACCATCATCGTGAACTGTCTACCCACATGGAATAGAACAATGCCATGAAGCATAGCATCACTGTTTCTGTAGGCTACTTTTTAAAAAAAGTCTAAAAAAATATTCTCTAGTCTGAATAATGGCAATCGATGCCTTCATTCAGTCAATAGATATTTACTGGAGTACAAATGGAATGTATAGAGAGAATATATGAGATAAATGGTTTCATTTGCAGAGTTCCAAATTCCATACCTGGGTTCAGTTTTTTGGCCACAGTTAATATTGTCACAAGCTTCCAGTGGGATTCTATTTGGAATATGATGTGGCATGATTGCTGGGGAGATGACTGGAGCAGCCATTTTGGATACTTACCCTTTCTCTGTAACGTTCCAGCTAATTTAGGTATGAGGGTATTTTCTCCCTACACATCGGTGAATTCAACAATGACATATAAAATTCATTTATCTGGTGAATAACAAACAGCTAATCCAAAAAAGGAAGATAAATAAATAATGAGGAAAAAATAAAGCCACATATACATATGAGTGGAGACAATCATTATAAAAGTTTCAATACTATAAATTGCTTCCTTCTTACTAAATGTGTATGGTAAAATATTTAAATCATTGTTCTGTTAGCGAAGTGGAGTAGAAATAGAATGCTGGATGTGAACAGTTAACTACAATCTCAGGAGCAATAAACAAATGACTCGATTTGCAAAAATGCGCTCAGAGAAATTATTATAGAAATATTCATGTGATTCAGCAACATTTTCATAAACCAATAATCTGTAAAACCTTTTCAGCTTGATAAAAACTTTCAAAATCCAATTTAAGAAATGATTTATTCAGAGGTCCAGAAGATAAGGGTGTAGTTTTTAGCAAGTCAGGCAAATTAATAGAACAGTTGAAAGAAAAGTGGAAACCCACTAATTTCTTTAGATGGTATAACTTAAAACAAGCTTATGAGATATATGATAAGAAGAAGAAACTGCAGTAGTTGGTGACTATTTTTTGCACAGTTTTAGAATTAGACAATATAATCTTAGCTGAGCACTTGAGATCAGCTCTTCTTAGGCACTCCCATGATCTGGAATTGTTTTTGAAATAACAGGAAAAGGCAGGAAACCCCATCTGCTTCTAATTCAAGTTTCCAAATAAACTTTTGTGCCCTAACTCCATAAAAAGAAAGACAAGTTAAAAGGTTACTAATTTGAGGGAGAACACTCTAAAAGGCAAAGTCTCCTTTCTTTTAGAACGCTGGGGACCTTGTAGCCCTGTACCTGGCTAGTGGAGCAATATGGGAAGGGAGCCTGTTTTTAATGAACATTACAGGTCATTCTAGAAGTACATGGTTCCTGATAGGTTGTTAAAATTACCTTGAGGGGCCAACAGATGGCATAGCAGTTATGTTGCTGGACATGGCTGACCATATATATATATATATATATATATATATATATATATATATATATGTAAATATATGGAATATATTTTTCTATTTCCATGTATATTTATTTTTCTCCATGAGAGAAAGACACAGTGAAAAAAGACCCAGAAACAGGGGAATAGCACCTCAACAGAGTTCCCATGCCACAATCCACCCACACTCTCAGCTGTCCTAGATTATAGGCAGGTAAACATCTGCTGTGCTCAGCAGAGGCCCACGATGCAAACTTTCCCATGTGATTTCAATCATACCATCATTTTGTACCACTGCTGAACCAGAAAAATAAACTATATTTTAAGTAATAATAGAGAAATTAGTATTTAGACTGTATTCTGAGAAAGCACTGATGCCTATGCAAGAACTAAATAGACCGTGAATGAAACATCATAGTGCATCCGTACGATGTACTTTTACACACAATGGTGTTAGGAAGGCTTCATCTAACATGGGTCATTACTGAGTAAAGTTCCAAATTCTGTCATTCTAGACAGAATATCTAAAACCTGTCACATTCATTAGTTTTCTGACAAAGAAGAGTATGATTAAAACTAGTGCTAATTTGACTCCCC
Source organism: Tupaia tana (assembly GCA_026018925.1). Taxonomy (NCBI): domain Eukaryota; kingdom Metazoa; phylum Chordata; class Mammalia; order Scandentia; family Tupaiidae; genus Tupaia; species Tupaia tana. The sequence goes on from JAKSZU010000016.1 coordinate 36,051,264, forward strand.
AGTTGTAGTGTGTGTTTATTTTGCTGTAACAATAGATTTACTGAAGAAAAATTTGGGGAGAAAGAAAATAGAATAAAGATAAAATAATAGTCATAATTTTTTTATCACAAGATACCAACTATTTATATTCTCTATAATTTTCTAATTTTTATGTCTATTTCTAAATATATACAGATATTTATATGAACACACTTTTTTTTAAAGAGATCTTTACTATGGGGCACATGTGCTTACCAGAGAGACAGAGAGAAATGGAGAGACAGAAAGTGAGAAGTCACTCCTCAAGGGAGATGGCTTTGCCTCAATTCCTTCTCCTCTATTATCCTCTCGTGATTTCGTACACACACACACACAAACACCTAGTGTGAGTTTCAGGCTGCTGGGTCTGGGCCTTGAACTACAATCGGCAATGTCGGAGTCCAGCCACGTAACCATTTTGCCATCTTCTGGTCCCTATATAAACACATTTTTAAGCAAATTCTATTATGTTGTGTCACAGCTTGGTTTTCTTCTTTTTAAAAATGTAATTTTTATAAATTTTTATTTTTATTTATTTATTTTTTGAGAGGTTTTTGCTATAGGGCACATGCGCTCACCAGAAAGACAGAGAGAGATAGAGAGACAGAAAGCGAGAAATCATCCCCCCCAGGGGTGCATGGCCATGCTGCAATCCCTTCTCTTCCATTCTCCTCTTTGGATCCTGGGCACGCACGCACACGCGCCCGGCGTGAGTTTAAGCCACGGGGTCTGGGACTCGAACCACTGTTGACTACATGGGAGTCCAGTGACATAGCCATTACGCTAACTGCTGGTCCCTAAATTTTTATATTTTTTTTAGTATATCATCATAAGCTTTCTTTAAAAAAAAAAAAAAAAAAAAAAACTTTTAATATACCTTGATGTGGCAAGGAATTCTCGATTGTCATGATTAATTTTATGTGTCAACTTGACTGGATCACAGGGAATTTTCTATGTTATTTTTTAAAACAATGGCTATATACTAGTGTTTAATAATTTTTATATTATGAATTTTTAAAATACATTACTTCAAAATATTTAAAGTATTTTATGTTTTCAAAATAAGTTGACATGCAATGACTGTTATTTTAGATACAGGAACAAATAGTTACAGCTATGATATTAAGTATAGGTATAGCTATATCTGTGGTTACTTTCACAAAAAGAAGTTGATAGAAATGAGGCAGAAAGTATAACAGGAATACTATGATTTGAATGACATGTACATATTTAGTGATATCTTGATTGTAAATGATAGATTTTTCTCTAAGCTTAATTCTGAGTTACTTAAGTCTCTTTGTTGCCTGGGTGAATAGTGTAAACACAATAGGTGGCAGCACTTTGTGTAAATTCTTGGTGATGGCAACATGAAATATCAGTGATAATGTTTCTGAGATGAATCCAGGGATTGGAAGTCACTTATACACACATGAAAAATAATTAAGGGTGCATAATATCAATATGATGTTTTTTATTTTCCTTCCCACTTAACATAACAAATTAGTGCCACTTGTATATTTATAAAACAATTTAAATGCACTCCAAATTTTTTTAAGAAAAGACAACAAAACCCTGGCTTTTGACAGAAAGTGGAAGAATATGGAAGATTTACTGCTGAGTGAAGCAAGCCAGGCTATGAAGGAGAGACATTGTATGTCCCCACTTAATATATACCGAGTGTCTGTACTCTATGACTGAAACTGATTCACTAAAGGTTGTACAAACACAAGAAATGGGTGTGAATGCCAGAGATGGTGTGTGTGTGGAGGAGAGGGGCCTAAGGAAGGACATTTGGAGGAGGGATACGGAGGCAGAGCATTGACGGGATGGGGAGGTGTGGTGTTATCGGTTGAAAATATTTTGATCAACTGGACTGGGGAGAAATGTTCACATATTGAAATGTTCACTGTGTAAGCTTAATAATGTGATTGGATGTATTAAAAAAAAAGAAAAAAAAAGAAAAAAAAGAAAGTAGTACATAAACTTCCAAATAATGTCCAGATCTTCGTTTCTGTCATCAGATGACAATGCCATTTGATGTTGTCCTGTTTTTTTTAATTTATTTGGATTGAAATTGAGTTATTGCTTTTCTTCTAAATTATTTTAAAATTTACACAAACTTTGTAGGCTTCTGAATCAAGACTGGCCCCATTTCCACTTCAAATGGTATAATGTAGGAACATTGTATATGTTTAACATAACGCGTGAGTAAACTATAGAGTTTTATCTTATGTATAGCCCAAAAATATTTTTATAACACAAGTAATGTCATCTCATGTACCATCTTTAGTATAAGAATTCTAAAACTGGCAATGTGTTTAAGGATTTCTGGCATTCGTATTACATTTGTGTAAGATATTGCTGAACACTATGTTTCATTCTTTTCCTTCTAAACTTAACACAGAATCCTGCTTTCAGAACAAACATTTTTTATCAGCAAATCAGCAATTCTCTTCTAAGAAATCCAACTTTAATTATTATAATCATCAAATAGTTATTTTAATAGAAGTCTTTATATCTAAGAAAAAATATGCTTTCATTTTGAAATCGGCAGTACATAGATATTTTCCATTTTTCTTTCCTTTTCATTTCTTTTAAATCAGTTACATATTTGAGAGCAAGTCATAAAACCCAGTGGTTTTTTGGAAGGGGCTTTCATGATTGCGTAAGAAAATGTTCTCTATGTCAGTAATAAATGGCAGTCATGGAATTTTGGCAGCTGATGTTTTAGCCATTCATATGAAATGGTTGGCTACTTCTCCTCTTAGGTTAGTTCATGTTATACTGTGTTACTGGAGAGAATGATAATACAATTCCTCTGTGGGCTTGGCATGCATAAAATGTTGTTTTCATTCTGCAACATTAAATGGATGCATGAGATCAGACGTATTTAAAGAAGGGCTTCAGAGGCAGTGTCTTCAAAGGAAAATGCCATGGTCACCGTGACACGTAAAAACGATCCCCTCATTTGAAGTCCCACTCTGCCTCATTTCGCAGGACAGTTGTTTTTCACTGCAGACCCAGAGATGCATGGCTTTAAGTGTCAAAATGTCAAACAATTTGCCATAGATCATGGGCAAATTATCTCTGGAAAGAAAACAATATACCTAGAAAGACAATTTATAGAATTAATATGTAATAGTTCTGAGGGCTAAAAATATGTAATATGTAATAGTTCTGAGGGGGTGTTAATTGTACTTGGCCAACAATGTTAAAATGTGCCTCTACTAGAACAGCACAAGTTTACTTTCTCTCTAGCCTTCATCAGCCTTATCTTACAGGGGTACCATAGGCCTCTCCTGCTCTGCCCCAGGCGGCATCAGGATGACATGACACTGGCAGTGTGGCTCTGGAGAAAGGATGTCTTTGGGTAAGTTCAACGGTTTCTGTGGTACTCAGGAACACACGAACACACGATACATGCATGAACCCACACTTATTTGGGGAGGTTTTTGCTATAGGGCATGTGCGCTCACCAGAAAGAGAGAAAGAGACAGAGAGACAGAAAGCGAGAAATAACCCCCCCCCCCCCGGGGGGGATGGCCATGTCACAATCCCTTCTCCTCCATTCTCCTCTCAGGATCTTGGGCACTCATGCACACATGCCTGGTGTGAGTTTAAGCCACTGAGTTTAGGACTTGAACCACAGTCGACTACATGGGAATCCAGCAACATAGCCATTAAGCCAACTGCTGGTCACATCTTTCTAGACCACTAAGAACACAGTTATTTTCCTGCTTAATTTGGCTTCTTTATCAAAACATTCTAGCAAAAAATTTATAACACATTTCTTTTTTGTTTAAGTTTCCTTTTTTAAAAAAAAAAAAAAAAAAGATTCAATTACCATTCACTTTAATCGGGTGCTTTTTCAGAAACAAATTAGTTTGGTGCAGTGCTTCCCTTTTGCCAGTTGTTCTTGGAATCTCTGATCTGTGCACTAAAGAACTGGCAAATCCAGTAATGTCCTCCCTCCCTATGATTAGTAATTCCGTGGTCCACCCAACATTTGTGTGGTCTAGCATGTTTTAAGAATAAGTGGGAAGGAAAGAGAACAAAGGAAGCATACATGCTACCACCACTCAGCAAGTGCTCTTCGAATGTGGGCACTAGAGTGCCCTGATTGGCTGCATATTGGTTTAATTTTCCTTTTACTTTAATATTTCTGCTTCCCAGTCTTCAAAATAGCAACCAGCACATTGTGTTCTGAAGCCCAACAACACCTGCTGCCCTCAGCGTTGCCTTTTCATGTGTGTGTTCCCTATTTATGCATTTCCCTAGTCCACCTTGATGACCTTGAGTCCAGGTGGACACTTATCTTTGATGCCCACATTGTGTTTATAGCAACAGAGGAAGATGAAGCTATTTCCTATCATTCCTCTCACGGGCAGGATTTCATCTCCTTGTGCTTGTTTCCACAGGCTGTAAGTGGTGACTCAAGCCCACTGTTGTGGTTAGGTGTCCTTCCAATATTCATGTGTTAGAACTTGGTTGTATTGTGAAGGTACTACTAAGAGGGAACTGAATACCTCCCTTGTGTTAAAAGTTGGGGTCATTGGAACTGATTAGGAGATTGGGGCAAATTCCAATGGGTTTATAAGGATAATAGACACAGATGGACACAGGTGTAGACTCCTGCTCTATCATAATATATTGTGATATAATGTGAATATAGTCTTATATTCCCTGGGGACTAGACAAACAGGAATACCCTCACCAGATACGATTTATGAACCTTGGACCTCCAAACCATGATCTGAATAGACCTCCACTTTTATAAATTACCCAGTTTTGGTTATTTTTATTAGCAGCAAATCAGACTAGAACACAAGCATTAAAGTCTGTAGAATAATCATGGTTCTCCTCTTACTCGATGGTCAACTCTCAGATGACCTGTGCAGTTTTAGGTCAGTGGTTCTCAAACATCACAGAATCATGACCCCAATGTTTAAGCCTTTACCCAAGATTAGGAAGAACAAGCGTGTCCGTAGTTCATTCTCAGGATCTGCACATGCACTAGCCCAGGAGTCAGACAGATCTGGTTTCCAGTTCTCACTCTGCCACTTTGGTGCAAGATGTGGCTTTTATCACAATGTAACCATTTTCTACCTTGAAAATGGGAATAATAGACTCATGGGATTATAAGGAAACTTAAAAAAATCTAAAAGGAGATAAAATTCTAAATATATAAAAAAATCAACACAAGGAAGAAAGGGTAGACATATTTTGCAATGTCTGTAAATGAGGGATGTCTGCTATTTTTAATCTAACTATAGATATAAATAAAGTGGTGAGCTGACCCCATGGCTTCGTAGTCGAGGGCATCCCACGTGATCAACAGTGGTTTGAATTCCAGCCTAGGCAGCTTGTAAAACAGGCACACATGTTTGTTTGCCCCAAATCCTAACTGGATGGAGAGATGGAGAAGGGGCTGCAGCAAGTACATAACTCATTGCAGGGTGGTGGTAGTGGTGCTGGTGTTTTCTTCCTCTTTCTCTCTGGTGATTGCGAGCACTCACCTTTCCAAACAAACAAAAAAACCTAGGGGCATGGATCTCTGAGAAGATATCTAAAAGGCTTAGGTGTATAATACTTGATTTTTGCCATAAAGGTTAAAACAAAAGCAAACCAAAAAAACATAAATAAGAAAGAAACAAACTGTTTTTTGTTGTTGTTTTTTTTTTTTTCTTTTTTCTCTTTTAGGCAGAGACCAACATTACCTTGAGCAAGATGTGAAGACACGGACAGAAAGCAAACAAAACTTTCTCAGTTGCTTAAACTTTCTGCAGAGAACCTACCCCTAGCAAGAGCAAAGTGACCCGTTAGACGAGTTGGAATAAATGGTAACAGGCCTCAATGAACAGAGAGTCTGTGCTACGTGGGGAATGTGCCGGCTGTGGCACAAGGACTCCTCCTGAATGGCAGACAGGCCACAGATGGGCTGTTTTCCTGATTTTCCAGGAGAAACCATAATGTTGATCCTGGATAAAATTGCATTAGACGGTTTATCATGATTTGTGAAAAGCAGCAGGTTTTACCGAAAATGCATGCAGAACTATCATTCTTTTTAGATAGCAACGCCAGAAACACAAGAGGGATCTCATAACCACGCAGTTCTTAGATTCTGCCAAGGTGTGTTGCTCAGGTCAGTGGCATGGGGAGGGGCCTCTGTCCTCCTACCCCTCATGGGCAGGAACTGGTAGGAGGGAAGGAAGAGGTTCTGTTAGAGTCACACGAACCTGCACAACCGAGGCCTATCTGGGATGCTGCCATGTGTCAGTGCTCTGACTCGGTACAGGGACTACAGAAGTGTCTGGGAGTCTCATTAAAGCACTCAGTCTCTGGAGGTATTTCAGGAAGAAAGGAGTGGTCGCAATTGGAAGCTAGTGAAAGGAAAGTGTCCATTGGATGTGGCAATACAAAAAGAATTGCCAAATTTGGTAAGATCCATTATAGGGGAGTATAACAGGGAGGTTCCAACTGACATGGCTAAAAAGCAAGAGGAGGCCTTCAGATATCAGAACCAACATAGACTTACACTTTATCTTCTGAAGAAACAAAAGAAACAGTTCTACAGAGATTTTGTTGAAGACACTAAGCCAGGGTCAAGGGGAGCATGTAAAAATGAAATCATTGCTATGCTTTTAGAAATGTGAGGGTAACTACTGACTCAGGAAAACAGGATCCCAAACTGGCTATGGGAACATTAGTTAGCTAATTATTTATTTAAGTAATATCAGAAAACAAGGACTCACCAGACATCTGAGAAAACTCTCTGGCATGAATATAACTGAGAGCCAAATGAAAATAAAAATGCAAACAATAACACCAAATGAAAGGAAAGCCACTTGAAAGAAAAAGAGGAAGAAGAAAATTTCTAAACATAAGCGAAAACAAATTGTTAATATTTTTAGAGTTGAAGGAAAATATTGCATCTGTGGAATAAAAACATGTAAGATGTGTGTTTGTGTGTGAGTATGTAATAGTTAAAGACCAAAAATAGTACTTAGAAATGAAAAAGATGATGTAAAACAGATAATCAAGATATTGTTGGAAAGTTATGTTGAGGAAATCCACTCAGAAGAACAACTAAATAGAAGGGACAAGAAGAGATAAACAAGTTTTTTGTTGTTTCTGTTTTTTTGTTTTTTTCTCCCCCCCCCCCCAAAAAAAAAGAAGAAGGACTGGAGAAGCCATGTAGAGTGTCAAGCATTTAGTTAATAAGAAAACTAAGCAAAAATAAAAAGAGAAAGCACTGGGTTAGAAAATATTAAAGCAGTCCTTCAATAACATTTCCTAGAACAGGATTTTTAGACAAAAAAAGGACCCACAGCAAGAATTGAAAATAGATCTATCTACACAAAAAATTTCTGCACACTGTATACAAAGAGAGAATCCAATAAACTTTCAGAGCGAAACACTAAAACTAAACTAGGTCATATAGATCAAAGGCCAGAGTGACTTTTGAGGTTTTATTATTATTTTTTTTCCATGACAGAGAGAGAAAGAGAGACACAGAAAGAAATTCAAAGACCCCAACGTGATCTCAACACTGTCAAACTCCCTTCAGCTCTCAGCTCTCAGCCAACCAGGACCGCTGGTGCATGTATATGCACACCTGGCATAGTCAGGTCAACATGAGGTCTCACTGCAGTCCTCTCCAATGGCTCCAGCATCCTTACAGCAATGGCCTGCTTACTATGGCACCATGGTTGGGCCTGGCTTTGGAATTCTTAACAGCAACTATGAAAGCCAGAAAACAAGAGAAATTCCTTCAGAATCGTAAAATAGCAATGATTTTGAACAGACTCTATACTGAACTATTTATTGTGAATGCTAAAAAGTCCCCCAAAAATTGGATTTCCAGGCATCTGTCTTTAGGTAGTTCTTCAAGAACCTACTTGGGGAACAGCAGATGATGTAATGGTTATGTCACTGAACTCCCAAGTAGTCAACTGCGTTAGAGTCCCAGACCTGGCAGCTTAAAATTCACACTGGGTGCACGGGCGTGCATGCCCAAAATCCCAAGAGGAGAATAGAGGAAAAGGGTTTGCGGTAGGGCTACGCATCGAGAGGTGAGTTCTTGCTGTCTGTCTGTCTCTGTCTCTCCAGTGAATGTACATGCCCTATAGCAAAAATCTTTCTTAAAAAAAGAACCTACTCTACCCAATCATCTGAGTATACTCAGAAGAGAGGTAGAATCTTGGCAAAAAGGACAGAATGAATTAGTAAACACAACTTAAAAAACTAAGCCAAAACAAGTTAAAAAAAAAAAAAATCACAGAACGAACATCAACCACTGGTGAAATGGAAAGGAGTAAGAATAGGAAGGAATTGCTTAGGCAAAATTTCAAGGAGTTTTTCTAAGAAGTGGAGCAGGAAAAGGAGATAGGACTTGGAAGATATGGACCAAAGGTGAATTTTGGGTTCTGTTGACTTTCTTTTGTTTCTGAAAACTAGTAGGTTATGGTTTAAAGTGAGTAGGATGAGACCTGGTAGAAGAGAAGCGAGGGGCCTTTGCTGGGGAGGAGCGCTCACTTCTCTTTAATATCAGGAAAGCAGGTAAATGGGGTGAAGATGCAAGTCAATATAAAGAAAAGATAAAGGAAGATGGAGGAAGATAAAGATAAACTTTAATTTTTTTTTCATTAAACAGTAAGGGGATGTTCTTGTTATGTCATTTAATTTTTACAATAATCCCACAGGGGAGAATCCTAACTGTTTTTGTTCTATAAAAGAGAAGACTGAGGCTCATAGATGTTTATAATGTTCCTAAAATCACAGTGAGTGAGATGAGGTGGACAAGCCAGTTGAGGCTGGTGTGACTTCAGTGCCCTGCCTGTCGGATCCTCTTCCCCACCAGTAGCTCTCCTGGAAGTCACAGAGCTAAGCCACAAGAAGCTCTGTGCCGAACAGGAAATGGCAAGCATAGCTATTTGCAAGCTATGGCATGCTATGGATGCTGCAAAGTGGGCAAGACATACACACAATACATCAAAGCTGCGTAACTGTTCCTTTGACTGCTTTTTTTAAGTTTGTTTTTGCTTTTGTTTTATAGTTCATGATAGGGAATGTGTGTGCATACCCAGGAAAGGGAAGGGGCACCCTTGACTAGGTCTATTTATTCCCTGACTCCTTTTCCTAGCCTTCTAGCTTATCAGGATGTTGGGCACACATGCATGCACCAGCATGTTTTCATGTGAACCTGGGGAACCAGACCCATGGTTAAACACATGGCTTCTAGCCCTGCAGTTCAGTTTTCTACCGACTACATCACTAGGCTAGGCCTCCCCAGATGTCTCTAACTCCTAAGCCAGGATGGGCATGAAAGGAAAACAGATACATTTTTAGGAGATGAGAATTCTAACTGATGTGCAGACCATTTAGTTCCCTGGAAAGTCTTGTTTCTTGTCTGCACAATTCATTTTGTCAGAATTACCACCAATTCCACTCTTATCTCTGTTCAAAAACCAGTAGTGATTTTTGTGATGGAGCCCAGGACCAACATGACAACATAGCTGACATTCCATACAACATTCCTGGGGCAGTGTTACCTCTCTGGAAATAATGGCATGAATATTAAGATGTTAGAATAATGTTACTGGTGAGACATATGGAAAAAAAATTGTAAGTGGTTCAACTTAAAATTGGTGACTGGAAAAATTGGTGGCTATTGCAAAGCTATTTCTAGGGTGGCCAATTTAGTTTCATAGCTCCTTGAGATATACATAAATACAGAATACTCGAAACTGACTTACAGAATAATGGGAAAAGGTGGATCTGAGATTGAGTCTGAGAGAATCTCTTTTTCTTTTTTTTTTTTTTTTTTAGAGAGAGTTGGGTTTTTTTGTTGCTGTCTTTTTTGTTTGTTTGTTTCTTTTTTTTTGTTTTTGTTTTTGCCATAGGATGCTTGTGCTCACCAGAGAAACAGAGAAAGACAGAGAGAGAAAGCGACAGAAAGACACAGAGGGGGGATGTCATGTTGTAATCTCTTCTCCTCCATTCTTCTCTGGATTTTGGACATGCACGCTCACACATTCAGCATGAGTTTTAAGCCACCAGGTCCTAGACTCAACCTGTGGTCAACTATGTGGGAGTCCAGCAATGTAAACATTATGTCATCTATTGGTCCCAAGTCTGGGAGAATCTCAAAAGGCTAATGATTACAGGATCTAATTTTTAAATCTTTAGAGTAAGATAAGAACAGAGTATATGTCTAAAAAGTCAGGTTTTGACTTAATGTGCCAAGGTTAAAAAGATGCATATCTTACCTCTCACAAATAATAATAAAAGAAATAAAATACAATTCTAGCAGAATCATCTGAAAATGGAGTCATGGTTTTCTCCACATATAGAGCCATGTCCAGGTAACCAAGAATCCCATATTTGGCACAGCAGAAAAGAGTGTCGGGAACCAGCAGTTAGCGTAATGGCTATGTCGCTGGACTCCCACATAGTCGACCGCGGTTCGCGTCCCGGACCCGGTGGCTTAAAACTCACGCCGGGCGCGTGTGCGTGCGTGCCCAAGATCCCGAGAGGAGAATGGAGGAGAAGGGATTGCGGCGTGACCATCCCCCCTGGGAGGTGATTTCTCGCTTTCTGTCTCTCTGTCTTTCTCTGTCTGTCTGGCGAGCACATGCGCCCTATAGTGAAAAAAACCTCTCCAAAAAAAAAAGAGTGTCAGCTTCCACCCTGGGTCGGCTTTGTCTCAGATTTTCTGCTCCTTATTCTGTTACAGAAATGTATTTTCACTGTGGACATTCCAGTGACTTAAAATTTAAGAAATACATTACTTTAAATTGTTTTGCAAATATAAACTAATTTCAAGTAAGCTAATTTCTATCTCACTCCATGTTGACACCTGTTTGACACGCACTTTGACTTTACACTTGATCCACTTAAACCTATGACTAGTTGGGTCAATGTCATGCCCTATCACTCTTCTAGTTTCAGGAGAAACAAACAAACAAAGATTTAATTAGGCTGCTGAAGCCTTTATTTTAGCAGTAAGTCCAGGCACTCTGATTCTGATGAGCAAACTTCACAATGCTAGGAGTTGGACTTCCAGCAAGCTCAGGCCTTTCCTTGCCAAGGACCTTTGGTTTCACTGCCCTCCATCAGTAAGTGTGTCACTTAGCGAGTTCTTGCTTCCCTGCAGGCAGATTCCTGCCATTTTTTCACAGTACACCCATAAAGCTTGTAATCACTCTCTGTCAGAAATGATAGGCATTCAGAAGCAGGCAGAGCCAGCTAGACCTGCTGGCTTTACCACCTCACCCTTATTGAGAGACAAATAAGTGGTTTATATTACGCCCTAGAGAAAAATCACAAAGCCAGCATTACAAAATATAAGAAGAAAGGAAAGGAAAAAAATAATCTCTTCATTGGACTAATTTTGTTTGTGCTGCCTAAGGAAAATGTAAAGCCTTCTTTAGGCAAGACTCTGCTGATACCTGCAGTGAATTACAGAAGAGACTGATTTGATTATTCCTTGCTTTCCCTGAACTGCTTTCTACTAGGATTCAAAGAAATGAGCACCTGCAAAAACTTGAGAAGTTCCACAACCAAAACTCATGTTAAAATTAACAGCACGTTGAGAGCCTGTCCTTCAAGAAATATTCACAAGTCACTGTGACAGTCCCAGTGGGCCACATAATGACATGCTCAAGCCATGGCATCAGCTTCACAGATGCCATTCGCTGATCTGCATATTAGCCACCTAATCACCAGAGCCAGTAGCTCTCCAACAGTTCAGGTATCCTGGTGTGACCTGTGTTCCTCCACTTAATCCTTACAATGCTTTGAGGCAGTTACTTTCATCCTCTCTATGTACAAGTGAAATTCCTGAAACTTGTATAATTTAAACAGACCAACCCAGGCCAAAACAGTATGTGGCAAGACTGGAAGAAACCTACATCTGTTGAAGCCCCAAGCCCTCATCCCTTTACACATTCTTCGAACAGTCTACTCCTTTCAGTGGTGTTTGCACTGTGTTTAAGGATGTCAAGGAAGCAAGAAGCTAAAAAAAAACAGGGGGCAGGGAGAAGGGAGGAAACAGCAGATGGCATAATGATTATGTCGCTGGACTTCCACATGGTCAACCACAGTTTGAATCCTGGACCCAGAGGTTTAAAATTCACTCTAGGCATGTGTATGTGTGCCCAAGATCCCCAGAGGATTATGGAAGAGAAGGGATTGTGGCATGGCCATCTTCTTCCAGAGGATGATTTCTTGCTTTCTGTGTCTCTGGCAGTACACATGACCTATAGCAAAAAATCTCTCTTTCTAAAAAAAAAAAAAAAAAAAAAAAAAAAAGAGGCTGGAATTCCAAGTGAGAAGAATTTGCACAAAGCTGTAAGATTTGTAGATAATGCTTTATAATTTAATTTCTCAATAAAATGTCTGCTTTGCCCAGTTTGGTAGATTGACTGCGTGGGTCATGTAATAGTATGTTGATTTCCTGTTGGAAGAGATGATTCTCTGATACCAAATGATCCCCAAATTTGAGACTTTATTGAATCATGGGTTATTTCTTTCATGTATCTCCTATGTAACACAGGCCAGCAGAGCTTTGCTCTGTCTCATCTCACTAGGACCCTGTCTGATGAAAACTTTAACATCTTGTGGTTCCACTTTCTGGAGCAGAAAGTCCCTAAAGATAACATGGTTGTTCAGGGGGAACTTATGGGTAACAAACTGAAGTCCCTCCTCTTCACTTCACTCTACTAGTAACACATCCTTGTCATTCTCCGCACACGGACCAGAAATTGTCACAGGTTCCCACTTAAAAGTAAGGGAACTGGAAAATATAGAGAAACACATGGAAATGCTATAAGTAGTATGTCTTTCCTTATTTGCTTACTATGGGACACACATTTCATGGTATTTTTGATTAGTTTATTTCTCATTTCAACCTCTAGGAGGTTCTTACTGAATCTCTTTTTTTGGAGAGGTTTTTGCTATAGGGCGCGTGCACTCGCCAGACAGACAGAGAGAGACAGAGAGACAGAAAGCAGGAAATCACCCCCCAGGGGGGATGGCCACGCCGCAATCCCTTCTCCTCCATTCTCCTCTCGGGATCTTGGGCACGCACGCACACGCGCCCGGCGTGAGTTTAAGCCGCCGGGTCCGGGACTCGAACCACGGTCGACTACGTGGGAGTCCAGCGACATAGCCATTACGACTGCTGGTCCCCTTACTGAATCTTTTAATACACATATAACAAAGAAGTCAAATTTCTTTCACATGACCAGAGAAGAGAAAGACACACTAAAAAGAGGGTCAATCTGAATGAATTAAAAGTCTAAAATTATAACACTTCAAGCCTTAAAAAGTGACATGAGTGCTGTTGCAAGCAGCAGCTAAGGATGTTAAATAGATTTAAATGCTCTCTAATTGTCTTATTGGTTATATGTGAATGAGTGATCCCATGAAGCACCAGGGAGCTCCAGGTCTGTGTTCCCTTTCTGCACTTCTCATTTGTGTGTAAGACTGACAGCATGATGACGAGCTTTGCGGACCACATCCTAATCATCATAGATTCTAAGTCAAGAGGAAATTAATTATAAGGCTTTACTATGCACAAGTGTTTTGCTTTTAGTTTTGTCTCATTCTAATGTATCCTAAAAGCTGTAATCAGATTATCATATCACTCAGAGTTCAGTCTTATTGCTCCATTGTTTTTTTTTTTTTTTGTTGTTGTTGTTAGGAGTATTTGGTTGTAAACAACAGAAACTATCATTTAGCTTAAAGTATAAGTTTGTAATAAGAACACAGTGGTGTCTCCTGGTACCAGTGAATGTGAATGCAGATAAGCTAAAGGAAGAAACTGAACAGGAGTTCTCTGTCTGCCTATCGAACTAACTTCCTGTCTATACCTACCTCTATCAATCCTCTCCCCTCATCTCTTTTGATGAATTAATTAATGAATTTTTTAAGGGAAATTTTTGCTATAGAGCACATGTACTTACTGGAGAGCTAGAGAGACAGAAATACAGAAAGTGAGAAATCGCCCCCGTGGGGATGGCCACACTGAAATCTCTTCTTCATTCTCCTCTAGGGATTTTGGGCATGCAGGCACATGTGCCTGACCTGAGCTTCAAAGCACTGGGCCTAGGACTCGAACTACAGTTGGCAATGTGGGAGTCCACTGACATACTACACTATCTGTTCACACTTCTCCATCTCTTAAGTGTCCTAATTTTGCTCCACATAACAGAGCCTGGCTGCCTTATAACTCCTGCTTTGTTCATTTGTTATAGCTTCAATGAGATGGGCTGAATTCTAATGTTTCAATACCAAATCCCAAGGGAAGAAAGTGTGACATTCCATCTCCATCTCGAGGAAGAATTTTGTCCCTTTCCTAATCAGACATGCTTATGTCTGTGAGACAACGACTTCAGAGATGGATGCGAAGAGTTTGTCCCTCAAATGTACAAGGGATTATTCCCTGAGAAAGGTATTGTGAGTTGGGCAAATACCCCCAAAGATGTTTATTACAGTTATAAAAACCACAGTTGTTCTGGGGGAGCACAGTGGGTGGAATGCTCATCGTTGTCACATAGAAACAAACGAGGCTGGGCTAGGAGGAAAGAGGTAAATCGGGCGCCTCTGTACATAGAGACTTCAGAACGTTTGTGAAAACATGGACTTAAATTATAAGCAAATAAATAAATAAATAAATAAATAAATAAATAAATAAATAAAAAGGAAAACCATATGTAATTTGTCACAATACGTATTTTCCATTTTTAAAAAATTTATGGTAGAGAGTATATGCACACGTGAGAGAAACAAATAGCATGAAAGAGAGAAGCACCCTCTGCAGGATCTCAGCACACCATGAGCCCCTTTCTCCAGCTCTTCAGCTTGTCAACACAGGCACACATGCATGCACCCCGTGTGTTTTCGGGCTGACTTAAGGATCTGAACCCTGGCTAGCCATCTGGCTTCTAGCATTGCAGCTCAGTTCGTACAGATGGCACCACCAGGCTAAGTCTTCTATGAACTTTTCAAATATCTTTTCTTCTTGTTTTTTTAAATAATTATTTTATTTAACTTTATTACATTTCTTTTTCCAGCATGATTACCATGCATATCAGTCAAGAAAAAGACATTACCATCCACATTATCATCATCAAATAGCTTTTAATTTTTTTCATATGGTTGTTATTATTATTATTTTTCATTCTCATTTTTTAAGCATTCAATCACTATACATCATTTGGCTTGTAAAGAGAATTTACCTAACATGAAATACTTCTCAGACCAATCCAGTAGAGAATACTCTACATGTTATAGTCAAAGACCTTTTCTATATCATCTCAAATGATGCATCTCCAAAAAAAGGGACATGCAGAATCATCTAAACATTTAAAGGTGTGACTTTTATTTTGCAAATATGTCACATTCTTAGGAAATAATATGTAAACCTCTGTCTTATACAATGATGCTCTAAGTGCCTATTTATTCTAATGACATTCCATTCTGGAATAACAATGCTCATCACTATTAAAAATGCCTCTCTTTCTTCAAGGCCAAAGTGGAAGGTCACTTAATTTTTCCTTTCTTTCCTCCTCCCTTTTTGATGTTACCATACTCACATACCTACTCAAGCTTAAGTATAGATGATTTAATTAGTACAATAAACAGAAACACTCAGACACACTTAGTGATTAGATGCTAACTCTGTCCCCCACTCCTTGAATAATAAAAGTGGACTTTGCCATCTTAAATATGTAATTCTAAATTGTAACTTCTCATCATTGATGTCATTATTTAATTTTAGGAAAACATGAGAGCATTTCTATGCTTTAGACTCTTATCTGTAAAGCCTCAAAAGATAACCTCTCTTTTTTGGTGAAAATTAAATGAAGCATCATTGGGGTAAATCCTTGGCAGAGTGCCTGCCTGTGTGGGGAGTTCCAGGGGTGTTAGATTACTTGCCTCCTGCCTGGCTGCCTCCATCCTCTTCGGTACTTCCTTAATCCTCACTGTAAAGTTACCAGTAGAGTGTAGAGTCCTTTGAGTTACCCCGGCTTCCTTGATTTGCTCCTAGATGGCAAACCGAGTCCTGGAGACATCCTAACAGCCATTTGGAGAACTGAGCAACACCAGCTATCACCAGGAGCAAAAGGAAATTACATCCTTTATTTAAAAAAATGTAGTTATATAATTAAAATGAGTAATCATATCTAATTTTTAATAGATGCCAGACACAGATATTTCACTCACAACATGTTTATTTTTCTTTTTCCAAAGCAAACATTGTCGCTGGCAACAATAGCAACTTTTTTTTTCTTTTCTTGTTTAAACTTTTCCTTTACTCATAGGGCGGGCGCCACCACGCCCCAAACTTTTCCTTTATTCATGACAGAGTGCATGTGTGCACATAGGAAAGAGAGAGAGAGAAAGAGCCAAGTGCTCTCCAAGGATTTGGTCACACTGCGACCCCCTTCCTTTAGGCCTCTAGTCCACTGGATCTTGGGCTCTCACACCAGAGCCTGGGCATGTTTCGGGTGGTCCAGGCCCGGGATTCAAGCCACAGTCTCCACGTGGGATGCAGCTTCCCTTGAGCAGAGCATTGCTTCTGCATAACGGACCAGGCCCCAATGTTTTCATTTTCTAGCCTTACCTGTGGTTTTCTGCCATCCTTTTACCAGCTTTCCATGTTTTCTGAGACTGAAAGAAACACCTGGGATGGCAGTGATTCCATGCTGAGAGCTGAACTTGCTGTTATGCTGTCCTTTCCCTAGGAGGATCCTTATTGCTTCCTTTAACCACTGACAGCTGTGTGAAAGGCAACGAAGCCTTCTGATTACCTGAATCCTGGAAACGCAATGGAGTGGCTGCCTCCTGCATCTTGTTCTCTCCTCCTGCGAATGTCCCTTCCCAAGCTCCCTACCTGACAGGGTGACCCAAGTTCACATGCATTTTCTCCCAGTAGTTTTTGATACTTATTCCAGTCCATCCTCTTGTGTCAACAGGAATGCAGGCAAGAGCCACATCATTTTGAACCACTGCAGATACCTGACTCTATCACATCGCTGTTTTTCACAGTGAAAACAGGAGTGTATTGTCTTTTCCATTGAGGGACAACTATTTTCACTACTAGCTCTAAACACTCTCTTATTTTGAATATAGAATCTATATCGTTTGTAATGCATAACTTCATCCTGGGTTTTCCTTAACTCTCAAAGCTGCACCGTTTTTTGATTTTAAATTGCAAACCTGAGCAATCAAAATTTGTAACTTGGTAATGCCTTCACACTGAATTCAAGAATAAGGGGAGAGATGTATTCACTCAAAAAGCTTTCATTGAGCACCTCACTGTTTAAAGGAAGAGATACAAGACCCTAAGTGTTCAAATAGATGTGTAAGAATTCTTCCAGAAGCTTGCAAATGGAGTGACTTACAACTTCTGGGCATTGAAAGAGGGCTGTATTTTGAACCTTGGCAACAAGCACGTTGCCAAGGATAATCAAAGAAAACCAAATCTAGACAATCCTTTTAGTGTATTTGCTATTGAGGTGAAGAAAAGAGAAAGAATGAGAATCTGAACAGTCAAATGGTCCATTGGTCTGTCCGTTCTGGGAGTTTCTCAAATGTAATAGGAGAGAAGAAAGGTGGCTTTTCTGGGTGGTGTCTCTGAGAGCAAGCTGGGTTGGTATGATTCCAGACTCTTAATCCAGGCTCCTGAATTAGAACCTGCTTTCTTTTAGGAGGGGTAAATATTTAAAGACACATCCTCTCTCACTTGAGTGCTCATTTACATTCCTTTCTCCTGTGCTGTATGCATTCTTTATTGATGTAGATTAGAGAGTTCATAAAAATGCATCATGGACCCATTTAGACTATATGATTAACTGCTAATATGTGATATTAACTTTTAAGATTTTTATGTAGATTAGTACATATAATTATATTTGATGGTATATGATAATTACCTGTTTGGTTGCATTTTAAAGTATGATGACTTGAGAACATTCATCATTCCATATATGGCTCAAAGTCTGATACAGAATTGCAACTCATTTTAATTGTTTTTTTTTTTTTAAGTGATCAAACTGACATTTCTCTTACCATAAAGTTTAAAGGCAACCAACTAATTTTATGGAGATGACGTTAATAATACAATGATTAGAGCACTAATTGAAAAATGCTTGTTAGAAAATGAGATGTTCTGATCAATATTTTCTAAATGGACTAATTAAGTGGGAATGTAATGTTGCCACGTTTCTAATAAAACACACAAAAACTCTGCTTGGATTCTGACTCCTTTAGAAGGTCAAGCATAGGTATGTCCATGGAAAAGATTTTAAAGTTTAGTGTGTAAATGTTTTCCTTGCACTTGTCTTAGAAAGAGAGAAGTGGAGTGTTTACTAGCTCAGCAGAAAAATGTGTAAAACTTTTCTACACAGCCCACTCAGCCCCTACTTTTTCTTGGACGCTTTCTCCCTGTCTCTCCACTGCATAGTGGAACTGATTTAGTCATAAAATTGGTTCCTGCGTGCGTGCCCAAGATCCCGAGAGGAGAATGGAGGAGAAGGGATTGCGGCGTAACCATCCCCCCTGGGGGGTGATTTCTCGCTTTCTGTCTCTATGTCTCTCTCTGTCTGTCTGGCAAGTGCATGCGCCCTATAGTGAAAACCTCTCCAAAAAAAAAAAAAATTGGTTCCTGATGTCACCTCTTCCTGATGTCACCAATCTACTTATATTGCATGTGAAATTTATATTTATTTGTATATATGTGTGTTTGTGGGTTGTTTTAGTAGAGTTTCACTATGTCTCAATCTTCCTACCTCTGCTTCCTGAGTGGATGAGACCACAGGTAGTCACCACCATCCCTGACTATTTAGGGTGGGCTGACCACTCTAGAGGTGGCCCCAGAATCTGAACAGCAGCCCCCAGTGCATACAACTGTGACTGGGCCATGCTCGTGATATTTAAATTGACTCTGAGCCTCTTTTTGGCCAGAGTTTGCATGCACATGGCAGAGCTAGAAAGACAGGAAGAGGAGAAAATACCCCCATGGGGAATGTCACACTGACATCCCTTCTCCTTTATCTCATCTACTTTTTGGGATTTGGGGTGCAAACACATGTGCGTAGACTATCAGTTCCGGTTCTCAAACTGAAGGCAGAATGGGGTGGTTCAACCATGAGATCCAGCTGCCTTAACTACCATGCCACAGAGCCAGAATGATCCTGGGCCTCTTTACGTCTCTCTGTTCCTGTGCTTTTGCCACCCCGCCTTCAATGAGTCACCTCTCAGAGTCCTAATTGATGAAATGAAGTGACAGAGATTGCAGCCTAGAGTTGATGTTGCTCCAGCTTTGAGGCATGTGTGCTTAAAGAGTTGATTTAAACTGATCATGTAAGCGAGCTATACCAAATCTCATAACATAGTGTACGAGGAATACAACCTTTGGGATATCCCAGCACTCCAATCATCTCACCTTTGTCATTCAAAGAACAAGCAAGTAAAGTAGGAGCCTTCCATGAGGAGGGAGTTGCATCACATGCAAGAATGCAAGAGGAAGATAGAGTCTGTCTATGCACCACCTCAGGAGAAGTGATACTTAGTCACTGGGCTGGCAGGGCAGGGGAAAGTAAGAGAAAGTAGGAAAAAATCGCAATAGAAAGGAGTGGAGCATGGAGCACAGGTCACATTCACAGTGTGCAGAGCTTGCAGAACAGATCTATCTGGAAAGACACACTTCCTGTAGCTTTCTTTCTTTGTTTTCCTTTCTTTTTCTTTTTTTTTTCTTTTTGGAGAGGTTTTTGCTATAGGGAGTGTGAGCTCACCAGACAGAGAGAGATTGAGAGACAGAAAGCGAGAAATCACCCCCCAGGGGGGATAGCAATGCCGCAATCCCTTCTCCTCCATTCTCCTCTAGGGATCTTGGGTACGCACGCACACGCGCCCGGTGTGAGTTTTAAGCCACCAGGTCCAGGACGTGAACCGTGGTTGACTACATGGGAGTCCAGTGACATAGCCATTACGCTGACTGCTGGTCCCTTTCTTTTCTTTCTGATAGATCTACATATCAGCTGGTGAAAAAGTTTGGAAATAGTAGCTTTAACAGGAAATGCTTGTTTTTTTGTACGATTGGTTTTTATTACTTTGAAGTTGATTAGTAAAATGGTTATTTCAATGTTTTTACAAAAACTTTATATTCTTTTTTTTAAAAATAATGACTTAGGTCACAAATAGATGAATTATTTTCAGTTTGCACATACACTGCTTTGCTAAAATGAGGCGAAATATAATAGTAGGCAATTCTGTTGTAAAAAAGTTAATGCTCAATTTTCTACTTATTAACACAATTAATCTTTCCTGCTACAATCTTAGAATACTAATAAAATTATTAAATTGAAGGCTAGCTTCAGCTGACTGAAGTACTTAATTAGAAAGATACATAGATTTTATGTATATAATTGAAGTTTCAGGTTGAGGACTAATTTTCTACTGAACCCTTCTGGGAATTAAGAGACTGATCTTTCATAATCATTGAACACATTCTTGAGACTAGAATCTAGGTGGCAATCCCCAAAAGTGAAATACAAATCCCAGATGAATGAGATATCCTCACTTTGCCTGGGGGCCTTAAGAAAATATATTTTCTTGTTCTAAAATTAAAAATGAAGATATTATCTTACATCAAAAACAGGATTATATCACCTTAGAAATACTCATCAGAAAGGGAACACACCAATTGCTTATTGTACACAGGATGCTACAGAAAATCTTCAAATAAAGCAGGTTATGGTGGTTGCCTTTAGGTAGGTTGCCATCTGATGAAAAAACAAGTTAAGGAGTTTAACACTTTGAGTCTGTACCATAATGGACTTAATTCATTTGAGAGATTTTCAGAGCTGTGGATTCAGTGCCTCTTTCATTTGGCAAAGAGGTACTGTGGTTTGGATAATAGTTTGTTTGCCAATAGTTCATGTTCTGGGAGTTTGGTACTCAGAATAATGGCTTTGGGAGATGATGTTTTAGAGGTGGAGCCTAATGGAAGGGCACCAGCCAATCAGCTAGTGATGTGGAGGGACAAATAAAGGAAGTGGAGAATTCTATTTCTTTATTTCTATGTTCCCATCCTCCTCTCTGATTTTCTTGGTCATGTAACATAGCACCAGAGTCCAGCCTCATGCCAGCCTTAGGCCTTTGGACTTTCCAGATACCAGAATTGTGAGCCAAATAAACCTCTATTCTTTATTAATCATCTAGCCTTTGGTATTTCTTTTTAGCAACACAATAATAAACTGATACAGGAAACTTTGTGGACTAAGGAAGGCTTGATATGATACCTAAACAATTAGGAAGATGATTTGTAAAACTGTGGTGAAAAAGAGAGAAAGAGGCCTGATATACATAGTAGAATAAAAAGTAGAGCAATAACAGGAGGAAAACAGACCATTAGGAGTAATAAATATAAATCATTGAAGAAAGAAAGATGAAGTCACAGTTTGATATGGCAGTTCATGTGGGTAGTTAAGAAACAGGTTTAGAATGTGAGAGTACTGTCATGTCACCAAGACTCAGATTTCTTATTAAAAAACTTAAGTGTTTTTCAAAGTTTATTGAGAGACCAGCAGATTATGTAATGGTTACATTGCTGGACTCCTACATGACCAACTGTGGTTGATATCTCAGATCTAGCAGCTTAAAACTCATGTTGGGCACATGCACATGTGCACCCAAAATCCCAAGAAGAAGATGGAGGAGAAGGGATTGAAGTATTGTTAGCCCTTCTTGGGGGATGATTTCTACTTTTCTCTCTCTCTGTCTCTCCAGTGAGTATGTGTGGCAAAAATCTCTCAAAAATAAATAAATAAATAAATAAATAAATAAATAAATAAATAAATAAATAAATGTTTATGGAGAGAGAGAGAGAGATAAAAAGAGGTGAGCTCCCTCAACAGATGCACACATTCTGCCTGTATGGGTCAACCCAGGAACCAGATCTGCAATCTTCCCTGTGGATCCACCATCACTTGATATGCATGTTACCTCTGTGCCACCTAAACAGTTCCTAAAACTCAAAAGAATTTTATGTTTTTGCAGGTAGGTAAACTAAATATGTGAAGACAGATTAGGTCTCTAAACTATCCTACTTACTTTACTTATTCAGAACAAATTAAATTCTGAGTAATATATTTTAAAATGCCTTTTTAAATTTATAAAAAATAATAACTTAGTAAGACACAATCAGAGGCTAAACTTCAAGGGTGTTCAAGGTTTCAGACCAAAAAAGGGAGCACACATTTGGCACCATTCTGGGGTGTTGGCAAATGCATTGAGCCTGAACTTTGGTTTCTACCAGGCTGGTGACAATACCTTCCTCCCACCCACAAGAGCAGGAGCCTACTAAGACCATCTTTCTTTAAGTGAGAATTCTCAGAATAAGGACTAATGTTTGGTAAATTTCCCCTAAACTCAGAGTCCGAGCATCTTTGGCTATGAATGGAGGAACAAAAACAATCTCTCCTGAGACATTGAGACCCTAAGTAGATCTTCATGGAGACTTTGAGTTCATGGTACTTAGGAGCTCCAGAAAATATAAAGATGATCAGTTGGTAAAAGTGTTCCTAGGCTAAGAGTGAACCCAAGCACTTGAGAGAAATGTGGCTCCTCCATGGACTCAGTCTGAAGCTCCAAGGACATATACAGATGAAGTTACAAAGGTCTCTTATCACACAAGAAAATAAATTCTAGAAATACAAACAGATGCAGGCAAGAAAAAAAAAGGGAGGGGAGGACTGCAGAAACTGACCAGCAAAGATTATTTTGATATGGAAATATTAGATACAGAAACTTTTATTTTTTTTAAGTGTTTTGCTATAGGGTGCATGTGCTAGCCAGAGAGACAGAAAGATACAAAGTCAGAAATAGCTTCCCAGGGGGGGATGGCCATGCCCCAATTCCTTCTCTTCCATTTCCTTCTGAGGATTTTGGGCACACACGCACATGTGCCTGGCATGAGTTTTAAGCTACCAGATCCAGGACTTGAAAGGTCGACTACATGGGAGTCTAACTACATAAGCATTATGTCATCTGCTGATCTGGATACAGAAGCTTTTTAAAGAGGGAAAATAGGTATATTTACTATGTTTAATTAAATAAGTATGCATAATAGATGACTTAAAATTCATTTGCATAAATCAAAGATATATATTATGCAGAATCACATACTAGCAACATTGCATTCAGAAACTACTTTAGACTATCTTCCCATGTGTGGAGTAAAAAGGAGTAAAGTTGTTAAAAGGAAAGGAAAAAAAAAAAGAGAGAGAAAGAAAAGTAAAAGGAAGTAAAAGAGGATCACCAGATGGTGTAATGGTTACATCACTGGACTACCATGTAGTTGACAGCTGTTCGAGTCCCTGACGTGGCAGCTTAAAACTCACACTGGGCACATGTGTGTGTGTGTGTCCAAAGTCCTAAGAGGAGAATGGAGGAGAAGGGATTGTGGTGTGTCCATCCACCCTGGGGGTGTGATTTTTTCCTTTCTCTCTCTCTGTCTTCCTGTCTCTCCAGCAAATGCACACACCCTATAACAAAAATCTCTCTTAAAAAAGTAGGAAGGAAGGAGAGGAAAAGATGATAGCAGAAAAAAATAAGAAAGAATGAAGAAAGATATCATATGACAGAGATATAAATAAATTGGTTATTGGAGTACAAAAGAGAGCTGAGAAATATGTATATTTACATAGCACACTAATACCTAAGAAAAAATATGTAATTGCAATAGAACTCTATTCATAGGTCAGTAAATGATGGACTTTTCAATAAACAAATAAGATTGCTAAATTATAGGCTTAAAGATATAAATGTTAAGGATAAATTTAGAAACTTTAGAAAATAATATAAAATAGCCTTATACTCACAGAAGAATTTATTTCATAGCACATGAAAAATCACAATTCTTAAAAAAGATAACTAAATTAAAATGTTATACTAAATAATCTAGTTTATAATACATTTAAAAATAGGATTCAAGATACCATAAAGATAGAAAGAGCAGCAGAAATCAAGAGACAGTTATTCCCAGTACATTGACAAAAGCTCATCCATATTACTTACTGATAGAGTGTCTACAATTTAATAGGAAAAATTCATGAACTTCAACAGAAAATTGAACAAATCAATAAAGAGGAATTTCAGAGAAGAAACATATTTTTAAAATATCCACATGATTAGTTGTAACCAGGGAAAGGCAAATTAAAGATTGAGATGTGCACTCTATCCCATGAATTGGCAAACACTAAAAAAAAAGTTTGAAAATAATCTTGTATTGATGATGATATGTAGTGATAGGAGCATTTTCTAAAACTGGAAGGGTGTACATTTTTACAAACTATTTTGAAAAATTCACATTCAGTAAAGCTGAAATTTTGCATACTCTGTGATCTAGCGATCACATTCCTATGTATAAATTCAAGAACGCTCCACCTTCTACCTCATTCCTATGCATAAATTTCAAATATTTCCACCAGAATGTGTTTGTACATACATATGTAGCAATATTTGTAGTAATACCATAGTTGACAATAGCCAAAATATATATCACCAAAAAATGGATAAAGATATTTTAGTACAATCATTTAATGGGATATCATTTCTCACTGAAAAAGGAGTGAATTATGTAAACACAGTATGTGGGTGACTCGTCTCAAATGATTATGTTTGCATACATTTCAAAATATGAACCAAATCACATGAGAGGTCTTCAAAATGTTAATGGAAAATGCATATTATGAAAAAAAACCCACAAATATTAAAAATTTTGCACCAAAATTATCTCATACCTTAAGTCCATCTTCCAAGTATTTTTTGAAGTCCCCCCAATATATACAAAAATATGTGCTCAAAACCATAGACAGGTTAGAGAATGACAGATAACCATTCTGGAGAAAGATTGTAAGGAGGAAGTGGGACAGACTAGAGCAGGTGCTTACAGAGATGTCAATGGCGATATGCACATGTGTACGTGTATGTGCAGGCATGTTCTGTGACCAAGGAGCACCAGTATTTCTTGTACCATTATTCCTATTTTTTAACATACGTTTTATAAGTGTCTTTCGAAAGCTGCTCACTACTCATTATTTTACAAAGCAAAAGTTTCTTAGAAAGCTTCTAAACAAGAACATATTCTGGGCAGGATATGATTGAATAAAAAAAAAAAAACATGGAATTTGAGGTTAATTAGGAAAGGATAAACCATGGCCAGATATTATATGATTCCATTTATGTGAAATATCTAGGACATGTAAATCCATACAGATAGAAAGCAGATGGGTAGTTGACAAGGGCTGGAAGGGAGAGGGAAATAGGGAATGACTGCTTAGTGGTGAAGGTCTTCTTTTAGCGTGATAGAAATACTTTAGGATGTGATAGAAAGTGGTGGTGCACAATATTGTGAATGTACTACATACACTGAATTATACACTTAAAATGATTAAGTTTATGGGCATGTGACTTTTTTTTTTTGGAGAGGTTTTCTATATAGGGCACGTGCTCTCGCCAGACAGACAGAGAGAGACAGAGAGACAGAAAGTGAGAAATCACCCCCCAGGGGGGATGGTCTCACTGCAATTCCTTCTCCTCCATTCTCCTCTTGGGATCTTGGGCACGCACGCACACGCGCCCGGCGTCAGTTTTAAGCCACCGGGTCCGGGATGCGAACCACGGCCGACTACGTGGGAGTCCAGTGACATAGCCATTACGCTAACTGCTGGCTCCCTGGCATGTGACTCTTAATCTGAATTAGAAAAAAGTTAAAGAAACAAAGTATCAGTCTTAGTTCCTTCCACCTTTGTCACTTACTAAGGTCGTTACTTCTAAGAATATTTTCTTCTTTACGTTAAACAGATAGACAGTGCTGCAAGATGTTCATTGTAGGAGTAACAATGTGTGTACTACCCCTATGTATGATGGAGATTAATAAGGGTAGCTGTCCTTATTTTCATTGTCAACGTAGAAAAAGCTGTATAGTGCTAAATTCTTGTAATTTGGAAAGACCTCAGTTGTTACATTTTTGAGCCATAAATGTACAATCTTTCTAAGCTTCCCCAAACAACATAGTAGTAGATGCAAACAAAAGTTACAATCTGTTGCAAAGATGAACATCAATAAATTGTAACTAAGTAGATCTAGATAAAATTATGTTTTATATAATGTGTATACTTTAATAATTAAGTAAAATAAGCCATTTTTTTCTCATCATAGGAAAAATATTCTGAAGGAAACAAAAAGCAAATAGGCCCCAGCAGACGGTGTAGTGATTATATCACCGAACTCCCAAATGGCTGACAGCAGTTCGAGTCCTGGACTCAGTAGCTTGAAAATCACACCTGGTGTGTGTACCTGCATAAGATCCTGGGAAGAGAATGAAAGAGAAGGGATTGCAGTGTGGCCATCCCTCCTGGATGGTGATTTCTCACTTTCTCTCTCACTGTCCCTGTCTCTCTCTCCAGTGAGTGAATGTGCCCTAAGACAATAACCTGTTTAAAAAAATTGATAATGCAATTTAACAGAATTTCTATACAGCTCCAATTTAAAATTTATGATTGTGTGGATCGTGGCCTAAGCTCTGCACACTATCAACCTCCACTTCATAGGAGACAATTTGGTGACAATTGATGTTGTAATAAAGAATTCAGGGGTATTTTTATAATTCATGAACAAAATCTCTTCATTTTCATAAAACCTGTGAAATAAAGAGGGAAATAAAAAACACCACTCCCTTAATAGTTCTTTGCTTAGCAATTATTCAAACACTTCAAAACAAGAAAAGTTTCCCTTGGAAAGGTTAAAAAAAATGCTCAAAAGTTAACAACTATACTTAATAAGTTTGTCTTGTTTTATTTTGTCTTTTGTCATACATAATGACATGAGCCTTCGGGCTTTACTTTTGTCAACCAAAATGTCAAATACTCTGCTTGTAGGGTTTACTGCAGGCAATTTTAGCTGCAAATAGAATTAAAAAAATGCTACTATACTGGGGACCAGCAGTTAGTGTAATGGCTATGTCGCCGGACCCATGTAGCTGACTGTGGTTAGAGTCCCAGACCCGGTGGCTTAAACTCACGCCAGGCACATGTGTGTGAATGCCCAAGATCCCAAGAGGGGAATGGAGGAGAAGGGATTGCGGCCGGGGGGGGGGGGGGGGGGGGGTGATTTCTCGATTTCTGTCTCTCTTTCTCTCTCTGGAGAGCGCAAGCGCCCTATAGCAAAAACCTCTTCAAAAAAACAAACAATGCTGCTATACTGAATATCAACCTTGCATGTATATTATTTTAGATCTCTTAAACTATTTTAAACTTTTTCCTCTTTGAGAGAGAAAACAAGAAAGAAAAGGGAGAGGCAGATAGGTATTATTCACAAGGTTTCACGAGGTCACAATCCTTGTGTACCAGCCTCTCCACTTGCTGTTTAAAGGTGTGCTCAGCCTGGCCTAGGAACCAAACCCAGAGCTCTCACGGGGCTTTCAGTCTGTCAAGTAGGTGGTGTTACTTGTGAACTATAACAACCGGGTCTCTGATTTTTTTTTTCTTCCTTTTGAAAAGTAGCATCAATGCTTTCTCTCCTTCCATCCTCAGAACCAACAAAATCAAAACCCAAACCAAACCAAACCAAAACAAAACAAAAACTGAACAAAGTGAAAAATCAAAGACTCTTTCCACATTCACTAGAGAATTGAAGTCACAGAACAAATCACTGCCCCCAAACTGAAGCAAGGTGAATGCTGAGAATATCAGCGTACTGAAGACAGGAGTCCACCCACTGGAGCTAGGACTGCTGGGATCTGTGACTTGATGTCAATCACCAACTTTGGAAAATTCACTCATTTTTACTTCAAATGAACAAATGGGATTTATCTCAGGTGTGCAAATTTAATTAAACATTAAAATAGGCATTAATATAATCTACCACATCAGTAAGTCTACTGGTTAAGGAAGCTGGAGCCCACTTAGCCAACATTGCAGTTGGAGTCCTGGATCCAGTCTCTTAAAAAATACGCCAAGTGTGTGCACCTGTGTGCCTTAAATCCAAAAAGGACAAAAAAAAAAAAAAAAAAAAAAAAAAAAAATAGAGGATAAGGGAATATGGTGTGACCATTTCCCATGGGGAAATGCTTTTTCCCTCTCTTTATCTCTCTCTTATATCTCTGTCTCTCTCTGGCAATTTTTTTAAAATATGAGAAGATATTTTATATGGTTTATTTGAATTAAATGATATACTTTATATATAGCCTATATATAGCCTTTATATGTAGTTCAGTACCAGGCACAAAATAAGTGTCCAATAAATAGTAGATGCATGTTATGAACTGAGTTGTGTCCCTTACAAATTCGTGCAATGAAGCCCTCACCCCCTATGTGTTTCTACTGGAGACAGAGACTGTAAAGGGGTAATTGAGGTTAAATTAGATCATCAGGATGGGCCCCTAATCCATTCTAACTGGTGTCCTTTCAAGAGGAAATTTGGACGCACAGAGAGAGACCAGGAATGAACACACAGAAATAAAACGATGTGAAGACAAAGGGAAAAATATGGCCACCTTTCAGTCAGGAAAAGAGGCCTCAGGAGAACGAGTTACATCCACACCTGTATCTTGGACTTTCAGCCTCTGAATCTGTAAGAAAGAAATTTAAGTCACTCAGTCTGTGATATTTGTTATGGTAGCCCTAGCCAGCACTTACACAGCAGCTCTTTTAGCTCTTACCTTTCCATCGGCATTAAGATATCCTCATAAGGTTAGTTCCGTATTACAACATCTACAGGGAAAACTGAAGCCCACATTTTTTTTTTTTTTTTTTTTTTTTTTTTTTTTTTTTTTTTTTTTTTTTTTGAGAGGTTTTTGCTACAGGGCACATGCACTCACCAGAAAGACAGAGAGAGACAGAGAGACAGAAAGCGAGAAATCACCCCCCACACACACACACACACCCCTGGAGGATGGTCACGCCGCAATCCCTTCTTCTCCATTCTCCTCTTGGGATGATCTTGGGTACGCAAGCACATGCGCCTGGCGCGAGTTTAAGCCACCTGGTCCGGGACTTGGATTGTGGTCAATTACATGGGAATCCAGCGACATAGCCATTACGCTAACTGCTGGTCCCCTGAAGCCCACATTTTTAAGTAGAGAGGTGGACCTACAGTTTTATTTCGAGGCCCTGGCCTTGAGCTGGGTTTTATTACATAGAGAAAACTTAGAAAATATTTTTCTCATACAAAGTGAAGCCACTCTAAAGCATGAGTATAAGGCACACTATTTATGGTATACAATGTAAAAGTTGTTCAGGAGGCCAAAGGGTGGTGTATTGGTAATGCAATTGGACACATGTAGAGGGTTCACATCCCAGGATCACCATGTGCAGGTTAGATGTGTGCCTGTGATCCAGGCTAGATGTTACTGGGGTGGATTGTGGTCTAAAGAGTCTATTAGGGGTATCGTGCTCTCTCTTTCTCTCTCTCTCTCATCATTTTCTGTCATGGGAGAAATAAATAAGTGAGCTTAAAAGAAAAGTTGTAGTACACTGATTAGTTTTCATCTTCTGTATGTGCATAATGTATAAAAATTGTCATGTAAAATGTACTGTAAAGTGGTCATAATAGCATTTTTGAATGGAGGGACAGTGAATGGTTTTTTTTTTCTTTTTTCTTTTTTACTATTGTTATTAGTATTTCTACATGTATGTCTTTTGCAATTAAAATAGATTGAGTTTTAAAATGTTTCTATCCACAGAAAAATGAATCACAGTGATGTGCTGTAGAAATAGCATGTGCAAAATAAAATGTGTTCCCATTTCCTTACTTTGCATTTGGATGCTAACCTGGGAGTTTAATCCATCACAGGGCTTACTGCTGTCTTTACTTCATTTGACCTGCCGTCCCAAGTGCAGCTTCTCATCATTAGACTGGTCCTGCCAATGCCAAAGTCCAGTAAGGTTTATCTACACTCTTTAATCTTGTTTCCACCCACATCAGAGTATGATCATGATCTGTGTGGGGACTTGAAAACAAATCATTTCTTCATCCTCATGATTCCTGGCTCCTTGTAAGTCCACGGCCCACCAGCAGATGCTTTTAAGCCAAGTCTCAGAGCTTCTCCTTTGTCATAATTGGTTAAAAGACAGATGGCCTTTTTCTCAGATAATAATGATAGAATCCACCCCTCTTGGTTATCTTTCTTAGGAAAAGTCCCAGCAGCAGTGGACCAGCACTAAGAAGCCCTGAAGTCACCCCAGACTGGCCGTTCCAAGTTAACCCACCTGATGGCTGTTGATGGGAGGATATAAATGAACACTAATTGCCATCAAATGATGTCTGTACCAACCGATAAATGCAGAAAAGATGATTCTGCCATGAGATGGCATTTTCATATAATAAACACATTCAAATAACAACACTGAAACCAGCTTCAGGAGAAAGTAAGCTTTTAAAAATCCCCTTTGGCTGAAGAGAAATTATCCTGAAATATCCTTGTTCCCCTCATTGCCACGAGTGCCTCTCTTACCAGGATAACAACCTGCCCCAGGTTTCCTATAGAACAGATGTATGTGTGACAGCAAAAGAGAGCAGCATGACTCCCAACAGTGGGAAGTCTTTTTACAATGTCAGAACTCTAAGAGGAGCAGCAAGGAAGTGGAGATGCCAGGCAGCCAGGGAATTCTCCCCAGATGGAAATGCAGATACACCTCCAGGCATGCTGCATGGGCTGCTCCAAGCCACTCACCTCTGCAATGAAATAGAAGTGCACTCAGCTTGGGCTCCACTGACTCTTGACCCTGAGGGATTCCAAATGTGTTCGCTCTTAATGAGTTTTGCTACCTTTAATCTACTTAGTTCAATGAACCTTCTCTCAATAGTTTGGCAGCCATAATTTTCTATCTTGAGGCCAATTAGCATAAAGGAAATAAGTAAGGGCCTCTGCTTTGCGAATGGTCACATAACATGGATTTCTCTTTCACTATTCCAGGGACCATGATCTGACCAAAATGAAGTACCATGTGTTTTCCAAGATAAAGTTAGTTTTTACAAAATTGTAGCTGTCTGTTTGTCAGAAAAGTCATGACACATTTTTATATAGAAAAACATACAAAAAATATGCTATGACTTTTCAGATAATCCAATATTAAAACATTTTATTAATGCTGCTAAAGGTTACTAATTTAAAAAGGAATGTGTCCGCACACTACTTTTGTTTTCATTTTGTATAATTACACCTTAAAACTGGGAGCCACGGAATAATGAGGAATAGACAAATGAAAGTTAAAGTGAAATAAAATGAGACAAAGAGATACAGAAGAAAAGGTTTAGTTTTCCTAGTTTTGTTAGCTTGCCCCATGGCAGACCACATTATGTATCTGGTTTTTAGTTTATTCATCTTTAGTTAAAAAGCCTTGGTAGAAGGTATGACATTGAAATAGCAACACTAATAATGATATGTGAAGGACTGGCACTTCGTGAAGCCTTGTTAATACTGAAAAACAGCAGTCAGATCAACACTTTCTGAGGATAGCAAGGTCTTTGCATGTGATGGTGTTGCTCAAAATGATGCTTCTGTCAGGAAATTGAAAGAGCATGGGAATGACACGTTTGTGATCCTGAAATCCAAAATTAAACTTTTAAAAGAAATAACCAACATGGAAACCCAGGCACTTAAATGTATTCAGTTTACATATAATGTTCTCAGAAAAATAAAAAACTAACAGGAACAAAATCCCACAGCATGCATTGCTTAGGAAGTATTTGAGACAAATGATGAAAATACTTTACCCTGAAATTCATAGATTGATTGCATTTATATTTGACTAATCACCAAAAATTTCCTTTAAAAAAAAGCCAAGTTTGTTAAAAAAAAATAAAATAAAAAGGACCACAATTTCAAACAAGCTGTTCTTGAGTCAACTGTCACAGAACAATTAATTTCCTTGCTTGAAGTCTACAAACAATGGCTTGTGGCAACTAGAAGGGAAATCTCAGGGGCTGTGGCTCATCTGGTAGAAAAGGGACTTCCCTGTTGGACTCCAGAGCTTAGAAACTGAAGTGTAAACTGGGACCAAATTACCGTACCCTGTGTTCGCAGCATTTATAAAGAAAACTGGTTGTGATCAATGGCCCAGCAGTGGCCCTGCACAGTGCTCTGTGTAGTCAGCCGTTTTAGCATCTGGTAGTCCTGAGGGTATCTCTCACTTCATGCGTGTTCACTGCCTCAGACCATGTTGAAACAATCTTCGAAAATAAGTGGATACTCAGTCACAGTGGTGTGGTACATATATGTTCATCAGGAATTGTCATTTGAGTTAGGGAGTCTGTGCACAGACATGCTGTTCAATGGTTCATACAGAGTAATAGGCAAACAATGCCATTTTAATTCAGTAAATAATAGAAATCCCAAAAAGGGTAGCAATTAGAGATACTTGAAAACATGCTCAGAGAAGAAATTTAGACCACAGAATGTTTTTATATTTTTGGTGTTCCCTAAATAGTTTCATCACATATTTTAAAAACTATTTGGAGGGTGATAACAAAATACAAAATGAGATTATTTTAGGGTAAGATGAGAAGATTAAGGGTAAACTTAATCAGTCTTTTAACATCTTGGGAGGCTAGGAAAACAATGAAAAATTATTTTAGCTGAAGACAAAAGAGAGCACTAATTATTTATTTTTCAGTTTGCTGTAGGACATGTGTACTCATGGAGAGAGACAGAGGAAAACAGAGTGCAGAAATGTAAGAAAGCACCCCCTTGGGGAAATGATCACACCACAATCCCCTTTTCTCTATTCTTCTCTTGGAATTTGAGTACTCAGGCACATATGACCCGTGTGTCTTTTCAACCACTGGTTCTGGGACTGGAACTTCTCAGTTAATTATGTGAGATCCAGCCACCTTAACCAAGCCATCACAGTTCACAGTTCAAGAGAGCTAATTGTAAATAGCTCTCACAGTGCATTCATGGGAAATGATCAGGGAAGACACTTTACGTGAGGATTCTTGGAAGATGGCCACCTAAACATACTTGTCTTACCCCCCCCCCCCCCCCCCCATTACCAATGCAATCTCATCAGGCTTCTCACCCGAGTCAAATGGCAGCAGTGACCTAACCTCTGAATGAGGTCTAACGAAGCCTTTCACTCTAGGGGAAGACTTCCAGAGACACTGGCATGGACTCCACTCTCCAAAGGCTGGATGAAATCAAGGTATCTTTTATGCTGGAGAAGTGAGTCGTCAGAAATACACATCAGGGAGTCTTGGGAAAAGGCTAAGGCTGCGGACATACAAAGACTCCTTGGGAGGGGTTCAGCTTTGGCTCTACATAGTTATGCCTAGTCTTCCTGGCTTCTTAGACATGAATGAATAGCTGAACAGGTGTAGAATCCTAACCATTCATGACAGTGAGAGACACCAGACAGGCAAATAGAAAGAGAGTCTCCACCACTGCTCTTAGCAAGTGGCCTAGTCACTGCCTACTTCTATTCCAGTAGTCTAAGAGAGGGGAAATCATTTTGCCTTTTTCTATTTTTAGAACTGTCAGCATTTGGTGTGCCCCAAACCATATCCGAGTAGCGGTGAACAGGCAAAGCAAGCATTCCTGGGAGAAAGCCTAACCAGAACAGAGCACATCTTCCTAGCAAGATAATTTGAATAGGAAAGATTTTACGTGCAGCATCGAAAAAGATTCTCTGTAACTAAAAATCACAATTTCAATTTCACAAGTAAAATATTTTATAAGTGGGTTGAAAAACAGATGGTTATCATCAAATACTGAACTAAGAAACCTAAAGACCAAGTACAGAGAAAAATGGTAGAGTTGGAAATCATGGAGTGAAATAACAAACAGAGAAGTAAGCCCATGAGGTGAATATGAGAATAACAAGAATTTTAGAAGAAATAAAGGGACTTTCTGAAAAATTTCCCAGATGTGCCTAGATAAAGAAAAAATACATAGGCTTTAAGAAATAAAGAGGCAGGTGGAGAAAAAAAATATGAGAAGACATTGAAACGTCCTAAGTCTGGTGTATAAAAGAACTCCTTTAGAAGTTCTTAGGACAATACATAAAAAAATATTGATTACTTTTCAAAGTAAAAGAAAGTGTAATGAATATGCAACCTTCTGGAAAACATATCAGCCATATGTCCCATCGAAATAACCATGAGAAAGTATGATACTTGAAACCAATGAACAAATACATCCTAAAAGAGAGCTTAGAGGGCGCAATGAATCGATACTCCACAAATACAAAGATGGAAACTTGAATGACAACTTGGGAGAATGTTAACTTGAAAATTAATGGCAGACCAGTTTCACGGCCTGGTGGTAAAAACAGCCAGATTCTCCATAGTCGACCATAAAGTTTGTGTCCCAGACTGGCTGCTTGAGATGCACCTGGGATGCATAGGCAGGCAAGCATGGCCAAAATCTCAAAAGGAGAAAGAGATGGAGGAGAAGGGACTGTGGCATGACCATACTCCAAGGTGGGGGGGGGGGGGGGAGAGGGGATGCTTTCTCCTCTCCTTTCTTGGTCTTGCAGTCTTTTTCTGGTAAGTACACACACTCTCAAGCAAAACAAATAGGGACCAGAAGATGTCATAGTAGTTACGTCACTGGACTCCCACATGGCCAGCAGTGGTCTGAGTCCTGACCCTAGGCATGAAAATCATGCTGGGCACCTGTGTGTGCATACCTAACATCTTAGGAGGAGAATGGAAGAGAAGGGGTTGTGACATAGCCATCTGCCCTAGGGGTGGTGGTGAGTTCTCATTTTCCCTCTCACTGTCTGTCTGTCTGTCTTTCTTTCTCTCCAGCAAGCACACATGCCTTATGGCAAAAACTTCTTTCAAAAAATTACTTAAACTAAACTAAATTAAATTTCATTAATGGCACAAAATGATAAAGAAGAGGGATATTCAAGTTCATCCATGGTCTAGTTGTTGTGGGAGCCAGAGACATGGTAGACAGTGTAGTTCAGTTTCAGCATGGTGGCTTAAAAACATGCTAGTGTCTGTATTGTGTGTGTGTGTGTGTGTGTGTGTGTGTATGTGTGTGCCCCAAATCTCAACAGGGTGGAGAAATGGAGAACAGATTGCAGTGTGACCATACTGCATTAGAGTCCTTTTCCCCTTTCAGTCTTCCCCTCTCTGAAAAGTGCACATACCCTCTTACAATTAAAATAAAATAAAAAAGAAGAGGATATTCTGTTGTTCAGACATACCAAACTACATAGGCCTAAAAAAGTAAAGCAAAAACTGAACTGCTGATACAACTTTAGTGGGACATTTTTATCTGCTCTTTGGTCCAACTTAAAAGAAAAAAAATCAGAAAATAAATGTGAATGCGATATAATTGGTAGTCATAAAATCATATTATTTTTATGATAATTTATTCTTTATTTTGCTATTTAAATACTCTTTTTAAAAAATTTATTTTCTGAGACCAGCAGTTGACATAATGGCTATGTCTCTGGACCCCCATGTAGTCAACTGTGGTTTGAGTCCCGGACCTGATGGCTTAAACTCACACTGGGCATGTGTGCATGCATGCCCAAGATCCTGAGAGGAGAATGGAAGAGAAGGGATTGCAGCATGGCCATCTCCCCTGGGGGGTGATTTCTCGGTTTTTGTCTCTCTGTCTCTCTCTGTCTTTCTGGCGAGCACACATGCCCTGTAGCAAAAACCTAATAAAAAAATTCTGTGTTTCCTATAATTTTACATATTTTTCCCCTTTGATTCCCTCTCTTTCATTCTGTCATTTCCCACAGTCCTCCCACACTGTCTCTTGTATCCACAGTTGCTCTCCATGCTTTTATGTCATCCAATATTTCAGTTTCTACCATAGAATGCAGATATTTGGTATATATTAAGTGGGGATATATGATACCTCTCTTTCATAGTCTGACTTACTTCATTGAACAGTCAATCTTTCATAGTCACCCACTTTTTTTTTTGGAGAGGTTTTTGCTATAGGGTGCGTGCGCTCACCAGAAAGACAGAGAGAGACAGAAAGAGAGAAATCGGAAGGGAGGGGGGATGGTCATGCCACAAACCCTTCTCCTCCATTCTCCTCTCGGAATCTTGGGCACACATGCACACGCGCCTGGTGTGAGCTTAAGCTGGGTCTGGGACTCGAATTGTGGTTGACTACATGGGAGTCCAGTGACATAGCCATTACGCCAATTGCTGGTCCCAATATTCTCACACTTTCTATCAAATGCCTGGGTCTGTCTTTTTTTTTTTTTTTTTAAGTCTAAGTAGTATTCTGTAGTGTGTATACCATACTTTTCAATCTATTTATCTGTTCTTAGACATTTGAGTTGGCTTCATGCCTTAGCTATCATGAATAATGCCACAATAAACATGGATATGCAAGTGTTTTTCCAACTGCATGATATCTATCCTTGGAGTAAATATCATCAGTGGAATTGCTAGGTCATATGGTAGTTTTA
This sequence comes from Tupaia tana, assembly GCA_026018925.1. Lineage (NCBI taxonomy): Eukaryota > Metazoa > Chordata > Mammalia > Scandentia > Tupaiidae > Tupaia > Tupaia tana. The sequence goes on from JAKSZU010000016.1 coordinate 36,087,740, forward strand.
TTTGTAAGTCTTTGAGGAATCGCCATACCGTTTTCTACAATGGCTGTACTAATTTACATTCCAACCAACACTATAGGAGAGTTCCCTTTCACTACAGCATTGCCAGCACTTCCCATTTTTTAAATTTCAGTCATTCTGACTGGGATTTGGTGGTATCTCATAGTGGTTTTGATTTGCATCTCCCATATAAGGGATGTTGAGCATTTTTTTCATATGCTTTTTGGCTTTTCGTATGTCTTCCGTAGAGAGTTGTCTGCTCAGCTCATTTGTCCATCATTAAATTGTGTTAATTTTTATTTGTTTTTAGATGAGTTGCTTGAGTTCCCTATGTATTCTGGTTATCAGTCTCTTACATGAGGCATAGCTTGCAAATATGTTCTACCATTCCAAGGGTTGTTGATTCACCCTAATTATTGTTTTTTAGTTGTGCAGAAGCTTTCTAGCCTGACATAATTCCACTGTCTATTTTTAGGATTATTGCTTGTGCTTTGGGGGTCTTATTTAAGAAGACTTTGCCTACTCCAATGTCTCCAAGAGTTTTCCCAGTGTTTCCCTCCAAGAGTTTTATAGTTTGGGATCTTAGGTTTAGCTCTTTGATCCATTTGGAGTAGATTTTTGTTAGTGGTGACAGACAGGGGTCCAGTTTTGTCTTTCAGCAGCTGGATACTCAGTTGTTCCAGCACCATTTGCTGAAGAGATTTTCCTTCCCCATTGGATTGTCTGGTACCCTTTGTTAAAAACCAGTTGGCTATATGTATTGGGGTTTATTTCCAAGGTTCTATTCTATTCCATTGGTCTACATGCCTACTTTTGTGCCAGTACTATGCTGTTTTGATTATCATAGCTTTGTAATATATTATGAGGTCAGGAAATGAGATGCTTCCTACTCCACTCTTCTTGTACAGTATTGCTTTGGCAATATGTGAACTTTTATAATTTCAAACAAATTCTATGAATATATTTTCTACATCAAATTACCAGAGATATCTGGTAATTTTATGGGAATTGTATTAAATATGTAGATTAATTTGTGTTGAATTTGACATTTTGATTATACTAATTCTTCCAATCCAGGAACAAGGGATGTCCTTCCATTTTTGTATCGTTTTCAATTTCTTATTTTTTTAGCTTTTTATATTGTTTCTTTTAAAGTCTTTTCCATCTTTGGTTAGATCTTTGGTTAGGTTTATTCTAAGACATCTTATACTTTATATATATATATTTATATATATATATATATATATATATATATATATATATATATATATTATACTTTTTATGTTATTGTGAATGGGAATAGCTGTCTTCAATTTTACCTCAGTCTGATTGTTGTTGATGTATAGAAATGCTATAGATTTTTGTGATTTTGTATCTTGCCACTTTATTGTATTCATTTATCACTTTCAACAGTTTTTTTTTTTTTCCACAGATTCTTTTGGGTTTTCTATTATATAATCATGTCATCTGCAAATAGAGATAATTTGACATTTTCTTTTCCTGTTTGGATGCATTTTATTTTGTCTCTTGTCTGTTTGTATTGGTAAGAACTTCCAGTACCATACTGAAGAGGAGTAGATAAAGTGGACAGCCTGATCTTGTTCCAGTTTTTAAAACTTTTAGCTTTTCCCCATTCGGTATAATGTTAGCTATTGGTTTGTCATAAATGACTTCTATTGTGTTGAGAAATGTCCTTTCTATGCCAATTTTGTTGAGAGTCTTAATAATGAAGGAATGCTGTGTTATATAAAATGCTTTTCCTGCCTTGATTTATATGATCATATGATTTTATCTTTCTTTCAGTTAATATGGTATATTACATTTATGGTGTTGTATAGGTTGAACCACCCTTGTATCCCTGTAACGAAGCCTATCTAGTTGTGGTGTATAATCTTTTTTATCTGTTATTGGATATGATTTGCTAGTATCTTGAGAATTTTTGCATCTCTATTCATCAAAGATATTGGTTTATAGTTTTTCTTTTTGCTTATGTCCTTGTCTGTTTTAGGGATGAGGGTGATGAAGACTTTATAAAATGAATTTGGGAGGGTTCCCTCCTTTTGAGTATTTAGAAATAGTTAAAGTAGAATAGGGATTAGTGATTCTTTGAAAGTTTTGTAAAATTCAAATGAGCATTTTATCAGGTCCTGGGCTTTTTTTTTAATCGGGAGATGATTTATTACTGATTCAATTTCATTGCTTGATATGGGTCTATTCAGGTTTTCTATGTCTTCTGGATTCGGTCTTGTACATTATACATGCCCAGAAAACTGTCCATCTCATCCAAGTTTTCTTGTTTGTTAGCATATATTTGTCCACTAATGATGTTTTGTATTTCTTTATGTCTGTTGTAATAATGCCTGTTTCATTGTAAATTTGATTTATCTGGTTACTTTTTTCTTAATTAGTCTAGCTAGCCATGTCAATTTTGTTTATTTTTTCAAAGAACCAGCTTTTGGCTTTATTTATTTTCTGTATAATTTATTTATTCTCTATTTCTTTTTATTTCTGCCTGAATCTTTACTATTTCTTTTCTCCCAGTATTTTTAGGGTGTTTTTTGGTGGGTTTTTTTTTTTTTTTCAGTTCCCTCACATGTGATGTTAGGTTGTCTATTTGCTATCTTTCTGTCTTTTTCTTATGTGCACTGATTGCTTTGACTCTTTTATAACTGCTTTTGATGTGTCCCATAGGTAATGGAAACTCATGTACTCATTAGCATCGATTTCAATGAATCTTTGGATTTTGGTCAATTTCTTCAGTGATTATGAAGCCATTCAGAAGTAGGTTGTTTAGTTTCCATATGTTTGTGTATTTTCAAGTTTTTTTCTGAAGTTACTTTCAAGTTTAATTCCATCATGATCTGAGAAGGTGCAGGATATAGCTTCTATGCCTTTGAATTTGTAAAGGCTTGTTTTGTGCCCTAACGTGTGGTCCATCTTCAAACAGGTTCTACGCGGGGGTGAGAAAAATGTTTATTTTGTGGGTTTGGTGTGAGAGTTTCTATAGATGTCTGTCAAGTCCATTTGATTTATGGTATAGTTTAGATACTGTATCTCTTTGCTTATTTTTTGTCTTAATGATCTATCTAAGGGAGATAGTAGGGTGTTGAGATTCCCATTGATTAGTTGTTGCAGTCTAACTCTCCTTGTAGCTCTAGCAATCTTTCCTTCATGTATTTGGGTGCTCCTGAATTGGGTGCATAGATATTTATAAGTGTTATATCTTTTGATGAATTAGCCCTCTTACTACTTTATAATGCCCTTATTCGCCTCTTCTTACACTTTTGGTCTTAAAGTCTGTTTTGTCTGAAATCAGTATTGTGACTCCTGTCTTTTGGTTTTTATTTGCATGAAATATCTTTTTCCACCCCTTAACTTTTCATCTATGTATGTCTTTATCCACGAGGTATGTTTCCTATAGGCAGCAGGTAGAGGGTTTCTGGTTTTTTGTTTGTTTGTTTTTTTGTTTGTTTGTTTTTGTTTTGTTTTGTTTTTTTGTTTTTCCATTCAGCCAGTTTGTGTCTCTTGGTTGGAGAATTTAATCTGTTAACATTCAACGTTATCATCAATATTTCCAGACTTGTCTCTGCAATCTTGTTAGCCATTTTCCTGGTTGATTATTATTCTCTTCTTTCTGTCTGTCTCTCTTTAGTTTCCCTGGTATAACATTTCCTTTAGTATTTCTTGAAGAGCTGGTCTAGCTTTAGTCAATTCTTTCAGGATTTGTTTATTTGAAAATATGTTTATCTTTTCCTCCCATTTGAAGGAAATTCTTGCTGAGAATAGTATTCTTGATTGAAATAATTTTTCTGTTAGCATTTTTAATATATCTTCCCATTTTTTTTTTTTTTTTTTTTTTTTTTTTTTTTTTTTTTTTTTGCTTGCATTGTTTCTGGTGAGACGTTTGATGTTAGCCTAGTAAGGTAACCTTTGTAAGTGACTTGACATTTTTCTCTTTCCATTTTTAGAATCTTGTCTTTGTCTGAGATTTTTACCATTCTGACTATGGTGTGCCATGGAGAGGATCTTCTGATGTTGATTCTATTTAGGGTCCTTTATATTTCTTGGGTCTGGATGTCTGAAAGTTTCTCTTGATTTAGAAAGTTTTCTGCAAGTCTTTCACAAAATAGATCCTCTGTTCCCTTGTCTGATTCTTCATGTTCTACAACCTCTATTGTTCATATATTTGGCTATTTAATGGTGTCTAGTATTTCCCATATGTTATCCACATTTTGGGGGATTTTTAAAAATTATTTTTGGTGATTTTTTTTTGAGAGGTTTTTGCTATAGGGCGCATGCTCTTGCCAAAAGACAGAGAGAGACAGAGAGACAAAAAGAGAAAAATCATCTTGGGCATGGATGCACATGTGCCTGACATGAGTTTAAGCCAGCGGGTCTGGGACTTGAACTGCGGTCAACTACCTGGGAGTCCAGCAACATAGCCATTACAGCATCTGCTGGTCCCTATTTTCGGTGATTTTATCTAGGTCACTTGTTTTGTTCTTCACATTATAAGTGATATGCTCTTCATGGTCTACTCTGCCCTAAATACTTTCTAGGGAGTTTATGATTTCCTGCATTACAGTCTTCATCTCTAGACGTTCTGTTTGATTCTGTTTTATGTTGTCTCTTTTCCTTCAAATCATGGAAGGACTTCCTCACCTTCGGAGTTCAATGTCTCTTTTCTCTTGAATCTCATAGAGTTTTGTCATCATGTATTTTCTGAATTCTTTTTCTGACATATCAGTAAATTCTTCTGTTGTTGTTGGGTTATTTTTGTTTGTTTGTTGTTTTTTGTTGTTGTTGTTGGTTTGTTTCCATAGTTGGAGACAGGTTACTTAGTTCTCTTGTTGGAGATGCATTTCCTTGTTTACTCATAATTGAAGATCTACTGCAATTTTTAGTCATGTGGTGATGTATTCCCTTTTGGCTAGTTCTTTGGAGAAGTTTTCTGCAGCTGCAAGCTCATGTGGCTTCCCTTTGCTGTGAACTACTTCTTTGCCAATTTCTCTCTTCTGTTGTGGTTTGCAATGTGGTGTCCACAGGAGGAGTTTTGGGTTCAGAGTTATGTAGAAGAATCTTTCCCTTTTTGCTGCTGGTTCAGGGGAGGGGGAGTAAGGATTCCTCTGAGTCTCATAGTGTTCAGATGTTTGGCTACTCTGAAACTAGACCAGTGTAGATTCTCTGGAGCTGGAAGTTGAGCAACAGAATGAGTATGTAAGGTGGGGAAAAAAGAGAGAAAAGAAAAGTGAAAAAAGAAGAGAAATAAAAATGGGCAGGGAGCTTCAGATGGAGATGTCTGCAGAAGAGACCTGTAATTCCCCTGTCTTACGTGAGGGGAGAAGAGTAAGTAATTAGCAAAAGAAAGGAGGGAAAAGTGAAAAACAGCCTACCTTTCTAGCTCTGCAATTGAGAGGTGGGCTTGGGAGACACAAGCGTGGCAAGGACTGGTCTGCCCTGACTCTGGCCTGTTAAACAATTCCCCGTTCTCCTTATCTTTTGTTCTCTATGAAAACTCTTTTACTTTCTGTTCCTATAAATTTGACCACTGTATGGATGTTATGTAAGTGTAGTCATACTGTCTTATTTTACTTAGTGGAATGTCCTTATAAGCCAGTTCATCCATTTTGTAGAATATGTCAGAATTATCCTCCTTTTTTTTTTTTTTTTTTTTTTTTTTTTGGAGAAGTTTTTGCTATAGGGCGCGTGCGCTCGCCAGACAGACAGAGAGAGACAGAGAGATAGAAAGCAGGAAATCACCCCCCAGGGGGGATGGCCACGCTGCAATCCCTTCTCCTCCATTCTCCTCTCGGGATCTTGGGCACGCACGCACACGCGCCCGGTGTGAGTTTAAGCCGCCGGGTCCGGGACTCGAACCGCGGTCGACTACGTGGGAGTCCAGCGACATAGCCATTATGCTAACTGCTGGTCCCAAGAATTATCCTCCTTTTTAAAGCTCAGCAATATTCCATTGTCTATGTATATACCATGCGTTGTAAATGTATTCATTAGAAAATGGACATTTAGATTGCTTCCACATATTAGTATCAAGAATAGTGCTATTATCAATATGGGTATATCTCTTTAAGACCTGACTTTCAATTACTTTGGGTATATATCAGGAGGTAAAATTGGTCCAGCAGGTGGTATGGAAGTTAAGGCAGCTGAAAACCATGTGGCTGACTGCACGTTCAAGAAACAGACCTTATTTTGAAGTGAAAAACAGTCCAGGTGTGTGTGTGTGTGTGTGTGTGTGTGTGTGTGTGTGTGTGCATCCAAAATCCTGACAAAAGAATGGAGGAGAAAGAATTATGGTGGAGCCAACACCTCTGGAGAGGTGTTGATGGAGGAGATCATTTCTTACCTCTGTTTCTGGTGAGCACACACATCCTATAGAAAAAAACTAAAAAGAAAAAAAAAATAGTAAAATTGCTGAATCATGTCCTAACTCTATTTTTAAATTTTTTAAAATGCCATATTGTCTTCTATAGTGACTCTACCATTTTACATTCCCAACAACAGTGCATTAAAACTCCAATTTCCCCACATCTTCATTTACACTATTTTTCTACAGTAGTCATCTTAATGAAAGTCAGTTTAATTATAATATATTAATGTTTATGAGCTTGTTTAAAGGGAAAAAAAGAAGACAAAAAATATTCCAAATTAGGAGAGAAACAAGGAATAGCCATACATATAAAAGTGATTAAAGCAGTAATAAAAATACATATAAAACTTTTTGACAAGACATTTGAAAGTTTAGAGGAAATGGATGATTTCCCAGAAAAAAATTTGTATTGCCAAAATTTACCCAAGAAGAAAGAGGAAACTTAAATACATCAGTTACCATAAGAGAGTTTAGAAAAAGACACTCAAAGATCTACCATTGAAAAAGGCACTGAGAACAGATGGACTCCCAGCTGAGGTTTATGTAACATGAATTTTATATAACCTTTAAGGAAGAGAGCTTTTCAAAGTTAAATTATTCCAGGCCTTAGAAAAGAGATGAAAGACCTTCCAAATTCATTTTACAAAGGCAATATATCTCTTTTAAAAATCTGATATAGATAGAACAATAAAGAAAAATAATAGCTAGATCTGAGTTGTGAGTGCAATTGTGAAATTATTAAATATGAGAAATCATATTCCAACAGTGTTTTCTTTTATTTCTTCAATGTTTGTTCTTGAGCTCCTAACAGGTTTCATTTATTTCCTCTGTGTAAAAAAAAAAAAAGCAACCGAGTAAACAACAACAAAAATCTCTACCATTTCCTCAGAGAGCTTTCTCTTTAATGTGAAGATAAAGACAACAAGTAAAAGAAATAGATAATATACACTAATTATGTTAGGTGGTGATAAGCACAACAGAGAAAAATTAAATAGAAAATTTAGTTGGAGAGATTTCTTTGTTGGTTGGTTTCTCTTCTTAAAAAAATTTCTATTTAGAGTGATACAGTAGGCTTGTCAAAGAAGATACCACTTGAGTGAATAGTAAACACTACAAGTAAATTAGAGTGCATCAGCTACATGTGGCTAGGGTAGAAAGACCATTCTCGGGAAGAGGTGGTAAAAAACCCCAAGGAGGAAGACAATATGCTTGAATCAAACCAAACCCAGAAGGGAGTGTAAAAAATGTAGCCAGAGAGGTAATAGGGCCCAGACATGGAGGATGTTGTAGGCAATAAAGAATATGTCTTAAGAGGTGACAGGAAGGTTTTGTACACAGAACTGGCATTATCTGGCCTTCCTTTTAAGAGTATTACTCTGGTTGAAATATTGAGATTGAATTGAAGGGGAACTAATGAGGAGGCTTTTTTTCCATAACCCAGTCAAAAATTCATGATGCCTTAGATTTTGGTGATAACAGTGAAAATAAGAAGAAACAATATGACCCCGGAGGTTGTTGGAAAAGTCATGACATAATTTTTCTATATTTATCTTCCCAAAAAAAACTTTTCCAGACAACCAAATATATTATATGTATATTACAGAGTTTGATACCTCGATGCACTTCCACCCTTCAAACTGTCATAGGTTATGGTCAAGGGTGTGTCTGGTAAACTCATTGAGGACTCTAGACTTAAACTGGGAATATTACCATGTGGGATTGCCTTATAGAACATTGCATTTTACCACTGTGCCACCATCTGGTCCCTGATCTTAGATATATTTTAAAAATAGAATCAAAAAGATATCTGGATAGATTAAATTTGAGGAGAAAAGGGATACTGATGACACAAAATACTGTGGTTTGAGAGAACTTCAAAAAATATAACCATAAAATGAGATTAAAAGATTGAGGGATGAGCAAATTTGAATGAGGGTGGGGACAAATCACAAGTTAAATTTTGTAAACATTGAGTTTAAGATGCCTAGTTAATATCCAAATAGTGTAAAAGAGAGGGCTAGGTATATGAAACTTGAGTTACAGGGAAAGTTTCTGGCTGGAAATAAAAGTTTGGGAATCTTAAGCATGTAATTGTTCCTAATACTTTGAAATTGAAAAAAGTCTTCAAGAGAGTTCAAACTGAAAAGGACAATGTAAAAGAGGCATTTCAAAATTAACTGTTGTTTCAATGAAGTCCTAGAGGTCAAAAACTTAATTGGAGGGAGCTTGATAAAGAATGGGAAGACATGAAATGGAGAGAGTAAATACAGAAAACTCTAAGGAAAATGAGGTGATTATAGGATAGAAAGTGGTTTTAATTTTTTAATGATATGAGAGATAAAAGCATGCGTATATATATTTATGGGGAAGACTGACTATGAGAATAAAAGCCAGAGGATTCCTGAGATATGTTCCTGAGCAGAAATGAGAGAGGTTATCTAAAATACAAGTTAAAGGAGAAGTGACTTTTGCTAAGAATGACAAGACAGAAGGTAAAGATGAGTGCTTGGGGACCAGTGTTCAAGGTAATCTATAGACATTTCCTTTAGATTGCTTATGTTTGCAAAAAAAAAAAAAAAAGTGATTTCATTGAGCAAATGTGAGAATAAGAAGATAAGTCACAATGTGAAAGGACTGTGAAAGTATAGTTTGTGGAAAGAACTATGAAAGTATTATGTGATTGGTGGACAGCTTTCAGAGTTACCTAAAGTGTGTTCATTTTTTTCAAGGCACATTTAAGTGGGTGTCTGTGGGCATGGGGTACACAAAAAGATGAATCACTGTTTTTCATATAAGATCTTTAATATAAACATGAGAAAAGTTAATAGAAAAGGTTAAAAAGATGTTGAACAAAATACTGTTCATCATTCTTTTTAAAAAACTTCAAGGGATCAGCAGATGGCATAGCAGTTACGTTGGTGAACTCCTACAAGGCCAAGCACAGTTCAAGTCCCAGGTCTATGCCGGGTGCATGTGCATGTGTGCCCAAGGTCCAGGCAGGAGGATGAAAGAGAAGGGATTGCGGTGTGGCCAGCTCACCTGGACGGGGAGGTGATTTCTCACTTTCCCTTTTACTCTCTCTGTCTCTCTCTCCCTTGTGACCACACATGCCATAAGTCAATAACTTATAAAAAAATTTAAAAAAGGAGTATATTTGTACTTTGTTGGTAAAATAATGACTATTTCTACAAAACAAGTGGAGTTATTATTCTAAATGGTAAAATGTAAAATCTATTTTAAAGTCATAAGTTAGATATGTCTATCATTACTATGAGAATTTCATTTCTTTCAAAGATCTAGTCAATGTAAATAGATAAATAACAAATGTGGCAGTTTTTGAAAAAGATTAAAATATCTCATTTTTACATGAGTTTATGACTTGAAAACTCAAATCTTTATAAACAATAATAGAAAATAATAGAAATTAGTAAGGTTGACAGATATAAGATAAATGTATAAAATGCATTCATTTTTATCTTCTAGTTTAATAATGAAAAAAGGGGAAAGTAAGGAATAAAATCTCATACTAATGAGAAAAGCATGAAATATTTAGGTATAAAATTCACAATAAAATTGGCCAGCCTGGTGTCCCACATGGTCAACTGTGTTCAAATCCTGGTTCTAGTGTCTTGAAAGACACACTAGATACATATGTGTGTATGTTCAAAATTTTGACAGGGTGGTGAAATGTAGGAAAAGGGATTGTGGGTGAGAGGGTGTTTTCTCTCTCTCAGTCTCTCTTATAAGTACCTGTCCCTTCTGTCAATAAATAAAAATTAAAAAATTGGGGCCAGCACATGGAATAATGGTTAAGGTGCTGTACTCTCATGTGGCCAACTGCAGTTTGAGTTCCAGACCCAATGGTTTGAAATTCACATTGGTACATGTGCATACACGTCCAGAATCTCAGGAGGTGAGTCAAGAAGAGATTGTAGTGTGGCCATCCCCGCTGAGGGGTTGATTTCTCTCTTTCTATCTCTTTTTCTCTGTCTTTCCAGTGAGTGCACATGCCCTATAGTAAAAAATATCTCAAAAAAATTACAAAAAGTCAATATAACATGTATTGTAAAAATACAATATCTTACAGAGGGTTACAGCATATTATGTGGACAAGGGAGAGTCATACAATGTTCCAAAATAAGTGTTTGATAAATAAAATGTTAATTTTTAAAATGTAACATATTGTGGCATTTATTATGTTACATTCTATTGGAATTACATAACCATACACTTATGTAAAAAAAATATCAAAGAAAATTTCCAAGAAAATTTAAATGATGAAGACTAGGAGGAGAATACTTTGAATTACCACATAGTAGAACTATAAAATTATTAAAATAAATTCATATGGCATTAGCATAAAGACTTTCAAATAGATAAATAAAATATATGAGAGGTTAAGACAATACTAAAGATGGCATTTCTATTTAACAAGTAAAGGATACTCTCTTCAATATATGAAGTTGGAAAATATAGGTACACATCTGGAGAAAGATAAAATTTGAGCACTATTTTGCTTCCTATAAAAGTAAATTCTTGGGAACCAACAGTTAGCATAATGGCTATGTCACTGGACTCCCACGTAGTCGACCGTGGTTCATGTCCCGGACCCGGTGGCTTAAAACTCATGCCGGGCGCGTGTGCATGCGTGCCCAAGATCCCGAGAGGAGAATGGAGGAGAAGGGATTGCAGCGTGGCCATCCCCCCGGGGGGTGATTTCTCACTTTCTGTCTCTATGTCTCTCTCTGTCTGTCTGGTGAGCGCACGCGCCCGATAGTGAAAACCTCTCCAAAAAAAAAAAAAAAAAAAAAAAAAAAATGAAGAAGAAGAAAAAAAAAAGTAAATTCTATGTGGGCCAGCAGATGGCAGGGGGTGCTGGAGTCCCACATGACCAACTGCAGTTCAAGTCCTGGACCTGGTGGATTGCTTTCTTACTTCCCCTCTCTTTCTCTGTCTCTCTCTGATCAGACTGGAAAATAATAATAATGATAATAAATAAAGTTAGATAAAAATAGTTCTTTAAAAAAGTAAATTCTAGTGATTAAACACTTAATTTGAAAAAAAAATGTGGTTTTGGAACAAAATCTACATGAGAAGAGATACATCAAAATGGTCTAGACACTCACCTCCCCACTTTTGGCAGTTAATCAATAAGCCACTTAAATAGCTTTATATTAGAGCTCTCCTATTTTCAGAAACAATGGGATTTTGCTATACCCGTTTCTTTCACAATGTAGAATGATATAGGAGTTCATGTACACTCGATCCAACCACAACTCTGCAGGACAACAAAGGGATGGCATGCCTCTGCTTCATCTATGAGTTACCCTAATTACATTTACTTCCATGCACTGTATCATTAGAACTGAGTGTATCTACATGTACTTTGTATGACTCTATGACCACAGCATAATCTAAGGACTGAAGAACTCACTTAAAAATTAAATTTCAAAAGTTATTATAAAAAGATACACATTTTCTAGTTCATAAAAATAAAATATCTGGTACCACAAGATTACATGGTGGTTAATGTGCTGGATTTCACATAGCCAACTCTGTGGTTCAAGTCCCAGAACTAGTGGCTTGAAAACAATGCTGTGCATGTGTGCATGCATACACAAAATCCTGAGAAGAGAATGGAGAAGGGATTGTGGCATGGCCATCCCTCAAGATGGTGGTTTCTCCTTTCCCTCTCCCTGGCAAGCACTCATGCCCTATGGCCTTATGGCAAAAACATAAAATAAAATATCTGTATCACAAAGTAAGTAGAAAACAATTAATTAGGAAAGATCACTAATATATAATCATTCAAATATTTGACAAATGCAGTAGAAAAATGGGCCAAGGGTATGTAAAGAAAATTCACAAAAGTATAAATCTAAAAGGCCAGCACATTTATTACAGTATGTTCAAACAACAGAGAGGCAGGTGAACTACAGTTACAATGAACTATTATTTAATACTTACTAGACAGGAAAATAGTACCTGCCATAACTAACAGAAATACCAAATGTGGATACATTTCTACACTAGTAGTACAAATGTACATTGTTATAACTATTTGAAAAAGAATTACAGTGCATGATACTATCACATTTATACATTTATAAAATTCTCCTCTCTCTCTCTCTCTTTCTCTCTCTGTGTGTGTGTGTGTGTGTGTGTGTATGAATTGAGTTTATTAAAAGAAGAAAAAGAAGGCTGAAGCTTGATGAGTAATCCGGAGTGAAGGATTGACATATAATATTTTGAAAGATCAGTTCCAGAATCACATGATGTATGAACTAGAACTGCTTCTAGCACATGGTCATGTTTAGTAAGAATGCCTTCAATAACTAGGCAGAAAAAGAGGACCCTGAAGGCATTTCTAAGTGAGAAGTTCAAGTTAAAATACTATTTATCATGAATTCCACCTCTGCCTGCAACATGTTAAGGTGGAATAAGGTTTTTCCTACCTTAATGATAAGAACATGTCCCAAATAATTTGTAAAGTCACAACTGTTCTTGGCCCCATTAGAGACCTGACATTGAAAGACCACTAAGTAGCCCAAAATTTAAGTACAGATGGGCAACCTAATGAGAGAAGTGACACAGCCAAGGAGCTGAGCATAGTAGGAAGAGTGACTGGATGCCATATGAGCAGGTAAGATGACAGCAGATGAAATTCTCAGTGCATTGTTAAAGTTTGAATGTGAGTGACTTGAGAGCACAGAACCTCTTGGTGCCATGGACGCCAGGATGCTTATCCAAGGCACTCCACTGAAAGCTCATGAGAGAGATAGTGGCTGGGGAAGAAATATTTCCCAAGGGGAGGGTGGCTGCTGCTGTGAGTCAGGTAACACAAAATCTTAAAAATGCTTGGGAGGAGAATTATCCTTGCCACCCAAGGCCCAGGATGAAAGAAAGATACAAAATAAAACTAATTTGGAGAAGGGGAAGAAATCATCTGAGACAAAGCCCATTTACAAATAAAATAGAGTTGGTTCTGTTAAGGCGAGCAAGGCACAGAATTCTCTTTCTCACAAATTCAACAAGGATAAGTCAATGCTTGGCTGCCAGGAGGAGGAGAGACAGAATCACTGAGAAATTTTCACTTCTGAGACCCTGGGCCTTCTTAAGACTGAAGTTAGATTAGGACCATGGAGAGCGCTCTCCTGTCTGGCCTCACTCTGAGCAGCAAATGTGGAGTAACAAGCTAGCAGTGTACCATTGTGGGTAGATGAGTGCTTGGACAGAAGACACCCAGGGAAGGCTGGAAGCTGAGAGAACAACAGGAGCAGTGAGAAAAACATCTCAGTACCTTAGTGTCACTACACCCAAGGTAATTGCTAAGGGCTGTGCAGCCAGTGGTGAACAGGAGGTAACTATACCAATAACAAAACCTAAGCAAACATAGCTCAACTCCTGACTAGATTGACTCAGTCTCTCACACTAACAGCTTAGTTGAAGAGACACACCCATAAAGGAAATTAGAATGTTACTCCAAAGTATACCTCTTTGACATAAAAATTATTTTTGAGCTAGAGGCAATTAAAAAGTAGCTAACATAGGAAAAGCTCTTCCTAGTGTTCACTTTTCTGCCTGAAGATGGGATATAAAATCTCCTTTAATAGAGACAACTATTATCAGCTCAAAAATGGCAACAGAAGAATCTGCAAACAAACCTTACTCAACTAGTTTCTTCCCATAGTTTACCTTATCATGGCTTCCAGTCTTTGGAAGCCTAAAGCCATTTTATTTTGTCCTGTCATTTCTCTGCAAATTTATAAACACATTGTTCTTTATTGATGCTACATAAGCCAGAGTTCTAAGCCATTGTCTTAGGTTACCATTAATTGAGGTGTCTTCCACGTAATGTGTGCTGCAGTAAACTTTCTTGAAGTTATTTTGTTTATATTAACATGTCTTTGTTACAGGACTGTGTCTCAACTATGAGGTTATAAAGGTTGAGAAGAAATTTTATTTCCTCCTTGACACTTATGTCTAGGCATAATAATATTGATCTCCTCTCACTCTTCTCCACTTAATATTTGGCACTTAATTAAAAGTAATGAGCAAGAAAAAAAGGATGAAAACATTTTTCAATAGATAAAATGACCAATAGAACCAGACTCAAAGATGTTCCAGGTGTTGTAACTATAAAACATAAGTTTGTTTAAAGTTCTAGTGGAAGAGGTGGCCAACATACTTGAAGAGATAAAGAATTTTAGAGAAAATAGAAATGATAAGAATGTGTCAAATAGAATTTTAAACAACAATAAAACAATTCCATGATATTTTAGACAAAGAATACATTTAATAGACTTATTAGTAAACTCAATACAGTCAAAGAAAGAAACAGTAAACTTGAAATAATTGGTCAGTAGCAATTAGCCAAACTGATAAATAAAAAGAATCAAAATTGAAAACGCGATTTTAATAATTTACTAATTGCTCATATATGGGTCTGTTCACCTATTTTTCTCTCTTGATTTCAGTTTTCTTGAGTGTCTCATCGAATATTTCATTCTATTCCCTTTCACTTTTCATTTATGTCTGAGTATTACTATAGGAAACAAGAACTAGCCAGTATGAATGAGAACCAGTTGAAACATCATCTTTAGCAAAAATGGACAGAAAATATTCAGTGTGTACAATAGCTACTCAAACCTCCAAAGGCAAGCAGAGAAATGTAATTGTCTGATTACCACAGAAAAATTTGCATGAATATATTGTGTTGTATTCTCATCATTTACGATTATTTTTTTTTTACCACATGTAGATTCTACTTTCTGTAAGGCCTTCCTCAGTAGTCAGACCTTTGTCAACATTGGCCAGAGATAAATTAAATCTCTATTATTAATTATAATAAGGGAAGTATAATAAATTTCTTAATAATTCAATATGTGTAAAGAAGTAAAAACAAAAACTAATTTGAATCTGTAGACTTATCTGAACGTGCTGAAAATGTGAGGGCCTATGATTTGGAGTTGGCTGAGACTGAGAGTAGATCTCAGTAGGAAGATCCTGTCAAGGATACCTGTCTGTCTGACTCTTTTTCTCTGTCTCTCTCACTCATAGAAGAATGAAGCAAAACTCTAAAAAAAAAAATAAACTATCTTATTAAGCATTTGTGAAAGAAGACTAAATAAAATATTTTAGAGATGATCACATAGCACAGTGGTTAAACACTGTGCGTAGGGAACCAGATCTCACATGACCAACTATAGTTGAGTCCTAGTCCCTTGTGGCTTGAAAAACATACAAAGAACACATGCATGCATGACCAAAATCTTGATAGGTTGGAGAACTGGAGGAAAAAGGATTGTGGCATTACCATATCCCACTGAGAGAGGCTGTCACTTTTCCCTTTCCTCCCTCTGGTGAGTGGATGTGTCCTCTGGTAACAAAATGTATGTATATTTATTTTAATAACCTTGCCATTCAAAATAATTAACCAGCTTAATCTGCAGCTAAAATAGATAAAATTAAAGTTCTGATCTTGACTCTCTGCTGCTCTTTGTATTTGCTGTAGATTAAATGTATAAGCTTGTGCTTTAAAAATAACTTTGTGGAAAGAAAATGTATTAATGGTTGGACATATTTTGAGCCAGTCATGTAAAAATGAGTGTAGTAATTAATTTTAACTGAAGAATAGCAGATTAATCACTTGGGCAAACTTAAACTTGCACATAATTTGTCAATGTTTATGTCATGAAAGCTCTAGAGTAGCTTTAATTCACACACCTGCATTAAAATTATTTAATGATATTTCACATCATATTAATAAAATATGATTACTATGGAAGAGAATAGAATTTTGGCCCATATCATACTTTTCGTAGTTGATATTGCTCTAAGTGCTTAGCAGATTAATGACTGAGGTGTGCAGTGACTGGTAAATACTCGAAGGTCTTGGCCCCATAATAGTTCACAGTTAGCCTTCAATATTAGAGCTTGTTTTACTATTGCAATGAGGTCTTATCATGTCAATGTCTATAATAGCCATGAAAAGAAAAAAAGAAATTCCTACAATACCTCATTAAGAGATGGAGCTATGACAAAGCAAATACACACACACACACACACACACACATGTGTGCGCACACTGGTAAATTTAGTCAGCAGTAGAACTCTTGCTCTATTCAGGGGAATGAAGAACATCTGTAACTCTGTTATTCAGAGATGAAATTTCCTCAAGATCCACTCATCTTTCTTATTCGTGATAGCATCTAAATCATTTGGTTGCTCATAATATTGTCATTTCTTTATTAAGAATGGAATTACCAAATCTTTTTTATTTTTTTTTGAGAGAGAGATTTTCGCTATAGGGCACGTGCGCTCACCAGACAGACAGAGAGAGACATAGAGACAGAAAGTGAGAAATCACCCCCCTGGGGGGATGGCCACGCCGCAATCCCTTCTCCTCCATTCTCCTCTCGGGATCTTGGGTACGCACGCACACGTGCCTGGTGTGAGTTTTAAGCCACCGGGTCTGGGATGTGAACCGCAGTAGACTACGTGGGAGTCCAGTGACATAGCCATTACGCTAACTGCTGGTTCCCGGAATTACCAAATCTTAATTCCAATTGAACATGAACAGATAATTTCAGTGAAGTATAGTTTACACACTGAAAATGCCCAGATCATAAGAATGTGCCCAATTGAAGTCCATAGAAGTGAAGAATTTTCAAAAAGTAAAAACACCCCTGCTCAGATCAAGAAATAAATATTACTAGCAGTTGATATCCTTCCTATTCTTACCAAAGATATCCACTATACTGACTTTAACACTTGAGATTAATTTTTGCATTTTAAAATTGTGATGAAGCTATGCTATTTTTGGAATGTGCTATAGTGTATTCATTTTGTTCTTTATATGCATTGGTTATTTTTCCTTTGGAATTATTATGAAAAAAACCACTAGAAACATTCTTATACAACTTTTGGTAATATTCATTCGCACGTTGGCTGGATATATTCCTGAGAGTTCCAGGTGTTCTATGTTTTTTCCACTGTATGCCATTACTAACCATGTGCAATTTAGACATCCTAGCTAGTGTGTAGGGGAATCTTGTTTAAGTTACATTTCCCTATAACTAAGGAGGTGAGATTTCTTTATATGTTTGTTACCTATTTGTATACTCTCTTCTGCGGTGGTCCAGTTCAGTTCTCTGTAGTATATTTCTGTGAGATCATCTGTCTTTTTTATTTTTAGAACTTCTTTATGGACTCTGGACACAAAATTTTGGTACCGTATGAATTGAAAATGCATTTATAGGTCTATGGCTTGCTCTTTCACTCTATTAATGGTATATGCTGATGAAAGCCCTTAACTGTAACAAAGTTTTATTTGTGAATTTTTCTTTTATATTCCATTTTGGAATTCTTTTAAAGAGTACTTACCAGAGGGCACAAAGACATTCTCATGTTTTCCTTCAGAGAGTTTTTTTTTTTAAATTTTACTTTTACATTTAGATATGCAGCCCATATGGAATTAATTTTAGTGAATGATACGAGTTTGGTTTAAAATGGCTTTGGGTTAGGGAAGCAGGAGTGAATAAACCATTGTACCAGACCCCCCCCCCCCAAAAAAAAAATCACACACACAAAACAACTTGCTTTATAATGAGAAAGACAAACAAGTGAACCATTAAGTACAATATAGTAGATAATTTTAAACTATACTATAAAAGAAAAATAAATGATTATTTTTAAAAAAACTATTATTTGAGTTCACATTACTAACCCTAAGGAAATACTTTAATTGGTTGGTCTGGTCTTGAAAGACAAGGCTTCCTAAAACAGGTGATGTAGACTTCTTTAGAGAAACAAGAGTTGTATTTGCTCTGCATAACTCACAAGGTTATTCAGTCTTCTCCTGAGGCAGGAAAAAACTAGGGAACTAGATATTCTGAAGGAGTAGAATGAGGGAGCATGTTGCTGGAGAAATGGTTCCTGAAAAAAATGGCAGCCACAGGCCTGTGGAAGAGGGTGGCCACTGAAAACTCCCCTGCAGCAGGGGGATCAGGGCAGTGATGTTTAGCGTTCTTTTCCAGTGTCTCCTTTTTGGGCCACAAAGTTATCTCCTTCAGTCATGCTAATGGCATGGAGTATGTGCTTTTATGTCCTATGGAATTAGAAGGAAGTTGGTTGGTTGAAGATTTTTACTACCTTCATGATTTCCTTCTGTCCCATTGCCTTTGTTTCTGTGTATTTTGATCACTAGCTTTCTTATTAAGAGAATTTATGCCATGTCTATTGGACTCTGCCTGTCTAAACCTTCTGTTCCTTTGTTTCTCCCATGTTTCAAGATTCCTGGCAAATCCCCAATTTTGGAATACCCATGACCAAACTGAAAGGTGCTAATTTTTAAAAAATATTATTATTTTATTTTTAAAGAGAAATTTTTGCTATAGGGCATGTGCACTTTCCAGAGAGATGGAGAGAAACAGAGAGCAAGAAATTAGCCCCCCTCAGGATGATGATCGTGCTGCAACCCCTTCTTCTCCATTCTCCTCCCAGGATTTTGGGCACACAGGCACACTCTCCTGACTTGAGTTTAAAGCCTATGGGTCCAGGACTCAAACTGCAGTCGACTACTTGAGAGTCCAGTGACATAACCATTATACCATCTGCTGGTTCCAAGAGGTGCTATTTTACATCACCAATGACAAACACAACTGCACTATAACGATTGCCTAGTAATCATCATCATAATATTATAATAATATACTCTCTTTCCCTTATCTATTCTGTAGACATCCTTCTCATCTTTTCCCGTCTGCTTGAATCTTTTCCATTTCTCCCTGCCCCATCCTATCCTTAAGTGATAACTGTGTCTTCTGCTTTACTGAGGAAATTGAAGGGGTCAGAGAGAACTGTTTACCATCATTACTACCCAGACAGCATTGCAGTTTTAGTGTATGACACTTCTAATCATACATTCTGAATTCTCATCTATTTTTATAGAGAAATCCACTCTGTTCCTTCACTGTGTCAAGCTGTCCACTTGCTCATAGATCTCATCACCTTTTATCTATTAAAAGACATTAACTCTTAGAATCCTCCATTTTCTATCCCACATCATTATTCTCTTTCTACCTAGTCATACTCCCTAGCATACAAATAGGCTATTTATACCACCTTAACAAGAAAGGTTGTCTTACCCACATTTCATACCAGCTACCATCCTATGACCATGCTTCCTTTTACAGTAGACTTTTTTAAACAAGCTACCTATACCTTTTGTCCAGTTCCTCTTACTCTATTCTCAGTTGAACCTTCTTCAATAGTTTTCACTTCACTCCCACCCTACACTTCACCAAGACTGCTCTTGTCCAGTGCACCATGGCTCTCCTCCCCGTGGACTACCATGGCTAATTGTGAGTCCTCATTTGAAACCATTGCTCATTCCCTCTTTCTTAAGGCACTTCCCTCACTTAGCTTCTAGAACATCATCCATGTGCAGCTCTTTCCTCCTGAGCTCATCGATCTCATTTCCTCGGGCTTCTTTGCTCCTGCTCTTGTTCCCACTCTTCTGAGCTCATGTCTCAAGGTTTGGGCCTTCTTTTGCTCTTTCCCCATCTGCACTTGAGGTTGTACCTAAATAATGGGTTAAGGAATTTCCACATACCAGAATTTCCACATATTCAAAGCTATGATCTCTTTCCTGGAGACTGGACTTGTGTATTCAACTCTATAGGTGACTTTTCTACCTAGATTTCTAGGAGATACCCAACATAACCTATATAAAAACTAAACTGATGACCGATCCCTCTGCCTGCTCCTGCAGTAGTACTCACTACACATTCTTGATTGATTAAAATACAGTTCTATTTTTTTT
The DNA here is from genome assembly GCA_026018925.1 of Tupaia tana. NCBI lineage: Eukaryota > Metazoa > Chordata > Mammalia > Scandentia > Tupaiidae > Tupaia > Tupaia tana. The sequence continues at coordinate 36,107,950 of JAKSZU010000016.1, forward strand.
CTGTGTCACCCTTATCTCTTTTTTCCTTACTCTCTCATAAAATCAGATAGTTGTAAAACCTGTTGTCTTTTCTTCCAAGATACGATCAGAATCAGACTGCTTTTTATGACATGAATGTCTCTGCTTTCATCCAAGACACCATCATCTCTTCTCTATATCATATTGCCTGGTCCTCCAGCTTTGAACTCCCTGCCCCCCTGAGCCCCACATCTCAACAAGTTATCTCCTAAAATGGAAGCTGAGACCAGATAGTGGCACAGAGGCAAGGCCACATTCTGCAAGGCTGATCTACAGGGGAAGGCTCCATATTCACAACCAGAGACTACCCTGAGTACACTGGGCACATGCAGGATGTCTTTGCTGCCACCTAGCCTCAGGGCAGGGATTTTTTGGTCTATTGCTGCATGCATATTCTACAGCAGATGACATAAGTACAGAAAAGAAATCAAATTGTAACATAATGGAGACTATTGTGGGCCCCATGATGTAAAAAGAATCAGTGGTTTTCATTAAAGAAAAATATTAACACCCAAATCCAATATATATTTTACTATGTTAAATTGCGTCTGTGTATATGCACAAACACATATAGACACAGATAGATAATGTTTATTCAAGTTTTAAAATTCCCAAATTTAAAAGCATGTCTAAAGGTTGAATATATTCATGATGAACTTACATAGTTTCTAGATGATAGCTAAAACATAGATTTTCATTTTTAGACTATGAATGACCCTTAAAGAATTTATTTCTGTTCTGTGTTAATTTGATATGTTCTATTGCATATTCTACATATTTCCCTTAGCAAAAGATATCACTGCATCCCGCTCAGGGTCATCAAATCCATTCAGGGTCAGATTTAACAGCATACCTATCTAAATGTTGTTCACAGTCAAATGTAAAATATTTATTTTATTGAATATCTTTGTGGGGAAGAGTAGCAGTTTTTATTTAGTTTCTAATTTATTTAGCAATGGGTTCTTTTTCCTGATCTTCTGTTGCTTTAGATATTGTTACTGGCCCCATGCTTATTTCATGCTGTTTTCTTTGTGTAGTTATTTTTCAGTTATATATATATTTCCTTTTCAATTAGCTACTCAGCTCCTTGAATATGATCATTAAATATATATTTTGACCCTTATGTAAATAGACTACCAAATTTGAATCTTTCCATTTCTGGAGTTTGTGATAGGTACACAACAAATGTATGTGTCTTTATTAATCCATTGAAAACACTTAATTTACTTCTATCCACCTGGCCTCTAAGTTCAACATATTGTTGTAATGGGTATTTCACTAAGGCTGGTCTATCATATGTTGTTTCCCCAAGGCATTCCCCAGCGAGTCTGCCTGAAATGGCACTGTATGTGCCATAAGCCATTGTCAATTCACTCAACCAAAGGCGATTAGGTGACATACCCAAAGGTCAGCAAAGAAGCAATGTCCAAACAGTGGTAATACCTGCACATGACTGACTTCTTCATAGAAGAAATTTAAAATTAGAAAATATAGAAGAATGTCAGAGCAGTTCATTTGAGTAAGGCTGAACTAAAAGATCCTAGAATGTTTAAAACAGTGAAAATAGATGAATTTCTTTTTCCTTTTGCCTGCAAATATAAGTGGACAACTACATTGAAAAAGAAGTGGAGAAACATCTGCCATTAGTATGTGTTCATGTGTGCATCTCTGTGTGTATCTGCATGTATGTCTGTGTGTATGCCTGTTTCTGTGTCTTTGTGTTTTTCTTTCTTCCTATCTTTGGTTCAATTTGCTAGAGGTTGTATGTACTTGCTGGAAAGAGACAGAGAGAGAGAGAGGCAACATGAGTAAGCACTCCCTTTGGGGGATGACCACACCCAATCCCTTCTTCATCTCTCCATTCTTCCAGGATCTGGGGCATGCTTGCACATAAATGCGGCGTATTTTTCAAGCTGCTAGTTCTGGAACTTGAACCAAGCATTCAGCCATGTGGTATCCAGCCACGTTAACCACCATACTATTGGCTGACCCTGTCTCTGTATTTCTACATGTGTGTCTGTTTTGGTGTGTAGCTGTGCATGTCTATGTCTATGTTTTTGTTTCTGTGTATATCTCTGGGAGTGTCTGTGTATTTATGTGTGTGCTCAGTTAAGTACAGTCATTTCGTTTTATACAAATACTTTTACTTCACTTTTCCTTTCACAGTATCTGCAAATTTTAACTGAGATCTACTTTCATTGCTGAAAGTGAAACTGTTCTGACTAATATTTGATGCTTGGTGTTAGCTATTCTTATTCTTGGAATTATTTAAAATTCTACTGAAAGTACAAATTTAAACTGAGATTTTTTTTCTTTTTTCTTTTTTCTTTTTTTTTATTTTTTTTGAGGAACTTAAACAAGCAGAATTAAAATCTGAAATCTGCTTGTTGGTGCAGATTACATACTAAGATAGGAAGTAGGGTTCTGGTTGCTTTAATGGAGAGGAAATGACTCATATCAGTGCTAGTATGTAATAGAGCTCCTAAATTTAGCTTTCCGTTTAGTGTAAAATCTAATATTGATATAGTAATGTGAAACTTTATTTTACTAAACTGCAATTTTCTGGCCAACTTTTCCTGCCTTTCAATCAATTATCACATCTTTCATTAAGTCCATGTTAAGTATTTAGTACATAAAATGAAGTCTCATAAAATCTGAGTTCACTTCACAGAACATGCTGACTTAGAAAATATTGCTATATCAACCAAGTAAAGCAAAAGGGTCTTGAGTATGTTTGAATTCAAAGACAACACTAGGAATAATATGATAATTAAATATATATTTTGACCCTTATGGAAAGCAAACATATATATTTACATATAAAGATGATCTATAAGTAGAATTGCTAATGCAGTCTTCATCTCTTTTTTTAAAATTAATTAATTAATTAATTAATTAATTTTTCTCTTTAAATTTATTTATTTTTTACATTAATTCACTATACATCATTACAGCATACAAATGAATTTTCCATCCAAAATACACTGTGTATTGGCTCAATCAAGCACATCAACATACATGTTTTCAGCAAATAATTTTCCAATTCTTATGTCTTATATACTTTGGTTTTTGTTTTGCCATCCTTGATTCCTTATCCCTCACCCTCTGCCATGTCCCACCCTCCTCCCACATTGTCTCTGGTATCCATGGTTGCTTTCTATGCCTTCCCCCCCCCATTTAATTGATTTGCTAATGAACTTAATTAGTCTAAATATATCCAATAGCTAGCACAGCTGATATATACCTATACATGAACCCAAGTCTGACTTTAGGCATAAACCCCAGTGAGTAGAATGAACATATTATAAAGTAGTGCCTAGCTGGGGCTATATAGCTTACTGCAGTCATCAAATATGAATTTTTTAAAAAAATTTCGATATGAACAGTTTTACCATTTATTTTTTCTCCTGCAACTTTTTTTTTTTAATTACTTAACATTCATTCCCTGAGCATCATCACAACGTACTAAATGTGGTTTCCCATCTAGAATAAACTGCATAGTGGCTTAATCAAGCATGTTATCATCAATAATATTCCATTTCTCCTTTCATACATATGTATATGTATATATGTTTTTTACCCCATGTTTGACCTTCTGCCCTTTTTCACTCTCTTATTACACTATCTCTGCTATATACAGTTGTCTTCCATTCCTTTTTCCCCAACATTTTGTTGATCACACAATATCATAAGTAATCTAACTACTTTCAGCAGGTAATTTCAAAAAGAGTAGTTTTGAACTGGTAATGATATTTCCTTGAAACTTAAAGCCTAGAAACAGGTTAGTATTCTGTTCAAATAGTAGGTACATGCACCTATCAACAGCTCAAGACAGGACAAAAATCCTTTAAAACCGGAAAACAAAGCTTAGGAGAAAAGCAGCAATAATTTAGTCAAGTCACAGAATGTTGTTTCATCGGTTCAGTCTCATGTACTTAATCTTTCTTCTGTTTAGGTTCGATCTTCCAGATTGAATTCTGGGATATGATATTCATCTCCAAACATTGTCCCTACAATTAAGTTTCCCATTTTCTTAGTTTTTGAGCTCTTATTTCTGTGTGTCTGCATTTAATTTTATTGACATAGCACTCCCTTAAGAACTTCTTGGAGACCTGGTCTGGTGCTAGTAAATTCTTTCAGGTTTTGTTTATCTGTGAAAGTTCGTGTCTTTTCTTCCCAAATGAATGATAATCTTGCTGGGTACAGAATTCTCAGTTTAAATTGCTTTTCCCTTAAGACTTTGAATATATTTTCCCATTCTCTCCTCGCTCACATTGTTTCTGCTGAGAGGTCTGCCATTAGTCTGATGGGATACCCTTTGTAGGTAACTTGCCTTTTTTCTCTAGCCAGTCTTAGTATCTTGTCTTTGTCTGTGGTTTTGGTCAATGTGGCTATGATGTGTCTTGGAGAAGATCTTCTTGGGTTGATTCTATTTTGGGTCCTCTGTATTTCTTGGGACTGAATCTTTGAGTGCCTCTCCAGGTTTGGAAAGTTTTCTTGTAGGATTTCATGGAATAGATTATCAATGCCCTTATGAGTCTCTTCACCCTCTAGGATGCCTATTATCCGGATGTTTGGACGTTTAATTGTATCTAGTACTTCTTGCATATTATTCTCAAATTTTGGGGCCATTTTCTCAGTCTTCATGGTGGACTTTTCTAGGCCAGCCATTTTCTCTTCTACATTAGAGATTCTATTTTCTGTATGATCTAGTCTGCTTTTAATACTTTCAAGGGAGATTTTGACTTCTTGTATAATAGCCTTCATTTCTAACAGTTCCACCTGATTCTTTTGTAAAGTGTGAAATTCCTCTTTTAGATCTTGCATGAATTTCCTCACCTCCTGGAACTCTTCAACTCCTTTCTCCTTCCTCTTCAGCAGTTCCTTGTCTCTCTTCTCTTCCATCTCTGTTAGCTTTGGCCATTATGAATGTTCTGAATTCTTTATCAGACATTTCCATGATTTTCATTGAACTGTGTGTGGATGAAGAGGAGCTATCCGTTTCCCTTGTGGGAGAAGTATTTTCCTGCTTCCCCATATTTCTTGTGGTCCTGCAGCGATTTCTAGTCATCTGGTGGATGGTCGGTTTCTTCCTGAACTTGAGGTTCAATCACGCGGGTTTTGTATGCTGGAGGCCCAGTTAGCAGTGGAACATCTTCCTTTCTCCCAAAATGGCTAGATCGCAGGAGCCATGGAACTGACTATCTCTTGAAGAAGGGCTGTTCTGGGCACAGTCTTCATCTCTTTACTGTCATTATTTGACAAAAGGAAATCATAAGGCACACTAACGATGCATACAAATCAATTTCAGTGTAAAAGTCATCAGTAAATATTATCATTGGAAATTGAGGAAAGAAGAAATGAAAGATTCTTTGCATGTATTTATAGAGAGAGTGTTGTGCTGCGGCTGTCCCCCAGAAGTTCGTATATTGAGATTTGATTTCTATTGGGAAGGTATTAGAAGGGTGGAAAACAAACCCAACTGTGGTATTGAAAAGTGAGGAATTTGGGAAGTGATTAGGATTAAGGTTATCCTTGTAGGGCCTCTATAATTGAATTCTGATTAATGTATGATGAAATGAGATCACAATAGACAAGAACATATACAAGCTTTTTCCAGGTAATGCCCAATGCTGCTTCAGGACTCAGCAAAGTCCACACCAACAAGAAGACACTCACCCAATGAGGCCCAATGACCTTGAGCTCCCCAAATTATGAGCTAAATGAATTTCTAATTTTACAAATCAACTAGTTTCAGGTATTGGTTATTAAGCAATGCAGAATGGGCTAAAATAGACATTTTAAAATTCTCTGTTGATTGTACTAGATATCCGTTAATTATTCTTAGCATTGATCCAGAGGTCTCTTCACAACAGTGCACCTGTGAAACAGAGATTAATGAATGAATAGATTGTTTTTATATCAAATTGTGTTATTGCTCTGTGAGATACTATAGACGATCCAACAATAACCATGTTAAAATATAGCAGGAACTATATGGAATGATATTGAACTTGATATGTGCTGTCAGTTGCTTTACAAAATGTGATCACCTGAATTTTCCATCTGAGAGCAGGAGAATATAATTTTAGTTTAAGCAAAATGACTTTTTTTTTTTTTTTGGAGGGTTTTTTGCTATAGGGCGCGTGCGCTCTCCAGACAGACACAGAGAGAGAGAGAGAAACAGAAAATGAGAAATCGTCCCCCAGGGGGAATGGTCACGCCGCAATCCCTTCTCCTCCGTTCTCCTCTCAGGATCTTGGGCAAGTACGCACATGCGCCTGGCGTGAGTTTTAAGCCACCGGGTCCAGGACGCGAACTGCAGTCAACTACATGGGAGTCCAGCGACATAGCCATTATGCTAACTGCTGGTCCAAAATGACTTTACTTTTAATTGTCAGTAAATTATGGTAATTTGTGCTCTATAGACATCTTAACTGGTTTAAGACAGAGCACTATTTGGTGTTCTTTTTGTCTGTAATGAATCAACTGAACTTCAAACTGGTTAATATAATCACAGACATGTGACATTGGCAGGAGTTGTAGCCATTTACAGGTGGGAATACTGAGATAATTGAAGCTATAACTCACTCAGATATACATAGGAAAATTAAGAAAATAACTCAAATTATAATTTAGATCATCTATCTCTCACAACATCTAATTATAAAACCTGTATCACATAGACCCTTTAGATACATAGATAGATAGAAAGATAGATGATAGATATAGAAGATAGACATATAGATAGGAGGATGTTGTTCAAATAATAAAATTTCCAAAATTAAAAAGAGCAAACAGTACTCCCTGCCATCTAGTTGAATTTCAGTGGGAAGAATCTATCGGCATATAGTTTATGTAATGGTACTTATCATAGACATTCTCTAATCAGTCTCTTTTGAGATGACCCCATTCTCCTTACCTTTTCATAATGATAAAGTGCAAAGTTTAATCTTAACATTAAAAATGATAAGTCTACTTACGTGGAAGTATTTAAGAAGGGGGGTCTTCTTGGTGAACATTTTCAGTGAAAATTATAAAATACTTAAGATGTCCAATTAGTAGATATGGCCATTATCCTGATTTTGAGAAAATTGTTACAGAATGTCAACAGCAATGGATTGCAAAATATTTTAGAGTTTTGTTATCATATTACTAAGTTGACTGAAGCTCTAGTTTGTAACATAATAGTAGTTTAATAGTAGGACACCTGTCATCCTATAGGCCATTAGTTTGCAATTGCTGCATAAAGAATGACCCACACAGCTTAAAAATGAATACATTATTTCTCTCAGTTTCCATGGGTCAGGAGTTCTCTTGGCCCACTCATCTAGAGATTTTGCAAATCTGAAATCAAAATGTCATCAGATTGGGTTTTCTTTTAGAGACACAACTGGGCAAAAATCCACTTATGCTGGTGGAGTTCATTTCTTGGTGGCTATGTGGCTGGGGCTCTGGGTTTTTTTTTTTTTTTTTTTTCTTTATTTTTTTTACTTGCTGTCAGGTAGTGGCTGCTCTAAGTCCCAAAGGTTGGTCTTGGTCCCTTCCAAACAGCCATCTCTACAGGTAGCTCCCAATATAGCACTTTACTTTGACAAGGCCAGCAAGACACTGCCAATCATCCATATGTAGCATTTTGATAATTGATTCTTCTTGTGAGTGAAGCATCTCACCATCCCTGCCTCATTATGTGCCTGAATGAGACAGGCCCTCATCTTCATTTTCTGTATTGAGAAAAAATAGTGAAACACACTGGGCCAGCAGGCGGTGTGGTGGTTAAGGCAATGGACTCCCACATGGCCGACTGTGGAGGCTTGAAATTTATGCAAATGGTTGTGCATGTGTGCCCCAAATCCTAGGAGGATAATGGAGGAGAAGAGATTGTGGTGTGGCCATACTTCCTGGGGGGTGATTTCTCACCTTCCCTTTCACTGTTCTCTATCCAACGAGCATATGTGCCCTATGGCAAATTCTAAGAAAAGAAGAAAACTAATCAAAACAAGTCCCAGCTTCACTGAACACAGGATGAGGGTCTACATTGGGCAGAGCTCACTGGGGTCCCCTTCCAGTGTGTTTCTCATTGTCCAGAAGACACCATATAAGTGACAGGTTGTGGAGCCTCATTTTTTAGTTCTGCAAATAAATAATTTTTGCCTTTAATTCATATAATGTTGGCATCAAAGTCCCAAATGCTAAAATTAATGTTACAAGTATTATAGCTAGATTCTATAAGACTTATTTTTGATGCATAATCCATTTTTTTCCTATTGGATTATTGTTATCTCACTGTAATAAAAAGCTTTGCCAATGTTCCCACTTGCACTTTTTGTGAAGAAAACCATTCTGTATATAAAACAACATGGTGGTTAGATTACTGATTTACCCCCCTCTTACACATGAGGAGGATTACACTTCTGTAGTGGATGCCTTTATAGGCTTCTCAATTAGTCGAAACACATTTGCCTTTGCAGACAGCTACTCCAGTGACGTGTGGCTATTGGAGTCAGTTATTTATTTATTTATTTATTTATTTATTTATTTATTTATTTATTATTGGAGAGGATTTTGCTATAGGGCGCCTGCGCTTGCCAGAAAGAGAGAGACAGAAAGCAAGAAATCACCCCCCAGGGGGGATGGCCACGCCGCAATCCCTTCTCCTCCATTCTCCTCTCAGGATCTTGGGCACGCATGCACGTGTTCCTGGCATGAGTTTAAGCCACCGGGTCCAGGATTGGAACCGTAGTCGTCTACATGAGAGGTCAGCGACATAGCCATTACACTAACTGTTGATCCTTTGGAGTCATTTATTGAGTCAAGCTTTGTGACACATCCCACACTTGAGTTCTTCCAGACATTAAAGGGGGTACCTTGGACAAAAAGGGCTGGAATTTGTAGGTAGGAAACTATAAGAATCTAAAGTACTGTGAAATAGTGAGTTAGTGAGTTTTTTTTAAGTTAAGCAAATTTCTTTTGTTGTTTATTTCTCCCTTTCATTGCGTGTGTGTGTGTGCATGTGTATGTGTGTGTGTGTGGGGGGGGAGACAGAGACAGACTTTAGACAGGATCTCACCATGCTTGACTTTCAGTTAACAAGGCTCACAGGTGAATGCTGGTGCCACTGCCCTGTTCAGGTCAACACAGGATCTGAATCTGCCCTCCCATGTGGCTCCAATGTTATGCAGCAATGCCCTACCACCTGCACCACCAGGACTATGCCAGATTTCAATACATAACAAGCAAATAAAATTTAGCAAATGTTTGCGTTCAGATATTTTGTTATTACTCACTTTGAGACATATGTACATTCATTTATTATTTTTTCTAGCTCACTCTCTCCAAGAGTTAGTGTCATAGATAATTAAGACTTATTTGCAATTTTATACACTCAGTTTCCTATTTCTCAATATATTTCTCATTTAAGATTTTTTAAAGAGAGATGTTTGCTATCGGATACATGCACTCACCAAAGACACACACACACAGATAGATAGATAAAGTGTAAAATTATCTTACTTCCCCAGGGGGGTGGCCACACCACAATCCCTTGTCTTCCATTTTCTTCTCAGGATTTTGGGTAAGCATGCACATGTGCTTGGCGTGAGTTTCAAACCACTGGGTTGCAGGACTCAAACCACAGTCGGCCATGTGGGAGTCCAGCAACCATAACCAACTATGCCACCTGCTTGTCTCCCAATTTAAGATTTTTTAATTAGATGGGATTTTTTGGCTATTGCTATCTTTCAGGTAATATTTTATAGAAAATAAATTGAGTTTTCCTCAGTGTAAGTACTTTATAATAATATGGATGTTATTGTGAATAAAACAATGTTTCATGTATATGTGGGAAGGTTTTTCTAAGAAAGTTTGAATTTTGGAATCCTTGGGATTTCATTCTGAGATAACAATGTCAAAGGGCTTTCCCACACAATGTATGTTTTTGTCTAAAGTGACATTAAAAAGATTAAAGTTTTTTTTTAGTCTATTTTTAGCAGTCATTGTCAGAAATGACCTTAAACATATGACTAATGACAAAATGTAATCTCTTTCCAAATATTGCATGTCCTCACTTTATGCATTTTAAACATATGGACACTTCAGGACCAGAGTCCTGTCAGCAAATGTGGTGTCAGCTGGATTCTGCATAGATTTCCTTTGCAGAGTTTCTGTACAAATGCAAATATTTACTTCCTTTTTGATTCATAGCCATTAAGGTTATGGGAATCAAGTGCAGCAGAAACTTTAAATGCAAATAGGAAAGAAAAAGATAGGAGGGGTTAGGAGAAAGGGAAAGTGGGAAAAACACAGCAAATTGAAAAATTGGCTCCATGATTGCTGCAGGAAATGAGGGCCAGGTGAAGTAAATTAAGAAAGAGGCTGGAAGTTAATGCAACACCATCTTTAAAATAAGTTTAATCCATTCACTTCTGTAACTATGCCATAATAGATGAAAATTCTCTATATTTATTACATTCCTCACAACTTAGTTTCTACATAGTTCTTATTTCTGTTTCAACATAAGGAATATCATTCTTGTAGACTAATTGAGTAACTAGGAAAATACAAATTCATTAAATGACATTTTTGAAATGTAATTTGTTTACAATATTTTTGCTGTTTTCAACATATGAAAATTAAAACAGTATTAATGTTTCTTCAAGTAGACTGCCCAACACAGTACGATGTGTGTGTATGTGTGTAACTAAAATCTCTTAATTACCAATAAATGTAAATGGCAATTTAAAGTATTAGAAAAAAAGATGCTTGAAAATAGTTTATGTATCTGCTCTAAGCACCTTGTGTATTTCTATTCTTTACATTATATGCAAAAAATTATTTGGGTAATCAGAGGTAAAGGAGATTAATATTTATTGAACGTAGCGCTACTTTCTAAGAATCTTGCATATATCATCTCAATACTTTTAATAGTAGGTGGATTTTGTATGTGGGTAAAGAAGTTACGTGAACTGTACAGTATCTATCACACCTAGCCAAGAGTGGAGCTCAACTGTGATTCCAGTTCTGTCTCACTCAAATGCTCCCCCCCCCCCCCCCCCACTGCTAGGATTACATTTGCTCAACCCAAGAGCTCTTTATGAATGAGGACTTGTTCTGAAGTTGAGATATGTTTGTGTCCTAAGACTTGCATGCACCACTCTAGAAATAAAATAACTAAGCATATCTCTACATTTGCTTCATATCATTAGAAAAAATTATTAACAATATTACTTTTTATCTCATTACTTGTGAAATTAATATGGACATTTTGAGCATAAAGACAAATGGTGGGTTCCATTTTCTGAGTGAAATAGAAATAAACTTTTTGCAATGCAATTACCTTTTAAATAATTAATTAATCATACATTCTACAACTGTATATCATTACAGCTTGAAAAATAAATTTTCCTAGTATGAATAGACTGTATATTAGTCCAATTAAAGGTATTATCATACATATTATCATCAACAAATAATTTTCTACTGAGACCAGCAGTTAGCGTAATGACTATGTTGCTGGACTCCCACGTAATCTACTGCGGTTCGCGTCCCGGACCTGGTGGCTGAAAACTCACGCCAGGCGCGTGTGCGTGCATGCCTAAGATCCCGAGAGGAGAATGGAGGAGAAGGGATTGCGGCATGGCCATCCCCCCTGGGGGGGTGATTTCTCGCTTTCTGTCTCTCTACCTCTGTCTGTCTGGTGAGCGCACGCGCCCTATAGAGAAAACCTCTCAAAAAAAAAAAAAAAAAAAACAAATAATTTTCTACTTTTGTGTCCCTTAAATGTTTTGCTTCTTTTTTCCCTTGATTCCCATCTTCTCACCTTCCCAATATCCCTCCCTCTCCCACACTGTCTTTAGTATCTGCAATTGTTCTCCATGCTTTTATATCTTCCAACCTTTCAGTTTCTGCCATAGCATGCAAACATACGTAGGTATTAAGAGGGGACATAAAACTTACCTCTTTCATAGTCTTGCTTAACAGTCAAAGTTCCTCATCCGTACCACATCAAGAGCCTTTCAAGTTACTTTCAGAAATATACAATTTGAATCAGTGGCTTTTATTTTTCTATTGAGGTCAACTTTCTTTTCTCTTTCTTTCTTTCATTGCCAGAGGGCACATGCAGTCACTGGACACAGAGGGACAGAGAGAAGGGGAAAGCTAGAAAGCACACTTCCCCCAGTGAGGTATGGTCATTCTCTAATCCCTTCCCATCCATTTGTCCATTTTGTCAGGATTTGGGGCACATACACACATGTGCCCAGCATGCTTTCATGCCTCAAGGGCCAGGATTCCAACTACAACTGGGCACGTGGAATCTGGCTCCCTGAAACACTAGGCTATAGGGCTGGCACAAGTTCAGCATGTACTCTTGATAGAAAAAGAGGGAGAAGAGGAGTGAGGAATAGTGTGCATGCATTTAATTTTTAAGCAAAAAAAAATTTAAAATGTTGGTTTATTCAATACTACCTCAATATTTCTAAATAAAATGGTCTTCAAATGAATATGTAATTCTTGAAGGCTATGGAATCTCTACATTTAATTAGAGCATGTTATTTTTACAGAGATATAGCTATAGATCGATATAGATAAGATATACAAATACATAATTTTTCTATATAGTCAACTATGATAAATATTCGCCATCTTACTATTAATATGAGACACACACATATGTATTGGGTTGTTGGAAAGTTGTGACACATTTTTACATAGAAAAGTACATCATGATTTTTCTGACAACCCAATACATATAAAATGGTGATTTTAGTCATAGTAATAATAATTTCAGGTCAGCTGGTGGCTTAGTAGTTAAGGTGACACACTCCTATTTGGTCAGTTGCATTGCTCGAGTCCCAGACCCGGTGGCTTGAAAAAACATATTGGGAATGTATACATATGTGTCTGAAATTCTGAAAGAAGGGAGAAATAGAGGAGACGGGATTGCGATGCGGCCATCCTCCATGGGGAGTGCTTTTTCTGTTCCCTTTCTCTTTCTTTTTCTATGGTGAGCTCATGTACCCTCTGGCAGAATTAAAAATAAAAATGATTTTATGTATTTGTCCAGAACATTACTATTAAGAGCATTTTCACATCATCTCATAAGTAAGCTAAAACATTTTAATTAATTTGTTCACATAGCACTTTTCAAACCTTAAAAATTCTGTCCCATGGATGGACAAAAGAAGAACATGCTGATAACTAAGTAGTTACAAACTGTGACCTGACCATAATGATCCAGTAAACTTTTCCCCATCTGCCACAGAAGCAGCATTAGGAGAAGGTGATGGACTGGGGCCATGTGTAGAGGTAGGTTCTTCCAGAGATCAGCCACGCACTTCTCACAGCATAAAGGAAATGGGTTGCAGAGTCTCTAGTTTGAGGAACTCAAATCCACCTACATGATCTTGATCTGACTTAGGGAGCTGCAGAAATTTACAAGTGAAAGCTTTCTTAAAGAAATGCCCAACTCCATCTTTCCAAGAGAAAGTTGTTTCACTTTCCCAGTCTTGCAGAAAGGATTATTAAAACACACATATTGGATCACAAGCCTTATTATATCTTTTCACTAGGCAAGCATTATTTCATTGTCTCTCTCTCTCTCTCACACACACACACACACACACACACACACACTTAAATCTCTTTAAAACCTGCAAAAGTCCAAAAGAAAGATTCAATTAGGTTTGTTCACAGATGTTTCACTATCTTGTTGAAGACCAAGACCTTTTTAGTCTGATATATATGCTCCAACGCATTTTCAGTGTCAGAAAAAAAAAATGGATTATAGGATTCAACTAACTGCTCGCTTGATAGTTATGGTAGTCAAGAAGGGGCAGGAGGAGATGTTTACTCAACACTCCCGCTCTGGGGACTAGGTCACCTCCGCCCAACCCCCCCATCTCCTAGTAGGGAAATCATAAAGTTGAGTGATGTCATTATCCTGTAGATTTTCATAGGAGCTTCTATCAAATCATAATAACAGATGCATTTTCGTATTTTTAAGATGCATCTTGGCAACGATATCATACAACAGGTGTGGCTGTTATAAACATGATAATTAACTTTAGTCAATTATTTTAAAGTTTAGAAGACTGTTCCAATTTTAATTATAAAGTCAGCTTTATGAAGTTGCATAACCACAGAGCAGAAAACTAGGAAATTACAAGAAAACCTCATGATTCCACAACCCTACCAAACCAAGTTACATGTTTACCTGGACAAATTTTATCTGCATGTACATTAGTGGGGGACGGGGGTGATGCTCTGGCCCTTGGTAACCTCTGTCAGTATTGTCTGCTCTCTGAAGGCAGAGGCCTAGTATTTTTATAAGCTTTTCTACTTTTAGACCCTAAACCAATGCATAATGCCTCTAATTTACCCTGAACCAACCAGATATAAAACTGAGCTCATCTACCAATTTAATACTTACCCACCTCCCCCAAACACACACATCATCAAGCATAAATACATCTACTCTCTTACATTGGTTATGTAGGGATAATGTCATTTTGTTGACTGCTTTAAAGAGAACATTTAAAGCACAAAGATCAGAAAGACTTTTCATTTCACAATTAGTCAAAGACCATGCCATATCTTATTTTGTTTGATATTTGGGCTCTGACTGACTTTTTTTTTTTGGAGAGGTTTTTGCTATAGGATGCATGCACTCGCCAGAAAGACAAAGAGACAGAGAGACAGAAAGTGAGAAATCACCCCCCGGGGGGGATGACCACACCACAATCCCTTCTCCTCCATTCTCCTCTTGGAATTTGGGCACGCACGCACACACGCCCGGCATGAGTTTAAGCCACCGGGTCCAGGACTCAAACCGTGGTTGAATACATGGGAGTCCAGCGACATAGCCATTACGCTAACTGCTGGTCCCTCTGGCTGACTTTTACAGATTTTATTGTGACTAGAATGTCCAGGTCTTTCTTTACTCCTCTGCTCCCTTCAGTCTTCCTTCCTTCCTTTCTTCTCTTTTTCTTTAACAAAAGAAATGATGCTTTTGTTTTATTACTAATTTTATACTATTTATTTCAGAGATTCCACTTCAAAATATTTCTCTGAAGCTTAATTATTTTATTATTTCTCATTCTAATATAGGCCAGTTTTTTCCTAAGCCTGCCGCACAGTTGGATTTTTTTTTGGGGGGGCGGGGGTCGGGGAGAATGAGGGTTGTTTTGTTTTGTTTTGCCCAGATTCATGATTTCTTAAATCCCACTTATCTTCAGTTTTCAGACATTCTGGTTGGTTTATTTTACAGTTGATACTTTCAAGGTTGGTCTGTGGTGGTGTAAACTGAAGACCATCTGCTGGTGACCTGCAGGCAAGTTTTGCTTGTTCGATTTGGGTCTCATGTATTTTCTTGGCCTTGCCTTTCTCTAGTGGGGCCCATATAGCCTCTGTTTTATTCTAGGTTCCACCAGTTCTTACTGTCTGATGCCCAAGTTTACTTATATATTTATTTGTGCATTTTAATGCTAGGAAGCATGTGTCTGGTAGAAACAAAAACACCCTTGGCAGAGTCCCATCACGTCTCAATTCCTCCTCCCCAACCCTACAGCTCCTCAGGATCCTGCGTGCTCATGAGTATACCTGGTGTGTTTTTAGGATGACCTAGGCATCTGACCTGTGGTTGATATGTAATTTCCAGCACTGTAGTCTTGCATCTACAGACTGGTTCAGCAAGACTGGGCCTACATTTATTTTTTAATATTATTGCTGCTAGTATACCTATTTTTCTTTCCTTTTTTTTTTTTTAATAGGGCATATGAGCTCCCTAGAGAGACAGCGAGAGAGAGAGAAAGAGCAAGAAATCACCCCCAGGGAAGAGGGCCATGCCACAATCCCTTCTCCTCCATTCCCCTTCTGGGATCTTGAGCACGCACGTACACACGCCTCATCTAAGTTTCAAGCCTCGAGGTCCAGGACTCGAACCGCAGCTGGCCATGTGGGAGTCCAGCAACATAACCATTGCACCATCTGCTTGTCCTGTAAGTGTACCTATTTTCAGTGCTTGGTGAAATACAGTGTTTCTTACCCTCTAAACTGATATTGAGATGATAGAATTTAGAAGCAGTGATTTGCCTTTGGGACTTTGACACTGAGTTCTGGTGACCAACAGCACTTCTTCATTGCTGCTGGTCAGAAACCGAACATCAACTTGAGTTTTCTTAATGAAGTAACACAAATTTCACCCACAATCTCTCTGGAAGATTTTAAGATGTGTCTTTTATCTTTGGTGCACTAAAATCTTCAGATAGTGTGTCTTTGTGTTCTGTTTCATTGTCAAATTAGCATGGTTTCATTTAAAGACCATGCCTTTATTAAATTCTAAAAATTCTACCTTATTTCATTTTAGCTTTGCCCTCCATTTCCTGGGTTTCTCCTTTTTTTTTTTTTTTTTTTTTGAGGTTTTTGCTATAGGGCGCGTGCACTCACCAGACAGATAGAGAGAGAAACAGAGAGAGAAATCACCCCCCAGGGGGGATGGCCACGCCGCAATCCTTTCTCCTCTGTTCTCCTCTCAGGATCTCGGGCACGCACACACACGTGCCCAGCGTGAGTTTGAAGCCACCGGGTCCGGGATGCGAACTGCGGTCGACTATATGGGAGTCTAGCAGCATAGCCATTACGCTAACTGCTTGTCCCGGTTTTCTCCTTTTTTGAACAAGATCCATATTGACTCATTCTGTTCTCACATACTTCTAATTTATTTAATTCTTTGTCCAACATCTGAAAGAGTTCTTTGACTATTTTAATACTTCTAATGGAATTTTATTTATTCTATATCTGAACTACAGTCTATTAAAAAATTACAAACATTCAAACAGACACTGTCTCTTGGTCGGTATGTAAAGACCTTTGAAGTTGTCTCTCCTATAAAAAACAAACAAACAAAGCTAAACAAACTGTAAATCCACAACTCTTCCCAAGTCATCAGAAAACTGAGGTCACAGGGTGAACTGTAGACCCAAAATGACAGAGACATAAAAGAGATGTGAAGACTCAGAAGTTTCAGGGCTGAACCCACAGCAGAAGCTTCCAGGAGAACCAGTATTGTCTTTGGAAAACCTGAATAATGCTTGATGAATTGCTGAGGGGTCAATGTAGATAAATCTGAGAGAAAAATCTCCAGGTTTTCCCTAGATTTTTTTTTTAAATTAACTTTATCATTATTATTTTCCAATTTGATCAGAGAGAGACAGAGAAAGAGGAGGTGAGAAAGCAAGCCACCAGGTCAGAGACTTGAACCATGGTCGGCCATGTGGGAGTCCAGCGCCCTTAACCACCATGCCACTTGCCCACCCCAGTTTTCCCTAGTTTTCAGGAAGCTCCCACACTTTTATGAGTTTTACTTTCAGTTTTACTGCCACATTCTTATAGTGAAGATCAGTGAATATTCTCCCTTTCTTTTGGTAGGGGTAGGTGAAAGTAACCATATTGAAATATGTAAAGCAATTTCTTTTTTTAGAGAGAGAGATTTTTGCTATAGGGTATGTGCATTCTCCAGAGAGATAGAAAGTGAGAAATCACCCTACCCACCAGGGAGGATGGCCATCCCTCAATTCCTTCTCCTCTGGTCTCCTCTCAGGATTTTGGGTATGCATGCAACATGCACACCGTGTGATTTGAAGAGACAGAGCAAACATTGGAATCGAACTCACATATGGCAGAGATGTTGACAGTATCAAGCCAGGGATTTAATAACTATCAGTAAATGCCAAGAGCTATAATTGAAAAAGTGGACAAATGCAAGATCAAAAGAGTAACGTTAAGTAGAGAGATGGATACTCTAATAAAGAATCAAAAGAAAATACTAGAAATCAAAATATCATAACAAAAATAAAGAATGTCTTCAATGGACTTATCAATAACCTGATAATATCTGATGTAAGAATATGTGAACTTAAGAAATATCAATACATGGGCCCAGCAGGTGGTGTGGTCATTAAGGTGCCAGACTCTCACCTGGCCAACTATGATTTGAGTCCCAGACCCGGCGTCTTGCTTTCTCATTCTCTCTCTCTCTCTCTCTCTCTCTCTCTCTCTCTCTGTCTCTCTCTGGTCAAATTAAAAATAATAATAATAAACAAAATTGAATAAAATACTTTAAAATAAATAAATAAATGAAAGATTAATACGAAAAAGAAAAAAAAGACATAAATGAATAATAAAGGGCCATATGGTAATTATAAAAATGTTTAACTTGTACCCAGAATGCCAGAAATGAAAAAAATAGAGAAAAGAACAGAAAAAAATATTTAAAAAAAATATTTAAAGCAATCATGACAGAGATAGACACTAAACCACAGACCCCAGAAGCTCAGAGAAAATCAATCCATCTAAATACAAAAACAAAAGCAAATAAAAAACCCCTACCCTTTGGCATATCATAGTCAAACTTCAGAAAATTTTAGGAACCAGCAGTTGGTGTAATGGCTATGTCGTTGGACTCCCATATAATCAACTGTGGTTCGAGTTCCCAGACCCAGTGACTCAAACTCACGCTGGGCGCGTGTGCGTGCATGCCCAGGATCCCAAGAGGAGAACGGAGGAGGGATTGCGGTGTGGCCTTCTCCGCTGGGGAGTGATTTCTCGCTTTCTGTCTCTCTGTCCCTCTCTGTCTTTCTGGCAAGTGCATGCGCCCTATAGAAAAAAAACAAAAACAAAAAACAAAAACAAAAAAAACTCTCCAAAAAAAAAAAGAAAAGAAAATTTTGAAAGAAGCCAGAGGAATTAAATGTGTTGCCTAAAGAAAAACAGGGATAAGAATTACATCAGACTTCTCTTCAAACCAAGCAAGCAAGAAGAGCAGTGTGACATATTTAAAGTGTAAAAAAAAAAAAAAAAGAACTGCCAACCTAGAATTCTGTATACACAAGTGAAATTATCTTTCAAAAATCAAGGAAAAATAGAATTCCACAGATAAACAAAAATTGAGGGAATTTGTTGCCAATAAATCTGTCTTGCAAGAAATGTTAAAGGGAGTTCTTCAAAGAGAAGAAAATTTTATAGGAGAAAAATGTGGATCTTCATTTAAAGAAAGCCCTATAGAGGCGGCATAAATGAAGACCAAAAAATTATTTTATTTTTTATCAGGATATCAATTATTAATTTGAAGGTAATTAGATAATTTAATAACTATACAGCATATTCAGATTGTCTATTTCTCCTTGTGGAATTGTATCTTTAAGAAGTTGGCTCATCTCATTTACATTATCAAATTTATGGGACTAGAATTGTTCATAGAATTCCTTTATTTTCCTTTCAGTGTTCATAGGATCAATAATGATGGCCCAGCTTTCATTTTGGATACTCATCTTCTATCTTTTTTTCCCTAATTAACCTGGGTTGAAGTTATCAGATCAATTTTATCTTTTCACAGAAACAGCTTTGATTTTACTGATCTTTCTCTGTTAATTTCATATCAGTTTCTCCAGTTTCTGCTCTAATGTTATTATTTATTTTCTTCTGCTTATTTGGGATTTAATTTTTTTCCTCACTCCTAGGGTGGAGATTAGATTATCGATTTTAAATCTCTCGTCTTTCTTGCATCCAATGCTACAATTTTCCCTATGAGCACTGCTTTCACTGCATCCCTCAATGATCAAATATGTATTGTTATTATTACTTTTGTTGTTATTATTATTAGTTTTAGTTTTAGTTCTCCTGAGACTTCCTCTTTAATCTGTAGAGAAGAAAGAATAAGAAGTACTAAGTCTGGGTTGTCTCATCTCCATCCTTGATAAAATGAGGAAGGCTTGATTTTGAGAATCAACACTGATAAGTGGCAAACCTAACTCTTCCCACATTCAGTGCATGCACATCACATTTAACCTTGAGAAAAGTGCCACCACTGAAAGGCTGCATATGTGTGTGTTTAACAATTTTTTTTTGAGAGATTTTTTCTGTAGGGTGCAAGTGCTTGCCAGAGAGACAGAGAAAGACAGAAAGCAAGAAATCACCCCCCCTCCCCCCAAGGAATGGCCATGCCACAATCCCTTCTCCTCCATTCTCTTCTTGGGATTTTGGGCATACATGCATATGCATCCACTGTGAGTTTAAAACACCGGGTTTGAGGGACCAGCAGTTAGCATAATGGCTATGTCGCTGGACTCCCATGCAGTTGACCGCAGTTCGTGTCCTGGACCCGGTGGCTTAAAACTCAGGCCGGGCGCATGTGCGTACGTGTCCAAGATCCCGAGAGGAGAATGGAGGAGAAGGGATTGCGGCGTGGCCATCCTCCCTGGGGGGTGATTTCTCGCTTTCTGTTCTCTCTCTCTCTCTCTGTCTGTCTGGGGAGCACATGTGCCCTATAGCAAAAAAAAAAAAAACCTCTCCAAAAAAAAAAAAACCCACCAGGTCTGAGACTTGAACTGGAGTCGACTACATGGGAGTCCAATAACATAATCATTATGCCGTCTTCTGGACCCAGTGTGTAGCAATTTTGACAGCTCTTTCATTAATAATTTCACAGTTAATGACATTGACATGATCTCTGCTCTGCTTCATATTTCTATTTTCCATCCTTGCATGCATCAAGATTGTTTTCATTTTTCTTTTTCTTTGTAAAATTTATTTTATACATTCAACCACTATACATCACTACAACTTGTAGAGTGAATTTTCCCAACATGTATAAACTTCATACCAGTCCAGTTGAAGATACCACACACATTACCATTGACAGATAATCATCCATTTCTGTTCCCGTAAGTCTTGCCTCACTGTTTGTCTCCTTGATTCCATTCCTCTCGCTCTCCCCTTCTTCCACCCTCTTCCCACACCGTCTGCAGTATCTGTAACCATTTTCTATGCTTTTATTTACCCTTATCTTTCAGTTTCCACCATAGAGTGAGGACATTTGGTATATATAAGTGGAGACATACACTGTCTCTCTTTAATAGCTTGGCTTGCTTCACTTAGCAATAAATTTTCCATATTCTTCCATATTATTTCAAATGCCAAGGTATTGATGTTTTCTTTTTATGGCTGAGCAGTATTCTATAGATTTATTCAATCTATTTATCTGTTTTGGGGCATTTGGGTTGGTTCCATATCTTAGCAATTGTGAAGAATGCCACAATAAACATAGATGTGCAAGCACTTTTCTTACTGAGCATTTTCCTTTGGGTAGATAGCCAGGAATGAAATTACTGAATCATATGGTAGTTCTATTTGTAGAGCCTTGAGGAACCCTCCATGTTTTTCTCCATAGCTGGACTAATTTATACGACCACCAACAGTGTAGAAGAGTTCCTTTTTCATCACAGCCTCACCAGCACTTACTCTTATGTTTTTTAATCTTAGTTATTCTGACTGGGGTTAGGTGGTATCTCATTGGGCTTTTTATTTTCATCTCTCTTAAGATAAGGGATGTTAAACTTGTTTATATACTTTTTGGCTGTTAATATGTCTTCCTTAGAGAGTTGTTTGTTCAGCTCATTTTTCCATCTTTTAATTGGGTGGATCATTTTTTGCAGGTAAGTCACTTGAGTTCCCTGTATATTCAGGTTATTATTCCCTTATCTGAGACTTAGTTTACAAAAATATTCTACCATTCCATGGACCAGCAGTTAGTGTAATGGCTATTTCGCTGGACTCCCATGTAGTCAACCACGGTTCGAGTCCCAGATCCAGTGGCTTAAACTCATGCCGGTGGCTTAAACTCATGCCAGGCGCATGTGCGTGCATGCCCAAATCCCGAGAGGAGAATGGAGGAGAAGGGATTGCAACCTGGACATCCCCCTGGGGGGTGATTTCTCGCTTTCTGTCTCTCTGTCTCTCTCTGTCTTTCTGGTGAGCGTACATGCCCTATCGCAAAAACCTCTCCAAAAAAAAAAGAAAAAGTTAAAAAAAGAAATTCTGCCATTCCAAGGGTTGTTGGTTAACACATTTTCACTGTGTCTTTTGCTGTGCAGAAATCTATTAATCTGATATAATCTCACTTGTCTTTATTGAGGATTATTGCCTTGCTTTAGGGGGTCTTGCTTAAGAAGTCTTTGCCTACTCCAACGTCTCACAGAGTTTCCCTGGTGTTTTACACCAGTAGTTTTATAGTTTGAGGTCTCAGATTGAGATCTTTGATTCACTTTGAGTTGTTTTTTGTTTATGGTGAGAGTTACATACCCAGCTTCATCTCTCTGCAAGTAGATACCCGGTTTTTCCAGTACCATTTGGTAAAGAGGTTTTCTTTTCCCACTGTATTGGTTGGTGTCCTTTGTCAAATAACAGTTGGCTGTATACTTGGGGGGCTGTATTTCTGGGGTCTCTATTCTGTTCTATTGGTCCACATGTCTGTTTTTGTATCTTTACCATACTGTTTTGATTATCATAGCTTTGTAATACATTTTGGGATCAGTGAGTGCAATGCCTCTTACTCCACCCTTCTTACACAGCATTGCTTTGGCAATATGGGATCTTTTATGACTCCAAACAGATTCTATGATTGTCTTTTCCTGATCTGTGAAGAATGTCTCTGGCAATTTGATTGGGATTGTATTAAATATGTTGATTAATTTGAGGAGAATTGTCATTTTGATTATATTAATTATTCTAATCTAGGAACCTGGGATGTTCTTCCACTTTTTTGTGTCATTTCAATTTCTTTGTTTAGATTTTCAAAGTTTTCCTTGTGGAGGTCTTTAATTTCTTTGGTTAGATTTATTCCTAAGTATCTTATACTTTTAGTGGTTATAGTAAATAACCAGTTCTATCTCGATTTTAGGTCTTCCTCAGTCTGCTTGTTATTATAGAATATAGAAATGTTGTAGATTCTTGTATGTTGATTTTGTACCCTGCCACTTTACTGCATTCATTTATCATTTCTAGGAGTTTTCTCATGGATACCTTTGGGTCTTCTATGTGCACAGTCATGTCATCAGCAAATATAGATATTTCATCTCTTTCCCTATTTGAATGCCTTTTATTTTATTCTCTTTTCTGATTGCATTGGCTAGGACTTCCAGGATTATGTATAAAAGGAGTGGAGAAAGTGGGCAACCTTATCTTGTACCAGTTTTTAGTGAAAAAGCTTTCAGCTTTTCACCATTCAGTATGATATTAGCTATGGGTTTTTCATAGATAGTTTTTATTGTGTTAAGAAATATCCCTTGTGTGCCAATTTTGCTGAGACTCTCAATCATGAAGAGGTGTTGTATTTTATCAAATGCTTTTTCTGCATTGATAACATTTATGTTTTTGCTTATGTTGAACCACCATTGCATCCCTGGTACAACACCTACCTAGTCAAATGTATCTTTTCTATATGTTGTTAGATGTGATTTGCTACTATCTTTCTGAGAAATTTTGCTTATATATTCATCACAGATATAGTTCTGTAGTTTTCCTTTTTTGTCATGTCTTTATCTTTTTTGGGCATGAGGGTGATGGAGGTTTCATAGAATGAATTTGGGAGGGTTCCTTCGTTTTGGATCTTTAGAAATAGTTTGAATAGAATGGGGGTTAACTCTTCTGTAAACGTTTTGTAGAATTCAGAAGTGAAGCCGTCAGGTCCTGGGCTTTTCTTTATTGGGAAGTTATTTAGTACTGATTCAATCTCTTTGCATTCTATTGTCTATTCAGGCTTTCTATGTCATCTTGATTCAGTCTCGATAGAATATATGTGTCTAGGCATTTGTTCATCTCATTCAGGCTTTTTTATTTGTTTGTGTATAGTCGCTCATAGTATTCTTTAGTGATGTTTTTCTATTATGTCTGTTGTAATACTGCCTGTTTCATTGCAAATTTGATTTATCTGATTCCTTCCTCTCTTCTTAATTAGTCTAGCTAATGGTGTGTCATTTCGAAGGGAGTGTTTGCATCTCCTCCACTGGTACTTCCTAGTCACATTGCAGACTATGCTTAGCTCTGATTTATTTATAAATTATTTCAAATATTTTTTCATGTTCTAGATATTTACCAATATTCTTAATTTTCTATTGACTCTCCCATCTACTTCACAGATTATTTATGAACATACCTCTTTGTACTTCTTTACCATTGCTTTAGCGGGATTTCAGGAAGGACAGAAAATATTTATGTGTACTTAGTACACTATCTTGAACTTGAGGAAACACAATCTTTCTATGAACATTCTATGTTAAATGTCTTCTTTTATTTCTTTTAACAAGAGTATAATATTCCATTTAGTTGCTGCTCTATCATTTATTTATTTAGTCATTTTCTGATTATGCCTATTTATTATCATCTCAAGCTTTGTTCTAAAAAAATAGCATGACACAATGAATATTTTTTGTTCATGTAACTTTTTGCCTTAGTTAATTTTCTTTGGACTCATTCCCAGACATAGGATTACTGAATCAAGGAAGACATTTATTTTTATGACTCAAATGGTTTTCCAGAGGAATTATGCCAATTTATAATGACACCAACAATACATGAGAATAATAGTGTCAATGTAATTTTTCACCTTTGGTTCGTACAACTGTTTTAAATATTTGCCTTTTTCTATGACTTTTTACCTTTTTCTTTCTTCATTAGTTTGTTAAGCATCTAATTATTATAGTTTCTGGCTAATTAGTGAAGCAAATATTTAAACAAAGTAATTCTTTGATTTCTTTTTTAATTAAAACACAGACTTCATTCAGATTATTTTGATTTTAAAGTGTTCAATTTTAGCTAATTAAGTAAAATTAATTTCTTCATTTTAATCAATATTTTCATATTTCAATGTTTCTCAACCAAGTTCAGAGCTCCATTTCCACTGTAAATAAACTACGTTTTATTAATTTGTCTATTTATTTTTTATTTTTAACTGAATAGTAAGTTTTTTTCTGTTGCCTATGTAATTGCAATACAATACCCCCCCCCCACACATACACACACACTAAACAAATTGTCCTTAAAAGGTAAAAAAAAATTCCATGTGATAGTTATAATGAGTCAGCTGGTGGAGTGGTGGTTAAGGCAACTAGATATTACATGGATGACTTTGAGTCCCAAACCCAGGAACTTGACAAAACCATGTCAATTGCATATATGTGCATGCCTAAAATTCAGAGAGGAGAATGGAGAAGGGGTTGTGGCATGGCCATCTCCCCAGGGTAGTGCTTTCTCACTCCCTGCCACCATCCCCCATACCCCAACATTGTTCTCTCTGGTGTGTTTGTACCTTATAGCAAATTGGAGGAGAAAAAATTTCTCGCTTTCTGTATGTTTGTGAACAACATTCCCCCCCAAAAAAAAAAAATAAAAAAACAAACAACTTCTGGCATTATACATCATTTAAGACAGCTCTGTAAGATAAATATCATTGTCTGTTATTGTCTAGTTTTTAACCAGATTAGAAACAGAAAACTAGGAAAGTTGTTTGAGATTAAAGTAATTGTATTAGAGCCTTTAGAATGAAAGTAGTAGATTCTAGCAAAGCAGTGGGAGAGCAAATTAAGAAAAAACAAAAACTGGAGCAGAATTGGCATAATGACTATGTTGCTGGACTCCCATGTAGTCAACCATGGTTCAAGTCCCAGACCTGGTGGCTTAAACTCATGCCAGGTGCATGTGCGTGAGTGCCCAAGGTCCTGAGAGGAGAAGGTAGGAGAAGGGATTGAGGCATGGCCATCCCTGGGTGATTTTTTGCTTTCTGTTTCTTTGTCTCTCTCTGTTTTTCTGGCGAGCACATGCGCCCTACAGCAAAAACTTCTCCAAAAAAAAAAGAAAAAAAGAAAGCCATGTTGTATAGGTAAGAAAATGTGTTTATAAATAAAGATCAGTGAATCATCAAGTAAGTTTACAATATGTTTAAGTCTCTCATTTAGAGAAAATTATTTTTAATATAGTTTAGAAAAGTATTTTTATGGTATAATTTGAGCTTTGAAGTAATAAAATGGTTAATGGGATAAATATTTATATAGAACATATCTTGGCTTAACAAAACTATATAAATGAGACATTTTTCTTAATTTCATAATCTATGCTTAAAATTTCAAATTACAAATGTAAAATTCCAAAAGTCTTATGACTCTGCCCTGTGGCAAGCACCAAAAGGTTCTTTCTTTGTTGAGTAGAATTTTTTCCACTATTGTCTTATAGACAAATAAAGGAAGTTGATCCATATATATATATATAAAACATAAATATATTAAATAATTAGTAAATAAAAGAGTATATCATGAACTGATTAATTCTCAGCATAAACTATGAATCAGAGGATAAATTTCTAATGTGATGTTATTGAAAATATGCTCAAAATGATTATAAAAATCTGTGAAGTAAATAGTAAGTAGAATGAACAAGGAGCATTTACAAAAGATTTAACTTAGTATCTTTTTATCCTTGCCTTGACTGACTGTTACCATATTTCATCCTCTTAAAGTAGATTACGATTCAACAATTCAATTCACTCAAAAATACTAATGATTTCAGCTTGTAGTAGATAAATGATATACAATCCTGAGTCAGCATCGTAGCCAAAAAAAAATTTTTTTTTGATTAACATCTATAACTTTTTAGATTTTTAATGAACATGCTAGTAGGTACCTCCCCATGCAAATCAACCCTAACATAAATACATATCCATTACATATGGGCATGAGGAAGTGCAAGTAATGATTATATACCCTCCACGGAATGAATGTAAGGCTTATCCAAGGTCAGCCTCATGGCTTCCTGGTAAAGGCAGCTGGATCCCAGATGGCCAACTGGGCAGTTCAAATCTCAGATCTAGAAGCTTGAGAAACATACTGTGCATGCATGGATGTCCAAAATCCTGAAGAATAGAGAAATGAGAAAGAAAGAATGGTGGCATGACTGCGTCCCACTGAGGGGTGCTTTCCTCCTACCCCTATCTATCTGGTTCTCTGTGGCTCGCTCTCTGGTGAGCATGCACACCAGCTGGCTTTTGTTTGTTTGTTTCAATCTTGTCTTTGTAACAATGTTGAAATCGAATGTATACCTAATGATCAAGCCAGTAGCAAGAACAAAATTAGATCTCATTCAAATGTATTCAGACCATAAACTAAATCTGACAGAAATCAGAAAAAATATTCTATGCTGAATTCCAGCTGAGCAATGAGTTTTATAAAATCAAAGTAGATAATTTTGATTCTATGATTTCTGCTAAGTTGCAGTTAAATTTTGTCACTAGGACTCAAGATACTTCATTACATGTAAATGAAGTAAAGATGATATCTGTCTTCCCATGGCTGCCCATGACTTCCGCGGACATGACAATCATCTTCTAGGTGAGAAAGAACTCTTGATTACATTTGAAAAGAAACACACCTACATATTATTCTAATATATACATATACTTTTTCGTTTTCTCTCTTTTTTAAATTTCTGGTTTTTGCTACAAGGCATGTGTGCTCGCCACAGAGAGAGAAAGAGAGAGAGAGAAGGAAATTGAGAAATCACCTTCTGGGGGAATGGCCATGCTGCAATTCAATTCTCTTCCATTTTCCTGTTGGGATTTTGGACATGCATCACACACACACACACACACACACACACACACACACACAATGTGGTTTTTTAAGCCACCAGGCGCAGGCCTCAAATCGGGGAGAAGGCCATGTGAGATCCAGTGCCTTCACCTCCACACCACCTGCTGACTGCCATTTTAATATTCTTTAGAGTAGATCAACAATAAATGGTTTAGCAGAAGTTTTCTTCTCAATATTATGTACACACACACACACATATACATACATAATATGATTTCTAAGACAGCATTTAAGATAGATACTATCAATATTACTGTCCTACTTTTCAAATGAGGATAAAGAAAGCCAGCACTTAAATGATTTGTTCAATGTTACACATTTGATCAATGAGAAAGTAGATTTAAACCATGTATAGATTTTCAAAGCCATTGTTTTTCACCATTAAGTACATTACCTCCCAATGTGTTTGAAAAATGACTACTTTAGCCAGTCAAGTCATTTTTTTTTTTATTTTTTAAAGATATTTTTGCTACATAGCATGTGCAGATTGATGCAGAGAGAAAGAGATGGAGAGAGAGAGAAATTGAGAAATCACTTCCGAGGAGGAATGGCCATGCTGCAATCCCTTTTCCTCCATTCTCCTCTCAGGATTTTGGACACACACGCACACACATCCAGTGTGAGTTTCAAGCCTCTGGGTCTGGGACTCAAACCTTGGTCAGCTATGTGGGATTCAATGCCTTAACCACCATACTACCTGCTGGCTCCAGCCAGTCAAGTTAATGCTTGATAAAAATGCAATAATAGATAAATAAAAATGAATAAAACTTGGTTATGAATGAATATCCTCTAAATATCCTTCTCAAAGGACAAAGGACTTTTATGCCAGAGGAGACTTTTACACTCTTAGCAGGTTTTCTTTTTTTTTTTTTTTTTTTTTCCTAGCAGTGCCAACTAAATCTTGCTTAATTTAACACTTCTCAGGGACATATGCTGACAGGGTGGTTTTCTGTCTTTTACCAAACACAGAGATTGTACAGTGAAGAATTACATAAAAATCTGTAATTATTCTTCTAGCATGACCTTTCCTCTGCTCCCAGACAGAGCCAGTAAAACCCTGCTGGAATATGGAATGTTAAAGAAAAATAAGACATTGTCTCTTTGCACCAGGATCCTTGGTGGACCAGCCCACAGCTGTTCCTAGCAAAGTAGTTTCTCAATTCTGAGGACATACTAAATGGTGAGAGCATAGTTGTGGGCTGCATAGTCCCTGTTTGTGATGTGGATGAGTGAGACTGTCATCACATAAAAGCTACAAATTGAAACACACTCATAAAGTAATCAACACAGATGACATATCAGCCACACTACCACATCAGGTTCATGGTCATATCTTACAAAATTCTAATTTTTCTTTTAACTGAAAAACACATTTCAAGAGGGCATTCAATGCTTTCTTCTAAAGTTTACGAAAATGAATACACATATTATGGCTTATTTTCTTACTAGCAAGGTCTTGCATCACCCAGTAGCTGGGTGCTATCCAGATAAAAAGGACATAAATGGTAATTTCCAAAATAATTCTACAATTGTTCTTTCAACAATTAACTGAAAACTGAAGCTGTTCATTATTTATCTAGATGAACCTACTTTTTAGAACAGAATATATAAACAGAATATATAATTTAAGCATTATTACATTCTCCACCATCCTTGTCAACCTGTCTGAATTCAACTCCTGTCTTCATGGTCTAACTCATGTTCCAATTCTGAATGAAACTTCTGTTGTGGCAACCAGTCCATTAGGACTTCTGTTTCTTTGGAGTGCCAAATATGTTTCTTAGCACTAAAAAGTGTTTTCAAATCAAATTAAGCTCTTTTAAAAAATAATATTGCATTACCGTTGTGGCTATTACAGAAAGCATGGTGCATAATACATGCTTAATAATTGATGAAAATCTGAAAACATTTTTATAGAATATACTGATTATAGTATATGTTTCTGTCTTCAATTCAAATTTGGGGAAGTATGGGCTTGTATTACCATATTGATTCATCCTAACATGGAACAATAAAAAGTGTTAGAAACATAGACTCAGTTGTCCTGCTGAGATGGATGTTCAGGAGACTGGACTGTCCAGTCTAGAATATCCATTTTCTATGTATTTAGCACTGTTTCTATTGTTTTGTTCTCTTTGGGGACTAGGTTGCTAACACAAGGAAGAAGAAAGCTATCTCCAACTCTATTTCAATACTTTAACTACAGTTAGGCTAAGAAGTAGTCTGATCTTTTTAGAAAAGTCTGTAATTCTTCACTGCTTTGACTCTTACCTCAACTTCAACACCACGTGTAAATGCATACACTGGACAGAAAGGAACTAAGATCATCCTTTATGGAGTGAGTAGAATGGGCTAAGTATGAAACATGTGTCATATCTGCTATCCTCTTAGTGATTATACTCTTATATTTCATTTGCCTTCATCGGGTAAATATTTTGCAGAATGTTAACTTGTGTCTTGTCCCCCTAACTAAAAAATAAACTATTTCACAATACTTGCAAAGTCAGGTAATTGATTCCAAAAGGAATTCAGGGGTTAGAATAGCAATTTCCTCTAAAAGAAATACCCATGTTTGGAATCTTTAGTAGCTGACTCTATGTTATTAACAGCCCTCCTTATATTTGACAGACAGGTAATAATGTGGCCATCTATCTCCAAGACAGCAGAGCTGAATATATTTCTAACTTTATAAATGAATTTTAAAAGCCCTACAGACAAATTTCATTAAAATAAGGAAGAGAAATTTGGTAAATGGAGTCTTTGGACTTTATTGATGAATAAATCTTTACTTTTCTACAAGTGCTAATAAGAATTTTGAAGTTTAAATAAATAGAATGAGCATTTCCTGTGCATTAGATGTAGTCATGTTTGAATAGCGTGTACGGGATGCTTTTATGATGACTGCGTTTATACACCCTTAAAGCTAAGCAAAAGCATTTCCTAGTCTTCTTTGGACAGTGTCAACCATGAAAGAATTCCAGGGTTCTGCAAATGAAACCCAGGGAGGAGTCTTCATGTTTGATCATAGATCTTGCTACATCTTGATAATGTCCAAGTTCATAATAATATTTTAAAAATCTCATCTTGACAAAATCAAGTCTATATATTTAGTGTTTTAAATATATAGGATATATTTATTTAGAATAAATAGACTGATTATTAAAAACAATTTTTTTTCTTGATTTGTTAAAGAAGTTACTCTTTTTTAGAAGGAATTATCTTTCTGCTAAGAAACAGTCTTGATTGTATTTTTATTGCAAGTAAAACACTTCTAAGTGCCCTTGAGCATTTGTATATGAGACAGTTAGGCTATTGGTCCTTGAAGCACATCTTCTACCTGAACATCAAAGATGTCCCGGGTGCCTAAGTCCCAAGTTTTGTTAGCAGTTTGTCTCCCAGGATGACTTGATAGTTAAGAGGAACTTTCAATTTCAGTAAAAATGTGTGGGCCTACTAAAGATATTGTCTTAGTAGGGTCTGAGAAAGATTTTGCTCTGTTGCATATATGGGTTATCTGATAAAAATCATAAAAACTTCTAGTATGGGCCAGCTAGGTGGCATGACAATTAAGGAGACTGGATTATACATGGATGACTGTATGGTGTGAGCCCCAGAGTGGAGATTTGAAAAACACACTGGGCATACATGAGTACATACCCAAAACCCTGAAAGGAGAATGGAGAGGAAGGTTGTTGTGTGGTCATCCCCCTTGGAGGTGCTTTCTCACCTTCCCTATCTCTCTGTTTCTGTTTCTCTCCAGTGAGCACATGCACCCTATAATAAATTTTTTTTAAAAAATCTCCTGGTATGAGGGTTAAGGAGGCAGATAATTGATTTTTCTTTTTTTTTTGAGAGGTTTTTGCCGTAGGGCGCATGCGCTCGCCAGACACACAGAGAGAGACAGAGAGACAGAAAGCGAGAAATCACCCCCCAGGGGGGATGGTCACGCCGCAATCCCTTCTCCTCCATTCTCCTCTCGGGATCTTGGGCACGCACGCACACGCGCCTGACATGAGTTTTAAGCCACTGGGCCTGGGACACGAATCGCGGTCGACTACATGGGAATCCAGTGATATAGCCATTACGCTAACTGCTGGTCCCAGATAATTGATTTTTATTTCAAAGAATTTTTTGGTGTTAAATACAGCTTAGAAAAGACTACCTTGTAGGACACGCTCTACACACATACATAGAGAATTATGATAGGCCCCCAAACTACCCAATGGACATATAAGCTATAGGCACCCAACAGCCAGGCTCTGACTTGGTAGTTGACATAGTTAACTTGTTGGAAGCTATTTTTAAAGATATTATGGCTATCTGAGGGCAAGAAAATTTCTAGCAGAGAATGTATTGATAGACATTCTGACAGTGGAGAAGATTTTTTTTAAAGAATTATTCTATTTAACTTTATTTAAATTTAACCACAGAGTGAGAAAGAGAGATGGAAAGTGAGAAAGCAAGCTGCCAGTCCAGGAATTGAACAGTGGTCGGCCATGTGGGAATCCAGAGTCCTTAACCACCATGCCACCTGCCAGCCCCCAGTGGGGAAGGTATTATAGATCAAAAGTGTAAACAATTTCCCTCAATATCTGTAAAATCTTTCATTCATTCATCATTAATGGTATAGCATGTGCCAAGCTGCTGAGCCTTTGAGACCTTGTGACAAGATGATGAAAAAGACATGGGCCCTGTCCTCGTGAAACTTTGCCTTAGGGAACACACAGCATGAAAACACCAATTTCATAACCACAATTTACTTTTCCTCTTTAATATATGCTTAGTTAAACTGGAATAATATTTCCTTCCTGAAGTGCATCTGTGTATCATTATATTTAGTCAATAATCAATGTATGTCTATGCACTAAGCTATGTGCCACTCCCAAGTGGAAATGCTTAGATTGTAAAGATGTAGATGCTGATGACCTAGAAATTATAATTTGATTGAGAAAGTAAATGCACAGAAAAAAATAATGAACGACTATATGACTAAACTGAGTAGTGAAATTGATTCTACTATGAGACAAAAAGCTAAACAGGAAAGCTAATTGTTGGTAAAGGATTTGAGTAATCAGTTGACCAGGTCCTTTGGAGGCACTGCAACAGGTGGGAAATTTGAATTGCAGTCAAGGATGGACATAAAAACCAGACCCCAGCTAATACTTTAATCAACAGATGTTTTTAAGCACTGACTGCATTAGAAATGTGTGAAATGCCGAAATCCTGGCATGATAAGAATGAATAGAAAGAGACAGGGTCTTGGCCAGCTAAGATTTACCAGTGGGGTAAATTCTATGACTACCATTTTACAGATTAAAGAAATGATCTTCAGAGGGGAGAAGTAGCTTATGGAAAATTCTTCAGAAAGTGGAGCCAGCAGGTGGCGTAGTGGTTAAGGTGCCGGACTCTCACATAGCTCACCACGGTTTGAGTCCAGGACTTGGCAGCTAGAAACTCACAGTGGGCATGTGTGATTGTGTGCCCAAAATCCTCAGAGGAAAATGGAGGACAAGGAATTGCATGGCCATCACACCCCCTGGGGACGGGGGTGATTTCTCACTTTGTCTCCGTATTTCTGACTGGCAAGTACATGTGCCCTATAGGAAAAAATATCTAAAATCAAAACAAAACAAACAAGCAAACAAACAATAAAAACAACTTCAGAAAGTAGATAGATGACGTGAGCTTAAACCTAGACCAATGAGTCTGAGAAATTCCAAAGCCCTGTTGTTTTTGCCTCTTCCCATGTTGAATTTATGACAGATCTGTGGAGAAATAAACTAGTATAATGCAATAAGTTACCAAGACCAAAGGGAGAAAGACTGAGAATAAGTTGCAAAACTGCTGAAATGTCTGGAATGAGTCGTTCCATGTTATGGTAGGATCTAATGCTCCAGCATGGGAAACCCAGTCTTCTAGGGGTCTAGTTGTGCAGTATAGGGTAGTCATGATGACTCAGAGGAAACGTGACAAAGAGGCACACACGCGTCCTTAGGGCTTGGTGTTTACTAAAACATAAGGAACAGTGGAGGCAGATATTGCCATATTGCCAAGAAAGGTTCAGAGCAATCAATTTTTTTTGTTGTTGTTAGCTGTGAAAAGTGCAGAGAATTTGGGTAGGAAATGAGCAGAGAGATGAATTCAAAGCAAGGGACACAAATGTTTCCAGGATTAGAATGAACAATGACATGACCCAAACAATGAGAGACACAGCAATACATCTCTTTGCTGGGTAAGAACTCAATATTTCCACAGTTGTCGCTACAGAAGAATCCACAAAATACAATGTGTATTCTTTAACTTTTTAAATCCATTAGGAAATGCTTGTTCACAGTCTCTATCTTTTATTATTTCATTCCCAGGAATGTCTTGGAATGATATTTAAAAATTGCTTCAAATGCAAGTCACATACTATTTATTTAAAATCCAGTTTCAAAATTCTTTTAAAAGTAATTACAGGAAATTATCTGCCTTTGTATCTTGCTGGCTGACACATCATATAAATCATCCAATGTGTCACTTCTGATAAAGCCCATGTAATCATATTACATGACAGGAACTGCCTGTCATAAATAGACATGATAACCTAATTTGGAAAACTCAGACAAATATGATTTCTTTTAAACTTTAGTTCAAAAACGCTGGCGGAACTCAACAGAGCACTGGCATATTGATGTGACTTTGAAGAATATCTGTAACATTTCCTTCCTTCAAACCTGAAAGTTATTTCAGTTTCATACTTTAGATATAAGCTCATAAAAATGTGTAATATAAAATATTTATAGCAAAAGTTAAACAAAGAGAATGATATAATTTTAGCTCAGTTTTCACTTGGTTCACTAATTAGAGTCTTTTTGAAGTGCGGGGTACACACAGGAATCTCTTCCATGGGCAGAAAGCTAGATTTTGCCAGCAACTTTACATTGAGAAAGCTAGTGACATTTAATAGAATGAAGGAAGATTAAACGCAAAACTGTGTCTACATGGATGTGATTATTGAACTCTGAATTTCCCAAGTAATATTAGTGCAAGAAATTCTATCTTTTGGACCAAAGAGCAGACTCTTAGGAGAAGTGGACATGCTGAAGGCAGAGGGCAAAGGGAGCCCTCAGTCCTTCACGTTGGAGGCTGGCACTTGTGAGGCTCATTTAGAAGCTGTATACAGGGTACGGATATGGAATGGTGGACATGGTTTGGGTCAGCTCAGCTCTAACTGTTGTCCTGAGTTGGGTAGATCACCCAGGTGGTCAGGTGCTAACCCAGAGCCTTTGGGTGACTACAGGATGTCGATGTATTTGGATTCCTGTCTCTTCATTTTTCACTTGCTATGTTCAACCAACCCAATAGAACTTCAATGAGAATTCTAATAGAACACACCAATTTAACAATATTAGAACCAATTGAAGATCACATAATAACAGATTTGTTAAAAATGATGTTTTAAAATGTGTATACATATGTGTGTACATATTATGCCTGTCCTATTTTCATTCTCATTTGCTCTTTGAATACAAAAGTGCTGAGGCTTCAGTCATAGTGTAGGGATACACTTGTATTCCACAGGCAAATTCATCCACATCTCAGACAGTCATCTGGATAGTCACAATGGAATGCATTAAATACATAAGTACTAAAAAGAAAAAAAAAAAAGTAAAAATAAAAGGGACCAGCAGTTAGCGTAATGGCTATGTCGCTGGACTCCCACGTGGTCGACCGCGGTTTGAGTCCTGGACCCGGTGGCTTAAACTCACGCCGGCGCGTGTGCATGCATGCCCAAGATCCCAAGTGGAGAATGGAGGAGAAGGGATTGTGGCGTGGCCATCACCCCTGGGGGGTGATTTCTCTCTCTCTGTCTCTCTCTGTCTGGCTGGCAAGCACATGTGCCCTATAGCAAAAACCTCTAAAAAAAAAAAAAAAGTAAATACATAAGTACTCTATTTTACATGGTAGAAAAAGTTGTGATTTATATCTAGGTGTCTCGTGAGGGTTTTTTTGTTGTTGTTGTTATTTTGCTTTTTTGCTTTGTTTTCCATATCTGGGGCCAAATCAAGTCCTTTTATTCTTCTTTCTATATGAGTTAAAAAAAAAAAAAGGTGCTCAGTACCTCTGAATAGTAAGTCAAAAGGGGTTGAGGTAAGGAAAGTAAATAGTATGTCTGCTACTGTAAACAAGTCCCATCCCCTCCTAGTAGATGTAGTGATGTATACATGTACACGCATATATATATACACACATATGTATATATAGGTATCTATATCTATCTATCTATCTATCTATATATATATCACCATAAAGACAGATATCACTATATGTATATGTCTTTTTGTATATACATATATAAATATACATATAGTAAAAAACTGAAAATAACAAGTAATGAAAATGTCCTTAGAAATATTGATGTGAGGGACGAGCAGTTAGCGTAACGGCTATGTCGCTGGACTCCCATGTAGTCCACCGCGGTTTGCATCCCAGACCCGGTGGCTGAAAACTCACGCTGGGCGCATGTGCGTGCATGCCCAAGATCCCGAGAGGAGAACAGAGGAGAAAGGATTGCGGTGTGGCCATCCCCCCTGGGAGGTGACTTCTTACTTGCTGTCTCTCTGTCTCTTTCTGTCTGTCTGGTGAGCACATGTGCCCTATAACAAAAACCTCTCCAAAAAAAAAAAAAAAAAAAAAAGAAATATTGATATGAGATTCTTTTCTTTAAATGTATTTTATTTTATTTTAATTTCTTTCATACACTCAATCACTATACTTCACTTAGCTTATCATGTGAATCTTCCCAACATTAATACACTTCACACCAGTCCAGTTGAGGATACTATTCAAGTTATCATCAACAGATAATAATCCATTTCTGTATCCCATAAATATCTTGCCTCTCTCTATATTTTTCTCCTTAATGTCTTTCCTCAAACTTTCCACCTTCTCCTATCATCTTCCTACACGGTGTCCGGTACCCACGACTATGTTTCATGGTTCTATATCCTTTAATCTTTCAGTTTCCACCATAGTGGTCAATATATATTAAGCAGAGACATACAATGTCTCTCCTTCATAGCCAGGCCTGCTTCACTCAGCAGTAATTCTTCCATATTTGTCTACTTTCTATAATCCAAATACTCTCATGCTTACACACATACATAGACACATGCACAAATAATATTAGTTATCTGTAAAGTTTACCTTAAATCAGTTTCTTACAAGTATGAAGCAGAAAGATTCAGCTTTAACAAACCTAATAAAATTTACTCGTTAAAAAATAAATAAATAAAGTGCTGGCTCTGTATGTAGTACAGCAGGTAAGGGACCCAGATCTCACACACAGCTGACCATAGTTTGAATTTTGGCTCCAGCAGCTTGAAAAACATACTGGGTGCATGTGTATACATATCCAAAATCTTGACGGAGTGAGTAAGGTAGGAAAATGGATTACAGCATGACTGTGCCCCATTGTGAGGGGACTTTATCCCTTTCTCTGTCTCTCTCCTTCTCTGACAAATGCATATTTGCTCTGGCCATCAAAAAAAAAATACTAATAATAACCACAGGCCAGTTTGTGGCATCATTATTAAGGAAGCTGAATTCCACGTGGCCAACTACAGAGTTTGAGTTCCAGAACCAGTGGTTTAACAAAAACACCAGGCACGTGTGCCAGCATGCCCAAAATCTAGAAAGGAGGAAAAATGGGAAAGAAGAGATTTTGTGGTATTATCTTTCCTCTTGGTGTTTGCTGTCATGTCATTCATACAAACATACCAGAATGAGTTAATCTAGTAGATTGAAATGTTCTTGCTCTAAGAAGGATGCGCTAATGTAAATAAACAGTAGTTTATGTCTATTCATGGCCAATGGAAAGTATCTCTCAAGGGCACTCACTTTCTACCATCAGTAAACATTATTTTGGAGTTGTAGTAAATGCAGTAAGACTAGAACAATGAAATATAAATATTGGCAAGGAGATATTATGAATCCATTTTATTCTCTATCTTTCAAACACCTGCTCTATGAGACATTTTTCCCCCAGTAACACTCTGAGCCAGACCCTGATTCCACTATTTATTGATCACGTGTATTGGACATTTGCCTCTAGGGTAGCCTACTCAGCATGTAATTTATGCATATTGCTTCAAAAATATAAGTGAACCAATCACATTTTCTTCCCAGATAAATAAAGATAATTTTGTACACTAGTGGAGAGTGATAAGGAAAAAAGGAGGGTGATAAAAAGCTAGAAGGGAGATAATGATCAAAAAGGAAAAGCAGAGAAAAACTGTGAAGCCCTTTCCAAAAAGTAACAATCCTTGACACTTTCCACTTTCCAGGAAATGCTTCCTCTTTGTTTTTCATTCTTAGATTCCTGTGATGTCTTGTGGTAGTCTTTAAATAGATAATAATCAATCTCTATTTCTTTTCAGAAGAGCTCTGAAAATTCAGGGTATATTTTTTAAAAACTTTTAATTGTCAGCATTAAGGAATGGCCATTATGTGACACATGATTTGCATATATTTCTTCATCTTTCTATCCCAGGGTTCCGGTATCATCAATGCCATGTAACAGAGAGAAGATCTCCCTTGAGACATTACATAAATTCCTCATGGTCCCATAAAGTGAATATTGGAGTGAGGATTGTAACACAAGCATTGACTTTGGAGTCCATGTTTTAACTTTCCATAGGGCTGCCCTTTCACGGCTGCTGAAGTGACTTGCTATCTACAAGAACTAACGAGAATAAAAGCAAACTCTAAGTTCTTGATTCTAAACGCAATTGATCTGAACATTTAAAACAACTTTAATATTAGAAATTTACTAAAACATAATGTCATTTTTATTTCTGCAATTAATACTTCCTTCCTCTGCAACATGTAATCAATATTTGAGTTGAAGTGAGCACTTTGGTCTTGACGTCTTCAGAGTGATTTTGGCCTTTGGTAGGATGCACATGTCTTCATGGGGATTTGTCAATTTCAGCAACTTGGAGTCACGCTCCTGAGAGCTGACAGGATAGTAAGTTCTCCCTCACCTGGGTTTTTGTTTTTCATGGTTTCAGTCACCGGCAGTCAACTACAGTCTGAAAATAGGTGAGTATAATATGAGACATTTTAAGAGAGGAGAGAGATCAGATTCATATAACTTTTATATAGATTGTTCTATTTTATTATTAGCTGTTATTAATCCCTTTCTGCCCAATTTTTAAATTAAACTTTATCATGAGTATGTATGTATATAAAAATATCTATATGTAAGGTTTGGAATTATTGTGATTTCAGGCAACCACTGCAAGTGTTGGAATGTAGCGCTTGCAGCTAAGAAGAGATTATTATGTAATTTCCAGAATTATTGAAAAAGTTGTCTATACTTTTAGTTAGATCAAATCGTGTGTATTTCCCCTTAACTGGATTACATAACAAAAAAGCTAACGAACTTCTTGTTGGAAGACATACGGAAACTTTAAAACAGATATTTAGCCCCTGTGATAGTCTCTCATGATGCATGGATCTGTTCCAACAACTGTTCTCAATTTAACAATGGTATGATCTATTGGAGATATTTTAAAAGCAGTACTACATGAAATAATATTCAGAAGCATTAGGTGTGCATATGATTAATTTTTGTCTCAATATTTTATCATGTATAATCATTTTTCAGAACAGTGACAATGTTTGATCCAAATTTATTCTAAATTTCAACCACAGCCAGTGATACCAATGCAAATAGCTCATGTGATGGCCAAGTGGATGGATGTTTCTGAGCCCAGATGAAAGCAACATTCTGGTAATGACAGCCGTGCCTTGGATAGACCCTCCAACAACAACTGCAGAGAACAATCTGCTTCTGACATTGACAATAAACCATGCCTTGATTTCGACGGTATAAAAATATTGAATCATACACTTTAAAATGGTAGAAATAGTGATGAGAGAGTCCCATATGTTGACCAGTTGCAGTATAAATATAGAAAAATAGATGTTTACCCATAAGTCACCAATAAATTAGAGTATTTTCCTTTATGGCAGTTAAAAATAGCACTGGACAAGATTA
The DNA here is from genome assembly GCA_026018925.1 of Tupaia tana. Taxonomy (NCBI): domain Eukaryota; kingdom Metazoa; phylum Chordata; class Mammalia; order Scandentia; family Tupaiidae; genus Tupaia; species Tupaia tana. The sequence continues at coordinate 36,147,484 of JAKSZU010000016.1, forward strand.
TACTTTGATAATAATTATGCTATTATAACGATAGCTTGCAATAAACTTACTTTACGGGCCACAAGGAAAGGAGCAAGTCCTGAGTCCACACCTTCTGGGAGGAAAGATGCTGAAGCTTCACAGGCATCATTTCCCGTAATCCTCAGGGAAACCCAGATGAAAAATGCATTACTTATGAGAGACAATAAAACTAAGACAAAGAAGCTAATAAATTGTGAAAGATCATACACTTATTAAGAGGCAAAAGTGGGATTACTTTTTTGTAAGGAACAACCTTCAAATATATTTCTAATTTTGAGGTTCAAGTAAATACTCCATAATTATTATTTTGTCCCAACAAAAATATTTAATTCCAGGATCAACAGATGGTATAATGGTTATGTAACTGGACTCCCACTGGGTCAACAGCGGTTCATGTCCCAGGCCTGACAACTTAAAACTCATACTAAGGTGTGTATGTGCGTGTGTCAAAGATCCTGAGAGGAGAACAAAGGTGAAGGGATTGTGGCATGGCCATTCCCCCCTGGGGGTGATTTTTTGCTTTTTGTCTCTGCAGCAAGCACACACACCCTATAGCAAAAATCTCTCTTTAAAAACAAAAATTATCTTAGGAAAAGTAACTAGAAGGTCTTTCAAAAGTTAATCAAGTGGGACAAGCAGATAATATGGTGGTTAAGGCTCAGTACCACCACATGGGTCACTATAGTTCAAGTCCCAGACAAGGCAGCTTGCTCTCTCTCTCTCTTTCTCTCTCTCTCTCTTTCTCTCTCTCTCTTTCTCTCTCTTTCTCCCTGTGAGTGTATGTGTGTCCTATAGAAAATTAAAATAGTAATAATTAAAGTTAATCAATGACCTTATAATGTGTTACAATTTTTGTAATCCACTTGGTTGAACATTTTAACCTTTAGATGAAAAAAGTAACATTTTAATAGTTTTCAAGTGCTTATGTAAAAATTAGCCAAACTGTAAGAACCTTCTGAGACCATAAACCAGAATCAACAGACTGTGAAGCCAAACTACAGTGGTGCAGCAAATAGGGCGCTACTGCACAATACTGGAGCCCTGTGGGAAGGCCCCAGGCTTTGTATTCTGAGTGGACTTGCACATGTCAGTATGCTTGTTATTCTAGCTCACTGGAAGGGTGGGGAAGATCTTGGCATGATACGATCCTGTCAGATTTCCTGGCTTCCTCTCTAAATGAATAAATGAATGAATGAATACTTTAAAAATAAAAAAGAGAACAAACTTTCATAATGTATCCTCAAATTAAGGAGGGTTCCAGTTAAAGTTTAAAAAATGATATCATTTGGGTCAGCATTCTCAAGCTTCTATGGCTAAATGTAACCGAGGCAACTTTAGAACAGCACAAGCCATATATACAATGACAATGCAATATTTTTTAATTATTTATTTATTTATATTTTAATTTCAATTTGACCAGAGAGGGACAGAATGAGATAGAGAGAGATAGAGATAGAGATAGAGATAGATAGAGAGAGAGAGAGAGAGAGAGAGAGAAGAGAAAACGAGAAAGCAAGCTACCAGGTCCAGGACTTGAACTGTGGTTGGCCATATGGGAATCCAACACTGCAACCACCATGCCATGCCACCTGCTGTCTCAACAATGAAATGAAGTCTTAAGAGAAGATAATACACAAATATCAAAACATGGAAAACTGATGAGACAATGGCAGAGAAAAGTTCTCTTAAGTTACAATGAAGAAGTCTAGGGGCTGCCTACACTTTTTGCTTTTAGTTTGAAAGAATTTCCACTAGATCCTTGATGCTGGAACTACTAATTTTATATAATTAATTTCTCAATTTAATTCCATTCTCAAAATAGAATATTTAATTACAAATTTACCATTGAATTTGAAAGGAAACCTATGTAAAACAAAAACACCAGTAAATTAAGAATCTAATAAGCAGGGAGGATGATAATTGAAAATATTTGAGGAAGAGGCAACATTTTCATTTGTTATAAACTATTATATCCATCCCCTAGCAAGTCATTACAACCTTATTGGAGTAAATTGTTGGCAAAATTGCCCTTTTCTTACCCTGATTGATCATCACTTTGAGCAATTACTTGAGTGACTATAAGTATGCAACTTCCTGCAGACATTACACTCACCATGACCAGAGCTTCAATATCATCTTTAAAAATGAATTGAAACATGGAGTCATTATATTCACATAATACCACAAACTCTATAGAGCTAGGATTTCTGCACCATCACACTGTCCTCATGGTCTGCCTCTCAGAACTGCTTCTGGTCACAACTCTGGGCAGAGAGACTCCATGAATGTCATGGAAGCTTGAGGCTTCCTTGAGTCCAGCTGAGTAAGAAACATCTAAGGGAAAGAACACCAACAAATAAACACTTGGGATACTCTAACCTGGCGAAATAAAGGTAACGATGAAAGCTATGAATTACGGCAGTCTTGGAGATGACAGAATGCTTTCTGACAATCATAGATGCTATACCATGGGGAGAGCTTCACCACTGGACATGTGATGAATCTCCACTGCCCTGCTGTGACTTTCTCTTTTCTGAGAAATTGGTGATTATAATGCTATCCAGAAGAGACAGGTGTTCATAGTATAAAAATGCTGTCCTAATAACCATTGTTGAGATCTTCTGAGAGGGATTTCTGAGTCTGCTTTTGTGTAACGCCGAGACCAATTTTCAGTTAATCACTTAATGCAATTAATCAACTTTATTATTTGTACACAGGACTTCGTATACCTCCCAGACAAAAACAAGACTTATTTATTCATTCAGAAAATATTTATGAAGCATCTGCTGCTGTATGCCAGTGTTCCAGGCACTGATTATATCAGAGAACTGGATACACAAATTTCTGCCTTTTTAGATCTTACTTAATAATATGAGAGAAACAGATAATAATTAATAAACATAGTAAACAAGTAAGTTACATGACATGTCAGAAGGGGATATGTACTATGGCAAAAAAGAAATAAAATTCAGAGGAAAAAGAGAATTTAAGAACGTGACAAATATAGTTTGGTAGGGAGGTTGCAATACATGCATATAGGGTATAAGGGTGAACTTCAACTTCAGTGTTTTGAAAAACATGAACTGCAGGCAAACTACCAGATTTTAAATTCTACACAATGTGAAATTAAAATTTGCATCTATCTCCCGTGCCCACACTTTCCATCCTACCCCAGAGAAATTCCAATTCCATAATCACTGCATAAATAGGCAAAGATGACAGATTCTATTCAATCTCAACAGGGGTCTGCTCTGTGGTCTTTAGTTTCATTGCATTTGAAGAAAATATGAATTCATACAATATACCACAGTAAAACTGCTGAGATAGTAATTGTCCTTTGAGGGAAAAAATCTGAGGGCAAACAGAAAGATTCCCTGGGAAAGCCAGGTTACAGGTTTTTTTCTAAAAATGCCAATTTTCACACTGAACATGCAAGTAAAGAGTTGTTCTTTGTATTTTAGAGAAAATTAAATAGAAATTACCTAGATCTTTCACAGTAAAAGACATTATGCACATTTATTTAATGGTTAAATGTGTATATATGTGTGTGTGTGTGTGTGTGTGTGTGTGTATATATATATATATATATATATATAGTGTATATATAGTGTGTGTGTATATATATATATATATTATATAATGGTTAAATGTGTGTGTGTGTGTGTATATATATAGTGTATGTGTGTGTGTGTGTGTGTATATATATATATATATATATATATATATAATACTACAATTGAATAAAAGAATGATGGGACATACTTTATTTTGCCCTCAGTTAAATGAAATTCAGACTATGAAATTAACAATCCTTTAGTAGAGATGGATGTGACTGTGGTGTGTATCTGACCATACTTGGAAGGGTATAGGCAGGGACAGAATAGGTACCAACCAATGGGGGCCAGGATTCCACATGTCAAAAAATGAACTACTCCCATATTTTACAGGTGTATGATGGTTCCTCACGGTCAACTTGCACAAGGTCATAGATTAAGTCAGGGAACTCTATGGAGGCAGATGTCATGGTGGTTCATCAGACGTCTAAACCACCAACTGGTAAGAAGACAACGAGTCTTTGTGGATTTAGACAGTCTGTTGCTTAGGTTATTGTGGGTTGTGTGAGTTTCAGGCCCTCAATCCCCATGAGTGGGATGCAAGTAGATGCAGGTAGATGCCACCCACACAGTGCATGTGTGTCACTGCTCTGATGAGGACCCTACCTTATACATAAGGTGAACCTACACAGCTGCACCTCTGAAGGGTGGCATTATCTTTAGTATCTTGGAGGATAAACAGATCTCAGAAAAAAGGAGAGGACGCCTTTGTCTTTGTTATCTGAAGTTTAAACAAATCTAAGTAAATTGCTATTAATGCCTACATGTGAAGACTTGTGAATGATTTCACAGAGATTGTTTCCCAAGAAATCCAGCCCTGACTCATATCCCAGCTAGATTTCTGGAAAATGTTCCCACTCAGGAGGACGCTCTGATCCATCTGACCAGGAAGAGTGTGGCCAATGTATATATGGATCATGATTTCTTGATCCACTCATTTGTGGATGGACATTGAAATTGATTGCAAATCTTGGCCACTGTGAATAATACTTCAATTAACACAAGAATATAGATATCTCTTTAAGATACTGATTTTATTTTCTTTGACTATGTATCCAGTAGTGGAATTGCTGGATCAGATTGCAGTTCTATTTGCAATTTTCTGAGGACGCTCCATACTGTTTTCCATAATTGTTTTATGATAACCTCAATTATATCTAATCATTATTTGTTAATTAACTTTAAAAAAAAAGTGAGGCCAAATCTATCTGGTTTGTCTCATTTAACATTAATCTAAATAACAATCAATGAGATTGCAACATGATCACAGTTATAGACAGCTTAATAGATACATATTGCATGGAATATAAAAAAAGTGCTCAAAAATTGTGTTTTTCTATTTTGTGAGAGAGATGTACTTTTTAATTGATCTATGTGTTTAAAATTAAATTTTTATGAAACTGAATTTTTCACATATTTCACGACCTTTATGGATTATCTGAACTGACTTATAAAGAAATTGCTTATGTTAAATGTTTTTATGCTGGTTGTGAGGAAGTCAAAATGAGGGTGAGGAAAGACATTAAGGAGAAAAATAGAGAGGCAGGACAGTTAGGGGACACAGAAATGGATTATTATCAGTTGATGAAAATATGTATAGTATCCCCAACTGGACTGGTGTGAAATGTATTCATGTTGGAAAATTAACTTTATAAGCTAAGTGATGTATAGTGATTGAACGTATAAAAGAAATTAAAAGAAAATAAAATACATTATATAAAAAAAGATCTACACTTTCAATCTGTATATTTATTCCACCAATATGTATGAAATGTTTGCACTGTGCTGAGTGCATTATAAATCATGAGAAGTCCTCGAAGCCCTGGCTTAGTTAGCATTTATATACAGGCATAAAGGAAATAAAACAATTTATTATAACATGCTGTCAGTCATGCCTCAGAAACCTCACACAAATCTGCCCCTTCTCTTTGTCCCCGGTATATCTTCATCATTTCTTTTCTGAAAGATGTTATTGTTATCACACCTTTGGGCTTAGCTGTTTTTATTGAATTCCAATCTTAGCTTATCTTGCTTAGGAGTCATTTGAATGTCTACTCATTGCCGAGAAGCAAATTCAAACTTCACATGATGTAACAAACCATTTCATCTCTCTCCTCTACTAATGTACCCAGGTTGATCTGGGTAAGTTTTGTCTCTCACCCCTATTCTCATTCACTTTTTCAGCTCTGGAAATATGATGTGTTATTTCACAGCTCCTCGGAATACACTTATTTCCTCTTCAAAGGCTGATTGGGTTCTTTCACTCTTAAAACAGTTTAACAGATGTTTTTGTTCTTGACTCTTTCCAGAACACTTTTGAAAATGATTGTGTTCTTTCTGGCTTAAGATTCTCCATCTTAACTATTTTAAAGAATACAATTCAATGTTATTAAATTCATTCATACCACTGTACAACTATCATCACCATCAGTTATCAGAATGCTTTCCATTTTGTAAAATCAAAACTCTATGCCCATTGAATAACAACTCCCCATTCTACTTTTGTCTCCATGATTTTGACTTCTCTGTTATCTAATATAAGCATAATTGTACAATAGCTTTGTGTGAAGAGTTTATTTTACTTAGCATTACATCCTCAAGGTTCACGCGTGTTGTAGCATGTGTCTTTTGTTTCTTTTTAGGGCAAATGATAGTCCATTATAGAAATAAACTACTTTTGTTTTTATCTATTAATTAATCAATAAACAGTTGCAGGACCAACAGTTAGCGTAATGGCTATGTTGCTGGACTTCCATGTAGTTGACCACGGTTCGAGTCTCAGACCTGGTGGCTTAAACTCATGCCAGGCACGTGTGTGTGTGTGCCCAAGATCCCGAGAGGAGAACAGAGGAGAAGAGATAGTGGCATGGCCATCCCCCCTGGGGGGTGATTTCTCGTTTTCTATCTCTCTGTCTGTCTCTGTCTTTCTGGCGAGTGCACACGCCCTATAGCAAAAACTTCAAAAAAAAAAAAAAAAAAAAAAGGAAGAAGAAAAAAAACTAACAGGAAAATAAACAGTTAAGTTGCTTCACATTTTAGCTATTATAAATGCTCTTATAAACATGGGTTTATAAAGCTCTCAGTCATAGACTGCTTCCAATTCTTTTGGGTATATACTCAAAAGTGGAGTTGATGGATTATATGATAATTCTATGTCTATCATATTTTTAAAAGTGAATTTATTTATTTATTTGATGAGACAGAGACCACAGATAAAGAGGAAAAAACAAGCACCCTAAACAGGGTTTCACATTGCAATCCCCCAGTCAATCTACCCTTGCTAGCCAGGGTCACAAACAAGTTGTGTGTGTTCCTGGCATATACAGGTCAACCTGGGAACCAAGCTCCAATCTTCTAGGTGGTTTCTAGTATGGCAAAACATTGCACTATTATTGTGTCATCACAACTGAGTTTATTTTAGCCTTTGAGGACTGTTTTCCACGGAAGCTGTATCATTTTACTCCCCATCTACTGTACAAGGGCTCCAATTTCTCCACATCCTCAGTGAGACTTATTTTCTTTTTCTTTAACAGTAGACATCCTATTGGGAGTGAGGGAGTATCTCTTTGTAATTTTGATTTGATTTTTATAATTTTTAAAATGAATTATTTTATTTAACTTACTTTATCCATTTACTTATTTACTTATTATTTATTTATTTTTAATTTGACCAGAGAGGGCAGAGTGAGAGAGAGAGGGAAGTGAGAAAGCAAGTTGCCAGGTCCAGGACTCAAAACGTGGTCAGCCATGTGGGAGTACAGCACCCTTAACCACCGCACCACCTTCTGGTCCTGATTTTTCAAATTATTACTGAGGTTTCACATCTTTTCATATGCTTACTGGCCATTTATATATTTTAGTTAGAGAAATGTCTACCATAATTTTGCCATTTTTAAACAGGTTTGTTTGTTTGAGTTATGGTTATTTCTTTTTTTTTTTTTTTTTTTTTTTTTTTTTTTTGAGAGGTTTTTCACTATAGGGCGTGTGCGCTCGCCAGACAGACAGAGAGAGAAAGAGAGACAGAAAGCGAGAAATCACCCCCCAGAGGGAATGGCCATGCCACAATCCCTTCTCCTCCATTCTCCTCTTGAGATCTTGGGCACGCACGCACACGTGCTGGCGTGGGTTTTAAGCCACCGGGTCTGGGACATGAACTGTGGTCGACTACGTGGGAGTCCAGCGACATAGCCATTACGCTAACTGCTGGTTCCCGGAGTTATGGTTATTTCTGAAAGGCTCATTTTATTTCCTAGATGTAAGCTTACTGAAAGAAGGAACCATATTTGATCTGTATGCATATGTCTGTGACAAATGTTGTACCTGGTACTGGTACACAATCCATAAATGTTTATTAAAAGGATGAAAAAATAAACACATACAGGATTTCAATATATTAGAGTAAGAGACCTCCTTGTCCTCCACAATCATAGACTACTTCTCATCTTTCCCCCTAAACCAGTCTTCCTTTCTTCTATGGTGATGGTATTTTAGTGAGATACATGATTCTCCAGCTAAAGGCTAAATGTGCCAACCTCTCTTGAATGAAATTGCCTTTGTAGTGAGGTTTGACCAAGACGAACAATAGTGGATGAGACCTGTGGAAATGTCCAGGTCTTCCTTAACCTAAAGGCAAACCACTTGTCTGAAATCCTGCTCTTCCCTTTTCTGCATCTGAGAATCACAACATGGCAAGGATTCATGTTTGACAGCATACAGCAAAGCAACCAGGACAAATGACAGGGATCCTCTTGGATTTGTGAGCAGAATCACACAACTGGAGCACTATCCACTGCTAAATGGTTATGAAATTGAGACAGAAACTTCTCTGTTTTATAAAATAGCCGTTCCGAGATTTCTTTGTTATTTTAGTGAATCTATTTCTTACTTTATAGAGAAGTCATCCACACAATACTCACATCAAGTTTTTTATCTAGCTTCTTTTCAAATATTTCAGATGAGGATGGATAACCTATTCTAATGTTGGAAGCTCAGTATCAGAAAGTGTTTATTTACACTTAAATTATGCTTCCGTATATTGCCTGCCAGTTGGTGTGGTTCTATAGACCATGTGGCAAAGTCACACTTTTTTTTTTTTTAAAATCAATGATTTATAGATTTTATTTATTTATTTTTTTATTTATTACATTTTAGCACATGTCTTTTACAGTATACATTTCTTTCCAACACAAATACTATGCATGTCAGTCAAGACAAAGATATTACTATATACATTATCATCAGCAAATAGCTTCTCATTTTTTGTCCACTAAGCATACTTTTATGTTTTTCCTTCCCCTCCCTCCCTCCCTCCCTCCCTCTTTCTTTCTCTTTCTTTTCTTTCTTTCTTTCTTTCTTTCTTTCTTTCTTTCTTTCTTTCTTTCTTTCTTTCTTTCTTTCTTTCCTTCCTTCCTTCCTTCCTTCCTTCCTTCCTTCCTTCCTTCCTCCCTCCCTCCCTCCCTCCCTCCCTCCCTCCCTCCTTCCTTCCCTCCTTCCTTCCTTCCTTCCTTCCTTCCTTCCTTCCTTGTAACGTGAAGAGTACTGTCATCATCCTAATAGTCTATGTTTTTATTGACCATATCTGAGCCATACCTTCAGTCACAAATTTTCCAGATTATCTTTACATTTTTTGCCAGGTGTTTTCAAGACTTAGTTTCATTGTTTGATAGAATCTATCAGTTTTGCTACTTTTTAAATGGATATAAATGTGGCCTGAGTTAGGTCCCCAAACCGATATTATCATGTACAGAAAGGACATTTTGCATTTTTTCATTCATTCAAGAAGAATTTATCAGGTGCCATCTTAGTCCACTATTGTGTTGCTAAGAGAAATATCTAGGACTGGATGATTTGTAAAAAATAGAGCTTTATTTGGTTTACAAGTTTGGTGGTTGGAATATCCCAAGGTGTATGGAGCTGATATAAAACATAAAAATCCAAGATCACAAATAAGACTTCACCTGTGCCACCATCCCAAATTAAGATTGAAATTGTTGCCGTGAATTTATGGCTGAGGAACCAGCATCACATCTGTCTCCCTTGAATTCACAACAGAGTATGCAGAGCATATGAAAATAGGAAAATGAACTTCATGTTGACATAATTATAAGTTGAAACCTAGCTGCACCTCACTGCACAAGGACGGAGAAATTATTTACTACCTTTGAAGCTCAGTTACAGTGATTATAAATAGAAAAGGCAGTAAATAACATCAACTTCATGGAGTTATGGCAATGGTTAAGTGAGAACACGTGTAAAGTGTTTAGCACGCTATCTGGCACGTAGAAAGTGCTTAATAAGTGGTAGTTATGGTGATTTCTTATTGCAATTGTAATTAAAGATAAGCGTGAAGGGAATTTTCACAGCTGTAACAGATCTATTACTGTGTAAACAATCATCAGATAATGATAAGATCCTTCAGTAGCAAAAATTTATCACACTAGCTAAAGGAATCATCTCACAGGTCCTTACATGGGTCATTTATTATCACATGCTTTTGTAACATTTCATCTGAATCTTACATTCCTTAAATTACAAACACATTTATTTTATTTATTTATTTATTTATTTATTTATTTATTTATTTATTTTAGACAGATTTTTTTTTTTTTTTTTTTTTGGAGAGGTTTTTTTTTTTCGCTATAGGGCGCATGTGCTTGCCAGACAGACAGAGAGAGACAGAAAGCGAGAAATCACCCCCCAGGGAGGATGGCCACACCGCAATCCCTTCTCCTCCATTCTCCTCTCGGGATCTTGGGCACACACGCACACGCGCCAGATGTGAGTTTAAGCCACCGGGTCTGGGACTCGAACCGTGGTCGACTACGTGGGAGTCCAGCGACATAGCCATTACGCTAACTGCTGGTCCCGAGAGATACACTCCCCAGAAAGACAGAGACAGAAAGTGAGAAATCACCCCCCAGAGGGGATGGCCACGCCAGAATCCCTTCTTCTCCCTTCTCCTCTCAAGATCTTGGACACGGATGCACATGCGCCCAGCGTGAGTTTAAGCGAGCAGGTCTGGGACTCAAACCGCAGTCGACTACATCGGAGTCCAACAACATAGCCATTACACCATCTGCTGGTCCCACAAACAAATTTATATGCACCAATGTCATGGATAAAACTGATGGATAAGACTTTGAATGCTAAATTACCTATTTTGGGCTAATGTATCCTTATAAATCTAATTTCATCTAGGGGAATTCTGATCATCTGTAGCCTGAGTCTTCTACAGAGGCATATATAAAAATCTCTTCTGTTCTCAGACATGGAAAGAACTAGGTTACTTATAAAGACACCTCCCCCTCCCAAGCTTGCATGTCCTTCTAGGATATCACATTTTAATAAACAGAATTTATTCTATTTTTCATTGCCAGAGGGTATGTACACTCACCAGAGAGAGATAGAGAGAAAGAGAGAGGAAGAGGGAGGGAGAAAGTGAAAGCACCCCTCAACGAGATGTGGCCATGCTGTAATCCCTTCCCTCCGATTTTTCCCTCTTGTTGGGATTTGGGACATGCATACACACACATGTGCTTGACATGCTATTCAAGCTGCCAGGGCCAGGATTAAACTATGGTTGTCTGTTTAAGATCCAGCTCCTTTAACCACTAGCTAGACCACAGGACCAGTTTCATAATTAGTTCTTTGAGCCAAGAGATATTTCTGTCCTATTCTTCTTTTATGACATGGTGCTAATAGAATGATTCAAAGTATAACAAAAGAAAGTCTTTAAAAAGTACAAGCCTCAGATTCACCCATTTATCCAAATCTCTAATCCTCATTTCTTTATACAGTAAACAAATGAGCTGAGTGCCTAGCAAATTAATTAGAAGCAGTAAAACAGCACAAATTAAAGCTAGAGAAATGCAAGTTTACCTTTTTTGGTTTATTATTGGAGAAAATGTAACAGTGTTTAAGCAACTGTGTATTGGGAGGTGACGAAGTACAAAACTATCATTGCAGGGAACTGGTAAAACTTAACCGCCTAAGGATTTTCTTTTGTTACTATAAAAGCATATGATTGCCAATAGACACTGCAAAATGTCATCCAGGCTTGCATCTATGGAAGCTCTTGAGATGATCAGTGCTGTATCAGGGGAGAAGCCAAGAGGGTGAGAGATGATCATTGTACATCTCTGTGCTGATGAGGCACCGTGTAAGAGGAAATCTGTTTATCCACGCCAATTGCTCCTGTTCTGCTAATGATGCCAAAACACATGAAGAATTGCAGAAAGCTGAAAGTACAAGAAATACGTCAGTTACTTTGGAATCCTTGAGCCAGTGCAAAACCTACTCCAACACCCTAAAAACTCCAAGACACAAAGCTCTAAAGCAATCTTTGCTCTTGGAATTCCCATTGGCAGCATGAGGAAAGCCCTATTCAGTTTGCCAGGAAAATGCACTTCAAACACACAGCCTCCCCCTTTTTCCACTATCTTATTGCAAAGCTCTGGTGCCTATCTCTTGGCCTTCTGCCTAGAGAATGTTGTGAATTCCCATAAAGATACACTAACACAAGATATTAGAATTTGCCACTCTGAAGTCATCTGCTATTTGTCTGCTGTCATTCCATGAGAGTTTCTCTTCTGGAAGTCAACAGCAAATGATATACTGGCAGCTTCTAAAGATGAGATTAAAACCAAGATCACAGGTCCACGACAAAAATCTGAACTTGGGCCTGTTTCTCACACCTGTGCTTGCTCAGCACCTCTGCTTTGTGATAGAATATCTTCCATTCTATTTAAATCATACACCTGGATTACACACACATGGTGGTTTTCAAGGACCTATCATTACTGTTACAATTCTGCACTTGATTTTTCCAAATAGCAATATTAGCACATCAGTTACTATTGCTATTTAACATCTTTTCTTCTTTCTAAAGTAGCTCTGAATTAAAGATTGCAAAGGCCATCAATTATGCCAGAAAACTAAAGGAGCCAAAGAGAAAATCATGGGCCAAAAAAATATTTTGAGACATGCCATTGTCTAGACTCTAGAATGTCAGAGATGTCTGTCTTCTCAGCCTGGCCTCATTCCACTGATGGGCAAATTAATCCTAAAAGGGCTGTTTTTATTACCTTCTATGTAAAGTAATGATATACAATCAATTATGTTCAAAAAGTAGGTGAGAAGACATGTTTATTTTGGCATTATTATTCTTAGTCATCTAAGATCTTTCCCACCCTGAATGGGAAAACTATTCAAGTGAATTATTTATAAAGAACAATATAAAACTGAAGGATAAAGATAAGAAAACAGAACCGAATTGCTTAGTACAAATTATTTACATTAAAACATGCCTTGTATTCATCTCTAGTCATTGAGATTTGGTGTGCGTTTTTTTTCTATATATTCTTACATATTTTCTAAACTTTCTATAATTAGCAAGTATTGCTTTGGAAATTCTTGTTTTGAGTTTTTAAAAACATATTAATAAAATATGTAAAAAGATTTAACACAGATGAAGATTTAAAGAAACAGAAAAACTCAAATGAAAATCACTATCACTGATCTATAAGAATTCACTTTAATTTATTTTTTAGAAAGAGTGAAGAGAGCTATTAATACATGGAAAATAAAATTTTGAGTTCATATCAAGCATTTAAAATTAACTGTATTGCTTTAAAGTATCATCTTTCTAGTCTTAATTTTTGTATGTTTATATTTACTTATTTAATTTTTAAAGAATTATTTATTTAATTTTATTTATTATTATTAGTTAATTTGCTATAGGGCATGTGCACTAACTAGAGAGAGAAAGAGATGAAAAGTGAAAAAGCAAGACACCAAGTCTGAGACTCCAACTGTGGTTGGCAATGTGGGAGTCCAAGGCCTTAACCACCACACCACTTGCTGACCCCAGTATGTTTATTTTTAAAACAAGAATTCAAGAGTTCTGATTTTTTTTTTTTTTACCACTTAAGTGGGATCAAAATATTAATCATGATGTAAACTCATGTGTTAGATCTTAAAGCTAGAGACTGTATAATACAACTTTGTTACTATACGAATTAGGAAACAGAAGACCTGAGAGCTGCAATGATCTGTCTGATATCACACTGTGGGCAAGATAGGGCCATAGTTCATGTCTGCTCACTTTTACTCCCTAGCTTTTGATGTAAGCTTTCTGTTACTCTGGCTCAGATCTCTAAGCTTTTTTCTATGTTGTATTCATCAATTAAGATCTTAAAGGCTTTGAGATAGGACAAGATTAGCTCTGTATTAGGTTATTAATGCTTATAATGATGGGTTAACTTTCTCTTTACACACACCTCCACTGATTTTCAGGTAGACCCTCCAGACACAACTACATACCCACAAACACTAACCACATACACTGCAAGAATTCATGATTAATGATAACACATGTATTTGGAAAATGGAAACACACTTTGCAGAGTTGTCATTTTAACTAGGGAAAAATTTGCTTTTGAAGTTTACAGAGTATGGTGACATTTCTTTAAAGGTTGGGTCTTGCTAAAGGAGATTAGATTGAGTCCATTGGGGTCATATCTAAGATTTAATCTTCGCCTCTCTCATAACTAAATATTCAAAACACCTTATGTTTTAGTGGTCTATCTGGTATGGAAAAGAAAGTAGGGATTTTAAAACAAGGAAAGGCTGATACCTAAGCCTGGCTTCATTCCAGGACTTATAAACTCTTGAACATGTCACTTAATAAACTTACATCTCTGTAAAATGGGAATTTTATGTATATATACATATATATATATATATATATTACATAAATTTATATATAATGTTTTAAACAAATTGTATATTAAGTCTTCAGAAAAGTCACAACACATTTTTGCATAGAAAAATGGAAAAATATGTCATGACTTTTTTATGACTCAATACACAGATATAGCCTTTTATGAGCTGAATTATTTTCTTCCAAAATCTCATATAGAATTTCTAACCCCCAATCAGAGTGTGACTGTGTTTAGAAACAATAGCTTTAAAAAGTAATTAAGAGAAAAATGAAGCTATCAAGGCGACACTTAAACCTAATGACTGGTGTTTTCTTTTTCTTTTTTTTGGAGAGGTTTTTGCTATAGGGCGCGTGCGCTCGCCAGACAGACAGAGAGAGACAGAGAGATAGAAAGCGAGAAATCACCCCCCGGGGGGGATGGCCACGCCACAATCCCTTCTCCTCCATTTTCCTCTCAGGATCTTGGGCACGCACGCACACGCGCCCAGCATGAGTTTAAGCCACCTGGTCCGGGACTCGCATGGCAGTCGGCTATGTGGGAGTCCAGGGACATAGCCATTACGCTAACTGCTGGTCCCATGACTGGTGTTTTTATGAGAAGAAGAGGGCCAGTCCCATAGCTTAGTGATTAAGGGCGTAGGATTCCACATGGCTGAAACAATTCAAGTCCTGGTCTTGGGAGCTTGCCCTAAATCCCCTCAGGAAGAAAGAATGAAAGAGAAGGGATTGCAGCATGACAACCGCATCGGCCAGTGATTTTCTCTCTTTTGCTCTGTTTCTCTTTGGTTATTAAAAAGAGAAGAAGAAGAAAAGAAAGAAAGAGGGAAGAGAAAGAAGAGAGAGAAAAAAGAAAGAAAAAAAGAAAGGAGAAAGAGAAAGTAAAAAAAAATAAGAAAAAGAAAGAAAAGGAAAGAAGAAAGAAAGAGAAAAAAAAGAGAGAAAGAAAGAAAAGGAAAAATGAAGGAAGGAAGAAAAAGAAAAGAAGAAAGAGGAGATTAGGACATGGACACATAGGAACACGCATGTGAAGCAATATGCCAAAAAGAGAGTCCTCAGAAGAAATCAGCCCTGGGGACACCTTGATCTTAGACTTACAGCTTGTAGAACTATGAGAAATCAAAATTCTGAGGCTTATGCCACACAATCAGTGGTACTTGTTTTCAGCAGCCTGGCAGCCTCATAATAACCACTCAGAATATTTACTTAACAAATTGCAGATATTATTTCAAGGGTTATTATTATTACTCTTCATGATAAAATAAAGAGATATCAACTCTTAAATATATGCTTAATGAATAGAGATGAGAAACTTTTGCAACTCAAATCATAACTTATTTTCTTCACTTCCTGTTTATTCTATCATTGCAAAGGGTGTCACATATAAAGGTTTCCTGTTTTTGCAGAAGTGTCATTATCATTAACTACAGAGGTATTTTTCTTCAATTTTATTTTTCTTTATTAGAGAGGAAGAAGTAAAATTGAATCAGGAAAAAGGATATCAATCATATACTATATAGTAATTTGAACCAATGGATTAAGAAAATCATAAAAACATAAACTCGGCATATAAACTATATAGATCTAATTCAGCTCTTCCACAACTAGCTCTTAGATGTTTGTAGATCATTTCTCAATGAGAGAATTTAGCTTCCTCATCTCTAAATTTTAGAGTTATGTTTAATCTCTAAAATCTCTTGAATAATTGATTCCAGAACTGAGTATTTAAGAATTCACTTGAAGTGGAAACATAAGAACATCAATTAATATTTCTGACATTTTAGTGATGATAATACTAGATGATTCTTGGCTGTAGCCATTGGCTACTGCCAAAAAGGGTATTCAAAAACAGAACAAAGAGTTAAACTTGGAGGAATAAATACTAACCAAATGAGAAACATCTTCCTAGTTTATCTTATTGTGATCAAGTTCTGTGAGAAAAAAATATATTACTCAATAACCAAATGATTTCTGAAATAAAAACTAATGTGTATATATAATTTCTACAGCTACTTTTAGATGATGTTCAAGGTCTCAGATATATGACTTTACCCACCAGGACTTTTTTATACAGAAAGATCATACTTTTACATTTAGAAAACAATATTCCCAACCAATAATATTTTCCACTTAAAAACATATGTGCATGTAAACATATGTATGTATACATCTATGTATATGTATGTATACATACATATAGTTATATGCATATTTTAATATGTTATATATTAAGACTGATATTCTCATATAAATCATAGATGTCATTATAATGAAAAAATTGTATATATGTGTGTGTGTGTATATATGTAAATATATATCTTTAGAGTTAAATAAAATTGGGTTAAAATTCAGGTATTCCCATTTTATATATATATGCCATTAAATATTTTTCTTATATTTATTCTCATTTGCAAAATTATAATACTGCTTAATTTAAACATGTCTATAAAAATAAATGAGAAAGAGGATAAAAAATAAATGAAATATTTGTTGAGTTTAGTGTGTCTATTGGATAATACACACTCATTGATAATTAAATAGTATTCTAATTGTTGTTATTACTATTCTTTTGAATGAATAATGTCAATATTGTTAGTTGGGGGAGTGATTATTACTTCAGGATTGTTGTGAGGAGTAAATAAACAATATCTAAAAGTGCCTACCCAGGGCCCAGAACATAGTAAGGCCTGCACAGATATCCTCTTTCTTCTCACTCTCTTTCTCTTCTGCATATGGAAACTCAGAGGCTCTTAAATTGGTAAAGCACAGGGAAACACATCTGCCTACTCCTACAGAACCCTCTTTAATTGCCTGGCTTTATCCCTCTTTGCTGGATACAAACTGTTAACATCCCTAGGCTCCATCAGTTTAGCCCTGTTTTCCCATCATGCGGCCAGATGGTCCAGTCATTAGGAAACTCCAGCTTCTCACTTTTAGGAGATAACATTTTTATTATCATTTTTATTGATTTAGCAATATTGTTGTCTCCCCAGTTTGCCTGTAAGATCTATTTAATACTAGATTGTAAGAGATTCATTCTCTACCAATGTTTGTTCTACAAAATTGACCTGTGACTGATTATCTTCTCTCTCTCTCTCTTTTTCTAGCATTCTCTTCACTCCTTTGTACTCCCCTATTGGTGATAGAGTGGTTTTATATACCTGCATGGTCCAAAACAATAACCACATTTGGCTATTTAAGTTAACATTAAATAAAAAGTAAAAGTTGTTTCTCAATCACACTGATCTCATTCCCAGGATCCCTCAGTCACATGTCTTATGGCAACAATATTGCAAAGCGTAGATATGGAAAATTTTCATTCACACAGAAAGATCCATCAGGCAACTGTGTGCTAGCCTGTTCCAAGTTGAATACAGCTTCTAAGGAACACACTTTCTAAGTTGAATATTACATATGTAAGTTGCTTTTATGTCAGATAAACAGCTGTCATTACCCATGTACCATGATGCTTATCCCTTGGACTCTAGCTAGAATGCTTCTGCTCAATAGTTTTTGTTTGTTTGTTTGTTTGCTTACATTAATTTCTCTCGCTAGTGAGAGAGACAGAAAGAGATACGCATCCCCAACAGATTCTTGTCACCATGAATCACCTTCAGTGCCAGCTACCCCTGGATCATAACCACATGCCTGTTGTACTCGAGGAAGTATTTGTACATGAACTCGGAAACTTTTCATGTGGGTCAGCTTCACAAAGTGTCACATTTTATTGTTGCTCAACCATCTAACCCTGTTCTTCAATAGTTTAAACGAAAAGCGTATGTCTGGCCTACACTATAATTGTTCCAAATTCAGTTTAAGTCAGCTTTGTCAACTCTATGCCAAAATCCTCAACATAAGTCAAAGATAAAAGTGGAAGTATAGAATAGGACAGTAGACTATCCTGTTCCATTGAATGATGCTCATTCATTTTGATGTCCATTACTAATATGTAGAAAGAGTTTTTTTTTTTTTTTTAAATAAAATTGAACTACTCTGGAAGGCTTCAGTAATTTTCTATGTGTGGATGGAGAGTAAGTAGTTAAGAATACTGTGAAAGGAGAAGAGATAGAGCAACAGGGAGGCCCAACCTGCTTAGCTTGAGCTCATCAGGGACCCCTGCCCAACCTGTTATGGGGGAAAAAGGGATACTATAGCCCGTGCAGCATGCATGTAGTCTACTGACTTACATTCTACCTATCCAGTTCAACCTCCATCCACATTGTGAACAGAAAGAGTTGGGTATCAGAAATTAAATACCCGAAGACAGGAGACTGGAGAAATTCTCTTTTCACAACCTCCCTAGCAGTAAAAGGAGAGAAACTTTCTTCTGAAAACCTGAACTCAAAACTCCTACTATGGATTCCACAATCCCCTGACCCTCAACAGTAAAAAAGGGACACTGTCACAGAGTTAATGTAACTACAGAACAACTACAGAAACATACTCCACGGAAGTAGGAAGAATTAGGTATATTACCATATGATTAAAATATCAAAGCAGAGCCTCAAGAGGTAGGAGAAAACCAAGAAATACCTCCCCCTCAAGGGAATATAATAATTCCTTACCAATAATCGATAAAACATAGAGATCACAGAAATGTCAGAAAAAGAATTCAGAATAGTCACTGTAACAAAATTCAAGGAGATGCAAGATAAAACAGACAACTAATTCCAAGAGATGAAAAAATACTGTCATGAGTTGAAGGAAGTAACTCCATAAAGAGCTAGACACACTGGAAGCAAGCAGGTGGTGCACTGTGGTTAAGGTGCTAGAAGTTGACTGTGGTTTAAGCCCCAGACCTGGGGGCTTGAAAATCACCCTCAGTATGTATGTGTTAGATCCCAAATTTTCAGGAGGAAAATGGAGGCCATCCTCCCCAGGAGGTAATTTCTCACTTTCCCTCTATCTCTAGTGAATGCATGTGCTCTATGGTAACCCCCCTCCCAAAAAAAAAAAAAAAAAAAATAAGAGAGAGAGAGAGAGAAATGGACACACTGAAAAAGAACCAAATATAACTTCTGGAGATAAAAATATGATGCAAGAAATCAAAAACCTCCCTTGAAAGTTTCAACAGCAGATTAAACCACACTGACCTTGAAGAAAAAACCTCTAATTTAGTCTAGGCAGCTGAAAAGAATGGAAGTATAACCATTACAAATTCAAATAGCTTACAGGAAATCCTAAACACTGTTAAACAGCTGAAAATCTACATAATTGGTATTCCAAAAGGTGAGGGGAGAAGCAAAGGCATAGGTAATTTCTTTCATGATATATTAACTGAAAACTTTCCAAATTTAGAGAGAGTTTTGCACATCCAAGTTCAGGAAATACAAAGGATACCAAATAGATATAACATAAGAAGACTCTCTCCAAGGCATAGCATAGCCAAACTGGTAAAAATCAAAGAAAAAGACAATATTCTAAAAAAGGCAAGAGAGAAATACTAAGTTACTAACCAAGTTTACCCTATTTGACTAATATTGGACCGCTCAACTGAAACTGCGGGTAAGGAAAGAATGGGAAGATATATTTAAAGCACTGAAAGAAAAACAATTTCTGCTAAGAGTACTATACCCAGCAAGATTATCCTTTAAGTGGGAAACAGAAATGAAATCATTTCCAAATAAATGCTGAAAGAATTTGATGAGACTAAACTAGCTCTTAAGGAAATACTTTAATAAATACTATACCAGGAAAATTAAAGGGAGATAAATAGAAATTAGAAGACACAAAATAACTAGAACAAAAGGATAAGTCCACACATATCAATAAAAATATTGAATGTCAGGATTAAGTTCCCAACTAAAAGACTAAAAATTAAGATTCAACTATTCTGTCCACAAACATGTTTAAATATAAATCCACCAATCATGAGACAGACCGTTGTCTCCATATGTTTCAGTTTATATATTTATTATAACCATTACTCATCATATGAAGCTAGATAACAGAGGACAAGCTCAAAATTTTACAAGTAGCTGAGTCTTTCTTTAGAATGAATTTAAAGAAAGTTAAACCCAAACACATTGTAAGACCTATAAAGCAGTGACTTTATCATGTTTTTGTTTTCAAACATCTCTTTCCAATTTTTTTTTTCTCTTTTGAGGACTTATTTCTTTACACACAATACAGTACTGTGGTCTTACAAAAACTCCCAGTGAGTAAGTTAAACTTTTCTTTTTTACGTCTTTCTAATGAGCTATTGTTATGAACAATTTTACCCATCCCTAACCCACATGATACCAAAGATCTCTGGCCATTATAAATTCTTATCTTCCACCATCCTCTCCATGGAAATTACAAATTCTTTTTTCATTGATTATGTTGATTATGTTTGTTTATAAAAATCTATCCTTATTAATTTATGATATTTTTAACCAATTTTAAACTTTTTCTTACAACTGTATTCCACAGTAAAGAATGTCATACACAATTCAGTTCATACTTCAAGAATAACCAGTGGAGTGGATTCCTAATATTCACAGCTTAATATAGTGTGAAAGTTGAAGGTGGCAGATATGTTAATATCCTTGATATTTTTATTATACACTATTATACACTATGTGCATGTTTTTAAAGTTTATTCTGTACCCTACGGAGATGTGTAATTATTATATGTAAATAACAAATTATAATAAATATTTAAAAATAATACTGTAGAGGTGATTTAAGCCTCAGAATTAGCTAATAACTTTAATAACAATCCCATTCCTGTGCTCTTATGTGTCCGCATCTTCTAGAAAGGACCTCACTATGTATAAACACTAACACATTCCATTCACATCCCTGAAACATTCCAAAGTGTAAATAACTATGTGTTAAACACACTCAATCTACAAAGAGCTAGCATTATCCCAAGAACTCAGAGGTATCTCCAGAAATAATTGTTGGCAAAGCTCATCATATCAGGAAAGTAACATTAGTGAGAATATTTTTTTTCTTCGATCATTTTAATTAAAAGAATGGGGCTGCTATAACTAAGTACCACAAACTGTGGCTGAGAACAAAAGTAATTTATTTTCCCACAGATTTGGAGGCTAGAAACCCAAGACCAAGATGTCAGCAGGTTTGGTTCCTCTTTATCTTTATTTGGCCTTCTCCTGGTCTCTGTGCATGTCTGTCTCTGCATCCAAATTTTCTCTCTTACAAGGACACTGGTAATATTGGATGAGGGCCTGACCTTATGACCTCTTTTCTTGATAACCTCTATAACCCCCCAAAAAAGGTCACATTATGAGATACTGGGAGTTAGAACTCCACTTACTCTTCTTTGGGAAGGAATATAATTTAGTCAATAGCAAAAGAAAAGTGAAGGGAAACAAACACTATTATTATACACTCAAAAACATAGTAAAATAAACATAGAATGTAATTCCTACACATGAGAGTGTTTAATAATGGAAAATCCAATTAAATTATTTTCTTTTTTTTTTTTTTTTTGAGAGAGAGATTTTCGCTATAGGACGCGTGCGCTCACCAGACAGACAGAGACATAGAGACAGAAAGCGAGAAATCACCCCCCAGTGGGGATGGTCACGCGGCATTCCCTTCTCCTCCATTCTCCCCTCAGGATCTTGGGCACGCACGCACACGCGCCCGGCGTGAGTTTTAAGCCACTGGGTCCAGGACGCGAACTGCGGTTGACTACGTGGGAGTCCAGTGACATAACCATTATACTAACTGCTGGTTCCCATTATTTTCTTGCTTAACACACTCTAGTTGTTCCTGATGGCCCTCAGAATGAAATCCAAATGCCTTAATATGTCTTGCAGTGCCTGGCTCTTCACTACCAGTTCCCATTCATCCCTTCATCCTCATCTGCACAAATTGCCTTTGCATGCTAAATTCTGGCCTCACCAGTGATTTCAGTTTCTTGAATGTGCCTTGTCTTGTCAAGCCTCTGGATTGGGAGCACTTGAGTTCACTTGCCAAGATCCTGTTTTCTTCACTTACTCTGTACCAGCAACATCCCTACTGTTTAGGGTGCAGCTTACATTTTTCTTATCTCATCCATGGACTGGGCTGGGTGCCTCTCTAGTCAACAATTATGGCACTGAAAATTCTCCAGGTGGCACTAGAAAATTCCCTAAGCTCATGCATCATAGCCTCAACCTGGAACATCCCCAATAGCCACCAACATTTAGCTTCTGCCCATCTGATAAAGTGACTTGAAAGTTAGAGAGGAGTAGATTTCCAGTTTGACTCTCCTACTTAAAAGCAATGTGGTCTCTGGAATGTCATTTAATTTCATTTTCTCCATTCATCTGTTAGCAATTCATCTCCATTCATATGGTACATTCTAGGTACTGAAGAAATACTAGTTTCCTTCCCTGCCTATTTTATTCATTCTATCAATGATTCAAGATGGTAAAATATTTGAGCACACATATATTTGAAGATCTCAAAGGTTTTTGTTTTTGTTTTTAAAAAAAAGATATAATAAATTTTGCTTTAGAGTAACTCATTTAAACTAGCTAATATTTTTAACAGTATTTATTATATGTCAGTTATTATTCTAAACATTTTAGGTATATAAATTCAAGTAGACCTCACAACAACCCTCTTATTATCTTCCTTTTGCACCTAAAAAATGGAAGCCCAGAAGTAAAATAATTTGCCCAGGATCACACAGTCACTAGGGGGTAAAACTGGAATTCAAATCCGGGCAATTAGGAATCCAAGCCAAATTCCTCATCACTGTGTAAAGCTGCTTTGCGACTGATTACTTAACTCATTTTGAATTTTGTTTATCTTTTCAAAAAATGATGGCATACCAAAATTGCTTCTAGTCCTTTGTAAATTATAATTCATTTACAGTATATGTCTCCTTATCAGGTATTTGTATTTCTATTTGTTAGTGATTAAATTCTACTAATTATAAATACTGTCTCTGGTTCTAATGAAGGGGTCAAATCTGACCTTCGACTGGTCAAAAAGAATTTCTCTAACCTACATATTTTTGTGTGGTCTTTGTGACAGGAACAAAGAATGTCTGAGGACTACAAAGATATAATTATTTCTGAAGAGGTCATCTAGAAAGAGTTAGAGGTAAAACAAAAGGGATTTGGTAAAGCAAATTAAATTGTCTGTCAGTGATGGAATAGGACTGAATTGCCCATTGTCATCTGCAGAGCCAAGTCCATACTTCCAGAATGAAAGTTGGAGAAATGATTACACTTCATGATGCGAGTCATTGCAAGTCTAGTGCATAACACAGAAGAAAGGGCCAAGGGGGGTGCAGAAAGAAAATAAGAATAGATCAAATTCTCATCCCAGAAGAGAATTGCTATGACAGGGGAACATGGTGAATTATTATTAATATTCTTCATGCTAAGATAAAAAGCTTCTCCCTACAACTTTGTTTCACCTATATTTGTCAATGCCATGAATGTTTGATGAATTAATCATATTGTGCTGTTTTGAGCAGAGCAGCAGACCACAGTGAGAAAAGAAATAACCACATTTTAGCAATAGTTACAGATGTGGGGATCACTGATAATGTGGTTTAAGGAAAAGGTAAGAAAATCTATTAGCATATTTGTCATTTCTACTTTTGTTTCTAGAAATCATATTATGCATTAATATATATAAGTTACATGAGGGTGGGTTTATGACACACATATGTATATGCACATATACATATACATTTATCTGCAAATTCACATACACATACATAGATGTATATATACATAGGCATGTGTGTATATATGTACATATATAATAGATGTAATGATGAGGGCCAGCAGGTGCATGGTGGTTGCAGTGCTGGACTTCCACATGGCTGACCACAGTTCAAGTCCTGGACCAGGTGGTTTGCTTTCTGTCTCTCTGATCAAATCGAATAATAATAATAATAATGATAATAAATAAAAATTTAAAAATAATTCTTTAAAAAAATAGATGCAATGATGAATTACAGCAATGCCCATTCTTCAGACTCCTTACTTATCAGAGACTTGTTAGGCACAGTAGTTAATTTTGTCCTTTTCTAGAAATACCTTTAATTGTGTAGAGTCACCTTGTCCAAGGACATGTCTCCTATTTGGGGCAACCCCTACCATTAACCGGTCAATGCTGGAGTTCAACGGCCTCAAGTTCAGACAACTCTGAAGGATCATCACCATCCTGGATTGAGGTCCCAGGAGATAACTGGGTTTTGTTGTGACAATATCCAGTTCAATTTCTCCCTCTGCCCTAAGCTCATTTTCTTCCTACTTCCTTGAACCCCTTTAGGTTTGATCTGGAAACCACTGAGGGGAATGTTGGATGCAAACCTCCATCTCTCAAAGACTGTTTACCTGGGAACATGATGTAAAACTATATATATATATATATATATATATATATATATATATATATATATAAATCCCTCCAGTGGGAATGGAAAGGAAGAGAGTGGGGATAGGAAAGCATTAGGGAGGGGAAATCAGTGCATTTGCCTGTCCCCTACGAAGTTGGATACATAGAAGTCTTCTCCCATACTAGAGAGTGAATGAAACTCAGAATTTTAAAGCCAGGTGTGTCCCTGACCTACTGTGAGGCACATGGAATACAAAATGGTCTGTGGGGACTTCACTTATCTTTGCTAACACTTGGAATATTAATACATAAGCTATCACTCAGTAATTATTAGAACCAGTAAAAATTAATTTAGTTTTTCTTTGAGTGAAAATTAAATAATTTCTGCAAATATTTCTATTATTTTGTATCTTAATATAAAATGCCCTCACAAAGATATGCTCGCTATCATTATATGTCATCTTTTTAGACTGAAATTATGAAATTAAGGTGACAACTTAATTATTATTCTGTGAATTTTTTTTTTTGAAAGAGTTTTGCTACAGGGCACATGTGCTCACCGGAGAGACAGAGTGAGACAGAGAGAAAGAAAATGAGAAATCACTCACAGGGGGAATGACCATGCCTCAATCCCTTCTCCTCCAATCTCCTCCTGGGATTTTGGGCACACATGCACACATGCCCAGTGTGTTTTAAGTCTCCATGTCTAGGACTCAAACTGCAGTCGACTACATGGAAGTCCAGGGATATAATCTTTATGCCATCTGCTGGTCACTCTGTAATTTATTTTTTTTGAGAGTTTTTTTGTTATAAGGTGCGTGCACTTGCCAGACAGACAGACAGAGACAGAAAGCGAGAAATTCCCTTCCTCCCACCCCCCGGGGGATGGCCACATCACAATCCCTTCTCCTCCATTCTCCTCTTGGGATCTTGGGCATGCATGCACATGCACCCGGCATGAGTTTAAATCACCGGATTCGGGACTCGAACCACTGTCGGCTACATGGGAGTCCAGCGACATAGCCATTACACCAACTGCTGGTCCCCACTGTGTGATTTTTTTAAAAATGAGATGAGTCCTTTAAAGTTTAGAATGGATATAAACAGCAGTAAGTGGATAAAGTCAATTAGAGAAACAAGAGTTTTATCAGCCTTATATACCAGATGCCCTATTTGAAGGTCAGGAGAAAGGAAGGAAAAAGAGGGAAGACAAATACGAATAATTGATGAATCCTTTCTGACGTGGAGAGGTGTAGACATTGGGTGGACAGTATATTTATATTATATGATCTTAGAAAGTGATACAGTTTGCTGTATTAGGTTTAATACTTTTTTTAGCCACACACATTTGTGATCTGTTCTCATTTGTTTGGATGTCTGTTCTTCAAATGCTTCTGAGTTTTTGATTGGGTCAGGGTGGAGGCTGGAGTTGTTTGGGAAGAAAAACATTCCTAATATGATGAACAAGAGAAAAATATGATGAAAACCTTTAGGAATATAAAAACTTAAAAGTTAAAAATGGTATTTTCATATCTATGTTTTTATACTCACTTCTTTAAAAACCGAAGAATTTGTATTGCCGTATTTTAAATATTATGCACAAACTGCAACCTGCTGTGTGACATGTTTCATGGAAGGCTTGATGAAAGAAAATACATAAGCTTTCAGAAGGTTGGATGCCCTAATAATAAGACCTTCTCATAAATGAAACACTTTTTTTCATTTTGTTACTCTACAGTGCTTTGAAGAGCAGTAGGACACATTATAAATGAATGGCTGGTAGTCTATTTAGATGTTCTATCAGGGTGCCAAGTATGAAGTAATTCAAAGGAGCCTCTGCCATATGTCCAAACACACATGTGTGTTCACACACACACACACACACACACACACAGTAAACGTAGAAGAGATTTCTGAAGGAAAGAGTGGGAAAAGAAATGTATGCCTTTGTAATTTTTCCACAGTAAGGTGGATAAATTAGTTAGGTGTCTACTAAGACCTTTAAGAATAACAACTATTAAAAACAACTAGATACCTTAATTTATTTCTTTTTGTTCATAAAAATATTAGAAATACATAGGTGGGTGCTTTCTGTAACAGTTTCATTCTTACATAGTCATTTTGCAGTTAGATAAAAAGGGACAGTAGAATGCTTGTATACTTAGCTCCCTGTGAGTCATGAAAGCACATCGAGAGTTATAAAGGACCCTGGCTGTAACTTCAGTTCACACACAGGCATTTGAGAAGTGGGTGGGAGAGTGGTAGTCACATGACATGATACATGTTCAGGTAAGGCAGATCTCACCTCACTGTCTTGCTTTAGATTTGTGCTAAAACCTTGGTGGAGGAAGGTCTCATTTATTCTGATTATAGACCATGTTAATGTTTAAGAGTTTCCTTAACTTGGTCTTTGTAAACCACAATGGATCATCTGACAGAACCCAAGTCAGGCTGAGAGAAAAGAGCCTCTGGGCTTGTCTGCAGAACCATCCGCAAGCCCATGTGGGTGTGTGTACTGCGAACACAGAGGTGACTCACTGGAGGAGCATGTTGATGCAGCCTCTTGTCCACACCTCAACCGCCTGTGTCTAAACTTATTTTATATCAAGAGTGGATAAGTTGAAAGAGGAAAATGTTTTAAAATCCACTCTAATAACTGGAAAATAGAACGTATGTTATAAGGAGAATTGGTTTCTATTGGTAAGCTTTCCTATTCTGAACATCAGGGCATCAACAGAGGATTTAAAGTTTTCACATAATAGTATTTGAGTCCACAATATTTTCTGATTTTAACTTGGCTTGTTCTTTAACTATCTATTCCATTAAAAGTTTTCATTTACAAGATCTTTTCTTTAATAATAATTTAAAAAGTTAGGCTAGTTCCCCATGGAATATAAAAGATGATTAGTTACTGGAGTTAGAAAAACTCAACGGATATTTTCACATTCACTATTTAGGACCTTGGGTGAGGTCTAAGGTCTGAGAGAATTCTTCAAGGAATTTTAGTTTTGAAAATGTATGTAAACTCTCAATATTTTTTTTAATTGACTGAAAGTGCATTCACTACCAGACACAGGGACAGGAATAGAGAAAGAGAGAGAGAGAGAAAGCACTCCTCAGAGGGGCATGGTCACACCACAATCCATTTTCCTCCATTTCTCTATCTTTCAGGATTTGAAGCACACATGCACATGCGCCCAATATACTTTTAAAGCTGCCAATGACAAAATTTAAACTGCATATGATCATGGAGTATCTGAGCTCCCTTAAGCTACAGGGCAAGCCCCTAAACTTTCAAATGATAAATCCTGGCCATATACCTACTGTGCCCATTAATGAGCACATTTCAGAAATACTATTTTATTTTTTTATTTATAATTGCTCCTCTCACATTTAAGAAATAATTTGAGGAAGCCATTGGTGTAAGATAAAGATAATCAAGGATTAAAACAAGAACTTGTAAATGAAAGTTCAACACAGTCGTTACACTAAAAATTATAAAAATGGTGATAGCCACCATTTGGTGAACTGTGACACTCAGCTATAGGCATTTTAAGCATGCTCTTTTTTGCATTTTTTTTTAATTGACATATTATAATTGTACATATTTGTGGATGTACAATGTGATTTTTCTGTACAAGAATATAATGTATAATGATTAAATCAGATAATGAGGATGCCCATCGTCTCAATCATTTGTCATTACTTTGTGTTGAAAGCAAACAAAATAGTCTTCTGAGGTACAGTAGATTTTTCATTAAGTATATTCTCTTTGCTGTATCTTAATATTAGAAATTGTTCCTCTTATCTATTCTAATTTTAATATATTTTTAAACATCTCTACTATGGCAGAAAAGACTTTGTTATTTACATTTTAAAAGCACAAAGAATTCAACTCTAGGGACCAGGAGTTAGCGTAATGGCTATGTCGCTGGACTCCCATGTAGTTGACCACGGTTGGAGTCCCAGATCCAGTGGCTTAAACTCACACTGGGCACGTGTGCATGCGTGCCCAAGATCCCGAGAGGAGAATGGAGGAGAAGGGATTGTGGTGTGGCCATCCCCCTTGGGGGGTGATTTCTCGCTTTCTGTTTCTCTGTCGTTCTGGAGAGTGCACACACACTATAGCAAAAACTTCTCAAAAAAAAAAAAAAAAAAAAGAATTTAACTCTAAACACAAATCCTCTTTCAGGAAATTCCCTAGCCATTAACCCACTGCAGAGTGAGGTCCTACTGTAGCATGATGGTTTCTACACTAATAATGATGGTTTCTACACTAATAAATGACTGTATGATCATTGCAGCTAATTTCTTTCTCTTTCTTTCTTTCTTTTTTATGGAGAGGTTTGTCCTATAGGGAGCATGCGCTCACCAGAAAGACAGAGAGAGCCAGAGAGACAGAAAGCGAGAAATCACTCCCCAGGGGGGATGGCCACTCCGCGATCTCCTCTCCTCCATTCTCCTCTCGGGATCTTGGGCACGCAAACACATGCACCTGATGAGCGTTTAAGTCACCAGGTCCAGGATTCGAACCACCACCAACTACATGGGAGTCCAGCAACATAGCCATTACACCAACTGCTGATAACGTAGCTAGTTTCTACTGAGAGCTTCCCATGGGCTGTGCACTTTTTTGAGTACTTCTGTGTATTTATCCATGTACTTCAAAAAGTCCATAGAAAGCATGTCATTGAAGTTTATTTGGGTGCAAAATGTTTTAAGTCTATACTTTTTTTTCCATAATACATACTTTCTGTAAACTTTTTGAAGCCCCTTGTATTATTTAGATCTCTGTGAAGACTGGACTATGACTAACTCCACTTTACAGGGGGAACATCAAAGACACAGAAAAGGACAAGGCTGAGTAAACTAGCTAAAAATCATACAGTCCAAAAGGAATTCAAAATTAATAGAGCCAATATTTGAATCATGGCAGACCCTATACATTGCCAATTTAACCACTGTTCATTGTGTGCTGAGGATGTGCTGAAGAATTCCTATGTATTGTTCCAGATCTCGAGGTTTTGGAGATAGGTATTATATACTTCCTTCCACCCACAACTTTACAGTGTAGACTAAGTGCCAAGGTACTCTAGAGAAAAAGAAAACATTGAGTTGTTGGAAAAGTCATGATGCATTTTTGCACAGAAAAATATAGAAAAAATACATTATGACTTTTCTGACAACCCAGTAGGATAAATAAATAGATTTATTATAAGGAATTGGCTCACACAATTTTGGAATCTAAGAAGTCCCAGAATTTACAGTCAGCAAGTTGCAGACCCAGGAATGCCAATGGTTTAGTACTAGTCCAAATACAAAGATCTGAGAACTAGGAGGACAAACGTAAATAAACTACAGTCCAAAGACCAGTCAGATCAAGACCCAAGAAGAGTTGTTGTTTCAGTTTAAATCTAAAGGCGTAAAATGATCAACATTTCTATTCAAATTAGACAGGAGGAATTTCCTCCTATTTGGGGGAGAATGGGCCTTTTTGTTCTATTCAGGTCTTGATTAATTGGACGAGGATCACTCATGTTAGGGAGGACCATCTGCTTTACCCAGTCTACTGATCAAATACTAACTCATTTAGAAACACCCTCACAGACACCCCAAGAATGTTTGAGCAAATACCTGGGAACCTCTTTATCCAATCAAGTTGACACAAAACACTAACCACTGCACTGGGGTACCAAACATATTTTAAGTATAATTATAATGCAAGTAATTATACACTAGTGACATACAAAACAATGTGGATGCCAACATTGGAGTTGGTTGGAGTTAGTAACAGGTATGCCAAAGGATGACCTGCACAATAGCCATCAGGAGAATGTTGGGGACAAAAGTCCAGATTGGAATATTTCAAGTAGAATAGGAATTGAAGATTGTATTACAGAAGGAACCCTGGAGACCAAATATAGGTACATGGCTGTTAAGAAAAGAACCATCAGTCTGAAAACTGAGAAAGATTTACTAAAGTGTTATAAGAACCAGCAAAAGAGGTATCTCAGAATGAAGGAGAGAGGGTCAAGAAGGAAAGACAGGAGCTAAGTGGTGACCCAATGGTAAAGCAAAACAGCCTGCAAAGCTGAACCACATGGGAGGGTTCTGAGGTTGTGTCTGAAGATTATCCTAAGTATACCTGGCACATGTTTCCATAATCAGGGATGGCAGAGGCTGGGGGTGGATCACAGCATTATGACCATGTTGAGGGTGCTGTCTCAATGCCTCTCATACTCTTGGATGAAATAAATAAGCTTTATTAAAAATTTAAAAGAAAGAAAATTCAATTAGTAGTCAGCCTGTGCTATAGCCTTGGGAAGTATAGCCTAAGGCATTACCTTGGATTTAAGTGACTCATGATTTTTAAGAGAATAATTTTATTAGAGGAAGGAGTCAAATTATGGTAGGATAAAGAATAGTTGGGAGGTAAGAAAACAGGGACTGAAGGCCCAGTCTATTTCAATAAATTTAATATCTAAGGGAAAGGAAGATTAGGAATCAGCATTGCATTAATATTAAAAAATGCATTGCTTTGTATATTTAAAGATGTATATATTTTCATATTTTAATAGCTCTGAAAGTAGAAAAGCATCTTACAATTGAAGGCATTCTACTATTTTAATTGGCAGTATTTTTTTTTTCATTCTATGTGGTACCTAAAGTAATGATGCATTATATTATTTATGTTGCCTTAGATTCCATAAAATATAGGCATGTAATGAGTGACTAAGCTAAGGAGAATAAATTATCTAAGTGAATATAAAGTGCAAGAGAAAGAAGTGGAAAGAGATGATTTGGAACAGCATTATCACTCAGTAAATATTGCTGCATAAGAATATCATAGAAGCAGGGAGAGTGAGGTTTTAATTATAAGCCTGTGTCCAAGGCTAACAGGAGACAACCAGGCCAAGAGGAGCTGATGCATAAAGAGAACAAGGGTGACCAGAAGACTGAAGGGTGCAGCAGGGAGAACAACATGCTCAGCAAGGGTGGGAATGTTGTCAAGGGAATAAGATTCATGACTGTGTCATCAGACAGGGAAATTTTCGAGAAAGAGAAAAACAGAGAGTAGTTCCTGGTAACTGGGAGGTGTTGGGTGTGTCTCTTCAGTGGATGGATTCTAGACATGAGACAAAGGTGAAGGTTGTGGGAGTAGAGGAAGCTCATAAACCTTGAAGGTGGGGAGCTGGGAGGACAATCAATGTGCACATAGGTGGGTAATGCATAAAATACTGGAGCAAAGCCAGGTTTTCCAAGGTCCTCCAGGGCTATGAGAGGTGTGATCCCAACTGTTGTAAGTCATAGCTACACGAATGGGACGGGGTGAGTTTTAAGAGGGGAAGGAAAAGAATTTGTAGAAATAAGCTAACCAAGTTAAAAAGGAAAAGTTAAGATAGCAACACCTACTACACCTCCCAGCACGCACTGGGCTCATTTGTTTCTCATGGTGTGACTGGCATCACTATATCCAGTTTGCAGATGGGAAAACAGGAACCCAGAAAGGTTATAAAACTCATACATATTTTAGTGATAACTTGGCATTGAGGCCTGTCTGACCTAGAATGACATCCCTACTGAGTCAATTCCACAATGAGATAGTCCTGAGGAGTCAGCTCTCCGGCTGAGAAATGGGAGTCACTCTTCAGTCTTAGACTTCAAGTTTAGTCTTCAAGTTCTCCCAGA
The DNA here is from genome assembly GCA_026018925.1 of Tupaia tana. Classification (NCBI taxonomy): domain Eukaryota; kingdom Metazoa; phylum Chordata; class Mammalia; order Scandentia; family Tupaiidae; genus Tupaia; species Tupaia tana. The sequence goes on from JAKSZU010000016.1 coordinate 36,179,824, forward strand.
GATCTTATTTCCAGGAACTCTTCTCAGGCCGTGACTTGGCTGCAGCTGCTGCCATAGACTTAGAGATCACACAAAGCAGGACCAAACAGGATGGTGTGTGGAGGGAGTCCCTTTCCTTTAAGAGCTCTGAGTTTGTGTTCTGTGTGTTGCATGGGATGGGACAATGTATGACCCCTGCTGCGCCCTACCTCTGTCCAGATTCCTCTCTGCTTATCCACCTAGCCTAACCAGGCTCTTAGGTGCTGGCAGACACCTGCTGTAGGTATCTCCAAGAGCCTGATATGGAGGGGCCTGGGGCCAAGTGCTAAGAAGTAGTAAGTCGAACATAATGGCTAGGAACTGAAAATTCGGGGTACTTGGTCTACTAACCACTGAGTATGTTAATACTAAACACAAGAAAACATTAAAGATATTTCTGAATATAATCATCTTTTGTTCTGTGGTAGTATCTGCCATAAAAACAAAAAGATGGTTTAATCCATTGTTAATATATTATCTTAGGAGCAATTTTCTTGTTTTGCTCACAATCCCAAGATGTTTTGTTCTCTTTAGAAGTTAGTTTCTCATTAGTCAGCATTCAACTGTAATGTTTTCCTCACTACCTAAAAATTTCCTTTTATGTTCTCAGTCAAACTCACGACCATCTGTAAAATGAGTCTTTTTATCAGTCCTATTTTCACGGACACAAAAGAAAAACAATCTATTAAAAGTTTATGTAGATAGCAAATGGCAAGATTTGAACTTGAACCTGGGACTTTTCCAATCCAGAGCTCATGGACTTTGACCAAATATTATTTCTCATTAATTATAGACTGGTATATCCAAGGTATACTTCATTGACCAATCCAGTAATATGACTATACACTGTCAAATCACCAAAAGAATTGGGGGGAAAAGAAAAGCTGTGCTATATTGATCTAAACTAGAAATTCAGAACACAAATATTAGTGCTTCTAAAGTTCAAATTAATGGAGAGATTAAATAATAAGATGTTGAATGCTTAATAAAATGATCATTCTAAGCTATTGCAACTGCAAAATGTTCTTACCTGTGCTTCCCTGAAAACAGCCTGACACTCACATCTAGGGTTTATCCATGAATCACTTCCAAATTTCAAAGTTTCAGTTAGAGATCCATAAATAGGCTCTGCTTGTTTATGTTTTCCTACTTACAATGTTTTCTTGTGTCTACCTTTTGCCAAATGAGCTCCTGAAAGTCCCTATGTAATAAAATTAAGACTGCATGTGGCACCTCTCCTCTGATGTCCATGATGCCCAGACTACGGACCTGCTCGATTCGTCGCATACAGAAATGTGCTCCTGGATCTTGGTATTTTCTCAGATGTCAGCCGTTCACAGGCTGCTACAATGGACCCTTACTTCTAACTTTGCAAAATATGCATGGGGTGGGGTGAGGGATTATTGCCTGGATTTGTTTCAAGCAGCTGAGGACTCAGGACCCACAGGAGGTGGTCAAAGAGTGAGTAGGTTCCGAATTCTGATTCAGTCTTACCTGTCTAGAGAGTACTCTGTTAAGTCAGTACGTTATTGTAGGTGTGGACACTGTTAATGTGCAGGAAAAAAGAAAGCTCACAAGGGAGAGTTAGAAGGCAAATGATTGGATGATAGTCTGCTCAGGCTGCTACGACAAAATACCATAGACCGAGTAGCTTCAACAATAGACATTTATTTCTCAGTGTTCTGGAATCAGGAAGTCCAAGATCATAACACTGGCAGATTTTGTATCTAGGAGGGACTCATTTTCTGGTTCATAGACAGAAGCTTCTCAGTGTTCTCATGTGGCAAAAGGGGAAAGGGGTCTCTCTTGGATCATTTTTATAAGAATGTTAATTCTATTCAAGGGGACTCCACCTTTAAAAACTAATTGCCTCCCAAAGACCACATCTCCTAACACCACCACTTTGAGGGTTAAGATTTTAGCATATGAATTATTTGGAGCACACAAATACCCATTGCAAAGAAAGTATAACGTATGTCTATGTGGAACAAGTTTATCATCATTTTACAAATAGCACAAGAAAGTGAGTTGCCCACATCATTCAGTGTCAATGCCAGGATTTTGTTATTGCAGAGCTGTTACCCTTTGCAAGTGAGAATAAAGCTATTTCCCAATAGACAACGGGCTGTTACTAAGGGTCATGTCTTATGTCTATCCTCCTCCCACATCTTTCCATGAGAGCTGTTTTCTAGGGGCAAACAGATACCTTTCCATTTCCTCACCCTCCACTGTAATCACTATGCTCAGCAGCTGTGGAGAAGGATCACACTAGGATTGGAATCTGGTTGACCAGTGGAGACAAGTTTAAAACATCTCAGAAACATGCTCTGTTTTTCCCTTTTAATAGTCTTTCTAATGAAAAAGAAGAAAGATGGTATTTAAAAACTTTCAAAAAGGACACACTGTTTCTTAACTTAAAAGTAAAGGTTGTTCAGGGAGCCGATAATGTGATAAAAGAATCCACAGGCTGCAAACTTCCCAATTCCAGCCAAATCCCTGGAGGACAAAGAAAATGAATAAAAACAGCTGACAGGCAGTTGGAGGCAGGAGAACCCCTGAGAGACTGATGTGCTTTGTCATGTGATGGTGGCAAGCTCATACCCCAGAACAGAAACAAACATTCTTCTGTAGTTCTTAGCCACTGTTGTTCTGAGATCAGATGATACCTCTTTAGAGCAAAATGTCTCTATTTAAAAATTCTTGACTGTTCATTAGCCTTTCATTTTTTGAAGTCAAATGTACATACACACATACTGTTACATATATTAGGTTGTTGGGAAAGTCATGTAGCATTTTTTTGCATAGAAAAACATGAAAAAATATGTCTTGAGTTCCCGACCGCCTAATGCATGTATCCAAGGTCCACGTAATGTGTTTGGTTTCAAACCAGGAGCAAGCACCTCAAGCTTCTAAAAGCTGTCACTTCTGGAAATGGATCCATCATACACGGTAAAACCGGTAGCCCTCTTTTTTCCATACTTCTAGCAGGAAGAGAGGATGGTAAATTCAAGTACTATCAGTAAAACTTGGGCTTAGAGGTGACGAGTACATCTTCTTAGAATCCTAAGCCATCTGTTGCTTCCTAGTTGAGGAAAGAGGCCTAATTCAGAGTTTTCTTTTTTGTAGTGGCCCACCTGCTAAAATAACTTGCACATTTTCCCCTTTTCCTCAATAACCCCCTTACAATTATTTTTCTTTTAGACAGTTGTTCTCACATCTGATCCTTTCCTAGAGAATGGTGCACACTTGCAACAATAATGGTGGTCCCAATGGAGCGTCTCCTGAGGATGTAAGAGGAACCACCCTTTTTCTTCTCATCCCGCAGAGTCTCCTCTAGAGGGTCAGAGGAGGTGCAGATCTGTGCTCCTAAAAAGGGACAGATACCCAGTCTAGACCATCTCAACCTGGACCTCCTCTAGGGAGTCTCACTTTGCTACCTGCTAACAATATGCACTGTTACAGAGTGCCCCAAATTTTACGTATGTTAATCTCCTAGAGAAGTTATTAAAGTGGTTTCTGATTGTAGGAAGAAAGGAACCCGAGCCTGCACTCTGCGAAGTGCCCAGGTAATGACAATGAGTTAGCAACATTTGGGCAAAGACTGAAGCTGTTAAGGAAAACGACTATTGGCCCAGAGTTTCACAGGTGGTAAGACGCCACTGTGTGATACTGGCCCCTTACAGGACACCCCAAATTTGGATCCCAAGTTCACCTGAACACCCCACGAGTGCCTATGGTCCTGGCTGTCTAGAAGGCTGGGGAGTGGAAGGAGCTATCATGGTATGGTGAGACTTGTGAAGGGTACCTGTTTACCTCCCTCTCGCTCTCTCTCCCTTATGAAAGGAAAAAAAAAATCAAACAAAAAAGGACAACATTTTTGGGGACTAGCAGTTAGCGTAATGGCTATATCGCTGGACTCCCATGTAGTCGATCGCAGTTTGCGTCCCGGACCCGGTGGCTTGAAGCTCACGCCGGGTGCATGTGTGTGCGTGCCCAAGATCCCGAGAGGAGAATGGAGAAGGGATTGCGGTGTGGCCACCCCCCCGGGGGGGGGGGGGGGGGGGGGAGTGATTTCGCTCTTTCTGTCTCTCTGTCTCTCTCTGTCTGTCTGGCGAGTGCACGCGCCCTATGGCAAAAACCTCTCCAAAAAAAAAAAGGACAACTTTTTTTTCTTACCACCAAAAGTATTCAAACAATGTGGAAGTGACTCAGGGAATATGCAGTTCAACCTACCCGTAAACCACTGCAGTAAGACCTCAGGCCTCTTTCCTTGGTCCAAGCACTATATTACTCATATTGCAGTGATAGGTTGTAGCATTGTTCTTGGGATATATTGTGGGAAAACCTTAGAAGATACTCATGACTTTCAAAAATACCGTAGAAAAAAACTACAACAAAAATGACTCATAACTACGGACAGACATTGCTTCTATTTGGGAAAGGCTATTTGCAGAAAAAGAGTCAACATATTTCCTTGAAGTCATTAGTAGTCAACCTCTTTCCCAAGCACTTTTCAAAACCACAATATAAATATGTTGTTCACTTTCTCCAGTAAGAAGGATGCCTTTTCCCACCCCATGATAGCAGAAACCCAAGTCAGTAGGGCCTCTCTGTGGAGCCCATTTGCTCTCATGCAATACTGCTGTACCGCATCCTGGAAGATAGTGGACATCTATCCTCAGCACATTTTGGTGCAGGCAAGAGTATGCAAACACAAGAAGATACTCTGAGTAAATGTTCTGAAATGAATTCATGAGAATTTCACATCAAAGCCTAGATTGATTCACCCAGACTTTCAGTGTTTCCTTGTTCTTGTTTTAAAAAAAATTGTGATTCTGGTTTGTCCTGTCTTCATAAACCCTGGATGAGGCCAGTTGCCAACATGACTGGTGGCTCAGTTAGATTTAATGCACAAGGACAAGTTGAGAAGGAGATGGTGTGTGCATGGAAGGTGTGTGTGTGTGTGCACACACATGTGTATGAATACACCCCCTCTATGAAATATTTTATCTGGGGACCAGCAGTTGGCATAATGGCTATGTCACTGGACTCCCATGTAGTCGACTGTGACTTGAGTCCCAGACCTGGTGGCTTAAACTCACGCCAAGGAGGTGAGTGTGTGTGCCCAAGATCCCGAGAGGAGAATGGAGGAGAAGGGATTGTGGCGTGGCCATGCCCCCTGGGGGGTGATTTCTCACTTTCTGTCTCTCTTTCTGGCGAGTGCACATGCCCTATAGCAAAAACCTCTCCAAAAGAAAAAAAAATGAGAGAGAAAGAAATATTTTGTCTCATCGCACATAGCACATTCTTCTTCCTGCATAATGTGAACTTCCATTTCTTAACCAAAATGATTTCTACATATCGTTTAAGACGTAGTTTAAATGTCTCTTCCTTAAAGGGTATACTTAAAACATTTGAATCAGAGTAAAACATTTTAAGAAATAATCTCGTGGTACCTGTATTTTTCTTTCACAGAAGTAGACATATTTTGCATATTATTTCCATTTGGATTTTTACTAGTTTAATGTCTGTCTTCCCTAGTCCATAAACTTCTGAAGAACAGAAGCTCTATGTTTCTTTATTGTGATATACCTAATGTAGTCTTAACACCTAAAGCCAGGTAATAAACACTTGCTGGATGAATACCTGAGTGAGTCAATGAGTAAATAAAGGTGATTATCATATAACCTGAGTCCTGGACCCAGTGGCATGTGTGCGTGCGTGCCCAAGATCTCGAGAGGAGAATGGAGGAGAAGGGATTGTGGCGTGACCATCCCCCCTGGGGGGTAATTTCTCGCTTTCTGTCTCTCTCTGTCTTTCTAGCGAGTGCACGTGCCCTATAGATAAAAACCTTTCCAAAAAAATAAAAAAAATAAGTTTCCCAGATGATTCCAACTCCCAAGTAAGGCCAAGATCTGATGAAAAGGGCCAAAGGTCACTCTGATGTTGAATCAGATTCAGGATGGAAGAAACAACTGGCCTGTTTAAAAATAACAACCACCTCTAATGCTCTTTATAAAAGGTTTACCAAAAAATAAATAAATAAATATATATATATATATATATATATATATATATATATACACATATATACACACACACACACATATATATATAATAACACATATATATAGTTAGTTCTCTTTTTCTCTTATAATAATCATTTTGAATTATTAGAGTAAAAATAACATCATCTGTTTTACTCCACAAAAAACAAAGTTCTGTTTTTTTTTTCCCTGTTTATTTTTACAGCATTTCTATTCCTATAGTTATAATTTTATATGACTCCTTGCTGGTGTTTGCAGGGTAAAAACGTCGTATATAGTTTCTAGTGCCAAAGGTATATAGCAAGTTTTGTGAAACTATGGAAGTAGAAAGAGCAATAGGTTTACTTTGAGATCATAAAATTTTATTTGATTTTTTTCTCTCCTTTACATGACTTGCTGTTACTTTAAAAGTCTTCTGGCATTTAACTGGCAATAAAAAGGGCAAAACAAACTGTTCCTTCCTTCAGATTGTGCAATTTTATTGCTCTGTTTTAGAACAACCAAATATGCTTTTTCAAAAAAAAATGCATGTTTAACCACCTTCTTTTTGTAAAGCAGTAAGGCTATTAGCTGACAAACCCCAAGAGTGAAATAGTGGTTTTGTGTGTGCCTGAAGTTTTTCAGATTCTTCGGAATGATCTGAAATAACGTGACATCAGTGACAGTGGTTCTTAAGCCAGACAATTGCAAGCCACTAAATCAAAAAAGACTGAGCTCCTTTTGAACCCAGTCATCACAAAGACAGTTAAAATAAATGCAGAGGTGTCTGCAAGACCATGGTGACTTACATCATTGCCTTAACCAAAAAAAAAAAAAAAAAAAAAGTACAGAATTACATACACTCTAATTTGGAATCCAGTGACCAGCATGTTTCCACATTAAAGCAAACTGACAAATTTTTGATCACATAGGCAATGTTACCCAGCAGAAATAGAGAGTTTTACTTTACCTTAGATAATGCTTGGTTATCCAGACCTTTTCTATGCATGTTCACAGAGATCTTAAACTGCAGTGATGAGTCAGTACCAAATGGTGACTTGCATCCCAACCTACTACTCAGGCACAACACAAAATCTGGATTCCATAGCAGTAACTATGCTTAAAGAAAAAATATGAAAAATTTGGAGGATTAGAAAACAGTTTTTATTTTTACTTTTTCTTTTGCAATGTGTTTTGCCTCCAAGGAAGACAGGGCAATAAACCCCACTCTCACATAATTTTTTGTTGTTTTTCATGTTTCTTCATTTCTTCCTTTCTTTCTTTTTTGTGATCAGAGCAGCAATCTGAAATGAAAAGATTATTTTCTATGTGGGACTACTTGATATAGCTTCTAGAAAAACTGATCATTCTTCTTCCAAGGTTTCCTGTCGATTTTCTATTATTATACAATGGCATTTAAAAAGTGTTTTTCTCCCAGTGGCAGGTGGCATGGTGGTTAGAGGTGCTGGATTCCCACATGGTCGACTGCAATTGAATCTCAAACCCAGTAGCTTGCTTTCCCGCTTTCCCTCTCTCTCCTTTTCTGTCTTCCTCTATTCAAGTACAAAAATAATAATAACGATAAACAAAGTTAAATAAAAAAATTCATTTAAAAATGGTTTTTCTCTAATATTGTTTCTCTTTTTACCACTTTCCTCAAGAGCATTATAATAATAATATAATTTATTTGTTATGGAGTATTTCCTGCATACTAGATACTTTCCTAAGTATACATATTGTCTTATTTAATACAACACGAGGAAGTGTTTATCTTATTTTACCTCTATGAAATATAGACAGCTTAAGTAACAGCCCAGTATAGTTAGAAAGTAGAACCAAGATCATCCTATTAAAAAATTCTCATAAAATACTGAAATCTGTCAAGTTTCTCCTTGTTTTACTAATATTTGTTTTTGTAATTTTACTATTAAGTGTAACATAAGTTTAGCTATATCTTCCTTGGGAAAATTGAAATATTTATTGTATATAATAAATCTCTTTCTCTTTAGCATTGGTTTCTACCTTTAACTCTTTTTGCCTAATAATAATAGTTAACAGCTTTTTCATTAAAAAATAATAACTGTAATAAAAAGGTTTTATTATTTGTCTGACTTGTGTGGATCTGTATATGTATATAAATTTACAAGAAGTTTATATATATAATATATATACACACACATATAAATATATTATATATATATACACACATACATGTATATACACACACATATATATTTATACTAACTTATAATTGGACTGACATGGATTCATTATTGATATTTCCCAATGCAAATAGAAAATAACTTCAACTGCTTTCTGATTTCAGTTGTTGCAGCTGAGAAGTAACTTTAGCTCATATTGCCATTTCCTTGATGATACCCTGGTTTTTTTCACTAAAGGCTTTCAGTAATTTCTCTTTGCTTAAAAATTCATTTTTGAGCAGTCTAGCCATGAATTTTCTTTCTGTGTGCTGTTTGACACTGAACTTTTAGACTGGAGGGTTGATATCTTTCAACAAATCTCGAAAATCCTAAATGTTAACTTTCAAATTCTCTCTTGTCTTCTAAAGTTTTAAATAGATAAACTTTAGAACTCCTCACTCTCTTTATCATACTCTTGAATTTTATTTTTTATCTGTTCCACTTTTTCTATTTCTGTGATCTGTATCATTGTCAGATTTATTTCCCATTTCACTAATTGCCTCTTCAGATGTGTAATTCATGATAAAAATTAAATTTTCAAAAGGTCAGTTATTTTATTTCTCATTTCTAGACATTCTACTTTTTTCTCCCCAGATTTGCTTGGCTATTTTTAGTATCCTTATCCTTTACTTATTATTTTAGTCATCTTCTATACTCATTTAACTTTATTAAACATATGCAATATATTTGTATATATCTTACAGCTTTATATTATTTTTTATTATTTATATTATATTTAGTGTCTTAGAACTCCAATACTTAAGGGACCAGCAAATGGTGTAACGGTTACATCACAGAGTTGATTGCAGTTTGAGTCCCCGGACCTGGCAGCTTAAAACTCACGCAGGGCGTGTATACATACATGCATGCCCAAGATCCAAAGAGGACACTGGAGGAGAAGGGATTACAGCATGGCCAAAACCCCTGGGGAGTGATTTTTCTCTTTCTGTCTCTCTGGCAAGCACATGCGCCCTATAGCAATTATCACTCTTTAAAAACAAACAAACAAAAAACTCCAGTACTTAAGAGTTTGCAGAATTGATTCTATGGCCTGTCATTTCTGCTATTTTTCACCCAATGTTAACGTCTCCATGTGTATTAAAATATTAGTGAAGGAAAAGAGCTATTGAAATTGAAATGGGAACCAATGTAAAGCAACTCTTAGTTTTTGAGAGTTTTAATTTACTTGCCGTTCTTATCACTAAATGTTTAAATCAATTAAGCAATAAAAACCTTATAACATTTTAGATATCTTTTAAAGCATTAATAGGTCCTTAAAGGAGACTTGAAACTCCCAAGTTCTTTAGGACTTACAAGCTCCAGAATATGAGCTAGGAGATAGGGAAAAGAGCAGAAGGTGGGAAGTGAGGGTGGGAAATAAAAGGAGGGTCTCAAATTGACAGTGTTGCATGAATCTCAGCCTGATGGGGGTGGTAGTATGCTAAACTACTATACCAGAAGCCACATGGCTGATTACAGGTTTTGATGTGTGGTTGACCTGAAATGTACTGATGACTGGGGAAAGGGTATGGTAGCATGACAAGACCCTGTTGAGGGTTTCTCTCTCTCTCTCTCTCTCTCTCTCTCTCTCTCTCTCTCTCACACACACACACACTCACACACACACATGCATACATGCACACTGTCATAAATAAAATAAACTTTAAAAAATAGTGGTGCATGTCATATGGCCTAAAGAAGTGTTACAAAGTAAGTGAAATGTATGTGGTCAAATTATTCTTGAATATTCTAGCATACTGATCTATACTCACAATTGAAATTGAGACAAGAAGGAATACATTATTTAGAAAATAAGCTAACCTGTTTTAGACCAAAAAAAAAAAACTTTAAAACCAGATTCCAAAAGAATTAAAGTTGAAAGACTGATTTCAAATTGTAGCATCAAAGTTTATGAGTCATAAGCCCTTAGATAATTAATTATTTTATATAGTTAAGAAAACATATACTGTATAGCAGCTTTGTGGGATAGTGCATCACCATCAGAACTTTTAAATGTGAATGAAGGGGCAAGCAGATGGCGTAGGGGTTATATCGCTGGATTTGCACATGGTTGACAGTGGTTTGAGTTCCAGACCAGACAGCTTGAAATGAATATGGAAGACTTACTGTTGAGTGAAGCAAGCCATGTTCTGAAGGAGAGACATTGTATGTCCCCACTTAATATATATTGTGTGGCTGCACTCTATGACTGAAACTAATTGTCTAAAGGATATAGAAATGCAGTATATAGATGTAAATACCAGATATAGTATGTGTGAAAGAGGAGGGTCTGAGGAAGGACATTTGGGGGAGGAAGTATTAATGGCACAAAGAGGTGTAGTACTATCTGTTGAAGATATTTCGTAGTTTTATCAACAGTACTAGGGAGAAATGTTCACCCGTTTAAATATCCATTTTGTAAGACAAATAATAATGTGATTGAATGTATGGAAGAAAATGAAATGAAAAAAATAATAAAAGAAAAAAATTAAAAAAAAGAAAAAAAAAGAAATTCATACTGAGTGCCTGTATATGTATGCTTAAGATCCCAGGAGAAGAATTGAGAAAAATCCCTTTCCCTCTCACTCTCTTTTTCTGTCTTTCTCTCTCTGGTGAGCCCACACACCCTAAAGCCAAAACCACTTAAAAAAAAAAAAAGTGGGGACCAGCAGTTAGCGTAATGGCTACGTTGCTGGACATAGTACTCGACCGTGGTTTGAGTCCCAGACCCGGCAGCTTAAACTCATGCCAGGCGCGTGTGCGTGTGTGCCCAAGATCCCGAGAGGAGAATGGAGGAGAAGGGATTGTGGCGTGGCCATCCCCCCTGGGAGGTGATTTCTCTCTTTCTGTCTCTCTGTCTCTCTCTGTCTTTCTGGCAAGCACATGCACCCTATAGCAAAAACTGCTCCAAAAAAAAAAGAAAAAAGAAATAAAGAAAGACATGTTGTATAGGTAAGAAAATGAATTAAAAATAAAGATCAGTGAATCATCAAGTAAGTTTACAATATGTTTAAGTCTCTCATTTAGAGAAAATGATTTTTAATATAGTTTAGAAAAGTATTTTTATGGTATACTTTGAGCTTTGCAGCAAAAACCTCTCAAAAAAAAAAAAAAGTAAATGAAACAAGTGATCTTCCTAAAGTACCTTGAATTCTCTAAAAGGATTGTTGAGAATGTAAGCAGACAAGTAGTAATCAAACTTTAGAGTTTAACAGAGACGATAGGACAGAAGTTCTAAAAGAATGATTAGGTTCCAGTTATTAGTTGTATGAAATTATCTTAGGCAAGTTGCTTAGATTCTCTGTGCCTCAATCCTGCATCTATAAAATGGCAATAACAATATAATTGATTGGAGGATTACACTAGTTGATACATGTAAGGGATCAGAATAGTGCCTCACACCTAATAAGTGCCCAATAGGTGTATGCTATTGTTACCATCATGAACAGCTCCAAATTCCAGTCTCATCATCTGTAAAATGGGAATAATAAGCTTTGCCTGCTCAAAGGATGAACACGATGCTTAAGTGAGTTAGAAGAATGCAATAGTTGGACCTTTATAAAGATCGTTCAAAAGCAAAATGTTATTTAAATACATAAAGTTTCCTACAAAGTAGCTCTGCTACATACAAGTAATATGTGGGCTTTGGAATTACTTAGTAAGTGCCATTTCCCTTCACTTTTGACAATAATTCGCTGTGTGCTTTTACAAATATCTATCGGTAGCAAGGCCAGGCCAAAATTGCTGTTTTTGAATTGATTGGCATGATACTACTTTCTCTGTCACATCACACATTTCATTAATCAGAACCAAGAATATTAAATAATCCAAATTATAAACTCTAAACAAAGCTTTTTTAAATTCCCAAATAATGGAATAGCTCATGAACACACACACACACACACACATACTCTGATTTAAGGTAGCCAGATGAACCACATACATCCAGTATATAAAGATTAGAGCCATAATAATGAATTTTTTCCCATCACAGAAATAAGGGCCAACACAAAGTCCTCCCAAACAAACTAAGGATTAGTATGAATGAAGAAGCGGAACGAAATTTGCTGATCCGCATCGGCATTCATCATTTACTGCTCTCATTAGCCAGCTCAGCTGATCCTGAACAGAAGTCTAATCTAGTGCATAACATCTAACCACACTAACAAATGACCTGCTAAGGAGACTTGATCAAATTAGAGAACATGCCCCTCCTTCCTCACTCACAGACTTCCTTTTCCAATCTCCCTTCTCCATCTTTTCTATTTCAAGTCTCTCAGGGAAATTCACTTAGTATGCACATATTGAAGTTTTTAAGCTTGAGGATGTAGGTGGTTTACATCTAAAGCCACATTCATGTATTTCAGTGAAACTTTATAAAATCACAGGTGAAAGATGAAAGCATAATGAATATGCAGTTCTTACCCAATACCTTGAAAGATACCAAAACCAGGAAGTAGTTTCAATTCTGTCAAAATAGGATTATAGTTTATTATACTCTGGTAGTACCATTTAAATGTCCCTCACTATTAGAAGATAAGCAAAACTATCTAGGACACTTCCATAGTGCTAAATTGCCATGGTTTTAATAATTAAATCCTGCCATGTACAATTAAGAGAAGATAGAACATCTTTTCCTTTTTTGCAGTGAATGACCAGCCTTGGGCTCTGAGATTTACTCACAAATGTTGGGTAGATAACATAATGGAATGAAATTTCTCATTGTTGAATGTGGAATGTTTTAGGTTATTGAGAATATTAGTCAAAGACTGATTAAATATAAAATCTAAGTATCAAACCAAGTATCTAAAAAATACCTATATCTTTTCCTTTTTTATTTTTCTTTTAGTAGTAGCTATCATCTCATCAGTGATCGGAAGAATAAGCATCATGATTTTACCCTTCCAGCAGTCTACTATTTCAGTGGAGTTGTAGAGCCGACATTGGTCAAACAATTAGAGAAGTAAAGAGTAATTAAGGGATAGTTTAAGGATCAGTGAGAACTGATGTTAGAGCTCAGGGAGATCTTCTGGGGCATGGCATTTAAGCTAACTAGATCACCCAGCTTAGAAGAAGAAAGAGGAAAATGTATTGTAGGTTAGGGTCTTTTGGGCCAAGGTCAGATGAATCTACAAATACATTAGACTGACCTGAGGGGTGGTTTACCTAGCATGAGGACTTTGTTCTCCAGAAGAACAAATCAAATCCTGAAGCACATCGAGAGGTCAGTAGCGAGTTGTGATTTAATGCAGTGTAAAACATGATGCTACTTGGGACCAGCAGTTAGCGTAATGGCTATGTCGCTGGACTCCCATGTAGTCAACCGCGGTTCACGTCCCGGACTCTGTGGCTTAAAACTCACACCAGGCACATGTGCGTGCATGCCCAAGATCCCAGGAGGAGAATGGAAGAGAAGGGATTGCAGTGTGGCCATTCCCCCTGAAGGGTGATTTCTCGCTTTCTGTCTCTCTCTGTCTGGCTGGCGAGCACACATACCATATAGCAAAAACCTCTTTAAAAAAATGATGCTACTGAAAATGTTTGAACAAGGAGATAGATGAAAGTAATTTTTAAATAAGATTAGTCTGGTTGTAGTATACAGAATAAAAAAAGAAGAGAAAAAATCAAGGTTAGGCTATTCTTCTGGGAGACAGGTGCAATGATTTAGGTGACAAGTACAAATGTTATCAAATAGGCACACCCAGAAAAAAAATTAGAGAAAAAATGTAATATGATTTAGTGGTCTGCATAATAGAAGAGATACTATTCTTTGCTTGGAATATGTGTTTTTCATGTTTTCCACAGAACCAATAAATTATACTATTTGAATCTGTTTGTTCTGCTGTATTTAAAGAAAAAGGGAAGCAGAGGCTTTTGTCACAAACCGCCCACAAAATTTCTAAAGGAATCAAATGACAAAGGTTTCCCTGTTACCAATATACCTATTATTTGATTTTTAAATGAAATCTATTCTCATACCATCCTGTGTTAGCTTAAACAGCAAAACTACAAATAGCTCATAAATCTCACATTTTCTCTGGATAAGGGCTTCAAAAGTTACCAACAATCATATTATTTGGAATGTTAGTATGACTTAGACCTTTGAACTGGGAAGGGCAACAAGCCATCTATTTACTTTTATTTTTCAAAGGGCATGTACACTTGCCAGAGAGAGACAGAGAGTGGGGAGAATAAAGCATCCCCCAGTGGAGCATGGTCACATCACAGTCCATTCTCTTCCATTTCCCCATCCTGTTAGAATTTTGGAAATGTAAGCATACATGCCTGGCATGGTTTTTCAAGCCACCAGTGGCCAAGATTCAGACTGTGGTCATCTATGTGGGATCTGGCTTCCTAAACCAGTAGGCTTTGAGGCTGCCCCATCCCATAACAGCCTCTGTATTATGACTCTTCCACCACCTTCACTCTATAGGTGTTTATCAAATGCCTACTATGTGCCAGTTGGCATCTCATGGATTAGGTAACAACCATGAACAAGACAAACGAGGTCTTTATTCTCATGGAGCAGAGTCCCAGATATTCCTTTATCCATTAGCTCTTTTAATGGGTTTCAATTAAAATGATCTTCTCAGCTATTGAAAACAACTTGCAAGTAAGTAAATCTTTCCCTTTTCTACTTTCTGTAATGGAGAATAGACAGAAAGTACTTGCCAGACCTTTGTTCGCATCTGTATCTAGATGTCATTCTAATGAAAGTAGTAAGGAATTAATTTTTCTTTAGACTTTGAGGCCTTATAAATGTACATTTGGAGACCTCATATTGCATTTACCTTGCCAAGTCAATTTTTAGGATCCGAGTTAATGGAAGGGTTTCTAGAAAGATCAAGTTAATGCTTTCAACTCCCTTGAAACGTTCAGGTTATTCTCATAAACCAAAGGCTGGAATGTTGTCTGAGGGCCTTAATTATAAAGAGACAATTGATAGAGTACATGACACTGAAGAGAACACCTCCCTTAATTACAAGGGAGAAATGAAAACAAAAGGTAGAGACTAAAAGGTAAGGAAAAAAAGAAAGTTTCACTTGTAAGCCTGGTTTTCTGGCTATTCCTGTTTGGTCAAGTTCAGTGTTGGAGGCTTCTAATCTGGCCGTTCTCCCTAAATAGTCTCAATTTGGTGAGCTCTCATGTAAGTGTTGGTAGGAACAAGTCCAACTATCATAGTAAGATACTCTACACCAATCTACTTCTTAACAAATAAAAGTAAGAAATCGTGTAAAATGAATGTTGAAGATCTGCAGACAGGATAGTTGAATTTTAAACTTTCATCTTTTGAGCAAGTTTCTTTGGACATTGTATAATCTCTAATAGATGGAAAAATGTAAATATCAGTGAAAGAAATGGACTTTCTTCAGTCAAAATCTGTAATTATTTTGAAAACTTGTTTTTTAAAGTTTATGTATTTCTTCTGTGAGCAAAAGATAGACAGAAACAGAGAAGTAGCCACCTGAACAGTGGCACAATTCACTCCCAGCCTTCAGTCAGCCCTGGATCATGGGCAAATATGTATCCAGTATACACAGGAAAATGTCTACACTTGAACCACAAACCTTCCCGTGTGGGAGTCTCTCGGAGCATCACATTTTATTGCTGTGCCACCGTCTGGCCCTGAATACCTACCTATATTTCAAATCTGGTGCTGAGTTCATTTCTAAATTAAGTGCTACTTTCTAAAAGGACATGCTTTTTAAAAAAAAATTAAAAAAAACTTATATTTGCTGCACATAGAAAAATTACGTTGTTTAACGTTTCATGCCAATCAAAATCTTAGATTCCCTAAAATGTTCTGGGACTTTCTTGGCTGATGCTTCTGGCTACCTGAAACCCAAGAAGCATCAAATACCCCTGGTTGTAACAAACTTATTTCCATATGCATGTCTGGTCTACTTTCTCCTCTCTCTGTCATGAAATGTTATTAGAAGATAAACATTGTATATATTTATTTCAGTCTTGCTAGTTAATTAATTCAGAGTAAATACACTCTAAAATGCTTCATATTTGTTAGAACATCACCATTTTGCATTTTGTAAGGAAAAAAAAAGAGAAATATGTTTCCAGATAAAATGGAAACTCAGATGCTTTTTCTGATATTTAGAAGATGCTATCTTAGGAAATCAGGTTCTTGGACTGAGTGTGCACAATTTCAGAGCTATTGCAATATGTAAAATCTTATCAGAATTGGAATCTCTTTTCTGGCTTGGATAGCCTAACGCAAAGTATGGTGTGCCTGTTTATCTCACCCTAACATTGTGGAAGGATGGAAAGGACTTAGAATATTTTCCATCTATTGTAGTAACATTTTTCCCCCAAATAATATAATAGTGGCCTGCAATGGTGGCATTGACTGCTTAGACACTGTGCTCTGCAAGCCAGAGTCACATGGTTTGATTCTCTGTCCAGGCTGGAGGCCTAGTGTGGTGGCCTCTTTCTGTAATCCTTGTGACTTTTAAGACAGAGGCAGGAGGATTGCAATCTCAAGGATGACCTAGGCAATGCAGCAGGACCCTGACCAAACTAAAGCCAGGTGACGTGATCTCATGCCTACAGGAGGTTGAGGCAGGAGGAGCATGATTCTGAGAGCCTGTCCTAAAATCAACCAACATGAGCCAGCGGGTGAAGGCCCTGGATCACCCTGGCTGACTCCATGGTTCTAGTCCTGAACCCAGCAGCCTGAAAAACATACCAGATTGGTGTGCATGCATGCCCCACATCCTAAGAAGAGAGTGGAAGAAAATGGATTGTAGCATGGCCATGCCCTCTAGGAGGTGATTTCTCTTTCTCTCTTTCTCTCTCTCTCCCTTGCAAACACACAGGCCCTCTGACAGAAAAGTCTAATAAACAAACAAAAAAATAATCAACCAACACAACATAGTAATAATGCCATATTAAGAACAAATCATTATTTTCTTTGATAAAAATAAGAAAATTTATATCATTATATCATTTTTAAACTGAAACTATAGAACCACATAAAAATTTTTCTTATCTATGAGGTAGGAATAATGAGAAATAGATTTATTTCATCCAGAGTGAGAAAGTCTCAGTGGAGGGTATAATATTTTCCCTAGCCACTTCTGGCTCCTAAATTTCTTTTTCATGAGTAAAGAATGTTGTCTGTAGCATTCCAGTTCACTTCTAGCCCATTTTTAGGTACATCATGATATGCTTACTAAAATCCCATACCCATAGTGTCACCACTCTATGGTATGGGGGCCCAGGAAAGGGCTTGTCTTTCATTTTCAGAGAATCCGAGTTAAAAGATACCTGGTGTTATGAACCAAATGGTGTCTCAAAATCAATATGCTGGGAACCAGCAGTTAGCGTAATGGCTATGTCGCTGGACTCCCACGTAGTCGACCGCGGTTCGCGTCCCGGACCCGGTGGCTTAAAACTCACGCCGGGCGCGTGTGCGTGCGTGCCCAAGATCCCGAGAGGAGAATGGAGGAGAAGGGATTGCGGCGTGACCATCCCCCCTGGGGGGTGATTTCTCGCTTTCTGTCTCTATGTCTCTCTCTGTCTGTCTGGCGAGCGCACGCACCCTATAGTGAAAACCTCTCAAAAAAAAAAAAAAAAAATCAATATGCTGAAGTCCTACTTCCTGATACTTCTGAATTTGACTATTTTTGTAGATGAGATCTTATGTTATGCAGGTGCACTCTAATACAATACGACTGGTAATCTCATAAGAAAAGATTAGAACACAGGCTTATATAAAGGATAGATGATGTGAAGAGACACAGAGAAAAGATGCAATCTACAAGTCAAGAAGAAACCAGTTCTGCAGACACCTTGATCCTGGCCCTGTAGCCATCTGGACTGCGAGACACTACAGTTCTGTTGCTTATGTCACTCATCTGTGTTCTCTGTATGGCACACTAATGCATCTGGTGAGAGCTCCTGGCCACCAGCACTTTCTCGTCCTGTCAGCCTGAGGGGTTCCATTATCTTAGGTCTGATAAGTAGACATCACAACTTGCAGAGTCGTTGAAGTTCTGCTTCTTCCACCTGTGTACAAGGGGCCAACGCAAGAACCACAGAGAGGTACGAAATGCAGATGAGTCAAGGGAGAAAGAACGCTGGAGTGGACACACAAAACATGGGACCTTTCTGCACAAATACACAGATTTCTGGGGACAGAAATTGTTTCTCAAAGCAGTATTCTCCAATGGTAAATATTATGATGTTCAAAAATTAGGATCAAATGAGTGATCAGAATTCAGAGTCTAAAAGGAAAAGAACTTAAACTTGCCCTGGAGACTACCTTGGAAATTTCTGTCTTTTGTAAAGGGACAGAAACCTTGGAGATTGCTAGTTTTTCATTCTTATAAATTTCGTCTGGCATATCCTGATATCAGGCCTGATTTCACTCCTGAAAACAATCATTTGCTTGCTCATAATCAATTTTCCATAGCGATAGCGAAAAGATGAAAACTTTAGTTTTGTACTCTCTTCCCTTTGTATCAAAACAATTGGCTAATTTTCCCTTTAATGTTTTCTGAACTTTCTAAACCTCTTCATTTTCTTTCAAACCAAAATCTCAACAATTTTAAAATCCAAATAGGAAAGAAACATGCTGTTTATGATTCAAAGGACCCAGATATTTTTTAATCCCCAATAGCCCCTTTAGAAAAGCTTCCTTGAAAAGGGTTCATTTACAAAACAGAAATGAATCAAACATGACCTCACCGACAGACACTAATTTGCTATTGATGGCCATAATATGCTGATAAGGTGCTACTGCTTTTTGTATTTTCCAGTGATGAATGAAGGGAGACAGAAATAGAATTTCTCGGCAATTGACTATGTATCACACAGGCGATCACTTCCGTCTCTTGCAGAAAGGAAGTGCCTATATGAGTTGCTCCAGAAAGATAAGGTCGTAGAGAGGGCTTTGAGGGAAGAGGGTGTGGGCCATGAGTTGGGGAGAGAGGCGTGGTAAATAGAATCAATAGGAATGGCAAGACAGGAAGGACTAATCTTATTGTGCCCTGGCGAATGCTAATATCACCAGGCTGATAACCAGGAGTGAGCAATGGCTTAGCTATACCAAAGAGGCAGATTCTGTGTTCATATCACATTGTTATTACCTTGTGGTTGCTTTTTCCTTTATTGATTATTTCAACAACTTTTTATTTAGAATCCACTGTGTGGCAAGCCTTGTCTAGACTCTACCAGTCAGCCAAGCAGGCACAACTCTCTGTCCTTACAATCTATTATTAGCATATTAAAACAGTGCAGCCTTATGAGAGGAGATATTATGATCACAATTCCTGAATTCTTAGGTTACAAGTTAAGACTTAGGCTATGTTTTGACCTTATAAGTCCCTGTATGGATGACTGTAGAGCTTATATATTTTTCATTTCAGGCATAGAATATGTACTCTGAACAGAGAAAATCAGGAATCATTCTACTCCTAAGCAAGTTCTGTTTCCCTAGTTTCATTGGGACTTCTGGGAGAGAAGTTTCTTCTCTTCCTCTGGATGGCATAGGAAGCAAATGCAATTCCTGGAAAATTGGCTGCCACTTCATCATTGTGAGGGAAACAAACATAAAGGCAAAGCTAATATATGGCATGATTCCATGGAAGTAGCAGGAAACTGGAGCCAGCTTTCTATTCAAACTATACTTAAATCTTATTCTACCTATCGACCTAGCTATTATATAGGCCCGTAAGTTCCAAGCATTGCGGAGCCACTATGTGGTGGTTTGAAATTTGCATACACATTTTTGATACATGTTTGTACAAAGTTAAAATTTAATTTCCTCTAACCTTGAAAATGGGCCAACTTTAGTGACTAGTTTTTAATAAATAGCATCTGGCAGAAATGCTGGTGTGTGGCTTCTGAATTGAGGTCATAACGACGTTGCTACTTCCATGTTCTTATCTCTTAGATGACGCACTTTGAGAATGACCAGCAACCAAGTCATGAGTATGGCTCAGGAGCCTGTGGAGAGGCTCTTGGAGACAGAAGAACTGAGGCGTTCAGCCAAATATCAGAACAAACTTGCTCAACTTCTGAATGAACGAGCAATACATTGGAGGCGTATCTTGCACCCCTAAGCAAGCTTTCAGACTCCTCAATCCCCAGCTGACATCCTAAAAGACTCTAACTACATCATTTTGAACTCCTGACTCTTCTAAACAAGAGAATAACAAGTGCATATTATACATTCAACCACTAAGTTTTGAGAGTTATGTTTTAGGTAACAATGAATAATGTATCTAGATTTTAGTAGTAGAAGTGGGTGACATAGGCAGTGAGAAGCTGGAAAGATACTGAGAGTGTAAGGGAAAATCAAAGGAGCCTCAAAGACACTGGCAGTATATGCCTGCTGGCCATGAGGAGATTCCCCAATAGAGTCTAACTTAAAGTGAAGAAGATGTTGTTTGAAAATAGAAGAAAGAGGTATCCTTGTTATGCAAAGTCAGAAAGTTTAGCAATCTTGTCACTTGCACTAATATGAAAAATACAAGACATATCTAATGGACTTGGCAACCAGTGAAGAGACTTCCAGGCAGCATGTCTTGGAGGCATCACTGGGCTGCATTTTATTACTAATGGTGAGATAGGAGAAGAGAGATTCAACTAAACGAAAGGTAATCACAGAGGAGTAGGAACTTGCTCATCTTGAAAATTCCCAGCTTCTCCTCATTGTTAACAATTATAATGTTAAGAAATGATCCCTGAGGGTCAGCAGATGGTGTAGCAGTTCTGTTGCTGGACTCCCTCATGGCTGACTGAGGTTCAAGTCCCTGACCCAGTGGCTTGAAAATCATGCCAGGCGCATGTGCGTGTATGCTCAAGATCTGAGGAAAAGAATGGAGGAGAATGGATTGCAGCGTGGCCATCCCCCTGGAAGGTGATTTCTCTTTCCCTCTCACTGTCTCTGTCTCTCTCTCCAGCAAGTGCATGTGCCCTATGGTAAAAACATCTTTAAAAAAAAATAAATGACCCCCAAGTAAAGACAAAACCCGGGGCATTGTCAGGAATGTATGGCAAGCAGTACAAGCCAGAATGTGGTTCTAAATCTTTCCTGAAGGCCTCAGAAAGACCTAAGATAAAGTCTTGGAGAATCACTCCATCAGACACAAGGGCTTTTCACGAGCATAAGGATATGTTTTCTTAGCTGCCTCATCAGGAGAACAAGGTCCAAATGGGCTCAGCTTACATATATTCTAGGTATGCCTTTGGCCAAATGAAATGCAACCAATAAGATTCATGAGAGATCCAAATATTTTTCAGGACAATTTTAGTAGCAGAAAAACCGCCAGTTTCATCTGAAACGGTAAGAGGCAGCTCAAAAAAAAAATGAGGCATTTAGACTCCCAAACTTCTATGAGTAAAAAACATTTGAGAAAACTACTCAGTTTGAAGCACTGTCTTCATTTCATAGAATAAAAATGATGCCTCAGAGAACAATACCAAGAGTGAAGACGGAAGAGCTAGAAGTCACAGGGAATTATTCACACTAGCTTTAACCCTGATTAAGAAACTGCCAATGCGTGTCCTGGAGCATTTCAGAATTGCTATGGAGCAGTGGCTCTCATGTGCCTCCACTGTGAATGGGAATGCCTATGGGGTTATGTTGTGCCCGTTACAAAACAACACGTTAGGGGGATGTTGTGGGAGTTTTTTTGTTTATTCTTTTTGTTTCATAGATCTTTGGGTCAAGATGAACTGAACCTCAGAAGCTGAATTCAAATAACGCCACCAATGAGATTTGAGTAGGAAGTGATAAGAGTGTATTTTGCATGTGCGAGGGTACTCATTTTTCATAAAATACAAAGTCTTTAGCCTTTGGAGTGCTTTGTTACAGACATTTATGATATGCACAGTGCTATGGACTGAACTGTGTTTCCCCCAAATTTTTATTTTGAAACTCTACCCCATGTGAGTATTTAAAGACAAAATAAGGTTAAATGACATAAGGGTGGCACCCTGATTCTACAGAAATAGTTTTCTTATAAGAGACACCAAAGAGTTCATTCTCTCCTTTCCACCTCATGAAAGGATACAGTGAGAACGCAGACAACAGGATGACAGTCCTTATCAGAAACCTAGTCAGCTGGCACTTTGATTTTGGACTTCAAGCCTCGAGAACTATAAGAAAATACATTTTTGTTGTTTAAATCACCCATTCTGTGGTATTCTGTGATGGTAGTCTGAGGAGACCAAGAATATATCACTAATCTAAAACTCCACGACCTTGGAGATGGGTAAGTTTGGACTGACTGCATTTTATTTTTGAGTTTTAAGGCCCTAATTCCTAAACTGTGTAACTTTATTAGTCTTCAGTGTTTAAGTGTGGATACTATATAACAGAGACACATTTATTGTGAATCTATAACTCTGAAGGCATTTTTTTTTTTTTTTTGGACCTCATTGAAAGAAAACTCAGAGGTACTTTTACTTTGGATTTACTATGATATAATCGTGAGCTTTTTTTGTCAAATCTAGGAAGTTACTGCTAAATTAGTCAACAGGAGAATTCCTTAGAGGTATCCTCCTTCGCTGTCTCATGTCAAATAAATCCTACATAGCGATACCCAGGTGGAAAAGGTCATGGTATGCCCAACTCTCTTCTTTGTCTTGTTGAAAAAGGTTACTTCTTCTGCAGGATCGGAAGTTGTTAAACTCTTCAGCATTTTCCAAGTTTTATACTTTCTTTCTCAGGATCATGTCCTAGATTTAAAACATCGATAAAAAGTTGGATTTTCCTTTAGTCTAAGTGTAATAAAATGGTCTATTCGTAAGAGTGTTGATGCCCATGGGGAATGTTGGGTTCCAATATCTTTCAAGGATTCTCAAACAGTTTAAAGATTTCCAAAAATGTATTGGAAGACTCAGAAGAGACATTCAAATAAAACCAAGAGGAGATAAACTTAATTAAAAGATTAATAAAGCTTGACTATGCCACTGCAACTCATAAAGTTTCAATGAAATGAGAAATTGCAAGTGTCTTATTTACAGACATGTGACAGGTATGTTTTAATCATTTTTAAATGCATTTATGTAATGGGAGACTTAGAAAAACTGCAGGGGAAAATTTAAAAGAATATGAAACAGGCAAAAATATATGTGTCAAAAACAAAATACTTGTCTGATATAGAGAATAAAATGTAATAAACATTTTTTTCAGATTTACCAAAAGCAACTATTTTTTTAAAGTTTTTTGTTTGTTTATTTGTTTTGTTTTGTTTTGTTTTGCTATAGGGCTCATGCGCTCACCAGAAAGACAGGGACAGACAGAGAGATAGAAAATAGAAAGCAAGAAATCACAACCCCAAGGGGGATGGCCATGCCGCAATCCCTTCTCCTCCAGTCTCCTCTCGGGATCTTGGGCACACACACACACACGCGCCCGGCGTGAGTTTAAGCCACCGGGTCCAGGACTCTAGTTGACTCTAGTCGACTACATGGGAGTCCAGTGACATAGCCATTACGCTAACTGCTTGTCCCACCAAAAGCAACTATTAAAGCTAAGACATAAATTTAAAGCAGAATCCATGAAAAGATTTTTTCAATTATTTGATAGTACTAATAGAGAGAGGTGTATCATCTGAACATATTGCAAAATGCTTTGAAATCTTACTGATTTGACACAAAACACTAGCATTGATTAAATTAATATGAACTATATACTATGCCTCTAAAAATGACAGATTTTTGACAAACTAGTCAATAAGTCTTGTCTATCAGTTCAATTAATCGTGAGTGAAATAAAAGCTAAAAAAATTTTGAAGTGACATAACTTATAAAATGAAATTTTTATAACAGATAACTGATTTTTTTTCACAGTCTTAGTTTTACTTAAAGAAATCTATACATACTTTACAGCACCCCCCCATAACTTTACATGTCATTAAGAATAACAAGTTGAAAAATATTTTTAGCCCATTAACTTAAAAATATTCTATCAACCATGCTAGAGAAAAATCTGAATTTTTCTATTCATTTTATTTTAAAATGATATGACAAATCTCTACATTTGAAAAGCTGCTAATTGAGAATGCCATCAAAATTTTGAAGTATTTCTGAGTTAGTTTAGGCAGTTAATTTAAATAATGTTAACTCTCAATTTTTAATATTGTCATATTTGTATACTTCTATAAATATTTTAATTTGATTTTTTTTCTAAGTAAAATCTACTTTATAACTAATTTTCTTCTTGTTATTTTGTAATTTTTAAAGGAATCTTCAGACATATTTTAGGCCCTACAAAATGGGATTGGTCCTTTATGCAGAGTGACACTTTTGGGTAGGTACTATGTACCTAGAATCTTGAAAGTGTAAAGTAAAAAATTGTATGGGGAAATTGGGCTTAGTTTCAACTAACTTTTTATTTTACTCTTTTATAGCTCTTGAAAGAAGTCATTGTTGTCCCCCCAACTAGATAATATCACATTTTTGCTCTTTATAAAAAAATGAACAAACAAAACCCCCCCAAAAAACCACAAATATAAAAACAAAATTATTAAAGTACAGATCATTTCAAATAAGTAAAGGAATAGAAATTGGACTTATTAATTTCCAAGTTAAAATGCAATTCAATAATAAAGCTCTGCCAAAATGAGAGAAGTACTTCCCAAGTGATTGTGGCTGGGGGGAGTATGAATGTCCAACTCAATAAGAAAAGAGGGGGCTATATAAGAAACTTTTCTTAAGCTTCATCTTTCAAATCATGTCCACTTTGAGAGTGGGACTGCCACTTCCTATGCAAATTCACAGTGGTACAAATGTAGGAACACACCACGACAGTGACATGAAGCATTTGAGACTAGCTGGGTTACTTTTAAGTGAAGTCAGATTGAAGTCTCTGGTTGCTGTGAAAGTTATATCTAGACAGAATGCTTTTTGTGGATTATTCTGTGGAATTTAGCTAGATGCTGATTCTCATTGCAGGGCTTTTCACAGTAGCTAAAAGTGTTCTGTGCTGGGACTGTCACAAGAATTTCTGCTTTGATCCAGGGCAGCACATTGATGTCCACATTAAGTTATAAATAAAATGTTTAGAAAGTATTATACCTTTTTAAAATTATTGTTGGAATTTATCAACTTCTAAGAACACTAATACATGTTTTTCTATATAGACTTTATTTTAAGGGTAAGTAATTCTCTTTCATGAGCTTGTTAACTTTCCATTTGTCTGAGTTTGGTCAACATGCAATTAAACTGGTAATAGAAGAAGCATCTTAGAAGAACAAGTGGGGCTAAAACATGATAAGAGCAAGAAGAAAGTGAGAGGAAGTAAAGGAGATAGAGGATGTGAAGAAGGAGAAAGATGTAATCCATCACTACAGGCTTTATAGTTTCATAGAAGAAATAGGGATAAAATAATTCCAATGAAAAATCAGTTAATAATACACAAAAAATTACTAACAAAGACACTAGCGAATACTAACAAGTGGATAACATATCCTCTTTGGAAGTCATGTAGATTCTGATTGTTTTCAAAGAGAACTCAATTGACTTGTCAACTAATAGATTACATTTTTTATAATAACAAATAATTGTTTTTTCATATAATTCAGAAAAAGTTTTAAATACTTCAATAAAATTCTCAGATATTGTAGGTTTTCTCGGAGTCTCCAACAGCAACCCAAAATAACTGAGAGTAGATTTGATGCTACATTTATATATTCTGTCAATTAAGTAATAATTACCTATGGGCATATAGACTAGTAAAAGAAAATATTTTCATCTACCTCATTAACTTGTAAATTTTGAATTAAATTTTATTTTTTATTTGCTGAATAAAAAATTATGTTGCACGTATATATATGTATTTGAGTGTGTGTGTGCTACTTTGATCAGTCTTGTACAAATATCTATTATAATTTGATATAGGAAATAGTAAAACTGAGAACCAGCATGTGGCATGGTGGTTAAGGGAGCTGGATCCTACATGGCCAACTGTGCAGTTCGAGTCCTGGACGTGGGACCTGGTGTATGTGCCTGTGTACTCGAAATCCTGATAGGAAGGAGAAATGGAGAAGAAGAATTGTGGCGTGACTCGACCCCATGGGGGTTACTTTCTTCCTCTTTCTCTCTGTCTTTCTCTCTCTAACCCTCTGGAGAAATTAGGAAAAAATATATATATATAACATTTAGAACTTTGGGCAAAATTAAATTTTACTTTTAATCTACATATTTTTTCACAGAAGAAATCATAAAACTATACAATGTTTTAAGAAGAGATATTATATTAAGGCAAAACATATGGTGGAATAAATTGAAATATAAGCTCAAAGAGGAAAAGGAACAATATCCAATTTTCTACAATTGAAGAGCTTGTTTGTATATTTTCTTTTAGTAGCTAATGGTCAGTATAAAATCATTTTGTTATTAAAATTCTGCTGCCTATTGTTAGAAAACAATTTCAGAGTTTCATTTTTATTTATTCATATTACGGTGTACTAAGATTTGCATCATTTGCAACTACTTAAGCTTGTGAGAAAAAAATTTTCAGTCAATCTAAAAATGAGAGGTTGTACTTTGCAAAATAGCACGATGTAACGGACATATTTGAACATCATTGTTCTTAAACATCCTGAAACATCCTAGATGAAGCAAAATTATCTGAAAATTGACTTTTTTTTTAGTTTAGTTGAATAGCTGTGTCACTTTTCTCAAAGTAGTCATCAATGTAAAAAATAACTTTTTAATATGTTGTTGTGATTGGGCTATATTTGGGCTTTAAATGGGCTTTGCTGAATTAAATAATAATTCCTTCACAATTGTCAGTGATGTTCTTTCTTGAGGCTATATTTCTGATGAAGTTCCTTTTGTTCAGAATTAGAAAATCAACACAGAGGGGACATTTAACCTTTTCTATTAAGGGATTTATATACAGTTTAATAGTTATACAGTTTAATACTTACAGACTGTTAACATACACATGTCTATACACACATAAATACTTAAAGAGCTTTGATTTTTAACACTTTAGATACTTATTAGGTATTCTTGCTGTTTTAAATAATTAGTTTCATTAGATATATAACATAAAATAAATTAAACTACAGTAGATAATTGAAACTTACAGTACATAGTATATAGATGTAACCATCTGGACTCAAAATGGGGGGCGGTGAGCAAAATATAGCTTTAACTGATGTTCTGGTCTGAACAGATGTTTCAAAACCCACATGGAGGATATGAATCTCTTAAAATAACACAACATTTCCAGGAGCGGCATTAGAATTATCAACAAACTGCTGTTCACTAAACCTAAGGAAAGTGCAAATATAGATAGGATTTCAGAATGGCTTCAGTCAGGGGAGGGGGACATAATACACTATTTAAAATATTGTCTCTTATATGAAGGGTACCCAAGAAATACATGTAAATGCAGCTATACTCACAAGTATGTTAACAGATTTCAAAATCCTGAAAGGAAGGCAGAAGGAGAGGTATGCAAATGTGTGTTTGTGTGTGCCCATGTGAGTGCAATCCTGTGTTTTAGCAGTTTTAAAACAAAGACATGCTACACAGCTAAAGCCTTCCCTGTCAATAATTCCGACACTCTTTCTCTCAGTTGAAATCTAAGAATAACATTCCCGCTCTTCAGACAGATTCCATTTCTGCCTTGCGCATGAACAGCTCGGTGATCCTGTCGTTTAGATGAGATCCTGCATCCTGCACTCTAACCTGCATGGAACTCCCTCTTACTACCAGTGTAACTGAAAAGCAAATCGCCTTGTTTTGGAGTGTGACTCCAAATTATTTTAAAGAGAAAATTGCAAGGAAACAAGATAAATTAAAGATAGATAAAAACAATCATGAATAAAGACTTGTGTTTGTTTTGCATAAAGGAGTGACTATTTACATACTCTCTGAATACTTTGTTTTGTGCTACAGATATAAAGTTAAAAAAGAAAAAAAAATTCTCACCTAGGTAAGCCCTATGGTTTAATGGTTAAAGGAGCTGGATTAAAAATGGCTGACTGCAGTTGGAATCCCTGCCTCAGTGACTTGAAAACACTTGGGCACATGGGCATGCATGACTCAGATCCTGACAAGATGGAGGAATGGAGGAAAAGGGATTGCTGTGTGACCACCCTTCACTGGGGTGTGCTCTCTCTATTTTTCTTTCTCTGTTTTTCAGTCTTTCTCTAGTAAATGCATGCACCCACTGGTAAAGAAAAAATATTCTTCTCTTGAGTGATAGATTTTGGCCTGGGGACATAAAATTGAACATGTGAGCAGGGTACGACTCTAGGATAATAGGATTAAAGGCAATGTGTGGCGAAGCCTGGGAAGTTCGCTCTCAGACTAAGCAGGCTGAGAAGGGAGTAGGTCTTGGATGACAAATCAGAATCCTTATTTTTTGTTTACTTGTAGGTTTTGAAGAGGGTACATGTATGCACCAGAGAGAGAGAGAGACAGAGAAAGAGAGAGAGGAGAAAGCAACCCCCATGGGAATGGCCACATCTCAATTTCTTCATTTCTCCTTCCTTTTTGGGATTTTGGGCATGCATGCACATGTGCCCAGAATGTTTTTCAAGCTGCTGAGTCTAGAATTTAATCCATGCAGTTGACCATGTGAGATGTAGTCTGCTTAACCACCAGTCCAAAGAGCTGGCCCAGAATTCCCATTTAAAAGAAGAAAAGGAAGAAGAAGAAGAAAGAAGAAGAAAGAAGAAGGAGGAGGAGGAGGAGGAGGAGGAGGAAGAGGAGGAAAGAAGGAAAGTAGAAAAGAAAAGAAGAAAAGAAGAAGGAGAAAAGGCATGGAAATCTAGAGGAAAGAAAATATAGCAGAAAGCAGAGGCTAGAAATGTTGGCAGCTATGATTCGGTAGTCTCGTATAAAAACCTATTCACAGCTAGATGTAGAGGCAATTAACAGAGTATTTCAGTTAGAATTCAAATTACTCATAAAGTTAGCCACCCCCGCCTGACCCACAGCTTTAAACCTGACCTAGTTTGAGCCCCATGCCACCAAAAATACATAAGTAACATACTTTCTTCTGCACATTCCTGGCCCAATACTACTAGTACTAATAATACTTTTCAATACCGAAGTAGAAATGGTCATTCTCTTCACAAAAATGTATGAATTTAACAACCCTGATCCCTACGAACCAGACTGTCTTATGTAAAAATCCATCTAATGAATTATATAAAAGTTTCAAGAGGCATTTCATTCCACCACTGGCTGCCTTTCCACCTTGATTTCAGCCCCTTGAGGAGTAGTCTCTGATGTCTGTTTTGGGCACCGATGCTTGGGCTGATCCTGCTGTGCCCATCAGCATTGCCTCTTCTTGGCTGTCATGACTTGAGCACTCAGCTGGCATAAAACCTTTTTTAAACACAGATAAATAAGACTCCCCAAGTACATTTAGCTCAGCTTCCTAAATGTTTAGGGGTATGATTCTTTAATACCGGGCATCAGATTCAAACCACGAGCCAGAGAGCATAGACTCTCCCTATGGACCCTTGTTTAATTAAATTCACTAGCTTTCTGGTAGGAAAAGTCATCTGAAGCACAATTTTAGCAATTTACCTGAAGTCTCTAAAGGGGAAACAAAAGTGGCTATGTTTTGACTCAAAGCAGGTAGTAATCTCCTAAAACACTGATAATCCCTCCAACTCCAATCTCTGGTCCCTTGGAAATTCTGTTAGATGCATGGTTTAGTGGTTTGCATGAAGGCAGGATTCTTCTGAATATGAAGATGATTGGAAGTAAATAGTGATTTTACACTGAACGTATAAAGAATTTCCAAAGGTAGGTATTTCTCCTTATATAAAAGTTAGAGGAAGTTGAAGTCAGAGTCTCATTTTATACCTAAGATATTAAAATGTGGATATGTTAGTCTGGGGTAAAAAAGAGAAGATAAAATAAAATATCAAGCAAAGAATTCATACACTTGGAAATATATACTAGAATATTTTCAAAACTTTCTAAAGATATGAACAATGACACAGCAATATCTGTCTTTATCAGAAAAAAAACCAGAAATCAATGTAATAAGTAGCATTCGTTTAAAAACAACTCCTAATTTACTTCCAATAATTTTAATATTCTTGTTTCCTTTATGCTTATCATAGGGTGCTATTCCTAGTGCCTATAACTAAGAATAAATTAGAGAGCTTTTTCCCAAATTAGGAAGTACATCTTATTCATTCTTAATAGCTACATAAAGTCAAGGTGGATCAAATTGCACAGCTTATTGCTTATTTGATAATTTTATATTAACTTCCCTTATTTGTAGGCAGCTTAGAAGTAGAGGCACATAGTAAAATGGTAGATAACTGAACAAGTGAAATGACCATACAGCTATTTCTCTCTCTCTTTCTTTTTAAGAGAGATTTCTGCTATAGTGTCATGTACTTGCCAGACAGAGAGAGACAGAGTGACAAAAATCAAGAAATCACCCCCAAGAGGGGGATGACCATGCTGCAATCCCTTCTCCTCCATTCTCCTCTCTAGATCTTGGGCAAACATGCACATGCATGAGTTTCAAGTCACCAGATCCAGGACTCAAACCATGATCACCTTCGTGGGAATCTAGAGACGTAACCAGTACGCCATCTGCTGGTTCCAACCATACAGTTATTTCTTATAATTAAAGGTAACCTTTTATCTAATATCAGGTGCTTAAAAATAAAGAAGGGAATACTTTTATAAAGAATGATTTTGAGTAACACTTTGCTTCTACCGGTGTAAATTTGATTTAATTTAAAGTTACAAAAAAATACAAAATTTTCCTTTTTCTTTTAAGAAGAAATCTTACCATTATACCTACATTTATAGATTAAAGAAATAAACTAAAATAAATACGGTCTCCACAGTGTTTAGATACAATCTAAGCTCAGTATTTCATTGTCTGGCCAAATATTTGTAGTGCAGATCAGAATATAGACTTGGGGATACTTCTTTAAATAAATAACTGGTTATCTAAATCTCTGAGGCCTGCAAAATTAAATTTGGAATTTCCCAGAAACAGGCAGCAGAGCTTCTTCCAAGAGTCTGGATGTATCTGTTCTGGGCCCATAAATCCCATGAGCCTCACTCTCAGGGTTGTGAATGTCACAGTCATTCTCCCTCCCTCATTAACATTGGACACTGCCAAGTGACTGTACTCTGCTCTGGGCCATGAGAGATCAGAAATAAGGTTTTATTGCATAGGACAAAGACCTCTCTGGCATGTGTCAGTCTCAGTCACTTATACGAAACACTTTCAGCTCTTATGGTTTCTTTTACATTTATTACTGATGTACAAGTTTCTAATGCTCATCTTTTAAACATACGACACTGAGTTAAAACTACTCCAGATCATTATTTTTCCCCTTGCTCATTTCTAATGCTATTTCTTAGAGGCTGTGAACTTCAAGACTCTATGGGAGACCTGGGGCTTTTCCTTGGAAGATCCGCTCCTTTGACATCTAAATTATAACATGAATATGCTTTTGAGAACTTGTATTTAGGGCTGGTCCCTTTCAATTCAGTTATACATGTAATAGAATCTTAATAAATATATGTTAAGCGAACATGTGATTAATTAATTTATTACTCTTCCATGTGTAAAGTCAGAAATGGTGAGAATCAATCTGTGAGAATAAGCAATTTTTAATATACTCTTCTAATTTCCTGGAGAGATTTTTTTGCTATAGGGTACATGTACTCCCTGGATAGGCAGAGAGAGACAGAGAGAGAAAAAGTGAGAGATCACACCTCCCAGGGGGAATAGCTATGTTACAATCCCTTCTCCTCCATTCTCCTCTTAGGATTTTATGCATGCATTCACAAGGCTTAACTGTTACACTCTGAGGCCATCCACTGGCTTTTGGTCTGTTTTATTTAGTTAAAATATATATATATAATTCATAGATATATGTAAATATTATATATTATGTATTTTACTTTATAGTAAAATATATATTTGTTTTATTTAATAAAATATATATGAAATATATATACACATAATATATGTAAATATATTATGTAAATATATATTATGTGTGTACATATATATGTGTGTGTGTATATATATATATATATGTGTGTGTGTGTATATATATATATATATATATATATATATATATGAAGAATGAAAGAAAACTATTCTTATCTTTAAAAAAATAGTAATTTTATCCAGTAACATCTTCTGAAAAAGGGGACATATGTATTTCTAGTTCATTATTAAACATAATTAAATCCAGCAACATAATTAACAGTTTCCCCATCGTAATTCTCTATTTGATGTACATAGAGATATTGTACACTATATATTGCTCAGTGTAGCCAGTGCTCCAATACCCAGTTCAGTAGCTATTCAGTTCCCTGCACAGAAAGCATTGGCTTAGATGTTGGACACTGTGGAGTACTGTGTGAAAGCAAATAACACCTTGACATGCTTACTTATTTCTTTTTAGGAAAGCACTGTTATACATCTAATATTGCTCTATCACCATCAGAGCTTCTGTGCCTCAAAGCGTAGTTTGCCTCAGGTCACCAGCAAGCAAGCAGCAAAGCATAAGAATTAGATTACTTCCCCTGAAACAACCACCGTTAGACCTACCCAGTGAGATAGGACAATGAAAGAGATTTATATTTTAATAGGAGTCAACAATGAGATTGGAGGTGGACTGCGAGATTTTCATGGGCAGAAATAATTAGGAATGACATAGTTGGCATTCTATCATAGGAATAATCTGCAATGATGTGCTAGGCTGCTATTAGAATAACCATTTCTATCTATGCAAAGTGTACTTTGGTAAAAACAATCTCACTGATATTATCATTTGGTAGATCTTTAGCAAATGACATGGGAATCCCACCAGTGAGTTACACATACCAGACTTTTAGGACAGAGAGAAAGAATAAACTTGGTGTTTGTGCTGAAAATATTTGTGATTGTGCCAGGAGTCAGTTATAAATCATTTGCATAATATATAAATCTCACATGTTTTTCTTACCAATAGATGGACCAAACCAGCATGTTGATTATTTGTACAATACTGGTATTTGTTTACACAATGTTTGTTATTTCTTCCAGTATTGAGTGAGGAGGTGCCATTAAAGAGGGTTGTCCAGGGACCAGCAGTTAGCATAATGGCTATGTCGCTGGACTCTCATGTAGGCGACCGCAGTTCGAGTCCCGGACCTGGTGGCTTAAACTCATGCCAGGCGCATGTGCGTGTGTGCCCAAGATCCCGAGAGGAGAATGGAGGAGAAGGGATTGCGACATGGCCATCCCCCTGGCGGGTGATTTCTCGCTTTCTATCTCTCTGTCTGTCTGGCAAGCGCATATGCCCTATAGCAAAAAAAAAAAAAAAAAAAAAAAAAAAAAAAAAAAAAAAAAAAAAAAAAAAAAAAAAGAAAGAAAGAAAGAAAGAAAGAAAGAAAGAGGGCTGTCCAAGTACACAGAGGCTGAATCAAGTGACTGCAGAGACCTGCTTGCATGGGACCCAAGAACTTCCACAGGAAGCCTCTGCACATATAATTGCTTGGTCCTTTTCTAGTGTCATGTTGGGTCCTGGGCCTTGAGACTAGAATAACAGACAGAAACTTCAATAGTTCTCCTTCTGTTCCTTCCACTGTCTCCTCTAACCACACACACCATGTACTGTATGGGCAGATGCAGACATCATGTTAATAAAAAATGCACTTAAACATTTGATCAAGAAGTGGAGATGACACTTGGAGCCCCATCACCATCCCCAAAGTGGTCATCTTCTCATTTCAACAAGATCCTGTGATGAGAGAAGAAAGGCTCAAGGGGACAGAGAAGCTGTGCTCATCCACTGATGAACCTCTCTGCCAGAGATGTAGGATTGCCCCCGACGCTTACCACCTAAGAAATGATCCAAACTCGAAAACACAATGGGCAATGTCAACAGAAAAACTTCAAGATTCCATAGATTATTTAAATCAACAAGTTCCTTAGGAATTCAGGCTACTTCCTGATCTTTATTTTGGACTCATCTTCTTGCAAAGTTCATTCAAAATAACCCTCCCCAATACAGCTGTCTCTTGGAGTTCCTCGGTCATTGTCAGAATTAGCTACCTTAATATGGAATTAGCACAATATCTGCTTGAACATGTACTTACAGAAAATGACAGATATTGGGACCATCAGTTAGCATAATGGCTAAGTCGCTGGACTCCCATGTAGTCAACCGTGGTTCAAGTCCTGGATCCGTGGCTTAAACTCATGCCAGGCACATGTGCATGCATGCCCAAGACCCCAAGAGGAGAATGGAGGAGAAGGGATTATGGCATGGCCATTCCCCCTGGGGGTAATTTCTCTCTTTCTGTCTCTGTCTTTCTGGAGAGCGCACATGTCCTGTAGCAAAACCTCTCAGAAAAAAAAAAAAAAAAAAAAAAAAAAAAAAAAGACAAATACTTATGTGAATACAATAAAGAACACAGTATTTATAGCATCTAACACCTTCCCCTGAGGAGTGTGAATTTAATTGTAAAATGTTCCCTATTTCAGTAATGTAGTATATGCTTGCTAAAAATGAACAGAGGGGAAAGTCAGTTAATATCTATCTAAAAAAGTAAATAGTAACTATATATGCAAAGCCTTAAGCTGCACAAAACAAAAATGATTGGGGCTGGAACTCTTAATCTACAGATGTTTCATCCAAAAGTCCTTATTGAGTAACTGGAAGACTGATAGAAGAACTGTAGGCCAATATATGATCTGCTTTCCTGAAGCCTATTCTCTTAAAATAATTGAAAATACTAATTTAAATGAAATGATATATACATAGATCAAATATATATTCACTTTCTATTTTCTTCACAGTAGTATCTTGTTAGGCAATTTAAAGTTACTTCTTCTTGGAGTATCTTTAAAATATATGTATAACCACCTGCTGGCCCAGTGGTTAAGGTGCTGGATTCCCACATGATTGACTGTGGTTCTCATCCTAGATCTGGTAGCTTGCTTTCTCACTCTCCCTTTCTCTCTTGTCAAACTGAAGAATAAGAATAATATTCTGCTTCCACCACATGAACCCATCTTGCTCTAGTGAGAATCAGTGACCATCCTTCCTGTGACTGACATCCACCCTCTATTGCTGTTAATGTTCCGACACTTCCATTCTCAACTAGTTTGCTTGGTGTCTCTATGTCTGTTTTGTGTTTCAGCCTCACAATGGCTCTTGGCATATGCCAGAGCAAGTTATCTTCATGTCAAAAATCTGAATGAATTAGTTGAAGCTATTTTCAGCTGACCTCTTTTCCATATTTATCCCAACAATTCCACTTTTCCTGTATTAATTCATATACACACCTTTTAGCTGATTAGAAAGACTATCATGTTGGCTGTCAATTTAATGAATTGAGTCCTAATAACCATGAAAGGCTTAACATTTGAAAAATTAAGATAGATTCAATAATCAAGGTCTAAACTGGACCAAACTGTGTTTGCCTACTGGCTAATATTAATATTAAGGTTTGAGTAAAACTAATTAATGTGAAAGAGAAAGTTGAAATAGTACATATGAAAACCAAGTTACTGCAAACATCTCAAGTCAAATATATCCTGGGCAAATATTTCTGCATTAGCCATTTCTTACTACAGTAATCATGAAATTGTGAAGCTGTTCCCTACAGATGACAAAATCTACTGAAATACTGCCTATCACCCATGTAAATATTTTGCTTATGGAAAAAATTCTACATATAATAAAACATTCACACTTTTCTGCAGAATCCTTCCTAAAGCATCTAAGCTTACAATTCTAAGTTTTTATTTCTATTATAGATGAGTCCAGAGAATGTATTATTGATACTCAACTTAATGGAGCAAAATGACAAGCACAGAACAATGGTTTCTCTCAACATTATTATTGAAGGAGGAACAAGCTGAGGATAGTTAGTTCAGACTAATCCTCCTGGGCAAACCCTGTAGAACCTTTTCAGGAAGACACTGCTATTTTAAAAAAAGCAATAGGAGTTTTCCTCTGTATTTAGACATTACTTTAACCACCATCTGTTAACAGTCTGTTAAAATTCCATCCAAGTGATTGACATATTTGCCAAAATTATTGGGTTTCTCAACTTCATGGGAGGCCCTGACTGAGAGAATATGTGGGTATCTTTTTTATAAAGCCTTTTAAAAAGTCTCAGCCTCAAGACTGGAAAATGTCGTATATCCTAGAAATACAAGGTGTCCTTGCCAAGTAGTGAAATTTCCTGACTGCATTCTCCTTCTCACCTGGAAGACAATGGAAAGCCCAGGTAGCAAGTATCAGAGATGTGCAGTCCTGCAGTGAGCCTACCTGTGACCTAATTATTAGGTTTCTGTTCCTAAATCTGAGTCATTTTATTTCTGGTTCTCAAATGATGGCCTGCATTTTATTCATCAGGTTTATCTTGATTCCTGCTATACAGTGTTTCTTAAACCTTAGCATCTCTAGGATTGCTGTCATCCCTATCCCAGTCCCAAGAGATACAAACTGTGTTTTGACATTGCACACCTTTTATTAAATAGAATGAAAAGAAGATATAGCTTCTTGTCATGCTGGTCTATCCCATTTCTGTCTAGGTTTTGAAACTCTTGACATGGTGGTGAAGGTGGGCCACATTAGAGAGGCCATCATGGCTGCTCAATGTGAGGGACACAATCCATGGGATGATTGATGCAGGCTGCCCCCAGAATGTGGGCTCTACCCCAGAGCTTATAGTGCCAACAGGTTAAATGCAGGTCTTACGTGAGTGTGTGCATAAAACGGACTGTACTAGACAGCATCAACTATCTGATCAGCTAAGCATATGCCAGGTAGATGGGTCTAATTTAAAGAAGGAGGACAAAGAAGTGCATGATAGCATTCTAGACACAGTATTGGTCAACTAACTTGAGAAAGACAGGCATTCAATTTTATCCAACATATTTCTTGAGTTTTTATTAGGGTTAAGACACGACAGGGTTATTGGGGAAAAGGGGTTGAAGTAGGGACACTGCCATTAGATGATCTTATCATACAATGGTGGTGGCACAGGGGTTAAAACAAAATCAAATGCACAGTTAGCAATTTGAGGATCTGGATGGTGTATGTGATAAGAATGGAGTGCGCTGGAGAAATGGAGAATCACTGGTATTCTTTCTCCCAGGCCAATATATAGGCACACACGGTATTCTACACTTGAATTACTAGGTATATTCATTATTCAGTGATACGATTAACTTAACTAGTATTGATAACTATCTGTATGCTCTTATCTTGAACAGGGCACACAAACTCTCTGATCTCTTAACTCCTCTGAATGACGATGCTAAAATTGATGAGCCTTATGTTCTCTTATAACATTATGATTTTAAGATTCTAAGGTATTCTGAGTAATAACAAAAGAAATCAAACTAATTATCCTTGATCTAATTATGGTGTAATTAGGAGGCAGATGATGTGAGAGTGATAATGGGCCCTGATGATTTCCCTACCTGCTGGCTCTCGCCAGTGCAACTTGCTCTCCAGAATGAATTTCGAGTTTGGATTAACACAGTGATTGCAAGCCATTGTTATTCTGTACCCTATGGTCTGCTAAATGTTATTCAATTAATCACATGAAATGCTGACTCATCCATTGCCAAAGTCTTCATTCAGAAGAAAAAAGTCCATTCGAGTCTGATTGACTAAAATTCTTAATAAAACGAGTATCTGGGTCTCTCCTGTGTTTTTTATTTTTGTTTTTTGGTTTGTTTGTTTTCTTGGAGAAGTTTTTGCTCTAGGGTGCTTATGCTCACCAGAAAGACAGAGAGAGACGGAGAGACAAAAAGCAAGAAATCACCCCCAGGGGGGATGGCCATGCCACAGTCCCTTCTCCTCCGTTCTCCTCTCAGGATCTTGGGCACACATACACACGTGCCTGGTATGAGTTTAAGCCACTGGGTCCGGGACTTGAACCGCAATCAACTACATGGGAGTCCAGTGACATAGCTATTACACCAACTGCTGGTCCCTATGGCTCTCCTTTTAAAAATAGAACATGAAGGACATTTTGCTTACTTCAGTTATCAACAAATTTTATTTCATTTGCTGAAGATGGTAAATATACGTTCACTTAGCATCTGTATATTTATGTACTTTAATCATGACAATTTTGAACAATCAAGGTGTAACAGGATGCCACCTGAAAAAGTAATTCTGGGGAAAAAAAGAAATATATTTTCCCTTTCTGAGAATCAAATTTACTCAAGGCTCTGGATAAGACATAATTTTTAATAATTAAAAATGTGTATCAGGATCAGCAGTTGGCATAATGGCTACGTCACTGGACTCCCAAGTAGTCGACTGCAGTTCGAGTCCTGGACCCTGTGGCTTCAACTCACACTGGGTGCGTGTGCGTGCATGCCCGAGATCCCAAGAGAAGAATGGAGGAGAAGGGATTACAGTATGGCCATCCCCCCCTAGGGGGTCATTTCTTGCTTTATGTCTCTCTGTCTGTCTTTCTGGCGAGCGCACCCACCCTATAGCAAAAACCTCTCAAAAAAAAAAGAAAAAAAAAGTTATATGTAGACTAAGATGCAGATTTGCTGGAAATACAACAATAAAACAGGAGACTCCAGAAATGACCTCTTCTTACTAATTACAGAGACCCCTTTTCAGATCCCCACAAGATACCTGTTCAATTTTTGTCAGTAAAGTCATTGGTTTGCTCATTTTATCAGCCTAAGAAAAGGTCTGAGGCACCTTTAGTGAAGGGAGAGATGTTCATTTGAGCCCAGGGTTTAGGATGATTCATCAGATGTTGCAGATTCTACCTGGAATGTGTGCCCTGAAATCCACAGAGAGTGGCAGTTTATATAACAAAAAGGACAAGGAGAAGGTAGGTTACAAACTATAAAAAAATTTCGGATCAGTCCATTTAAAATAGCATAGACAACTCACTGATTATACATTCTTCTTTACATTATGGACTCCAGCACATTATGGAGAGGAAAGGGTGGGGGTTGCATTATAACCATTTGCAGCATCAGTGTGTTTACTATAAACTGAAGCCTGCCTTTTGGGCAATAACCCTGATGGATGTGGGCATAATCAAAGCCTCAAGCTCATGCCTCTTGGGGTTTTAATAGACCTCAAGTTCCATGAACCTCTCTGAATTGCTTTTCTTTCTCAACTAGAAACAGTAGTTGGATGTGTCATCTCAACATACACCTTTTACTCTAAGATTCCAGTTATCCCCTATGGGCTATCAGCCAGAGAATCCTCTCTAGTCTTGGTGTTCCTGATGCCCAGTGCAACACATGTTAGAGCACCAGCTGTCTGCTGCATTGAGTATTTCCAGCTATGGATTTTGAGGAACAATGATAGGGCAACATTGTCAGGTAGAGTAAAATCGTTCCAGAATCTCTTCAATAAAATCTCCTAGGCAGGGACCAGCAAGTGGCATAGTAATAGAGGCACTGGACTCCAACATGGCCGACTGTCGTTTGAGTCCTAAACACGGCGCCTTGACACTCACACTGGGCGTGTGTGCATGCATGCCCTAGATCTCAAGAGAATGGAGAAGGCCATCCCCTCAGGGAGATGATTTCTCACTTTCTCTCTCTCTGGCTCTCTGACTCTCTGGCAAGCACACACACACTATTGCAAAAATCTCTTCTGAAAAAAAAAAATCACCTAAGCTATATTCTTCTCTGTTTCTGATAAAACATGCTCTCAAAGATAAATTGTTTTCCTGTAATATCAACTGATATTCTGTATTTGATAGAAAGTCCTACACAGACTAGGTCTGTATAGATATAGGAAAATATACCCACTAGAAGGAAATAAATAAATTTCAAATGAGAATAAGTTATATTCTACCTTCTCAAGTAAAGACTATCCATGCTCTTTTCCATGGTCATTAATTGAATTTTTAGCTTTTTTTTAATGTGCCACAAGAAGTATACTGATTTTTATTTGTTCCAAACTTATAAAAAGTAATGCCCCCACACCCTATAATGATAAAGCTGTCTCAGAATATACATTCCTAGGGTTGGAATTATAAATACAACATTAGGGACCACATGACTTGTCACTACACTGAATACAACCCCAGTGAAGGAAACCATAAATTTTTCTCTTCCCAGGTTGTAAGAAAAAAAGAAATCTAGTTAAATAATAAATGTCCAGAGCCACTGTAAATGTCTAAATGTCTAGATCAATCTTTTTTTTTTTTTCACCACGTGGGTATTGAAAAATTCATGTGCATGGCAGACCCTATGTGACTTGATCTTTTAAAATGCAATTTCCTTTATTGGTAAACTAGCATGTCCTCTATCAAATATAGATGTGTCCATCCTCAGTATAAAGCTTTTATCATGTAGCTCTTATTTATAGTGCTGTTTTAAATTTTTAAATAAAAGTATACGCTGGTCTAGCTTATGTTCTGGTTAAAGTCATAGTCTAAGCTAGTATATTTATCTAAATTAAAGGGATTTGATGTCACTGAGATATATGGAAAAGAGACAGCCACAAACCACATCTCAGAGAAAGCAAATACATTGACTGCCTGTGCTTAACATTCACAGAAAGATGACTAGGTTTTAGTAGACCATGTCACTTTTTT
The DNA here is from genome assembly GCA_026018925.1 of Tupaia tana. Classification (NCBI taxonomy): domain Eukaryota; kingdom Metazoa; phylum Chordata; class Mammalia; order Scandentia; family Tupaiidae; genus Tupaia; species Tupaia tana. The sequence continues at coordinate 36,220,601 of JAKSZU010000016.1, forward strand.
GGTCCAAAGCAGGATAAAGAATTCAGTTGGTCAAACACTCAGATATTGATGCCAGTTTAAAGAACCCTGGGTGTTTATGAGCTGTGGTAAAGTTGCCTCATTTTTATGGAATTTTTGAAATGACCCCAAGTAAATCTTCTGGCTATAGGTATTATTTATCCACACCTAGATGGAATAATAATAAACCAAACAGATTGGTGAGTTAGAAAGAATAAAGATTTTCTTATATTTGTTACTCTTCTGATTATCAGAAGATTAATCATCAGAAAACAATTTAAAATTATTTCACGTGGGACCAGTAGTTGACATGATGGCTATGTTGCTGGACTCCCTTGTAGTTGAGCACGGCTCGAGTCCTGGACCCAGTGGCATTTGTGCGTGTGTGCTCAAGATCCCGAGAGGAGAATGGAGGAGAAGGGATTGCAGCATGGCCATCCCCCCAGGGGGTGATTTCTTACTTTCTGTCTTTTTGTCTCTCTCTGTCTTTCTGGCGAGCACACGCGCTCCATAACAAAAACGTCTAAAAAAAACTTTCACGTAATAGATGTATTTATGAAAGTACTCAAAAGTTTCTGGACAGATGGAATTAAAATATGATTTCATTTCGGTGTCAAAAAAATTCAAACTCGGGACCAGCAGTTAGCGTAATGTCTATGTCGCTGGACTATGTAGTTGACCGCCGTTCGCGTCCCCAACCCGGTGGCTTAAAACTTATGCTGGGCGCGTGTGTGTGCGTGCCCAAGATCCTGAGAGGAGAATGGAGGAGAAGGGATTGCGGCGTGGCCATACCCCCTGGGGGTGATTTCTCACTTTCTGTCTCTCTGTCTCTCTCTGTCTGTCTGGCGAGCGCACGCGCCCTATAGTGAAAACCTCTCCAAAAAAAAAAAAAAATTCAAACTCTATTTGTAGTGTTTGTTTTCATGTATGCATTTTGCCTGACCTTGTTGAAGGTCCCCTCATAGATATTGGAAAATGTGAAAAAATGAGTAGATAAGTTTGTGTCAGTGGGCCTGTCTCTAATTGCCAACTATTTGAAAATAATCTTTCCATTGTTTCCACTGCCTTTTGCTTATTCACCAGCAGGATTTCGGGGAATGGAAGTTAGCGTAATTCAGTGACCTTTGCAGACCTCGTCTCCTTTAAGAACCTGCCTTGTCTGAGGAGTGTCTGCAGATAGGCACTTTCAATGCCCAGCGCTCAAACATGGCCTCAGCAGTCTGGCATCCGGTCTCTTTCACTGCGATAGTACCTTTTTATCGGTTCTGCTTTCCTTTGCGCCTTTGTGCTCTGGATAGTTGCTTTCTCCTGATCTTTAATCTCTGCCTTCAGACTTTGGCTTCACACTTGGTTGTTGCTTCCATCATCGGTCTCTGTCACTTGGAGGTCTTGGACACTCTCCTAGGTTACAGCCCATGACGTCAGTGGTTCTTGAAACACCCTCAAGCTTCGACTCCTTGTGCCACCTCTCAGAACGCAGGTTCCAGTGGTAAGGATTCATGCTGGCTCTCACGGAGGGGGAGAGACTTTGCACACAACCACGCAAGTACATCAAGTGGTTTTCCAAAAGAAAGTCTGTTGTAAAAGGAGACAACGTTTGTTCCTGGGAGATTTGTGATAGCAAGCTCTTGGCTATATATCTTGGGACAGAAGGAGATACACTAGCAATTTACATTTTAGTTGTCAAGTTTTCTTTTTCAATCAGCAACTCATGTTGAAATTACCCTTATCTACTTTTGAATCTATGAATAAACACGTAGCCAAAGATGGAGTACCCCCACTGAGAGTTCCCTAAAAGAAGTTAGTGCCAGGCAGATGAAGGGATCTGACCAAAATAAAATCGAATGAGAACTGAAGCATAAAGGTTTTTAATGATTATTCCTAGAAATAAATGTGCTTTTTTGAAAGGGTTGCTGAAAAATCAAAAGGAATTTCAAAAGTTTTCTAGCCAAGTTTGTTTTTGAAACAGTTTCAGAAACAAAAACCAAAGAAACACCTGAGACTGTTTGGCAAAATTATCAGTCTCCTGCTTCTGTATTAAATCTTTTCCTTGTGCTTTTATCAACTCCTGATTATTCAACTCTTTTTATTTCTGAACCACATTTAAGTTTAGAAAGTGGCTTCCCACATTTTTCTCCGTTCGATGCTTTTTAGTTATCTCCTTTTAAGAGGGAAGCATCTAAAACTTAGACGGTGAGAGTTCTTCAAACAGCGGCAAGTGAAGCAGCATTTAAAAATTCTGATTTTTTAACCTTGTACTCTTTTCTGTATTTTTTATTTGTATGCATTTATTCTTATTTCTGCAAGAGGTATATGTACTCATCTGAGAGACACAGAAAGAGAGGGAAAGTGAGAGACCACCCCATGTGGGGAATGGTCACTCCACATTCCTCCTCCATTTCTCTCTCCTGTTGAGGTTGTTGGCATGCACATACACATACCCAGCGTGGTTTTCAGGCTGCAAGATCTGGGACTTGAACTGCACAGTAGAGCTTATGAGATCCAGCACCTTAACCACCATGCAACTGACTAGTCCTCTGGTACTTTTAAAGTACGCCTTTCTGGAACTTCACTGAATTTTTAAACAAACAAACAAACAAACAAACTTGTATTTCTTCCCATCTTAATTCCCGCTGTTTTGGGATACATCAGAATGTTATAGTTATGCAAGAAATAAAGTTTAACACTTGCTTGTGGATCTGTAAACATTGAATGGAGCTTCCACTGTCTCTTTTTCTCCATCTATACTGTATTTATATCATATATATCATATGCATTAGGTATATATGTATATCTGAACACAGATATATTATCATACAGGTAACACACACATGCACGTGTGCATGCATGCACACACACATACACACACACACACACACACACACAAATTTTGAATCCCACGTGACTGATACCATCTGGAGCCCGGTGACTCTTTCTGTGAGGATTATCTGTGCTGTGAAAGGTTTTCAGAAACAACCCTGGCCTCCACTTGCTTGGTGCCAGGAGCTTCCCCTTTCCCAATTCCAACAATCAAAAATGTCACTAAACATTGCCAAATACCTCCAGAAAGAATAAAATCTTCCTGATTGATTAAGAACTACTCATACAAATACATATTTTCCCAATATGTGTACGTAAAGTGTAAAATTTCTTTTATCCTAATAATAGTGAAACTTTATTTCATTTCTGTCACTGAATTATCTCTTGAGCAATAAAAAGAAACAGATTTAAAACAATTTCTCTCACCCTATTTTTACAGACCACATCTCACTTCAGTAACCCTAGTCAAACTGCCTGGCATTGTGATGGGATCCTCACAATTCTGAAATCCTGGTTTGATCCATATTTCAAGAAGATGAAGAGTTCTAAATATAAAAAAGAAATATTGTTCTACATTTTATCTTCTGATTTCTTTTCAACTATTTTTGCACATTAGACAAGTAAACATGACTGCCTTGTGACTGTTTATTAATGTACCATTTCACTTGATCCTGAGATCATAACAGAAAACATTGATTACATCAAAACACTTGTGACTAATTTTGAAACTATTATCACAAAGCACACATGATTTCTGAGCCATGCAGTTAGCCAGCCTGGGGGTTCACAGTATTGAGCAAGTGAACCCCAGTGTCGTGGGCACTAACAGATATGCCCCAGCAAAGGGGCAGCCCATTCACCGGTTAGGTAAGACTACCCCGTGCAGATCTTAACTCTTCCCGGGGAACTCTGCAGACACCAACTCCCATTTTATAGCCTTCCCTGCAGCTTAGATGCTGCCTAAGTAGAGAGTCCCCAGAAAGTTAGTCAATCAATTGGATAATCTCACTGAATAATTCTTCACCCCTCATATCTATTGAGGTGGTAGAAAAATGACCACATTCAGGTCCTGACATGAAGAATCTCACAGTCTAGTGGGCTTTTGACTTTTTTTTCCCATCAAATTACCCTAAAGTCAAAGTTTCATTTCAACTATAAGTAGGTATTTTTCAAGTGGCTGTGAATTTTAAGGCTGCTGAATGAAACTGAAGTTTATGACATGAACACAAAACAACTGAACAAAACATCTTAGGTTGTTTATCAAGAATGCCACTGAGCTCAAAAGCTCTGAGCAGTAACATTTGCCAAGAGTGAAGTGGGAAAAAAAAAATGTTTACTCTGAAAATAGGCAGGCTATTGATAACAAAATAAAGTTCAAGAAGATGAAATGTCTGTTATCCAACAGGGGCGAAATGTCATTCTTCCTGCTGATGGTGTTGGTACCAACAGAGCAGGAGAAGGTCCTAAAGGTAGAGTATCCTTGGAGAACCCAAGGAACAAGGAGACCCATGTGTTTAGAGCAAAGGGAGCTGAGAGGTCAAGGCCAGTGGGGGGGCTTTTGAGCATCACAGCTTTTTCTCTTAGAGATACTAGACTCACCACACACTCTTATGTCTTCAGCAGCTAAGTTGACAATATGAGTGAATATGAGAAAAATCAAACATACTTGAATCTATATACCGTTTTACCAGATAGAATAAATATATAAGGAGTCTTTAAAAAGTTCATGAAATACAAACATCACTAAAAAACTATGCATGGATTTTTTTTGCGTCAAAATAAACGTGATTTTCAATTCCATTTTTTCAAGACCTTTTTGGAATCCCCTTATACATCCATAAAACTATTTTTATCGTAGCAATATGCACATGGCTACTTGATGTTTCGTGGTGACTCACGTGGGACTTTGAGGTTGGACAGCAGTCCTGGTTCTTGAGGGGAGCTGACTCTTTCCACAAGGCAGCCATCACCTTGCTCAAGAGCTGGAGGCCAGAGAAAAAGATAGACTTGATATAAAGCATCTTTTGAGTTTCTTCTCATTTACTAACCTTTTTTTATGAGCATACAACTCACATGAGCATTGACAAAGCACTCCTCTCTTAGAGAGAAACCAGAAGGAGGACCCAACTTTTATGACATTTAAGACAAGCAGAATAGATTCTGCCCTTCACCCACCCAGGACCAACAGTCAGGCCTAAGTTAAGCTGTTCTGCTTGAGCTCATCAGCAAAGACCCCTGAACAGTCTGCTGTGGAGAATGAGGGACCCTCCAGCCTTCAAAACCCAGTAGCTGGTTCGAATTGGTCTACCACTCTATTTTCTATCTTGTAGTGCAATCTCCATCCACACTGGAAACAGTTAGGTTTGGGCATATGAGAACCAAACACTTGAAAATAAGAGTCTCTGGAGGAATTTATTCTCCAGAACTCCCCTGACAGTAAAAGCAGAGAAAATCCACTCTGAATGCCTAAACCCTAAATCAACACACCCACCCACAGTAGAGGTGAGAAATTGGCAGATATTATGCATATAATAGAGAAGTGCAGGAGAACACAACTACAGAAGCATACTCCAAAGAAGTAGGAAGAAGTGTGTATACCATCCAATGACTAAAAATGAAAGCAAAACCTGAAGAAATAGGAAAAATATAGAAAATACCTCCCCCTGAAAGGATCATCTCTCTTCACCAGCTATGTATAAAATACAAGAGATCACAAAAAGGTCAGAAAAAAATTCGAAATATTCATTGTAAGAATACACTACTGCAAGAGAAAATAGAGAATCAATTGCAGGAGATGAGAAAATCCTTTCATGATATGATGGAGGAACTCCAAAAGAAGATAGAAACACTGAAAAATAATCAAATAGAACTCCTGGAGATGGGACCAGCAGTTAGTGTAATGGCTATGTCTCTGGACTCCCATGTAGTCAACCGCGGTTCAAGTCCTGGACCCAGTGGCTTAAAACTCACGCCAGGCGCGTGTGCATGAGTGCTCAAGATCCTGAGAGAAGAATGGAGGAGAAGGGATTGCGGCCTGTCAATCCCCCCTGGGGGGGGGGGGTAATTTCTCACTTTCTATCTCTGTCTCTCTCTGTCTTTCCAGCGAGTCCACACGCCCTATAGCAAAAACCGCTCAAAAAAAAAAAAAAAAAGAACTCCTGTAGATAAAGATATGTTACAGAAAATCAAAATCTCCTTTGAAAGTATCAACAGAAAATTAGATACATAGAAAATATAATTTCTGACCATCAAGACAAAACCTCTGATTTGGTCTAAGCAACTGAAAAGAATATAAAAACAGCCATTAAAAATTAGGACAATGTACAGGAAATCCTGGACACTACTAAATGGCCAAATATCCACATAATAGGTATCCCAGAAGGTTAAGAGACAGGTAAAGGTGTAGAAAATATCTTTCATAGTACATTAACTGAAAACTTTCCAAATGTAGAGGGGCATATGGACATCAAAATACAGGAGATACAAAGGACACCAAATAGATCTAACACAAGATTCTCTCCAAGGCATATTATAGCCAAATTAGTAAAAATGACAGGCAAAGAGAAAATTCTAAAAATGGCAAGAGAGAAATGTCAAGTTACATACAAAGTTTACTCATTAGATTAACATTGGATCTCTAAGCTGAAACAATGGAGGCAATGAAAAAATGGGAATACATATTTAAAACTCTCAAAGAAAAGCAATTTCAGCCCAGAGTACTATACCTACCAAGATTATCTTTCAAACAGGAAGAAGAAATAAAATCATTCCCAGATAAACAAATGCAAACAGGAAGAAGAAATAAAATCATTCCCAGATAAACAAATGCTGAAAGAATTCGCCAAAACAAAACCAGTTCCTCAGGAGATATTTAAGGTACTACTATACCAGGAAAGCAAAAGAGAGACAAATAGAACTAAGAAAGACAAAACAATTAGAAAAAAAGGAAAATTCCACAAATATTGATAACAGCATTGAACGTTGGAACTCAGTACTATGGTCTTACAAGAACTCAGTGTGTGAGTAAAAGTAATTTTTCTATTTGTTCCTAACAAGTTATTGTTATGTACAACTTTACCTGTCTTTAACTGAACCAATGATTAACACCCACAGATTTTTCAGATTATAGACGTTTTAAAAATTATTTTATTGAACTTTATTCATTTTATTTATTTATTTTAATTTGACCAGAAAAAGAGAGAGAGAGAGAGAGAACGAAAGTGAGAAAGCAAACAACCAGGTCCAGGATTTGAACTGAAGTTGGCCATGTGAGAATTCAGTGCCCCTAACCACCATACCACTTTAACAACCCCCAGATTATAAATTCTTATCTCCCACAGTCCTCTATGTGGGGATTACAAATTCTCCTTCATTGGCTATGTTAAGATTATCTCTATTGGGACCAGCAGTTAGCATAATGGTTATGTCGCTGGACTCCCATGTAGTCGACTGCGGTTCGAGTCCTGGACCCGGTGGCCTAAAACTTCCGCCGGGCGCGTGTGCGTGCATGCCCAAGATCCCAAGAGGAGAATGGAGGAGAAGGGATTGCGGCGTGGCCATCCCCCCGAGGGGTGATTTCTCGCTTTCTAGCTTTCTGTCTCTCTCTGTCTTTCTGGCAAAACCACGCGCCCTATAGCATAAACCTCTCAAAAAAATAAAAATAAAAAAGATTATCTCTATTAATTTATGAGACTATTTGTTGTCTGATTTTTAATCAATATGTTTTTTTCTTTAGAAGTATATCTCATAGACAATTCAGTACATACTTGCGGAATAACCATAGGAGGGGTTTTCAATTGTTCACAACATAATGTTAAATGTTGAAAGTGGTGAATATGTTTACATACTCAGTTTGTTTATTATACACATATACATGCTTTTAAAGACCATTCTGTAACCTACAAAGTTGTGAAATGCTTATATATAAATAAAAATTACAATAAATATTTAAAGAAAAAAGTAAAAATGAGCCAAAAATTTAAAAAAAAAGAAAATCAGGGCCAACAGGTGCATGGTGATTAAGTTAGTGAGCTCCCACATGGCCAATCGTGGTTTGAGACCCAGACCTGTGGCTTGCTTTCTCACTTTCTCTCTCTCTCTCTCTCTCTCTCTCTCTCTCTCTCTCTCTCTCTCTCTCCGTTGAGCACATATGTCCCATAGCAAATAAAAAAGTAATTGTAATAATATAATAAAATAAATAAATAATTATAAAAAAGAAAGAAAGAAAAGCAGAATAATCCATTACCTCTGAAAACCAAGTAAGAACACCTGCCCACACTCAGAATCTTCATAAGTATTTTTCATGTCAGTTAGTCAAGATGGTGAATTTGAAAGAGCTTCTTTCCCACCTCACAATTGACATAACCTGAATGAATCTTTCCTTTATAGTAATTCTTATTGTGTCACAGTTTGGCTTTCTGTGTTGTGAACTTCCAACTTGAGACTGAGAATTGGGGTTTGGTAACAGGTTTGGTGTCTATGTTTTTGTTTATTCAAGAGAAAGTCAAATAGAAAGTTTTCGATGTTTAACCATTAACTCAAAAATTCTTTACAACTCCCTAAAAAAAATTAGTCTGCACATGTGAACTTGGCCCATCATCTGAGACTCTGGGCTCTTCATCCTCCAGTGAACACTAAGAAGACTACAACCAGCAGATGCTATCCCTGGCTCTAAGTCACCTGACAAGAGACTGCAGACAGACATCAGGCCCTATGTTCTTCAATTCCAAGTGCAGGAGTTTTTCATTAAATCCCGAGATTACGAACTAGGATTCATCTAAACTACCATTCCATTTCATCAATCAGCTTCCAAAAAGTGACAAAATTTTGTAAATTTAGTAACCTTTCCTTCCATTTGCCAATGCCTTCATCCATTTGGGTTGCTGTATCGAAATACCATAGACTGGCTAGTTGTAAACAACAGAAATTTATCTCTCACAATTCTAATGGATAGAAGTACATGATCAAGGCACCAGCAAATTCTGTAAGTGGAATATCTTCTTTTTGGTTTATAGATGGTGCCATCTCTCTGGATCTTCACCTGATGGAAAGGACAAAGGATTTTTCTCTGGGATCCATTTTATAAAGGCACTAATCCCATTCATGCTAGATCCATTCTCATAAGCTAATCACCTCCCAAAGTCCCTACCCTCATCTTGGGGTTTAGGTTGCAACATTTAAATTTTGGAGAGATACAAACATTCAGACCTTACCAGCCTAAAGCCATATCCCTTGATTTTTATTATTCTATTGTTTTTAGAGGTTTTTGCTATAAGGCGTGTGCGCTCGCCAGAAAGACAGAGATAGACAGAGAGACAGAAAGCAAGAAATCACCCCCAGGGGGATGGCCACAGCGCAATCCCTTCTCCTCCATTCTCCTCTTGGGATTTTGGGCACGCATGCACACACACCTAGAGTGAGTTTAAGCCACCAGGTCTGGGACTCGAAGTCGACTGCATGGGAGTCCAGAGACATAGCCATTACGCCAACTGCTGGTCCCATATCCTTTGATTTTTAAAAAGTGTAACTGAGATCTCCTCTAGGAAGCTTATCTTGACTAACTTCACTTATTACGAATTTTAAAAATACCTATCAAAAAGTCCTAACTACTCTGTTTGCCTAAATTTTATTTCAACCCTCTAATTTTTCACAAGTACGAACACCTAGCTTCCTCATTAAGGACTATATTCTGCTTGCTTATTTATTTAGTTAGTTATTTATTTAGGAGAGGCTTTTGTTATAGGGTGCATGCACTTGCCAGAAAGACAGAGACAAAGAGACAGAAAGGGAGAAATCACCCCTGGGGGGATGACCACACTGCAATCCCTTCTCCTCTAGTCTCCTCTCAGGATCTTGGGCACACACGCATGCATGCCTGGTGTGAGTTTAAGCCGCCAGGTTGAACCGCGGCCGACTACATGTGAGTCCAACCATTACACTATCTGCTGGTCCCCATTCTGCTTAATTTAAAAGAATGCCTTCCATGTGTGCTCGTATGCAGTGTTTATAATGTCTACATTACAGTTGAGAACACACAAATCCATACACCCACACTGAGCTGATGCCATAAATACTGTAGGAACATATGGACAAATGGCCAATCATACTAGATTAGAATCACTAGTTATTAAAATAGCAAAACTAGACATTAATGGCACAAAGAGGTGTAGTACTATCTGTTGAAGATATTTCATAGTTTTATCAACAGTACTAGGGAGAAATATTCATCTGTTGAAATATCCATTTTGTAAGGCAAATAATAATGTGATTGTATGGAAGAAAATGAAATGAAATAAATAAATAAATAAAAATGTATTAAAAAAGGCATTTATATTAGAAAAGAATACATCCAGTTATTTTTTTAAGGCATTATTTTCAGGAAACAAAATATTGTAAAAGTATTAAATGTCATGAAAATAAAAATTTCACCCTCACTATAAATGGATAAGTACATTGCTTTTTTTAATCTAAAACCAAACTACTTTCATCTAAAACCTAACTATTTGAATCAGCAATTAATAAATCATGATTTCTGCCACTGGCTGATAAAATTAAATGTGTTAGGCAGTCCCAGCATGTAAAAACTGAAACATCTGTTGTAAAACTCTGGTGTTCTCTAGACCTATTAATATCAGAAACATTTCATAAGTTTTAGAAAATAATGGAATTAGTTTTGTCCCAAAATCTGATCATGATAGTTCCACCAAGACCATTAGGCAACTCTAAAGATGTAAATTAATGATTTATATCAGGCAAAATAATTCTATTCTTTGAAGAGACCACCTTGATTTCTAAGTCTTTAGGGTGTGGCAGGGGTTGGTTTTCTCTTGGACAAAGGTCAGTAGTTGAGAAGTGGGCTGCGCCCTTTTTATCTCAGTTGTTAATCCATTTATGATGCATCAGCACTGGGCTTGCAATCCAAAGATTTGGATTGTGACCCATATATTTTGCCACCAATAAGTTATATGCCTTCAGGAAATCACTGAATCGCTTTATGTCTAGCCCGCTAATGTAGCTCATTATACCTGTCTGATATATCTCACATAATTGTTGTAGGAAGGATATGTCAATGATATTAGAAATAGAGAACAAATTGGTATTAGTTAAATCCTATGTTGGTTTCATTCAGTGGAAGGTATTAACCATTAAGAACAATACTTTTATTAATTATGAAACAAAGTTCCAAAGGAAGAAAGATGTGCCTACAGGCCAATTTGTAGGGTAATAACAGTTATAAAAAAATTAGCAACTCTAATCCAGCCAGCCTTCTAGTATAGCTGCTACGGGAACTGGATTCCACATGGTCTATTGCACAGTTCAAATCCCAACCTCAGCAGTTTGAAAAACATGCTGGACTCCTGTGCATGCAGGTCCCAAATCCCAAGAGGCTGGAGAAATAGAGAAGGAGGGATGGACCATACCTCGTATGGGGATCCTTTCTCCCTCTCTCTGTGTTCCTCTGTCTCACTATGGAGAATGCACATACCCCCTGGCAATTACAAAAATAATAACCTCTATTTATTCAACCAATACCTGTATGTTCACTCTAGGTCATGTGCCGGGCAACACAAAACCATATACACACATATATATATATATGATAAAGAAATAAATCAACTAATATACAGTTGGTTATTACTTACTTGTATATATCATATTTTATCTCATTAAATAAAACATTGATTTTAGTATGTAATGTTATTTTATACACCACACATATCTTGTGTTGTCAGCACAGATCCACCTTTATCAAAATTTCTTTATAATTCAGGAAACTTTTTCCAAATGACTTATATCCTATTGCTATGACTACTGTTCCTGAGAGTTTTTTTTTTTTTTTTTTTAGAGGTTTTCGCTATAGGGCGCGTGCGCTCGCCAGACAGACAGAGAGAGATAGAGAGATAGAAAGCGAGAAATCACCCCCCAGGGGGGATGGTCACGCCGCAATCCCTTCTCCTCCATTCTCCTCTCGGGATCTTGGGCACGCACGCACACGCGCCCGGTGTGAGTTGTAAGCCACCGGGTCCGAGACGCGAACCGCGGTCGACTACGTGGGAGTCCAGCGACATAGCCATTACGCTAACTGCTGGTTCCCCTGTTCCTGAGAGTTTTGATGCTGATTTTGACATGTGTTTACTCTATAGGAGTTTTACTATATATTAGGGATCGTTGAAAATATAAATTACCAAATCAGTAGTATTATGTTGTGGTAGTCTCTCCTCATCTGTAGTCCTGAGGCTAACTTCATAAATTGATTCTAATTCTGGTCTCAAACATGGCTTATTCATTTATTGAACTGTTTCACTATTACTTCTCTATTTAACTCCATCACCTATGAAAGAGGATCTATCAAACACTCAATGTCTGCTAAAGCCACACACCATTATGTCTTCAGCTTTGATAGCTAAGAAATAGCAATGAGGTGAGCTGATGGAAGGATCCAGGGCTTACGAATGGAGACCCTTTGTACAGTCCCAGCTGACCTGACCCAGACTTGGACAACACTCCTTCAACCAAGGAGAAATCCCAAAGGGACTCCTTGAAACCCTTGTGAATAGAAAGCAAAGAAACTACACCTGCTTCGTAGAGCCACTCCCACGTTATTAGAGTGCATTTTACCCAGTCACTGCTGACCCTGCTTGACACAGGACAGTTTAGGCAGCTAGGGAAACAAAGGGGGAATCTTGCTCTTCAGGCTGCACCCAGGCTGTGGTTCTTATTTCCTCCTCAGGAATTTGCCATTTTTACTTACATGCATCAGTTCTAACAGTAATCCAAAATGCACCAAAGTCCAAAAACCTAAAACCATCTTGTTAGTGAAATCCTGCCACTGGGAACTGTTTTTCAGTGCTGTTTCCTGAAAATAAAAATAAATTCTCTAGTGTGTCCAAAGTTCTTAAGCAATGACCACAGATATGATTTCTATTCTATATCCCCAATCCTTAACCCACAATGACACTTGAAGAGGGTGCCAAACAACCCTCAACACACAGACACACACACACACACACACACACACACACACACCTGAAGAGAAAGAGGGAAGAAAGAAGAATGAGAGAGAAAGAAAAAAAGAAAGAAAAAAAGAAGGAAGAAGAGACAAAGAAAAGGGGAAGGGAAGAGAATGAGTTGAGAGAAGATAAGAAGGAACAAAAGAGAAAACAAAATAATTTGCACTATATGAACAGAAAATATAAAAAAGACTATTTGCAAGTAGAGAAATGCCTCAAGAATGTCATCTAATACATACTGATTTTTTAAAAGAATTATTTTACTTAACTTTATTTATTTATTTATTTATTTATTTTAATTTGACCAGAGAGGGACAGAGCAAGAGTGAGAGAGAGAGGGAAAGGAGAAAGCAAGCTGCCAAGTCCAGGACTTGAACCATGGTCGGCCATGTGGGAGTTCAATGCCCTTAACCACCACACTACCTGCTGGCCCCTGATTTTTTTTAAGAGAGACTTGTCTCTATAGGGCATGTGCACTCACCAGTGAGATAGAGACAGAAAGTGAGAAATCCACCCCTGGGTAGTATGGACACTCAACAATCTCCTCCATTCTCCTCTTTGTATCTTGGGCATACACACACACACACACACACACACACACACACACACAACTCATGTGAGTTTTAGGCCTCTAGTTTCAGGAACCAAACCGCAGTCAATTATGTGAGAGTCTAGTAACATATCCATTACTCCATCTACTGATCCCCATTTTCTGATTCTAACATGTATAAATAACTACCATTTCTTAATGACTATATGAACATTATTTGGATCACTACAAATTTCCCCTTAAATGTGCTTAAGAGAGTTCTGCGAACATTTATCCATTTTCTTTTTTTTTTTTTAAATTCTTTTATTTAACTTTATTTTTACATCTACCCACCTTTTAATTTAACTAGAGAGGGACTGAGAGAAAAAGAGAGAAAGAGTGAGAAAGCAAGGTGGCCGCCAGGTCCAGGTCTCGAACCATGGTCAGCCATGTGCAGAGTCCAGCGTCCCTAACCACCACGCCACCTGCTGGCCCCCATTTCTCCATTTTCTGCTACTCTTTATCATAGTAGTCTATTACAATAACCTGTATTTATCCTCCTACAGTTTGAAAGTTCTAGAGAGTTCCATCAAGACAACCAGAAATACATATATTTTTAAATGGCAGCATATTTGATCCACTCATACTAATAATGTTTATTTACTTGATAGAGAAGTGGATTATCTGGAATATATTTCCAGTTCTATACTACTACCGCAGACAGAGTACTAGAAGTCAAAAGCTTTGTGCAATACTTGATATGTCATATGCCCATAAAAATGTTAATTATCTAAATAATTGAGACTTTTGGGTTTAAAATTTAAAAGAAAATAGTAGGATAGTCTGAATCTATCCACCATGTAACCAGTAAATCCATGTGGCTATTTAAATTTTATACATTAAAATTAAATAAAATTTTAAATTTTGTTCCTCAAGCACGCAAGCCACCCTGGCAGTGTTCCCCGTTTCTTGGGGCTACCAGTTGCCAGGTTGGACTGCACATTGTGGGTCCATCACTGCAAACATTCTCTTGGACAGCAATGCTTGATAGTGTGACGTTCAGGTCCCGCTAGTCCACAGGCCACTTCAAGTGCCATCTGAAATTGTTGTCCCTATTCTTTTTTATAGACATTCTTATATCTTTTTCTTTTTTTTTTTTTGGAGAAGTTTTTGTTTGTTTTGTTTTGTTTTGTTTTGTTTTGTTTTTGCTATAGGGCGCGTGCGCTCGCCAGACAGACAGAGAGAGACAGAGACATAGAAAGCAACAAATCACCCCCCAGAGGGGATGGCCACGCCACAATCCCTTTTCCTCCATTCTCCTCTTGGGATCTTGGGCACGCACGCACACGCGCCTGACGTGAGTTTAAGCCACCGGGTCCGGGACTCAAACCATAGTTGACTACGTGGGAATCCAGTGACATAGCCATTACGCTAACTGCTGGTCCCTACATTCTTATTTTTTATAACTCATCTCTCTTTAAAGTCTGCTCTCTTAGGATAAGAAAAAAACTGCAGCCTAGTGTGATCTCCACCTCCAGTGGGAGATCCTGTTCTCTGAGTAGAGCAGAACTACCCGGTTGGTTCCTCTTCCAGGTCTTGACTTTTCCCACCAACCACCCCCTAATCCAGACATTTTATTCTTTATTGATTTATTGATCCGCTGGTGTCTTTTTGCTTGTTTGTTTGCCAGCTTAATTTTTATACTTGATGTTTTCTGAAAGCCTGAACTAATTTCCAGGTTACAACAGTTTTGCTGTTGACGCTATAATCTCAGCTATCGGTTAACTCTGTTGTGACTCCTCCCTTTTATTACAGTTTAAATACCCCCTTACATAAGGCTTGATGTTGCTCAAGATTTTTACTATATTTTACATGATTGTCACTCTTGTGAAGTAAAGGATTCCTTCTTACCAGCTAGTCAGTCCCACTAGACAGATAATGTATTTCAAGCAGCACCTTCTACTGTCTGCATAACACTTCTTTTTAACTTTCAAAGCAGCATCACATACATTATTCAAGGCTTGACTCTTTGTTCTGGTTATTGCCTTTTAAAGCAATACATTGCCAAGCACTGAGCAAGTCTCTTTTTTCTGTCTGCTAGTGTTTTTATGTATTACTTTCATTCACTGAGTAAGTGTGGGAACTATTATTGCAAAGAATGATTAGTGTGTCCAGAAGGAGGAATTGATGCTGATCATTAATTTCTATGATCTTGTTGATTCTCCTAATTGGTTCAATTTGTATCTCATCTAGTGCTGCTGGATTGGGGATTTTCCTACCCAACTTCCTTTATGTTAGGATTAATTGAGGGGTATGTGTGTGAGTGCGTGTGTGTACTTCAACTTTCGTTCATGATTTTATCTGTAGAATTAAATGACCTTGACTGGGTCTCTAGGTCTTCCTCCATTTTCTCACCCACACACGTGTAAAAGATGGTTAAACAATGTTCTTCTGTTTGTTTCATCCTTAAAATGTTCATTATGCTACTAAAATAGCAGCACATTAATTCAGCCATCTTACTGGTAGATGTGGATGGCTGCAGTCACAGAACACTTTCCTTACGTGACAGCATCATCTTTATATAGAGTCCATGCTTCACTGATCTGTGGGCACTATGTGGACAAGGAGTGTTTTGATTAAGTTTCCTGTGTCCTCAGCACATAGTTGAAGGCTCTCACTCAGAGCTATAATTATATGCTTTATTTCAAAATACCCAAAGCAAGAACACTCCCTCTTCAATTGTTATTTTAGTTCCTATTTCTATCAAGATGACAGTTGTGGAACAGGCTCTAGCAATATAATTTTCTAGTAATTTTCATAAATTTAGTTTGGGAAAGCACAGCTTTCAATACTGAAAGTGTTTTTTTCTGACAGCTTTAGAATATAAAGTAGTTAAAAAGAACATAAATAGCACTAAGAACAGGGTTTATTATGCACACACACAAGCACACATTGCCACCTACATATACACTTGCACAGGATCACACACATACCTGATATTATGGAGTACTATCTCTTTAGTCACAGGCTTATAATCAATCTAGCTTCCATACAGTTTTGTCCTGACCTTCTGCTTTTTTCTTACATTTTAAAAATTTTATACATTTAATCACTGTACATCACAAGAGCTTGTAAAATTCATTCTCCCAGCATAAATACACTGGACATCAGTCCAGTTAAAGATATTATCATATACATTATCATCAACAGACAATTCTTCATTTCTGTGCCACTTAAATGTCTTATCTTTCTATTTTTCTCCTTGATTCCCTTCCTCTCACCTTCCTCTACCTTCCACCCTTCGTCCACACTGTCTTTGGTATGCCCAACCATTCTCCATGCTTCTATATCCTCCAATATTTCAGTTTCTACCATAGAGTGTGAGTATTCAGTATATATTAAGTGGGACATACAATGTCTCTCTTCCATAGTCTGGCTTAGTTCATTCAGTAGTAAATCTTCCATATTTGTCCACTTTCTATCAAATGTCACAGTCTTATTGTTTTTCATGGCTTAACAGTATTCTATAGAGAATATGTGCCACACTTTTCCAATCCATTCATCTGTTCATGGACATTTGGATTGTTTTGATGTCTTATCAATTGTGAATAATGCCACAATAAACACGAATGTGCAAGCACTTTTCTGACTGAGCATTTTCCTATCCTTTGTGTAGTAGCCAGGAGTAGAATTGGTGTTTCATATGGTAGTTCTATTTGTAGGCCGTTGAGGAATGTCCATATTGTTATCTACCTTGGCTGTACTACTTTACATTCCCACCAACAGTGTGGGAGAGTTCCCTTTTCTCCACAGCCTCACCAGCACTTTTTCATTATTTTTTTTAAACTCAGCCATTCTGACGGGGGTTAGGTGGTACCTCATTGTGCTTCTGATTTGCATTGTCCTTATGATAAGGAATGCTGAGCATTTTTTCTTATGCCTTTCAACTGTTCTTGTTTTCCTTAGAGAGTTGTCTGTTCAGTTCATATGCCCATCTTTCAATAAGCTGATCTTTTCTGGAGGGAAGGGTAAGCCACTTGATTCTTTGTATATTCTAGTTATCAGTCCTTTGTCTGGGACATAGTTTGCTAATGCATTTTCTTATTTCGAGAGTTGCTGGTTCACTCTAACTATTTCTTCTACTGAGAAGAAGCTTTTTAACCTGATGTAATCACATTTGTCTATTTTGAGGATTATTGGTTTAGGGGTCTTATTCAAGAAGTCCTTGCCTACTCTGATGTCTCCAAGAGTTTCCTCTACATTATCCACCAGAAGTAATAAAGGAATACAGTAAAGTAGCAGGATATAAAATCAACATACAAAAATCTATAGCTGGGACCAGCAGATGGGATAATAATTATGAAGCTGGACTCCCACATAGTCAGCCACTATTCAAGTCCTGAACCCAGCAGCTTAAAAATTCATGCCAGGCACATGTCCATGTATGCCCAAAATCCCGAGGAGAATGGAGGTGAAGTGATTACAGCGTGGCCATCACCCTTGGGGAGGTGAATTCTTATTTTCTATCTCTCTGGTAAGAGCATGCACTCTGTAGCAAAAATCTCTCTAAAATAAATAAATAAATAGCTACAGCATTTCTATACACCAACAATGAACAGACTGCGGAAGCAGAACTGAAGGAAACAATTCCATTTACTATAGTCACAAAAGAAATAAAATATCTAGGAATAATTCTAACCAAAGAAGTCAAAGGCCTCTACAAAGAAAATTGTGAAAAACTAAAAAAAGAAATTGAACATGACATAAAAGTGCAGAAAGATATTCCTTGTTCCTGGATTGGAAGAATGTAATCAAAATGTCAATCCTACCCAAAATAATTGAATGCAATCCCAATCAACTTCTCAGAGATACTCTTTGTAGATTTAGAAGAAACAATCACAGAATGAGTGTGGGATTATAAAAGACTCTGTATTGCCAAAGCAATCCTGCACAGAAGAGCATAGTAGGAGGCATCTTATCCCAGAACCCAAAATACACTACAAAACTGTGATAATCAAAACAGAATGATATTGGCACAGAAACAGGCATGTGGACCAATGGAACAAAATAGAGAATCTAAAAATAAACACCAAAACACACAGTCAATTGGTTTTTGACAAAGACACCTGTCAATCAATCCAGTGAAGAAAAACAAATCTCTTTAGCAAATGATGCTGGAAAAACTGGGTTTCCACATGCAGAAAAATGAAACTGGACCTTTATCTTGCACCATTAACAAAAATCAACTCAAAATAGATCAGAGATTTAAACCTAAGACCTCAAACTTCTCTTTTTTAAAAAAAAATAATTAATTTTATTTATAATAATAATAATTATTATTATTAAATTTGCTACAGGGCATGTGCACTCACCAGAGAGAGAGAGAGAGAGAGTAAGCCACTAGGTCTGAGACTCAAACTGCTGTTGGCCATGTGGGAGTGCAGTGCCTTAACCACCACAACACCTGCTGGTCCCTATCCTGACCTAATGCTTTCCTCTACATAAACTGGTGATGGTAAGAGCTATAGTTAAAAAGATCCTTCCAGAGACCAGCAGATGGCATAGCGGTTATGTTACTGGACTCCAACGTGGCTGACCACGGTTCATGCCCTAGGCCTGGTGGCTTGAAACACTGTGTATGTGTGTGTGTGTGTGTGTGTGTGTGTGTGTGTGTGAGTGCATGCCCAAGATCCTGGGAGGAGGCTGGCACAGAAGGGATTATGGCATGACCATCCTCCTGGGGGCGATTTGTTACTTTTCTTCTCACTGTCTCTCTCTCTGTCTCTCTTCTCTCTCCCTGGAGAGTGCATATGTCCTAAGGTAAAAACCTCTCTCTCTCAAAAAAAAATCCTTCCAACCCTTTGCATGTTCATTCATTATCTGCTGTCAACACATCAGGGCTTCTAAAACCTACGTCTTTCTCCTTTTAGTTTATTACCATGAACAGGTTCCATAATCCTGCTTAGTACTACTGTTTCCATTTGTAAAATGGGAAATAAAATAATACTGTATAGGGTTATTATGGGGATTAAATGCAGTAATGCACAGTTTCCTGCCGTTAGACTTAAAAGTGTGAATGAGTGTTAATATTATTTTCATTTTTTCTAATCCTGAAGAAGAGCAAATTCTCTGACTATGGCAATTTGGGAGTTGTGCTGTCTTGTCTTTGCTTGGTCTGTGATACTGATTCTGTTTTGCTCATTTCAGCAAGGTGGTTGAGAGCCAGAGTTCTACCTAGATATTGAAAGCTCAAATCCAGAGCTTGTGTACTATGGGACTGGATTAGTTCATGTAAAATGCCTGCAATAGCAGATAAAATCAAAATCTCAGCAAGTCTACACTATAAATGCATTTCTCATTCACATCATGTCCAAAGCAAGCATTCCTAGTTGGCTGGGTAATTCCCTTTAGACAGTAATTCAGAAACTGGACTTCTATCATCTTTAGGCTCCACCATCTTCATTTTGCGGCTTTCATTTCATCAGGCTCAACCACCTCCATGTTGCAGAGCAAGAAGGATATTTAGCATCTCTCCTTGAAGGTTTATACAGTCTATATTCATTTTTTGTAGGCAGGAACACAGTCCTATGGCATAGCTGACTATAGGAGGTTCTAAGAGTACAGCTGTGTCCTCAGAGAGCAGATGAGAAAGGTATAATGATCATCCAAGAATACTATCCAATAGAATGTAGGGGAAAATGAAAATGGTCCATATCTGCGCCACCCAGTTCAGGGGCCACTAGCTTCTTGTGACCTCAAGCACTAGACGAGTGGCCAGTGAAGCTGAGGAACTGAAGCTGTCCTTACATTTAATATTATTTCATTTTAAATGAGCTTTAATATCCACATGTGTCCAGTGAAATCTCTCCCATGATTGCTTTGATCAATGTACTTTTCTGAGTTTCCCTATCTATAAAATAGGAAATAACAAGAGTACATATTTGAAAAAGTCATGTGAATTAAATGAGTAAAGCTCTCGAGTCACATTAGCTTTTATAATTACACTCCATCGTGTGCCTGCTTTCAAGAGCATTCCCTCTCTTCAGCTAATAGCTGCCATTTTCAAGCCTTCTCATCTGCTACTCCATGTGAAGTATGGAGTTGAGAGTAGCACATTTCAAATCACAACTGAGCTTGATGCCTGGCTTTCCTATGTATTAGCTAGACTATTTTGGGCAAATGATACAATTCTCCATTTGTCTATCCACAAGGGATACAATAAATCTTAATTATTAGGTTGTTTTAAGGATTAAATAAAGTGGCATAGACAAAACGTTCAGCAGAGTGCTCAGTTGTTACTGCTCACCCACGTAAGGCCCCTTAATTGACCTCAAATCACAATCAACCAATGTCCTTTTTAGTAACTGCCCTGGCAATTTGGGAATGAAAGCAACTTTGATCAGAATCACTCCTCACAACTCTTGGCATGGTTACTGACTACATTTTAAGCCTCTGGAAGACCCTAATTTTTTTAAAGTAAGATCACATTTTACTATTTTTTCCTTTTCAAAACTTAACTTTCAATTTCCAGGCTCACAGGCCATGAAACACCAAGTGAGAATGGCACAGAATAACTGAATTATTTCTTTCTACCATTTGTGTACTGTATACCAGCTCTAGGAGTCCCTACTGATTGACGTGTTTTAGGGGGAGAAGGGAACAGTTCCATCATTGGCAGACTGGGCAGGAAGGAAAGAGAACAAAGTAAGGAACTGATGAGAGCATCCAGAGCAAGATGATACTGTACCCAACACATAAGCCGAACAACCAAGATCACTTTCCTTCCCCAGGCACTGAGCTCAACGGCCTTCAGAAAATATCTGCAGGTCTCTGAGAAAGTCATTTGGGGTGACAATCAGTGAGCAGGCTTCCTGCCATGGAATCTGTACTTGCACATGGAGTGCATCCTTGCTTCACTGTGTAGTCCAACGAGGCCATAAGGGACATCTTTAATCTTCCCTACGTGCTAATCACAGACCTCTACTCTCAAAATAAAAGAAGCTAAGCTTATTAATAAGCAATTCTTAATGTGTTGGGCATATAATTCTGTGACTAGATAAAGACAAGAAACTTATCATTTAGAGTGTTTCAGAAAACTTTTAAGGATTTGATACAAATGACAGCTCACTTATCATCCACAATTACTACACATCATTATATATTACAATTGCATTGTTCTTGCTATAATGACTTGATTTCATGTATTTGACATAAATGTGTTCTCTTATATACAGAATCACACTAGTAAGGCTATATTCAGATTTTTTTTTTCTTTTTTTGGAGAGGTTTTTGCTATAGGGCGCGTGCGCTCGCCAGACAGACAGAGAGAGACAGAGAGATAGAAAGCAGGAAATCACCCCCCGGGGGGATGGCCACACCGCAATCCCTTCTCCTCCATTCTCCTCTCGGGATCTTGGGCATGCACGCACACGCGCCCGGCGTGAGTTTAAGCCGCCGGGTCCGGGACTCGAACTGCAGTCGACTACATGGGAGTCCAGCGACATAGCCATTACGCTAACTGCTGGTCCCCAGATATTTTTTTTTTTGAAGAGGCTTTTGCTATAGGCGTGTGCACTTGCCAGACACACAGAGAGAGACAGAGAGACAGAAAGCGAGAAATCACCCCCCAGAGGTGGCCACACCGCAATCTCTTCTCTTCCATTCTCCTCTCAGGATCTTGGGCATGTATGCACAAGTGCCCAGCATGAGTTTTAAGCCACTGGATCTGGGATGCGAACCGCGGTTGACTACATGGGAGTCCAACGACACAGCCATTACGCCAACTGCTGGTCCCAATCCAGATATTTTTGCTTTGAGTTTCAGTTTTGTGATCTTTCATACCCAGATGATTATTTGAATTACAATGTTGATTATATACTGTACCATATAAAGATCTCTCTTTGACAGCAATCTCTGTCAAAATTAACATTTTTAAAGGATTATCTTATTTAACTTTACTTATTTATTTTAATTTGATCAGAGCTGGACAGAGGGAGAGAGAGAGAGGAAAAGTGAGAAAGCAAGCTGCCCAGGTCCACGATTTGAACCACAGTCAGCCATGTGGGAGTCCAGCACCCTTAACCACCACACCACCTGTCAGCCCTGGTCAAAATTAATATTGTCAGCAGCTTTTCACATACATAACATTTAAAGAATTCAGATCGGTATTTGCCCCAAGAGCAAACCAAATGTACTGCATTTGATTTGGTTCCAAAACACGCATGCACCCTCATTTGCTATAAACAGCAAAGAGTTGCTGCGTGGGTGCTTGCTCTGCGGGAGGGGGAAGGAAACAACTTTTAGAAAATACAGAAGTAAGCAACTTAAAATAAGACTGAGTGAAACATTCCATGGCCATTTCTGGGAAGTAAAATAAACATTTTCAATAGAGGAGAAAAGGCAGAAAATGAATTCTGTAGTGAAAACTTTTAAACTTTGTACAATGAGCCAAGGGGAGGCTCCTAATTTTGGATGTAAGAGTTTTATAAGTGCCATTTGTAGGTGATTCAATGCCATAGCAATACTGTGACATTTGAAAATAATATGAGCTATTGATTGCAAATATATTGCAAAAATATAAATGTGAATCCTGCCCCATGACAAGATAAAAGAAAATAAAGCAAACCAAACTAAAGGAAAGCTACACTGACTTCCTGTGAACTGAAGTCAGAAGACATTTTTTGGGTAGGGAGGAGGCAGATTAATAGCACTATGATCCACATGTCGGCCCCCGCCTTCTCGCTTCCCATTCATTGTGTCAATTTAGACCAATACTTCAGAGCACCTCAATCTATAGGCTTCTGTCTAGACTAGACTTGTGAGCATTTTTGTTCTCCCAGAAGATGGGTGTCCATTCATACAATTTCACCTTCTAATATTAAAACTTACAAAGACTGCCATGTTGTGGGCATGTTTAGCCATTTACAAAATTCCAGCTTGCCCTAGCATATGAACAGATTTGAATATTGCCTGCTTCACCTGGGCAGGGTTTTGACTTTGTCTGAAACCAAATCTGGTTTCTAAAAAGACCTGAGAGCACATGGCTTGCAATGTTGTGGCAAAAGTGAAATAAGATTGTTTTTGCAAGTCCCTATCTCTCCACTGTGGCTGAAACAGAGTCTGCCAAGAAGAGTCCTAAGACAAAAAGGAACTGCTTCTTTACCCATGAAGTATTTATTCAATGTCAGAAGATTTAAAGATAAGTAAAACTGAGCCTTTCCTTTGAGTGATTTACTTTCTGAAAAGTAAGCTAAAAAGTTTCTGAAAAGAGTTAAAATAGACAAGACAACCATACTTGCCGATCCTCAAAGTGAATTTATGTCAGTCTCTTCTCAAAGCCCATGGCTTTTCTTCCATGCAGTGCTGTACATTGGGCCATTGACCTAGGGGCCCACTCAGTCCTCGTGTCTGTTGACACAGCGTCTTCCAAAAAGTCTAAAGCAGATAGGCTCTAAGGATTTGATTTCGGTTTTCCTAAGTCGGCTTGAGAAATTCTGGAAGTCATAATATGGTCTCAGAACTTTTCTTCTTACTAAATGAGATTCAGAGACATTCTGGTTTAGGTTAATTTCCTGCAATCAATGTTCAATGAATAAATTGCGTAAATTATATAAAAAGTAGATTTCCTTCTCCTAAAGTTTGAAACACAGAGAGAAAGGACCAAAGCCTGTGATGAGTTAACAATGTGCACTACAACATCCATCAGGAAGGCAGAGGAGCACGTGGGTTGACTTGACATCAACCCTAGCCAGTCCCTCTTGGAAGACTAGAAGATTGTGAGATTAAAGACCTTCATGGTCACTCGACTTCTCCATCTATCACTGTCTAGTTTTATAAATCATCGAGTAAGAGGGAGATAAACTATAAAGAGTATAACCTTAGAGGCTATTCATAAGAGTTTAGCAACCGATTCAAAGAGAATTCCTTATTTTTCCACCAAGAGCATTTAGACAATCTCTTTAGAAAATAATCAAAGTCAATATTTTTTAAAAATTGAGCCAAAAGACACATTTTATGCTGGAATCATTATTTTCATTCTTCTTCAGGCCTCAATTCCCCAATTATCCTCTAATATTCTCACTCAACAATCTCCATCAAACACATCAATGAACTAGACCCAGGAAGGCAATGCAGCTCCTGCGCATAATTCCCTATGGCCACAGCTGCCCCCACCTGCTTGGTTCTCTCCTATAGACCACACTCCATCTAAAGTCAGTTCACTGTGGAACTATACTTATTCATTTATTTTTTGCTTTCTAATTTTGGCAGAAGGTGCATACACTCACCAGAAAAAGACAGAGAGACAGAGAGGGAAAGTGAGAAAGAACCTCCCCCAAGGGATGGCTAAGCCATGATTCATTCTCCTACATTTCTCCTTCCTTGTAGGATTTTGGGCACCCATGCACACACCCTCACTGTAGTTTTCAAGCCATTGGGTCTGGGACTTGAACTGCCTGGTTGGCCACATGAGATCTAGCTACTTTAGCCATCACTCCAGGCTGACCTTATCTTTGTTTTAAAATTTATTTTTCATATATATGTGCCCTTTTATTCACTCTGTATTTAGATTCTAAAAGACTGTGACCTATATTTTTGATAAGTGTCCCGTCTCATCAAAATCCATTTGTTACTTGTTTTCTAGTAATCGTCTTCATAATAATAATCAGAAGGATAGAAAGTATGGTTCCTTTGTGTGTGGGTGTACATTCTCTGTATCAATCATTATACAAATGATTTTTAATCTTTATTATTATTCAATAAGATATATTGACATTTTTCTATCTTAACAGATGAGAACAAAATAAATGATCTTCTGAGAGATGTGCAGAATTCTAAGTCCTCACAGATTTTTACACATTAAATTTAGGATCAAGAGTTCCAGTGCTAAATTGCATTTCTTAAGACCATTCACTTGTGTCTTTGTCTATGCATTTGATCAAAATAAAGGTTGAAACCCCATTTATTTTTTATTTCCTGTAAATGACATATGTCTCTCTTTACAATATTCTTGAGCACAAAGAATATCAAACTAAGATAATCTTGTGATAAATATATGTTGTGGCACAAGAACTTTTTATTGATTCTCAAGTCATATAGATACATAGACAGTTACCTCTTCTAAATTTATGCTAGTTGGTTGTTAATTCCATTCGAAATAAATTATTTTTCATCATATAAGTAAACCCATCCTTTCTAGTAATCAAGACTTTACTTGAGATATTTTAGGAACCCCCAGGTGATTCCACGAAGAACAACTTTCAATGCCCAGGAACTATACTGACTGAGGTTAGTGAGGGGAACCGAGTGAATGGTAGTAAATGGAAGTGGTTCTTGGCTCAGCGATGGGGAGGACTGTGGACAATAATACCACCAGCCCAAAGCAAGTGTTAAGTACTATCAATTCTCCAGCCCTGTATTTCCCTGTGAGTGTGTATACCAGAGACTCGGATTTGTCAAGAGAAGCCAGAAACCCTTCAATTCATGTGTAATCATGATTTTTTTAAAATGTTGGTATCTAGCCTGGATTTAAAATTCTGCTTGGACCTGCAATGTGTAAAACACTGCCTAAGTCAACAATGTGAGGCTCAAAACTATAATGAGTGTGGCCTGGGGGTGGCCTGTTTTTTGACTCAGACATGAGAACCACAGAGGTTCTCATCATGAGCACCTTGTTTTTGTAAAATATTATTCCTTGGAGTCAGTCTCCTGATGGTGGGCTGGCCCCCCAGAAGCTAGAGAGGGTAGTCTGAACTGATGAGTCATTTATTTTGGCTATTGGAAAGGACTGTGCTGCCCTGATCTGAGCTGATGGCTTCAACAGGAACATTATCCATTTGTCTTCAAAGAGGTCTAAGTTAGAGCATCCATCTTGTGCCTTTTTATTTTAGGGTGTTGGTATAACGTTAGGCCATCACTACAATATTTTAAAATCGTATTGCATTATCCAGCAATAAAATATAACAGAGAATAACTTTTTTAATGCCATAATTGTTAACACATTACGTTTTCATACCTGATTACCTCAACAATGACCAGAGTACACTGAAAACAAGCATGAAAATTCTCAGCCCTGAAGACATCTTTGCAGGAACTCAAAGAAGACTTAAAAAGGAAAACTTGAAAGAAAAAGTCTTTTCAACCACAGCAATGCTGTAATGCATAAGTGCTGAAGTTAAGATTATAACATATTGCTTTTGCCTTAATTATAACTTTTCTTTTTTCTTTCTTTTTTTTTTCTTTTTTAGTTTTATCATATAGTTCAAATTGCCAAATACAGGAGCATATTGTAAACTTTTGTTAATATCCTAGTTGGCTATATGACATTATGCTTCCCCCAGGAGTTGAGAGAAAATAAAACTACAAGATCTGATAAAACACAAGAGTTTTTGACATCTATTTAAGACAGGAGGTTGCAATTACAATTACAAAGGAGCAATATTAAGAAAAAGAAATTAAAGGAGGTCCAATTCCATTAAATTTAGCAGATATCGAGTACCTAATATATGCTTATTATGATTAATGCCAAATTTTTAAAAAAGGGATTAAGAATCTATTTAGTAAATACAATAGCTTATAATATAACAGAAGAAATTTATTTTTCAAAACTACTAAAATAAATACATAGAGTGGAATGCTAGTACTATGAGGGTTCAAAGGTTAGGGGCAAACTACATTCAGTGTGAAGGTTGTTGGGGATCACAGAGACTCTGAAATAGTCCAATGTAACAATTGTTCAGGAGGAGCAAATTCAAACATAAATAAAAAATGATAATCTTGTGTTGTAAGGAATTATGGGACCATCAGCAGAAGTAGGAAATAAGAAGAGGTAAGGAAGAGATCCTGCAGAAAAGTTTTATTTAATCCATTCTGAATCATAGAGTACAAGTAGCTACATAGGTGTAGATGTTAAAAAGACAACTGGAAATGTACAGCTTGAGTCAAAGAGAGTCCAGCGATAGAGATGTATATTAGAGACTTGTCTATAGAGAGAGGACAACTAAAGTCTTTTGCCTAAAGGCTCTCCAAAGGTCAAGAAAGTCAGTTGAGAGAGAGGGCAAAAAAGCAATGGAAATCCAGAAATTAGCAGAAACCTACGTAAGAATGTAGAGAAAGCAAGCCACGGAAAGCAATAAAAATGGAGAAACAGAAAATGTATTTTGACAGAAGCTTTAGGAAGGAGGGATATCCAGAAGGACATGGGAATCAAACTACATCTAGTGCCAGTATTACAACAGTTCAAACACATTGAAACTGCCTTGCTTTGACAAAGGGAAGGTGAGCTTTGATAAAGGCCATGGGAAAAATGTTAAGTTTCAAGGGACAAATTATGAGTAGTAGGAGTGGTCATGGTGAGAAAATAATAGTCAGTCATTCTAAGGAGAATGTTTGTTATATTGAACAATTAGCAAGGCCAGGAGAAGGTTTTGGGTTCTTTTTCATAAGAGAGGGAAAATATAATGGGAGGAAAAAAAGTATAAAAGGAAAAAAAAATGGTGGAGATTCTGAAAATAAAGTTAAAGCTTAGAGTGAAAATAGGTAGAAAAGAGAAGGGATTTTTACCTAAGACATGAGAAGTAAGGATGTGAGACTAGAAATCTTAAAATCTGAAACAGAGATAAGGAAAATTAGCAACATGCAAGATATGCTTGACTACACGTGTAGAAGGCATTGTAATAACATTAGAAAAATGGAGGTAATGAGGATGGTAGAGAAGAGGTCAGAGGGAAAAGCATTTTGAAGAAAATGAAGTAGTTTGTAATGTTGCTATCAGACATATAAGAGTGCTTCAGCAGAGTATCACTTCAAGAAAGGCGGTGGTGATATATATGTTGTTATAGTCTCATATGAAATAAAATAAAAATCCTACTGATTAAGAAAGAAAAATAAAGCTATTTTGTTCAGATTATATGACTGCCTCAGTATAAAATCCCAAAGAATGAATGGAAAAAACTCATGAATCTAGTAAGTGATGAGAACAAGGTTCCAGGATACAAGATTAAAACACAATTGCTTTCTATGTACTAGCAATGAAAAAATTGGAATTTCAAACTAAAAACAAATGATCATTTATCAATGCCAAATATATTTAACTATTTCAGTGTATATCTAACAAAGTATGTGTAAGATCTTAAGGAAAACTATAAAATATGATGAAAAAATATGAATAAATCATGGACCATTTCATCTTCTTGAGTAGAAAGACAATATATTAGGAAGACAATTTGATCTGTAGATTCAGTGCAATCATAATCAAAATTCTAGCTGTCTGTTCCTAGACACCAACAACATAATTCTAAAGTTCACATGAAAAGGCAAAAGACCCATAACAGCCAACACAGTATTGAAGAACAGAAGACTGACACTACTTGACTTCGGAACTTACTATAAAGCTATAGTAATCAAGACTGTGTGATATTGGTGGACAGATGAACACACCAATGGAACAGAACTGAGAGGCCAGAAATAGATCTACACAAATATAGTCAAATGATCATTCACAAAGGAACAAAGATAATTCAATGGAGAAAGCATAGTCTTTTCAACAAATGACACCTGGTCATCCATATGCAGAAAAGGAATCTAGACACGGACCTATATCCTTTACAAAAATTAACTTAAAAAAGGATGATAGACATAAATGTAAATTTTTAAATGATAAAAATCCTAGAATATAACATAAGAAAAAGTCTTTAGTCAAATGACTGTGTAATGTAAATGGACTAACATTGCAAACAGACACCACAACTGCTATGTTTTAATGAAGGCCACCTACTCAGCTTCCGGTTTGTAATCCACTATTATAATATTTTTTATTATATCAACCTAATTTATTGCCTTGAAATGTACTTAATTTAAAACTTAAATACTTCCTTCTACTTTTTCAATTTGTTTATATGTTTTGTCTTCGCAAAATAACCCTTTAAGTACATTGCTGTTTATTACCTAAGAGAAATGATAGAGAGAGGGCATGACTGGTTATAGTAATTGGAGTGATTTAGTTAACTGCCTACTCTTAACAAGTTATCTGGTCATAATCATGTTTCAGGGTAGAGTCAAGGGGCACATGGTAAGGTTAGCAGAAGAAGATTAAAAAAAAAAAAAAAAAGGAAAGAAAGAAAAAAAAATGTCTGTGAAAATGGAGTCAAAATATAGGATTACAAACTTCATTGTCTTCAAATTATGCCCAGAAATAATGAAACAGCATTCAAGTCCAGATTAAACCTAGTTTCACTAAACCCCACATTATGGTTCTAATATTACACTAGAATTGAGTTGTAATATCATATTACTTTAATGAGAATAAATAACATTTGATATTCAGAAATTATTTCTGCACATATTTTTCCTTTTAAAAATACTTATTTATTTTGTTTTATTTCTTATTATCATTTTTTTAATTTGATGAGAGAAGGAGAGAGAGAAAGTGAGAGAGCAAGCCTCTAGGTCCGAGACTCGAACCATAGTCAGCCATGTGGGAGTCCAGCACCTTAACCACCACACCACCTGCCAGTCTTTCTTTTTCTTTTTAACTTGAACTTTCTTTTGTCTTTTCATTTGACTCCTTAATACATAGTAATACATAGATTCACCTTGGAATAACATGATTGACACAGGCATGTTTGTTGTTAATTAAAGCATTAATGAAAATATAATCAGAACAGACTTACAATATTATATAATAATTAAAATTTTGTGAGTGGAATATGGTCAGAAGTTGGGTAAATATAAAAATAACCTATCTCTGAAAACAGCCTGCCTGGAACCAACAGATGGCACAGCATTTACATCACTGGACTCTGACCTGATTGATAGGAGTTTGAGTCCTAGGCCCAGTGGCTTGAAAATCACACTGGGTACATGCACATGCTTGCCCAAGATCCCAGGAGAAGAGTGGAGGAGAAAGAATTGCGGCATAGCCATCCCCCGAGGGGTGATTTCTCACTTCCTCTCTCACTATCTCTGTTTCTGTCTCTCTCTCTGGTGAGCACACATGCCTTAAGGCAAAAATATCTTCAAAAATTAAAAGTAAAAACAACCTGTTTGAAAAATCTGAATTCAGTGCCTAGACACCAACAGCAGTGGATAACAGAATCGAGATCAAGGAAAAAATATCAAAAGTGATTATAAGAAAAAAGATAAAGAAATAAAAAATGACAATGACACAGATACATGTTAGTGAAGAAATCATTGTGGAGTAGGTCTGAAAGAACAAAAAAAGCTGGAAGGGAATAAATGTTTAAGGCAGTGTTAGAGTACATATCCAAAAGTACAGCAATTATATTTATAAAGGACATTTCTATCTTTTTCCTAAGAATGTCATGAGAGTGGATGCTATTACATTAAATTATCATCTCCCTGGGGAAGAGGTACAAGCAAATGTACTAAGGTATTTAAAATTGTATTGGAAAAGTAATTTTTAAATATTCCACTGGGAGTAATAACTCATGGGCAACTACATCAACTCAACAAAATGTTTCCAGTTCTAATTTCATAGGGCCAGATGAGATTCTTATTTTTATTCTCCATATTATGTATATTTAATTACCGTCTTCAGAACTTTAAAGAGAGCTAAAAATTAGGAAAAAAGTGACAGATGTTCCCAAGAATATATGCACACTTTTAAAAATTACATGCTTAATTCTGAGATCACAATTAAAATATTAAAGACCTATAAGGTTAGCAAAAAACATTTTTTACATCTGATGTCTTCATTCATAAAATTTGAATTAAGAACAAACCTTTTCTTGTCTGCTTTTTTATTTGCCAGAGCACCCATTCACTCACCAGAGAAAGAGAAAGGGAGAGAAAGACCCCCCAGTGGGGTCATGCTGTGGATCCTTTTTCCTCCATTTCTTTAGCCCATCAGGATTTGAGCACATATGAATACACATGCCTGGAGTGTTTTCAAGTTGCCAGGGCTGAGATTTGAACCATGATCAGAGAGCTGGAATCAGGCTCCCTTCACACAGTGCTTAACCACTGCAGTATGGGTCTGACCCAAGTATTTATTTTATTGATTCTTCTGTTTCTTAGCAAGTGTTTGCTGTGAGCTCATCACATGATAAGCCATGTGGACTAAAGAGAGAAACATCAGTTTAGGGTAAAAAGAACTAGACTGAACCTCCTTTCTCTGTTCACTCTCCTGTGTGTATGTGTGTAATGTGTATTATTTATTTTTCTGAGAAAGAGAGAGAGAGAGGCATCCAGTAGGGTTCTCATGTAGTTATCTACCCCCATCTCAGCCAGTCCCAGATCATGGGCACACATGTACACACTTGACATGCTCAGGGAGGTCCTGGGACACTAACCCAGCCTCATTCCCATGTGTGTACCATTGCTTTACCACCACATCACTTCCTGCCTCCTTAGTGTGTGTATTTTTATCTGAAAATTGGGAATACATTACCTACTTGGCTTACTTCCTGAAGGTTTAGTAAGTATGGAATGGGTGATTAGGTATTAAGAGCTGTCCCCAAATTACTTAATTCTTCCAGGCCATGGGTCAATTGTCTATGAAGTGGAAGAAAGACATGTCTAAAATATTTCAGTGACAGACAAAAACTAATATATGATTTAATGTCAAAAGGAAAGCACTATGGTTTCAGAACTTGGAGAAGCCAATGTAGACTGAATTGGATGAGATCATACAACCTCCCCAGTGATGCATTCACCGCCTTCAAATGTACCCTATTTCTAACCTAAATCCTTCATGTACCATCTTCAACTTGTTTACATTTGTTTTATTCCCAGAGTAACCCTCTCAGCCCTTTGGTATTACTAAGTCATTTTTCAGTCTTCTTCCAGCATTTTGGACTTAGGATCTCACACTGAAAACAGAAAACTTCAGTCTTTTCTGCTAAGTTTTATGCATTAAATAGCACCCAAGGTACTGTTCTTTCCCACTCCTAGATTCTGGACTTCTCCAATTTCTAAGACTGTTCTCTGAAAAATACTCTGTGTACTTCATAAAGAAATTCTGTCACACACCTTAATTAATGATCACCACTTCTTAACATCAATAAAGTCATCCAAATCCCTACTCTAAGTCCTTGTTGTTTCAGGTTTGGTTTTGGTTTTAAGGGGATAAAATGATCAAATTTTCTCGATGCAAATGGCAGGAGCCATTCTGTTTGATTGTGATAAAATTTCATTGTGAACACACTGCTAGTTAGTAATCTAAGAAAAATATTGTAGAGTCTAGCCCTGAAGGGACACATAACCAGAAATAAAGAAAACAATGGAGAAATGTTCTAAACAATAGAAATTTTCACTTCAGAAAATGTGACATATATACCTAAGTCCTTATTCTCATGAGAGTTATGTTTTCTTAGAGAAGTTCTGGTTTGGTTTGGGAGGAGAGGGAGGGAGATGCTGTGTTTAAAACAATTTTATGTATTTTAGAATGCATAGTGTGGAAAAATGAAGAGCAATTATTACTGTGTTGGATCTTACATGAGTAAACAACCCTTTCTTACTGACCTCCACCAGGAGCATCTCATGGGAAGGATGGTCCATCCACGAGAGGAGTTTTCCAAAGTTTCCAGCCAAGATGGAAGGCAATTTGGCCACCCTTGATTGGCAATGAGATACATTCTGAAAGCTCTGTTTCCCTGACTCTGGTCAGTATTGCCTACTGATTTGTAACTATGGTGTGGTCATTTTAAAAGATGGACAGAATATCACAGTCATAGAGATACACAAAGTCAACTAACCAATGGACACCATTATTATTTGATATCAACCAAAATTCAGAAATAATTTTATTATGGTAGCATTTTCTTTAAAAGTGCCCATCGAAGATAACCCCCTAAGAACATTTTAGTCCTGATTGCCATATTTTATTCTTTTTTTCTTAATTTGTTCAAACAGACTTTATGATTCTAAATTGGGTCTTGATTATACACAAAGGTATTCTCTTCTCATACCTTCTGAAATAACTACACAGAAGAGATAATTAAATCTTTTATTTTATCTCACATTGCTCTGTATGATTTTTTTTTCTGTCTTCTATACTGACAACCCAGAGAGAAATTTTCTAAGCCAAAACAGTTGATTACTTCTCAACCCTTGGAAGAGGGAGAAGAAACTTGGTAAGAAGAAGAGCTAATGAGCAACGTAGCTAGAGGGTGGGTAGAGGAAATTAAAGGAATTAAAAAAAAAGTGGGCAAGGTAGGCATTTGGTGGCTTCCCAGTCTCCTAGGTCAGGTTCCATACTGTGGTTTCATAGCCTGCTTTCTATTGTATGATGATTTTCTAGTACATCTCCCAATGGCAAAGGAAGACACTTTCCAAAATTAAGGCATGTCTAAGGATTCTTTATGCTACCACTCCTTCAAAAATCAGTGTAAAGGTAAAAGTAGTTTGACCAGAACAACTCCTAAGGATGAAGTGAGCAGCCTGACACTTGCTTGGGATGTCAGGTTTTCTTTCCACTGACAAATACAGGTAACCACTATCATTCTCATGACAGTGCACTCACACCTTGCATAATAAGCAACACAGCAGCTGCAAATGCAAAGACTGCTGGAAATGCACCATAGGCAGAGGAGAAAGAAACCGCACCTATGGGCAGCTCTGAAGACACATAACCAGCAACCTAGCACTAGGGAGGAGGAGAGGATGCTGGACTGTCCTCGGGTTGTACTGGAGAGGGCTGGGGACACTTTCCATCCTTTTAGCAATCAGCCTTCTAAACAGCCTGTCCTGTTCCAGAAATGTCACCTTTCTTTCTAATGTTGAGCTGATCATGTTGCTGGGACTACATGTACAGGAAGACTGCAGCACAAACACAAAAGATGAAAAAACAGGCACCCAGCAGAGGATACATGGTCAGAGCTGACGTTGTGCCTGGGAGGCCTTGAGCTAACAGTGGGGGGAAGCCAGGGAGAGTTGCAGCCAGGGACCATTGCCACCTCCTTGCTGACTGAGAGAACTCATGGTCAAGCTCAGCTGTGACCTGTGTCTCTAAGGCTGCCTCTGTGTGTGTCTGCTAAAGCTGCTTCATTTTCTCTTTTGTAAAAGTATTGATTTATGGATTTCCTTACAAGGATCTTTCACATGGTTCCTCAAGGCAAAGAAGAGTCTCTCTAGGGATGAAGGCTCAAAGATCAATCTCTGCATAGCAGAAGAGGAGACATCAGGAGATGCCCCTGGCAGAGGATCAGATGGGGATCTGTGAGAATATACGTGTTTCATTGTTTATTCATTTTTGGGTGAGATGGGTGGAAGGGGAGAGGAAAGGTGAAAGAAAGACTGAGAGAGAGGAGAGAGGGAGAGAGGGAGAGAGGGGGAGAGAGAGAGAGAGAGAGAGAGAGAGAGAGAGAGAGAGAGAGAGAACCAGTGTCAGGGAGGGTTGAAAGAATTTTAAAACACAGATATCTGTATTTCATTTTAATATAGTGAAGCTGGTGAATTTTCCTCAGTTCCAAAGATGGAGCCATCTTACTTGTCAGGTAAGAATGGGGTAGGAGCTCAGAGACCTCGTAGTCATTAGAATGATATTAAAATGTGTAGAAACCGGTTACAGAGAAATCTAGCTTTGTCCTGTGTCCCTCATGGTCATGGCTCTCATTTCTGTTCCTGACTCCTTGCTCTATCTTCTCTTCTCTCCTTCCCCAAGCATGTGCGCATGCCACATCCTCAACAGAGTCAGGAGCAAGTCCTGCCTCTTCCGCCTCTGTGCTTGCTGGGCCTCCCTCCTGTTCTTTGCTTCAAAACCCCCAAATTGTTCTGTTGGTAATGAGTCTTTCTTAGTGCATCGTGTACCTTCCATTTCAACTTTGTTGCACATACTGTTTTT
This sequence comes from Tupaia tana, assembly GCA_026018925.1. Lineage (NCBI taxonomy): Eukaryota > Metazoa > Chordata > Mammalia > Scandentia > Tupaiidae > Tupaia > Tupaia tana. Next base: position 36,255,756 of record JAKSZU010000016.1, read on the forward strand.
TTCTGCTGCTTTTCCTGGCTAATTTCTACTTCCCCTTCAGTTCTCAACTTCAGTGTCAATGCTTCATGAAACCAGCTCTGTAACTTCCCCGAACAGGTGAAACATCCCTTAATCTGACCATCCTGGGCTGCTTCATAGCACTTACCATAATTGTTATTAACTAGAGACTTGGATCATGACTCATATGGCATCTATTTCTCTCTGTAACACAATTTGTGTAATTGCAAAACAAAACAATAGAACAAATGTGATTCTTTCCCAGGTATTTCATTTTCTTCTCTCTCTCTCTCTCTCTCTCTCTCTCTCTCTCTCTCTCTCTCTCTCTCTCTCTCTCTTTAACTGCCAGGAGGTATATGTGCTTGCCAGAGAATGAGAGAGAGAGGAAAGGGAAAGAAAATATTCCCCAATGGAGTGTGGTCACACTTCAATATTTTCTTCTCAATTTCTCCATCTTTTTTGGGATTTGGGACACCCATACATATATGTGAGGCACATTTCTCAAGTCACTAGGGCTGGGATTTGAACTTGAACTGTAGTTGTTCATGTGGGATCTGGCTTCCTTAACTTCTAGGCTATGGGACCAGCCTCCTTCCCAACTATTTATTTCATCTTTCTGATGAAGTAAGATGCATGTGCCTAGCTGTGCTGCCTCTGTCTACTTGTCCTGCCTCTGGTTCATCACTTCTATTCTGAACTTCTCCTTTTCCCAAAAACATGTCTGGACATGCCATACTGTCCCATGCTTTGTTCTGTGTCTTTCTTCAATGTCTAGGCTTTATTCACATCAAGCGTCCTAACACACAAGCAAACACAGCAGGATAAAGGACAGGGAGATGTGAGCCTGCTCGGGACTCATTTAGGTAGAGACTGCAGGGACAGGAAGAAATTTTAGGGGGTGGAAGGAGGAAAATGGATGACTTTGGTTTCGATCAATTATGTTAGAGACACCTCACATGATGTGGGGACAAATGCCAGCTGTTCACATTCAGGATTCGAATGGTGGCAAAGGCTGTGTTCAAACATCGAATGAGCAGTTTGTCTGAATATTTCCAAGTTGGAACTGAAGTGCTGAATCGAGTAAGATTTCCAAGTGTAGGAGGGTGCACCAGGACACAGCAACTCTGGGTGCCAGATAACTAGTTCTCTTTTACGTTTAAATATCATAGCTTTTCAGTTATAAGGCTCTAATAAATATCACTAAGAGGCTCTATTCTGAGAGTCCGTCTAGAAACCTTACTGGAATGGGTCCACCGTCAGAAAGGAGGGCTTTCCTAGGAATTTCTCCAGCATTGCAGGACAGCAAGGTCTGCAGCCAAGCGTTCTCAGGACAGGGCCAGTGCCCAAGGCCTATTCGATTCAAATCTAGTCAGGGTCCCAGAGCATCCAGATCACACACAGTGAGAAGAGCTGCAAAGTGAGTGCTCAAGTACAGCAGCTGTTCCAGTTCACGCAAAGGAATGGCCAAAGGGCAAGCAGCATTGAGCTGTCTGAGAGCCTGGTTTATATGCCCCTTTACCAAGACCTTGCCCTGTGACAGACATTCTTATCTTCTCGACCAGTTTGGTTGTCATGCCTTGCTTGACTCCATGTGGCTTGTGGGGACAGTAGTTTTTTTTCCGAGTGGTTCAGGCAAGTTGTTTATGAACATTCGCAAAAGCAGTCTGGTACACCTGTTTGTCGAAGCAGGTTGTTTTGAAGAAGACTGTGTTGTTGGGTGTTCAGCATAAGTGAGGTCACTTTTTAGCAGTGTTCTGTATTAACCCAGTCACAGCACCCCTCAGGACTCACATAGAGCTCATCAGCGTTTGATTGAGCTGGGGTACGATGACAGGGTGGGTGTAGCTCTCACACAAGATGAATTGATTTAGTTCAAGCCATAGATGTTCTACAATGATCAATTCTGGTATTTATCATAGAAATTTTATACTACTTAACAAACAGATTCAAATTGCCATCATTATGAACAGTGACATTTTAAAATAAATGAGATGAGGTGGAAACGAGGCTATTAGTTCACTAGTATTTTAACAGACATCCACTTATCATTGGAAACACAGCCGAGGTTCAAGTCATGCCTTCCTCTTTGTCATGTTCAGGGGCGGCAACCCTTGCTCTTCTGAATCCAAATCACTCCTTTTACTCCTGAGAAAATACATCTAGTTTATAGTGTTGCTTAGAATTTTATGTGTTCATCTTGTCTCTTGAATTACATCATTCACCCAGTGTTTTATATCTGTTTGATTGCCACAATGTTCAACATATAACAGTAATCAATATATATTTACTGACATGTTGGATAAAATTGAGGAGCTCTGATATCTCTGCAGAGTAAGAAACATGAACTCAATCTTTTAGGTCAATGCTGAACAATGTGATAGATAGACAATTTACAAATCACTTGACCTTGCTATTTTTAACAACAGCTATAAACATCTTTGGATAGAACTCTTAAAGATATTTATTAGAGCCTTATAACTGAAAAGCTATGATTTTTAAACATAAAAGAAAACTAGTTATCCGGCACCTGGATGGACAATTGCTGCGTCCTGGTGTACCCTCCTACACTTTGAAATCTTACTCTATTCATCACTTCAGTTCCAACTTAGAAATATTCAGAGAAACTGCTCATTCGATGTTTGAACACAGCCTTTGCCACCATTCGCATCCTGAATATGAACAGTTGGCATTTGTCCCCATATCTTTTGAGGTGTCTCTAACATAATTGACCCAAATCAAAGTCATCCTTTTTTCCTCCATCCACCCCCTAAAACAGAAGTCTCTACTTAAATGTGTGGGGTCACTGCCCAGATGGCCTCCACACCAAAACCCTCTAACTCAGCTCAGACTCATCTGGTTTTCTCACGTTCAGTAACAGCTTTGTGGAACCTTCTCAATGCGACCTGAACTCATCCTCTCCTCTATTCCCTCCCAACTGCCTTCTTCCAGACTCTGTCACCTCTCCATTGTACAATCACTTCCCTCCTAGGTAGTGTAACCTGTCTCAACTCTATCCCTTCTGGAGCATTCTCTGCACAGATATCACAATGACCAGACCAAAAGCAAGTCTGACTGTGTCTGTCTATTTAAAGGCCTTCACAGTGCCCCACAGTGAGACAGCGGAGGATCTCAGTCTTTATGTTTCAACACATCTTCAGGATTAGTTCCTGAAACTCTTCCCTTAAAATAAATGTTGTACAGTGTAAAGACATGTGATTAAATGGAAGTAAATAAAATAAAATAAAATCTTTACTCAGTCATTAAGTTTCCAACTGTCAGTAACACCTAAAGATTTCCAAATACTCCTACTGTTGCACATTTCATAGTATTTGTATATACCATTCCCTATAACTGAAATGCCAGGGATCCTACATCAGCTTTCCTTGTTGTGATGTGAATTTTATGTGTCAACTTGATTGAGCTAAGAGATGTCCAAATAGCTGATAAAACATTATTGGTGAAAGTATTCATGTTTTTGGAAGAGATGAATCCGTATTTACATCAGTAGATGAGTAAGAAAGACTCATCCTCCTCTGTGTGGCAGGCATCATCCAATGGGTTAAGGACCTGAATTAGAACAAAAAGGTGGAGGGAGGATGAATTCACTGCTTGAGCCATGATAGCCATCATCTGTTCTTGGACATCAGAGCCCTGGTTCTCAGGCCTTTGTACTTAGATATCAAACTTGGAGATTCAGCTTTCCTGGTTTTCCATCTTATAACTATAGAATTGTGGGACTTCTCATTTTTCATAAGACAATGAACCAATTTTCATAATAAATCTCCTCTAATATGCATGTCTATATGTATCCTATTGATTCTATTTGTCTGGAGAATTCTGACAGAAACATATTACTTTTTCTCTTACAATAAGTAACTTCTTTTAGGCAACTTTTGCTGGACTGTCTAATAACCCTAATTTGTGTTTTTTTCTTTGAGACATTTCTGTACATTAGATATTTTTGATAACTATGTTATCAGATTATAATTTGAAACATTAAGATCGTAGTATTATGTCTAACACATGGAAGAATCTCAATAAATGTTTATTTTAAATGTTTTTTAGTCTAGCTTATACTAGTCAACCAACACCAGAGCATTTTACAAAAGAATTGAGAGCAAGTGGTCCAACTTTATGGATAAAAGTTAAGAAATATGATTAGAAGGGCATTCTTCTCTAAACTGACTCTCCCATTTGTTTACAATTTAAGAAAATGACTCATTTAAGAAAATGTTTATAAACTTTTGATCCAAAGATCAGGGATTTATGTGGCTAACAGTCTCATGAAAAATTCTGATGTTAGATAAGAAATGAAAGCATAGATTCCACAACTAACTAAAAATGTATTTTAAAATTACAACCTTGCTGTAGGTGTTGCAAATCAAATCTAAATAACTGATTGTCCCCGGTATGACTCTAGGCCTCTCTTACTAAATAGGATTTGTTACTCAACTGTATTTGGTCTCATTCCACAGAAACAGTCCAGAATTTATCAAAACTGGAAATTGAAATTGGAATTTACAGTCAAGTAGAAGGAAGCAGGGATGAGGAAGACGAGGAAGAAGGCCAATATGTCACCCTCTCAGGCAGAGTCCTTCCCCTGGAATAATAGTCAGACCCCATGAGGGGATCAGGAGGGTAAATTAGCCTCAGAATGATCACCATCAGTGGTGGGGCAACTGAGATTTCTTTGAAGTTCCTGATTCACCGACTATTAGTCATTGGACAAGTAAATTTCAGGGCACTTCTGCTCTTTAACTGGGCAAATAGCTCTGACAGCTCCAGGAGAGTCCCTGAACCTAACTCTGAGAAGCAAAAAATCACATAGATTTATTTAACTGACTTTTGAAAATAATCATTTCAATTGGTGTATAGTGGTTTGAGCCTAGGACTTGGCAGTTTGACACTCACTCCAGGCACATGTGAATGTGTGCCCAGAATCCCAGGAGGAGAATAGAAAAGAATTTGTAGAGTAACCATTCCTCCCGGGCAGGGGGGTGGTGAATTCTTACTTTTGCTCTCTCTTTGCCTTTCCAGCTAGCACACATGCCCTATAGCAAATATATTTCTCTCTTAAAAAGAAAAAAAAAATAATTTCATTACTTTTTTAAGAAGTTCTTTGAACAAATGAACAGACTATAGAGAATATGGGTAAGTCCTTATTTTTAAAATACTATATGATTACCTAGGATGTCAAATTAGAAAAATGAAAATAGTGTATTATTTATTATACAACACAATAAGGTTTTTAAGCCTCTAGCTAGCAATTACTGCAAAACTTGAATGACATGTGAATTCAAATTGGCAATGATTTAAAAGAAGTAGAGATTTTGCATATCAGAGTGAAATAGTTGATTGAGAATTTAAGCATATCATGACAGACCTACACATTGGGGCTCAATAAAACAATGTTAACTATATAAAAATAAACATACAATTCTCTGAGAGACAATTCTGAGACAGTGATTAAAAACACTTGGCCTAGAACAGGATGGCCGTATTTTTATCTCTGCTCCACAATATGTGCTAATGGTGAGATCTTCAGCAAGTTACTTAACTTCATTGTGACTGAATGATCTCATCTAAAAAGTGGAAGCAAGAGTACCTATCTAAAAAGGCTGATTGTTGTCAGGGATTAAATGGAACTGTATATGCAGATTGTTTAGAATAAACAGTGATTAAAACCCTCTCTACCCCACACAGCAACAAAATAAATAAAAGTTATTGTTCACATGATATAGTAGGGGTTGGAGGGAGGTATTCTTATTAATAGTATGATAATGTCATAACCAAACTATTATTTATAATGTCAGACTATTTATAATGTTAGACAGTGTGCTAGGACTTTTATATATACTATGTTTTCTAACCCTCAAAGTAACAGGAATATTAGGTACTATTATCTATGTTCTTATGTCAATAGAGACTCAGAAATGTAGTTATATAATAAATAGATCAACCTAAATTTAACACCATAATATAGAAATGGAATACTGTATGCTTATTTAAAGAGGGGAAAACAGAGCATTTAGAACATTAAATGAGGGCGTATTCAACAAAGTTGGTCATAGTTCACATAAACAAACAACCACAACCAAAGCCTCATGACAGTTGTCATGAAACAAATTCATGTTGTCAAGAGGTCAGAGTACAAGTGATAGTAGAATGGGTTGGAACAGAACTGATGGCTTGGTGATGTCATGACACTCTTTTAAGCCTTAGATTTTATCTTTTTATACAGTTACAGAAGATAAATATTATCACATAGAAATTTATATGCTAAAGGATAGTAAAGCAATTTACTAATCCCAGCTAAAATTTTCAATGCCAAGAGTGAATATGTTGAAAACAAAGAGCAATGAAGCAAATTCTGGAAATATTAAGCCTGGGCATCTGGTTTAAATTAATTTCAGTAGCAGGAAAATAGCATCAATTACACTCTAAAATGGATTTAACATTATTAGTGTGGAACACAGAGAGACCGATCATTACTGACTTCAGTGGACTTAAGTAACCTCCAGACATCCCAGCTCAACCCAAGCAGGGCTGCCATTGCCTTGGAAAACCTTGCTCAGCACTCAGAAGGACACAAATGGTTTATGTATTTGGTACCTCCCAAATGAACAAGTGATTGAAAACAACCACATTGCTAATCAAAGGCTTTGAGCTGCACTGAGAGTCCTGTTTCATCTCTTCTTGGTATGAAAGTGAGTTTTTAAGGTCAAAAGTACAAGGCATGAAGACATGCTCACCTGGAGTCAATGCCTGATTTGCCAACTGTTGGTGTTGCAGCAAATTACTTTCCAATCCTTAGCTTCCCTATCTGTACAAAAGGCTTTTATGGAAGTTGTATGAGAGAACACATGCAGTGCTTCACACAGTGTTGGCAACACAGTGAGTCCTCAGGAAATACGATCATGTTGTTACAGCATCTAACCGCCTCACTTTGTTATTCTTATTCTGCTTTATTTGACAGTTTCTTATTTTGACTGTCTACAACACCGTGTAGCACAGAGACATTTTCAATAAATCCTTGGTGAATTAAAGAGATTTGAATATTAATAGCATTAGCATTTATTGTATGTTTCCATTCTAAGTGTTTTACATGCTCGAACTCATTTGATCTTCACTAACAGTCCTGAAACCTAAGTACTCTATGAATGAAATACATTTGTGATGAATCAAAAGAATGGCATTTTTATTGCCATAGCAACAGAGGTCTGAAAATATAAACCCAATTTTAGAATCCATAATCACTGTTTTTTTATCTTTGCTTTCTCAAGTCATTAAAGATATTTATAAAATAGCTGTGGCATGGGGCCTGCCCCCAAAGAGATTTTATCACTGATGTTATTGGTTCCCCATATCAAAAGGATTTCTTCTAGAATCTAGACCTTCAAAATACTGTATGTTATCACTTCATGGGCTGAGGCATACAGACCTGGGAGGATCTCAGTTGTATTTTGGGAACATGTAAAGCCAAAGGAAGAAAGCTATGTATATTTTTAGGATATTAGCTTCAATTCAAATTTAAAACATTAGTTTTCTAGTGAAACAGGCATTATCTACTAAGAATTTTTAATATATTGGGTCATGAGTGTTTATATACTGGGTCATCAGAGAAGTCATGACACATTTTTGCATAGAAAAACAATATATTTTGAGCTACAACAAGCTGGTTAATACAGACTTTAAACCGAGAGTTTCTGCTGAAGCTCTTTGGCAGCTCAGAGTGGGTCCCAGAAATCTCTGGTACTCCACAAGTCTTCCTTTGAAGAAGAATTCTGTCTAAAAAGTTCAGAAAGGCCAGTGGGTAGAGCTGCTTCAAGCAAGGATATATGGTACAAATTAGTGGTTAATGTGTTAATCTTGGCACAAAATTAGTTCCATAAAATTATTCTTATTATGTTCTAATCTTTTCACATCTCTCCTGCCTTCAGGGACTGATTATATAACTTTTTGGATGATGCTATAAATTGGATAAGTATGGAAATACCATAAACAAGTCTGTACCATTGCAGGAGCAAAAAAAGAGCACTTTAGGTAGAGAATACGTACTTGACTCTATATTTGCCAAAGCATTTTTGTGAAGAGCTGTTTTTAAAATACTATACAAACAACTTCAATATTTATTTTTAAACCAGAATAACTTTGGTTCTAGAATTAGATTGTTAAATTTGTTTTGACTCTCTCAAGTGGATGGACTTGGACTTTGTGACCAGTCAGAATAATTCTTTTCACTCACAATATATTGATTACCCTGTCTCCTTTCGGGGATAGTCCAAGATAGTTGAAAGAAAGAGACTTAGGTTACAAATACTACTATTTTAACAAGGCTAGATTGAGGGGACTATTAAAGCTAAACTAATGGTGTAATATTGATTTGGTATTTGCAACAAAATTTTTTGTTTGCAATATGTTTTATTATATTTTCAATCTGTGCAAATAAGCACTTTGAGTAATGAATATTTGTTACCCTTTATTTCTAATATAAAATTTATATTCTGAAAGACATCTATATGTAAGCACCCAATACACAGATCAATAATACAAAACAGGGGCCAGACGGTGCTACAGAGTTAAAACACACTCTGCAAGGCTGACCCAAAGTTCACATACGGAGGCCTTCCTAACTATGCCAGGCAGGCACATAATCTGAGTTAGCTGAGGCTGGGTGTAGTTTGTGACTTTTGAACCCTATCAGGGGTGCTGTCACACTGTCTCTCTTTATTTCTCTCTCTCTCATAGAATTAATAAATAAACTTAAAACATAATAATATAAAGCACAGATCTATAGAACTATCTTATCTGTGGTGTACAAGGCCCCTTGAGTAATGCCCTACTCAAAGAAAACAGTCTACAAATATTTGGCAAATTAAATAATTATTAGAGAATAACATCCCTGGTCTGGTTAAAATAAATTTTCTTAAAGATTCTATTTTTTAAATCCCATCCAGTAGTTTTTCTAAACTTCAAATATAATTTAAGCTGTTTGTATTAATTCAGTAGTAAGACAAAATAAATAAGTTGAACTGAACTACTATCAAATTAGGTTTTTTGTTTTGTTCAGCTTTTACTAAAATCATATGAATGATAACATAGGGCATAGCTATAGATTTATTATTTTTAAAAGTAATTTTTTCACTCACCAGAAAGAGAGACAGAGACAATGAGAAGGAAAGTCAGAAATCAACACACCCCCCCAGGGGGGTAGAGTCACACCACAATCCCTTCTCTTCCATTCTCCTCCTAGGACTTGGGACACACACACACATGCACCCAGCCTGGTTTTCAAATCACCAGATCCAAGTCTCAAACCGTGGCCAGCCATGTGGAAGTCCAGTGATATAACTGGTACATCATCTACTGGCCCTGCTATAGATTTATTATCACCAAATAATTACTTGCTCATTGCTATAATTTAGATAAAGGTACAACCCTCCAAGACTCATTCATTTTTTTATAATTTTGGACCCCAGTGCAATGATACTGGAAGTAGTGAGACCTCTAAGAGCTGAGGTTTAGTGAGTAGAGATTGAATCATGGCAGCATCTCCCTCAGGAATTATCAATGCTGTCTTGTGAGACCCAGTAAATTCTAGTTTTTGTGGGAAAGGGTTAGTTCTCATGAGGTGGGTAGCTATAAAAGGAAGACAGCTATCTCCAGATCTCTCTTTTTCTCTTTTTCTCTCTCTTTCTCTCTTTGCACGTGCCCACCACCCTCTCTGCTTCTGTCATCATACTGTGATGTAGTCAGAGTGAGGCCACCCCATGCATTTGACTTTCCAGCAACCCGAATCATGAGACAAACGGACCTTTGTTCTTTATAAATCACTCAGTCTCAAGTATTCTCTTAGCAACCTGATGACTAAGACGCTAATATTTTAGAAAATTTCTTTTAAGTCCTTTCTCTATATAATTTATATAGTAATTATGTACTGTGTTTTTCACCAAACCTGATCCTGTATCACATTATTTAAAACTTTTACAGACCAGCCAGTGGCTTGATTGTTTAGGCAACTGAATCCCATATGGCCGACTGTGCAGTTGGAATCCCAGACCCAGCAGCAGCTTGAAAACTCTGGGCCATGTGCATGCATGTCCAAAATCCTGGAAAGGTGATATGGAGGAGAAAGGATTGTGGCAGGATCATCCCTCATATGAAGGGCTTTCCCATTTTCCCTCCCTGTCTCTCTTCAGGAAGTACACTCTAAATATTTTTTTAAAAATAGTTTACACACATGCTTATGGGACCAGCAGTTAGCGTAATGGCTATGTCGCTAGACTCCCATGTAGTCGACCGCGGTTCGAATCCCCGACCCAATGGCTTAAAACTCACTCCAGGTGTGTGTGCATGTATGCCCAAGATCCCAAGAGGAGAATGAAGGAGAAGGGATTGCGGCGTGGCCATCCCTTCTGGGGGGTGATTTCTCGCTTTCTGTTTCTCTATCTCTCTCTGTCTGTCTGGCGAGTGCACGCGCCCTATAGCAAAAAAAAAAAAAAAAAAAAAAAAAGAAGGAAAAAAAACTCTAAAAAATAAAAATAAATAAAGAATAAAAAAGTAAAAATAGTTTACACACATGTTTAATAAATGCTTGGTTGTTTGTTGCCTAGGTATAACATGTAATAAATCATTTACATATATTTGAAAGTTTAGATAATTTCCTTTTTTATTACTATTACAAATATAGCTTGATAAAATTTATTGTGTCTAATTTATCTACACATTTTGGGATTATTATTATAAAAAGATTGCCCAAAATAAAGACATTGAATCAGAGTATGAACATTTAGCATTCTTGTCAGTTTGCTTTCTCAAAAAGCTAATACTTATTTATATTCACATCAGCAATGTACCTGAGCACTCACATTTTAATTACAAAATTTAAAGGTTTAAAAAAAAGATATCATTATTTTTTAATATGAAACCTTTGAGCAATGATGAAGGATACTTGCTGCAACTCTGACAGTGTTCATAAATGCATACACAAAGTGTATGGTAGTAAAGAAAGTTGAAAGGGCTTTATGAAAAGTTGAACCTTGAAGGGTGAGAAGAATTCAGAAAGGCAAAAGAAATCCATGAATTGATATTGTCAAAAAAAAAAAAAGCTGGATTTTATCAGAACAAGAGGTTAATTAGCAGGAATGATGGACTTTATGTTTTAGCTTATGTGTCCATTTGATTGGGCTATAGGGTGCCCAGATATTTGGTCAAATATAATTTGGAAAGTTTCTGTGGGTGTTTTTATGATATTACCATTTAAACCAATAGACTGAGTAAAACAGATTACTCTTCTCACTATGAGCTAGTTGAAGGCCTAAATGGAACAAAAAAGACTGAACTCACCCAAGAAAGAGGGAATTATATCTGCCTGATGGCTTTTGAACTAGGACAATAGTTTGTTTGCATGTTTGTTTTTGTGCCTCAGGTTTGAACTAAAAATGGACTCTTCCCAAGTCTTGTGTATTATGGCCATGAACTAGAAATAAAACATTGACTCTCCTAGGTCTCCATCTTCCAGGCAGCAAATCATAGGACTTAGCCTCTATTATCACAAGAGCCAATTTTTTATAACTCTCTTTCTCAATATATACACATCCTGTTGGTTCTGGGTTGGTTTATTTGGAACCATGAAAATGCAGTCATTTTTAATACTTTTCTGCATATTTGACAATTAGCTGCTTATTTTTTATTTTTCTTTTTATGTTTAATGCCTACATACATATTAGGGATTTGCTTATTGATTGCCATGAACTAATTCTACAGTTTTGTGTAGCATTTGTAAGTTACCCATTAGCTAGTTTCATCAACTCTTTGCTCTAAGAACTCAAAAACTATCAGAAACACTCAATCATATAAATTAAAACAGAAATTTTCATTTGGAAAAATGAAAAGAATAGAAAGAATAAAAACTGAGATTATAAAGTGCACGACCTATAAGGGAAAAAAAAAAGTGAAAAAAAGAAAGAAGGAGACAGAACAAGTTCTATGGTTAGTCCACTATGGATTAGTTATCCTTTCAGTTTTGTTCCATTACTAAATGCCCAAGTCAGGATATGGGTTTTCCAACAATATATTTCACTTCACCAATACAGAGGGATTTAAAAGACCCATCGAAATAAGTTTGTATTTATATTAGAGAGATTTAACTCATAAAAATAACTAACTCTAAAAACCATTGTCAGGAGAAGCAGATATATACATTTTAGAATCCAAAAGACATAGAAATTGATTATTAATAAGGGTGAATAGACAAAAAAAAAAAAGAAACAAAAATTTCTGGTTTTAAATCAAATCATCGGGACCAGCAGTTAGCATAATGGCTATGTCACTGGACTCCCAGGTAGTCGACCGCAGTTCGAGTCCCGGACCTGGTGGCTTAAACTCACGCCGGGCACATGTGCGTGCGTGCCCAAGATCCTGAGAGAAGAATGGAGGAGAAGGGATTGTGGCGTGGCCATCCCCCCTGGGGGGTGATTTCTCACTTTCTGTCTCTCTGTCTGTCTCTGTCTGGTGAGTGCACGCGCCCTATAGCAAAATAACTCTCAAAAATAATTAAAATTAAAAAATAAATAAATAAAATCATCTGGATGTGTAGGGAAGAGTGTCTTTTTACAGTGCAAAAGATCCACATGTTTCTCCTGTCTCTTAGATCTCCCCATAGACCATCTGTCTGTGACAAGGATGATGTTTTCCCTGACTCGTAAGTCTTGGCAATTTCTACCAGCTATTCACTACCTTGAAAATTGATGTAAAGAGAAGTAAAAAGAAATGTCTGTAACGGAGCAGGAGTTGTATCTGACTTCTGCTGTAGCGCTCAGGGATTTATTTAGCTTTTTTCTGGTTTTCTATGCAGAATCTCCTTGAAACACTAAAAATACCTCCATTTTGGTATAAATCAAGCCAGAAGTATCCCTGGCCTCCCTTCCTTTGTTCTGTCTTATGATTGACAGGAGGCATGTCCAGGATGCACAAAACCCACAACCAGCTTGGCCAGAGCACTTCCTCCCAGGGTCTCTCTCAGGTCTACTAACTAGATTAGAAAAGGGCATTTCCCCAGCACCTTATCCATGACATAAATGGAGCAGGCTGATAAAGAAAAACTCAAAATCCATCATCCAAACTAAAAAATTTCAGCATGTGTTGCTGCCTAATTTCATGTACAGAAAAATAAAAAGTGGAATTAAGAAACCTGGAAGGAAATGGAATTCTAGCCTCAAAACCCAATTGGCCAATTACTAGCCACAGTAGATATGATCATTCTTGTTCTGAGACTCAAATTAAAACTATTATTATTTCCCTACTTAATGGCTTAAGTTTAACAAATGGTTGTAAATATTTTAGCATGCAAAACCTTTTGCTTAATAGGAACTCATTCAAAATATAGGATAGTAATTAAGGAAAACCACTGCTGCTGATAGTCTGATACTTTCCCTATTAAAGTGAGCAATGTATGAAAAAATGTGTATCATAAATGGTGATTATGGGAGGAGAAAGAATAACCTATTTTCTGCTAAATATAGGTAAGTTGTATTTTTCCTATAATAGTAAGTGATATCAAGGACACTTGATATAATTTATAACACAAAGAAATGGATAATATTGCCAAAAGAAAGTCATAACAATATTTCTAATTTCCATTTTCTACTGCAAAAATGCTAGTAATTATTTAGAACAAAAGTCTGTTTTTTTTTCTGAAGTTACCCTAACAAAACCACTTCCTTTAAAGATACATGATGAAGTGCAGGCCATTGTGCATTGCAAAACACATCTGTGCAACATTGCTAAAGAATCTATTCTAATATTTTTTTTATTTTTTAAAGTACATAGCTTGTGTTATTATAATGTCACTGAAAAGTACATGCAAATTTGCAAGAGAAATTTTGTAGGGAACATTACCATAGGTAGAGCATTAATTTGGGAGGAAGGGGACAATTAAATTTTAAAAGAGATTTTACACTGTCATGATCATGCTATGTTGCTTTAAATAATTTCTGATTATTGTACTATGTCTGCTTCCACAAAAGATTTAGGGCTATTTCACCTAAAACAGCCAGCCAGAATAGAAACAAAGACCATTAGAGGAAGACTAAAAAAGATTCAGGTCAAGCAGTTGCCCTTCATAGACTCCTCCAGGAAAACTGTAATCCTAAATCATATAACCTCTCTGGGTCACACCTGCCTACAAGAGGCAGGTTTATGGAATAAAAGAAGGTAGGGTAGAAATCGCAGGTCTTCAGGTCACACCATCCACTTGCCATCAATTTTCCTACCCATCAGCAAGACGGACTAGATGAACAGGGGAAGGAGGGAGAAAAAGCGAATACAAGAACAGCAAGTCTAAAGAACTCACTGAGACATTTATGGATCACATGCTATGTGTGATTGAGAGGTACCGGAGGTATACATATGAATCCAGTCTTTGCCTCAGCAAGCTCACATCCAAGGAAAAAGGTAGGGTGATGTGGAGTCCTGGACAAAGAATATAATGACAAAAGAAGGGACTTGTCCAGCAAAAAGTCACTCCATGGGGTCATAGGGTGGGTGCTGGCAGCTGGGGGAAGCACCTCATGGGGTGTCCATAGCAATACTGCAGGGTCATCTGCTCTGTACCATGGAACCATGCTGCTCTGTGCCCCTGGTCTGTCCATCTCTGCCCTGTCTTGCTGTCTTCTCAGTCCTGCTTTCTTTCTAATCTGCCAAAGGCAAAATTTTTAAAGCACAAACAGGATTGAATCTCAAGACCACCTGGTACAGAAATGTCTTAATTGGTCAAGATTGATCATGGCCTGGTCTCTTGATTCTTCTTTCATAATAATTTTGGTGTTTACTCATTAGATAGTCAGTCAACCAAGGTGGGCAGATAAGGGGAGCTGCTTTGATAGATGGCAAGTCACTCTGAAAAACCATGTTACTCTCGATTTGCACACTGAAAAGAGAGAAGGAGATTGGTTTAGAGGCTTTGTGTGGTTTCATCAATACTGTCATTTTTTTTCCTACCTCACTTCACTTTCATCAGCCTTTGTATATTTGAGTCCATTATTCAGAATTGCCAGTAAGTGGCCTTAACCCTCATCCCACCCTTGCCCCAGTCTAATCCTGAACAATTACAAAAACTAAGTCATGTCTCAGTTTTTTCTTCTGGTTCTTTTCTTCTTTTTAAGATTGTTTTTCATACCTTTGATCAAATTTGCACTTCTCTGTGGACTTCCTGTAGATTCTTCATCTCCTCATTTGAAAGTGTGATGACTAAGCCCACTTGTAGTAGTGCCAAGTGGTGTTGCTGAGATGCTGTGCTCTGCAGGCTGGGATTGCCTGGAGGCCTGGGTTTGATTCATGGTCCAACTTAAAGGCTGAACACAGTGGTGTGCACCGCATTCCCAACAAATTAGGGAGGCAGAGGCAGGAGGATCTCAAGTATGAGGCTGGCCTGAGCAACACAGCGAATCTATCTGAAGAACAGCCTAGTGTGGTGGCATACACCATCAGTCCCAGCTGAGAGGCTGAGGTGAGAAAATCAGCACAGTGAGAGCCTGACTTTAAAAATAAAATGATGACAACTAAACTGCCACAATATTTCAGTAGGTATGAAATAAAATAGTATTTTCTACTGTCCTGACCCTGACTCTCTATAGAACCACCTTTGTGATTCAGAAAATATCATTTCTCCAAATCAAATAAATTATTCTGCAGGTTCATAAACACCTCATCTCTTTATATTACATATTGGATAAGTATCCAACTTAATGAACATGAAGGACTTCCTCAAACTTATTCATTTACCTGTTTACTAATATAATTATGTGTTCAACAGTTTGGCACTTATTGAGTTTTGGGGGCCATGCTAAGTGCAAGCAAAGTTTTCACAGGATGGTGGACATTGTTAAAAATGACAGATTGGAAAAATCTTCACATTGCTATTCAATTGCCTCCATCCCTTTATCTCTCTATCTTTATGTATTGGGTTGTTGGGAAAGTCATGATGTATTTTTCTATGCAAAAATGTGTCTTGACTTTCCCAGCGACCTAATAGATTGATTTACAGTCACTCCTTACTTAATGACCTACCTGTTTAACAAGCACTAGGATTTATGACCAGTTTTTCAACACAGGGAATCCCCTTTTGCAGTCAGTCTCAGGAATCCCCTTTCTAAATATTTGTCTTTTCCCACAATCAGTTAGTATTCACTGCACAAAGCATTTGTGATCACTCAAAGCTATATATTTAGCTTATAAACTTGTATTTTATTGTGCACCATAGTAATATTCAGAATAAATAAAAATAATTATGCCAAATTTATAATTTTATCTTGTGGTGTGCCTGGTCACTTTCTGGTGCTTATATAATGCATGCTTTTCATACAGACAGAATTACATTATTTTAGGTGATATATCTTGTTTTGTCACAAGATATATCACCTAAAAAATACATACCCTGTGGTGCTACAGCACAAGACAAGACATTCGCTTTTAAGCTCCCTTACTTATCAACCTAATTGTAGGAACAGAACTAAGTTGTTAAGTAAGGGATATTATATTTTCTATTTATCCATGTACCCATAATAGTATAAACCTCCCATGGAAATGGACAGAAACTTTATCTCTTTACAAACCAAGAAGATTGTCTTTTGCTTAGAGGTCAATACATGAATTATGATGATCATTTATTTATTTAACAAATATGCATGCTATGAACTTCCATGCGCTTGAAATAGAGCTATTACAAAACATAGTCATAACATTTTATTGGGAAAAACAATAAAAAAGTACCATAAGAATAAACAGCAACATCACAAAATATCTGAAAACATGAGTATTAATAGATAAGCAAATGCGAGTAATAAAACAACAAAAAACATGGGCTCAGTACCATAAATTGATGGTTAGAGAAAATTCTCAGAGGTGGTCACTCTGAGCTGAGATCTGAGTGAGAAGAAAGAGTAGAAAGACAGAAAAATAGCTTTATAGTAAAAAGAAGAACACCTACAAATGTCCAATAATTAGAGCACATGTTGTATTCCAGGGAGAGAAATAAGGTCACTGGGCAAATTTGGGGAAGCATATGCTGTCAGAATAGTGAACAAAAATGGTTTGTTGAATGTATTGTAGAGAATGAGTGCTCCTTTATCCATTAACCAAGTGATCTTTTCAAAACATGGGGGATGATGCAATTTCGCTAGTTGAAATATTTCATTCCTCACTCATTTGGAAGAAAATCCAAAGTTCTCTATAATGACTAAGGCATTTGTTATGAGTCTTGTGCATTGTATTCCTTTGGATATCCACAAACTCCTCTGCTATAGTTCATCAAAAGCTTCTTCAATGGCTTCCCCAAACATGTGTCTAGAATAGGACCCTTTCATCAATCACTATCTGCTATTTTTTCCATCTTTATTTTGGTTTACTGCCCTTTTGAATTCCTTGGCTTAAATTAGTTGGCCATCTGTTTACTTGTATTTTCTTGCACTATAGTCATCTTAAGAGCCAGGACTTTATTTTGTGCATGGGTCTATGCCCACCACCTATATTAGTGCCAGGAACACAATGGGCCCTCAATTAGTATGGATTGTATAAATGAATGAATGAAATGTTTGATGCAATGGGGATCAGTTAGAAATTTAGGAAACTACTGGGTCAGTTTTGATGTAAGATAATATAGAGTATCTTAGACTGGAATGTGTGATGGAGATAAAGAAAGTGGTCACATTTAGTGGAATTAATAGAAAATTTTAATGATCAGATAAGGGAAATAAAAGGAAGTGAAGAAATAAGAAGAGCTTGTACATTTGGACTCTAAGCAACCAGAGTGAATGTGGAGCTGTCCACTGGCCACAGAGGACTAGAGAAGCTCTTTTGCTTATCTACTCATGTTCCTACTCATTTTGCTTGGGACTCTCTCTGACATTGTGAGTTTGGGGAGATGAGGAAGAGCTAGCAAAATATGCTAGGAAGAAGTAGGCAGAAATATAAACAAAGAATCATTTGCATAAAGGTGTTTCTCAGATCTATGTGTCTGAATAAGTTTACCTAGGAAGAGAAAGCTGTCAGAAAAGAGGATAGGAGTGTGAGTCTATCTCTCTGACATTGTGAATTTGAGAAGATAAGGAAGAGCCAGCAAAATATGCTAGGAAGAAGTAGCCAGAAACATAGGGAGACGTAATAAAGGGTCTCAAAAGAAAATGTACTCAACTGTATCAAATGCTCCTGAAAGTTCAAATAAAATAATTCTAGTTAACATTGGGTTTAGTAACATGGACAGCATGCTAACTTGATAAGATAGTTATCTGTACAACCATGAGGGCAGAAGCTGTAGCAAGGCTGAGTATCAGAATTAATATATGGATCAGAAGGAGGCATGACATCTCTGTCCATCATACAACTGTCATCTTTCTCTCTACTTACCTGTCATCTTTTTCTCTGTTTATCATCTACCTATCTATTTATCATCTGTCTATTCATCCTAACTCTATGAGAGGTATTCAAAAAGCTCATGAAAAGTATCAAATTTCAAAACTTCAAAAAATTTAAGCATAGATTTCAACTTTTTTCACCAGAATGAACTTATATTTGACTCCATTGTTTTTCAAACCCTTTAGTCTTTTCATATCTAGCCATTGTCTATTCTATCATTTATCTACCTACTTATCCTATTCTATCAGCTAGCTGTATTTATCTATCTTATTATCTATGTATCTATCATCTATGTTTCTATCTATCCAACTCTGTCTAATTATCTGTATATCTATCCATCCTATAATCCACTCATTTATTCATTCATCCATCCATTCACCTATGTGTCCATCCCTCAGGAGAGAGGCTTAGGAAAACAATGATGTTAAGTCTCCTACTAGACAAGTGTTATTTGAAATAACTGAAATAACAGGCCCAAGTATATTTGTTTGCTAAGGTCTAAAACTTTCAGAAAGAGATTAGGCCTTGAGATAATGATATAGGGGATAGTCAAATCTAAGGGAGAGACTAGAATCACTGAGAGAAAGGCTTAAGAGGAAAAGAGAGAAAGCCAGTGGCTAGGGAAAGACAAGCGTAGTGATAAGAGCCAGCAAAGGAGTAGAAACCTTTCTCAGATACCTAATTCAAGGACCAGACAGGAAAACACCTGTACATTTCTGAGGTCATTTAAGCAAATTCAAATTCAAGTTGCAAGATGCAGTAAGTAATCTTACCCTCCATGTGATTTGTTGTAAAACATCTGACATGCCTCTAGACTGTGCTGTTGTAGTAACTGCACATAGCAACTGTGCCGAGTGTGGTTGTCTTCTTGCTCTATGACTAAGGGAAGCAGGAGGTCAGGTTTTGAGGTTTTCATCAGCAAGTCCGCCCTAGAGAGGGCATAGGAAGGCTGACCTGCCTTCTTTTTGGTAAATGATAAGCTGTTTTTTCCCCTGAAAGATCGTCATGGTGCTTTGGATGAAAAGCACCTGAAGTGTTATCAGGAGACAGTGGTGGTTTTTCTATACAAAAAAAAAAGGGGGGGAAATCTTGGAAGAAGAACCAAAGGTATAGAAAGTAGAAAGTGGAGTATAGGAAGTGATTAAAAATAAAATGTTTTATACACCTTCAGGAAGTCAAAATTGTCTATGAACATTAAGATTCCTCATAAAAGTAAAAACTGTGGTGGGTCCGAAAGAATACATGATTAAATGATGTATTATGAACAATGACCTGGGTATCTGGCCCCTCTAAAGCTTTCCTCTGTGATGCTAGAATCCGGGCAGTAACTTATCTCTTCTCAGAAGACACTAGAATTGTAAACAAAGCTTAGAGAGAAACAACCAACCACAGCTGGATGTGCTGCTGACCAGGAGCCGATCTGAGTAAGATCCTCTGTAAAAGCCAGCCAGAGCTACTACTCCCTTCCCAGCCCACGGGGTTTCTTCCTAACACCTCCTCCCAGTCTCTTGGAGAGGCCTTCATGCAGTTTCCTGGTGGGATACCTAGTACGATCTTTTTTTTTTTTTTTTTAATAATTTATTTTATTTTTTATTTATTCATTCATTTATTTTTTAATTTGATCAGAGAGAGACAAAGGGTGAGAGTGAGAGAGAGGAAGTGAGAAAGCAAGCCACCAGATTCAGGACTTGAACCCCAGTTGGCCATGTGGGAGTGTCCAGCGCCTTAACCACCACGCCACCTGCTGGTCCCCATAGTACGATCTTTGAGAAACCAAAGCCTATGCACATCGGAAGCTTTTACCTACGTTTGCTCTGCCCTCTCCTGTTCTTGTTTCTCTCCTCAGGTACCAGAACAGAGGTGGCTCCTAGCAAGTGAGAGAATAGGTGAAATAAGAAAAGAAAGAAGAGAGAAAAAAAATTATTATTTAATGTCTCAAAGCATTATGCTTTCGCATAACAAATCCAGTTACAACTTCCATTCTGTTAAAAATTACTAGTCTTAACATTTTTTAAGTTTGTTTCTTCCATGAGCTAACGAGA
Organism: Tupaia tana; assembly: GCA_026018925.1. Classification (NCBI taxonomy): domain Eukaryota; kingdom Metazoa; phylum Chordata; class Mammalia; order Scandentia; family Tupaiidae; genus Tupaia; species Tupaia tana. The sequence goes on from JAKSZU010000016.1 coordinate 36,276,206, forward strand.
CAGAAAGAAAAAGAGACAAGAGCAACAACACCCCAAAAGGAGTCTTGACACTGTGATTTACCCCCAGACTCTACCAGCCCTGGGTCTCTCTACATGCATGCTTTGCATGTTTAGGAACATCTCCCAACATGAAAAATAGAAGCTTTTCCATGGAGGTCAGCCTTGCAGAGTGTTGTGTGATCACTGAGTCATGAGCTGGCCCCCTCTCTTATCTCATACTATAACTAGTTCTGTTTTCTTCATTCCCTCGAACTTTTTATGTTCAAGTATTCCCATATCGCCCTCATTATTTTTCAACCACCCTGGCCCAACAACCCCTTCTCTTTCACTATCTTAGTCCTGCCCACAGAGCATTTATTTATTTATTTTAAATTTTAGAGGTCTTTAAACACTTCTCTGAAAGAATACCGTGTTAGGTCAAAAGATTCTCTTCTCCAAAAATGGTTGATTACATGAACACAAACAAGTGAAAAAGAATTCAGACATCCAGGTCAGTAAGCAAGTTGGAGTTTTTAAAAAGTCAATGACAGGGCTTTGCATTCAGAAATATGCTACTGTTTTTAGAGGATTCATGGACTCACTTTTTTAAAGTAACTTAGATTACATGAGGGGAAAGTAGGCTCATTAGTAACCCCTCAATCAAGGCTGATGTAATTACATTGGTCACGGCTTTGTCTGAATACCTAGATACTACCTTGATAAGCATCTCAGTGTCACTGTGCACTGAAAATAGAGAGCTTCCAGTAAAAACAGTTTCCACTGCAAAAAGGTATTTGTGACTTTTATATCTTGATAGGAAAGATAAAATTTAATTAATTTTTGTATAAAATGGGAGAACATGTCTCGATGCCATTAAATGCTAATACAGCTGTTTTCAAAGGAGGAAAATTGACTAGGATTACCAAATCCAAATCATTTCTTCTCCATTATCTGAGATGTTTTTATGTGTTGCTCAACAAATAACATTATTGCACATCTTTCCAGCTAGCTAACCGGCCCTGCATAACGGCTTAAACATCATTTGATAAAAATTAACTGATATCACTGCAAGTTATTACTTTTGTGGGTCAAAAACATTGAGGTTGGTCTTTTAAAATAACAACCACATTTTAGAATCTAAGAATTAAGTGACAAATGAGTTTAAAAATGAATTTTGTACTTCAGAGTTTTTCTCTGTTTTAACTGAGGTCTTTATTCAAATAAAACAGAATTTGTATAGCCAATGCTATTTACTTTCTTAGAACTATGGCAACTGGAAATTCTTTAACAAAACAGGATTTCCTTGATTTTAAGAAAGCCACATACATCAAATACATATTGCTAACCTCAGGCCGTAATCTGATGAGTAGAGGTCTGATTATAGAGTTGGCTTTATTAGTACCTATTTTCATGGATTTTTTTTCTTCTTTACTGAAGTAGTTACTGGAACACTTAAGGTTTTGCCTCAGGACATCAACTACAAGATCTGTCCATGGTTTGGTTTTGATTCTGCTTTTGTCTCCTGCTGTGTTGCTTTTAATAAAGAAAAGAGTAAATGCAACTTTCATACAGCTTTTTTCTTTTTAATGAAAGAAAAAATACTCCTTTTGATTCTTTGGAAATTTGCATTTTGTTATACATTGAGCTCTGTGTCACCTCAAGTGAGAACTCTGGGAAGGCTCAGAAACATGGTGGTTACAAATAGGGGGTCCTTGGAACAGCACGGCTGGACGAGAGCCAGTGACTGACTCAAGATTCACATTTTATCTTCAGAGGAAGTGGGTTTGCTTATCTCTTACTGACTCTGGGCCTTTTTCTTAGTATAATTTGAGTTCCAAGAAAATCAAGATTTGATACTATATAACAATGGAAATAGGTTGATAATGAAAATCTCATTTGAGAGAGAAGTTCTATCATTTTGGAATATTGATTGATCATAGCTTTTCTACTTTAATTTTAAACCTCTTTTCTCTAATATCAAAGTAAAATGCTATGAATAATCTTGCAAAACTACATGTGAAAGTAGTAACAAATGTCAAACATATTGTCTTTCTAAAAAAGAAAAAAACAAAAACTTCAAATTAGTTTTTTTTTAAAAAAGAAACAAAGATAGACTTTTTCTACTCCAGCTCTCAGCAGTCCTCTATATTTTGAGAGTGAAAATGAAAAGGCACCTAATCTACAGACCATTTTCTTTGATCAATTGCCTCAGACTAGTTTAAATGATTTTATTTTCATTTCTCAAGCCTAAAATAAAGCCTAATTAGATCCAGCCCAAAACACTTTTCAGAATCATGGGGATAAGAGTCTCAGATTCTATCACCTGCAGCCAGACGCATTTTCTTTCTGACATCTTCCTCTGATTTTTAAATTTTATTTCCAGGTGGTAATTATGTATCTGGGGGCAGAAAATAGGCTTTCCTATTGCATGACCTACAGTTTATGTTATGTTTAATCAAGTTCAATATAGAACAGTAATTTCTTTAAATGAGACCTGGTTCACTACAGAGTAACCAGCAATTTGCATTTAACAAGCAAACAGTTTACTCTGTACTCATTCTGTGTTAAGCGCTGTGTGGGCTTGTGTGTGTGGTAAGGAAGGGTGGTAGGACACTTGTCCTCATAGCCACTTTCAGAGGAGATAAGCACGCCAGCAAATACATGGTTAAGGATAACGAGAAAGTTAAGCTGCCAAAAAAAGATAAAGTTCTTAGTGTAGCCTGAGGATGCATAAAGAACAATGATGCTTTGGTGTAACAGCTCTTAAATTCTGTTCCAAAAGCATGGTAGCTAACAGAAAGTAAGAGGACTAAAGTTAAGAGATTATTGATATTTAAAAGTGTCATTAACAAAGGTTTCTGAGATTAAAATATTAATAATAATATGTTGCTCTTACCTAAGAGGAAAAAAGTGCTAAAACCAAGGACAATCATACTTTTCCAACATACACTTTTACAATTTTTTTAAAGGTTTTTGCCATGAGGCATGTGTGCTTGCCAGAGAGAGGAGGAAGAGAGACAGAGAAATGGAAATCACCTCCTAGCAAGGAGGGCCACACCACCGTCCCTTCTCCTTCACTCTCCTCTTTGGGATTTTGGGCACACATGCACATACACCCAGAATGATTTTCAGCAGCCGGGTCTGGGACTCAAACCACAATGACTATGTGAATGTTTAACACTTTAACCACTATGCCACTCTGCTGGCTCAATTTTTTAAGATTTTTAAGCAAAGTCATAGCACAATTGTTGAATACAATATTTATTAACCAAATCATTTTTTGTTTTGGTTTAATCTTCAATTTACCATTTATATTCTCCTTCAACACTGAGACAGAACCACTGATGGCATAGAATCCTAGACAGATGATAATAAAACCACTCTAAGGATACAAAGTCATATTAAATAAGTCCCGCGGCAAGAAACTCAATGCATAAATACATCACATTTAGTTGATCATTAGAAAGAGTGCTAAAAATATTATCTCCTCTTCCTAACAAAATAATGGGAGGACATAAAATTTACTTGAACTTTTTAACACGAGCTGAGATCTAACACAAAATGCAAAGTTAAGGGCAACCTAATGTTTTTTCCTAGCTTATAAAACTGCCAACAAAGTTTGGTAGTAGTTCATTTCTTACTTATATATTTAAGACCAAATGTCTGAATCTCAGTAGTGGTCCAAGGACACTCAGCACAGAGGGCACAGGAAGCCCTGGTCCAGGCAGTGAGGAATGTGCTTTCTGTAGAAGATGAAAAAACGGTAAGAACCCAAACCCAAAGTGAGTCTACCCTTATTTTTCTGGGTGCTTGCAATTAGACACAGGATCAGTTCTAAAGTGCTCTGCCTGGAGGGGACCACGCCCCTGCAGTTCATCAGCCTAGCCCGCCCCATCTGCTGCTAGCTCTGTCTTCTGATTATAAATCCACTGATGACAGGAAAGGGAAATACAAACTGCTTTTTAAAAAAATTCACCTATATTATCTCTTGTTCAGAATCATCAGTTACTTTAATAAAGACAGAAATCTCATTTAAAGCAAACAACTATAACACAAAATAACACTGTATCATAGCTACTCAGAATGTTGACCGCCATTTTCTACTCTAGTACAGGCTTGGATGATATTCATCTAAAGGGTTAATGTAGCTATTTAAGCAGGTGACTCCAGAATTTAAGAAAAAATCTCCTGCTACTGTATGGATTCAATATTTTGAGTGAACACGTTTTTGAATATAATATTCTCAATATTGCCACAGGTCTCTTCTTTTATTACTAAAAATAACTTCTAACGGACTTCAATCACCAAGATGAAAAGAAATGATAAATTCTCCGATAACTTTATTGAAATCAATTAACTTAAAATAAGCAGTGAGCATTTCTGAAGTGTTCATTCTGCAGTTAATTAATTATTTTTTAAGACAAGATCTCAATTCATTGTGATCCTCCTGCCTCAGCTTTTTAAGACTGGGACTACAAGCGTGTACCACCACGACCAGCTCTTTCAGACAGGATCTTGCGATGTTGATCAGGTGAGCCTTGAACTCACAATCCTCCTGCCTGGACTTCCCGTAGTAGTTAGGATTACAGGTGCATGCCACAATACATGGCCTTTAGGTTGGACCAGGAATGGAACTTGGGTTTCCTATGTGGTCCCAGCCTATAGAGTGCATCCTCTTAGCGGTACCCTTCGTCTTGGCTGGGCCCTGCAATTCATCTTTTCATTGTTATATGTGCAAACACACGCCCTTGTGATTTCGATGTGAAAGATGTAAGAAAGCTGTGACATTCCAGGCATACCATAATGGTACACACAAGATGGTGGATGAGAGACACACATCAAAGAGCAAAGAAAGGTATTTCCATCTGGTTTCTCAGAGAGCGTCAGAATGTGTCAACTGCATGGTGCTTTACATGTATGTATATACATAGTCAACATTTAGCATGTATTCGTGTGTGGAGTCAAGGTGTTTTGTGTAAATATCGATGGCTATGGTTGATCACATACAAAATATATTTAAGAACTGAGATATGGAGTAGTTTCTGGAGAATGGCCACCTGTTTCTTGTTGTTTCTGTTATTGTTCTTGCCCTTCTTGAAACATGAGTAAGGAAACAACACAGACATGGGCCAAGCAGGTATAAGCATTCTACTAATTAATCCTAGGCTACTAAAAATCTCTTCATCCTTTGTTGTAACACTGTTCCCTTTTTTAGGACATAAATATATCAAAATACAAAGGAAAGAAATAGACTGTAGAGCCATTTTTTTAAGCCCACTATCATATCAACTTTCTTTGTATACAACACACTGAATTCACTTTCAATTTTACTTCACACAATCATTCTCGCATTCAAAATATTGAAGGAACACCTGCCATGTGTCAGGCAGTGTGCTCAGCACTGGAGAAAGAACAAAACTGACAATGCTCTGTAAAAATAGATATGTCCAGGTCCAGACCATGAATCACTGAATCTGAAGACATAAAAACGCCCACAGATAATTCTGATGCCTTTGAGCCCCATTTAACATAAAATAGTCAACTCGGATTTTCCAAGGTCATTTAAAACATGCTGAGTTGCTTACTGGGAGAAAGTGATGCTCTGGGCCAGTCATTTTCAAATGATGTTGGGGCCAGGCAGTAACACTTGATCTACATTAGAAAGGTACTGGGTTCATATTCCAGGACCTCCCTGAGCACACTAGATTCACAAGGCTGAGACTGGGGGTTGGATTATGGCATGAAAATTCTGTTGGAATTACAGATCATTGGCAGTGCCTGTCTCTCTGAGTCAGTCCCTCTCTCTCTCTTTCTCTCTCTCATGGAAGAAGTAAATAAACTTAAAAAAATAATAATGTGTTCAAGAACCAGTTCAGATGTTATTTGATTACTTACTTGTTTTAAAAACTTCTAGTCTGATAATTTTGTCAAATCAAATAAACTCCAACAAAATGAAATTATAAAAGCATACAAAATACAAGCCAATCTTTGTACTATTAGGTGTGAAATTCACTGACATAAAATTATTCTGTCAAATCCCTCTAAAACTTTCTGAAAGGTCAGCCTCAATTTTGAGCTTAGTGTGTCAGAGACCAATAATTAAGAGTTTGCAGAAAACCATCTGCCCATGGATCACATCAATGAGCAAATCTATTCTTGACTGGACATTGTGATTTGATCACTCTCTGGTCACTTCGTCAAGTCTTCCTTCTCAAATATCTTCACATGCATGTAAAAATGCAGTAAAACGTGTGTGATTTCTCCTGTCAGTCGGTCTTACACCAGTCTAATTCTTAGACTCAGCCAGTGACCCTAAGAAAGTAAAGGAGAGTTTTTCTGAGCAAAGCTAGAGAAACATAAGCAGAATTGTATGTCATGGAGATAGGTGCAAAATTAGTTTGGATCTGTACCAAAACAGGATTGATTTGTAGATCAATGTAAGTCTAAAACCAAGGTAGTAGGAAAGCTTAATTTTAATCACTGGCAATAAAGTAGAAGAGTTCCTGGCACATAATAAGCACTTAACAAAAATGTGCTGAATGAATGAGAAAATACATTAGCTGACAAGGGTAGCCTGTATTGAGAAAAACATGGAGGTGGAATAGGTCCCTCAAAAAAAAGTCAGAAGTGATTACAAGGCTTAAGAAACATCAGGAAAAGGTGAAAAAAGGCATGGGAATTATCAAATAATATAAAGGTGCAAAATTTCCAGATGTTTAGGAATTGGTCAAATGAAATAATTCAAAAAATGTAGATTCACTCCCTATAGGAAAAATGAATTGCACAATGACTCAACCATATAAAAAAGACAAAAAAAGACATGACTCTTTATTGGTAGCAACCTCAACACTGGGATGAAGCTGCCCAGTATTAAGTTTCAACAATAAAAGCAGTATCCAAAACAAGAAAAGTGATAGCTCTAAATGATTCAGCTCAGTTGGTACCATATTACAAAGGTTTTGATGGATTAGAGAATAAATAGGCAAATATTAGCGTACCAAAACATTTGAAAATGCAATGGCATCAACCAGCTGGTGGTGTGGTAGTTAAGGTGGCTAGATTCCACATGACTGATTGTACAATTTAATCCCAGATTAAGTAGCTTAGAAAACATACCAGGTATGTATGTGTGTGTGCCCAAAATTCCAAAAGGAGAAATAGAGGAGACAGGATTGCAGTGTGGTCAACCCCCATGGGGGTGTTTTCCTACCTTTTCTCTGTCTCTGTCTCTCCTTCTCACTCCTACGACTGCATGTGCCTTCTGGTAAACTTTTTAAAAAGAAAAGAAAAGAAAAGAAAAGAAAAGAAAAGAAAAGAAAAGAAAAGAAAAGAAAAGAAAAGAAAAGAAAAGAAAAGAAAATGCATTGACATGTAGTATATGAAGAAAGTAGTGACATTTTATTGAATGAGGATACATTCTGGCTAGTGTGAAGGATAGAATATGGTAAAAAAAAATTTTCTCAAAATTTTTATCCTCTGTAAAATGTAGGACATGTAAAGTTTATTTTCTTCATGGTAGAGAGAGAAGGGAGAATTATACATAACTAGGCTGTAATGAGATTTTAATGACAATAGAAGGAAATACTTGGTAATAATAAAGTTGGTCCATAAGTATAATATAATTCCATCTTTGGAGTTGCTGAGTTCCTCTTTCTCACAGGGAGTTTATAAGTGTAAACTAGGAGAACATCTGTTTTAAGTCTGGTCTATTTTCTGTTGCTATAACTGAACACCACAGACTGTGTAGTTAACAAATAATAAAGATTTATTTAGCTCATAGTTTTGGAGGCTGGGAAGTTCAAGGTTGATAGGCTAGTATCTGGTGGAGGCCTTCTTGCTGTCCTATATGGTGGAGAGTACCATATGTGAGACAGAGCAAGTTTGTCTGTGACAGAGAGCAAGCAACAGAGGGCTGCTTTTTAACAATCCATTCTCACAACAACGCATCAATTCATTAATCCATAAACAGATTAATCTATTCATGAGGTTGGAGCCCATATGACCTAATCACTTGTTATTAGGATCCACCTCTTAATAATGTTACAATGACAGTTAAGTTTCAGTATAAGTTTTGGCAGGGACATTTAACTATAGCAGCATGTACCAGTGTGCTGTAGAAGGGAGTTGTGAATTGGGTAGAAACCGAAATATTTATTTTTTTTTAAGGTTTTGCCTTTAGCTTATGCTCACCTGAGAGAGAAAAGGGAGAGACAGAAGCAGTGAGAGGGAAAGTAAGAAATCACCCTCCCCACCGCCTGAGGGATGGCCATACCACAGTCCCTTCTTCTGCATTTACCTCCCGAGATCTTGGACCTGCATGTACACGTGCCCAGCATGAGTTTCAAGCCACCACGTTCAGGACTCAAACCTCAGTCAGCCATGTGACCATGTTCAGGACTCAAACCACAGTCAGCCACATGAAGTCCAGCGACGTAACTGTTATACCCTCTGCTGACCCCTGAAGTACCTATTGACTAGGAAATTCTCCAAGACAGAGGTCATTGTTTGTTTGAAAAAGAATTTACTGAAGAGCCAGGTGTTGACATACTAATCAAAGATGCAATGCTCTGCAAGGCAATTCCACATGTGAAGTTTCCTAATTCAAGTCCATTCAAGTCCAGAGATCTTCCTGAATGTGCCAGGCAGTAATATGGCCATGATCTGTGGCTGACTGATGCTGGAGTATATTGCTGCATCTGATCCCTTTGGGGATGCTCTCTGTCTCTCCTTCTCTCTGTCTCTCTCCAGTGAGCACTTATACATTCTGGCAAATTTTAGAAAACTGCTAAACAAAAAAACCCAGTCCATGAAAGAGAGGCATTGTATGTCCCCACTCAACATATACTGAATGTCTATGGAAGAAACTAAAAGATTGGAGGGTATAAAGGCATGGAGAGCAATTGTGGATACCAGAAACAGTGTGGAAGAAGGGTAGAAAATTATGAAAAGTAACAGGGAGGGAATCAATGGAAAAAAGAAAAAAGCAAAACATTTAAGAGACACGAAAATGGAAAATTATTTATTGATGATAATGCTATGGTAATATCTTTTATTAGGCTAATATACAGTGTGTTCATGACGGGAAAATTAATTTCATATGCTGTAATGGTGTACAGTGATTTAATGTAAAAATAATAATAATAAAAGAAAAATATTTTTTAAAGTTTTGAAGTGGATAAATGACAGTGATAATATACAATGAGCAGTTCTTGAGTCATCTAAGAAGAGTCCTTGAACGGAAATCTTTTTGGTCACTCAGCTGCCATCTGTAACCTGGTGAGCTAAGGTGGTCCAGCTGGTACAGGGGGAAGAAGAAAAGGCTTCAACTGTTCTGAGAATTTTCAGTACTCATATACCTGCAACAAGAAATGCAGACCACACACCAGCAACAGGCAGAGCAAGGGCCGTGGTCAAGATCAAATGCCTGTACCTTTCCCAAAGGTTCTGGGGAAAGCTATGGAACTTACTTGATGTCTATATTTCTTTGTGAAATTATTTCCTCAGTGTGTTGTCAGATGCAGCAAGGTCAGGGTCTGGCTTGTTTATGTGCATGCTTTCGTTACTTCCTCCTTCCACTTTTCTCTTACAATCAACATTTCAAGTTGCAGAGGGAATGTCGGTATTTTCTAAGACAACTTAAATCAATAGGCTTAAGACAATGGTTAAGCTGTTGAAAATAAATCGACTACCAACAACATTTTTATGTTTTTATTCACAGCTAGTGAATGATGTTCAGGGTGCTCTAACTCACTTGTACCAACCAGGTTAAAAGAAAAGAAAAACGCATTTTGAGTTTTCATGTAAGAGTCTTTTTCAGTAGGTTATAGAGATGATGTCTTTGTCAGTGGGTTGTCAATGCTATCTATGCTTATCTTAGACATGTCCACTATGTCTCTGTAAGTGCTGAAATCATTAAGATACATACTTTCCCTTTGAATAGTGGAATAATGATGATGAACTACAAGGTCTATATATATATATATATATATATACATACACACACGTATATGTTATGACAAAGACGATATTAATACCTATTATGTAGGTTTGCAGGTTTTTTAGATTCTTATTTTCTCAATAGTGTGTTCCTTATTTATCTTATTCATGTTCATCTTCTTCGTATTAATCAGATTTCAACTCAAAATATATTTTTTAAATTGCTTGACTGAAGTCTATGATTTTAAAAATGCCTAAATAAAAGTATTAAATTTATGACTTTTTTAACAAATATTAACTGTTTCAAACATGAAAAGTCAACTTTTTTCAAAATTATCTCCAAATCTAATACTCAATTTGTGAGATTGAAAAAGTGTGAGCCCAATTAAACTAACAGATTTAATTATGCCTAATTAGGATGTCAGATGTGTGACTGAAAATGCTTTAGGTTTACTCTGAATTTCACTTTCTTCCAGATTTTTCTTACCTTTAAAGATGACAATGCTGGATTAGATCATTTCTTGTTTTACAGTGTGATAACTCTGTTCCCTGTGCTGTAGTGAGTCACGGATGACTCTGTTTATGAGAATGCCCTCTGGCCATTGTTTCTGATGAAACAAGTTATCATTTGATAGTGAACCATCATGACAATGCCACTTACCATCTGCAGGATACTTATGGGAAGGGGTGCTGTCTGTACTGCCAGACTGCCTCTCAGGGTGGAGCCACTCCATCTTCCAGGAAGGTCCCTTGTTAGCAACTGACAGCTGAGTCCCTCTCCAGGAATTGCTCTCATCCCAGAGTTATCTTACCCCAAATATGTGCCCCTCCTGAGGGACCACCAAATCTGATGGCCATTTTTTTAAATGAATTATTTATTTAATTTTATTTATTAATGTTATTTTTAAATTTGACCAACCAGACAGGTACACAGAGAGATAGAGAAAGAGGGAAAGTGAGAAAGCAAGCCACCAGGTCTAGGACTTGAGCGGCGGTCAGCCATGTAGGAGTCCAACGTCTCAACCACCATGCCACCTGCTGGCCCCCTGGTGGCCATTCTAAGGGAAGTAGCAAAAGGCCCAGGTACCCTGACGCTGTGGAGCTCCAACGCCAGCTAGCCCCATGAGATCCTCGTAGGCCTGCCAACAGCTCACAGCTTCCTTTGCCTCTCACTCTCTTAGCATTATTCTTCTTGAGAGCACTCTCTAGAAAATCTCCTTCTCAGAGTATACACCCAGGAGCCTGATATGCCAGAAATTTACTGACCACTTTCATGTACTCTGTTTTGTCTACTCTAAGTAAGCATGTCTCATGAGTAGATGTTGCTGTCTCAATACAAATATAATTTTATCTATTTGAGAGATTTGGAGCATGAGAGTCAAATGTCATAAGGACTATTCTTTTGAGTGATGTTCTCCCTAAAATCTTGTGCTGTAACTTGACACCCATAAAGCAGTATTGAGTGGTAGAACCCAATGAAAGGTTCTTTGGTGGTGGGGGAATATGCCTCATATATATTTAATACTGTCTCTCAGGAAGGAGAGCGTTCTTATTAACCAGAGAGTTGTTACAAAAGCAAGGTGATACCAGCAGCTAGATTTCACAGGCCTGACTGCACTGTTTGATTACTAGTTCAGTGGCTTGAAATGCATGCCAGGCATCACATGCATGCCCAAAATCCCAAATGGAGGGAGAGATGGAGGACATTCTGGTGTGACCATTGTCCATGGGGCCAGGGGTGGGGGAGCTGCTTTCTCACTTTTCCTCTCTGTCTCTGGCGAGTAGATATGCTCTCTGGCAAATTAAAAAAAAAAAAAATACAACAATTTTAAAAAGAGTAAGATGACCACCTGCAGGCCTCTCTCTCTTTGCACTGGCCCACTTTTTTTTCTGCTTCCCTCAGCCATGTTGTGACATGCCCTTACATGGCCCCTGTATTTTCCAGCCATCGAAATTTTGAGCCAAATAAACCTCTTTTTCTTATAAGTCAGTCAGTCCCAGATATTTCTGTTAAAGCAACACAGAAGATGAAGATAATAGGAAACTAGTGTATTGGAAAAGATTCATAATGGAGGTGGCCCTAATGCACCTGCCACTCTTCCTGCCATGCCAGCAAGTGCCTCCTAGCCTCCAAACTTCCTTCAGAGTTTTTCTGAAGTTTCTCAAGTACAAAACTAAGTTATGATTCTCAGAGAATTTTGTATAATTTTTTTTGCCAACTCAGAGAAAGAAATATTCATTAATAGTCACAGTGTTGCAAACCCTGGTGAAAGGTTATCTTTCATATTTCCTCTAAATCAATCTATCTCTTATAAAATGTACCCAATAATGACCAGACTTCTCTGTAGGCTCTGACACCCACAAAGTACAGGTTTGTTTGTTTGTTTTTGTTTTGTTTTCTTTGGGAGGGTTGCTTGTGTGTTCTCTCTCACCAGACAGAGAGAGAAAGTGAGAAATCCACCCCCAGGAGTCACATCCATGCTGCAATCCCTTCTCCTCCAGTCTCCTCTCAAGATTTGGGGCACATGCGCATACGCCTGGTGTGTTTTTCAGGCTGCCCTCAGGGACTCAAACCACACAGTAGACCATGTGGGATCCACCCCACTTGCTGGCCTGTAAGTGTAGGTTTTGAAGCTCCATAATGTGGCCAGTTGATATAGGCAGAGTGCTGCCATGGAGAGAATGAGTCTTGAGGCAGCTTACCACTTCTTAAGTGTGAACTTCCTTGCCAAGTCCTTTAAACTCTGTGTGAGTCAATTTTTTAATGTGGTTAATAATAATATCTATCCCTTAATGCTGTTGTAAGGATGAAGTGATGTGGGTGTTAAATCTTTCACTGAAGGTGTTCAATACATGCTATTTTTCATCACTGATTTAAATTTGCAAAAAAATAAAAAAAACAAGCTTCAGAGTCATTCATAGCAATTTCTTCTGTAAATAAAAATTAGAATGTTGAAGTATGCTGTGGTGATTCTAAATTAATCCAACTAGAAAGCTAAATTTTAGAAGGCAGAAATCCATTAGACTCTGATCACTTTTAGGGTTCCCTCTGAGCATGCAGCAGGAGCTCAAAAAATGACATATTCCTTAAATAAGGATATACATTTCATGAACGGAAAGCAACTCTGGATTAGTGAGGTACAGCAGATAGCATTTGCTCCAGCTGAAGCAAAGTAATAGCTATTGTTTCATAACCCTGAAGATATCAATAATTGTTTGTTCTAAAGGATTCTTAATGTACAGTTATTGAGGGGCCAGCAGTGGAAACTCAATAGTCAGGGGAGGGGAATGGCGAAGCTGGAACAAATAAGACAGGCTGCATGTTTGTTATTTGTTTCCATTTTATGATACTTGCCTGAAACTGGAGGTATTCTTAGATCTCTTTCTTGAGGTGGAAGGAAAGAACTCAGAAATACTCCTCTAGAAATAATTTTAGGTTACCCACAACTATTTTTAATCTGAACATTCAGGAGCTATTGTTTGATTTCATAACCAAAACATGGAAACAGTATTTTTATAAAAGTTGTCCTTTGTATGTGTTCATTTCTTTTTCATTCCTTTGCAAGAGGCAAGATCTGCTTAGTCACTGATGCCAACACTATCCTTTTAAGAGTCGAAATCTGCAGCAGAACATTAAGAAAAGTGTAAACAGTGTCACATGGAAATAAAACCTACAATAATAAAATTGAAGTTAACTTTTCAAAAATGGAAACCAGATGCAACTAGCAAAGTGCCATCTGTAAAATCTCTGTAGCATAAAAGGATGCACTCAAAGCGTTTCAACTATTATCATGGAAACGGTTTACAGAATTCCAGATGGCCTCAGGTTCTTATGGGCTGTGTCTGGCAGGAGATGATTTCAGCATGAATAGAAGAGGTTTTCCACAATGGACAGGGGTCAGGACAGGAGCCTGCATGCCCTGGGAGGGACTAAACATGACAGACTTCCATTCCAGGTGTACACCCATTAGGAAACAAAGCCATTTCTCTAGGAAAAAGAGGGCCCTCCTTCAGTGGCTCATTCGACTTCACATGCACAGACACATTCAGTGAATGCAGCTTGGTACAACTTCTGGCTGTCAGTAACAACCAGGCCTTTGCTATTTCTGTTTGCACCATAAATAGAATCAACACAAGGGGAAACACCATGTTTCGGTATTGTTTCTCCCTCCTCCCTCCCCTCCCCCTTTATTTTTTTTCATTCCTTTCAGTGCGTATCATTCCTTCAGATTTCTGTTGTTGCCTATGCTTTTTTGTTCGTGTTTGTTTTAAGGTGAAGAAAAGAAAAGGGAGATGAAGGTCTCAGAAAGAGGGTTTACAGATATTTTTCTTTGGCTTTTAATCCTCACCTCAAGTGTTATAGTATTCTCCCAAAAAGGAACAGCATCATGGGAAGGAAAAGATGTGCCTGCCTTTGCAGTATCCCGGGGAAGGTCAACAGAACCAGGCAATAAGATCCATTAGTTCCCATAGCAGTATTCTTTTCTTCACACAGGGATACATGAAACGCTTAATATCTGCTGCAAAAACTAAGAAATTCAAAATTTCTCAAGATTTCCTGATCATCCAAGTTAATTAATTGCATATTTCCAAAACACTCCTTTTTCTAAGAATAGACTGGTTGAAATTTCTAATGAGAAAGATCCTTGAGAATCTGTTTTGTTTTCTTTTAGTTCATAGATTTAGAGATAATATACAAGACACGTCTTAAAAAGGAAGTTAGGACAAACACCAGCAATATTGCACATTAAATTTAGAGTAGATGTGGCAAGAGTTTAGAATTGCCATCTCTAGATTAGGAAAGAGTATATCAACCTCCCAGTTTTCAATTTACGTATGTTTTATTATTCATTCTATGTTTTTTTAAGGTGTGTGTGTGTGTGTGTGTGTGTGTGAGAGAGAGAGAGAGAGAGAGAGTAAAATATCAACAATTCCTGAAAATGCTCCAAAAAATTTTTTAAAAAGTATGATATCATGAACAATTAAGCTTTATTTAAAACATGCAAATACCATCTTGCTTGTTTGGTTTATTTCCTGTAGCTCAATTACATACTACAAATCTTTTGCATATGTAGCCAATTAACTACACATATAGAGCTCAAGCCCATACTATATATGCCTCAGTATATGTTTTCCTGGAGGGTATGAGTTGTAATAAAACGTTGTGCTTCTTGAACTTGAACAGAACAGCCTTATGCCAGTACAGCAGTGTATTTATTTTTTTTAGAAAGATGAACACATGTTTTCATCAGGGATGTTCTGTCCTCTCCCAGAGATAACCAAGATGAAGTTCTATTCCTCGATTTCCACCCTGCTGCGCTCACTTCTCTCTGAAATTGTACAGTCACCACTTGTGCTGACACTAGTCCAAGGTCAGAGCTTTCTCAAGATGGCTAAGTGCAGAATTGGCTTCTGAAGACTGGCGCAAAATAGTTTTTACAGTTAGAATTGAATGCGATTTGTCTCGTGATATTTATTTAGAGGTGGAAGGTGTATTTTCAGAGGTTTTACTGCAGGGTGAATCCGGAGCAGTCTGAGCTGACAGTTTGCTTCTCTAAGGGACAACAATCACGTGTCAGACTTCACTTGTATTGGAGGAAAGGTCAAATAACTTGTGTTCTCCAGCAGCGCCAGCTTGCCCTGACACTTTCTAGTTCTCAAGGACTTGGTTTTGATCACTAGCTTCCAAGGGATACTGCCTTCTTTCTGAGTTTAGTGGTTTATAAGTTGCTTTGCATATTTAGCTTTGCCTATACATAATAGCAATGTTCAGAGAATTTTGATTCTGATATCTTTCCATTTTTAAAACTTGATATACACTTTTTAATTTTTTTCCCCCATAGGGAATGTGTGCTCACCAGAGAAAGACAGAGGCATAACCACTAGGGTCACAGGGATAGTTCTAAATGTTTTTTAAATAGGATACATTTCTTCGATAAATAATGCCTCTGTATCTGATGACTTTTGGACCAGAAATAAAACACAGCTATAGACATTTAAGACAGGATTCCTTTGGAAGGAATGACACAATGTATTATATACACTTTGAAAAAGCCCACCTCTTTAAAATAACTGAAAGTCAACCTTCCTGCCTTATCCCAACCAGACCAGATTCAGAGAGGAGCTAAGGAAGGGTTTGAATTAAGGACTGAGTTTCAAAGTCCCTGTTCTCACCAGTGCTCTGGTGACAACCCCTCCCAGAGAATAAGGAAACTGTTCATCTGGATTCCATGCATTGTAAGCTGTTGGTGTAGAGTGAGGCTGCAATTTATCATTTTACTATCTAAAATGTTTGAAAACAGTGATGTTGAAAGGAATTTTCACAAAAGGCTTGAATGGCTGTTGGTAAAATTAAAGCAGAGCAGAGGAAAATAAGTGAAACTTACCATGTCCCAATGGATACTTCTGTCATCATTCAGATGACATTTTCAAAGGGGTTGGCAAATAAATTGTCACAACTAATACATGACTCCAGCAGAAAGTATGATATTCAATAATATATATATTTTTTTACTCACATTTTTATCTCTATTTTTTTTTTTTTTTTTTTTTTCAAATGTGCTGACTTACATAGGCCTCCCCTGCCTGACCCTTCTCTCCCCATGGAAGTACGCTGGTATTCTGTACCCTCCCTACTGCAGATTCTGAGCAGGATAATCACTGCTGTTTTGTGTTGGCCACTAAGCACGTCTGCATAGCATGGGGTGACCAGAAGGGTCCCTTACTTATCCCCTCATCATTTAATCCCAGTCTATTCCCAAAAGGTGATGGAAGCACAAACCTGCATTTGAAATCCCCAGACTAACACTGGACCACACACTGTCCTGCTCACATGGCACAGAGACAACCCCTGAAACACAGCTCACATTTGTTTAAGCACCTACTGTGCAGCTGGTGTAAGACGTCAGATTTTGCTAAGCATGGCATGACTCCTTCACTGGATATAAGCCTCCCCAATGGAAAGAGGGTTTAACCAGTATGACACACCACCCAGGGGCCATTGACACACAATCCCAGGGCCATTGTCCAGCCAGTTATGTGAGAACAGTCCCTTCAGTGGTCTCTGACAACTGAACTTCAAAGATAGGAAATTACTGAGAGAATTTCTAAGATTTCTTATACTTCTAAACTGTATGAAATACACACAAATAAAACGTGGTTAATATTATGTTCACACACACACACACACACACACACACACACTTCTTATTACTTTTGTGGGAGGAAAATATTAAGATTCTTTCTATTTGCTTATAGTATGAAACTAAAAAGAAGGATGAAAACTATGGGATAATTGAATGTTCATTTTCATCAGAGACCTCTGTCCAGCTCCTGAAATGCAGACCAATGAATTCTGAAGACTGTGCTGAAGTCTAGGAAGGAATGGCGATTTTAGAGTTCCATAATCAACACAATCCTCCTGAACACATGCCAGCAGCCTCCAAAAATCACTGAAAAAATAGCATTCTAGCCATGGCCCTCTCTCTCTTCAGAAGGATATGTACACACCTCAGGACAAAACTGTGAGTCAGAACACAGGTGGGCCACCTCCCATGTGGTGGTGTCCTTCATTCATGAATTCACAAACCTGTCTGGTCTCAGTTTCCTCATTCATGGAATGTCTCTGATTTCTACACCTCTCTCTGGTGCATAGATTAAGCAGGGGCATGTTTCTTCACTTGAGACAAAGACTGATAGGTTTGATGATTCTGAGGCATTGTTGTTTGTTATTCATGATTTCTAGGCTGCACTAATGCACCCACTCATTGGCCCTCTAAGTTAAGGCCTCCTGCAATTGCCCTTCTGTGTTTTTGTGCTAAGTACCCTGAAAAGGATACAGTATGTTCAATAATCAACTAAAATTCCCCTGAATCACTTGTTTCTTGCAAACCAACTTTTCATACACCTAGGACTTTATTTTTTTCAATTGTGTGTCAATTGCTTAGGTATAGTAGTTGGTTATTATAAACATGTAAACCTTACTTAAATATTAGTGCATGGTGTTAAAGGACGAATAATGTCATTTTGTTGTCAAACGACACATATAAGGATAAAATATTGGTAATAACCTCTGAACAAGAAAATGGGGAAAAGAAGAGAAATTTGTAAAAAAAAAAAAAAAAGATAAATCTAATTCATTAACATTAAATTGAAGCAAAACTATCAGAAAAAAAATCTTAGTGATATAGTTAAGACATGCCAAAAGGTAAAGAAATTCTGAAAATAAAATTGTAATACTAAAGTAACATTTATTTGAGCAATTTGGACTTCAGCACTTACCAATTATTCACCACACTCTTAATTTCTATAAAGGCGCCTGATGGTATAATCAAATTTCTAAAAGTGACTTACATCTCTTTTGTACCTCAGAATATAAAATGAAGAATTCAATTACTTTAGTTCCTAGGGCAGCAAAGTATTTTGCAGGGCCATAATCAGATGGGATAAAAGCTATATATATGAATGAGTGTCTCTTCGTTTACTATTTCAGTTTTTTTTTTTTTTTTTCCTTTTAAAACAAGGTCTCAGCATGTTGCAATTTTCCCGCCCTCAGTCACTCACCTGGGACTACAGGTGTGTACCACCACATCTGGTTCTTTTAACGGGTCTTGCTTTGTTGCTCATACCAGACTGGAGGTCGAGATCCTTCTGCCGCAGCCTCCCTGAGTTGCTGGGCTTACAGGTACACACACTACACCTGGATTTTAGTTGGACTGAGAATTAAACCCAAGCTTCCCACGTGGCCCTAGCCGATGGAACACAGCATCTCGGCAGCACACATCAACAAGGTTGGGCCACTACCTCACTTATTTACAAAGGTCAGAGAGAATCAAACAATCATCCAACTATGAGATAGAGTTCTAGAGTCACTACGTATATTTTTGATCAAATCTTCCCAATGCAGAATTGTACTGCTTTGATGAAATTACATCATGGAAAACTAGACACTTTCTGATTATAAACATAAAGGCTAAATATCACTATACAGACATTATACTGACTTTCTGAGAACAGATGATGCTACAGAATGTACTTCATGAAAGGGAATCATTAGACTGGATGCTATGGACTTGTGATAATGTCTAAGATCAGACGAAGCTATGTTCGTTTGAATAACAAAAATCAAGAAAGTAGTATTAATTGTCCGGAGTATTACAAACATGCAGAAAAATATGACTAAACACTCGAGAAATAAATCTTACCCGTTATGAGATAATTTTTCAGTCTCTACCAATTTAGGTAACAATAACTGCTGCTTTCTAAAAGCAAAGTGCAAATTAGGTGGCTCTGCTTGGCGATTACAAGAGGGTGCACATGAAGAGAAAAGGACTTTTGCGCCCACGCACGGCCTTGCGGCTGCTTCTCTGTATCCCTGAGCAATTGACTGAAGGCATCTTTGTCTCCATTCTGCATTCATAAAATCAGAACTAAAATATGCTTTTGAAATTACTTAAAGACCCCCATGGAAAGGTGAAGAATTCCACTGGCATCTTTATGGAGTCATATATCAAAGGGAAAAAAGGCTATAGAAAAAAAGGGCATTGCTTGAGAATAAATGGTTTCAAATGCAATAGCAAATTGGATGTAAATTAAAACTAAATGTAATCTCCTTGTGTCAGACTCTCCTAAAAGCCATTTCTTTGGATGTTTGAACCTAAAAGACACATTTATTTTGAGAGTATATAATAAAAAACCCATAGCTACTTATAAATGATTGGTATGTGCAAGTTATGGGTTTAAAATGTTGCAACATAAGCTCAAAGGGTTAAATTATGGAACGTGAAACAGTGGGAACATGAGTCATTTATGTTCAAAATGTCCAAGGTTATATTGAATCTACTTTATTTTTGTATTAAAGATGAGAAAACAAATTCATGTTGTTGGTCACTAACTTGGGTGAATACTCTTAAATCCTTATGTCCGAAACTGAGTCATTGTCAAAGAATATAGGGGCTAATATATGGGTTGGTTAATTTAATTTTCTAGTTTTTGATGTACACTCTTTCATCTGAAAAGAATAACATGATTCAAAGTGACTTTTCTTAGAAACAGTTAAGCAATGACCCTTCTTATTACATTATGCTGTCAAATGTAATAAATGTGACTTTTTAAACTTCTTAAAGTTTTTGAGATGGTGTTGGCTTTTAAACATGCACCCCTTCCCATGGGACCATGTGGTAGTATAATAGTAAAGCAATTGGGCTCATGTGGGAAGTTCCTGGGTTTGTGTCCTGAACCCTCCCTGTGCACTCTGGGCATATGTACACATTCCCATGACCCAGGGCTGGTTGAGGCTGGGGTGGATCATGGCATGAGGACCATGTTGGTGGTGCTGTTAGTCTGTCTCTCTTCCCGCCTCTTCCTTTTTCTCTTCCTCCTTTTCTCTCTCTCTCACTCTCTCTCTTTCTCTCTCTCTCTTATTTCTTTCTCATGGAAAAAAGGAATAAAGAAATCTTGGCCCTGGCAGTTTGAAAAACACAGACATGAGTGTGTGTATGCCCAATTTCTCCCTGGATGGCAAAATGGAGAAGGGATTATGGTATGACTACTCCCCATTGCAGGCAGCTTTATCCCTCTCTCTCTCTCTTTCTCTGTCTCTCTCTTATGAGAGCAGTTATCCCTCTCACATGCAAAATATACTCACCCACATGCAAAATATACTCACCCACTTTCAAACCTTCCAAGGGTCTTAATCCTGACTCTTATCAGACCGAGTCTCAAGGTCTAGAATTTATCATCAAAATCAGGTCCAAGTTTGGATGAAGTGTCTCAAATACAGTTAAGTACAGCTCTTGAGTTCATCTCTCATGAGTCTGAAGACTTGTAAACTCAAGGAAAAAGTCATTTGCTTCAATACTGTCAACAAACAATCAGGGGAACAAGCACATAGCACCCTGACATAAACATAGCATTGCTTTTATTCTTTACCTAATCATTGAACACAGGATATACAGTGTATGTATGTGAATGTGTGTGTTATTTATTTAATAATTAACCATCATTGGAACCTATTCTTTATAACCTACATCAGGACTAGATATGGCAATAGCAGTTGCAATATTTTGGCCAATTAGAATTGATTGATATTGGGAACCAGCCGTTAGCATAATGGCTATGTCGCTGGACTCCCACGTAGTCAACCGCGGTTCGCGTCCCGGACCCGGTGGCTTAAAACTCACGCCGGGCGCGCGCGTGCGCGTGTGTGTGTGTGTGTGTGTGTGTGTGCCCAAGATCCTGAGAGGAGAATGGAGGAGAGGGGATTGCGGCATGACCATCCTCCCTGGGGGGTGATTTCTCACTTTCTGTCTCTATGTCTCTCTCTGTCTGGCGAGTACACGTGCCCTATAGTGAAAACCTCTTAAAAAAAAATTGATTGATATTGAGCCTGGTATTATTAATACTGATTCTGAGAGCAATATTCTGATCCAATTGCTGATTTTACCTGTGTGTGCTGGGTTTATTATTATAAAAGTCATGTTTTCTTGGTAAATACTTTTTGGATCTTATGCAAAAATAGTTCTTGAACTCTACTGACCAAAACTTTGATTCTTGCCAATCAGTCTAATGTGGCTCTCATGATGTAGTCAGTAGGCCATCAGATCTGTCAGCCTTTCCAGCTGTGCCACGTGAACAACCCAAGTCAATCCAGCTGACTTAGTCTCAGAGCCTCACATATGTACAATTCGATTCAAGTATTACTTTTTACACCAGAAAGAATAATTATCAGGCAGCTCATTCCTACTGGCAGTGATAATAAGAACAACCACCAACACAGAGTAACAGGATTGAATATTATGAAGTTCTTGTCATGGATGAAGCCCTAATATAAATAGTTTTCATGTACTAACCAACTTCATTATCAGAACTCTCTGCATTAAGTGTTTTTTCACTTATCTACATTTTACAGAAAAGTAAACTGAGGCATAGAGTTTAAGTAACTTGACTATGTTTATAAAATCAGTGAGTGTTTGACCCAAGACTCAAAACCACATATTCTGAAAGCTAAGAACGTTTCCTTTGAGAACACAAGATGTTTGGGGGAGCATTAATTTATTCACCTCACTTAAGCAAATAATAAAATTTGTCTCAGTGTTGAGTAGTCCTCTTACATGAAAACAAAAAAGCTTTTCAGTCCTTCTTTGTAGTTGTATCATTTTACAAAGGTCTTTATTAGCATCTATGGTATTTCACTATAAATTCTTGTTTACCTGTGTTTCTATCTTACTGAAAACTCACATTTGTCAAAAAATGTGTCTTATTCAAAATTAGTATCATTGATGTGTAACATACTACCTAAAAGATCTACAAATCTTGAACAAATTCAAAATAAAAGATACATAAGGGAACCAGCAGTTAGCGTAATGGCTATGTCGCTGGACTCCCACGTAGTCGACCACGGTTCGCGTCCCGGACCCGGTGGCTTAAAACTCATGCCGGGCGCGTGTGCATGCGTGCCCAAGATCCCAAGAGGAGAATGGAGGAGAAGGGATTGCGGCGTGACCATCCCCCCTGGGGGGTGACTTCTCGCTTTCTGTCTCTATGTCTCTCTCTCTCTCTGTCTGGTGAGCGCACGCGCCCTATAGCGAAAAACCTCTCCAAAAAAAAATAAAAATAAAAATAAAAGATACATAAGATAATTACCCATAGGTTAAGTTGTACTTCAGAGGCAGGCCACTTCAAAACTAAATTTCTGAACTACTTTTTTGTGGCAGAGCACAGGTTTCTTACCACCTCCATGACCACATCACCTCACCTCCCTTCTTGAGCCTTGGCATATACTAAGCCAGGCTCACTTTATTCAAAGGGTTTTGATGGGGTACACATTCATAATAAAACTCAAAATTAATAAATAGAAGAAGATTATTCCTAAATAATTGAATTCACAGAATCAGAGAGTAGAGTGATGGAGAGCAGAATAAGTGGAAAGAATGGGGAGATAAAGGACATGAAAGTTTATTTAGATAGGAGTGATAAGCTTGTTTTATTGTATATTGTTTTTATTAATTACACAGTGCAGTTAATAGAGCTAAAAATTGAGCACTATACATTTCAATATCACTAAGAGAGTAAATTTTAAATGTTCTCATCACAAATGTTAATATTTGTGGTGACAGAGATGCTATTAATAATTACTTTGATCTATCTATCCATTACCTCTTGTATTCAAAGATCATAACATCACTTTATATGCCATAAATATATATAACTTCAGTTTATGACTATGTAATACAAATGAAGGGAGAGGGACCAGCAGTTGGAGTAATGACTATGCCGCTGGACTCCCATGTAGTCCACCATGGTTCAAGTCCCAGACCCAGTGGCTTAAACTCATGCCAGGCACGTGAGCATGCATGCCCAAGATCCCGAGAAGAGAATGGAAAAGAAGGGTTTGCGGCGCGGCCATTCCCCCGGTGGGTGATTTCTCACTTTCTGTCTCTCTGTCTCTCTGTCTTTCTGGCGAGCACATGCCCCCATAGCAAAACAAAACAAAACAAACAAACAAACAAAAAACTCTCCAAAAGAAACAGAATAAAGAGAGAGAAAGATTATTCTAGCAAAACATAAATAGAATAAACTTACAAGAGATATGGCTAAGGCAGGCTCCTTCTCCTGAAAGACATTGTCTCCTCTCCTCTTATCCTGTACCCACCTTAGCTGACCTATCCAAAATGAGACTGCCAAACCAAGTCATAATTAGTGGGAAAGTCTATGAAGGAGAGAAAAGATCTAGGAAGGAAAACTACAGGAGCTGAAGAGTAAAGAATGTTGTCTAAGGAGAAGATGTTGAGTTGTTGGAAGAAGGGAAAGGATGTTCTGAACAGCTACAGGGGTGAAAGGAAAGTGCCAGGAGCCTCTCTTAAGGCTCCACCTCGTAGATGCAGCCAGGCTGAGATCTAAACCAGCCCTGAAGTGAAGGTTCCTTACCTGTGCCGTAGACTCTGCTGCTGCTCTGCTCAGGGTATTAATTAACCCACAACAACGCTCCTTTCTTCTCCAAAGCCCATTACACTAGGGTTATGGTTACAGTCACACATTACAGAGCTCACTACCAGATTTAACAGTGAAGCTGTGATTTCATTTCTTCCATTTGTAAAAGTTTATATTCTTCATTCCGTTCTGACATTCTCAAAATATAAGTGCACAAAGTTACTTTCAAAGTCTGTAAAACACTTTTTCTTTTTACCTTTCCCTGGCTTGTCACTTCTATTTTCTTGCTACCTAGATTTCTTGATCTTGTTCCAGCCCAATCATCAGCCCCTCTGGGGTTTGTCAAAGCTTCATGGGACACTTCCTGTAAGAGTTAAAAAGCAAAGGCAGAAAGACTCATGCAGGACTGCATTGAAGGGCAAGTTCAGAAGACGACACAGTTAATGAGATCTCACTGATGCCCCCAGGGACTGGCATGCCAGAGCATGAGTGCTAGGCCCCTGAAGACCTGGTCTGGGGAAGAGGCACAGAGCTGATGCCAAATGCTTCACACTGTGAACTGCTGAAGGGATGAAGGGATCGTTTTCCCACTGGCCTAGATTTCAGATTTCTCTGTTAAACTAGAGTGCTGTGCATTGGCAGGCAACTAACCCTTTTTTTCTTTTGAAAGAGATAAAAATGGATACAGGGAAAGGGGAAAATCCAAAAATAGGATTCAGTCATCTAATCAGAGAAAAATCCCACCAGCCTGGCAGAATTCATACATGTTGAGTTTGCTTATAACATTAAAAAAAATTCTTTTACTTGGTGTTTAGTTCATTCTTTCTGAAGACCTCCTCCTAAAGTATTAAAAAGACATAACAGTTTGTGTGTCTAAGAGCTCTTAAGTTTTATCCAATATTATCTGAGAGAAAAAGACTTTTTTTCCCCCTGCAAAACAGGTGTTTAGTTTTGTTGTTCAGGCAAGGACGACGGCAATGACAAATGTAACCACCACTGGATGAGGAATAAACTATAAACAAAGTTGTTTTACAATGGTTCAAAATACAGGTTAAACGTGTTGAACTGCCCTTTCTAGCAAAAACGTCTTTTGCATATATGATATTTTTAAATGTGCTTTTCTTATTAAAATCATAGCTTCAATGGAAAATGGTCCCACCTGTTTATTTCCTGAATTATACTCACATTTCATAAGAGCATGGGATTGTACTGTAGTGTGAATGCTTAGAAACACATGATGTTGAAGACATTCCTGGTCAATCTCTAGGTAGCAAATGAGAGTGAATGCTTAAATAGCTCTTGACACATGCCACTTGTTATGGCTTGCCAGTATGAATGTGTTCACCAAAGTCCATGTATCGGAGACTTAATCCTTAATGCGACAGTGTCAAGGGCTGGGACCTTTAAAAGGTGATTTGCTTACTGGGGCTCTGCTCTCATGAATGGATCAATGTCAGTATCACAGAAGTGGGCTAGTTATCTTCCTTTATTTTCTTTTTTTGGAGAGGTTTTTGCTACAGGGTACATGTGTTCACCAGAGAGACAGAGAGACAGAGAGACAGAAAGCAAGAAATCACTCCCTGGGGGGGCTGGCCATGCCGCAATCCCTTCTCCTCCATTCTCCTCTCGGCTTCTTGGGCACGCATGAGTCTGGGACTCAAACTGTGGTCGATTACATGGAAGTCCAGCGACATTACGCCAACTGCTGGTCCTGGGCTTGTTATCTTGAGAGTGGACTTGTTATAAAATTGAGTTAGACCCTGCTTGCTCACTCTCTCTCTCTCTCTCTCTCTCTCCATCTCTCTCTCACATACACCCTCTTGCCATTTCACTTTCTGCCATAGATGACCCAGCAAGAAGGCCAGCACCAGGTGACACCTCTTGTGCTAGCCAGCGCATTTTTGTAAGAAATACCTGAGTCTCGGCAGATTGTAAAGAGTAGAGGTTTAGTTTATGGTTTTAGAGGTCCAAAGTCAAGGTGCTGCATCTGACAAGGGTCTTGTTGATGGGGAGTCTAGGTGGCACAGGACATCATGTAGTGAGACAGGGAAAGGGCACGTGTGTATCTGTGCGTGTTCATTTTCATCATCCTTTGACTTAAGTCTTTTTCCCTTCTAGACTGTAAACCCCATAAGGGCAAGAACTTTGTCTACGTTTTTTCTAATTTATTTCCATTCCATTCCCCAGTACACAGTTGTTTAATAAGTATTTACTTAATAAATGAGTTAATAAGAGCTTTTTCTTTGCATTCCAAGTTCAATCCTTAATCTAGGTTGCTTATCAGATCAATAAATTGAATTAAAACACTCATTATTTGACCAGCAAAAACGTAATTTTATTTTACTTTGGGGAGAAAGGATATAGCTGTAAAGTGATTTAAAAGAAAAAGCTTAGTGTTTTATAAAGTGGTAAAAGCCAAGACTGAGAAATCAAGAATTTTAAGGTTTACATATTTGTTTTTTGGGGGCTAGCAGGTGGTGAAGTGGTTAAGGCATTAGATTCCCACATGGTCAGCCACTGTCCAAGTCCCAGACCTGATGACTTGAAAACCATGCCAGGCATACATGCCCCAAATCCTGAGAGAAGAATGAAAGAGAAGAGATTATGGCACGACCAACTCCTCCATGGGGTAATTTCTCACTTTCCCTCTCTGTCACTCTCCAATGAGTGCACATGCCCTATGGCAATATTTTTTAATTATCCTTTGTGGGACCTGCTGATGAGGACATTTATCTCACTGACTCCTATATAGCTGACCATGATTCAAACCCCGGACCTGGCAGCGCAAACTCACACAGGTGTGTGTACGTGCATGCCCAAAATCCTGAGAGGAGAATGGAGAAAAGGGGTTTGTAACATGATCATCCCCCTGGGGGGAGGGGGTTTCCCACTTTCTGTCTCTCTCTCTTTCTCTCTCTCTCTCTCTCTCTTCTCTCTCTCTCTCTCTCTCTCTCTTGGCTGAGTGCATATGCCCTACAGCAAAAATCTCTCAAAAAATTATTCATTATAATGAAGCGACGGAAAATTTACTTGAACACAGATTTCTCTAATTTCAAAAAATAAAATCACAGAATTTCCTTAGGGACCAGCAAATTTGAGAACTGCTTCCTTGGCCTGGTAGTTAAGACAACTGGATTTCACCTGCACGATTCAAGTCCTAGACATGGCAGCTTAAGAAACACACAAGGCACATGTGTGTGCATAGCCAAAATCCCAACAGGAGGGAGAGAGGGAGGAGAAAGGACTGACTGCAATGTGACCATGCCCCATGAGATATGCTTTCTTTTCTCTCTTTCTCTCTCTCTCTCTCTCTCTCTCTCTCTCTCTCGTGAGTGCACGTGACCTCTAGCAAAAAGAAAAAAAAAAAAAAGAAAAGATAGCTAAAAGTAATAATTATTGGGACCAGAGATGGCATAATGGTTACTTTGCTGGACTCCCACATAGTGGACAGCAATTTGAGTACTGGACCCAGTGACTTAAAATTCATGCTGGATAGGTGTGATTGCATGCTCAAAATCCTGAGAAGAGAATAGAGGAGAAAGGATTACAGCATGGCCATCCCTCCTGGGGATAGCGGGATGATTTCTCACTTTCTGTCTCTCTGGCGAGCACACACACCCTATAACAAAAATCTCTCTCTCTAAAAAAAAGCAATAATTATTTTCCTATTCTATCTCTAGCATCTGAGGTTTAGTCTAGAAATAAGTGTTATAATCTTTTTCTGACCATAACTTACAGTAAAAGTGAAAAAGAAAGAAAAAGCGATAGAAAAGAAGAGAAGGAAGGAGAGAATGAAAGTCAAAAATAAAATAAGAGGAAGGAAGAAAGAAGGGAAGACGATAGGAAAGAAGAAAAACTCCAAGTTGTCATCTAAAACAGGAATAAAAAGACTAAGTATGATTATTCCTTTCAGTCCCTACTCTGGTCCCCAACTACTTAGAAAGGTGACTGCCCACATAATTTCATAAAACCTCTCTTACCTTCATTGCAAGCCATATTACCTTATATGTTCTATTTTATTCCATTCTATTTAATCATATTATCATCCATAATATTTTAGTCTACACATTCTACTCTATTCTATTTTAAAATTCCACTTTGCAACCCACCAAATTAATTTGCCATTATGACATAGCTTTTAAAAACAATCTACAAGATGCTAAAAATTGGTGTTCTTGAAGGAGAATCAACTGAGATAAACAAAACAAAAATTTGGTCAAATTTCCCTGTGGAAATCAACCAGCCTAATTTTAATTGGCTACATCTCCATTGTTTTGTTGATATGCCTTTTCCTCCTCCTCGGAGATGTGAGCTATACTGGATGCAGAAGCTTAAATCTTATAAATATATACAGAAGAAACCTTCTCTAAAGTTTCTCTGAAATTTGGTGTTAATCAAAGAACATGGCCACAGACATCTGTTTAGTGAGGAAAGGTCCTTCTGCAGTTGGGAGTTGTACGGAAAACTTAAATTATATACCAGTTTAAAAGCCCTGCAATGAGTAAAACACCACACAAATCAATTATCAAATGCAAACCACAGATCCATCTCTTCTGTCCTAAGACTCAAAGTCAAACATCCATCTACTGAGTCACAAGGACATCAGGATGACAAGATCAGTTAATAAAAGTGATAGTGTACACATGTGCATCCAGACATATTCATTTATGGTTTTCTTTTGGATATCTAGTGAAATTGATGGAAGGTTTAACTTTTAACCAGTTGTTATGGCAACTACTATACACAACAGCTTGGGCTCCTAGCTGGAGAACAAAGCTGAAATCATCTGTTTACTAATGGTGTCTTTTAACTAGTAGAGGGGAAGACTCTCATTTTAACAGACTTCTAGGGATTGACAGAATTTAGGACTCAAAAGATAGTTGCAGAGTGAATGTCTGAATGCATGATTAAAGTTCCTTCTGAGTGTTTAGCTAGATACCAACAAAGATGTATCCAAATTTCTTCCATTTTAGAAACTAGTAGCAGCTTTAAGAGTAGGTTTCTCCTATATTCCCTCTTTTTCTGGGCTTACAGCAAGTCCTATCAATGCCCATGGGGCTCTTGACTTCTAAAACATTTCCTTCTGTGGCTCCAAATGCTGCTACAAGAACATCAACTTTGTACATCCCAGGACTAATCACCAAATTCTGTGCTGACTGAATCTTTTTTTTTTTTTTGGGGGGGGGAGAAGTTTTCACTATAGGGCGCGTGCGCTCACCAGACAGACAGAGAGAGACAGAGAGACAGAAAGCGAGAAATCACCCCCCAGGGGGGATGGTCACGCCGCAATCCCTTCTCCTCCATTCTCCTCTCGGGATCTTGGGCACGCACGCACACGCGCCCAGCCTGAGTTTTAAGCCACCAGGTCCGGGAAGCGAACCACAGCCGACCACGTGGGAGTCCAGCGACATAGCCATTACGCTAACCTCTGGTTCCCCTGACTGAATCTTGTACATCCACTCAACAACTCTTTGAACTCATTGAGACCTCAACTCATTGGCCTAGCACTTTGTCCTTCTCAAATGTTATCTTCCCTACAGGGATGTAAAGTTGTCCCTCTATGCTCTCTCTCCTGGTGCTCAATAGAAATAGAGTCCCTGAGTTTTGTCTTGACAAACAACTGCTCAGAATAGGTTCTCTATATGAAGTTAATATGTAGGAAACTTTCATATGACAGCTTCCAGGAGTGCTCATTACGTGTCTTTTTTACTTTCTTTTTGTGTCTCTCCTTAGTCTGCCTCTTGGAGCATGGATGTCATGACTGCTACTCTAACCATCTTTTTTTTGAACCATGAGGGTAAGGACTACACCTAAGGAAGGTAGAGTCTTGATGTCTCAGGATTTCATGGAATTGAGCTGCCCTACTGGTCAGGGTTATCCACCCCCTAAGTTTTACATTAAAGAAATAATAATAAAACCCTTCGATCTTACCAAAGCTATTGTAGTTTTGGTTTCATTACTCATAGCATATCTTATTTTTACCAGATATATTATTCATCTTATCTTCCTTACCTCTCTTAGGTTAAATTCACCTGACGAGTCCAAACTCCAGTCAAAATCCCATCTACACCTCATTACGCCTGTCACACAATAGCAGAATTAGGTTCAGAAAAACAAGCAGCTCAGGGCCTGCCTCACCTTGACTTCATAGTCCCAAACCTCAGATGGAACACATCACCACCCTCAGTTCATGTTCTATTTCTGTCTAGTCTCCAAGTAACAATTTCACACAGTCTCTTCCTTCCTGGAGAGATATACCTAAGGGCTGGTCCCCAGTTCACATAGACACACTCAGCCAGTCAATCTGCCTCACACCTTCATTGAGAAAATAAAAATATTTGTTTAGGAACATCCTGGTTTTTCCAAGACAGAAATTGCTAGCCATTGTGGAACTATCTATACTTTGAGTCAACCTTTTATTGCTATGGGTCAGAGGCTCTAGTCCTAAGACTGACCCTTTCCAACTGTGTTCTCAGTTCAATCCCCTCCTTCCTCACTTTCTCCAGAAGTTTATTAAAATTGTTCCTTCCTTTCGCTCTCTCTCTCCTCTGGATCATCACCATCTTCAAACTAACATAATTCAACTATCATCTATCACTGAAACAAAACAGGAAAAGTATCCCCCCATTACTCCACATGCATTCTCTAGTGCCTCACATCTCTGCCAACCTTGCCACCAACACTCTTTCGAGAATTGCCTCTACTGTTTTCTTCACTTTCTCATCTCACTAATTCATCTACTCCCTCCAATAAGCTGTTCCTCCAATCTTCAGAGTGACAGCTTTTGTCAGTCAAGAATCAGCCATATTTCCAAATCTAGAGTTGACTTTTCTGCTCTGAGTTCATGCAGGTGGCCTGAGCCTCTTTCTTAAACATTTTTACCTTTTTCAGATTGTCTTACCTGACCATTTACTCCTTAGTATCTTAGTTGTCTCCCTGGGCGCATGTCTGGAGCAGCAGCAACCCAGATGCCCTGCTCTTCTCTGCACTCAGTCTAGGTGGCCATAATTAGCCACACAGCATTAAACAGAACATGACTTTCTCTAGATTCAATGCTATCTAGAGTCCCGCCTCCCTGGAATTCTGCACACATATATGTTACCATGTGTCTGTTGATAATTTAGTTTTCCTGATGCTTCCTTTCTCTTCATCTCAATACTTAACTTTTAACAATCCAGTTGATTCAAAAAATCACACATCTGCCCCGCTACTCTTCTTTGCTTCTAAGGTCATTCTGTGCTAGAGTCACTAGAGTACCTCTGTGCTGGCTACAGGGCACTTTTTTTTTTTTTTTTTTTTTTTTTGCTTTTTAATTTAATTTTTAAATAATTACTTATTTAATTTTATTTATTATCATTATTGTTATTTTAATTGGCCAGAGGGACACAAAGAGAGAGAGAAAGAGAAAGTGAGAAAGCAAGTTACCAGGTCTGGGATTCAAACTTACAGTCAGCTATGTGGGAGTCCAGCACCCTAACCATCACATCACCTGCTGGCCCCAGAGTACTTTTATAACCATGTTTTCTGACTGCCTTTTTACCGATTTTTTTATTTGCTCTTTGCTAGATTATATACCCCATGGGAGGCTGAGGTAGTTGTTACCCGCACTCTTCAACACATCTCCAGAATCTTGAGTAGCTCTGAGAAACTCAAATGCTGCTCAATTATTTTCATGGATGATAAGTCAGTACATTGACAAAAGTGTATGAGTTCTGTCAGTCTGCACACTTCCAGCCATGTCTACATTTTTGGGGCCTCCCAAGGAATGTCACGCCACAGTTCAAAGTGCCCTGCTATGGAACGAGCAAGAAAAGTACAGACTGTGAGCAGGCCAGTTGCAGCTCTGGAAACCAAGGGTGAAAGAAGGCTGTGACAGGTGTTCAACACCAGCCAACCATGTACATGTCAAATGCCATATGTTTTATACAATGTTGGGTTTCAGGCTTTAATGTTTTTCTTTTATGTTCTTTCTTCATTTGTCATTTGAAATTCATGGGCACTCATTCCTTCTCTTTTTTAAAAAATATGTGCGTTACGTGGAGCTCTCTAGTAAATGCATTGTTAGCTCTATCTTGAGTGTCTAAAGCTTTCAAGTCAGTACTCAGCCCTTTTACTGCTGTGAACTCCTTTCAAAGTCAATATTAAAAAAGAAATCAGCATCAGTTAATCAAATTGTCTCTTTTATTTAGCTTGTATTTGATGTATGAAATCTTTCCAGATGAATAGTAACATTTTGTTTTATTAGAGATTAGCTCCCACTACTGTTTTCAGAGAACTTTCTGGTTTCTTTCCTTAGGAACTTGCTTTTAAATGGGCCCCAGAGACTTCAATCTGTGAGACTCTCAACAAAGGGCATGTGAGACAGCATCTGTTCAGCTGCCGCTGGAGCGACGGCTCCCCTTTGATGCCGTCTTGTTATTGGACATGTTCATCAACTCCCCCAATGCCTCCATGGCCTAGGACTTGTGAGAAATAGTTGAGCAACAGAGAAATCACTGCTGGTTAAAGAAATGAACAACCGAACTTCTTAGCACAGTAATAGCAGCCCTGTCTGACATTTTCTCAGGGCCTGCCTGTCTTTATTGCTTTTTGTTTGTTTGTTTTTGAGAGAAATTTTTACTATAGGGTGTGTGTGCTCACTGGAGAGACAGAGAGACAGAAAGCGAGAAATCACACACCAGGGTGGATGGCCACAATGAAATCCCTACTCATCCATTCTCCTCTAAGGATCCTTGGCATGCAATCACATGCATCCGGGACCCAACCAGGGTCAACTACGTGGGAGTCCAGCAACGTAACCATTATGCCATCTGGTGGTCCCAGGGCCTGTCTTTCTTGATAGGCATCGGTTCTGATGAAAACTATCTTCTTCCTCATCCACTGAGGGTATAATAAATTATTTTGATTTACTTGATTTGTTTTAGTTTTATTGAGTTATAATTGACCAAAAAAAAAAATTGTATGTGTTCCAGGTGTGCAACATCATGATTTGATACACTCTTAAATATACATTATGAAATGATAGCAATGATCAAGCTAATTAACATATCCATCACCTCATGGAGTTACGTGAGTGTTTGTGTGACAAGAACACGTAACATCTACTCTATTAACAAATTTCAATTATACAATACACTATTAACAATAGTCACCATTTGTATATGAGGTCTCTCTACCTAATTATTTATCTTATAATTCAAATTTTGGACCCTTTGACGAATGTCTTTGCTTTCCTCCTAAGTCCCCATTACTGGTGTCCACCATTCTACTCACTGCTTCTGTGAGTTCAACTCTTGGGGGGGGGGGTCCACATATCAGTGAGGTCATGCAGTATTTGTCTGTCTGTGTCTGGCTTATTTTGGTTAACATAATATTCTCCAGGCTCATCCATGTTGCCCAAAATGACAAGACTGTTTCTTTTTTATGGCAAAGTAATATTCCATTGTGTTTGTGTATGTGTATATGTATGCATACAAAAGTATTGTTTTGTTGGGTTTTTCTTTTTCAGTGTGTGTGATAGAGAGCAAGAGCACATGTGTGCATGAGAGAGAGAAGCACCCTTCACGAAAGCCTGGTCACTTTTTGATCCACTTTCTCCAGACCTCCCACTTGTCAGGATCTTGGGCACATGAATGCACTTGCCATGTTTTAGTTCAACTGGACTAGAGATTTGAACCACTGTTGTCTGCGTGGCTCCCAACATTGTAGTCTGACATGCTACTGACTATCCCAGAAAGGATGGGTCACAAAGTTTATTTTTTGACTTTTCTTCTTAGTATCAGCCCAAAAAGCAAGAGAGTTCTCTAATATTTTCAACAATTTCATACTTAAGAAACATAATCGTTTTATATATTTCTTGAAAGGTTGAACAACTGTAAGAAGACAAAATTTTGTTTGAAGATAAGCCTGAGCAGAAGTTTGACACATATTTTGTCTGATACAGGGACACTTACTGTCCAGGGGGCAGCATTAAGGATTCCATGAGATGATTCCACAGCTGGGGTACTTCCCAGACTAACTCCATAGATCCTAAGAGCCAGAGTAATCATAAAACCACCTTACAGTCTCCGCCACTGTACATATCGGAAAAGTGGGGCTCCTAACTAGGAAATCCGGAGTCTTCTGTACATTTGTTCCTGCAATGAGAGCAGCTCTAGATTTGTCCCCTCCTTCCTGCACTGAGGGCAGATTCCTAGATTTCTGGGATCCTACATGATAATTTTCCTTGCTAGATGGCCAGTTCTGCCCATTCCCTTCCTCTTTGGTTCTTCACTCAGTTGTACTCAGAGAAATATTTTCCAGAATCTATCACTTTGATATGTGGACCCCAAATCTTCAAACATAGTAGGGATACAGAAATCTGTCCATGCTGAAAGGCAGCTTGTCCCCACTGGATCCCAGGACTCAGATCTTTGGGACTCATCAGGCTCACAGGCAGTCAAGGTGACTTCAACAGCAGCTCTAGGCAAGACAGAGCAATTGAATCTCAATGACCAGTACCTTCCTATCTTACTTTCTTGAACTACCCTGTATTTAACAAGAACAGAAGACTCCTCCCACCACAGGGAAAGGAAGTCTAGTTTCCCTGGGATGCACCCTGAAGACCATGGGTAGAGCTCTGACTTTAGCTGGAGAAGGGTAAATGCTGTGACAGGATGGACCTTGTGTCCCAGAAGAGAAACTCTATCAGTACAGGTGATAACTGAACAGTTTGAGCCAAAAGATACAAAGCAAACCTGTTACTGTAGGAGAAATATTTGGGTAGTAAGGAGACAAATCATTAAGGGTTGTTTTTCACACAGATCTGCCAGAGACTGCAGACCACACACTGCACTGATACCTATAGATCCAGGCACTTGGACATGAGGCTGAAGAATCCTTTGTCGTGGAGCTGGGGACAGGGTGGCCATGGGTTGGAGCTGTAGACATTGGATTACTGTGAGTGACATCTGCTCAAGCAGCTGTCCAGCTGCTAGACAGGGCCACAGAACCAAGTGAGGGAGGGGTCCAGAGGTGACCAGCAGGGCCAAGATCAGGATCCTAACCTGCTACGTTTTCCCCTATGCTCAGATTACTCTTGAGAAGCGAGGAGTTGAACATCCTGGACACTGGAGTCCGCTGCCTAGGCTAAACACCAACTCTGCTACAGGGCGGTCATGTCTTTGGAAGATTTTTCAACTGTTTAAGGCTCAGTCCCCTACTTCGTAAAGACAGGTAACATTGGGGCCGCTGCATAGAACAGCTGTCAGAACTAGACAGTAATGCATGGAGTGCTAAGCACATAGGAAGTGTTCAAAACATAATTGTAGTGCCCGTGCTAGAAGATTACAGTAAGTATGCATCTGTGAGAATGATAAGAAGGGACTTTACTAGGATGGCATAAATCACTGAGGATATTTAATAATTTACTGTCATGCATAATATAAAAAGTATGATAACCCAAGTAAAGACAGAAGTTTATGTTTTCTCATTCTGATGTCAGAAAACTAGTCAGACACATCCTAAGTAACTCCCAAGCATAATCCCTGAATTTGTAGCTCTGAAGAGTAGCATCAAGGTAGCTTCAGATTCATGTTAGGGACAGAAGCTGAGGAGGCCCAGTAATGAACAGCCTAAATAGAGGGACATGTTTCAAAGGAGACATGTTTGAGAAATTCAAAGACAGCAATTGGGATAAGGGCAAGTAAGGAATGCCTTCAGCAAAGCCTAAATTAACCTATAGGGCTAAGTTGTGAAGAGGTACATTTAATAGCAGTGACCTACTTGTTGCACATCAATCTGCATCCATTTGATACAGAGTATTACAACATCAAAAACATGACCACATTTGCTCTTCAAGATGATCTAAAGTAGTCTGTGCAATGCTGTTGTGATATCAAGGAGCAGTGGGGTGGTGTCTCGGTCTGTTCAGATTGCTATAACAAAACACCATAGACACACATTATTGATCCCCATTTTGCAGTTTAGAAATCCAAGATCAGATTCCAACAGATCCAGTGTCTTGTGAAGGCTTTGTTTCTGAGTCATGAATGGTATCTTCTTTCTGTATCCTTACTTGAAGGTAGAAGAGACTCTCTAGAACATCTAATCCCATAATTGAGGGCCCCGCTCTCATCACCTAATAATCTCCCAAATGTCTCATCTTCTAACACCACCTTGGGGATGAGGATTTTGGTATATACATTTTGGAGGGATACATACATTCAGACCATAGCAGAAGGAGTGTGGAATTGAGATTCCTGGACTCAGTATGGCAAAATACCTCCATTGATCATTGATCAGAACCTTAACTGAAATAACTTCCTTTCTTTTGGTATTGAATACTTCTTTTTTTTGGCTTTTTGAAAATTTTTACATTACATTTAATCACATATGTCTTTACAGTATATAACATTTCTTTTTCCAGCATGATTACCATGCTTATCAGTCAAGACAAAGACATTACTATCCACATCATCATCAAATAGATTTTCTTTTTTTTCAGATTATTATTATTTATTCTCATTATTAATTTTTAAATATTCAATCACTAGATATTATTTGGCTTGTAAAGAAAATTTACCCAACATGAACTACTTCTCAGATAGGTCCAGTTGAGAATACTATACATGTTATCATCAACAGTTCAGAAGCCATTTCTGTGTCCCACTAATGTCATGCCTCTCTATTTGTTCTTGTGCTATCCATCTCTATACTCTTCCCTACTCCCCCCATCATGTTCCACGCAATCTACAGCATCCATAACTATTTTCACTGCTGTTATGCTCTCTAATATTTCAATCTGATATTGAATACTTTTAAACCCTTTGGCTCAGAGTTGGTCAAGACTGTCCAGGGAAACCAATTCTCCGTGAAGCACTGGGTTTCAGCAGACTCATAAAAAATAAGTAATTTTAAATGTTTTCTTCTGGGGCAAGCATATGGCATAACAGTCATGTTGCTGGAGTCCCACATGGCCAACCACAGTTCAAGTCCCAGACCCAGTGGCTTGAAAATCATGCTGGGTGCATGTGTGTGTTTACCTAAGATCCCAGGAGGAGAATGGAAGATAAAAGGGATTGCAATGTGGTTATCACCCCCTGAGGGGTGATTTCTCACTTTCTTCTCACTGTCTCTGTCTCTGTCTCTCTCTGTCTCTCTCTGGTGAGCACATGTCTTAAAAACCTTCTAAGAGTTTTTTACCTCTTAAAAAAAAAGTTTTCTTTCTGGTAATTAAAGTGTCTCAAAGACAATTACTTTCTCCTGGTTCACTAGTTGACTAGATGATCGGATCTTTTATGTAAAAGGAAACTACCGGATCTCTTTTCAAAGGTACACACTCCTTGCAAGCAGCATGACCCTGCCTGAAGGGTCATTCTCATCATGGCTGTACTGTGAGCCCTGCCTGGGACAACAGGGCTCTGTCTGTGCAATAAGCATGGCATTGCTCACCAAAAATACCATAGTATGGGATGGAGGTCTTCATCCCCTATCTTATTGGTGGATGCCCACTCATCCTGCTACTCCTGCAGAGAGCCTCTCTTAGAAGCTGGCCCTCAGCCCCCTTGGCCACGGGCATCCTGGTCCATAGCCTGTGCACATAACACGGGCAGCATGTGCCTCTCTCAGATGAGCCGCTGATTGCGCCTCATCATTGCTGCACTCTTGATGTCAGGCATTTTGCCCTATAAACAGGAGATATTGGTCTAATGGACATTTATTTCATTCAACAAATACGAGGAGAATTCAAAAAAATTAGAATTAAGTACAAGTGTATTTCGATGCAAAAACTTTGAAATCCGTGCATAGATTTTTTTTTTTTTTTTTTGAGAGGTTTTTTCGCTATAGGGCGCGTGCGCTCGCCAGACAGACAGAGAGAGACATAGAGACAGAAAGCGAGAAATCACCCCCCAGGGGGGATGGTCACGCCGCAATCCCTTCTCCTCCATTCTCCTCTCGGGATCTTGGGCACGCACGCACACGCGCCCGGCGTGAGTTGTAAGCCACCGGGTCCGAGACGCGAACCGCGGTCGACTACGTGGGAGTCCAGCGACATAGCCATTACGCTAACTGCTGGTTCCCGATTTTTTTTTTATATAATATGTTTTATTCATTAAGTTTTTGAAGACCCCGTCATATGTATTGAGTATCTTCTCTATGTCCTGGCACTAGGTATACAGCTAAAATATGGCAAAAAAAAAAAAAAAAAAATAGCCAGGCTATTAGTGAATTGACATTCTAATCCAATTACATTTTTCAAGAGAGATTTTTGCTATAGGGCAAGTGCACTTACTGAAGAGGCAGACAGACAGAAAGTGAGAAATTATCCCCCATGGGAGATGGACAAACCACAACCCTTTCTCCTCCATTCTCCTCTTGAGATTTTGGGCACACACTCACATGGACCCGATAGGAGTTTCAAGCCACTGGGTCCGGGATTCAAACTGCAGTCAACAAACGGGAGTCCAGCAATGGAACCATTATGCCGTCTACTGGTTCCTCAGTTTACATTCTAATTAGTAAATAAGTAAATTTGTGAACAGGCAAGTGATTTCAAATAAGTTATGAAGAAAAATACTAAGAATGTGATACATGGGGATGTGGGAGAAGGTGAGTGGGATTTATTTGTCATGAGGGTCTTTGAGGATGTCCGTCGGTGACAGCATAGTTGGAATCGAGACCTGAGCAGCAGGGAAGAAGCAGCCAACTTAAAGATAAGACAGGGTTTTCCTGGCAGAGGGAACCAGCAGCAGTTCTGAGGTAGGAATAAGCGTGGGCTGTTCTAGGAACAAAAAGGATGTTCTCGTCCCTTGAACTTAAGAGCCTGATGGGGGGGGGGGGGCTGTAAGAAAGAAGAGATGAATTTATGTTCAGAAGGAGCTGCACCAGCTAGGGCTCGAGGGATGGTCAGCATCTGGGTTTTACTCTAAGGAAAGGAAGGCTATAGAGGGTTGTAAACAAGGAAGAGATATGATTTCCTTTAGGCTTTTCAAACACGCTGGACACAGCATACTGGAAGAGAGAATGTTGGCATGGAGAGGTACTTCTGAATTGATTTTAAAAGGAAATGTTTGATTCTTTCATGTGTACCTTGACTGATGTACCACATCTTGGAATTTCAAGGCTTCTTCCCCTCCCCCAATTGGTGGCTAAGGTACGGTAGGGCCACTATGTGACAATAAAGCAGTCACTTCAAACTGATCACAGAGCTATTCACAACAATGGCAAAAGAAACATATAAAATGCCTAAATGAGTATCAAGGGATCTAGTAATCAAAGACCATCATTTGTATATTTTCAGGATACAGTGGGAATACTTTATAGCTAGCTCATTTTCCCTCCTGCCCCTGTCAGGATTTTGCTCTCAGTAAATTCACACACGTCCCCTGGTGCCACGGTTCAGGTTGTATCCGCACTGTTCATTACAAGCCATGTTTACTGAAGGTTTACAACTTGGCTGTAAAAACCAGTTGGCACCAAAACTGGAAACTTGGCATGAACGGTTTGGCATAAACATTGCCCGGAAGCAGTTTTTCTATCTAAATCTGAGAAAAACAGGCTAGGTCATTTTCAAGTTATTTGTGTTATTCATGCATAAATAAAATGAAGCCTGACAGCTTCAAACAGTTGTTTGCTTTTGCACTTCTCAAAAATAGATTTGATCCAAGAAAAGTAACATTTGGTAAACAAATACTCCAGGACAGACTGTAAAAACATGAAAAAAATTTTAAAAAAAGAGAGAGAGAAAAAAAATGTGGCATGGAGTACATAAAATAAAAAGGGAAAATGGAAGGGTTTCATAAGTCACTTTGTGTCAGAAAGTAGGAGTCAGGAAAGATATTATTAGACAATTACACAGATTCTAAAGACAAATTTAGAGATTCCCAAGGACTCCAAATTAAAAGTGTAAACAAGCAAAAGATAAGCTTCAAATAAAAAAAAAAATTTAGGAAGATCTGAAGCACACTTCAACCAAGCAGATAGAGTATCTAAACGTATAATGTTTAGGCAAAAAAGAAACAGATGATTTTTAAAAGTGTCTTTTTTTTTAACAACTGTCTGCTGTTTTGATAAAAAAAAAATCATTAATAAATGGGGGAAGAAGAGAAGAGAATACAAATAACAAATTAAAACATGTTGATAAAAAAAAAAAGATACTATCAATATTTGAAGCCTCTGCCACCTGCTAGGCGGAGATTTAAGTTTAGAAGTGGAATTTGTGGGCTTCAAATTCCAGCTGTCTGCAACAGCGCTCTAAAGAGGGAAAGTGCTGGTGTGGACCGCTCCCCAAAGAACGCCTTTCTGGCAAATTTAAAAGTCAGCCTTGACGTCAAGTGACTCTTGACAACACTCTACATTCAGTTCTGTGAAGTGTGGGCAGAAAGGACTTTCACTCTTGCAACCCTATCAGGGGATGACTAAAGAGACTGTTTAGGGTAAAATAAAACCAAGCCAATTCAAACAGAAAGTAAAAATAAGTCAGAGAGGAAAGAATGTATAATAGGGAAGAATGCAACAAGCCCAAGGGACTGTGCCCTGTGGCAAGTGCTCTTTACAGAAGATACAGATTTTATAAGCTTTCTTTAGTTGATGTTCTTTGCAAATAGATTTTTAGCTACTGTTACTGCTCAGATTAGATGCAGTGAAATCCATATGGTTGTTTTTGGAAAAAACTAATCTTGTATTCTACTTATAAAGTGTATTTCATCAAAGTATAGGCAGTGTAATAAAATTCTATTATTTGGTAGTAGAAGAATTTTTCACCTGGGGATTTTACCTGAATGACACCTTTTGACCCTTACCTGTCTCATCTGATCATTCTGGTTCAATCCTTCCTGGTAATTCAATCTGAAAAACACTCCCAGGATATACTTCAAAACTAGAGTCCTAGAGGGATCCAGATCACTTTCTTCTAGAGTTACATTCCTGGTGTCTGCTACTTCAAAGAGAGCACTAGGACCAGAAATGGCATAATGGTTATGTTGCTGGACTCCCACGTAGTCAATCGCAGTTTGAGTCCCAGACCCAGGGGCTTAAAAAAAGACACACTGGGTGCATGTGTGTGTGTGTGTGCCCAAAATCCTGAGAGGAAACTAGAAGAGAAGAGTTTGAAGCATGATCATCCCCCCTGGGGGGGGGGGGGGGATTTCTTGCTTTCTGTGTCTCTGTCTCTTTTTGTCTTTCTGGAGAGCACAAATACCCTACAGCAAAAATCTCTCTTAAAAAAAAAAAAAAAAAAAAAAAAAAAAAAAAAAAAAAAAAAGAGCGAGAGAGAACACTAAAATTACTTTGTTTACCCTATTAATCAAGATTGTTTCTATAGCAATGTCAGGGCATTTAGGATTCCAGCTTGTCACATGATTTTCACATAAGGTT
This sequence comes from Tupaia tana, assembly GCA_026018925.1. Taxonomy (NCBI): domain Eukaryota; kingdom Metazoa; phylum Chordata; class Mammalia; order Scandentia; family Tupaiidae; genus Tupaia; species Tupaia tana. Next base: position 36,317,405 of record JAKSZU010000016.1, read on the forward strand.
TTATGTTTTGTTTTTTGTTTTTATTTTAGGTTTTCGCGTGTGCTCACTAGAGAGACAGAGACACAGTTAGAGGGAAAGTGAGAAATCACCCCCCCAGGGAGGATGGGCAGATGGCAATCCTGTCTCTTCCATTCTCCTCCTGGGATTTTGAGCATGCATACACACAACCCCCAGTGTGAGTTTCAAGTCACCGGATCTAGGTGACTCAAACCCCAGTTAGCCAAGTGGGAGTACAACGCCTCAACCACCATTCCACCTGCTGGCCCCTCATGTAAGTTTTTATATCATAGAGAGCTCATCTTCTACATTGAGAAGTATCAAGGGACACATAGAATACTCCAACTGAGATTATTCTTTAGATATGAAGAAGTAAAAGACTTGAAGGAACTCTCTCTCGATCTCATAGGCCAGAGACAAATGCTCAGTAATGGATAGGACTTGCCAAACTATCAGGTCATTGGAAAAGTCATGGCACACTTTTTCTGTTTTTCTATGCAAAAACACATAATGACTTTACCAATGACCCTTCATTGGGAGCTCTAAAGTATTTTCTCACAATTTGCGATTATATTCTCTAAAGGTGCATGGTTAGCCTAATCTCACTAGTTTTATAAATTCCTTGGAGAGCTTGGAATAGATACTGTTTCTGTAGCCTCAGTCCCAATGACCAAGATACACTGGAGCTGCAATAAACATCAGTTGAATGAATGAACAACCATCAACCTAGGACTTATGCTATTAGTAAGTGTTTATATCTATAGACACAGAGAGGGATGTTCTGTTTTTGTTACTGTTTTTTAACGGATTAAGGGAAAAAATGTTAGGAAGCTAAAAGAAGATTGGCACTGATTAGTATAAATGGCTCAGTTGTTTTGAAATGCCATATGCTTGACCTTTATCTATATGGAACACGTACTCAATAAAACCGGACTGCTTACAAACTATGGCCAGATAGAACTGATGACTTCAGCTAAACATTCTAAACCACAGAAGTAGCTCCCTGTAGATCTCAGGTTTAGGTGGAAGCAAATCAGGCAATTAAATACTTAGTGATGGTAACTCTAAGGGAAGTAAGCATTGGGAGAGAAGTAAAGTTTTAGAAAATGTCTGTCTTTTAGCATACAACTTCTAACTGGGAGAAGAAAGCACTGTTTTTTGTTTTTGTTTTTGTTTTTTCCCCTAACCCAGAAGAAATGAATATCAAGAAAGTCTCCTAGTTGAGTGGGATCTGCTATCTTTTCATTTCTAAGGCAGACTACAGAGGACTGAATTGTAACATCTGTGAAAAAAGCATGTGTGACTACAGAGTGTTACGTTCCTCACCATAGATGTGGAGTGTGCAGCACTAGCCACTTGGCTGTCACATACATGTGCACTTTTTGTATTGAAATCCGGAGTATGGGAAGTACTTGCTTAGACAGAGAATTCAACCAGGCCTGTATTTGTGTGCCAAAGGAACTCTGCAGTTCCTTTGTTAATGTCTTTTCAGTGTGACATAGCACATTTTGGGAAACGAAAGAGAAAGCTAACTGCAGTGCTAATTCTTGGAACTGCGAGGAAGATGAAGAGAAGCTGTACCCTGGAAAGAGCTTACGTTTCAGAATCAGAAAGTCCTGGGTTCATTTGTTCCCTCTGTACTTGCAAGATTTGTGACTCTTGGCAAGTTACTTAACCCATCCAAGCCCCAAGAATTTAGGCTATAAAAAGGCTATTCATGCCTACTTCAGGACAATTCACGTAATGCCTGGAGCCTAGAATGAGCCACAATTTCCACTTTCTCTCACAGCATGTAGCTATTCCATCAGCAAATGGGATGGACTCTACCTCCAAATTTATCCCGACTTGCCCTGTACTACCCCCCTTCTTCTTCCAAGCTAAACTGCCTTCATCCTGGACTACATTCATATGTTCCTAATGACTCTTTCAATGTCTTTCTTACTTCTATACTGTCCATTCCCCACAGCATCCACGCGAACCAACAACATTAACTTATCAGTTTATCCCTGGCTTATAGCCTCACAATGGCCTCATAACACTTGAGACAAATGAACTAATATGGGCCTAACAGAACCTTGACTTCTGCCTGGTTCTAACCACCCTCTCCTCCTGCTCCTTTCCCTATCTCACCCCTGCCTAGAGATCTCACCACAGATCTTTCTTTCATTTTCTGGTTCTTCCTAATGTCTGCTGCTCATGTAGACTCTCACCTCTGTAGGTAAGTCTTGAGTTTTCAAACTAAAGGAATCTCCACACTTCTCCAAATCCACTGTTCATTCTCTTTATAACTCTCAACTGAAATTTGAGAAAATCCCATACAAGATTTATGTATTTATCAGCCCTTTCAGAATGAAAGTGTAGGACTCTGCACAATTCCAAGGGGCACTATTTCCCAGAAATCTAAAAGAGCAGAGCCTTGTGGAGCATGCCTGACCTGCCCAGCCATGTGCTAGTCTGCTAAACTTGTCTAAGTTCTTGTCCTTGGTTCAATGTAGGGTGCCCTGAAGGCCCTTGGCAACTGTTTGAGGATTGAGCATGTTATGCTAAAATAATCATATTCTACTACAAGAGATCATCAAAAAATTCATGTAAATGCATATTATGAAAAAATTCTATGTGTATTTCTTTTTTTCTTCCACTGAAATAAACTCATGGTTTAATTCCATTTTTCCATGAACTTTCTGAGGTCCTCTCCTGTGAAATTATAATAATAAACTGGTTCAGACAGAAGAAAGAGGATTTGAAATTAAACCATAGAATCCTGAGCCCATGGTGGTACTGAGGTCCCAGTTTGGCAAATTGCCCCTCAAGCTATGCATGGAAACACAAGACAGTAACTTGGGAGTAATTACAGCAAGAGCTCCAGCTGGATTGCATTTCCACACATTTATAAATTACTTTATTACTTTTGTATAAGAGCATTAATGATGTGAAGAGGTCAGTTACATTTTCAGTTATACTTTATTTCATTTTAGGGGAAAATTATGTATTACAGTCAAATTTGCACAACAGTATTTTCAAAGGTCATAGAATCTATCTATGCTTCACCAATGTAAAAACACACTGTGAAACATGTTTTACCAGCTGTTAGAAGAATCACTTTGGGTCCATTATCTAGTTTTAATTTAACCCCTAGACTTCATAGCCAGGCTACCTCACTTTCTCTTTTGTGTATATGGTCTGTGGATAGAAGTTGCAGGAACGATTGCTAATCTGTAGTATAATCCCATCCATGAGGTGCTCTGCAACCTCGGTACCAGCCAGAGAGGAAAGGAAGGTGCTCAGAAATAAGCAAACCAAGCCTATAGGAATGACTCTCAGGAGGTAATCCAGTCCCATATCACAAAATACGGCAAAAAAGAGCTGTGCTCTGGGCTGGCCTCATTTTCCAAGGGGCCCATCTATTGAATGTGGAATACCTTAAGTCATATTTCTTGGCAATGGAGTTAAGTCTTACTTTCATAGAATACTGGTTTTACAAATTACTTTATATGTGTGTGTATATATGTATATATATATATATATATATATATATATATATATGCACATTAGTCTTCCCAATCATGTATGAGCATATGGTTTTTCTTTAATAGATCCAAAAACTTCAGCTCAGATCGTGAGGTAACCAGCCCGAGAATAGTTCGAAAGTAGTGATGACAAGACTTTAGTCCAAGCCTTTAATTACCAATGAAATGATGACAGTGTTGGTGAAGAGGATAATCATTACTGAGGACTTGCTGTGTGTGTGTGTGTGTGTGTGTGTGTGTGTACGTGTGTGTGTATGTATGTATGTGTGTGTGTCACATTGATAAAACAACAACCCTAAGAGGTAGACATTATTAATACAATTCCAGTTTTACAAGTGAGGAAGCTAGGGCTGACTTGGTCCAGATCATAGCACTGGAAAGCAGTGGCATCTGATCAAAGTTTATTTCCTACATTATCCCTGGTAGCAGACATCCCCACGACCATGGTACTGCCCCCACAAACCTGGTCCAGTCCCTCAGGAAACTCATAAGCACTCCCATTTCTTTGGGGAGCATGGTTGGGGCCCTCTCTGTCTTGGCATAAGTTTGCCTATGCACTAAATATGTGTGTACAGTGAAAGGTCAAGGACAGCCACCTCTCAGAGATAAGAGTGAAGAGGCTTTCACTTTTAGATAGCAACACATCTTTCCTTTTATGAGAGCGAGACCAGACAAAAAGCAGTGAATAAGATTAGAGAGAAAACTGATTTTTCTAGATCATAGCCCAGCACTGTATTGAAGAGTCTCCACAATAGAACTTAATACTCCCCTGCCTCATCTCCCACACACGGCTTCTCAGTAGCTAAATCAGTCTTATAATCCATGTTTTGCTTTCATTCAGTCTTTCCCTTTTTAACTCTAATGCTATGCTTTTTCTGGTATAAGAACTGAGATCCTACTCAGCCTTCAGGGCTTGGGCAAATGCTAGAGATCTGAGGAAATCTTTCCAGAGCCTCCCTTGGAATGAAAATCTTCCACTTCCCTCAAAGACATTTTGCTGACACTTTTTTCTAGAGTTCTTTTTATTTTTATTGTTATTGGCTACCCTAGGTGCCACTGGGCCTTCCCAGCACATGGGATCAGACAGTCAGGTCTTCAGTAGGATCCTCGCATTCGGATAAGAGCCCCACACTCCCAGAGGCACTCCTCCCCAGAGTGCTAGGACTTCCTTCAGATATAGAATTTTTCTTCCACAACAACTAACACCTGTATTTTGGATATAGTTCATTGTTTACACATTTTTGTTTATTTCCAAATCCGTGGACACAAAAGCAGCTTTTAATTATTCCATTCTATAGTTCCTATCATGATATTTAGCACATAATCATATTCAATAGAAGTTAGGAGAACAAACATAAAATGAAGTACAGGGAAGCTCAGTCTCTCTAGGCCTAAGCAAATAGGTCTTTCTTTTCCCAAGAAGGAAATATGTTTGTAAAACTATTTTAACATGAATTAATCTAATTGTAATTCATAAAGCCATTCTTCTAGACAGATCAAATCAAAGTCTCATTTTTTACTTTAGCGTGACACAGCTGTTACCATTATTCTGAAACCTAAGGAGAGCCAAGCCCCCTTAAGGAAAGATACTTACATACACAGTTTTAAAAATATACCTTCGCCTCTCTCTCAGGCCTTGCTTTTTCCTTCCTCTCATCCCAGCTTCCTCCCACCCAGCAGCAACTTGACATACCACCAAGCAATCTGTGCACTGTGAAGCCAGTTGAAAGGAAGTAGAGTTTCTGTATTTCTAGATTTGGAAATCTACAGACTATAAAAAGCCCTTTATTTTTACGACTAGCAAGACTTTCATATTTATCATGCATGATCGCTCTTTTTCTGTAGCTATTCTCTTCTTTGTTGAAAGTAGCATCCATGAGCATTCCAGTATCTTATCTTTGTGTCACCCAGAGCACCAAGAACAGTGACAATGAAGTCAATAGATGGATAAATTGCATTCATATATTTTAAATGTCATGGTGATATATCTTTTCAATATGTACGAATTTATAGAATACAGTTACAGTCAAGTTTACAGCCTATCATGTGGATAATTTAACTATTAAAAGGTATAAATATGTATTTAGTAATTCTCTTGATATGTATTTTGGTGGTTTCTTTTAGACTTTTCTTGCATAACTGTTTTAGCCTCTGAAAATGTTATGTGTTATATGTGGAGATTATCTATCTATCTATCTATCTATCCATTATGAACTGCTTAAAAAGCACACACAGGAATTAGAGCTAAAGTAAGGCAAAGCTTTCTCTATTGAATTGCCAGTAGGTGTTGGGAAGCCAAGACCAAAATGCACCTTCTTTGCTGTTAGGTGCATGGTTAGTGATACTTGGGCAGGGCGTGGAATGGCCAGCTGCTTAGCAAGCTGTATGAGGATGAGCTGTTATACTTAGGTATTATTAGCCTTAAAGTACTACACAGATCGATTTGCATGTGTGTGCAAGAGGGTGCACTCACATACTCATGTATGCATTTCTGGAAAGAAAGTCAAGAAAGACTGAATAGTTTTTACTTTGAGGGGGAAAATTAAATGAAAAGAAAAGATATTTTATGTTATAATTGTCTATTCTGTTTAAATAGACCACTTATTTTTAATTGCTCAAAAGATCAGCAGAAGCTATCTTGGTGCAATCAATAACCACGTTTTTCTTCGTATGTCCCCATATTTTAAAAAATCAAAAAACAAATTATTTTAAAATAACTAAGTAATGACCTATCTGGAACTTTGATCAATAAATAAATATATAAATGCAGAGAATTTTCTTTGATCTTGCCTATTCCCTATAAAAAGTTTAAAACAATATTTTACCATATTTCCTATACTTTCTAGATTGGCATCACAATTTCTTTCTGTTTCATGCTCAGTGTCATTACCAAAACCATGGAGCCTTAAGATAAAAGGAGTGATGTCATGATTTTCAGTGCCCTCCTTTCTTAATAGTAGGTCCCATACCCCCCCAACAACACTGAGACATTAAAAATTTTAAAAAATTACGTAAAGTGCATGAAAAATGCTTAATAAATAGTAGTTACTTCAAAAAGCAATGAAAATAACTATAGCCTCCTTTTTCAAGTTTATTTTTTATTTCTTCTGTGAGTGTGTGTATGCATGCATGCTCACATGCAAGGGAAAGAGAAATACAAATGGCACTACCAACAGGGTCTTGACACTGTGATTCACTCTCAGCCTTCAGTTAGCACTAATCATGGGCAAATGCAAGCCCAGTGTACTACAGGGGTCTTCAGCCCTGAACCAGGTCCCTTCACACATGGGATCACCTCACAAAGCATGTTGTGTTTTGCCATTACATTAGAATGTGACCCCATTAATAATCTCTCAGTGGTGGTAATCTGATAGTTTAAAGAGCCTGGGGGGAAAAGATGACTGTGGCGAGAACCATGGATAATTCAAAGTATCTTACGCTATCACTTTCCCCATTATGTGCCCATATTTGCATATTTTATAACATAGTCAAAATTTTTTCATTCATGAAGCTCTCTAGAATATATCCTTCACATGTGGAGATTATCAAAAAGGAAGAACTAAAAGTCCTATAAAAAAATTAAATGAAGTAAGTAATTAGAGTTTACACATACATCCATTCCATAAAATAAATAATAATAATATAACTTAGAGTTCAGGTTTTTAACTGATTTCTCCATGACTGACCCTGAAACAGACCTCTGGACCAGTAAAAACCAATTCAGAATTATTTTTTGTTTGTTTATTCAAAAGATCTCTTTTCCTTTTCCTACTCCTAAAGTCCCCTGCATTGTAGCTGTCTGTCTCTAGGTGCCCAGCTCCTGTATGGCCAGGACACAGGCTCCCTGCTGAATGTTAACCACTTTGGTTCTCAGTCCCATGTGGCTTTTGTGTCTTGGGACTCTTCAAGCATGCGACTCATTTAGATTCCACATTCTAGAAAAAGAAGGACCTTTCCAATTCTCTGATGAGCTCTCTGCACTCAGATACTTAGAATTCCTTTTGCTCTGCTTTTCCCTGCGACACCAGTTTATGTTTAGTCTTTCAAAAGGGCTGGATAGACTTTCCTCCCAGACTGTGAAACTGCAGGTCATTAGAATATACACACAGAAAAGTTATTTTAGTGATGACAAAGCTAAAAACCATTGCTTGACTACCTAGGATGGAGGAAAATTTGATACAGGGAGGAAACCAGAGGTGAGATTTTACTTAATCAAACCTAACATTAAATAAAATATGTAGTTTTCACATGGTATTTAAGTTACACTTTGGAGGAAATACTGTATTGTCATTGTGATATTTTTGTGTGATAGCAGACATTATGAATATAAATTATTACTATTTTATTATAGAGATCAGCAGAAGTTATATTGGTTAAGGTGCTGGACTCCCACATGACCAATCATGGTTCAAGTCCCAGACCTGGCAGCTTGAAAATCACACCAGGGATATGTGCATGTGTGCCCAAAAATCCTGAGAGAAAAATGGAAAAGAAGGAATTACAGTGTGGCCATCCTCCCCTGGGGGGTGATTTCTCTCTTTGCCTCTCTCTGCCTCTCTCCGTTTCTCTAGCAAATGCACATACCCTATGGCAGAAAAAATCTAAAAAAAAAATATTTTAAAGAGTGTCCTAGGAACCTATGTACCATTTGGAACTTTGGAACTTGGGAAGCATTTTTTTTTCCATAAAATCAAACATACATATTTTCAAATCAACCTTTAATGTGCAATCAGTCTGTACACTGGGAACGATTCTACCTATTCTGTCTTTTTCCAGCCCATGAGTCATAAGGAACATTGTTTCCTCCCAGAGCCAAGCCAGTGGACGGCCTTTCTGGCTGGTCCTGAGGAACTGTGCCACTGCTTTTCTGGGCAACAAATTTCCTCATGCACTTCCCTAAGTCCTTTCTGTTGCCTCTGTTCCTCACATGCATCCCTTCATCCTTCGCCATGTCTGAGTAAGATTCTGTCAATGACTCACTCCGAATTCTAGACAGAACTTAATTGTTCTGTTCCATTTTTCTATCTTACCAGACAGAACGATGACATGGAATAGTTGGAAAGAAAGGATACAATTAGAGATTACATGATATTAAAGACTAAAGCTATAGTTAGAGAAGAGCAATAAGCCCATATTGAGGAAATGTCCTTCCTTTCTCTTTATGACTACCAATATTAGGTCATTAATAACCACAAGATCAAGATTAGAAGACGGTCCCAAGGAGGTAAGAAAAAGGGACTCTAAATGTTTACATGAAACTCAACACAACTCTTCAAGAAAATAGAGTCCAAAACTCTAAGCAGAAATTGAAAGAGTATATTCCTGGAGCAGCCTCTTTCTCATGGATACCTTTGGGTCTTCTACATATACAATCATGTCATTTGCAAATAGAGATAATTTTACCTCTTCTTCCCATATTTGAATACCTTTTATTTTGTTCTCTTTTCTGATTACATTGGCTAGGACTCCCAACACTGTATCGAAAATGAGTAGAGAAAGTAGGCAGCCTTGTCTTGTATTAGTTTTAGTAGAAAAGCTTCTTTTCCCCATTCAGTATGATGTTAGCAAAGCGTTTTTCATAGATGGTTTTTATTGTGTTGAGAAATATCCCTTCTATGCCAATTTTGCTGAGTCTTAATCATGAAAGGATGATATATTTTATCAAATATTTTTACTTCATCAATTGATATGATTATTTGTTTTTTTATCTTTCTTTCTGTTGATATGGTGTATTACATTTATAATTTTATGTATGTTGAACCATCCTTGCATCCCTAAAATAAAACCTACCTGGTCATGCTGTATAATCTTTTTTGTATGTTGTTGGATACGATTTGCTAGTATATTGTTGAGAATTTTTGCATCTATATTCATCAGAGATATTGGTCTGCAGTTTTCCTTTTTTGTCATGTCCTTATCTCTTTGATGAAGGTGATAGAGGCTTCATAAAATTAATTTGGCAGGGTTCCTTCCTTTTGAATCTTTAGAAATACTTTGAGCAGATTGGGGGTAAAGTCTTCTTTAAAACTTTTGTAGAATTCAGAAGTGAAGCCATCAGGACCAGGGCTTTTCTTTGTTGGGTATTTATTTATTGCTGATTCAATCTCATTGATTGTTATGAGTCTATTCAAGCTTTCTATGTCTTCCTGATCAAATCTTTTTAGAATATATGTATCCAGAAATTTGTCCATCTCATCTAGGTTTTCTTGTTTGTTTGCATAGTATTCTCTAAAGATATTTTGTATTTCTATTATGTCCATTGCGATGTTGTCTATTTCATTGTGAATTTTTTATTTATCTGGTTTCTTTTTCTTTTCTTCTTAATCATTCTAGCTAATGGTGTGTCAATCTTTTCTTTTTAAAGAAACAGTTTTTTCTTTCATTTATTTTCTCTGTAGTTCATTTATTTTCTACTTTATTTATTTCTGCTTGAATATTTATTATTTCTTTCTGGCATTTTCTAAAAAATTTTGTTGATGTTTTCCACTTCCCTGATGCGTGACGTTAGGTTGTCCATTTGTCACCTTTCTATCTTTTTCTTATGTGTGCTAATTGCTATGAACTTCCCTTATACGACTACTTTTGCTGTGTCACATAGGTTATGGAAACTCATGTATTCATTATCATTGGTTTCAATAAATCTTTTGATTTGGGTCTTAATTTCTTCAGTATTTGTGAAGTCATTTGGGAGTAGGTTGTTTAATTTCCATATGTTTGAGTATTTTCAAGGTTTTTTTTCCTGAAATTATCAGGTTTAATTTCATCATGTTTGCAGAAGATGCTGGATATAGTTTCCATGCCTTTGAATTTGTAAAGGCTTGTTTTCTGTCCTATCATCTGATCAGTCTTCGAAAACGTTCAATGTGGGATTGAGAAAAATGTATATTTTGAGCTTTTGGGGGTGTGGAAGTTTCCATAGATGTTTGTCAATGATTTATGGTATCATTTAGATCCTGCATCTCGTTGCTTATTTTTTGTCTATATGACCTGTCCAAAGGAGATAGTGGAGGGTTGAGATTTCCAACAACTAGTGTGTTGCAGTCTATCTCTCCTTTTAGATCTAGCAATCAGTATTGGGCACTCCTGAGTTGGGTATATAAATATTCGTCAACATTATAGCTCCTTGATAAATTAACCTTTTTACTACTATACTATACTACTATACTATTAAGGGCATTACCCTTCATTGTCTCTTCTTACAGTTTTTGTCTTAAAGTCTATTTTGTCTGAAATCATTATCATAACTCCAGCCCTTTTATGGTTTCCATTTCCATGGGATACCTTTTCCCAGCCCTTCACTTTTAGTCTATGTATGTCTTTTTCCATGAGGTGTGTTTCTTGTGAGCAGCAGAGAGAGAGAGTTTCTGTTTCTGTCTTGTTTTGTTTATTTTTGTTTTGTTTTAAGCCATTCAGCCTGTCTGTGTCTCATAACAAGAGAATATAATCCATTAACATTTAACATTATTATCAATATTGTTGGACTTATCCGGACTATTATGTTAGTCCTTTTCTTGGTTGCTTTTTGTTCTCTTATTTCTGTCTGTCTCTTTTTAATGTTCCTGGTATAGCACTCCCTTCAGCACTTTTTGAAGAACTGGTCTGGTGTTGGTAAATTCTTTCAGGCTTTGTTTATCTGAGAATGATTTTATCTTTCTTTACCATTTGAAGGATAATCTTGCTAGGTATAGTAATCTTGGTTGAAATTGTTTTCCTTTTAACATGTTGAATATATCTTCCCATTCTCTCCTTACTTGCATTACTTCCTCTGTGAGGTCCAATGTTAGCCTGATGGAATAACCTTTGTTAGTAGCTTAACATTTTTCTCTTGCTATTTTTAGAATATTATTTTTATTTGTGATTTTGGCCAGTCTGGTTATAATGGAGAGGATTTTCTTGGGTTGGTTCTATTTGGTGTCCTTGGTATTTCTTGGGTCTGGGTGTTTCAATGCCTCTTTATACTTGGAAAGTTTTCTTCCAGGATTTCATGGAATAGATTGTCAATGCCCTTATTAGAATCTTCACTTTCTAGTACACTAGTTATTTGGATGTTTGGGTATTTAGTGGTATCTATATTATCTTCATTTTTTTGTTATTTTTTCATTCTTTTTGGTGATTTTTTTTTCCCTAGGTCAGAGGTTTTGTCCTCTATATCGAAGATTCGACCTTCTGGATAATCTAATCTGCTTTTAATATTTTCAAGAGAGGTTTTGATTTCCTGTATTACAGTTTTAATCTCTAGCAGTTCTGTTTGGTTCTTTTTTATGGTGTCTATTTCTTCTTTCAGATTGTGGAGGACTTCCTTATCTCCTGGAGTTTATAGTCTCTTTTCTCTTGTATATCATTTAGTTTGTCCCTTGGAGGAGAGACATTTTCTTGGTTTCTCATATTTCTTGTGCCTCTGCAGTGGTTTCTGGTCATCTAAGGAATTTTACATTTCTTCCTAATTTCTTGGAGTTAATTCTAGGAGTTCAAAAGCATGTGAGTGAAGGTAAGCCTCTGTCTCTCTGCGGCTCCATTTCCCTGACACTCACCCTGCAATGTGCAACGGTGTCACTGGAACTGAATATTCCAATGGCCTTCCAGTTTTTTGAGGACAGATGAACCTAGGGCTGAGCTGCAGAGTATCAACTGGGGAAGAAATTAGGGCTCACACTGAGCTTCAGAAAACTATGAAATCTGAAAGTATTCCTGAGTGAGCAAAGAGAGCTAGAGGTCTAAATCAGTCTCTGGCCTCAGTTGTTCTCACTGATTGCCACTGTTTAGGTTCCAGGGCTAATGGCAGAGGAGGGACATGGAAGTGGGACAATATAGGTGGCACCTGGAGCAATAGGAAGTCAGTGGAGGTTTTCAGACCACCTTTTTCTACACATTCCCAAAAAACCTATTGCTGATCACCAAGTTGAGTAGTCTGGGTCATGTCAATACTTTCAGCTTCACTCTTTCTAGTTTAAAGTCTAAGATCCTAATACGGCAGCACTCACTGCAAAATCCTTAATAAATACGTTGAACATTGCAAGCAGAGGCAGAGTTTGCACATACCAGGTCCATGCTGAGAGATGTCTTGGAATAGCAGATCCAAGACTCTCACAAACAAACAGCAGAACTAAGATTAACACTAAGTCCCCATGGTCATCAACAACAACAGCTTATGCAATGTGGCTTCTATAGTATAAGGACAGTTTTTCTCATAAATCTGAATAAACCTTGATCCTGGCTGACAAGTCAAGAGCACTGCATCTCTCCAGACACACATATATCCACAAGTTAGCATGTGATCCCCACTGTGTCAGTGTGAGCCCTACAATGGGTGGAGATTAGTTAGAAAGCTCTAAATATCTCTTCCTGAGATCCTGGAACCCTACAGGAGCTGTGCTTTCTACCAGATGGAGAAAACAAGTCTAAAAATGAAGTCAACATGATGTAAAGCAGAATTGCAAGATACAGACACAGAAAAACAGTTCTGATAATATTACTGAGCTCCTGGATCTGGCTGTCCCTAAAGACAATCCTCTCCTGGAGCTTCCAGTTTACACAAGTCCATATATTTCCCTTTGGGTTTCATCCAGACTGAGCTGCATTGCCATCACTTGTAGCTCTAAGATCCCTGACTAGTGCCCCATGATCTTTTTGAAACAGCATGCTATAGAAATCTTATAAAAGCAAAAAGTGCAAGCTATTTTCACAAAGGGTCAATATCAATCAAGCAAACTGCCTTTTATCTATCTATCTGTTAAATGTATAAAACTGAAAATTGATAACCTATTTTGGAAATAAGTTAAAGTTCTTGCAGGGGTCTTTTAATTAAATTATTATGCAATTTAATTGAAATACCAGAAACACATTGATTTGTCAGGAGTCAATGCACATGTTTATAGCATTAATCTTTAAATTAGGTTGATGCTCTGAGTAGTTTACTTTTTAAGTAAAAATAACAGGTGGAATCCCACTATTCACAAGATGAAACTACCATATGATCACCAGTCATAGATGGCATCTAACCACTGGGGCCCCAGGACTTCCAGAATATCAGGTGACTGGTAAAAGTGGTGTTTATCCACATACAGAAATGAGGAGTCTATGTCATACAGAAGGTAAAATGTCCATCCTATCCCAAGTTTCTATAGCAATAGGGATAGAAAATACCAATTTAGGGGCTGGGAAGATCTTTTTGGTTAAAGGGTGCTGTGGACAAAGGTAGAACACTTTTATAAAGCAGCTAATAAAAATGGGAATGTGTTAGGCATGTGTTGGCAGAAAAAACAAGATCTAGTTAAAGACAAAATTAAAATAAAGAGGGAAGATATCATTGGCAATTAACAATAAAGGAAAAAAGGAAGTCGAGGTATATTTTTCTCTGTGAACTTACTTGGATCCTTTTGACTATCAAAACATAATCTAATCATTTCAACAAAAAATTCAGCAGATGTTACCATAGACATGACCAGATGCCAAGGGAGAAAAGGAGGGTCGAGGGAAAGTATGCTTATGTTTAAATAGCTGATGTGTTCAGTCTATCGCCCAACACTGAGGGGAAAAAAAAAGGAGGCACACTTATAATAATACATTGATTTTGTTAGATCCATAGTATCAGATAATATTTATGCAATAATTAAATGTATTTATTTATTCTTTATATAAGAGAGAGAGGGGGTGGAGACAGATACCCTTGACATAGTTTTGTCATCCTATGATCCTCCCCCCAGTCTTCGGGTTGACCTGAGATTCAAAGCTGGGGCCTTTCCATGTGATTTCCAATATACCACAACAATGTTTTACCACCTCCACCATGGCAGCTGGCCCTCGGATAACACTTTCTAAAACTGCTTCAGCAATTTTGCTATTAAGACGAAGTAGAATGCTATTAAATGAGATCTCATTTTGGTGGATCTAAGCTTCAATTTACAAACACAGTTTGTTGTATTTAACCCTGCAGTTGGAAATTATTTAATGTGAGACAGGGAAATTTTCTTGCAGCTAAATGGGAGTCCACAATCACCTTCCTATTGTCTGATATTGTAAGTTAAGCTATTATGACCCAGTGTTTATTTTGAATATAATATACTCTTGCAGATGTAGGTCTGAAAAGTTTGAGGTGCATGATGTATGTACGGCATTTCAAAGGAGAAACTTTAACAATGCTTTTCAGTAATCAATATTTTGCTTTTTTTCCTGTCACTTAGAAGAACTGAGTTATGGCTTGTTCTCCACACATTTTTTTTTTTTTTTGTCTATTTATATATACAGAAGTAGGTAACCACGTCTATTGAAAAAGCCCCTGTTTTGCATTTATGCAGAGCAGATAGGAGAGCAGAGTTACTACAAATGTTATTTGCATATGCTGCGTGGAGTTCCACACTGGCAGCCTAATAATAGCAGAGTATCTGAAGCTTAGGTATATTCTTGGAGTGACCCAATTCACTCAATCACTTCCCGAATACAATGAGAGGCTACTGAAGGGTCTGGGACTCTGGTGGATTTGAAGCCTTTGTCCTTATTTCAGGATATCTTTGTTCCAGTAACAATAGGTGACATCCCACATAATACAGTACCATTTGTACAACTGCCTGCTGAAACTTCCTGTTTAGAATGAGGCAGAGAGATTTCTGAAATGCCTGGATGGGTTAGTGAGAAAAGAAGCCAAACAATGCTGGGATTTCCAGGATTTTCTCTTGTGGAAGATGGAACCAAATGTGGGGAGGTCAAGGGAAATGACAATATTTCAAAGGGGTGACCAACATCATTAGGACTGGGTTTACACATCTGCACTAACCAAAGCCACTTACAAGAGGGACATGCATTCTTACCCAAGTGACTCTAAGCAATCTGTGTAGCTCACAAAGCATCCTGATTATTTTCCTGAAATTTCAAGTATGGGCATTTAATCCATCCTGTTCCAAAGACTCTCATGTTATGAAAATAAAAGAGTTTTCTTCAAATTCTTGAAAATGTGTTTTTACAGTTATATTTATTATTGGTATTTAAAACCTGTCAAATGAAACAAAATAATGTATCTTCTTAGCCAAAGATCACTAAAAAATAATGCAAATTCCTGGGATTTGCTAATGGCATATGAAATGAGAACTAACCTACAAATGCATCATGCTAATTCCCAACATTTACCTGACAAGCTTTGCAGAAGAAGCCCAGGGTCTAAGCACTGACACAGAGTCATCTCAAATCTCAGGTCTTCCATTATTACGTAACGGTGAGATCTTAAACAAGTCACTTCACTTTGCTGAGCCTCTGCTTCCCTATTTGTAGAATGGAGATAATAATAGAACCCTGTATTTTGAGGTGTGGAAGGAATCAATATGTAGAACACATAATGGGCCTACCTGCTAACCTGGGATAGAGGGAACATTCTCTGAGCTGATTCTCTTTAGAATCTTGGATCTGAGTGACATCCCAAAACATCTGAGTATTTCCAACAGAGCTGTCCAACGGAGCTCTCAAATGGACCTAAATCCTTGTCAATAATGAAATGCATACTACAGTGGTATTTGTCTTTGAGGTGGATTTTGGTTTATACAGGAAGAAAATCAGCCTTATTTATGGTTTATATGCAACATAAAAGTAAAAAAAAAATTATTTGGCAAGTTTTATTTTTTTGAGTAAAAAATACAATCAAGATGAGAGCCTAAGACCACAATAAATTGACACAATATATTTCCTTATTTTTGGATAAAGGAGTAGCTTACATTTATTGAGCAGTAGGTATATAATAGACAGTATATTCATTTTATTTCCAATATCAGTGATCATTCTCACACTTATTCTAAAAGAAAGAAGATAGTATTATCTTTATATAACAAACGAGTAGACTGAGGCTGCCAAGACATGGAGGAGTTTGCCCTAAAGCCACACAACTTGTAAGTACAAAATTGGTATCGCTATCAAGGCAGTATGAGTTCAGCACTTTTATAACTACCCACCATGCTCTATGGCCAGTCGAAGGGAAATTTCATAGACTGTGGACTTGTAACATGAAACCAATTCAGGTGGCTTTCCTGGGAAGAACAGAAGGCTCCTATGGCAACTAAATTTTATAAAATGTTCCTGAAAATGAATATAGCAAGCAGTATTTAACCAATGGAAGCAGCGTTGAGGCTACCAAAAGGATCCAGGAATTATTCCTAACCTATCATGCGATGACACTCATGTTACTTACATCGGTATCCCACCTCTGAAATGAGGATAACAACACCTGACTCATAGACTTCTTAGAGAGATTGAAAGGTATTATATACATAAAGTGCTTAGCACAGTGCCTAATAGATAAGAAATGGTTTACCCTGCTGTCATTCTTGTTGATTTTTGTATCTTTAACAGCTCCTATGTCCCATCAGCTTGTCAGTGTTGAGTAAGCTAAAGCTCACTTCATCACTTCGCCTAAATCTGCTAGTTCAATAGCCTCCAACCACTAAGAGAAAAAAGCTACACATTATAGTATTGGCTGACTCTTGTGGTTTAAATATTCTCATCATAACCAATTTAAGCTATCAGTGGCTATGATGAGAGAATTTATACCACAGCAATTGGCCTATGTTGGAAATCAGTGTTTTGTTTTGTTTTGTTTTTTGAGGGGGCGTGGGAAGGGCAGCATACTACATCCTCTGTTTTTGGTTTTACTTTTTCTTTTTAATTTTCTTAAACTAGAGCCTTCTCCACCAGTTCATCCACTTATATATTTGTAAATTTATTAAATGTTTATTAAATAAACACCCCTCTTGGAGTTAGACCAGTAATCAAGACAGGTAGACTTCTACCTTCATGAACTTACATGTTAGTAGAAGGTGGCAATTCATATACCGGAACAATCAATGAACATGGTAACTTTAAATTGCAATAAGGAAATAAAGGAAGTGAAAAAGTGTAACTTAGGAAGGAGAGGTGATTACTGGGGTGGACCTATTAGGGAAGGCTAATACCTATTAGGGAGAAGATGATATTCGAGTGAAAGCAGACGATGACAAGGAGTCAAATACAGGAAGATCCACTGTGAGAAAGTTCCAAGGTTCCTGTAAAGACTCTGAGGTAGGAATGAATGTAGCCTAGCCTAGAAATGAAGCCAGCATGCCACAGCAAAATCAACATAGAATATGGCTTCCTGATGAGTTGGTGAGACAGAAAAGAGTGCCAGCCTGGCTGGGCATTGTAGCCACACCTATCTAATGTTTGCACTTATCTTCAGACTCCTCAAAAGGCTATGGCTTGGGACCAGCAGTTAGCGTAATGGCTATGTCGCTGGACTCCCACGTAGTCAACCACAGTTCATGTCCCGGACCCGGTGGCTTAAAACTCATGCCGGGCACGTGTGCGTGTGTGCCCAAGATCCCGAGAGGAGAACGGAGGAGAAGGGATTGCAGCGTGGCCATCCCCCCGGGGGATGATTTTTCGCCTCTGTCTCTCTGTCTCTCTCTGTCTGTCTGGCGAGCGCACATACTCTATAGCAAAAAAAAAAAAAAAAAAAAAAAAAAAAACCTCTCCAAAAAGACTATGGCTCAATGGGGAAGGCACTAGAAGAGTCAGGAGTTACCCAACTGATCCTTATCTGAATTCTGATCTCACATTATAGAACCCTCACTTTGCTGTGAGGGTTATTTACAGTCTTATTAATTCCAGGACAGTACAGGTACTTTCCCAGATAAAGCACAAATAGAGATTATCTAAGCAACCAAATGATCTCAAACCTGGATCAGATGAGCTAGCAGACATTTTACCTTGGATGAGAGAGAAAGGAAAGTTAGATATCTATCTGTCACTAATAGGCTCTCTGATAAATATTTTGATGTTAGGGTAATGTTATACTAATACCTATTTCCCTAACTTGATAGGTAAAGGCAAATCATTTGAGTATGTGCATCTCACAGATACACTTACATAGGTCAATAGAAACCTGGCTATCTCACTGCTTTGATAGGCTTCTGTTTCCTTCTTCATGCTAGTTGTATCATCACCCTTCATTCAGAACCCTGCGTTGTCCCTTCAATAACACACTAGAAACATGGCCTCGGGTAAGTGATTGAACCTTGGAATTCCTTGGGTATCTCATTTATAAAAAGGGTTAATAGTAATAGTACACACTGGAGTAGGTATTATGAGGACTGGATTGAGCTGATGCTCTTAACACCTTTACTGCAGTACCAGGCACCTAGTAAGTGCTTAATAAATGTATGTCAGTACCATTTATTTTTTTAAAAGAACCTCTTTGTCTGGTCCTTGTGAAGCTCTTATCTAGGATAAATAATCATGGAACTGAAGTTCTTCGACAAATTGTGTCTTATTATTTAACTCAACCTTTTGCCCTTTAGGAATTGACTGAATTCTTCAATGCAGATAATTAAGCATTTCTTCCAGGAGCTCTGTAAGAAATTTGTGATGTTCTTATTTCCTCCTGCTCAGTTCTCTACAGAGAAGGATAGATAAGCAAAGCAGGTCCATTTGCTTAAAGGCAAGTCTTTTTTTTTTTTTTTTTTTTTTTTTTTTTTCATTTTTTTCTTTAGTTACACAGCCTTTGCTCTCTTGGCCTGCTGGTCAGCTAGTCATCATTAGTTTGCTATTTTCTCTAGAAATATGGAGTTTCTATACGTTTTCCAAATATGGTGTAGATAACAAGTACCTTGCACCCTTACAACAGATGTAGCCTATCAAGAATGCCCCAGCTCAGAGCCAGCCAGAGGTTATGGTGGCTGGATCCCTCATGGCCGACTGTGTGTTTGAGTACTGGACTGGCAGCTTAAAAAACACACTAGGCACATATGTGCGTGTGCCCAAAATCCTGAGAGGAGAATGGAGGAGAGAGGATTGGGGTTTGGCTGTCCTCCCT
The DNA here is from genome assembly GCA_026018925.1 of Tupaia tana. Classification (NCBI taxonomy): domain Eukaryota; kingdom Metazoa; phylum Chordata; class Mammalia; order Scandentia; family Tupaiidae; genus Tupaia; species Tupaia tana. Next base: position 36,336,755 of record JAKSZU010000016.1, read on the forward strand.
GGGTGGGGGGCTCTCTCTCTCTCTCTCTCTCTCTCTCTGTCCCTCTCTCTGACTGCATGTACAAGTAAGCTTGCTCCTTTTTTAAATATAAAATAAAGTCCCAGTTCTTAGTCTATGCTGCTCTGAGGCCTCCATTATGTCTCCACATATCACTGATACCCCCAATTCTTTCCCAGCTCATCTGTCTGGATTCTCTTGTTTTTAAGTTTATTTATTTCTACCATGATAAAAAGAGGAGAAAGAGACTGAGTCAGAGAGATAGATAAATCCAATAAGGCCGTCATGCCACAATCCACTCAGTCTCAGCCAATCTCAGCCAGCCCAGATCAAGGGCATGTGTACAACTGGTGTGTTCAGAGAGATTCTGACATGCAAACCCAGGATCTTTCCTGTGTGGGTCCATTTGCATGATTGCACCACCACCTGGGCTCTGAGTTCACCTTTGACCTCTAGTTCTTTTCTTCCAGTATCTGCCCCTAACAGATTCTTCCTCTTCTTGCATGTTCATGGTTTGAATTTCATCCACAGTACATTTGTGTATATTTATCTACTTACTCATGTTTTCAAAAAAAAAATATGTTTTATAAGTACTAAAGGGCAATGTCCTGGGGTTGTAGGTGTTGAAGGAAGTGAAATAAAACCCCTGAGTTACAGTACTGTTGTCTAGTAGAGAAAACAGACATTTGGGCTGACTAATGAAATGAAGTATATCCTGTGTAGACAAACAAGTGTCCAGCGCAGACACTGGAGTTTGCCTCAAAGGAACAAGCGGAGTCTCTACTCCTCCCAGGTGTCCAGGGGGTGTTCATGGGAAAAGAAGCTGATTTAGTGCTGGTTTTTCCTTCCTTGTTCATTCTCTTGAGAACTCTGTGCCTTTGTCTGAGTAAACTCAATCTTGAAGATATTTGGGAGGAAAAGTGAAAAAGAGTGAATCAATCTCCTTTTCCAATTAAAAAGAGGCCCCAAATGCTATTTTCCAGGAGAGAAGGTGATTAGAGAAATCTTGAAAGCTCTTTTCTGAAGTGGTATTACAGTCCTGGTCTCTATAGTGAGGGGGAAAATACTCATGGCAAACACTGAAAATCCCCCATCAAAAGTGATCGGTTCAGGAAGGCCCTGTGCATCACACTGGTTAGACTCGATGCAGTCCCTACAGCACATCTGTGTTCAGAACTGCATCACTGAAACTCCTGCTTCAGCTAACTATTCAGAAGACATGGAAGTCTGCCAGAAAGAAATAGAAAAGATAAGAAAGGTCCCCACCTAGCTTTGTTGTATCTCTCAAGGAAGAAAGTTTTGCATTCACAAGGACATGTAATGACTTGCTGTAGCTTATCTTGATTCTAAATTGCTCTCGTGTTGTCTGAGAGAGGAGAGACCAATCACCCATAATATTACCTATAAACCTGCTTCTTCCTCTCTCAGCATTCTCCCTTGATGACTTTATACCAAGGATAAGCAGAGGAGAAGACCAGAGTGAGCTATCTAGTTTTAAAGCAGGCAAGGTCAACTGGGGAAAAGAATGCTCCCCAAAACAGAGTCGACCTTCAAATTCAGGAGTTTATTGTGAATGTAGACATACAGGTTATATCAGTTGGAAAAAAAAAAAAGTGAGAGAACATTGCTCCCATGTACGTGTTTGCCATTTCCATGGCCTTCTAGCTAGTCGATACGAACTTCAGTTGCCCAAGATTTGAAACAATATGTTTTAGATGCTGAAAAACATCCAAGGCTCATTATCATCACAGTGTCTCTCCTTCCACAGATAAACTACGCAGGCTAGATTTCATCAGCATGTGGAGGGCATGTGATATAAAGCGTGTCCACAAGGGAAGAATTATCTTTTACTGGCAATCTGTGAGCACCACTGAAAAATGTTCCTCTGATCAAATTATGAATGCGCTCACATCAAACAAAAATTTCTCATCTAAACGCTGGGTGAATATTGGATGTCATTTTTTTGTCTGTGCCACAGTTTGATATAACTATGCAATAATGTACAAATAATTCCATGTTTACATTTGCCAGGTGACAAGCTGCATGTGTGGAATTATGGCATGGTGTAAGGGACATGAGAAGCATCTAATACATAATAAAAATGGAATATTGAAGTATAATTTTTCTTTTACAGTTTTACGTATGGTTGATAAAGACCAAGACAGGAGAAATTGTTCTAGTAACAGAAACACCACTAAGTTCAATTCTCTCATAACACCTCTTTTATTATGTATGAAGTCCAAGGGGGAAGATGTGATTGGAGTAGAATGTAGGGGGAAGGATCATTACAAAACTATTATAATTAATGCTGTAGAAATTGTTTCTGTGGATGTGAAAAATTAGTACTTCTTTCTGAAGCTACACTGGATTACAATTGTAGGTCTAGCTGATCTTTCAAAGACAAACTGATTTCCATTTTGAACAAAAAAGACAGACTATGCCACAAGGCATGTGATACAACGAGCCTTTGTCTAAGAAGGCAAAATGGATTTGAGCAATTATTTAATTGAATCTGTTCAACATCATTGTTCATTAGGACCTAAAATAAGTTTCCTACATATCAGGTTTTGTCATAAAATTATCCAGATGATTACTTCTAATCTCCAAAAGAAATACATCCAATTAACAAAATGGATTCAGATTTTGTTGGTTAGTTCACTTCCTCACCAAGTTTAATTAAATTTAATATAAATATTTATTGAGCACCTGCTTTGTTCTAGTCACCAAAGGAAGCCTTTTGGTCACAAGCCTCTTAGATGTCTGTAGTGCCATACCAAGTCTTCTGCAGCATGGCTTCACAATTTTTTTCAAATCTTACCTTCTCCTCCCAGGTTGACCCAAACACAGCCCACCTTTTCTTACCACATATCTCAGGATACTGTGTCTTTCACACCTATTTCTGCTTCATACAAAGCAACACGTGCTAAAACCCTTCAATGTTCAGATGGAATGCCACCCCTTTTACAAGTTCTTCCTTAATATGGCTAATCTTTAAGGACAGTCTTTAAATATGATGTGTATACATAAGTGCTAAGATTTCCATCCAATTTAGAAGAAATCAGCAGAGGTGTGAGCCAGTTGTTGGCCACACATGGCTGCCCAGACTGTGTCTACGACCTCTTGCCCTGCTTGACCCTCAAGGGTAAGATGCCAGCTGACTGCGTCTGGCCAAAGGAAAGCACAAGAGATATCTGAAAGGGAGGAGAGACCTCAGATGTTTCTTCCCTGGTCCCTTCCTACTTTCATGTAATTCCATGACAATCGCTGAACTCCTACTAAATTAGCTCATTGCAAAGGCCTTTTCTCCGTAATTCTACTTGTAACTGGGTTCCTTCTCTGTAGTTAGTTCTTCCTCTTGTCTCTTCTGTCCTGGGTGATGATGGCTCTTTGTCATTGCTGGAATCTAAAAGTCTCTGTACTTGTCTACTATCAGGAACCATTGGAACTAGCTTTAGAATTTTGAGGTTTTTAATTGCAATTTAAATGATATGTTATGACTTTTATTCTTTCTTAAAGGTGTCAATATCATGGGGCCATGGTTATTTGCAGGTATTTAGAAACCTTCCTACCATAAACACACTTCTGATGACAATCAGGAAAGAGACTATTTTTGGATGATGATAATACTTTTATTTTGATTAAAAAATATTTTTGTGACAGTTCTTCTTAATAAATTTACTGTTTGCTATGCCTTCATTCTTACTCCTGTGATTTATTTGTTAAATAAAGTATTGGGGTTAGCAGGTGGCACAATGGTTAAGGTGCTGGACTTCCACATGGCTGACCACAATTTGAGTCCTGGACCCAGAGGCTTGCTTTCTCACTTTCCCTTTCTCTCTGTCTCTTTCTATGGTTAAATTAACATAATAATAACACATAAAACAAAATAAAGAATTCTTTAAATAAAGTATTTTAGATGGACAAATGTGAAGGGTCTCCTAGACACAGGTAGCAAATGGGAACAACTGCTTTTCTGGCCTCTTGAGGGTTAATTCTGCCTGTCTTCTTCACTATTATCTCTTCATTTTATCATCCAGCATGAATATGTTTTCCTCAAGGACCTTGACTGATATTTTTAAAGTACACAAAATTTGAACACATGTGTAAAGAAACCAAAGTCTCATGGTCTGAAAAATACCGACATGAATGAACACTTGCAGTGAGGTCCATGTCTCACTATGATGGCCACAGGAAATTCCTGGGGAGGACAAACTTGTAAGGAAGAGCATTCTGCACATTCACTCTTTTTGGTTACAAATATGCCTGCGAGAGTCACTCGGAAGAAGGACCCATACTTCCCCTGTAATGTTGCTTCTGTTGTTCAGCCTTTCTTTTTTTTTTTTTTTTCAAAGAGAAAATATTAAAATGAAATACATAGTTTGGTGATAAATAGTGATGGAGAAATAAAGAACCTGAACACTCTCTCTAGAAATAGGTACTTTCAAAACTGAAGCCTAGCTTGGTTCCTCATGTTCACTCTATCCATTCCCATAGAAATGTGTTCTTACACAAAAACTAAGCTTTGACCTAGGAAGTCCTTTTCTGGTACCTAACATTTCACCTGCTGCATTCAGGACCAGATTCTTACGTATTCTCTCTTTGACTCATTCTGAACGCCATCGTAGGTCATGACTCATAAATTCCTCAGGAGGTAGTTTGTTCATAATGACACGGATAGATTCTAAGACAGGAAAAAAAATAAATAAATAAAAGAAGGCAGCCTGGACTTAGGAGAATAATTTACCTTTAGTTCTAGTTTTCATGAATCATCGTGACACTCCCAGGGGGAGGAACCATGCTAGATCCCTGAATGTGAAGGTAAATATAACACTCTTCAAACAAGGGAGAGATTCTTAAACTGCGACTACATTCCATTTAAAAATCCTAGGGATGAATTGGGCTACAGTGGGAAGTCTTGCCTTGGGAAATATATGTAAAGATGACTTTTTTAACTGGGTTTGAAATGATTTCAGATTTTTTTCCCCCATCAATATTGGCTGTGTGACATGGATAGATTTCCAAGCTCTATGAACACTAGTTCCCTTCTAGAAGTTCCATGTGGTATCTATTCACAGGGTTCTTATAAATACCAAACTATTTAGAAAACAAATCACTGCAGACTAGTGCCTATTCACCTTCTTCCCCCTCTTCTCTACTTGTCCCTATGAGAATAAGATTCATTAAAGAATAAGATAAAGGAATAAGATTCATTAAAGAATAGGATAAAGGAAATCACCCTATCGAGGCCACTTTGACAAAATCTGAAAAGCTCTAAGTCTGTAAGGTTCTCATAACAATTTCTATTTTCAAGGTATGTGGTCGCCTAATCGCTCCAATCCCCACTGGGGCCATATAAGAAGATTGCGAAGTTGCTAATTTTACAGATAAAGAATCTAAAGAGAACCGAAGACTGTCAATTTGGAAACAGCTGTCAATACAAATTTGTTTAAAAGTACCAGTGTATCTGATGCTTAAGTTCAGAAAAGAAAGGAAAGGAGAAAAAGAAAGAAACAGGAAAGGAGAAAGGAAGAAAGGAAAGGAAAGGAAAAGAAAGAAGGAAAGGAAAGGAAAGGAAAGGAAAGGAAAGGAAAGGAAAGGAAAGGAAAGGAAAGGAAAGGAGGAAAGGAAAGGAAAGGAAAGGAAAGGAAAGGAAAGGAAAGGAAAGGAAAGGAGGAAAGGAAATAAAAAGGGAAAGGGAAGGAAGGGAAGGAAAAGAAGGGAAGAGAAGGGAAGGGGAGGGGAGGAGAGGGGAATGAGAGTAGAGGAGAGGAGAGGGGAGGAGAAGGGAGGGGAGGGGAGGGGAGAGGAGAGGAGAAAAAGGGAGGGGAGGGGAGGGGAGAGGAGAGGAGAGGAGAGGAGAGGAGAGGAGAGGAGAGGGGAGGGGAGGGGAGGGGAGGGGAGGGGAGGGGAGGGGAGAGGAGAGGAGAAAAAGGGAGGGAAGGGGAGGGGAGGGGAGGAGAGGAGAGAAGAGGAGAGGAGAGGAAAGGGGAGGAGAGGGGAAAGAGGAAAGAGGAAAGAGGAAAGAGGAAAGGAAAGAGGAAAGAGGAAAGAGGAAAGGAAAGGGAAGGAAAGGGGAAAGGATAGTTGCAAAGGTAAGCAAGTGGTTTTGCAAGTAAAGTACTGTCAATAAACTTGAAATAAAAGTTGAAAAAAATTATGTTCCTCTTTTTTAATATTTATTTTGTATTTTCTAATTTACATTTAATTGTACATCTTTGTCAGGCACAACAAGTATTCTAAAGCACGCATACAGGGTGCAACAATCAAATCAGAGATACTACTGTATTCATTGTTTCCCACAAAAAATACCGCATTCCCCTTTCTTTAAGGTTCTCTGGGAAATTTCAGAGAGTCTCTTGACTATTTTGTGACGTCAGTATAGTTTTCTTTATCTAATGGTATGAACTCATCATAGAGAGATGAATTACTTCAGTTTGTTCACCTGGATCTCTGAAACCCCCTAGCTCAGAGAACTGGAGTTACCTCATTTCCTGAAATGCCTTCCCCATTTCTCAGTCCCAACATGATAGGGTTCACTACTTCTTAATCTCTGGAATCCCTTCAATGTCCTGGGCTTAATTGTAACTCCTAATTAGAAACTCTCCTATGGGGCCTGCAAGTAGCGTGGAGGTTAACACTGGACTCCCACATGACCAACTGTGGTTCGAGTCCCAGACCTGGTGACTTGATATCTCTCTCTCTCTCTCTCTCTCTCTCTCTCTCTCTCTCTGTGTGTGTGTGTGTGTCTCTGTCTTTGTTCCTCTCTGGTCAAATTAAAATAAAGTTAAATAAAATAATTCTTAAAAAAAAAAACTTTTCCATAATCTCTTTTCTGCCCTTTGCCTTTCTGGGCCAGTAAGAGCTACATAAAGTTCTATGAATAGAATCTCTCAGCTCTGGTAATGATTATCCAGGTGAATTGACCTAGCCATCATTTCCAGTGTATTTTACATAGTAGTTCATCTTTTCTCTTTAATTTCCTAAAACAACAATCTGATCATGGAATTTCCCCAGTCATAAAGCATTTTTTTTGTTCCTCATTATACTCAGAATTTAATCTAAAGTGCTCATCTGACATTACAGCACTCAGAGGTTTGTCCCTAGTCTCCCTCTCCAGCCTCTGTACCACCACAAGCCCTCAACAGCCTACATTCTTGCCTTTCCGGTCTACTTGCCCTTCCTAACACATGACTCTGAATTGTACTATTGATAATGTGAGCTATTCATTTGAAGAAGCCTTGCGCTTTTTTTTTTTTTTTAATTTTTTTAGAGAGGCTTTTGCTATAGGGCACATGCGCTCACCAGAAAAGCTGAGAGAGACAGAGAGACAGACAGTGAGAAATCAACCCCTAGGGGGGATAGCCATGCCACGGTACCTTATCCTCCATTCTCCTCTTGGGATCTTGGGCACACACGCGCAGGCCCCTGACGTTGAGTTTAAGACACCGGGTCCGGGACTCGAACCGCAGTTAACTACGTGGGAGTCCAGCGACATAGCCATTACATAGCTGGTCCCAAGCCTCGCTCTTTACCCAGTCCTGTAGGCTTCACTCAAATCCTACCTCAAGAAGGCTTTTTCTATCAGAATGCTTTTTTCTCTTGCCCTCAACCAAACTCTCCATAGTCCCCAAATGCTATTCATACTTCTTTACTCTGCCCCTTCTCAGGGAACAAGTTCAACCATTCACCAGCTACTCAGGTCAGAAAATAAGAGTCACCTTTCTTCGCTCATTCACACTCTCCTTCTCTCACACTCTACGTTGAAGAGCAAGTCCTATCAACACTGCCTTCCAAATGTATCTCTCCAGACTCTGACCACTTCTCACTACCCCACCTGCTGCCTTCTGAGGACCAGCCTCCTCCCCTCTTATCTAGTGCACTGCTATCACAGCCCCTAAGATGCCTGCTTCCACTCCGGCTCCTTCGGTCTGTTTACCACAGGGTGGCCATCGAGCCTGTCAAATCTAATCAGCCTGGATACCGCCCCCCGGGCCCTTAGTAGTGCATGCTCTTAGTACGCTGTCCTCCCTCACCTGGCTCTTCTTGTCTAGTGCTCGGGTTTTGTTTATGCAGTGCTTATTCCTTCCTGGTAGTGTCCATGAGGGCAGGAGTGGTTATCTGGCCTGCTCACCACTCCAGCCTCAGTGGCTGTCACCCAGTAATCACTTGCTTGATATTTATTCAATTAGCACATGGCTTTTCATTCCTCATTCATCCTTGTGACCCACAATCCCCACCCCCTCCAGCACTTACATAACACCTGATACACCCCACTGTGCTATGGAGGGGCACCGGCAGTTCACCCCGACTGCTGATGTGGCATGCTGTGTACCTCCACCCGATTTCCCTCCCATTCTTGTAGATGCTACTCCAACTCCACTTCTGCGGCAGAATCTTTTTTGATAAGGCTGCCTTGCAGTGACCTGGGAGTGTCTAAGGCTCTTTATTAAAATCTCTTTATTTCTGTTTCTAAATCTCGTGCTATTCAATTTCAACGTTCTTTAGAAGTTAGTTTCTACCAAGCTTGAATCGTCAGTAAAAGTTGAATCAAAGGTCAGCCGTTCATTCATTGCCAAAAAAAAAAAAAAAACCATCCAGGAGAAAAATATTTATTGTAAAATGTCATTAATTCTTTTAACTCAGGGGGAAAAACTTAGGCTTGTCTTTTAAATACCTAGAAGTTATCTAGTGACAGGGGAACTGCCATTAGAAAAGGTCCTTGCAGTATGATATGGCTGGCATTAAAGTATTTCTTTCTACTTCTGTTTCGCTATGAGACGAAAGCAAACAAAGAGGAATCAAGGGAAATGAGCAGAGAAGGGACTTTCCATGAAGAGGATTTTTTTAGAAGAGGCTCAGAGTGTGTCCTTGCCTAATACCCCTGTTAGCTCATCCCCTTTGCCAGCATGACCTGGAAAGTATATGGAAAATCTCACTGAGAGAATGCACGTATGTTTATAATTAGTCACAATATATAGATTATGAAACCAAGGAAATGAGTTCAATTATTCTCAGCATATTCATCAGCTATTATCAAATTGAAAACCAAGAGACAGTCACACAAGACAATAACAAAAATGAAGCCTCTGTGTGTTGCTATCAGTTCATTCCTAAACAGTACAAATTCTTTATGACCATTTTATTCAAGACTGTCATCTCCAGTTTGCTAAGCCTTCTGAGTGGCATTCTTACGTTTTAACTCTTTTTTTGTGAGTCAAGGTGTGAAACATTTTTATATAACTTTAAAAGTGATTTAAATTGTCATTTTATCTAATTGTGCCTAAAAGCAAAATAAGAGAAACAAAAATGAAAGCTAAAACATTGAACTTTGCCGCTATTAAGGAATCCATTGTTAAGCACAAGGTCCAATCTGAGATACCACTTGTGGCCATGTGCCTGAATGCCACGTTTCCAGCAGCACATTAAACACAAATGGGACCAGCAAGTGGCATGGAAGTTAAGATGCTGGATCCCACATGGCCAGCTTCTCAGTTTGAGTCCTGGACACAGCAGTTTGAGAGTCATATTGGTCACATGTGTGCACAAAATCCACAGAGGATAGCAGAAGAGAAGACTGTGGCATGGCCATTCCTTCTTGGGGATCTGGGAGATTTTTCACTTTCTGTCCTTCTCTATCTCTCTGGTGTCTCTCTCGGGCAAGCAAAAGTTCCCTACAGGGGGAAAAAAAAAAGGTAATGCTAGTAGTGCTAGACTTAGATATCTGAGTCTATACACAGAAACTACTGGCCTCATTTAAAATATCTATTAATAGAGGGACCAGCAGCTGACTTAATGGCTATGTCACTGGACTCCCATGTAGTCAATCACAGTTCGAGTCCCAGACCCGATGGCTTAAACTCATGCTGGGTGCGTGTGTGTGTGCCCAAGATCCCGAGAGGAGAATGGAGGAGAAGGGATAGTGGCATGGTCATCCCCCTGGGGGGTGATTTCTCGCTTTCTGTATCTCTGTCTCTCTCTGGCGAGTGCCCACGCCCTGTAGCAAAAATCTCTCTCTCAAAAAAAAAAAAAAAAACTATTTTAACAAACATGTTTTAAATGTTGACTAAATCAACAAATCAAGAGAAAATATTACTCTTTCTAGTTTAATTTTTATTGCGTGCATTATTTTCAATGTTTAAGTGCATTTGTAATATTACTAGTTTTCTCAGTGGAAAATAAACTAAATTAAGGTATAAAATGTATATAGTATACATTTATTTGGTTCTCAGCATAGCAATTAGCACATTGTTAAGGATATAATGAGAACTCAGTATTTCTTTGTTGAAACAAAGATGGGGGGAGAAAGCATCCCTTAATGGAGTCTGGGCATGCTGCAATCTCTTCTCCTTTATAGCTCCATTCTATTGAGATTTGGGGCATGCACACATATACATCTAGCATGTTACATAAGCTACTGGGGCCAGGATTCAGGTCAGCCATATGGGATCTGGCTTCCTTAATCCCTAGACTATAGGGCTGACCCATCAAAACTAGTTTTTCATTTAGAAAAGCTTCTTGCAACTTCACTATTCCTTATTGATATAAGATAGTTTTTGCTTTAGTTTTCATGGTAAATTTAGGGAAACTCCTATAGATTTATTTCACATACAATTTTTTAGTTTTTAGTTTTGCTAGAGGGCATACGTTCTTACTGGAAGGAGAGAGAGAGAGGGATAAAGAAAGAGAACGTACTTCCTTTAGGGAATAGTCAATCTACAAGCTCTTTTCTTACATTTCTCTTCTCAGGATCTCGGTTATAAATGCACATATGCTCATGTACTTTTCAAGTTGCCAGGTTTGGGACTCAAACCATGCAGTCAGCCATGTGGGATCCAGCCACCTTAACCTCCATGCCACTATCTGACTCAATAGATACAAACCTTAAAATGTTCAGGATGTCCTGTTACCTGGAGTAATTTGTTGTAAATTATTTAATATTTTTACTAGAAAGTTGTCTCATTCTTTTAGTAAATTACCACTTTCGGGATGTTCTCAAACATTTCTTCTATCTTACTTCTTTCTCCATGTGAGAATAATTCCTTTTAATGTTATTGTTCATATTCATTGTCTTTGTTTCATATTCTATTGATTTTTATCTGTTTTCTCCTCAATTCTTCTGTAAATAAGTTTAAGGGTGACCAAAATGTACTATTTATAGCCACAAAATTATAAGTCTAGACTTTCTTTCTCTATAGAAACATTCAAATAGTTTTCTACATTATGGTTAAAATGACATATTCCCAACTGAACTTCCCCTTAGAAAGTCCTCAAAAATTCCTGTAGCCTCTGCCACCAACTGACACAGGAGAGCTGCAATGTGGCAATGTTAAATGAAAACTAAACAGCATTCCTAACCAGTATGGTTATGCCCCTCTTGAAAAATACAACATATGGGGCAGTAGGTGGCATAGTGGTTAAGGCGCTGGACTCCCACATTGTTAACTCCAATTCAAGTCTGAACCTGGTGGCTTGAAAATCATACCAGGTGTGTATGTGTGCACCCAAAATCCTAGGAGGAGGATGGACAGGAAGAGTTGTGATGTGGCCATCCCACTTGGTGCGGGAGGCGGGGGAAAGGATTTTTCACTTTTTGTCTCACTGTCTCTCTCTGGCAAGCACGCATACCACCTAACAAAAAGCTTAAAAAAAATAAAATAAGGAACCAGCAGGTGACATGGTGGTTAAAGCACTGGACACTTCCACATGACTGACTGTGGTTCAAGTCCTGGACCTTATGACTTGCTTTCTCAATTTCTCTCTCTCTCTCTCTCTCTCTCTCTCTCTCTCTCTCTCTCTCTGTCTCTCCTTCTGGTCAAATAAAAATAAATGAATGAAGAAATACAATTTAAAAAAATAAATAAATAAATACAGCATAGAACCACAGAAGAACATTGCAAGAGCCCTCTCAGAAACCTGAAGTTTCTTCGTCTTCATACAAAATCTACCTTTGCTTAAATGCATAGTTGCCTTCCACAAAACACAGCAAAACGTAAATTATAATTATTGAATTCTGATGCCTCAGGATAAAGAAAGTTAGAAAAATGTCACAAATCTTTCCAATAGAATTCCATACCTTTGCAACTTCTTTTTTAAACCTATGGCAATTCAAGTAAACTGCCACATTAGTCATTGGAACAGGATCATTCCCATGGCATATAAGCCATTTCAGAAGCACTTTGCCTCAAACACTTTCCAAATTTGCATTATTTGTGGTTTAAAGAAAATGTATAATTCACTCATTCACTGATTCACCCACTTTTGGCATTCCCTGCAATATTCTGTATTAGATGTTAGGTTGTGGCAGATGGAGACAGAGGAGGTACTCTATTCCCTAAGGGGTCACACTCAAGCCAGGATGACAAGAAAGTCAACAAAAGGCAATGATATATCGGAATGATTAAAGATACTAGAGTAGCTCTTGACTCCTCTGCTGGAAGTTTCTGTCTAGACAGGCGGTCAAAGGCTAAGGGTGAGCCATGTGCTGGAAGAAAAATCAGGCTAATGGGGTCAAAGAATGGTGGGTAGGGCAGGGAAATGCTAATAATAGCTGGGAATCTGACAGGAGGAATAGCAGTTAATAGTATCTATTAAATAACACATTTATCAGCTAGTTTTCGCAAAATCATATGCTTATGCACAATGCATCTGTAGGATAAAAATGAGACAGGCTGGCTGCAGAGCCATTTTGCCACTTCTCAAAAATTATGGTACTAGGAGACCAGCAGATGGCATAATGGCTACATCATTGGAGTCTCATGTAGTTGACGGTGGTTCAAGTCCCAGACCAGGTGGCTTAAAACTCATGCCAGGTGTTTGTGTGTGCTCATGTGTGTGCATGTCCAAAATCCTGAGAGAATGGAAGAGAAGGGATTGTACTGTGGTCATTCCCCTTGGGGGATGATTTCTTGCTTTCTGTCTCTCCATCTCTTTTTCTCTCTAGCCAGAACACATGCCCTATAACCAAAATCTTCCTTAAAAAATAATATTGGTACCAGTAATAATAATAATAATAACAGAGAACATAATATAGCCATAGATAAACAAAGGTCAATGTAAACAGGGAGTTAAGACAGCATGTTCCTTCCGATACTATATCCCAAATTTATTTTTATTCAGTTTTCTTCTAGAACCACCCACCTAAATACTTCTATATCACTCTGTCTTCTACAGAAAATTTAAATCATTGCTTTATTCTCTAACAATTCTTACTTTTCTCAGGGGTAAATTATCTCATTTGAAATAAGCCATAGCAATCCTGTAAGAAGATATAGCAATGAATTTTGTGATCTGCTTGTAAATAAGAAATAAAGCACTTGGAAAGAAAAGCATCTCCTGCCAGGACATAACAGCAAAACCATGCCCAGGCTCCCAAGTGTCTTAATTCTTAGTCAAGACATCAAGCTTATTGATCTGGTTATCTATTGCTGTGTAACAAATCACTCCAAAACTCAGAGGCTAAAAGTAACCATTTTATCCTGTGCACTTATTGTTTGGGTCAAGAATTTGAAAAAGGCTTGGTTGGGCAATTTTAGGTTGGTATCTCCCACTGGTTGCAGTGGGAGGAGGGGTATAAGCAAGAATACTTGGAAGTATAACCAGTATAACCTCCTCTCCTTGTCGCTGTCTCCCTCTGTGTCTTGTTGTGCTTCTTTGTCTGTCTCTCTTCTCGCTCCCTTTCTGTCTTTATGTCTGTTTTTCCTGTGTATCTCTGTCTGACTTATCTATGTCTGTGTGTCTTTCTATTTCTCTCTGTGCTCTCTGACTCCTTGTTTCTCTGTGTATCTTTTATCTTTCGGTCCATCTGGACCTTTATCTCTGTGTCTCTCTTTCTCTGTATCCTTGTCTTTCTTGTGTACTTTCTCTCTGTCTCTCCTTTCATAATGATATCTCTCTCTCTCTTCCTCTCACCTTTTCAGGTAGCTTCAGGACCTCTCCAGGTAGCCTCTTGTGCTGATTTGGGCTTCCACCCAATATGGTAGCATCAGGACAGTGGGCCCATTTACACAGCTCCTCAGGGTTCTAGTCTGAGTATTTAAGAGAGCAAATTAGAAACAGAAACTGTCTTGTCTTGTCTATCCCAGCCATAGATGCCAAGTAGCCTTATCCTTGGATCTTCTATAGGTTATAAATGAAGCCCAAACTCTCCATGATCCAATAGGAGGGGGCATGGCTTCCATCTGTCAATGACAGCAGAGTTCAGATCACTTTAAAAGAATATGGCTGGGGCCAGCAGGTGGCGTGGTGGTTAAGCCACGAGGCTTCCACGTGGCAGACCACGGTTTGAGTCCCAGATCTAGCGACTTACTTTCTCACTTTCCCTTTCTCTCTTTCTGTCTCTCTGTAGTCCAATTTAAAAATAAATTTAAAGGTGGCCTCAAGATGAAGGAAGGCTTTGCAGATTTGTAGGGTTTTTTTCCCTGTTTTAAAAGATATTCCTCTTAGATGACAGTTCTCCACTTTGTTCTGTTGTTCATTTGTGCTACACACAACCCAAGCTTATGTTTAATACACAAGCATCAGGATCAGCAGTTGGCATAATGGCTATGTCGCTGGACTCCCATGTCTGTCTCTCTCTCTGTCTTTCTGGAGAGTGTATGCACCCTATAGCAAAAATCTCTCAAAAAAAAATGCATAAGCATCTTGACATGAGTGAGAAATACTATAAGAATGTAATATATTAGTTCGCTGGGAAAGTCATGATGTATTTTTCTGTTATTCTATGCCAAAATGTGTCATTACTTTCCTGACAACCCTATAGAACCCAATTAAATTTACTCTTTGGGGAAAAAAAAAATCCAAAATTGTACTTAAACGTTTCTCAGTGGTTTATTTTGGAATACCCCACCCCCACCCCCAGATACTTCATCCCACCTGAATTGAGGTGTTTTCAAAGCAGCGTTCCCTCTTGCCTTCTTCAGTCACATTAGTACTATAGCGCTTTCTTCCTTCCACCTCACTCATCACACTGTAGCCCCTTTGAGAGGCTCGCCATCCTTCCCAGCATCCAAACAAACCACTCTGGCTTTTTATTCCAAGATCCTGCAGTCTCCATACTCAGGGTTCCTACTAAGACAGGGTCCTTGCACCTGTTTTCTATGCCCAGAACTCTGTGACCTTCTGTCCGCTTGGTTCTTACCTACCTCAAGTTTCGCTTCTCAAAGGAAACTTTACCCACTCTCCCAGCCTGAACCCAATCCCACGTTACTTACTCTCATATCACCATCACCCTAAGTAAAGTCATTTTTTCTACTGTGGACGGGTATAAAGTATCATCTACAAATCCTATAGCTTTGTGCAAATTATCCTCACTTGGAATTCCTACCTTTTTTTTTTTTTTTTTTTTTTGAGAGAGAGATATCTTTGCTATAGGGTAGAGAGACAGAGAGAAATCACATCATCACATCCCTAGGGGAAGGGGTGGCAACACCACAATCCTTTCTCCTCCATTCTGGGATTTGAACCACTATTGACTAAATGGGAGTCCAGCAACATAACCATTACACCATCTGCTTGTCCCCATCGCTGACTTTTTAATAGAAACTCGTGCTTAAATGAATACATCTTCTCTGGGAACTTCTATTCTAGATTGATGATGAGAACTCATGTGCTTGCCTACAAATTGCTTGTGGGAAGAGAGGCATATGCAAAATTCACTCCACCGAAAACCAGTTCAAGTTCCTTTCTCGGTCCCATTTGTGTCTATTTCCTCAATCCTACATGAATACATAGGGCTTTGAAGACAAGGACTAAGAGGGAGGAAAGAAAAGGCAGAAATGATAGGAAGGTAAGAAATGAGATAAAAACAAGAAAGAAAGAAGGAAGTGAAAAAAGGATCAACAGTCAACATTAAGTGATATACAGTTTAAGGTTAACCAATAGCTAAAAACCAAACTCATTATCTTCAGGCAATTTGATTTCATTTTCATTTGTCTTTAGAATGCCAGGTTACAATCATAAATTATATAATTTATACTTCCCTTTTTTTGAGTAACATTTTCTACTTGATAAATGCTAAATTAGTTTCAAAGGTGAACAAAAAACAACAGTTTACATGTTAAACCAAAGTGCTATTTTAGTCTAATTCACTACAATTGCAAAAAAGTCCTAGTTAGTGATTCACTTAATATTTAGCCTAAATTTAAATACTAGTGAACATAGCTTACATTTCACTGTTCCTTACATTTTCAAATGTATGACACTTCTGTCTGGCAGGATACATACTCATATTGAGTGAATCCAAACATCTTCAAGCCAAAAAGGGGATGCCTGCAAAGATATTCTTTCTCTTTGAAGTACTGAGATAGAAATCAAAAAGAAAGTTCAAATGGATGACGTGTCCTTTTCAACAAGAGAATCGGTATAGGTTCGATTTTCAGGAGGACATATGCAAACGTTGATTAGGCTATCTCTTTCTTATGATTCCATTCAAAATCACTGTTTTTTAAAGAAATTAGGTCACAAATTGAGAGCCTGGGGAGTTGTATGAATCACTTGTTTCCTCTTTGTTTTAAATGGAGTTACAAGATAGATTCTTTAATACTTGAAACATATCAATATATTTATATGTTCTAGTCCGCAGGAATTCTCTTAAAATCCTTGAGAGCACTACCATTCTTTCTTCTGATGTGCCTTAGATAGTCTGCACGTGAGCAGAGAAGGCTTTCCAGGGTGTAAACGGTAATCCCTAAGGAAAACAGAAGCTGAAACGAAACACACCTTTCAGAAGTGGCTCTAGCAAAAATGACAATGTCAGTTAACATATCAAATGGCATTTCTGAAATGTCAAAAGAAAGGGTCAAAAAAATGCCTGGGCCACCTGTAACTGAAAACTAATACACCATAGCAGAGTCTTGGTAGGAAAGGATCCACACAGAAGCAGTTGAAGGCATCCTGAAGACAGGAGGGCATAGATGTTGCTGAGTGAGTCGAGCACATCAGATCTGCTCTGAAGGTGTGAGTAGGAGAGGGAGATAACGCTGGAGGGCTAGTGGTAAGAGCCTTCCTCTCTGGGACCAGCAGGTGGTGTGGTGCTTAAGGCACTGGATTCCCACATGGCTGACTGTGGTTCGAGTCTCAGACTGGGAGGCTTGCTTTCCCACTTTTTCTCTCTTTCTGGTGAGTGCATATTTCCTATAGCAAATTAAATAATAATAATCCTAAAAAGAAAAAAAAAAAAAGAAAGGAAAAAAACCCTCCTCTCTGGGAAGGCAGGATGCTCCTTCTCATTAGAGTCTTTGACAGTGCATTTAAGCACAGCAGGAAAAAGGCAGTTGAGAGCAGATTAAGAGCAGACACCTTCCCTTGGAAACATTAAACTTTCATATCGGTAGGGAGTAAGGATATGGGCAACTGAAAAGACCCCAGGTAAATATGACATCTAACAACTAGCTCATCACTGGCTAAAGAGAGATACTAATATTGGAATCCATTTATTTTCATCACTCATTAGTGACCAAGAATAAAGTTAACTAGAAAAAGATATGGAAAAGACAGTTTTTATTATGCATTAGCCAACCTAAAGACTAAATAATAAGTGTACCCTTTATCTCATACCATAAAATAACCTATCAGTCCAAATATACCAAATAATACTGGGCACAATGGTATAGAAGATATTTTAGATTATATTAAAATAGTCAGCCCTTTGAAAAATTTCAGTCTCCGAACCCAGAAACCACTCATGATAGTGAAATTTTCTTTGCCTTCTTATTTAAAGCTCACAGTCTTTGTCTTTAAAGACATGTAGCTGGACAATTCTAGCAGGGAGGTTAGGTGCCTGTTTATTTGACATGAAAATAATACAAAGGCATTTTAAATTGTTAAGACCAGAATTTACCTCGGAGACAATTAATCTTTGGAGTCAGAAGACCTGGAGTGGAGTATGGACTCCATCACTGGCTACGTGACCTTGGACAAGTTGCTGATTCCCACAGGAACTTGAGTGTCCCATCTATAAACTAGGAATAATAAAAACTTCCCTTTCTTGAGCCAGCAGGTGGCATGGTGGTTAAGGCTCTAGCATACCACATGGGTGACCATCGTTCAAGTACTTGACCCAGAGGCTTAAAAATTATGCTGGGCAGACCAGCAGTGGCATAATGGCTATGTCACAGGACTCCCATGTAGTCAACCGCGGTTCAAGTCCCGGACCCAGTGGCTTAAACTCCCTCCAGGCGGGTGTACTTGAGTGCCCAAGATTCCGAGAAGAGACTGGAGGAGAAGGGATTGCAGTGCGGCCATCCCTCCTGGGGGGTGATTTCTTGCTTTCTGTCTTTCTGTCTCTCTGGCAAGCACACATGCCCTATAGCAAAAACCTCTTCAAAAAAAAAAATGAAAGAAAAATCATGCTCTGTGTGTGTGTGTGTGTGTGTGTGTGCGCGCACGCGTGCGCACGTGCATGCCCGAAGTCACAGGAGGAGAATGGAGAAAAAGGGATTATGACATGGTCCTTCCCTCTCCCCAGGGGAGTTGATTTCTCACTTTCCTCCTCTTTTTCTCTCTCTTTCTCTAGAGAGCACAAAAACATAAAGAGGGGAAAAAATACTGTTAGAATTGTCCTGGGACTAAAACAAATTCATACATTCAAAAAGTGCTTTGTAAAATTCAAAGCACCAAATAAATGTTAACGACCTAATGTAAATGGAACAGTTATCAGCTTGGTCATTGGTCAAGTATTGAAAGGTGATACTAGGTTGCTTCTAGTAAAAGACGGGGGACATAATATTTAACTGTGACACAGTTTAAGGGACAGCAATGCAATGGAATTGAATATTTTCTACAGAAGCTTCCAAAGCCAAGATTTTATGAGTAAAATACTATGTTAAGTATCATGAATCAAGATGATTTTAAAAATGAGAATTTCTGATTGGGAGTAAGGAAAGCATACTTATAAGCACCATCGTGATGGGCAAGAGGCACTTGTCCTCAGTGGGAGGGATTATAACGACTGCTGGAGACTGGAAAATTGAGGAATGCAGTGAAGACTGGACCCTGTCCAATTGTCGCATCAGGGAAGATTGCATTTAGTCTTGCTAGATTTCTAGCATTTTCAAGAGAAGATAGAAATATAGATGTGTATGTGAAAGCTTTTTTTGAATGTTGGTTCATATTTTTTCCCCTAAAACACCAGGTAGATCAATATTGAGACCCAAAAAAGGTAAGTATGGTGGAGTCTATTTGCAAGTTTACACCCTCCTGAAGTGAGAAGACTGAGAGTGAGGAATTCCAAGTTGTGTAGATACGTTATTGATGTCAAAAATGCACTACAGTTGTTAATTAGGTCATGCAGAATGTGGTTCTTCTGATGTTATCAAAGAAGGCAGTCATAAGAAAAGAGAAAGTTGAAGTCAAGGCCTGGTTATTTGTGGGAAATGACCTCTGAGATCATCCTGGCCTGCATAAAACCAATCTTTTCTTTTTGTTTTCCCCTTCTTGCTAAATATTCCTGAGCCCAGGATGCATCAAGATGAAACTGAAGCATTCCTGTCTGGCCAAAGCACTGATAACCAAAGGGGTAAGAGTGGTAGATGGGTGCAGAGAAAGATGGGTTGGTGGTGACAACTTACCTAACTGTATCAGCTGAGCCTCAGGAATTGCACTGTGCCATTTAGAACACAGACTTTCTAGAGGAGTGGGAAGCCAGAGTTCACCTCGATTCTGCAGTTTTTACAGCAATATTTTATGATATCTGAGATAACAAACAAAAATGATGGGTACCACTATTATACAAGAAAGCAACATCGTTACAACAAAGATTGGCTTCAGTCTTGGAGAGAAATTCTCATTCGTTTATTTATTCGATGAAAATAAATTTAACCAAAAAAATGTGTAAGCCAGGAGCTCCAAAATAATCTAGGAATTTAGAGCTGAATAAAATAGCAAAAATTAAATTTATCAACCCATTTAACTCAAGTCCTACATAAGACTGGAATGTGGCAGGTTGAGGGAAAGGACTGTGCTAATAAACAAATATATTTTCAAGTGCTAGTTTCATAGACTTATTAGCATTTTTCTGTATTATGATTAAAAAACATATGTTTTTGGTTGCTACAAAATAAGTGGGCAACTGAGGCCCCTAATAAGGTAATGAATTTTTCTTATATAGCTTCAGCAAGATCTGCAATGGGTAAATAAGTTAAAGGAAATTCGGATATCTGCTCCTGATGGCCAAAGAAACTCCATTCTTTATTGCAAAGATACATTTACAATTACAAAAATAACATAAAGATATAATTTTAGGTAAAATTCATTAATGGATTATATATATGTTTTTCTCTACCTATGGTTTTCTAAGGACCATCTGGAAACTCACCACCGCCCTATCAGTAGACTTGTTAATGTCATAGTGCACATCAAGCATATCTTAATACCTTTGGTCTCATGTCAGAGTAACTATGGCACTAGGTAAATATCCTGGAAAACAGTTCCCTATCTTGTAGTGCCAATTCATTTGCTTATTTAAGTCACAAGTACTTATAGAGAGGTCAATGTGCCAAGCAAAATGATAAGCAACAAACCTACAAACCAGGCCCTCCATGACCTTGCCTGCAGGGCACTGTCTTCCAGCCATCTGACTACAAGTTAAGGACAATGATTGTTATGACTATATCCTCAGCAACTAGCAGAATGTCTGGGTCCATAATATATGTTTGATGAATAAAAAAATTAATAGCACCAGGAACCAGAATGAAGGACGGCTGGGAAATCCTGAGAGTCTGGGGAGACTAGTTTATGTCTGGGTTAATCGTAATCCTCGTAAATTCATCAAACACAATCCCAAAACATCACTAGAAAGACCAACCTCAGACATTGATCTGCCAGAAAATTTTCCTTAGAGAGCAGAACGGGCTTAGGTTAATTTATTATTTTTCCGTACCTGCCGTAAATGCACAGGAGTGTCAGGAAATGACTGGAAATTTGAGACTACAAGAAATAAATAACATAAAATGTGAAACAGAGCAAAACCCTTTGAGAGTGAGATTATAATCTGGTAAAAATGGCTCCTTACCAAGGACTAAAGATTTGTCTGGTTTAACCAAATGAGTTCCAGGAAGAGAACACCTTTGCAATGGGGGAGGTATCCTGGAATTAGAGCTGGATTTACTGATAAGCTGAAGGGGCTGAGTCCCTTCTCTCCCCGCCCCAAGTGGCTCATTAAACATTAGATAGCAAATTAGCTGGTTAAAAACAGTCACTTTATTCTCTAATTACATGACTTAAGGAGGAACATACCTCGGGGTCTATTCTTATCCTAATATGTTGCTGGAATTTATCATTAAAATGAGCTCACTCTACTTATATTTTTAATCACACTGTTCCATATCTTGCTCTTCAAACTCTGGGCATGGTTTATCTGAAGCATGGAGTTCCCTGTGACGTCAGTAATAACTGACCTATTTATCTATGCCCCTGGGTTGCTGATCTGAAAGTAGAGGTTTAAAAGAAAGAACATCAGAAATCATTACCTTCCTGTGTGTGTAATTAGTAATAGGAAAAACCCAGAAAAACAAGAGAGACAAGGGGAAAAAATCCTGAGAACTTTGAGTACGTGCAGCTGACCCATTGTATAAAGAAGTCCCTAGGAAAGTTAGAAAATACTTCTGTAAAACCAGATCAATGTCTCTGCTTTTTATCAGGAAATGTTTTCTGTCCTAACAGACCTTCAGTTAATAACCTCCCCAGCAAGTTACCTAAGGATAACAGGTCTGACCTTTGAATTAACAAAAACATTACCTCATCTGCAAAGAACTCCATTAACCATTTAGACCCTGAGGTTAAAAATCTTTTGGGTTTCTGGAAGTATTTCACGTTCAAAGTAATTACAAGTGTGAGCTCTCTGTCTGACAATGGTAGGCAGCTCAAGGGGTCATTGTCCTAATCAATACAAGAAGAAAATCTCACCTCTTTGTAATTTCTGAACAACAAGAAACACTACAATTTTAGAAAAATGCTGGTACCAAATTATAAACATAGAGAAAAAAAATTCTAAGTACTTCAGAAGAAAACAGAAAGTGTGAGGAAACTTTTCCCAAATAGTTGATACTTGAAAGACAATGAAAAAGATTGATTTTTCCATTTCCAGCAGCAGGGACTGACCAGCCTGGAGGAACAGGGGTGACACAGAGTCAAGTGGGTGGGGCTCCAAGGAAGCACTGGACAACATTCCCAGATCAAATTACCATCTCTTTCTTTCCAGCCAGTTAAAACAGAGCTCACACATCCTGCTGTACAAAGAAAAAACAATAATGCCAAACAAGTAAAGCTTGAAGCTGGCCATGTGGGAAAAATCAGACTCTGTCCTTTGTGCAGGTTGGAGGAGAATCCCGGGAATTCTCCAGACCTTGCCTATATCGCTACCTGAAGAGTCGGTAGTCCCTGTATACAACACCAAAAGCAAGTGCTTGAATGTCCTAACAGAGAAAGGAGGCATACTGCAGCTCTTCCTGCTCATCAGGAAGAAAACTGCGTTTTGGGGGTGGCTTGAGGAAGAGGGAAGAGATAACTAAAGTCTCTCCATGCAGTCCTGTTTTTCATCAGAGTCAGTGTCGAACACAGATGAGCAAAGAAACCAAATATTTGGAGTGAGGATTATTTTGAGTTGCATTAGACTGCTATGAAAGTGATGTCTTTCTGATTATAGGTCAACAGCCCAGTGGAGTCTGGTGGGCCCAGTTCAAAGACATTCCAGATAATAAAGTAGTCACAATAAGATGGGGAGAGCAGGGAAGGAGACATCAAGACCTGCCTGCAGAGCTAGGTGCTTCCGTTAGTAGAACTAAGTGAATGCCATCAAATGGTACTGTGTGTTTGTGTGGGGGATAACAAGTGTTACTTTTAAAAAGATAAATTACTTAAGTTATTCAGAAAGTTAACATACACATATTTTGATAAAGACAGCTTCGTACACCTAAGCTGTATTAGTTTAAAGCTGGCCGGATGGTATGAATTTTTTTTTAATTTTGTACAAATTACATTCGATTCTCTTTATGATATTATCAATATAATTTTTTTCTGAGAGTCTTAAATTCTTTGAAATTAAAACTAGTATACATATGATGGACTATAAATGGTATTGGCTATAAAAGATTTTTTGGTTTTCTTGCATTTTTTTTAAGGTTTTACCATAGGGCACATGCACTTGCTGAAGAGAGACAGTGAGAGGGGAAGTGACAAATCACACCCCCCAGGAGGAATGATCAAACCACGATCCCTTCTCATCCATTCTCCTCCTGGGATTTTGGGCACACACATGCGCTCAGCATGATTTTCAAGTGGCCAGTCTAGGACTCAAACCATGGTCAGCCAGGTGGGAGTCCAGCATCTTAACCACTACACCACCAGCTGGCCCTGGTTAACTTGCATTTTAAAATTTTTATCCATCCACTTACTATTGTAACGTTGTCAATCTGTATTTACACCTCTTTAAGAGTAATTTCTCTGCTTGTTCTCTAAATGTCACCCTCTGCTCTCCTACCAAGAGACTGTAGGATTTTATGGTTTTACAATTTCCTCCATTTTCCCCATGATTTCAACCTCCTCTATTCTTCTTTTCCTTCTTCTTCCTTTTCCTTAATATAGAACCAATTTCATCTTAGAGGTAGAAGACATCATTGTCCCAATTGTAAATTCCAAGACTACCTTAACTCTCTCCTACCTAAGTTTTTTTGTGTGTGTTTTATTGTGCTTATAACGATATTGGGCAATCTGCCTTTACCGTTTCTCAACTGTTCATTTCCTTTAAGTAAGTATAGTAAGACCTCACAGTTCTGCTCCAAGCAACCACCTGAACAGCATTATCAATGTCCCTCAGCAACATCCTCATCACTGCCTCATCACTTGTTCTACACCATTGGGCTTTCCTATGGTACAACACCACTGTTAGTTTCCTTCTGCTGCTTTTGTTTCTTCTCCTTCATTTCTTTCTAAACCCCAACCACTTGGAATCCCCCCACACTATAATAGTCTCTGGTTTTCTTCTTTGGGGTTAGTGCATATTAGAACCACATTTCAAAATTTCAGCAATTTTCATTAAGGAATAGTGGGAATGTCTTGGCAAGTCAAGCATCTTGAAAATTAAATGCTTATTATGGTGGAACAAAATTTATCTATTTGGTTATCAGAAAAGTCATAATGCATTTTTACATAGAAAAGTATGTCATGACTTGTCTGACAACCCAATAGAACCATGTTTTACATCATCAATGCTAACCTCCTTTTAATCTTTCTTGGGTAGAGTAAGGCTACACACACTAGTCAAATGCTGTTCGTAAACTCCAATTAACACAACAAAGAGCATTCTACTTTTTATTTAATATCAGGGATATGTAATATATAATCGATCATTTAGTCAATAAATGAATGGTTACAGGTTTCAAGTTATAAACAGTGACTGACCCTTAGGGTTTTATTAAACTAAAACATATCAGTGTGTTTGGTGATTTTGCTCCTCACTAAAATGTTCATTATCATGCTAGTTACCAACCTGTTGCTTCAGCTCTTCGCCCTTCCTTCTGTCATCTCCCTTGGGCTCTCTGCTGCTGAAGCTGCCAGTAGGCAGTGATTGATGGTGCCTACAAGCAGGAGGAGGAGGAGACATGAGTTCCTTCTTGTTCACCCCCTGTGGGATTCTTGTTGGCCTCGTGCTTCTGTGATTAGCTCACTCATAATGCCGCTTTGCTGAAGAAGTAGCAATTCTTCCATCTTGGAGCCGCTGATGCTAGCAGAAAACTTCTCCAATTCTTCACATTTTCATTGTACACTCCTTGCTCATGAGACCTGTTCTAGTCCCAGGGGCTCTCTTTCAGAGGCCTGGGTCCTGGTTTCATGAGCCCATACTCCAAACTCAGAGATACTGACATGGGCCAGGGAGTATTCCTTCTTCAGAGATCTACCTTCTAGATCAAAAGGGTCCTTCTCTAAGTGTCTATGCTTCAATAATTTCAACCTCTTTTCTTTGCTTCTTCCACCATGGAGGTAATGGCTATTTCTTGGCAATTGCTACCTATATAGTATCTTAGAGTTCTTTCTATCCTCTCAGTTAACAACTTCATTCCTAGTTAACAATCTTTTCTGTTAAATGCTCTTCAGTAACTGGAGTGACTTCTGTCTCCTGATTGGCTCCTTTAAAATTGTCTTATAAACAATTTTTATCAATCAGAGAAGCCATTGCTTAAGAAGAGATCATCTGGGACCAGCAGTTAGCGTAATGGCTATGTCGCTGGACTCCCACGTAGTCGACCGCAGTTCGAGTCCCGGACCCGGTGGCTTAAAACTCACGCCGGGCTTGTGTGTATGCGTGCCCAAGATCACAAGAGGAGAATGGAGGAGAAGGGATTGCGGCGTGGCCATTCCCCTGGGGGGTGATTTCTCACTTTCTATCTCTCTGTCTCTCTCTGTCTGTCTGGTGAGCGCATGCGCCCTATAGCAAAAACCTCTCCAAAGGAAAAAAAAAAAAAAAAAAAAAGAAGAGGTCATCTGATTCACACATAAGATTTTCTTTCATAATTCTTCTTAACCAAGAGCTTAACAAGGTACATTGCCAAATAGAGTATAACTGACCACTAATGTCCAGAGCAGAATTTTTTTTTTTTTTTTTTTTTTTGGAGAGGTTTTTTCGCTATAGGGCACGTGCGCTCACCAGACAGACAGAGAGAGACATAGAGACAGAAAGCGAGAAATCACCCCCCAGGGGGAATGGTCCCTTCTCCTCCGTTCTCCTCTCGGGATCTTGGGCACGCACGCACACGCGCCCGGCGTGAGTTTTAAGCCACCGGGTCCGGGACGTGAACCGCGGTTGACTACGTGGGAGTCCAGCGACATAGCCATTACGCGAACTGCTGGTTCCCCAGAGCAGAATTTTTGTAACTGTTCAATCAAATTCACAAATACACTCCTCTGACTTTGACTCCGTGTTATATAAGTTGTAATACTATTCCTGGATCTCCTGCGTCAGGATCAAGGTGTTTTTTTTTTTTTTTCCAATTATAGAGATTGTAGCATGATGATTACAGATATTTCAGTTTCTACAAGAATACCCCACCTGATGGGAGCTGATGGGCTCAAGTGTTCACCCCACTTCCTGGGAACAGGCAATATCCAGTGACTGGTCCATTCATGTGAACGCATATTATTGCACTTTCTAGACAAATGCCAACATTGGACTCAATGATGCTGAGATAGTAGCTCACTCTCAGGAGAAAGAGAATGAGTGGAATCACTAGAACCAAGAAAAAAAAAAGGGAAGAAAGCTAAGACTGTAGAACCTTATCACAGTCAACCATTGCAAAGACTATGAAAGTAAAATGTGGCCTAGTGGCAAGTGATCTGAAAAAAAAAAAAAAAAAAACATAAGAAAAAAGTCAAGTAAAATATAGATGTTAGATATTAAAAGTTATCAGATAAAAGGACAGACACAAGTCACTCAAAATATATCCACAGGCTCCCTCTTGCCATAAGCAAGATCCCAGTCTGGGAGAAACATTCTGAAGAGACATGAAATGATTGGGAGTAGTAAGAATTGGGAAAGGCATTGGGAAAAGAGATGCTGTCCATGTTATTCCAGTGTATAGAATTCCTGGAAAAGAAACAAACCTCAGGGCAAGTATTATGGACCAAGTCTTTATGTCCCCCCCAAATTTATGTACTGAAGCCCTAAGCACTAACATGGCTGTATTTGAAGACAGAATACATATATATAGAATATATATAGAAACAATTGGCTAAATGAGGTCACAAAGTGGAGTCCTTATTAGTGTGCTTATAAAAAGACACAGAGAGCTCGGGACCAGCAGTTAGCGTAATGGCTATGTCGCTGGACTCCCACGTAGTCGACCGCGGTTCGAGTCCCGGACCCGGTGGCTTAAACTCACGCCGGGCGCATGTGCGTGCGTGCCCAAGATCCCGAGAGGAGAATGGAGGAGAAGGGATTGCGGCGTGGCCATCCCCCCTGGGGGGTGATTTCCTGCTTTCTATCTCTCTGTCTCTCTCTGTCTGTCTGGCGAGCGCACGCGCCCTATAGCAAAAACCTCTCAAAAAAAAAAAAAAAAAAAAAAAAAAAAAAAGACACAGAGAGCTTGTACTCCCTTTACCAATTGAGGACACAGCAAGAAGGTGGCCATCTGCAAATGAAGAAACCAATTGGCCAGCACCTTGATCTTGGACTTCTAGCCTCCAGAACTGTGAGAAATAAAGATCTTTTGCTCAAACCACTCAGTCTACAGAGTTTTCTTACGGCAGTCTGAGCAGAGTAATACATTTGGTGAAATGGCGATTAACACAGTTCTGTTTTTGTAGTTAATATCAGAGTATAAAAATTATTTAATATCCAAGCCATCTGGATGTTATCTTAAAATCCTGATCATCATAGCCTTTAATGAGTTGATGGTACCTGATGGTGATTTCTAAGCTCTCTCTAGAATTTGAGATCTTCTCATGACTTAGAAGCTTTAGCCTGGTTAAATGTTTGCTAAGATCATAGAATCAGACCATAGTAAGTTTATAATGAACTTGCCAAAATAGAAAGAGACTCATAAAATCATGATATATACAAATAGAAAATATTCATTTTCTAATAATCATTAATATTTATTGTTACTGTAAAGAATGCCCTGCTCTAATCACTTCATGTGATTATTATATTTACTCTTACAATAGTTTTCTGAAGTATACTCTATAGTATCTCTATTAAAAGGTGAGTAAGTAAGGACCAAAAGATGGCATAATGGTTGCATCACTGAACTCCCACATGGCTGACCATGGCTTGAGTCCCAGACCAGAGGCCTGAAACTCACGCCGGTCACATGTGTGCAGGTACCCAAGAGGAGAATGGAGGAGAAGGGATTTTAGCATGGTCATCTCCCCTAAGGGGTGATTTCTCACTTTCTGTTTCTCTGTCTCTCTGGTGAGTGCACACGTCCTATAGTGGAAACCTCCCTCAAAAAAAAAAAAAAAAAAAGTACACACACACACACACACACACACACACACATATATATAAAACATACATATATATATATATATATATACACAAAAAAGTATATATAAATATATCTATACATATATATGCAAAATATGTGAATATATGTGTGTGTTTGTGTATGTGTGTGTATATATATATATATATATATATATATATATATGAATATATGTGTGTGTGTGTGTGAATAAGTAAGGCAAGGCACAGAGAAGTTGGGGTAATTTGTTAAGATCAAACAATTAATACAGGACTAAGCATGGATTTGAACCCAGGGAGTTTGACTGTTGAGTAGGTATGCTTAACCATCATCCTGGGATGCATCTGGCCTGCTGGTATCTCTAAGGAGTTACTGCAGGTTATTATTCTGTTGCTGTTGTGCATCTTTAGCAAAACTGACATACACAGAAAACATGCTATGAACTTTACTATGAATAAATAAACTGTGGGAAAGGACCCAAAAAAGTTGAGAATTTCCTTTTGCATCCCCCTTCATGTTTACACAGAACAAACATGAACAAATGGCTTAAGAGTTTCAACAAATGGAAACTATCCATTCATTAAATGCTCAGTTTAGGTGATTCGGGATGGTAGATTACCTTTCCAACATTCCCTTTTCTTTGTTCTTTGAAAATACTACATTAGTGTTAGTACTATAGCACTACAAATAGTACTACTAGATCATATTAATTTTTTTTTGAGAGGTTTTTGCTATAGGGCGCGTGGCTCGCCAGACAGACAGAGAGAGACATAGAGACAGAAAGCGAGAAATCACCCCCCAGAGGGGATGGTCACGCCGCAATCCCTTCTCCTCCATTCTCCTCTCGGGATCTTGAGCACGCATGCACACGCGCCCGGCGTGAGTTTTAAGCCACCAGGTCCGGGACGCGAACCGCGGTCAACTATGTGGGAGTCCAGCGACATAGCCATTACGCTAACTGCTGGTTCCCGATCATATTAATTTTTAATCACTATGACCAGGAGAAAAATATACAGGTACAGTTCTCATAGAAATGTATACACTTATCTTTATGAGTGTATTATAGGCACAGATTTTCTTTTTTCCACTCATGTATTCTGCTCTTTTATTTGGAAGGCCATGTTTTTACAAATCATAATTTTTTAGTTGATAATCTATGAACTAAAAAAGAGAGAATTATAACTTGTTTGAACTTGACATTTAATGTACAATAATTCAAATATATCTGCATTATTTGTTTCTAGTGTACTGTGCTAGATTATTCCACAACTACCGAAAGCCATCATCTATGAAAGGCTCCCCCTGAAAAAGAAGTATATACACATAAAAGTATGCATACACATAGATTATATGCACATATGTAACATACGCACTATGATATATAATCTATACACTATTTTATATGATATGTACATAATTACATAAATATATGTATATGTGCGGACATACTTTTTTCCAAGCACTACCATTGAGCTGAGAAGAGATTACAGCTACAGCATTCTGGCTTATTATAAACACCCAGATGAGAATGTCAGAAATGATAGCTGGTATTTAGTGAACACATGGTATGTGCTGGGTATTGTCCTAAGTACTTTTATTCTCATTAGCTCACAATTCCTCTTACCACATGAGAACATACTACTTGTATCTATATTCTTGATATGTTTACATAAGTTTTTTTTTAATTGTTATTTGGGGGCCTTTGCTATAGCAACAAAGCTACTGTTAGAAACTGTCTGCCTCCTTTTCCAAAGGGTATTACTTTCGTTTCAACTTTGTTATTATTTTTGAGAAGGACAAATTGACTTATCCTGATTTATTATGAGGTCAATGTCAGTTGAGTAAAGATATTCAGCTAGAGGATAAAAATGAAAATAATTTCTTTGTGTGTGAGAATATATATATATGTCAGAAACCACAATCCCCTAAACTCAGAAAATTATTCAATCCTCTCAACAATGAGATCATAAGGAAGGAAATCCCAGGGGGCAAAATCCCCTAGAAAGCCCTAATTTTTTTTAAGTCTCAAGTATATTTCCCTTTAAATACATAATCTCAGAAAAGAGCGAGATGTCATTAAAAGGCTTCCATGTAATAAACATTGCTATTATAACAAAGTGAGATGCACATAGGATTCTGAAGTCTAAGAGAACAGAAACCAAATGTGATATCATGTATACCCATATACAAATAATGGTATAGGGTCAAAGGAAATGAGACCATGCATCCTGAAAGAATTTTGAAACATTTGGACCAGGCAGTGGCACAATGGTAACACATTTGGACCCACATAGGAAGACCCTGAGTTTGCATCCTGGGACCTCTTTCTGCACTCTGGTTATGCATGTTCCCATGACCTGAACCACCTGAGTCCGGGGATAGACTGTAGCATGAAGACGCTGTTGGGTGTGCATGTACTCTCTCATGGAAGAAAGAAAAAAATTCTGAAGAGTTAATTACATTGTAAATTTTGATTAATCCATAATACAGCCAGCCTCTAAACTCATTTGTAGGTCATTCATTGATTTCTGATTTGAGTATTAACTTATTTCTGCTAATCTATTATAATTCTATGTATTATACATTTTTCCAAATACAGCTGAATTGCTGTGACCCTAAGACTGATAGAAGAATCACATCAGTTGAACAAAATATGGTTAATGGTAGTTTGAATTGATGAACTTTTGATCTCCCCTGATTTGTCCTAAAAGGAGAAAGTGTACCACAACTGCTCATTAAAAAGGACCTAAGAGATTCAACCCAGCCCATTCTCTTTATCTCAGAAGGAAATCATTGAATGACTTAATCTTATTTCTGGAACAAGAGTCCAATACGGCCAAGTTGAAGTAGTCTGGGGACTCCTTGTCATAGCCAGTGACCACTAATTCACATTTTAACAAATTTGGAAAAAAAAAAATAATCTGTGATTTGGGGAGTTTCAATCCTTCACGTTCAAGTTGAAGTCTCCAGACCAGCCTTGGTGTCTTATCAGCCATGCAGAAACTCAGTCCCCACCTACACCTTCTGAACCAAAATCTGCTTTTCAACAAGGTCCCTAAATGATTCTCATGCACATTAGAGATTAAGAAATGCTTGTTGAGATTATTCTGGAAGGACTAAAATCAGAAAAGGACTTATTTTTCTCTGGGTCTTTCTGTATTAAAAGTCAGCTGACCATTCAGGGGACCCACGCTGGCAGTGTGACTCCTGAGAATTGTGTATGCTTGTGTCTTTGAACTCAACACATTATTTAGGGTGTTCACTGAAAGAGTTTAGGAGATGTGAAGATGCTGCCAAAGAAAGTCAGAGAAGCTCTGTGGTCAGGTGACGTACCTCCTTGGAGACATCTCCTTGAAGCCCTATGCTCATCTTTTGGAAGTGGAGATTTCAATTTTGAAAGTTGTTGACCTTCTCAAAATGGTGCAACATTTTTTCCATTAGCAAATTACTATATCCACATACCAATCTTTCTGAGTGCTAAACTTAAGAGGGGAAATACATTTCAAAATGTTCTCTAAAAAGATATATTCAAAAAGGAAAGTAAAAAATAGCTTTTCTGAGATAGCTTGTTAAGAGTCAGAGTGTGGAGTACAAAGAAGCAGATTTGCGGAGTGGAAATAGGTCTTCTCCAAACATCTTGCAGAAAATGGTTATGACAGGGGATTGTTAATAGAGCTCCTCTAACTTCTCTTAAATAAAAGCAATATCCACATTCCCTTCATCCTGTTCTTTGCAGAGCTCTCTTTTTCCCATATGTGAGTTAATACAAATGATCAGGTCAATTAAACAGAACTATTATAGCAGCCATGTGTTGTGACCTTGGGATAAGGCTTAGTCCCATTATCTGAAAGAGACCCAAAGATCTGCTCCTAAGAGAAAACAAAGTAAAGACAATCATAAGCAAATTTAAAGACAAAAATCAAAAACCTACAAACATTATTTTCTCTTGGTTCAGTGAGGGGGGGGGCTATAGTGTAGATTTTTCAAAGTCCACTTCACAGTTGTTCCTGTAGTGTTGTAAAATAAAAGGTAAGACTGGAAGAAAATGCAAACATTGCAAAGGCAGCCACTGCTGTGCTTAGGTTATCAATACCTTTGGAAATCTGGAGAGGCTCAATCATTCAGGCCAACTGAAAAACAGTCATTTTAATCTGGAGACGGTAAGCCTCTCCCTGTATATTGTTCATGTATCAGGACACCCTCTTATTAAATTATAGTGTTTTATAACTAGTGAATGAAATTGGTATCATGTTTACTATGCAAAAATCTCTGCTATTTTTCAAATGGATATATATTTTAATATGAAATTGAAATTTAATATCTAAAACACCAAGCAATAAAACCAACCCACCTACTTTCAAACCCTGCTTAAATTATTTTTTGAATTTTGTATCTAATAACATAGCACAATAACACTGAAACAAGATTAACACCATGATACTATTTGTTTAGGAAACCAATAGTGTTGCTATGGAAACAGGCTTTCTGCATATCTATGGAAACAGTGACAATGTTGTAAATAATGATACTGAAAAGCGGAACTTAGTAAACTTAGCATACGAATTCTGAGAAAAAGAATAGAGGATGGAGACATGGAGAGAGATGATTTATATTTTCTTGTAAAAGAAGCATTATTGCATAGTTTTTTGTCTCAAGATAGCACTGCTAAACTAAGTTTTCAAAACCCAGATTCTGTGTTCCGTAATCTGTCAGTCTCTGTCTTCTCATATGCGGTTCTAATCGTTAGCTGTCCATACTTAAGAAAATTTACTGAGCACTGTTTTTATTTTGATAACATGTTATAAGCCAAATTACTTTTCCTAAAAATATTAAAATTGAAAAAAATGCAGAAAGCCTATCTTCAACTTAATTAAATTTGGAGGTTTCTAATGTTTTTTTAAAGACTACATAGTATTTACCAGGCACAATTTTAAATTGAGCTATTTAAATAAGATTAACTTTCTTTTGTTTTGTTTTGTTTTTTAATGCTACGACTGTTTAAAACCATTATTGGGATATGTATGAGATTTTATGAATATGTAACTTTGACTCACTGGCTGGAGTCCTACCAGAAGGGATTAACCACGTGTTATCTTTGCATTCCCTGATATGGATAAGACTACTACGACACACCTAGGAAATTGTCACATAGCGTGATATGAATGGGAAAAGTTATTAAAGCAACAGTGTGCAATAAAACAATAGTAATATATTTAAAAATAGCACTGTAATATGATACCATGTACTTGGCAATAATTACATGAGTTTGCTCATGTGGAAACTGACCTCACCTCATTTCAAAAGGCTGGTACTGTGGATGATATTTTGAACACCCTAATGGAATGATGCAGCTTGAAGGAGGGAAGAAATTTCGGGCTTGCTTATGCAAAGAAGGTTCAAGGTATAGGACCTATTTTACCTGTCCAAACTCCAGAATCACAAGCTCTCCTCTGCCTCTCTCTTTTTCCTGTGTTTTCCACTATGATTAAAGGTCACATGGAGAGGGACACTGTAGTTCTTTTGGAACTCAGCACTAGTTTACTCCTAAATTGTCAGCTTACCAATTCTTACAAGATTTTTGGAAAGTATTTTTTCATGTTAAAACACAATGTAGATCATGGCAGTTTTTTAAACTCTGGGATATTTTTATTTTACAATTTGGAATTGTGGGACCAGCAGTTAGTGTAATGGCTATTTCACTGGACTCCCACGAAGTCTACCACGGTTCGCGTCCGGGACCCGGTGGCTTAAAACTCACGCCAGGCGCGTGTGCGTGCATGCCCAAGATCCCGAGAGGAGAATGGAGAAGGGATTGCGGCATGGCCATCCCCCCTGGGGGTGATTTCTCGCTTTCTGTCTCTCTGTCTCTGTCTGGCGAGCGCACACGCCCTATAGCAAAAACTTCACAAAAAAAAAAAAAAAAGATGGAAAAAAAATTTGGAATTGTCATTTTGGAAGATTCCCCTTAAGTGGGCAACAAGTAAGTAAATACTTTAAATGAGAAGATCGAGAATGTTGCATTTCAATTACCATCTCAGGTAGGGGGAAGACTCAGGTGGGTCTGGAGTGACTTCCCACTGTATGCCCTACTCAGAGCAGTTCTACTTCCTTCACTTAAACAAAGGAACTTCTCCAAAAGCTTTCTTTCAAGTATTGGCTCCACAATAGGTTTTCTTTGACGTATTGACTTACAAAAGAAATAAGAACAACCTTAAAAACCACTGGCAGAAAATTCCTCTCTGCTTCATTTTTCTGTGATTCTCTGGTTACTTTTCAATAAATGTTGAACCAACAAGAAAGGGTCTTATAATAGAGTACTTTTGGATTCTCTTTAACACAGAGGTAATAGTCAGTGACAGGTTATGACACATCTAACAACATGAGGCACTTATTGAACACCTGTCATATACCCAGATCTCTTCTTAGTGGGGACAGATGGAGACTGAAGACCAGATGCTCAAGTCAGGAACACAGGAACTGTCCAGAGTTAGAGCTTCTTCCTGGGTGATGACCTGGCAAGTAGCTGCATCGTCTGGGAGGCCCCAAGATGATGTCATGTTCCAATGTCACTCGTCTTGATATTCTTAATTATTTTGTCATTGAACTTATGTTTTTAAGTGAAATCTGTTGGGACAGTAAATTTTAAGCATGAACAAAGTCGATGGAGAAGTGGGAGGTTCAGCAGATATACTTTTGCACAAAGATGGTGTCTTGGTCAGCTCGGCTGCCACCTGAAGTACTACAATGGTGGCCCACAATGGGTGATCTAAACAGGAACTTAAGCATTACAGTTCTGCAAGCTGGAAGTCCATGATGAAGGTGCCAACCCAGCTGGTTTCCAGTGAGGGTTCTTTCTTGGCTTGTAGAAGGCCACCTTCTTCTAGGTATGTCTTCATATGGTGGCTGAGATAATGGAATAAGGGGAGAGAAAGAGAGGAAAAGATTTTACCTTCTGGTGTCTCCTCTTCTGACGCTAATGCTGTTAGATAAGGGTTCCACCCTTATGATCTCATTTAACCTTAATTACTTCCTTACTCCATATACAACCATCCTGGGGGTTAGGGCTTCAACATATGAATTTGGAGAAGAAACAATTAGTCCACAATAATATTATTTCAGCTTTTTTGGGGATTTATTCATTTATTCCACAAGTGACAGAGAAACAGAAAGAGGAGAAAGAGAGAGAACCTGAGATTCAGGACCCCCAAAAGACCCCATCCAGCCCCAATCTCATCCAGCCCACATCATGGGTATATGTGTTGCCAGCACATTCAGGAAAGTCTCCAGACATAAACTTGGAACCTTCCCATATGGCTCAACCTCACGGCACATTGTGATTTATTATGGTGCCATAGTCCTGAACCCCAACTTTGTTTCTTTAGGGTAAGAAAAAAAAATAAAAGCAGAAAAGGGATAGCTAGATAAGCATTGATATAACCACTCAATGAAAGCCTATGGAGTGATCCAAATCTGTATTTTCCAAGGTTCTTCCACAACACAGAAAAGGCCTTAGATATATAATAAGTGAAAAAAGTCACATAATCATACATATGTATAGTCATCCTCAGTGTCTGCAAAGAATTAATTCTTTGTTTTTTTTTTTTTTTTTTTTTTTTTTTTTTTTTTTTTTTTTTTTTTTTAAGAGAGGTTTTTGCTATAGGGCGCGTGCGCTCGCCAGACAGACAGAGAGAGACAGAGAGACAGAAAGCGAGAAATCAGCCCCCAGGGAGGATGGCCACACCACAATCCCTTCTCCTCCATTCTCCTCTCAGGATCTTGGGCATGCACGCACATGCGCTCGGTGTGAGTTTTAAGCCACCGGTTCAGGGATGCAAACCGCGGTCGACTACGTGGGAGTCCAGCGACATAGCCATTACACTAACTGCTGGTCCCTAAGTCTTTGTTTTTAAAGAGGTTTTTGTTTTAGGGCACACGCACTTGTCAGACAGAGACAGAGACAGCAAGAGGGAAATGGAGAAATCACTCCTCCGGGAGTATGGCCATGTTGCAATCCGTTTTCCTCCATTCTTTTTCAGGATCATGGGCACACATACACACACACCTGGCATGATTTTCAAACCACGGGGTCAGGGACTCAATTTGAGTCCAGCCATGTGGGAGTTCAGCTATATAACTGCTACAATATCTGTTGCCCCCCTGCAAAGAATTAATGCTAGCATCCCCATGGATAGCAAAAGTCATGGGTGTCCAAGTCCTATACATAAAAAAGCATAGTATTTATGCATAACCTACACATATACTCCCATATACTTTTTTTTTTTTTGAGAGTTTTTCTATAGGGCATGTGCACTCATCAGAGAGACAGAGAAAGAGTGATAGAAAGCGAGAAATCACCCCCCAGGAAGGATGACCATGCCACAATTCCTCTCCTCCATTCTCCTGTCAGGATTTTGGATACACATGCACACACGTCTGGTGTGAGTTTCAATTCACAGGATCCAGTATCAAACCACAGTCGACTATGTGGAAGTCCAGCACCTTCAGCAATATGACACCTGCTGGCCACATCTTTTCCATATATTTTAAATTATCTCTAGATTATTTATAATACCAATACAATGAGAATGCCATATAAATAGTTGTTATGGGACCAGCAGTTCATGTAATGGCTATGTCACTGGACTCCCATGTAGTTGATGGTGATTCGAGTCCTGGACCTGGTGGCTTAAACTCACACTAGACGCATATGTGTGCATGCCCAAGATCCCAAGAGGAGAGTGGAGGAGAAGGGATTGCGGCATGGCCATCCCCCCTGGGGGGTGATTTCTTGCTTTTTGTCTCTCTATCTCTGTCTTTCTGGCAAGCGTATGCGCCGTATAGCAAAAACCTCTAAATAATTAAATAAATAGCTGTTATCTATGTTATTCAGAGAATAATGACAGAAAACAAGTCTGAACAGGGTCAGTATACACACAACCAACCATCCTAGGTCTGACTATCTATGAGCCACAATGTACCACTTTCCATACACAGTCTCTCAAATCCACAGTTGCAGAGTCTGTGGAAACGGAGGGACAACTGTGAAGTGCAGATAGAAGAGAGTCTCCTCTGGTAGACAGAGCTGGGCCTCTCCCTTCATCCTCCTGAAGCCCCCACCCCCAAAATAAACCTCTGCTAAACCCAAGATTTCACAAACCACCGTTCAGAAACTCCTGGCCAGGGAAAACTTTCATTCATGGTCCAGGATCCTGGTTTGTACTACCAGCTCTGTAGGTAACTATTTGAATGATTTTCAGAAAATTCTAATGTGATACTGATGAGTTACATGATTGCTAAGGTCTTCTTCAACTCTATGAATCTTCAAGTCTGTTTGACTTGGGGTAACCACACTAATATGCATTTTCAAATTATCAAATATAAGTCTGAAATATTGCAATGGGGATTAAAAATTGGTCCCTTTAATTTATAGCTCTCTTCAGAAGATGAAGCCTCATGGTTCAATACACACGTAATGATAAATAGAGACTTCCCTTCTATGCCGCTCAGCTCAATGTCTTCTTCATTATTTTTGGTATTTGTAATTTAATAAAGGAACTGTACTACCAATGAGATCGTTAACTTTTATTTTTACACTTTTGTCTTTTCTCTCACTAGAGAGAAACAGAGACAGTGAGAGGGAAAGTGAAAAATGACCCCATGGGAATGGCCATGCTGCAATCCCTTCTCCTCTATTCTCCACCTGGGATCTTGGACAAGCATGAACATAAGCCCAGTGTGCTTGTCAAGCTACTGAGTTCAGAACTTGAACTGTGGGAGTCCATAGCTGTATGACTATGCCACCCACTGACCCTGTGATGGTTTTTTTTTA
Source organism: Tupaia tana (assembly GCA_026018925.1). Classification (NCBI taxonomy): domain Eukaryota; kingdom Metazoa; phylum Chordata; class Mammalia; order Scandentia; family Tupaiidae; genus Tupaia; species Tupaia tana. The sequence continues at coordinate 36,374,531 of JAKSZU010000016.1, forward strand.
ATGCATCAGCTTGATGGGGTCATGGTGCCCAGATATGTGGCCACACATTATTACTCTGGATATTTCTGTGTGGATGCCTGGGTTGAGATTTACATGTAAAACCGTGGATTTGAGTAAAACACGTTGCCTACCATTCATGTGAGTGGGCTTCATAAAGTCAGTGGAAGGCATAAAGAGAGCAAAAGACCGACCTCATCCTCACTCCAGTCAACGGGAATTCAGAAATCGACCTTCAGTATGGCACCAAACTGTTTTGAACTCTAAATGCAATTGCTTCCTGAGTCTCCAACCTGCCAAACACCTTCGACCCGCAGACTTTAGACTCACTAAGACTTCAAACCCATGAACCAACCCTTAAAATAAATATCTTCAGTACACACACACACACACACACACACACACACATACACACCTCCTATTGGTTCTGTTTCTGTGAAGACACCTGACTAATGCCACTGCCTTTATAATAAACTTAAAAAAAAGAAACAGGGGGAGACAGAGAGAGAGAGAGAGAGAGAGAGAGAGAGAGAGATTTTATTCCAAAAAGAATTGTCTTACATTTCTATATATATTATGAGCAGAGAGTGTGAGAGTCTTTGTTCCAGAATATTTTTTCAAAGATGTTTAGAGATTGAACAGCCTTGGAAGACATAGTGTGTCCCTCAAAGCAAAGGGAAAGTAAGCTCACTGCCCATTATGAAAGAATTGCCTTGCAGTCCCCAGGTATGCATTCATCTATTGATAGCTTACCAAAACATCTGCTACTGTTGCTGCCCACCATATCTCTGTTGCAACAAAAAAGTTCATGCCAGCTTTGTGACAGAGAAATGCAATCCACTGCATGTACAAATATTACCTGATGCTCTTGGAGTCACCCACGTGGGCTAAAGGGGTAGGAGAGCTGACATTGCTAATACTCTGGCCACTGCTATGGCTTGAGCCATAAAGTCCTTTCTGTCTTTGACCAACAATACTTATGTCTTCTGTCATGAAACCTTGGAACGTTAACTTTGACATTTACCAGTAGGGTAAAATATCAGATCCTTCTCAGTTCTATATAGCTTATATAAAATATTTTATGGGTTCTATAATCAGAATCTTGTCAAATATATGTCCCAATAGTTGAAAAATACATCTACAAATCCTTTGACCATCCTCCTTTCAAAAGGCAGACTCTAACTCTGCCTCTCTGGTATAAGAACTAGACTTTGGGACTCAATTCTAACAATAGAAGATGACAAAGAGATGGTGCATGACTTCTGAATCTAGACTAAACAGCTTGAGGGCATCCTCCTCTCACTCTTGGATCACTCTCTCAAGGAAGCTGACAGCCATGTTATGAGGATGCTCAATCATGAATGAGCCATCTTGTAAGAAAATGCTCTAGCCCTAGTCAAACCAGATGACTGCAATCTCTACAGTTATCTTGACTGCAACTTCGGGAATATTTAAGCCAGAACCTCATAGCTAAGCCACAATCAAATTCCTGAACTACGGAATACATGAGATAATAAATGTTCTTTGTTATTTTAAGCCACAAAGTTTTGGGAGTGACTATACACAACAAGAGATAACTAACACAGACTGCAAACACCATGAAACTGAAACAAATCCATTCTCCTATAGGAACTTGGAAATGAAATCATCACAAACCCAGAAGTACCCACAAAACACAAATGGAAGCATAAAGGTAATTAGTTTTAAAGCATGGTTTTGAACTTTGGTCACAAAATTCCAATGCCCCCTTTGTAGCCTTGCCACTAGAACCAGAGTAAAGAACAGTGACAGACACATGAGTCACTCTGTGAATGTTTCCAAATAACAAACTATGGACCAATATTATATCTATGATGGGACACAACCGGGAGGGGTGACTCCTCCACTCCAGGCTTCTAAATGAGCAATTACACAGTGATATGAGACAAACACACAGACACACACAAACTCTGAACATTTAGCTATGGAATCTAAAAGTTCATTCTGCCTTTTACTAAGGAGTGACCAAAGTCAAGTCAATAAAGCCCTCTGATTTTGAGGTGACTTACCAGTAAATGTTAAGCATGATGACATCTAGTTGTCTGGGTAATTTTGAGGATTAAATGAGAAACATGATAGTGGCATTTGGTATGTATTGAGCATTGTGTAAAAGGATTGAAGGCCACAGCCTCTGTTAAGATATATAAACCATCTAGAATTGCACCTGCCACAATTGATACAACTCTTACGTGAGAACATTTCAATAAACCTGAGTTCCTATCTGCTCCCACCATAGGAAACTTGACACTTGATCATGTTTCCATGGTCTCAGTTTATGTCCCTTAAAATAAAAGCCATGACTTCCCCTTTTTGTGATTATGATGAACTTCTTTAATTGCTTGACCTAGAATAATTCATACTTTGTAACTACAAAGCAATAAAACATTAAAATGAATCATACCAATTAATATTTAAAAGTCACTGTTGTCCAGAATGACTTTACTTTGGAGATAGAGGAAACATCCTCCCTTAGTCGGTGTCATACCAAAGGAAAGGGTGACTTTGTTCCCTTCCTAGGTATTCCACTGAAGCTTCTTAGGTTTTCACACTATCTCTTGGGGGTCAAAAGTAAGGAGTCACGGGACCAGCAGTTAGCCTAATGGCTCTGTTGCTGGACTCCCACGTAGTCGACCACGGTTCGAGTCCCGGACCCAGTGACTTAAACTCACGCTGGGCACGTGTGTGTGAGTGCCCAGAATCCCGAGAGGAGAATGGAGGAGAAGAGATTGCAGCATGACCATCCCCCCAGGGGGTTATTTCTCGCTTTCTGTCTCTCTGTCTCTGTCTGGCGAGCGCACGCGCCCTATAGCAAAAACCTCTCCAAAAAAAAAAAAGAAAAAGTAAGGAGTCACAACCCAAAGTATGCACAAAACAATTTATTGGAATACCAGAAAAAATTGGAACTTTTACATACATTTATTTTTATTCAATTCATTTTTTAAATTTATATTTCTGTGTATTATCTATAAATAACAGACTTAGGTATATGTACTTTCCCAATCAATAAATGTGAACATCTTTGGCTTTTCATAACCAAAAACTTTTTACTAAATGTTGTTTCTCCCCAAAAGGTTTGAAAATCTCTGCTCTAGATCATCATTAAAATAAAGCTGCAACTCAGGTTTAAGCCTTCATATGAACTGAGATTAATTATGTCACCCAATTTACAGCAAGCATGGTTCATGAAAATCTAAGATAAAGTGACTGAACTTTAGCACCATTTCAGAATTAGGTAAGGTTGATGTGCATTCCTCCTTTCAGTTAAGGTATTTCTGAGCAATAGTGACCAAGAGTGAAGCAGCAGGAGCAATAATCAAATAAACACTGTTTCTTGAACCAGAGACCAATGATCATGATGTTATTTGCTTGATGGTTTGGAACATTTCTTATCTTTGCTGTTCATTGAGTTCTCTAATAGTCCTGGAGCTGGGATCAAAGAGCTACTTATACTGGTCTTTAAAATGTGTCAGATATTTCTGAGACAAATGAAGAGCAGTATGGTACCCACCTTGAGAAATGATATCACACTTTCATTTGTATCGAGACAAGTATTTCCACGGAATTGATAAATTGAGTTCTAAGGGGATTTCAAAAAGTTCATGGAAAAGTGAATTTGAAATGCAAGTTTATTTTGCTGCAAAATATTTTTTAAATCCATACACAGTTTTTACAATGCACACTTCTATTAATTTTTTTGAAAACTCCTTGTATATTACCAAAATGATGAACATCCTAGGGAAAAAATAATTTGGAGCAGGTGATAGTTTAATGTTAGTCTTCTAAATAGTATAGGATGTATCATGCAGACTGTCATATGTTGGTTTTATCAACTTGAAGTAGTATATATTCATTAAATTATTGCTATTTTATCATAACTCTTTTCTATTGCTTCAATGACCAAATGGACATTCAATGTGACATCAACTTTTCAATCTATATTGTAATTACTTAAAGACTACTCTGGTAATTTTTAATTTCATAAGTGAAAATGTAAAACTGATTATTTATAAGCATACATGACTTACGTAGAGCAATTCTGCTCTTTTCATTTCGTTTAATCGTTATTATATTTAATTAATTTATTTTTATTACTATTTTAATTTGACCAGAGAGAGAGAAAGAAAGGGAAAGTGAGAAAGCAAGTCACCAGGGTTCAGTATTCAAACTACAGTCGGCCATGTGGGAGTCCAGCACCTCAACCACCATGCTACCGGCTGGACGCAAGCACTCCTGTTTTATGTTTTGAGAGAATTTTGCTACAGGGCATGTGTACTCACTGGAAAGATAGAGAGAGGCAGAAAGAGAGAATGTGCGAATGCACCCCAGGGTGATGGCCATGCCACAATTCCTTTTTCTCCATTCTCCTCTTGGGATTTTGGGCAAGCATGCACACCTGCCCAGCATAAGTTTCAAGCCTCTGGGTCCGGGACTTGACCTGCTGATGGTCATGTGGGAGTCCAGCGCCTTAACCACTATGGCATCTGTTGGCTCCAGCACTTCTGTTCTTATTGGAGCAAAGAAAGATGGTTAAGAAAGGACTGTGAGTATAGTATTCTATATACCAGTCAAAGATCCCCAGTATTGGGACCAGCAGTTGGCATAATGGCTATGTTGCTGGACTTCCATGTAGTCAACCACAGGTCGAGTCTCAGAGCCAGTGGCTTAAACTCATGCTAGGCGTGTGTGTGTGTGCATGCCCAAAATACTGAGAGAAGAATGGAGACGGGTTTGGGATGTGACCTCCCCCCTGGGGAGTGATTTCTTGCTTTCTGTCTCAGTCTTTCCAGTGATGGTATGTACCCTATAACAAAAACCTCTCCCCCCCCAAAAAAAAAATCCCCAATATCAGATGGCTGTAGCCAACCAAGGGCCTTAAGGAATGATGAATTATTTGCAGTACATTCTACAACTTCATGACATCCAAGATGAAGCCATGCAAAACATTAGAGATCACTAATTACTTTCAGTGACACATTGTAATTTTTGAAGTTTCAGAATGAGTTAAATTTCCATTACGGTTTTACACTACTGCCTTGTCTTGCTAACTTTAATATTTTGACTTGCCTAGGTAGGAATTTCCTCTGAGGAAAATAAAACTATGATGATAGTTCCTCTGCATAGTAAAATTAGAATTGAATGAGCTGTTGAAAGGATGATATTGACTCTTAATGTGTCATAGCAAATATGAGCAAATTGTTATGCCTACTGATAGAAAATTAGTTAATAGAAAAAGCTCTCAAAAAAAACAGGTAAAAAACTATATTAAAAGCAAATATAAGTCAATTAATTATTAAATACCAATTTTCACATTATTTGTGATCGAATATTAAAAATGTATTAAATGTCTTCACCTTTATGAATAAAATCCAGTTTTCTTCTCTTAAGAATTATTTTTTATTTAACTTTATTTACTTGTTTATTTTAATTTGGCCAGAGAGGGACAGAGAAAGAGAGAGCGAAAGTGAGAAAGCAAGCCACCAGGTCCAGGACTTGAGCCTCAGTTAGCCATGTGGGTGTCTAGCACTCTTAACCATTATACCACCTGCCAGTCTCCCAAAATCCAATTTTCTTTAATGATTTTAAATGATAAAGTCGTTGCGATGGCCAAAGCACAGTCCCATGAGAAATTCACAATTGCTACTTTTACATTTTTTTTTTTTTTTTTGGAGAGGTTTTTCGCTATAGGGCGCATGCGCTCGCCAGACAGACAGAGAGAGACATAGAGACAGAAAGCGAGAAATCACCCCCCAGGGGGGATGGTCACGCCGCAATCCCCTCTCCTCCATTCTCCTCTTGGGATCTTGGGCACACACGCACACGCGCCCGGCGTGAGTTGTAAGCCACCGGGTCCGAGACACGAACCGCGGTCGACTACGTGGGAGTCCAGCGACATAGCCATTACGCTAACTGCTGGTTCCCACATTTTAACACTAGTAATAGAGTTAGACGGAAGTCGCAAAACAAAATTTTGCATTTCGTTTTTACATTCTTATTTAAATCATGATACAAAGTAAATACATATGTTTCTGGAAATGTTAAGCATACTGAATGACTTTCTGCTCCTCTGCCATATTGAAGCATTCTGTGTATACAAGTATTCCTGCTAATGCCTTGAGCATAGTTTCTCTATTGCCGGGGAGAACATGATGGGCTTTGCCAGTTCATAGATGGAGACTTGACTCTTTTATTGGAGGTGGGGGCCTGGAAATTATTTATTTATTTATTTATTTATTTATTTAATTTATTTATTTACATAATTATTTTTATGCATTCAATCACTGTATATCATTACAGTTTACAAAATAATTTTTCCCAGCATGAATACTCTATGTATTAGTCCAGTTATAGATATTTTCATGCTCATTACCATCAACAGATAATTTTCCATTTTCACGTCCCTTAGATGTTTTGCTTCTTTCTTTATCGCCTTGATTTCCTTTCTCTCACTTTAGCTTTCATCTCTAAAACCTTATTGGGCTGTCCTCCTTGTTGGCCATTCACAGCCTTCTTGTCTTTCACACTTGAGCCATGGGACTCTGCTGGCAGGCTTCAGTCCCTATTTCTCTCTGGTCTTCGAGTTCTAATAGCATTTATCGTTTGAATTATCCTTGTGATCTTCAGTTTCCAACTTGTCTCCTAGTGTTGCTATGGACCTCATGGGGGATCACTCAATAAATACACTGTAAATTCTTGCCAGGAATGAATCAGAATTAGATCTGAAGGTTTTGACTCACCCTCTGCCCTAACAGTGTACCTTAAACTTGATGGCACAAACAAGAACGTATTGTTTCACAGCTCTGGAGGCTGGAAGTCCAACATCAAGGTGTCAGCAGGGTTGGCTCTTTCTGAGGCTGCTCCCTGGTGTTCCTTGGCTTGCAGTTCCATCACCCCAATCTCTGCCTTCACGTTCACTTGGTGTTTTCCTAGTGTGGGTGTCTATGCCCTGCTCTCCCTTTTACAAGGGCTACAAGTTACATGATTAAAGGCCACCTAAGAACCTCATTTTACTGTAATCACCTCTGTAAAGACCTTATTTCCAAATAAGGTCACGTTCTGAGGTACTGAGCATCAGGGCTTCACTTATGAATTGGAAACAATTAATTCCTAACACCTTGTAAAATCTATGTGCCTAGGAAATGCTCCCAAATCCTGAAAATGACTGAACCTGCATTCACACAGTCTTTACTGACCACCAATATGCCAATATTGCTCATAGAGAAATGGGACGGGGGAGGTTTTGACAAAGCTTGAACATTTTGCAAATCCCAATTCATTCATATTGGGTTGTTGGAAAAGCCATGACACATTTTTGCATTAAAAAAGTGTATCATGACTTTTCAGACAACTCAACGTTTTTTTTTGGTATTGTTTGGCTTAACAATTCCTTTCTTATTTCTCCTCATTCCACCTCTCCTGAGGTGATGACAAAGGCAGATATCATGGCCTTTTATCTTCATGTTTGTATATTTATCTTAACAAGGTGCTGGGAGTATGCATTGGTCCAGTTGGTGCTGCTATTATGGAATACCTGAGATTAGGTAATTTATAACACACATTTATTTGGTCATAGCTCTGGAGGCTGGGAAGTTTAAGAACATGACTCCGACAACTGATGAGGGCCTTGCTGGGTCATCCTGTAGCTGGAGATTTAGGACAAGAAGCATGAGAGAGAGAATAAGCGGGACAGGCTGATCGCATCCTTTTAAGGAACCCACTTCCATGGTCTCAGCAATAATCCTTTCACTCCATCTTCATGGCCTCTTAACCTCTCACTAGGCCCCACACCCTAGCATGGTTGCAGCAGGATCAAGTTTCTAACGCTTGAACTTTAAGGAACACTTCAAACCATAGCCAAATGTTTCTTTCTCTTTATTTTAAACTCTAACAGCCTGTTTTAACTGACCAGTCTAATAAACTGAACACTAGATTGGAAGTCAAGATAATTTGCCTTTACTTCTACTTCCTCAAAATTATCATATTAGATAGAATAAAATCAAGACCTTTTTTATTTCAATTTCTTTTATCTAAGAGTTAATGAGTTCACCTGGCCTTAAGGAGATTTGTAATGGATTTCAAATCCTTACTGATATTATTTTTATTATTATGTCCAGTTATTAATACCAAACTAAAAATGCCACTCAATATGCAAAATGAAGTGATAAGTACCATTTAGCTTTTAAGAAGTATATTGTATAAGGAGTCCATTATGAAAATAATCTCAGGTTATAGCCAGCTCTCAAAAGACCTGGGAAATAAGGTTTTAAAATCAAGGTCATTATAACAAATTAATTTGTAAAACATACTAAAGTCCCAATGTAATAAGTGCTCCTCAGAGAATACTAACAAATTTTATTAATATTGTATTTTCAGAAAGGAGAAAAATAAAAACACAGTCACTTGAGATTTGAAATGACAAATATCAGATGGTACTAATACAGAGCACTACAAGATCTACCGTCGTTTCTTCTAATTTTTTTTTGCTTTTTTACTTTATTTTATTATTTAAATTTACTTATTTACATTCATTCACTATACATCATTACAGTATACAGAATGAGATTTTCCAGCCAGAATACACTGCATATTGGCTCAATCAAGCACATCAACATACGAGTTATCTTCAACAAATAATTTTCCATTTCTTGTTTCCTGTATATTTTGCTTTTTCTCCCATCCTTGATTCCCCATCTCTCACCCTCTGCCATGTCCCACCCTCCTCCCACACTGTCTGGTATCCATGGTTGCTTCCTATGCTTTTCTCTCCCATTTTATTGATTCACTGAGGAACTTAATTAAGCTAAATATTTTCAATAGCAAGTGCAGCTAATATATACATAGCCATGAACACAAGTCTGACTTTAGGCATAAACCTCAGTGAGTAGAATGAACTTACTATAAAGTAGCACTTAGCTGGGGCTATATAGCTTATTGCAGTCATCAAATAGGTATTTTTAATGCATTACTTTTTAATTTCAAGAAAAACAGTTTTCGTGTTTTTTTTTCTCCTGAATTTTTTTTTAATTAGTTAATTTACATTCATCCCCTCAGCATCATCACAGCATACAAAATGTGGTTTCCCATCCAGAATACACTGCATAGTGGCTTAATCACACAGTAGTTTCTATAATCTGCCAGGCTGGAGGAAATGCTGAGCCCCTACAAAGGTCACCTGATGGCAGTTCACAGACTCCTAATAAGTGGCACAAGTGCTGAATTCTCACCGAGGGCTGTCCCCACAGTGCCATAAGAAGGCACGGCAGGTGCTCTCCTAGCTGCAAAACAGACAGCAAACTCCAATTACAGCAGTGGCCAGTGAGATATTGAGGAAAGGGCAAAGGATAAACCAGACAACCTATGAATAATGGAAACAAGACATGCAGAGACAACACTCTCAGGAGAGCTGAGGGGGTGCCTGTGTGGGGTCACGGCTGCTGTTGTATTGGCTCTGAGGAGGTGCCGTCAGCACGCTCAGATGAAATGTGGACAATATCGTATGCAACCTAGGCAGAGAGGAGGAACTGTTGGACACACGGTAAGACCTGTGACACCTGCCACGAGGATGCACTAAAGGGAATAGAGCATGATCTCTGACACGTCCTATGGCTGCAAGAGCTCATGACAGAATGCAGAATTAATCTAGGGTCCACTGAGTGAAAGTTAATGTCTACTGGTAGATGTGGGCAGATGCTAGGTGTATACAAGCATGTCGACAATCAAGTACCAAGAATGTTGTAAACGCATTAGTTGTGTTTAAGAGCAGTGCCTCCCCACAGTAATAGGAAGAAAGTCCTCGATGTGTGAGAGATCTGTTTGTATATAATTATTTAAAAGTGCTTGTTTCATTTCACATTAAGTTTTTAATTAGATAAGTAATAGATCTGTATGGCTTAAAATTGAAAAGATATCATGGAAAGGAATCAGGAAATTCTGCATTTAGAAACATCTGTGGTTGAATTCATTACATAAAATGGTCAGGCTTATGACTTTAATTCTTTGTTTAAGCTTTCTTTCTTTGTATCTTTCTTTCTTCCATGAACAAGAGAGACAGAGACAGAGAGAGAGAGAGAGAGAGAGAGAGAGAGAGAGCTACCCCCAGCAGGGTCTCCACATGCTGTATTCCATCCCTAGTTTCAGCTGACCCTGGAACATAAACACACATGTACCTGGCATACTCAGGAACTCAAAACCCTCCCATGGAGATCAGCGTTCCAGAGAACTGAGTTTGATCACTGTGACATTTTCTGGCTCCAAGTCTCTTGACTTTAGAAATGTAATTCTACTCAGGAGCCCTTAGAACCAAACTTCAGGTTTTGTTTTTGTGTCTCTTTTTTTGTTTTTGTTTTGTTTTGTTTTGTTTTGCTTTTGATTTTTTTACGAAAACCAACATTCCTTAGGTTTTTTTTTAAGAATTATTTTTAATTTAATTTAATTTATTATTATTATTTTTTAATTTGACCAGAGAGAGACAGGGGGTGGAGAGGAGTGAGAAAGCAACCCACCAGACCCAGGATTTGAACTGCAGTTGGCCGTGTGGGAGCCCAGCACCTTAAACACTATGCCACATGCCAGCCCCAACATTCCTTAGATTAATTGCCAGTTACCACTAAAAAGAAACCAAAGATTGGGCCAGAAGTTGGCATGGTGGTTAAGATGCTGGACACTCCCACATGGTCAACCATGGTTCAAGTCCTGGACCTGATGGCTTGCTTTATCATTTTCTCTCTCTCTCTCTCTCTCTCTCTCTCTCTCTCTCTCTGTATGTGTGTGTATGTGTGTGTGTGTGTGTCTGGTCAAATTTAAATAAATGAGTGAATAAATTTTTAAACAAATTTAAAAAAAAATAAACCAAAGACTGTCTCAAACAAAGCTAATTCATTCATAGCTCCTGTTTGAGAATCGGGCAAATGTTGTCATGTAACCTATAATATAAATTAAGCTTTTGGCAAAATGAATCATGCCATCGATTCAATCAGTCGTAACTGGTACTGTATTGTATTACTCACTGAATTACAAATTTAAGGGATGATTGTTTTGTTTTGTTTTTGTTTGTTTGTTTTATTTTTTTATTAAGTTCATTTATACCTTCTATGAAAGAGAGAAAAATAGAAATACAGGCAGCCCCAATAGGGTCTTCACACTGCAACCTACTCCCAGCCTCAGCTAGCCAGGATTGTATGGGGAGGTCCTAAGATGCAAACCTGGGACCTTTCCATGTGGGCTGGTCATTGCTCTGTTTTACTGCTAAACCAACCTGATGACTCGGGGGTGACTGCTTTAATTATCAAATAAAGTAAAAATAATTTGTGACTTTTAAATGCTCAGGGGAAAGGAAGCGCCAAGACAATTATTCAGGCTGATATTAATATAGGATTTCAAACTGAATTTTTTGTTTTACCATGACATGCAACAGTGGAAAATAATCATCATATACATACTTGAATGAACTTATTTAAAACTTTGCTATTATTTCTGTGAAATGTAAAGAATGTGGTGGTTCATTTGTTTCAAGTTTAGACCTCTTTTCTCTGCTCAGGGAATCTTCAGGAAGAGAGAACAATGATTCCTAAATATTATTTGAAAATTTATTTTAACTTAAGAGCAAGACAACTAGAGATAGAGATAGACAGATGAGCTTTGCAAAACATAAAATCAGTATTCATTATAAGTAGTTTTTAGTAAAGCTAGAGAATGTATGATTGTGTTTATGTTGAGTTTTGTTTGTTTGTTTGTTTATTTGTTTTTGCTAGAGAGTTCACCAGAGATAGACAAGAGAGAGACAGAGGGAGAACGAGTAGAAACCATTCCCCTCACACACACCGTGGGGCATGGTCATGCCACTATCCCTTCCTTCTCTGTGTATTCCTCCTTTCAGGATTTGGCTACATGTGCCTGCATCTAGTGTTTTCTCAAGCTACTGGTTGAAGGCTTGACCCATGTATGATCCAACTGCTTTAACCACAGGACCATGGAACCAGCACACAAATGTATGGATTTTTAATGCCTTAAAAAAATACTCAATTATGGAATCAGAGAGTGGCACAGCAGTAAACCATGACACTCTGTGAGGCAACCCCACATGGGAAGGTTCCTGACTCAAGCCTGGAGACTTCCCAAGGACACTGGGCATGCACGTGCTCATTATCTGGGGTTGGCTAAATGCTGGGAGATCTCAGCTCAGGATCCTGTTAGGGATGCTGAATTTCTCTCTCTATCTCTCTCTCACTCATGGAGAAAATAAATAGAAAATCTTTTAAAAATACTCATTTACATGTGCTTAAATACCATTTTTTGTTAAATTTCCACTACAAACTCTTGCCAAAATTAGTGAGAATATTCAGAGGGAATTTTGTTCTTGTTATCTGACCTATTGTCATCAGGAAAGTCATGACATATTTTTTATGCAAAAATGTGTCATGACTTTGCTGACAACCCAATACATTATGTTTTAAAGTTGTTTTAAGAAGAAGAGTTAGAAGATCGTAAGCAACTTGCAGGCAATCCTCCACTTTACAGTTCTGCTTTAGGTACTTTGGCATGGACAGAATTGAGTTCAAATCCAGTGCTGCTTTCAGTATGATATTGAGTTTCTTAACCTCTCTGAGCTTCAGTAAATCACTAATAATACCTATCTGCTGTAAATACAGGATTAAATGAGATGATAAGATAAATAAAATTGAGAATAATTCCTGTTTTCCAGGAAGAATTAAATTAGATAACAAATGTAAAGTGCATCTGGCTTAAGAAGTTGCTGAAAATAGATAAATCTTAAATGTTACTGAAGGAGACTTTTGGTGAATTACAATATAGTGAAGATGGGAATTTTATTTCTTCTGACCAGCCTGGAGAGAATGAGCTAGATCCTTCTGCAGTAACGAAGTTAATGAGCATGACGTCTGAGAACAGTAGGGGCAAAGAGAATGCCCTAAACTCTTCTGATGATATACAACAGATTTCCTGTGAGGACTCAAAGTCAGTGTATTTTCAGACTTTATAATGCTGGAATGTAGAAAACAATGGGGCCATGTTTTCAAACTTGTGTGCCTCTCATTCACTCTTTCACAGGGAGCCAGTAAAGGTATGTAGGAGCCACAGAGGCGTACTGCTCATATGCCCTGCTGCAGAGAGCACCAGTGGCCAATTCTACTGCACAAGACACTCCATCAGCATGTGCATGCTTACCAGCACCAGCGTATTCGCTCAAGCTCCTCCCAGTCATGACTAAATAGGGATGGCCTTCCTCCTTCCTCTTTCTCTCTTCTTCCCTTTCTTTTTTGTTCCTTTTGTCCATATCTCTTTCACTCTGAGTCATATTTACGTTGCTTCTTCACTCTCTTCCAGATTCTCAGGTTCCCTGCCTACGTTCTCTCACAGGTGTTTCTCTTAATGCTTTTATTGGATTTAGCTTCTTGAAGAGCCCAGACTAATACAGATACATGCCACCAAATGGAGGGAATTAAACAAGAATAAAGACGGTCTAAGTTCAGGAAATAGATGCAACATAGTAGTGAGGTAAAACATATTCGCATGATGATGGTGAAAGAAAATATCTACAAAGAGCTTCTGTGGGAAGCCTAAGTAGCAGCCAATGCAGAATGGAGAGGGGAGAAGGCTTTCTCTAGAAGAAGTCCTCTGGAAGATGACAATGATACAATCTTTAATAAATTTGGACATTTCAAGAGAAGACTAACCAACTAGAGGACATTTTGAGGATTCATTGGCAATAAATACAGAAAAGGTTAAGCAAAGTAGAAACAAATACATAACTATTAAATGCACAGAAAACAATAAGCAGAAAATAAAAATCTTACTGAAGGTGTAATTATGGAAGGACAAGTAAAGGTGGATAATGGTTCTTCATGTTTCATTTTAGAAATTCAATAGAAGAACTGGAAAATTTTTTTAAAAAAGTAACATTAGGTAATCAGGAAAGTCATGACATGTTTTTCTATTTTTTGATGCAAAAATATGTCACAACTTTCCCAATGCCCCAAGAACAATGTCAGAATGTTTTTGAAGTTACATTAGAAATACCAAGAGAACCAGTTAAAAGATTTGAAAATAATTTTTTGTTTTTGTTTTTGTTTTGTTTTAGGAAAGAGGAAATATTAGGAAGAGTCTAGAAAAGCTGTTTTTATATAATAAAACAAGTATAGCAATTTCTTTAAATTATAATACTTGCATGTAGGATTTATTTTAATAAACACATTGTATTAGAAAGCCTTACCTCAAATCTGATCTCCTTCACTAACTGTAATAGACCAGAAATCACTAAGTCTCTGGATTTAAACATCCTCATCTTTGAAGAGGATAATAGTAATACCTACTTCAACGACTTAGTGAGAAAACACATTGCATCGTGCATGGAAAGACATGAGGTGAACCTAGCACACTGTTCAGTCTCCTGGTTCCATTGATATTTGAGCTCCTATTTTGAAAGAGTTCACGCAAAGTTGAGGAGCTGTTGAGATCAATGGATGAGAAAATAGCCTTTGGAACTTGCCTGGCTTAATCTCTTTACCCACCATTTTTTTCAGGTCTGTGACCTCGGAAATTGGCTTAACTTCTCTGTAGTTAGGTTGTCCATGTGTGAGGAAAATAATGGAAACTACTCCCTTACGGCTTTTAGAAGGGAAAAAATAAGAGCAAAATGTATAGCACACCAAGATCAGTACCAGGCAGACAGCAAACACCACAGATGTGTTAGCTATGTTTATTCTGATGTAGGGTGTGTTTTTAACCATTAAAAGACCTTCTGATGATATATTTACTCAGTACCTTTTAAAATTGTATTAGGTTAGGCTTGAGACAATGGTAACAATTAGCTCTTCCCTCAAGTTCAGATAAATCTTCTTCGATGAAAACCAAGTTTCATTTCCCTGCAAGTCTCATATGAAGAAAAGAGTGTTGGCTTTGAAATCAGATACTTGGTGTCAAATACCAGCTCTACCACTGGCCAGTGGTGTGACATTAGACAAATCAAGAAGTGTTTCATTTCTCTGTCATTCTGTTTTCTCAGCTATTAAATGAGCATACAATAAAATCTACCTCATCAGGTTGTGATAAGGATTCAATTTGGGATTGCATGGAAAGTGGTTACTGTCATGCCTTGAACATACAACGAACTCAACAAATGTAAAATGTTAACAGTATTATTAGCATTGGCATTATGGAAATGTTTTCTTCCAGTCAAGACCTTGTTTAAGAGATTCATTTTCTGTGAAGCTTTACTTTTTTTTCCAAAAATTCTATATTGATTTATGAGTTTAAGAATGTTCACTTATTTGATATGTTTCATTGAGTTGGGTCCCTTTTTATTTATGTTCAGCTGGTGATAATCCATGCATTGATTATTTATCTTAAGCATATTAACCAAAATGTAATTTTCTTAAGAAAAACCCTGCAGCTCATGACTCCAAATATCATAGGTGCTAAGAAAGTATCTGCCAATTCTCATCCTAAGGAACAAGATTTTATTCATTGGTCTATGTTGTTCAGCAGGAAATATCAATGACAATGACTAGAAGTTTTGTGTGCTGGCTTTGTGCCAGGGATCTCACAATTTTAAGATTCATCCTGACAGCAACACTGGAAAGTTATCTCTTGCTGTTCCAAAGTTAGTGCCTTAAACCAACAATGCCTGGTTACATTTCATATGTCTCTTCGTTTTTTACTTAGACCTTCTTCAGGTTTAGCTTGGGCTCACACATGAAGCTACATTCAGGGTGCAGTTTGCTGGGCGTAGGGAGGGGGGAAACTGCATATTCAGTACAGTGTGCATCACAGATAGGAGCGCTATTCTTTTCGTTCTACAGATTTTTTTCCTTCTAGATTTTTCCACATAATAGAGACTCACATTTGTGTTCAAGAGGTCTAGTTCCAATGTCCTGTACTCAACCCCTGGGATGCTTGCATCATGCTTATGCATCATGTTTGCTTGCACCATGTATTTTTATGTCCCATTAGCCAAGTCCAAATACAATTTGGAAAAGGAATACCTACCAAATGAGAGCTGCACCAGAGCTATTCCCATGGTGCCTTAGTTTTTTGGGGATCCTATAAGAAATCGGGTCATTAGAAACAACAGATATTGTTCACAGTTCTAGAAAGTGGACAGATAATTAGAAGATTCGGTGTCCAATGTCCGAAGGACCCATTCCTCATAGATGATCCCCTATCTGTGTCCTCACATGGTGATAGGGACAGACAAATAGTCTTTCTAGAGCCCTTTTACAAGGATATTAATTCCATTCTTGACCAACTCACCTCCCCAAAGGATATCATTACCTTGGGGGTGAACTTTCATCATATAAATCTTGCAAGAAAAGAAATATCAACACCATAGCATGTAATAATCTCAACTTTACAGATAAGAAAACTGCATTTTATAGACATGAAGAGTTTCACAAGAGTCATACAGCTGATGGACAATAGCAGTAGAACACAAAATGGCTAATTCTATTTTACTATCCATTCTAGTAAACTAGTAATTGCTAGTAACTATCAATTGAGGGTTTTTCTATTTGAATTTTGTTTGGGTAAAGTTGACAAGGTAATGAGATAAACCTACAACTCTACTGACCCCCCTGCCTCTTACACAGCATACAGGAAAACATGCTGTGGCAAATATTGTGAATTTGCTGCCTCGAATCCCTTCTCAACTCATTGTCCTTTGTTCCCTCTACTATGGAGACTGTAAATCTAATTCCCAGACTTTTCTGTAGCAAGGCATGGATATACATCACTGTTTTGGAGGGGCAGATTTCCCAGGAGGACCACACTGTCCAATTAAAACAAACAAAAACAAAAGAAAAAACTGGATTTTTCCTTTTTCTTTTTATTAAAAAAAATCTTTACTGAAGCATAATTTATATACAAAAACTATACTATTTAATATATACAATCAATATTTTCATATATATGTATATACTAATGAAACCATCACCACAAACAAGATAATAAACATATTCCTCACCTTCAAATGTTTCTTCTGCCCCTTCATTTTTTTTTCCTCTATAGCAGGAACACTAAATATGAATCTGTTCTTTTAACAAATCTTTTAATTGCATAGTCCCTTGTTGTTAACTATGACACTATATTGTATAACAGGTCTTTAGAAGTTTTTCATCTTGCAGAAATGAAACTTTATACACATTGAACAAAAATCTTTCTCTTCATTCAAACATAAAAATAAAATGGTCTTGGGACCAGCAGTTAGCGTAATGGCTATGTCGCTGGACTCCCACGTAGTCGACCGCGGTTCGAGTCCCGGACCCGGCGGCTTAAACTCACGCCGGGCGCGTGTGCGTGCGTGCCCAAGATCCCAAGAGGAGAATGGAGGAGAAGGGATTGCGGCGTGGCCATCCCCCCTGGGGGGTGATTTCCTGCTTTCTATCTCTCTGTCTCTCTCTGTCTGTCTGGCGAGCGCACGCGCCCTATAGCAAAAACCTCTCCAAAAAAAAAAAAAGAAAAAAAAAATGGTCTTAAGTAATGAGCACTTTAGAATCATGAGCATGAGAACCACAAAAAAAAAAAAAAAAAAAAAAAAAAAAAAAAAAGATGATGAATCAGAAGTCAAAAAAGGAAACTGGATCCTTGAAGATGTTAGAGAGATGTTGCATTTGCCTTGAATCCTTCTCCTCTACACTGACTGTTACATGACCTAACTATAACCTCAATCGTGCCTATCTCGATGAATTGTGTGCTCTGTATCTTGCAGCTGAAGGCACTCCAAACTGCATTAAGATGCAGGATAAAGCTGATGTAGCAGAAATTTTCCACGCAATGAATAGAAAAAAACAATCCAAGTATAACTTTTACAATGTCAATATCTTTAACATTGTGCAAATGACACTTTTGCTTTTCTTAAGATTTTGCAAAATTTATTGAGATAACTAATTTTTTCCTCATCCTTGCATCCAGATACCTGACCAATGACACCAGTCCCAAGGTAGTCAGCCAGTTATCCTGCCTAGTTAGGTAGTCATCTGGCTTCTTCACTAAGATATAATTTAATGAAATGGTTGCAGAAAAAAAAGTAATATATTTGTAGAATTCATACAGAAAGATAATATTATGGATAATAAATTTTTAAACGTCCGTGTTAAATCAGCACCAAAGGTACCAAATGCATAGTCTGAACTAAAAATTATTTTGCAATTTAGTAGAAAAGGTAATCATGATTCAATTACCTACATCAAGCCTCTTAAATTAATCACACAGGATCATTTTAGACTAGAAATGCAAATGACAAATTGTTATGGATTATTTTATGACAGACATACCCTTTCCAGAAGAACAATTAGAGTGTAAATCTCCTGCAACTTTAGTCTACAAGTTCTCTAATTTCTGATCAAGTCCAGAACATAACCATTAATGGTAAATCCCACCATTACATTAAATTATGTGGCCTGGAGTGGAGAGGGCTGCTCCTCTATTTTAAATTTATTTCTTATAGGGTGGAAAATAAAAACACTATTAAAGTAGAGTAAAATCATTTCTGTTTCATCAGTTTCCTTTTTTTCCTGTCTTTTGCTAAGAAAGGATTAAGCTTTTTTTCTTTTTTTTTTTTTTTTTTGGAGAGGTTTTTGCTATAGGTCACATGCGCTTGACAGAGAGAGACAGAGAGACAGAAAGCAAGAAATTATCCCCAGGGGGAAGGGCCACACCGCAATCCCTTCTCCTCCGTTATCTTCTCAGGATCTTGGGCACACACGCACACTTGCCCAGTGTGAGTTTAAGCCACCGGGTCCAGGACTTGAACTGTGGTCAACTACGTGGGAGTCAACGACATAGCCATTACTCTAACGGCCAGTCCCAAGAAAAGATTAAGCTTTTAAAAGGAGAACAGTATGAAGAATCTCGGGCAAGTATCAAAGAGTTTAACAGGATTTTAATTCTAGATTGATAAACACTCTCCATTCAAAGAAAATTAAAGAGAGCCTTTTGTAGAATTTGGAGTCAAGGGCTACCCTTTATATACAAGTTGAAGGGTGGAACTGAGGTAATTAACTGAATTGTTCAACGAAAAAAATAAACAAACCTCTCATATCTCAAAATAGCCAAAATTTTATGCAAAATTCTCTAGATTGTTCTTTGCCAATTCTGAAGCCAAAATAAAAATAAACTATTTCAGCATGTCAGGTACAAGTGGACTAATTATCATTCACACCAACTAACCAATCATCAAATTTTACTTTTTACAGTGTGTAAAATGTATTTGGCTAGTGTCTGGAGGAGGAAGAAATAATTACTTGATCCTTGCAAAGAATTTCTAATTGAGCCAAGCAAGTAGAGGTTGTATGTACTGCAAGCAAAACCTGGAAACCGCTGAGCTGGGAGAAATGGACATGACATCCACAGGGCCAAAGAGGAGCTGACTCTCATTTTCAGGTGGTTGAAGAGCCCGTATCGTGGTCAGCTCAGGCTGCTGTAACAGAACACAACCAACTGGTAGCTCCAATAATAGAAATTCAGTTCACACACTTCTGTAGGCTGAAGTCCAAGATCAAGGTATTGGTAGGTTTAAAAAGGCCTCTTCTCTTGAATTGCATACAGCTGTCTTTTCACCATTTTCTCACATGGCCTTTCCTCTGTGCACACAGAAGAGCAAGCAAGTGCTGATGTCTCTTACTCATCTTTTTTTTTTTTTTTTTTTTTTTTTTTTTTTTTTTTTTTTTCTGAGAGGTGTTGGCTACAGGGCGTGTGCACTCACCAGAAAGAAAGAGAGATAGAAAGCGAGAAATCACCCCCCAGGGGATGTGGCCATGCCGCAATCCGTTCTCCTGCATTCTCCTCTCAGGCTCTTGGGCATGCACACACACTCACCCAGACTGAGTTTAAGCCACCGAGTTCAGGACTAGAACCACGGTCGACTACATGGGAATTCAGCAACATAGGCATTACGCCAATTGCTGGTCCCACTCATCTTATAAAGACATCATCTCACAGGGCAATCTCTTATTCATTTAACCTTAATCATCTCCTTACAGACCCAGTCTCCAAATGCAGACACATTCAAGTTAAAGCTGGGATCCTATGGCTGAGTGATGGTGGTCAGGCCACCTCTGAGGCCACATGTAGTCAAGGATCCCTCAAGATACAACCTATTCTAGGACTTAGACCATGCAGGGAGCGTTCCCTGGAGACTGCGGTGTAGTCCCATTCTTGGAGTCATTCATGTTCACATTTCAGGCGTTGGATTCTCATCCAATTACAAATGGCAAAAAAAAAGGAACTAAAATTTCTCAGACTTTACACAAACACACACACAATTTCCAAAGGATATATTGTTCATCAAGGTTACTCTTGTTATTTATTTATTTACATAAGGGCTCTCTTGTATAGATTTTATATATGTGCTTTTGTGTGTGTGTGTGTGTGTGTGTGTGTGTGTGTTAAAGTAGAGCAGAGCAATTTTTGGTTCAACAGTTTACATATACTGAAAATCAGAACATCTTCCTTTCAGACATGAGAGCAGGGATTTATATCTGTCTATTCCTGCTGTAACCCAGGAGCCTAGAATACGGGGACTGGCTTACACTAGGACCTCACTATTGTTGACTAGGAAATAAATTGGTGCAGAAATGTGGGTGTGTTTATTCTAGCCCATTATCTTGGTAGTAATTGAAAATATTTGAGTCTGGGTGATTTATAAAAATAGAAGTTCATTCAGTTCACAGTTTGGAGGTCCAAAGCGTAGGGACCACATCTGGTGAAGGTCTTCTGGCTCCATCATAATATATCAAAGGGCAAGAGAGCATTGTCTGTGTCCTTGTAAGTACTTCCTCTCTGTGTGAATTCACCAGGAGTCAGTCACAGGGACCCCAAACTAAGAACCTGAATCTTACATCCTTCCAAAGACCCCACCTTTTAACATTATAATTGAATTAATTTTCTCCCTCTTAATCCGATTACAACCAAATTTCCACATGGGAATTTTGGGGGACAGTCAAAGCATAGCTGTTCCTAAATACTTTCAGATTCTTCATCTCTTAGAAAGACTGTATTTTGATCTTTTATTTAAAATGATCTTGTATGTTTAATTTAAACAATGTGCCACCAGGAGTTGGTGTAATGGCTATGTAACTGGACTTCCAAGTAGTAGATCACAGTTTGAGTCCCAGATCCAGTGGCTTAAACTCACGCCAGGTGCATGTGCGTGTGTGCCCAAGATCCTGAGAGGAGAATGGAGGAGAAGGGATTGTGGTGTGGCCATTTCCCCTGGGGGGTGATTTCTCGCTTTCTGTCTCTTTGTCTTTCTGGCAAGTGCATGCGCCCTATAGCAAAAACCTCTCAAAAAACAAAAAAAAGATGTGTTTGGGCAGATCCATGGCCACCTTGTTCAGCAATGAAACACAAGTACCTAAATGAGATCTTAGATATTCATTGAATAAAAGAATAAGAGAAAGAGTCAATCGAATTGGAATTGCCTTAAACAAGAGAGAAAGTTTTCACTAAGTGATATTTTCAGAGCAGTATTTTAAGATTGACCTAATCACCATGTGTAAAAATTATGAAATCTAGACAGCATAAAATGTGGCTTCAGAGAGGGTCATTGAAGGCCTAGAATACAGACCATCCTGATGCAGGCAGGGACAGAAACAGGACAGCGGCTGTGGGAACACTAAACAAAATGGACAGATCCAAGATTCAGTGAGATGGCAAAAGGGATGGCTCCTTAGCGCTTGAACTCTGGGTGAATTTGGCACCAATACAAAATTCACAAACCAACCAACGCCTCCTTACAGACTAGATTCTGAGGACTCAGAGGAGGAACACCTAGACTGGGTGTCTCTGGCTCACACACACAACATCTGACTCTGCCTGAGGTGTCTCTTCTTTCTGGGACCCTTTTTTAGCATTCCCTTTTAAATTACTTGTAAGGGGGCAAGCAGGTGGAATGGTGGTTAAGGCACTGAACTCCCACGTGGCCGACTGAGGATCGAGTCCCAGAGCTGGCAACTGGAAAGTCACAACAGTACATGTAGGTGCATGCCCAAAATCCCAAGAGGAAAATGGAGAAGGAATTGTGGTATGGCCAACCCCTCTGGGGGTGATTTTTCACTTTCTGTATCTCTCCGGGGAACACACACACTCTATGGCATAACTTTAAAAAAAGAAAAGTAAATTTAAGCATTAAAATAAACTACTTGTAAAAGCCTTTATCTCTTTGTTTTCCAATAGGAAAGTCTGCTCTCTAAAGCAGATCCCTGTAGGGATTCAGTTTATGAATAGATCAGTGAAGGGTGGGGAGTTGGGAGGGGCAGAGGCTCCTTGTAGTCCTGATGACCAGTGAAGTAAGACTGAGACTCTAAGATTGCAGATAGCATGGGCTCTCTGAGCTATCAGAGGACAAGGAGAGATATGCACAAAGCAGTTGCATTCTGGGCCCAACGCATTTAACAATCATTCTTTAACCACCACAGTAAAGTACAGAAAGCAGCTTCTAAAAAAAGAAAAAAAAAAAAAAAAGGAGAGTCTAAAGGATTTCCAGAGACTACAAAATTCCAATGGCCTTTTATCAGGAGTCCAAGAGGAAGAAAGAACCACTCATAAAAATTCTTGTTCGGTGGAGCTTGTGTTCACATCCCGCGATAAGCTTTCTGTTCCATGGGTATGTCATGTGTCTCTTTCCCACTGGGTTGCTGAGGGAGGGTGCTAGGACCCAACGGAACACATTTGCAGAGTGGTTGGCTCATGTTCTGGAATGCAGTCTGTGTCTGTTCAATGAATTTTTTCCTCCTTGGAGCAAACAAGCTGGCTCTAGAGGTAATCACACATGCTCACTTATTCCTATTAGCAACCCCAAACAAGCAAGTGGCCTTACCCAAACAGGAGAGAAGCTAGGTTATTTTTAAATGTGCCCAGTTTAACATGTTTCACAATATGTGATTTCTCAATCCAAAGAATTGTACAAGTGTTAAAATTACAGGAGAATTCAGAAGCAGGCATACCAAGTAAGGAAAGAGGCAACTGAGGGCAATGTACACATTACAAATGAATGAAAATAAGGAAATCCTCTTTAGAGAAGCATATTTCCATTTTGGTGAAGTCCTATTCAAATCAAGTCTAGAAGAAAACTAGATGTGTGGTTTGGTGATGATCAGAGAAACGCACTAGACCAGTTTTCTCCCAACATATTTTGCGGCTTGTATTTTTGAAAATAAATACATTGCAGACTAGTTTGGAGGAATGCATTTGTAAAACTAGCCTGGTTGTAAAGCCCAGGGGATTACAGCACATCAGGGAGCCGGAGGATTCTTAGTTTCCCATAATGTTCCTGTGGAGGCTTCAGTGAACAAGAACAGTCCCTTCCCCACAAGGGCAGCTCCTGCTGACTTAGGTCAAGTCAACATGGCACGGCTGGAAATCCATAGCCCTTACAACTATTCATCCACAGCTATGTGGTTGGGTACGACACACCCCTCCAATCACCCTCCACCCACCTTCCAGGTTACTCTCACTCACCCACTGACCTGGGAGAAGATGGGACATGTGAATTTCCTACAAAGATGTTACGGGTAACAGCAGTGGCATTACCATGAAAACATACACCATATATTAATTCCGCCTTTAAATAAATTGGAAATTTTCAATTGTCTGGACACCCGATTACAGAACACAAGCTATCTCTTCTGAATAGCGTGTGAAATCAGCAATCCTTCCATATTTAAGGATAAAAAAGGACCTGACCTCTCCTGTATGGTATGATTTCATAATAAAATTTACTTTTCAGCATCCCTGATAACTGCCAAGCCAGTGTTACCATCAGCCTTGCTTTAGAAACACTCAAGTAATTACCTGGAGGAAACACTAGTTCCCTGTGGGATACTCATTTCTTGGACACCTCCTTTCATCTGTAAAGGTGGAAATGAGTCAGGTTTACTAAGTATTATCTCATCATTGTTGTTTTGCTATGCAGCAGGCGTAGGAACGAACTTTGTTGTCCCCAAAGCCTGGTATTACCAAGTATACAGGTCACTGTTGAAACCTTCTATTCAAACAACTACAGGTTCTGTTGTCAAAGATCTTAACAGTCTCTCTGATTGGAAAAGTGCCTGGCTGGTCACAGGACTGCATGAGTCACTGATCTGCTCAGTGTTAGCTAAACACAAGCCCAAGAAACAAATCAGCTCCATGATGTCATTTTTTTTTTTTCTATGTACCTTTAACATAGTTTAAATACAGAGGTTATTGAGTAATAAGCAAAGCTTTTAAATAAGAAGAATGTGTCTGAAATACTCAGGGAAAGAGACATTGCAGCGTTTGTTTAAATACAAGCACAATATGTGTTCCAGGACTGCCAGGTTGGTGGTATTCATGGATACAAAGTTCTCCTTGATGTTTTACCACATGTAAACTACTCACCTGACTTGGTTATAGTTTAACTCAATTGAAATATTTAGTGCTTAAAGAACAAGTTTTCTGGACAGATTGAAAAGACAGAGCCTTCAATTGCAGTTGCTTGAGACCTCTAAAAATAATGTGCGCGAAAGCCCTAAGTGTATTTCAAAATCCAGGAAAAATGTAGGTTTTGTGTATAGACAGTGGGATCCTCAGTGACTACTTATCTCTCTATTCTTTTACATTTATTTAAGAAGCAATATTGTTTTTATCGTAGGAAAACAATGAAGTGGGGAAAAAATGTTTCAGGTTTTTTTAGGGTTAACTTCATAAAGCAAGAAAACTCAAAAGCCAAAACAGATTGAAAAAAGTCAATTGTCAGCTACCTAAAATCTGTGTTGATGCCTTCCATTACAACATCAGTAAAACTGCGTGAACAGCAATGAGATCACTGCTTACCTAGCTGCACTATCTCAAAAGAGTGAGTGGGAAAAGGATTCTCACATTCGTACTTGGTGTAACACTAACAGCAATCTCTCCTAAGAAAGTGAATCACTCATTTGGTAAAACCTAGTCACAGATGAAGAAAGTATATTTAATTAAGTTGAAAATACTACTTCCTAGTGATGAATTTAGTTGGAAAATTGGGAGACAAGGGCAGGGCAGGACTGTTTTATTTGAGGAAGATTTGGTATTATAAAATAGTTCTGTTTCCTTCAAATTGAACCGATCACCATTTAACGTTCTTGTTCCAGCATTGCCTGTTTGCTTCTGGAAGGTCATTAGAAAATATAGAAACTTTGTCAGACTCAAAAGAGGAAGCTGAAGAATTTGCAACAAGAGGACAGAGCCTGCTCCCTTACTTCCAGCCAATGTGGCTTGTTTTTTTTGTTTGTTTGTTTTTTATTTGCTATAGGGCATGTGCGCTCACCAGAAAGACAGAGAGAGACAAAGAAATCGAAAGCGAAAAATCACCCCTAAGGGGGATGGCCATGCCACAATCCCCTCTCCTCCATTCTCCTCTCAGGATCTTGGGCACACACATACACATGCCCAGTGTGAGTTTAAGCCACCGGGTCCAGGACTTGAACCACAGTCAGCTACATGGGAGTTGAGCGACATAGCCATTACACTAACTGCTGGTCTTGCAATGTGGCTTGTTTTTAAAGAAACTTACTTGTATGCCCATTGCCCAAATGGTCTCATAAAAATTATAGATCTCAAATAATGAATGTCTGAGTTGTCCTTTCATTAAAATATCATGACATGAGAACTTCTTAGTCCTCAGTCCTCTATGATTAGATGGAGGAGTTCTGAGTCCTTTTGAACACCTGTCCATGTGACTAGAGGGTCTATCTCTGGAATTTTTGATGTCGGTGGTCACATCTGTAGTTTTCCTTGTGACACAGACTCAGCTTCATTTGCTGACTGAACACCTGTTCCCAATTTACAGCTGCCACCCTCTAAGTAATATATCTACAGAGTGGTATAGATCACATTAACTTCATGTCATCACATCAAAGATCGGCATCAATAGAGACCAAGGCCATTTAAAAGTCAGTATTAAAAACAATATATGTAATACAAAATATAACACCAATTTTTCCCATGGGTGTGCTTCAAGACAGAGTCTAATGTTAGCAATGACCAGATGAATATACAAATTTATTTATTTTCCTTTTTTTTTTTAAGAGGGAGATTTTTGCTATAGGGTACACACACTTGCCTGAGAGACACAGAGAGATGCTTGCCAGAGAGACACAGAGAAAAAGAGAAAATGAAACTGAGAAATCACCCCCCAGTGGAAGTGGACATGCCACAATCCTTTCTCCTCCATTCTTCTCTTGGGATTTTGGGCACACATGCACACGCACCAGGCATGAATTTTTTAAGCTGCCAGGTTTGGAACTAGAACTATGGTCAACTATGTGGGAGTCCAGTGATGGAACCATTAAGTCATCACTGGTCCCATAG
This sequence comes from Tupaia tana, assembly GCA_026018925.1. Taxonomy (NCBI): domain Eukaryota; kingdom Metazoa; phylum Chordata; class Mammalia; order Scandentia; family Tupaiidae; genus Tupaia; species Tupaia tana. The sequence goes on from JAKSZU010000016.1 coordinate 36,400,883, forward strand.
ACAAATACGTTCTCAATAGGACATATGATTTATATTGCTCTGGCAAACCATAAGGACGGTACCATAGCACTTTCATATAAACTTATCTTAAACTTCAAAAACTCAGTTTAAAGGGGAGAAAATGGCAAATATAATGTAACTTCATTTCTTGTGTGTGTCTTATTTAAAACATATCTATCATTCAAGACTATCCATATAGAGACTATTTCATACAGGTTACAAAAGGCCTCCATTGGGTTGGAGGTCCTCCTGGTCTCTGACTGCTCAGTTAACCATGGGTCCGCCTCCCTCTCTCTGCCCTGCTTCCTACATCTCGTCAATGGTGTCTTCTGTCCCTCTCCTCCCAGGTCCACAGTGTGCACAACATATTTACTGTATTAAAGCCTGTTTTCAGTAAACCAGTGACAAGTCCATCCAGGCTCATCTGTGACTGTTTCCTTTCTCCACCACATGGGCATTTTCAGCAGGCAAACTACCTCTTTAGCTCAAATGCAAAAATAAAGATCCTTATAAATGGAAGTATCAGGATCCTCCCACAGTCCCAGAAAAAAAATACATATTTATTACAGAGGTTCTTTTTGATAGGGCACATAAGCTTGCCAGAGAGACTGAGTAAGACAGAGAGACACAAAGCAAGAAATCACTCCCCGGGTGAGAAGGCCACACTGCAATCCCTTCCCCTTCAGTCTCCTCTTGGGATCTTGGGCATGCACACAAACGTACCTGGTGTGGAGTTTTAAGCTGCCAGGTTCTGGACTCGAACCATGGTCGACTACATGTGAGTCCAGTGACATAACTATTATCCCATCTTCTGCTCCTCAGTCCCAGAAATTTAAACACAGAGCATCTAGCTTCTCCCACCACAAAAAATCACATGTATTTTCTAAATCAAAATACGATTAACTCTTGCTATTTTCTAGATTAGTAATTTGAGGCAGGGATATAAAATGTCTTACAAATGTATTATAATTTAAATTACATATACTACATATTCAGTAATTTTCTTCCCGCAAATGGCATAAGCGCTCTGAAAATCAGTATTCTCATGAGAAACATAAAACTCTTAAGCCTTGTCAGCCAGTAAAATTGGATGCCCAGGAAAAGAAAATGTGGTCACTGTCATGAAGCAGCATTTTTCTGACTTTATTGCCCCTCAGTAAAACTATACTGCAAACAACTTTCACTGTCATCCTCTCCCCTGTTTCAAAGTAAACTTCGGTCTCCTCTATAACTGCTCCTACAGAAGTCTTTGATAAATGCTAACATTTTTACTCACTTAATAAATTTATATACACACACACAGATATATATATACATATATATATCTGTGTGTGTGTGTGTATATATTATATATATATATATAAACCCTAACCCTATATATATTATAAATATAATATGTAAATATATGAAAATATACAATATATAAATATATATTAAAATATGTCTAAAAATCTGTAATGTCTTATTTATATATATAAATACATATAAATATGTATATATAAATTGATATATCTATATCTATAAATATATATTTATAGATACATATTTTATACATAAAATATATATTTATAGATATATAGACTTACATATAAAATTCTGTAATGTCTTTCTTTTACTTGACATTTTGTCAACTAAAGGCATTTGACATGTCAATTATATGAACTAGTGAGAACAGAGAAAGGAAAAGATGAAATGAAGGACAGAATAAAGAAGTTTGCCCTCCTAAGAAGTAAAAAGAAGAGTTAACCACTACTGGGAATGCCAGTAACACATTTTCGAGAAATTAAACTACCATAGAAGCTATTGACACTGAAGCTACTGATATGATTACGTCCATCTCTACTGATTAGGCGAGAGTTTGAATCAGAAATGAAATTAGTCAGAATGCCCCTGACAACTGTACATTAAGGCTGCTTTATATTTTTGTCATTGTCTCATTCAGTAAGGAAAAAAAGAAAAAAAGTAAATTCTATATATATAGAGAGAGATTTTATGTTTATATGTATGCTGTAGTTACATATATAGTTAAATACACAAAGAGAGCACTATAGGCTTTTTATAAACTATCTTTTGTTAAAGATAACTATATAGCTATTATTTATTGTTTAAAGAAAGATTATTCTGTCATGCTGTGACACCAGTTAAATATTGTGAAATTATTTTTTCAGTGGATTTGAGACATCTGATGATTACTGATCTCTTTCCAAGTAGCCATAATTCAATTTCAGGGCCTCCTATAAGGCTGATTTCTCTCTGGTCATTCTGTCTAAACTATAATGGTGGACTCCAGATAAGACTCCAGTCACTTGTCTTTTGAAGCATGTAAGTCACATATAACTAAAGGCTAAAATTTTATTTAAACTAGAACCTAGAATAAAACAATAAGCAAGGTAGGGAAGAATTAATGTCTTCCAGTGTCTACTCCCATTGTGTATGCCTGCAGTTTCATATCCTAAGAACACAGTCAAAATGTGTTGATCACTCAGAGGCTAGAACAAGTCCAATCCCAGAAGTGTACTTTCCCCTATCTCGCCTTCTGAAATCACAGTTTCTTAGCAGGATTAAAAAAAATATTGTTCTGAGTAAATACAGCACTTAAAGAAGATCTATCAGAACACCACAGCATGGGTGAAACTAACACATGCTTCTCACAGATATTTGGCTGTCTTATAAAATTATGAGCTCATGTTGGAGATAACACAGTCACTGTGTCAATGTCTATGTTCTAAAATGAAAATACATTAGATATTTGATCATTTCTAATGAGTAAATCTTGTTAGATAGCATCATATTGATGAAATGTAATATCTTGTGGCTGAAAATAATATAATAGTCACACTTGAGATAGAGCTCTAGACTTAAGATTCTGTTGTATAGCCTTGAAAATGAAGAAAATAAACTGATAATTTATTCATGCCTACTTAATATAAGATGCAAGTAATGGCAATAAAACAGGCACTGAAAAAAAAAGGGGAAAAGTCATGGTAAATGCCATCTATAGGAACCAAAATACGACTTATAAAATTGGTTAAGAACCTCTCTTTAAACAACTTATAACTCACAACACTTACATATAGTTGATAATGAAGTACTCTGATAACATAATTAATCAGTTAATTTGATTTGATAGGGTTAGTCTGTGCACTCAAGTTTCACTGAAAATCAGTGTTTCCAGTATAGAAGATAACTTTGCTCCACATGGACTTAACCAAAAGAAATTCTCAGTTTTTTCAGATTATGGCCATATTTATTTGATCCAAATTAAGTTAAATCCTTTCTACAGTATGATGAGTAGAAAGCAATTGATCCCATAAGTGTTATTTTTATGAGAAAATTAACTGAAAAAGGTAAATGCTGTCTGTAGCATGCATTATAATCAAAAGTCATACTGATTAGCCGGGGCCCATAGCAACAAACCTATATGGAAGAAATTTTGACACTGATTAAAATAATATTTTTAAATTCCCATATTATCAAGATGTATAAGAATAACCTGAATCTCTATTGAAATATTCCAACGGTGGTTGACAGGAAGAAAAACATGCCTAATAATCTCACACAGTATCTCATGCATTATCTCACACACATTTCTACTTTAGGATTTAGGAGTTCTACTAATTCCCAGTGAACAATAACGTCTTATAAGCCAGCATTTTTGTGATCAGAAAATCATAGTAATTGTTACTTGACCATCTAAATTAATTTCCCAAATCCTAGTTAGTTCAGTATTGTGGCTAGTTCAATAGCAAAACAAATAGATAATTCTGAGAGTTTATTATCCAAATGAGTGTTTTATTAAGAAAGTATGTCTTAAGAAAGGAAAGAGAAAGAAGAAAAAAAAAAGTCTCAAACTAAGTAACCCTCAAGGGACTGATTCAACAAAGTATGCTAAAATTTCTAAGTAAAATAATTATACTAAGTAACTCCACTTTAACAACAAAACCAAAACAAAAGAAAAAGCACCTTTCAAGAAACAATAAGAAAACAGATTGTTTTTAAAGTAACATCCACAGTATTTTCCTCTATCCCTGAGGGTCATCCAGCTTCCATCAGTGACCATATAGGTAAAAAATATTCAGATAATTCTGTACAAAGGCCATTCTTAGGAGACAAAATTTGTGAACACAATATAAAGTGCGGATTTTGTGGTACCTTCAACAAAATAATCTAGGGAACTTGTAACTAAGCATATTTCTGGGCCTCTTTCCAAAATTTAGTCAAGAATATCTCTGCATGCACTTTAACCACCTCCAGATGATTAGGAGTTTGAGAATGACTGCAAAGGAGTTTCAGCTGTAAAAGTCATTGCAGCTAAATTCATGTGTTTTCTCATTTTGAGACAACAGTGGGTACGTGCCTGAGCGTGTACACCTATTCTCCAAAAACATTATACATGCATGCATGTCTGAACAAGTAATTTTAATGTTAGGCAGTCTAAGCTTTAAAATAATACAGTATCATTATGTATTATCATTTAATTTAATTTAAATACATTTAGTGTTTTTACATCATGATTACTATATACATACACAAGTATAGAAACAGAGATAATGACCATTTCAAATTAGAAATTTCCTGCAGGTAGACATCATTTCTGATTTACTCACCACCCTATTCCCAGCATCTACCAAAGTGATGGTAGATGTGATCAATAATCAAGTATTTTAGGGCAAATAATACATAGGTAGTACTCACATATATTTGAACTATCTGACAGAACAATTAAACTTTTACTGCACTCTCAATGCAACTGTGTCTAAGAATTCAACGTCCAGTGCAATCCTGGGCTGGATCTTCCTAGATCGTTAGCTAACCACTGTAGGTTCTTGTCCTAAATTATGATGAATTCTGCATGTGTGCTGTGGGCAGGAACAGCACTCAACTGAAGTTTTCTTCAGAAGCTAGCCTCCCCTACATTGTAAGTCTGAAAGAAGTATAGTCTCTCTTCTGTCTGCATCTGTTTTTGCACCAAATTGGATTGTCACAGTGTCAGTCCCATAGATGAGTGCCTGTCTAGCTAGGAATGTGACTGAGAATTCCAAATCTCCCCCGTTGGCCAAGTGAGCTTATGCGAGGAGCAGTTTTAGACTATGCCAACCATGATTAGGAGCAAAGGGTGATTTTAAATTGGCGAATCAGATGGCAAGAGAAGTAGTGTAAATCTGAAAGTCAATTCCTGAGGGTTATGACTAAAAGGCTAAAGCCGAAATCTTGGTGCTGGAAGAAACATACTTTATGACCCAGCAGGATACTTCAATTTATTTAAAAAAAAATCAACAGTGTTTTTCACAGCAATTTTTCAGTTCATTGGCTCTCTTAGTGAACAGTTATGCATTTACCAGTCTGCTCGCAGGATATGAAACATCATATATGTAATCTTTCCCAAGGCATGGTCCCTGCCCTCAGGTGAGTTCAGGATCCACTATTGTGGTCCTTAGGAAAATTCCAGCCTGCTGTGACAGTTATCTTTTTCTTTTTCTTCTTTTTTTTTTTTTGTATGACAATTATTAGTTTGTCGGAAAAGTCATGACATATTTTTCCATACAAAAATGCGTCATGACTTTTACCATGACCCAATATTTAAGAATGATTTTTACATGTCTAAATGGTTGAGAAAATAAAAACTAAAGCATTTTATGACATATGAAAATTGTATGACATTCAAATTTATGTTCCCGTAAATGAAGTCTTATTGGAACATAGCCATGTTTTGGTTTACATATTGCCTATAAAATATTCTGCTAATATAGTGTGGCTGAATAATTGTAATAGAAACCACATGGTCAGCAAAGCCAAAAATGTTTACTATCTGGCACTTTGTGGGAGAAGTTTGATGACTCCTGGTGAAGTTGAAGAGATAGATACTTAAGTAAGGGCTGATAGTATATTCTGGTATTTCTTAACGTTTATAGCAGCAAAAACTAGTCAGTAAACATTTTAAAAGATTCCTCTTCATCCTCAAAAAGAGGAGATTATGGCGTGCCTGTGTATTTTTTAAAAATTACTGATTTTTCTTCATTCAAATTGATTATTTGGTTACCATCAAGAGTCGAGAACTATTGGGACCAGCAGTTAGCGTAATGGCTATGTCGCTGAACTCCCGTGTAGCCAACAGCTGTTTGAGTCCCAGACCCGGTGGCTTAAACTCATGCCAGGTGCATGTGTGTGCGTGCCCAAGATCCCAAGAGGAGAATGGAGGAGAAGGGATTGCGGTGTGGCCATCCCCCTGGGGGGTGATTTCTCGCTTTCTGTCTCTCTGTCTCTCTCTGTCTTTCTGACCAGCGCACGTGCACTACAGCAAAAACCTCTCAAAAACAGAAAGGAAAAAAAAAAAGAATTGAGAACTATCACTCAAATCACATGATTAATTGTAGATTCAATTCTGTCAGGTGATCTTTGAGATAACTTGATAGATTTCATTATTTATATGAACCAATGGTTTGGCAATTGACCAGCAAATAGATAACCAAAATCAACAAAACTAAATATAGTCAGTGTGGTCAGATTCTTTTACTGCAATTCTTTTACTGCTTGATCCTTCTACTGATGAAGGTTCAAATAGTTAAGTGATTAAAACACAAAAGTTCATTAAAAACATAGAAGAGCTGTGTGCATTGACAATGAGGTAGAAAACCTTCTGGGAGTTTTTAATTGTCCAATTTGGGCAACTTTTATAGATATTTAAAATACATTCCTGGGCTGGCCCTGTAGCATAGCAGTTAGAAACTGTGCAGAGAAAGCTGGATCCTGCATGGGCCGCTCAGGGTTTGAGTCCTGGCCTTATCAGCTTCAAAAGCATGCTGGGCATCTGTGCATGCCCAGGGTCCTGGTGAGATGGGGAATAGGAGGAAAATGAATGGTGGCATGACTAGGCCCATTGAGATATATTCTTTCTCACACACTCTTACTCTATGGTGTGTGGCTTAAAAAAGAAAAAAAAAAGCATGTTTGGTGCCTGCAGGTGACATGGTGGTTATAGTGCTGGCATCGCACATGGCTGACAACAGTTCAAGTCCCTGACCCAGGCTTGAAAATCAGTTTGGGCTCACGTGACTGCATGCCTAAAATCCCAAGAGGAGAATGAAAGAGAAAAGATTGTAGCATGGTCATCCCCTGTGGGGAGGGTAATTTCTCACTTTCCACCTCTCTGTCTTTTTCCTGTCTCTCTCTGGTGAGCAAATTCATCCTGTGTCAAATTAAAAAAAAAAAAAAAAAAAAAAAAAAAAAAAAAAAACCTTACAAACTTTGTTACATAGAGTACAATAAAAAGACATTATGTCTCTCTAAAACTAGCCTGCAGCTCTAAGAAGTAAATGGGAAAAACTAGTAAGTCCTTCATTACAATAGAAAGCTGAAAATTCTTTAGAAAATGTGATTCAAATAACTGAGTCCTGAGTCCCAGAAAAATTCTTTAAACTTTGTAAAGAACATGATCTTTCCACTTTTCCTCATCTTGGTCCCTGTGCGTGAATTATAGCTATTGATTTTTAGCTTGTTTCCCTCTCTCATATCCCTATACATTTAGATTCATCCTGTCAATTACTGCTAAATTAGATTTTTCAAAAACTCCATCTCATGATACAGCTCTTCCACTCAAGAATTTCCATGGGCTTTATGGTTTTTTGTTCCATTCAGTTAACTTTTCTATCACTTTGGAGAACCTTCCTATTGTAACTTAATTTATCTATCCAATCAATCATCACCCCTTTCTTCTCTTCGTCAGCATTTCCTAAGCCACATGCTTCACAACGTGACTATGATTTGGGTGTTTTTAGCATTTATTTTCTGTTATTTCCCTTTTGTGTGTCTAGTGATACGATCTCAACTAGAAATGCTTCTAATAGAGAGTCAATCTTACTATCTAAAGATTATGAAAATAATGATTTGGTATTATTCACTCTATCAAAATTGATTTTTGGAAACAACCTCCAACACTTTCTATTAACCACGAATTTAACAAGTCACCATATTGAGTTTACAAAATAAAGAATTTTGTATCTGATTCATCTTGGAGGTTCCAGTGAGGCAGGTATATTGCCAACAATTGGACATTTTCTAGGTGACTTGCTGAGATATTTTGTTTCTATTTTAAGAAAGCAAATGACAACTGACAGTACTTCATTCAAAAAATTTCTTATGGAAATTTTTTGAAATGTATATCTACATTATTTTAGATATACTTCATACACCGATTCCTGAGGCCTCAGCCACCTTTTCTTTTCTTTGTCTAAGTAGGTTCAAAAGTGGCCTGATCCACAGTTACTTTTTCTTTCTTCACACAAATAGTACATAGCCTTCTATTTAGGCATATGTGCTAGTCAGTTTCCTCATTTTCATAAGAACATATCAATCCTGCCTTCCACTTTGATTAATATAAAAGTTAATACACTTTTTACTAGCAAAAGAAAATTCTGTGCATATTAATTGTCAGATAATATAATCACTAGTTCTCTGCTAGTTGTTATTAAAAGGGATATGCATTGGAATTTCTGGAAGACTATTGAGTCATTTTCTCTCCCAAGATATTCTAAGTTATATTCTCAATAAAGACTATTAAAAAACATGGGGTCAGCAGGTGGTAGAGTGGTTAATGTGCTGGACTCCTGAGAGGACAGTGTAAAAGAGATTGCGCTGTGGTCATTCCCCCGGACATAATTTCTCACTTTCTGTCTCTCCAGTGATTACACATGCCCTATAGCAAAAATCTCTCTAAAAAAAAAGAAAGAAAAAGAGAGAGAAAGAAAGAAAGAAGGAGGAAAAAAGAAAGAAAGGAAGAAAGAAGGGAAAAGAAAGGAAGGATGAAAGAAGGAAGACAGGAAGAGAGCTATACATTGGGCAATATTATATTGAATTTTTTATTAAATTTTGCTTGATATTATTTTCTGCCTGCATGGATGCATACGAAGCAGTCAATCATTCATTGAGAGGAAAATGGAAAACAAAGAGTGCTAATTCACTGAAATACCATACAGCACAAAAGTAGACACTGTATATTTAATGAATGCATGTGAGACAAAAAGATAATGAACAGCTAACAAACAGTAAGCACAAAATTTTAGCAAGTATAAAAAAGCAAGCTCTCAGGTGAGGGTAAACAGAAGGCCTCAGAATAATTGCTAAAATATTTATTTTCATTATCTATACTGAGATACTTTACCAGTATCTTTATGCCTTTCATATATTACGTATGTGTCTCTCTATATATACTAGGCATATCATTTGTGTGTGTGTGTGTGTGTGTGTGTGTATAGTATATTATAATAAACAAACAAATAAAACCTCCCAAAACAAGGAGCCTCATGCACTATGCAATTGTATCACTCGTGAGAGTGTTCAGAGAACACTGTGCTGTATTTTTTCACGTTTACTTTCAGAGAGTCTATTGAGACATTCCTCAATGTCTTAGAAGCAGGAAAAGTTAGTGATTCTAACAGAGCAATTAGATTTTGTTTAACTTTTGGACTCTTGTAATGACACTTTTTTTTTCTTTTTTGGTGCTAGTCAAAAATGGAAGTTCAGAATCAAATTAGTGGTCCATCACCATAACCAACAGGATCATATTTTATGTAACTGTCATACTTTCCTGGCTCCTTGTTCAAACAGAAGCGACCTTCTGCTCTTCCTTTCTTTACCATCATAAAGTAGTTGGCACTGCAGAATATTCATTCTTATCAAAATAGCTTTTGTCCTAATTTCTCCTCCAGATGTCCATTCTGCTATGATTCTTTACCCACTCCCTTTTTTCCAGCTTTCAAAGGCAACTTGTCTGCAGTTCCATAGAAGTTCTGAATTTGCTGTCAGACAAATGAAGGGAGAGGCTGAAAACAGATTCTACTGTTTACACTGGGCTGTTCTAATCACCTCATCTTGCTGGACATCAGTTTTTACATCCATAAAACAGGAGAGAATTCTATATAGCTTCTTTCTATTATGGCTATTAAGGAGGTTAAACGAAGCAGTTCGGGGAAAGCACTTTGTAAAGTGCATAGCCTCTGGCAAAATCTCCAAATTCGTAGCTGTTATTCTTATTTTGCACCTTGAGACAGGTCTCCAGTACTTTTCATCTGAATTAAGCAACATATTTTCACTAAACTACGATTGCTGAGAAATTTTTATTTATTTATTTATTTTTTGCTATTTTTTTTTTTTTTTTTTTCCTAAAATGTCAGTCTGGTTACAATGGTTCTTGGTTTGCAGCCCTATAACTCTTTCTCATTCTGTTACATATACAGTCTTGCCTTTCTTTCTTTCTTTTTTTTTTTTTTTTTTTTTTGGAGAGGTTTTTGCTATAGGGTGCGTGCGCTCGCCAGAAAGACAGAGAGAGACAGAGAGACAGAAAGCAGAGAAATCACCCCCCCCCCCCCCCAGGGGGGATGGCCACGCCGCAATCCCTTCTCCTCCATTATCCTCTCAGGATCTTGGGCACGCACGCACACACGCCCGACATGAGTTTAAGCCGCCAGGTCCGGGACTCAAACCGCGGTCGACTACATGGGAGTCCAGCAACATAGCCATTACGCTAACTGCTGGTCCCCCTTTCTTTGTGTTCTCCATGTGCTTCCCTACCAATCATATTCTCCATCCTTCTTATTGTAACTTAATGTATCTATCCCATCTTCTTTGCCATTATTTAGTTTCTGTAACTGCACTTTTATTTATGGCAACTAGTTCTTCTATACATTGCTCTCTCTCATCTATATCCAAGGGTTTGTTTCTGCCATCTTCCTCCTGCAGGGTTCTGTCTCATAATGGGTGTTCTTTCCTAGGCTAGGTTACAGGTTTGAGACCCATCAATAAAACACACAGGGACCCAACAAGGCTGACGTTGTCCACCTCCCACCTGGGGAGCCCCCACACTGATCTCCTCCTCAGCACATCATGTACTCTTTGGATACCTGTCTAGCATCCCCTGCCCCAGGAGAGAGGCTCTCAGCCCATCGAGGCCATAGCACCAAATAAGTATTTCAATTCCTGTGCTCATCCAAGGCTGTCACTGTCTGTTTACATTCTACCTCTTCTGGACTCATCTTATTTTGTTTGTATCTCAAATGGTCAGGTTGTTTTAAGCCTGTCCATCCATTGTGAATGAAGGAATACATTGAAAGGCACAATATAGTTATAAAAAATGGTACACATTTGCAGCACTTTAATTCTCTACTGCATTAGGGTGAATGCTGGCAAAATTGTAATAATGCAATTTAAGCATTTTGAACACACCAGAAGCCCAATGTATTCTTATTTGGCTAATGTCGCCATTACACTCAATCTAATGGACATTATCTGCCCTTTACTTCTCTGAGTAACATAATAATAATCAGCAGTGAGGGCTTGGGATGCATTATATTTACGAGAAATAATTTTTAAAACAGGGTAAACAGACTCTGCTCTGAATAGACAAAAGAGTCACTCTAGCAAAGAGTGTCATTCCAAAATTGGGTCTAGAATTTCTTTTGCACAACTTCAATCAAAATAATAGATGCCTTTGGGGAGCCCTAAAAGTATTTGTGTGGCTTTGCTACATGAGAACTAGAGATCATTAGAAAATTCACAGAAAACAGCTTAGGTTTGAGAAGTGTCAGGAAACCACTACAGAGTGTCATTAAACTAATAAGGATGATTGTAACCTTGTTAAGAGATAAATCACAGTTAGATATTAAAGATACCACCAGTCACGAGAGGAGAATGGAGGAGAAAATATTTCCTGCTTTCTGTCTCTCTGTCTCTCTCTGTTTTGGCGAGCGCACGCGCCCTTAGCAAAAACCTTAAGAGATAAAGTAGATATCTTACATAAAATTGTTCAAATGATATGATTTTAAGTTTTAAACCATTCTGGACAATTTTGACATGGTGAGCTTTTAATTAATATTTGAGTAATAAATATTAATAGCCAATGCAAATACAAAGATTCCTATGCCAGACACTGTTCTAATTGATTTGGGTATATTGACTCATTTTACCTTTTCTAGAAACTTTGAGACAGGTACTATATCCTGGATAAGTAAATGGATGCAGAATAAAACTGTTAAAACAAAAATCTGAGCCCAATTTCTTGGAGTGTCTCACCCTTCTCCAAGAAAGAGTGATAATAAGTATCAGAAATTGATCAGATTAGCACCTTATTGTTTCATTTAATTCCATGTGGCTAGAACAGGTGATTTTTCTAGGAAAAATGATCAATTCCATATTCGATATATGCATAGCTGAGTGTCTTGTGTCTTGTATGGGGAGGGAAAGAGTACTACATTATTTAGTTAACCATTAACAAATAGGAACACTATTAACACACAACTTAGTACAGTCCTTTTACATTAACTTTGGACTAACACATTAGTAGGGTCTATGAAAATGGCTCTAGCTATTTACACCCAACCAGATTTTGCTCCAGAGATAAACATGTAAAGAAACACATACCTCTATAAGTGTGTAGGGAAGATAGCATTCAGATGGAAGTTTCATTTCACTGTGGATATAAATATTATGAAAACGATACATCCTGGAAGCCTTATTTGGTCTGTGTAAGACGGAGGAGTTCTTTGAGTGTGGTATTTTTCCCTGGCTAATTATAAACTATTATTCTCAATTGTAAGAGCATTGGCAGACTTGACAAGTTGAGTGGCTCCAATTTTCAATTTAATAGATTTGGATCAAATCCAGAAAGTGTGGAAATGCTGTTTTGCATGAAGCTAAAGTTGAATGCATTCCTACATAGGCAGTTTTAAAACAAAGTAAAAAAAAAGTCAGATAAATTAGATTTTGCTGTATTTCCAAATATGAATGCTTTATAATACAAAGTAGATATTGATACAAATAGATAGATACCTTAAAAATGAGTCCGAATTTTCAAGGAGATATTTAAGTAGAGTGGAAACATAAGAAAAAACACTGATGCCACACGAGACCGATTGATGATAGACAGACACAGAGATAGATAAGAAAAAGTAAGCGCTGTATAATTATCAACCCAAATTGAAGAGCCAGTAGCTGAATTCTCTAATGGACATTTAAGTCTATACTCCATGTACTTTTTAAGGATCTAATGAGATCCACCATAAAAACAAAACTCATTAGAATGCCTTAAAAGAGCATTGTAACATTCATTATAATAGAATTGTTATATTAATATTAAATCCTAAATTCATCTTTCCCCAGCATGGATACTTGGAAGGATACCTAGGTGTAAAGTAGTAACTCAGTAAAACCAGCCAGGCTGCAGTGGTTTCCAGCAGAGATATTCTGGAAAGAAAGCAGACCTGAGCCTCTGTGTGTTTCTGCTGTTAATAGAGTGGCTTATCTCTGCCCCATTGTCTTCATTCCATAATTTGTGAACTTGCTTTTGCTGATTGCAGTTGTCTCTAAAATAGGTTCTGGCTGGGAATTGTCGATATAACTTCTGCTTGCTTCGTCAAGCAACTAATTAATTGACTTGTTTTATTTTAATTAAAAATTATGATTCGGCAAATAAACAATTTTAAACAATGACTTGGAAATTCAGAAAGTAGGTTCATTTAAAAAAATTGTCTATGTTTTTTCATACTAGAAAAAGGAGTTATTCATGTAAACTCAGGTCTCTTGAGAACATAGGTAGTCACAAGTAAGTCAGTGTCATTTTTAAATTTCTCGTAGGGGAGAAGTTTTAAAAATGATTTAATATTACTCCACAACAGTATATTTAGATAGCTTATTAAATTGATTATCAGAGTTAACACATTTATTAAGAGATTTAATACATAATTGGAAGCTAATAATTATTAAGTTGAACAATGATTAAAAATCATTTTTATAGCTATATGTCAAAGTGGCTAACAAAGATTCAATTATGTATGTATACAATTCTTACAATAAAATTTTCTAAAGTATGTGAATCATTTACAAGAGGAAATTATGTAAGAAATGTTAAGCCTGTATCATGGGCAATTTTCACTTAATAGTACAGAATTTAAAATAGTCTTGGCTCAAAATTTCTTTCGTTAGAATAAAAAAAATTGAAATCTGTATAATGCTAAGTGACATGATTAATTCAACCAATTAGGTACATATTGCTGAAAACTATTGACTAGATATGCCAGTTATTTTATGGTTCTATTCAACCTCAGTGAGGTCTTCCCAGACTTCCAAGCTTGTTCTTTTCAAAAACCATCAACCATGATTCTTTTTATTTTTTAATTTATTCTTTTTCATTTTAAATGTGATCTCATGGCAGGAAGGTTTTCTCAGGGTCCACATGGAAAAAAAAAAAAAAAAATTGTGTGCTATGCATGGTTTTGAGTGATTTTATTTTTAAGGTTTATTTTATTAATGAGAGAGGGATAGAAAAACATCTCAGCAGAATCTTTTCACACCAGTCTCCCTCCCGCCAGCTCTCCAGCTTGTCAGGATCTTGGGCAGCTCATATACGCTGTGTGTGTCAGGGCAACCTGCAGGTTGACTGTGTGACTTCCAGCACTGCAATCCAGCACTCTGTGGACTGTCCTACCTTTGCTGGGCCGAATGCCTACTTCTGATGAAACAAAGTCCTGCAGACTAATGATAATCTGTTGTAAAGAAACCCAAAGGTTGGGACCAGCAGTTGGCATAATGGCTGTGTCATTGGATTCCCATGTAGTTGACTACAGTTTGAGGCCCTTTTGTGAAGTATCTATTTCCTTCTAGATGAGCATTTTTCAAGCACTCTCAAGGGTAGTGGGATAAGGAATGGTAAGACAATAAGAGCTAGTTTTAGGAACTGTCTTCAGACAAAATGGAAACTAGTTCTACAATATATTTATTAAGTGCCCCTGATTGAGGTAGAGTTTGGTCCCTTGGCATAAAGATCTGACAGTAAACAAGCCTAGTCCTGCCGTGTGAGACTGAGAGAGGAATGGATGTGAAAGAGCCAGGATCAGTACCACACACTTCCTCCTTTGTCCCAAACCAGAAAACAGTAGTCCAGTTTTCTTCTCAGGAATCTCATCTATATCTCTTAGACAGAGGGATCCATGGGATGTTGCCGAAGAGTAGAGGTATAAAGAGTTTAGTTTAATTCTCCCCCAAGCCTTTCTTCACTCTGGAAATTCCCACACTTCATGGCTCTTTGCCAACCTACATTGTTCCTGGTTCACTTCAAGATCTACTGTGGAAACTGTCTTCCAGTCTCAGAAATGGCTAGCCATCCAACCAGCCCTGATTCTCTCCCTGCCACCTCCAGCAGATGCATGCCCTTGGATTAGACACTGTTTTCTTTGGACTCTTGATGGTGTAATACTCATCTCATTCATTTACACATGATTTACTATTACAGCATCAATAACAGAAGTCACTAATGTGAACACCTATTAATCCCAAGAAGAGAGTTGTACACTTGACATGGCTTATCTCCTTTTGTCCTCACAGTAATCCATGAGGGAGATAGCACTATCAGTCTCATTTTAAATTGGCACCTGGATTTAAGATAGATTAAATAATGTGCCCCAAACTGCACCATTTGTAAGTGACAGGATGCAATCTCCACCTGGGCCTCCTGTTGCTAGATGTTGTATATCACTGTTGTTCTCACTGAGGTACTGCAGGTGAAGCCCGTGCAGAGTCCTTGAAATAATAGCTGCTCAAAATGTCTTTCGACTCCCATGCTCTTTGAACTAGAGATTATTGGCATTCTTCAGAATAAGCATAAAGCTTCCAAAATTGGTGTGAGTTGGGTCTGAGCTGGGGCAGACTTGGAAACACTTTTTTGTATATTCCGAAATATTTGAGACCACCCATCCTCACTCTCCCTCAGCCCATCACCTTCACTGGCAGACTGTCCTCAAACCCAAGAATCAAAGGGCTCATTTTCCATTTGCCACTTTTATGATAGTCTAGCTTTCCAGGGATGTTGACTCTTTCTATCAGGAGGTGGCTTCACTATCTTTTTTACTTGACTCGTCTCAGCTCTAGTTATCTACAAACGTTTATTAATTAATTTATTTACTTGCTTCTACAAAGATTCTGCTTCCTCCAGCGGGATTCCCAGGAAAATGTCTTCTATCTCTCGAAAGACTAGCCAGACATATCTGCAGGAAAATCTCCTTTCAATTGACTTCAATCAATGCCTTATACCTTGATAAGCTGCTTAGCAAAAAGACAGGAACTAGACTCCAGGCTCTACAATATTTGCTGTGTTTAGAGACTAGACAGTAACAGAAAGAGTTTTATATTTCAGCAATGGTCTATTAGATTTCTTTAAACAACCTCTTTATCCATTTGATGACTAAAATTACCATCTATTTTATTTTCGAAATTTTAATATTTAATAAAATACAGAGCAAAAAGATATGATAGTTAGGTAGTTTCATCCTGAAGCTATTGTCTAACCATAATGCACTTTTTTTAGTGTTTTATTCATTTATTTATTTACCTTTAGGGTGTTTGCACTCATCAGAGAGAGAGAGAAAGAGAGAGAGAGAGACAGACACAGTGAGAGGGAAAGTGAGAAATTATCCCCCCCAGAATGATTGGCCATGCCACAATCCCTTCTCCTCCATTCTCCTCCTGGAATTTTGGGCATACACACACACTTGGTGTGATTTTGAAGTCACCAAGTCAGGGACTGGAACTGCTGTCAGCCATGTGGTAGTCCAGTGACATAACTGCTATGCCATCTGCTGGCCCTTCATAATGTACTTTTAAATCTGGGTCACCATCGCTTCATTCATAAATTGGGAGTTATAACACAGTAGCATTCTCTTAGAATAATTGTATAAACATGATTAGTTTATAGGAAAGTTTGAAAATGTAGACACTTTCACCAAATTGATATACATATAAAGGTCTTCTATCCTTTCATTTTTGAGGACGTTGGCTGTGTGGTCATTTTATTGGAACTACAAAGTCATTCACACATTTCCATTGCCTCATACCTTTGTTCAGCACATGCTCAGCAAGGGTTTGCTCCACAGAACTACGCCACTTGTTTCTGCGGCCTGCTCTGACTTTTCAAATACACACAAAAACCTAAAACCATCCTAACTACTATTTCTTCGGAAGCATATGTTTACTTCAGTTATGTTGGACATGAGAGCAAATAAGAGACTTAATTTTTAATACCCAGAATTCTTCATGCTGTTACGCAAATTCATGGCAGCATCGTTAGGCTACCAATAAGAGATGTGCAAATTACATACTCTAAGATGGAAGCATGCAGCTCTCAGCCATAGTAATGATATCACGGCTTGTCTTCTTTTTAGGTCACGAATCCAAAGAAATAGCCCCTTTGGAACCAATGCAATTTCTCCATAGAAAATAATACATTGAATATATTTTGCTAGTACTTAATGCCAGTCAGAAAATTTTATGCACATGTTTTAATAGAAAATGGGATGCTCCTTCTTCTGTCATCCAAGCTTGATGCCATAAATACTGCCTTCGTTTTCCACATTTTCCGTGTTACAGCTAACCGGTGTCACTGATAATACACCAGAAGTATAGCTGATTTCACTTCCTGAGCTAAAGCTGACCTCAAACAGTATGATCACATTTGCAATATGGAGCTGGTCTTTTTTCAAATAAATGAAAAGAAATAAATAAATAAAGCTGGACACTTTTGAGTGTTGTTTTTCCCCTTCATCTCCTATCACAAAAGCCCAGGAGTGGCATTAAAATCAGTTGGAGTTCCACATACAGAACACTATAAATAGCCAATGCTCAAATCCTCATTTGGAATGCAAATAAAATCTCTAAATATACTATTCTAAACCGGAATTACTTATAAATCTTGGGTCTCATTTTGCAGAAAGATCTTTTCCTTTGTGAGGAAGGGGTTATTTCTGTTGTTGAAATCCAAACACTTCTCTATCATTTTGAAAACAGACGGAAGTTTAATCTTTCTAGTGGAAAAAAAAAATTGATGTTATGATTTGCACATTCCACCATCTCAGTGTTCGGCTCACAAGCTCTTATCAGTTTCAGTCCCTTTTTGAATTCTGCTGCTGGACTCTTCGGAGCTCAGTACACAGTATGTGATTTCAAATGGAGGTGTTTGCTTTTTGGATATGTTGAGACCTGTCTTCTGGAACTGTTTGTTAATTGGCTCAGTTGCATATTTGAGTTCACAGTAGATAACCAAACAATTGACATGTTAGTATTTTTAAGTTGTTGAGATCTCATCTCAATGATGGAGATTCAAAGGAGCTGTTGGGACAGCCAGTTTGAATGCCTGCATAGTACAGGGGGTAAAATAAAGATTCCCTCTTCTATCACATAACATTTAGTATCTTTTGCAGCCCCATTCCCTACTGGCGCATACATTATTAAGTGATTACGGAGCTGTAGGCACCATGCCTAGGAGTTGTTTCTAACTTTCAGTTTTGCCATTTGACTTGAAGGAAATAGGCTGAGAGAGGTTACATGGCAGACCCAAGGGCATACAATGTGTGGGGAGCCACTAAGACAGACTCAAACCAGACCAAAATTCAAAGTCCCTTTAGATAGTATCGTGACAGCTTTTTCTATCACTTCCCATGAGCTACTTTCAGGGAATGTTAAGGGTTGTTTTTTGATTTATTTATGTTTTAAAGGCATTCACATCCACGATCAACTAAATCTGGGAAACACTGGCTAAAACAATATTTAGCAGATTGTTTTAGCAGTAGGAATTCTTTGAGCCCTAAAATATGCTAGTGACATTGTGAATGTCCAAGAGAGGGACACAGGAGGTAGTGTTTCCCAAGCTTTTCTTTGTTTTCTTTCCCCCTCACAGAGAGGCCTTGCTTTGAAAATGACCTCAAAGGGCCAGCCTATGGGGTGGTAGTTAAGGGGGCTGGGTTCCACATGTAGATTATGTAGTTGGAGTCCTGGACCCAAAAACATGAGACACATGCCAAGTATGCATGCATGCATCCCAAAATTCTGAACAGAGGGATAAATGGAGAAGAGCTTATGGCAAGACCATCATCCCTTTGTGTGTATATGTGTGTGTGTGTGTGCGTGTGTGTGCTTTCTCACTTTCTGTCTCTCTCTTTGTCTCTGGTGAGCACACTAGCCCTCTGACACATTTTTTTTTTTTTTTTTAAGAAGAAAGAAAAGAAAAGAAAATCATCTCAGGAGGGTATCCTTTCTGGAAATGCAATGCCTCTGACAGCCAGCCTCTGAGAAGCACTGAGACACCCAGGCCAGGTGGCCACACAGCCCCCACCTAGCATCAAACTGCAGAAATCTAGTTCATTCAACCGTTGTTAATGTAGGACTTCATTCACTCCACTTGAAAACATTGACTTGATAGCAGACTCTGTTGTAGAGCCTTAGGACTTGGGATTCAGAGATAAACAAGGTGGCACAGTGTATTATTTCCTTCCTCATCAGTTGAGGTAGAGCACAGAGTTTGGGGGCAGCACAGAGGAGGGTTGGGGCAACTCCTGTGGAAGGATGGGAGCAGAAAAGGTCTCCATTTTCCAGAGTCAGGAGGGACTGTACCCACAAGGAGAGCTTTTCCTTGGAGACTGAGGTATCCAAAGCATTGTTACTTAAGATCTGAAAATAGAAAATTATGGGGGAATTGTGTTTGGACATTTGGACATTTGTTCTAGGCACAAAACAAATAAGCAAAATATTGTTGAAAATAGCATTTCAGGCCAACCATAGTGGTTCTAAAGTCATATGGAATGGTCTTGGATTCACATCCCAAGGTGTCCTTGAGCATTCCAGGTACGTGCATGTCCATGATCTGGCTAACTGAAGCTGGGTGTGGATCATCGCATGAAGATCCTGTTGGGGATGCCCATTTCTCTCTAAGAAGAAGAAATCACTTTGTTTTTGTTTTTGACAGACTATGTTTTGTTATCTGTCCTGTTGACATTCTCAGTCAAACGCAGTTAACTACTTTCTAATCATGGCATTTAGGGGTTGGAAATACATAAAGGTATTTTTCTACCTCATATGTAAGCTGCTTTGGCATTCTTTTCAAATACATTCACCTTCCTTAGGCCTCTGGTAAATAAGATATGGTACTCACATTTTGAAAGCTTATGTAAATCTATTCTTTGGATTTTATATTAAATAAGGACTGAAATAGCTTTTAGTTCCAGCTTTGCGAATATAATCTTTTTCATAATTGATACTATTTTGTTTCTTTTTTTCTGAAGATTTTTTTTTTAATTTTTAATTTTGCAAAAGGGTGTGTGTGTGTGTGCTCACTAGAGAACGAAAAAGAGTGAAAAGAAGAGGGAAAATGAGAACGCAGCCATCACAGGAAATGGTTATACTTCAATCCCTCCTCCTCCCTCTCTCCTTCCTTTTGGGATTTTGGACACACACACACACCTGGCATGATTTTCAAGCTACCAGGTCCATGTCACAAACCTCCCAGTCAGCCATGTAGAATCTAGCTGCCTTGCTATAGCGTGACTCCTTAAAGGTAATTTAAAAAAAATAAAATTCTTTCTTTCTTTCATGAGTCTGAGAGAGAGAGAGTGAAAGAAAACCACCCTCGATGGAAATGCCACTCTCCCAGCTAGCCAGGATGATGTACACGCATGCCCAGCATATGTGATTTCATCCGGGAATCAAACCTGTGGTATCCACATGGATGCAGCTTCACTTGAGCAGCACACTACTGTCATCACTGATCCAGCCACTTTATGCCTTGAGAACAACGTTCAGAATTTGATCGTTTTCCTGACTAATGCTGACATCTTTTAGTTTTTCCTCATTTCAGTTTCAATTCTGATTGTAATTTAAAGAGAAAGGAAAGCCAGTAGAGAGAAAGCATGTGTGATTAAACCAAAAACCCCAAAAACTCGGTAGTGATTTTTTTTTTTCCTAAAAAAAGGAGGTTGGACTTGTGAGAAAGGTCCTCACTTGCTGAGTTTCTTATCGAACGTCTGTTTTTTAATATTGGGTCATTGGAAAATATTTGACGTATTTTCCTGTTTTCTCTGCAAAGATGTGTCATGACTTTTCTGATGATCCAATATTTAGTTGCAACAAGAACAACATGCTTTATATTTTTGCCTTCTTGTGACTTTATAAACTCTGTTAAAATAGATTTTTGTGAGTGATATATCCTCACACTGAGGAAAGCCCCATGTCCATATTTCCTGAATGAGGCCTGTTTCACTTACCCACTAAGAGGTATGGTGGAATTAGTCCACAGGGCCAGGGAACTGCATACCACAATGACAGGAGTTGAATGTGTTACTGGGAAAACACTGAGCACACATAGTGTATGGCATGCCCAGCTTCCTGCTTCTACCTTCTACCCACACTCACATCCACACACACAGACTCATACACAGATGCATACACAGAAATACACACATTTGCACACTCACATGCACACACACAAACACTTCCACAACCATGCACATTCACAAATGCACACAGATACAGACATTCCTATACATTACACACACACACATCATCACACAGACACATACAAATACACATGCATATAAACATACACACAGACACAAATCCACATAGACATGTATACACATAGACACACATGCACATAGACACACACACATGCTCATAGTCACATACAGATGCACACACAGACATATGTGCGCACAGTGACATACATACAAATATAAACCCTTACACACAGAGAGACACAGTTTTACATATCTACACGCCTACTTAAAAGTAGTCAGGCACAAACACAGACACACACAGACATATTCAGACATGTGTATACATGCACACACATGTGAACACACATGCACATATACAGGCTTGCACAGAGGTGCTAACACAGAGACCCATATGCATACACATTATAGAGACATACATACACATGGTCACACGGACACACAGAGCCACACACATACACAGACATGTAATAACACATATAAATCCAGGTGCACATTCATATTTTTAAGGGTGGGGATGCAGAACAAGAAAATAACTTAATCTTTCCTTAATTTTCCTGTCTAATGCCCCAACCAGTGTTTCTGAAGACCTATGCTCAGTAAGATCGGAATGAGCGGGAAAAGCCCAGTTACTCTTAACAGAAGGTCTCTACGGCTGGAGTTTCTCCTCAAAAGTAAGATAAGGCTGGTCAGGAATGAAGAGTGAGAAACTCAGTCATCAAGATAAAAGGCTTTCGTTGACTCAGTTGACCTCTAAATTCCCTACTCACCATTCCTAACTTGGAGAAACCTGCCTGAGATAGCGTCTCTGCAGTAAGTAGAAGCAAAGACCTGTTAGTAAGGCAAGCTTCCCAACCTGTGACCCTGACTCATGACTACCTGAGCACAGTCATACAGACGGGTGAATTCCCATTACACTGATTATTGCCCTGTGTCCTCAGAAAGTAATTTACCCCTTAACCTGAGTTTGTTTCCTTATCAGATAACAGTACCTCGTACCTACATTGCTTAAGCAGTTTCACTCTCCTCCCCTCACCCTCCAAGAATGTTTCCACCAAGTGTGGTCACTCTTCTCTCTTGGCACCGGTTAATGGTCTACCTTCCAGCCTGCTGTCTTTTCACCATCTACTCTGTGACATCGTTTCTCTCACCTACTGAAACTTTGCCCACTGAGGTCACAGACAGTGTGTGTGTGTGTGTGCACGCATGCGTGTGTGCATCTTGGGTTGAGGAGGAATGGAGTGGGAAGAAATTGTTTACCATTTAGAAACCAGTGGTCATGTTAATATGTTTCCTACAGAAAAGGCAGTGTTTCTCTAGGAAAAAGTCAAAGGATTTGTCCTCTAGCAGCCAACTCAGTCTATAACCAGCTTGAAAGAAAAAGAAAAGATTTTTAACCATCCTACAATTATATACGGTTGCTGACAAACTCCCCTTTCTCCTCTCTCTATTATTCTCATTGTCACCTACCTACTATATCAGTAGCCATTTTTAAAAGTTCTCAAAGTTATTTTCAGGGCTCTGGTAGGGCAGGAGGTGTTGTCATGGGGCTTTGGGGTTTTAGCCTGGTTTTTAAAAGGTTCTGGGGCACCAAAGACTCCATAGAAGCCCAACTGAGCCCAAGCTGGGAAGGTTCAGGGTTAAGGATCTTTACCCAACCCTGGAGTCAAGCCTCAGAAACTATTTGAAAGTGACTCTATCGCATATAGTGAGATCTAGTCCCTGGAAAGAATAAGCTGCTCTCCAAAACATTATAGTTTTACAAGTGCTCTTTTAAATCCCAAATATCTCCAAATTTGAAAGAACAGAAAAACACCTAAATACGCTCTTTCTACCACCAAACTGCTAGAATGCTATCTTATATATCTATATTCTCCCTATCCAGGTCAATAGTCTACGTTTCAAATGTAGGACTGGGAAAAATGGAAATTGATAAGGCAGTTCAGTGGCAATCACATAAAAAAAATGGAAGGCACTTCAGGACCAGTGTATTTGTAACCAGTCAGTCTTGAGCCAACCATACTAGGAGCTATCCATGTAAGTACCCTGGCTACAACTGTGTCTAAGTATATACCTCCTGTGTATAAATCACTTCTTTTGTAAAATGTCAAGTTAACTCAGAATATGTGTATTTCTGTATTTAAGTAGCACATTATAGTAGCATTTTATAACACATGTAGGGATTCCAATTTTATCAACAATGTCATCTTAAAAACCAGACTGACATTAGGTAAAAGTTTTGGAGTTAAGCCTTCTCTGAGACTCCCTACCAATGTATGAGGCTATTTACTTAAATCTGTGTAGTTCAGATGCAGTTGACTGGGTGCAATTTTCCTGTCTAAGTTATATGATTTCATGACCTTATATTTTTCGATTGCTCCCCTCCCCCTACTTAAAGAATTTTTTTATTCTATTCTCATAAGGTTGTTCTGGTTTTAACTTTTCTACCATGGTTATGGTGTATTCTTTAAACAGTTTAGGGTAAACTGAATTTTCCTAATGTGTCCTGAAGCTAAATATCTGCTAAGGTCAACTTGCTTGGTTGAAATTCCAAGTTTGTCATACTCTAGTGCTACATGTTCTTCAACATTATTTCTCCTCCATGCAACAGCTATGCATCCTCCAGCCAGAGGTGTCTTCATTACCTCACAGCCGGGACATTCTGCTCCTGGGCTTTGGTCAAGTCTTGCAGACAATGGCTCTTTGCTACAAGGAAGTGGCCTTTGTACATCAATCTTAAATAAAGTTACGCTCTGGGCTGGATTTCCTTTCTCAAGCTATTTGATGTTGGCTGGAGATCAAATGCCAACACGGTAATAGAATCTGGCTGTAAATGCATAAAATGATAGAATACAGTTAAAGTATTTTATTAATTTTAAATTATTTTATAGCTTAACTATTATCTATGTTGCATGCATATGCTATCCCTCCAATTTCTATTTCCTTTTTAACTAAAGCATTTACCTCAAGGAAAGCTCAGCTTCCATTTCCTAGTCATGTAGATTCTAGTCATATAGTTAAAATGCTCAACTTGTGTCTAAACAAAAGTTAAACAAAAATTTTAGCCAAAATATCTTCTGACTAAAGAGACAAAGATTAGAGTTATCTAATAAAAGTATCCTTGGGGAAGGGAAATAGGCCTATCAAGCTGTAATTCAGACTTTTAAAATATTTTCATATTAAATGAACAATTACTCGTTTTATAACAGAGTCTAGAATGATTGTAAAAATAACAAAAAATATAAAAACAAAAGTATCTAAATGTAAAAAATAGTTGATCATCTTGGATACTGTTTTATAGAGACTATTTAATTACAAAATTGAGACCTGAATCCTAGAGCCATTAGATATATTTAAAAAGTCATTGAAGACCACTGTAAAGGCTACAGTGAAATCACCTTTTCTTCTGGTCATACCTAGAAACTAGTAGAAAATATTTTTTTAAAAATTTGTTCTATGGCATCAGCAGATGGAGTAATGGCTATGTCACTGGACTCCCATGTAGTAGACCGCAGGTCCAGTCTTGGACCCAGCTTCTTAAAACACACAGAGTGTGTGTGCATGTGTGCCCCAAATCCCAAGAGGATCTCCGTCTCTCCAGCAAGTGCACGTGCCCTATAGGCAAAATCACTCTCTCTCTCTCAAAAAAAAAAAAAAAAAAAAAAAAAATAGAAAAGAAAAGAAATTGTTCTGTGTCACTTAGAGGAGGCAGAACTAGCATTTGAAATAGATCCAACTCCAAATTCTGCACATCACCAGTTGAGTGGCCAGAGGAAGTCACTAAACTTCTTTTTTTAAAAAACTTATTTATTTTACATTCATTCACCAAACATCATCACAGTGTACAAAGCGCAGTTTCCCATCCAGAATACACTGTATAGTGGCTTAGTCATACATGTTACCATCAACAAATAATTTTCATGTATATATGAAACAAGATAAATATTTCCCCCACCCATTTCTCATCCTCTGCCATTTCCCACCCTCCTCCCACACTACCTCTGGTATCTGTAGTTGTTTTCCATTCCTTACCCCCCTACATACACATTTTATTGGTTAATAAAATATCTTAATTAATTTAACTACTTTCAATAGCAAGTTCAGCTGATATATAAATATCTGTGAGCAAATGTTTGACTTTAGGCATGAAACTGTGAGTAGAATAAATATACTATAAAACAGCACCTAGCTGAGGCTATATTGCTTACTGTGATCATTAGATAGGTATTTTAATGTATTTTTTTAATTTCGAGAATGGCAGTTTTAGCTTTATTAAATCAAAATCAGAAGATGTTAAGAGAACTTTGCTTAAAACTTAAATCCAGGAAGCAGGTTAGGATTCTGTTCAAATAATAGTTACATGGATCTGTCAACAATTCAAGAGAAGAGAAAAATCCTTATCTCTGGAGTACAAAGCATAGAAAAAGATAAGTATTGTTTTAGTCAAAAGTCATAAAATTCTATTTCATCAGCTCAGTCTCATGTACTTAATCTGACTCCTGTTGTGGTCCAAGCTTTCCATTTAAATTCTGGAAGATAATATTCAGCTCTGGATTTGTCCTTACCATTAAGCTGACCCTTTTCTTAGATGTCTTTTAACTCTTATTTCTATGTGTCTGACTTTAGTTTTCCTGATATAACACTCCTTTCAGAACTTCTTGGAGAACTGGTCTGGTGTCGGTAAATTCTTTCAGGTTTTGTTTATCTGAGAATATTCTTGTCTTCTCTTCCCATATGAAGGATAATCTTGCCAAGTGTAGTATTCCTGGATGAAATTGTTTTCACTCAATACTTTGAATATATTTTCCCATTCTTTCTTTCCTTGCATTGTTTCTGATGAGAGGTCTGCTGTTAGCCTGATGGGATATCATTTGCAGGTAACTTGTCATTTCTCTTGCCAGTCTGAATATCTTGTCTGTAGTTTTGGTCAATCTGGCTATAATGTGTCATGGAGAAGATTTTCTTGGGCTGATTCTATTTGGGATCCTATGTATTTCTTGGGTCTGGATTTTTGAATGCCTCTCTAGGTTTGGAAAGTTTTCTTCCAGGATTTCGTGGAATAGATTATCAATGCCCTTATTACTCTCTTCACCTTCTGAGATATTGATTATCTGGATGTTTGGACATTTGGTGGTATCTAGTATTTCTCATATATTCTTCTCAGTTTTTGGACTATTTTATCAGTCTTTGCAGTGGATTTTTCCAGGCCAGTGATTTTGTCTTCTACATCTGAGATTCGATATTCTGTATGATCTAGTATGCTTTTAATACTTTCAAGGGAAGTTTTGATTTCCTGTATTACAGCCTTCATCTCTAAAAGTTCCATTTAATTCTTTTTTATGGTGTGTATTTCCTTTTTCAGATCATTCAAGAACTTTCTCACCTCCTGGAACTCCTCATTTCTATTCTCCTGCCTCTTCTGGAGCTCATTGTCTCTCTTCTCTTGCATCTCTGTTAACTTTGTCATTATTTTAAATTCTCTTTCATACATTTCCACTAGTTCCATTGTACTGTCTGTGGATGAAGAGGAGTTATTCTTTTCCCTTGGGAGGAGGGAGGTATTATCTTGGTCTCTCATATTTTGTATGCCTTTGTGGTGAGTTCTAGTCATTTGTTGGGTTATACAATTCTTCCTAATTTCTAGAAGTTCAGGGGCATAATTTCTGAGCACTCAGAAGCATACAGGAAGAGGTGATCTGCAATCACTTTGCTGTTATGTTTTTATCCCTTTGTGCAGCAGATTAAGTGGGTATTGAGGAATATGTTGACCCTAATAATATTTAGATGTTGTACTATGTTTCCCTTAGCTCTGTCTAGACACTCAGTGTATGAGATTAAGCAACAAAGTGATGAGGTAAAAAAAAAAAAGGATAATAAAACAGAGAAAGAGAAAAAGAGAGAGAAATAGAGAGAAAAATAAGAGAAAAAAAATTTTTCAGCTGCAATGGAGGAATCTTCTTCTGAAGGCCTGCCCCTTGCTTCTCCTCTATGAGTGAGAGAAAGGAGATTATTAGCAAGATAAAAAAGGATCTAAAATCCAAGAGAATGCTTTACTTTAAAAAAAATCTTTTAAAGAAAAATTACCAAAAAAAATGAGAAGACAGAAAGAGGCAGAGAGAGACAGAGACAGATAGAGAGGGAGCCCTACCATTCAAGACTGAGGGTTAGAGGCTGAATTATCAGTAGACAATCTTCATTTCTCTTATTCCCTGAAAGCACTAGTTCTTAGCTGCATGGAGGAGTATTTTTCTGAAGGCCTGCCCCTTGCCCCTCCACTTGAGACTAGGGGTTGGAGTAGACAATCTTCATTTTCCTTAGGCCCTGAAAGCATTAATTCGCAGCTGAAATGGAGGAGTCTTCTTCAGAAGTCACTAAATTTCTTGGCGCCTCTGCATCCTCTTTTTTCTTGCAGGTACATTGTCAGTGTAAACATCAGTACTGCTCTTGGGAATATCAATGAGCTGAAGATTTGAAATCATCTTGAAAACATCATGAATGAAAGATAATTGTAATATACCATTCCACATTCATTCCTAAAAATCTTTTGTTCTACTAGAAAAGTAAAATCAAAGTTGAAAAGATGAACCAAAGTTTCATCTTTTAAGATATCAAGCGAGGTCGAGGCTTTTCTAATATGTGAGTACTAATGGAAATTCAAATGAGTTGCAGACAGAATGTGATTCTGACTACCTGTTGGAAATATCCTTTGTGACCTTATTTCTCCTTCAATTTACATGGTAGCTTCTGCTTTAACACCAGGATACCGTTCTTTGCATTTAGACTTTCTCTTTGAAGATCACAGAGCTGTAGCTTTAGCTTGATCTCATCCATGTCTGACCAGCTATCTAATCAGTGGAGCTGATAGCACTTCCATCATCACTTTGAAAAGATGAGAGAAGAATAATGAACTTCCCTGAAACCAAGTCTGACTAAAATAAAAACATATGAGAATCTTCATCTTTTTTTAAAAAAAAATAAATATTTATTTAATTGAATTTATGTATTTTGAATTTTACCAGAAAGAGAGAGAGGGAAAGTGAGAAAGCAAGTTGCCTGTTCTGGGACTCCAAGTGTGTTCAGGCGTGTGGGAGTCCAACACTTTAACTACCACTCCACCTGCCAACCCCAGCATTCCCTTTCTTTAAACAAAAGCCCAGGTAAAAGAAATAATATTGTTACTAAGAAGCTATATACTATACGTGGTTCCTACAGCATAAAATTATTCTCTATTAAAATGGTTGTGTTTCTGTTTAAATCTTAACAATAGTATAAGGGTCTTACTTTTAATTCACACCAAACATTGTTTTTATTTTAATGGACCAAATGTTGATTAGGTTCAGAATTGCTACTTGAAAAAAAAAGAGATAAACAAGGAATTTAAGTAATGTCATGTCAGAAGCATGGATGCAATCTGGATAATTTCACATCAGAGATGAAGATAACCTGATACGTTCAGAGAGATAATACATTTTTTTAGGTGAAGAAGGCCATATATGTTCATTTAATTTGAGCAGTTTACATCTCTATCTGCTCTAACAGCAGGTAACACAGAAGCCAATCTCTGATACTGACAGCTACATGACAGCAACGGATTCTTCAGGAAGGGACATAACTTTTAGATATATTTGACTGAATTCATAAAGTAAATGCAAATTCTTGGAAAGTTTAAAAGATGTTGAAGATTGGGGCTCGCAGGTGGCTTGGTGGTTAAGGGTGCTAGACGCACACATGGCCAACTGCGGTTCGAGTCATGGACTTGGCATCTTGCTTTCTCTTGCTCTCTCTCCCAATCTCTCTCACTCTATCCCACTCTGGTCAAATTGAAATAAATGAATGAATGAATAAAGTTAAATCAAATAACTTTTTTAAAAATGCTGAAGATATCCTATAATTGCGCAGTTAGCCATCTTTCTAATTACTAGAAGGTTATAATCATGCTGTAGAATAACAGACACTATAATAACTTTATCTGCATATGAGTGTCAACTCATTGATTCTTTTACTAAGTATACTGCAGATCTGTGTGCTATCTGACTTGGTGAATGTATGTGCATTGTATCGTGAGCCTTCCAAAAAGAAGCTAAAGTACAAAGCATTATGTTAGCATTCGTACATCACAAAAATCATTGGATCATCAGAAAAGTCCTGACGTATTTGGCATAGAAAATATACATCATGACTTTACTGACCCTTCAACAGCATGACTTGTTTGGGAATGCCTAAAGAACAGTCACAATAAAATAAAAAATATCTTTTAAAAAACTTTTATTCATTTACTTTCTCCATGATTAAGATTGACATTATATATAGAAATAGAGAGAGAGAGAGAGAGAGACAGCCATCCAACAGGGTCCTATGACATTTCCAGTGTCAGCTAGCCCCAAATCATGGGCACACAGTACCCAGCCTACTCAGGGAGGTCTCTAGACACAAACCCAGAATTTTACAATGTGGATCAATCTTATTAAAGGTCACTTTTTACCATTGTGCTACTATCTGTCCCCAACATTTTTACCTTATTTATTTACTATAAACGGGGCCTTCAAAAAGTTCATGGAAAATAAAATAAATATGAAAAGATTATACATGGGTTTCAAAACTTCTGGTACTAAAGCCCTCATACTTTAATTTCATTTTCCACAAACTTTTTTTTTTTTTTTTTCTTTTTTTTGGAGAGGTTTTTGCTATAGGGCGCGTGCGCTCGCCAGACAGACAGAGAGAGACAGAGAGATAGAAAGCAGGAAATCACCCCCCAGGGGGGATGGCCACGCCGCAATCCCTTCTCCTCCATTCTCCTCTCGGGATCTTGGGCACGCACGCACACGCGCCCGGCGTGAGTTTAAGCCGCCGGGTCCGGGACTCGAACCGCGGTCGACTACGTGGGAGTCCAGCGACATAGCCATTACGCTAACTGCTGGTCCCCATTTTCCACAAACTTTTTAAAGTCCTCTCATATACTGTAAAATTTTCATTTAACAAATTCCATACAGTGGCCTGTAAGAGAATATATTTCAAATAGAGTCATTACAACATTTCAAGAGAAATAGATTCTTGTCTTTATCAAGGATCTACACAGCATGACCCAAGACAATCCCCTGCTAGGCTTTGCACTCTGTCCAAAAAAAAAAAAAAAAAAAAAAAAAAAAAAAAAGCCACAGTTAATACAATTCTTAATAATGAACGACTGGTTAAGTAAATTGAGAATATTCAGTTCTTTAGTTTAAAATCCAATTTTGTTTGTTTGTTAATTTGATTTTTTTTACAGTTATTTGGTTGCCCAGCCTTTCTTCTTTAAAACAATTCATTTTGTTATAAGTTAGATAAGTAGACATGGTCAAATGATCAATGATATTTAGGTGGGAATATTAAGTGCCAACATCTATGAATACATAATGTAAAAGGCAATGACCTCTTCTGGAAATTTCCCTTTTTTCTAGAGATAAAATTTATTACAATCTATATACCTAGCACTCAAAGGGAGAAAGTAACTTTTTCATTTTGTTGAGAGAGGCACTACAAAGGTTCAAAATAAGTGACATTTGTTTTCATTCTGTCATTGATTAATCCAGCAAGTACACAAGTTACCAGCCACCTGCCTACACATGGAGAATTCAGAAGGAGCCTCAAGACCTCCGAAGGGGGTCTTTCATTTTTGAAGGATTACAATACACTGCATATGCACTCACCAAGCCAGAAACCACACAGATCAGCACTGATAAAATAGATGCACACATTTATCTATACTCACGTGCTGGTAAATCACCCCAATCATATCATGATAAAGCATGATATCATCTCATGATATTTAGCAAGAAGGCTAACTGTATAATTTTAGAATGTTTTCAGTATTGTTTTGTACTTTATGAAAATGTTCATTTATTTCCTGAATTCCATTAGAAGTGTCTGAGTGTGATATCCCTTTCTACAGGGTCATCTAGCCCTCAGTGTTGGAGGCTGGCATCTGTTTCTAGGACTAGAAGTCAGAGTGGGTAGAGACGTAAAATGCTAACCCAAGGGTCCTACTCTCTTTATCCCATTTTCCAACGACAGCCCACCCACCCTGAGTGTATCATGGCGACAGCATTTTCAAAAGATGAGTTTGAAGGATGTGAACCTCAGCTGCAGAAGTGGGATTGGGTGATGTGAACAGGGACTTTGAATCTTTGTGTCCCAACACTCTTAAAGGATATGCATGTTCTTGTGGTAACAACCTCGGTCCTCAGAAACCTTCATAGCCGAGGAACTGCATTCCTTCAGCAGAATGAACGCAATGCATTTTATATCCACTTCATGCCAAACTGCATGTTTCTGAGTACAGTTATGTGTGAACAAATAAAAATAGCAATACTTATTAGATGATGTGCTGAACGCTTGGCATGTTTCAGGTAAGTGTTGTAACATGTCAACTCACTTAATCACCACAATCTTTGTAAACTCATTTTTTGAAGTATAGTTTGCATGTACTAATGAATAGTCATTTTTAAAAAGAATTATTTATTATTATTATTGTTATTATTATTATTATTTTAACTTGCTGTAGTCATCAGAGAGAGAGAGGGAAAGTGAGAAAGCAAATTGCCAGGTCTAGGACTCGAACTTCAGTTAACCATGTGGGAGTCCAGTGGCCCCGAAACCACACCACCTGCTAGCCCCTAAAGTATACTCATTTTAAGAGTACACTGTGAAGGCTAGCCTATGTCATGGTGGCTAAAGTGGTTGGATCCTACATAGCTGACTATGTGGTTCAAGTATCAGACCTGGAAGCTTGAGAATCATGCTATGTATGTGTGCGTGCACACAAAATCCTGAAAGGAGGGAGAAATCCTAAAATGGAGAGAAAGGATGGCAGTGTGACCATTCCCCCTCAGGAACTTCGTTTTCACTTTCTCTCTGTCTCTTTCTGGCATGCATTCTCTGAGGAAAAATAAAAATGAGTATCATGTGATAACGTTTAACATACGTATACTCCTGCATAACCCTACCCAAATCATCCCAGAATATTTCTAACAAAAATAAATGAATGAATGAGCTTTTTCATGATATTATGAAGTCCATCTCCTACCTCTTGCCCCAACCTATTCCCTGATGGAATTTCCATCACTAGAGATTAGTTTTACCTCTTCTGGGAGATCATGAAATTAAATCATATAGTATTTGGTTTTTGTGTATGGCTTCTTGTGTTCACCATGTGTTTGAGACCCAAGGGGTCATGATGTTTGGGATAATTTCTATACCAAATACTTCTGTTTCATCAAATAGATAATGGAAACTTTAATTAAATTCAAATTCCATTCAGAATTTAAGGAAACAAAGTGAGTTAATTAAATAGACATTGGGAAAAAGCCTTTCAGTTTTAGCTTAGTAAAAATGGGTTTTCTCCCAGCAACCATAATACGTATGCTGAAATAGTAAAAACATAACACTAAGGCCTGGCAGGTGGCATGATGATTAAGGCACTGGACTCCCACATGGCCAATTATGGTTTGAGTCTCAGACCCGGTAGCTTAAATTTCATGCCAGGTGCATGTGTGCACATGCCCAAAATCTCAAGAGGAGAATGAAGAAGGGATTGCAATGTGACCATTTCTTCCCCCTCCCAGGGATGGGGGTTGATTTCTCATTTTCCTTCTATCTGTCTCTTTTTCTCTCCGGCCAGCACATGTACCCTATGGCAAAAACCTTAAGAAAAAAAAAACTAAAAAAATAACTAATCAGAAATAACCATATGCATTTGAACTAGCGAATGTTTGCTAGAAAAAAATAACATGTAAGAAGATCATATATAGCTTGGAACTCTTTTCATCAAGAGCAAAGAAAGTTCAAATGGAAACACCTGCACTTCTATTCGGAATGAGATAGCATCAAATTCAAAGAGAGGAAATAATGACTACAGTCTTTGGCATGGCCCTCTCATAGTGGAAAGAGGTTTGTGGACTAGCCAGGAGGTGGGTACTGTGTTGACTCCTGTTTGGCAGTACAGCAAATGGAGCCACAGTCAGTAATGGAATCAGCTGACAATAATGCCAGAGCAAGATCATCAAAGCAACATCAACCATCAAATAAAGTCTTGCTGAGAAATCCAGTGCATGCATGTACTCACATGCACACACATGCATGTGCATGCACATACACACATTCTTACATGGAACAAAGTAGGACTTCTTTAATTAGAGCTGCAGGTAACTATTAAAAGAGATAAGAATATTCCCAGTCAACCATAGTAGAGGTTCTGAATGAGGCATGTGGACATCATGGAACACCTGTGGAGGCAGAAGAAAACAGGAGTCTAGACCTACACAGGGGCTCAGAAGACGGGACAAGCTTCATTCTGGATGGCTTCTCAGACCCAGACCCAATCAGCACGTGGCTGGCAGCTTTGCCTATCCTTAAGTTCAATGTCTTTCAAATCAAACTCTTGTCAGCTAGAGTGGTTGCTTGTTTTAACATAATCTGAGAAGTTGCTTTCTCTATAAGAAAATATCCCAGACCAGGCCACATATCCAACTGACAGAATTATTTCTACTACAACTCTGTCTGATGCTCTCTCTGTCAGGGAACATCACGTGGCTATGCTGTGGCTCCCACTTACTGCAGCTGGATCTCTATCCCTAAGAGGGTCATGGATGTTGTGGATTCAGGCTACTAATTCAAGATGTAGCATCTGAGGCTGAGCAAGAACCATCTAGGCAAGAATTTCTTGGGAATTTTAGCAGGAAAAAAAAAAAAAAAAACAGCATTGTTGAGAATTTGTGGAAATTAATGAAAATCAGTGGTCTCTGTTCTACAAGTAAAAAGGAATACTAAAGGGCACTTGGAACCTAAAGGCAGTCATTTAATTCATATCAACCCCTAAAACTTGAAATCATTTCTGTCCAGCTTGTGCTTTGGAGCACTGGTCACCATCATGTTCTCCCAGGTTTTATTATAATAGAATCAAGTTTTGAAGATGTATCAGATAACAGTAATGGTAATTTGAGTTGGGATTGTCTCAATGCAAACATAGTCTTTAAACACACTTGATGACAAAGGTAAATTATTTTCATAAATGTAGGTAGTTGTTATTTACAGTATTTTTTAGTACGCTGTCAACAAAGCCATGAGTTCCACAGATTCTGGTCAATTAGGAAGTAATGTAATAGATCCAACCAACCTTCTGATGACTATTAGGGCAACATACTACTCATACATTACAAATTAATCCTGCTATATCCACCTGTGTTCAGATGATTGACTATCTTTCCTACCCTTCCATGCAGCCTTCCTACTGTAGACTTACGAAAGACAGACAGTCCAGTAAGGTTTCTGTCACTTTCTACAAATTGAGACTCAAAATGGAACAGCCCATGGTCTACTGGTTGAGGGAGTCGGATCCCACATGGCCAACCACGTGGTTCAAATTCTAGATCTGACAGCTTGAAAATTATGTTGGGAACATGTACGCATGCTCAAAAACCTGACAGGCTGGAAGGAGAAGGGGAGCAGGGATTCAGTCATAACCACGACTCATTATGGGAGAGTTTTATCTCTCTCTCTCTCTTTATCTCCCTCCCTCTCTCTCTCTCTCTGGCAAATGCATGCACTTTGTGGCAAAAAATAATCAAATATTATTAAGGGATATTAAGAAAGTATAAAATATATTTCTCCTGAAGATAAATACACTCAAAAACACTCTTCACTCAGAAAGGAATATGGCACTAATTGCAAAGAAATTAATAAGTAACTGTTAGTTAATAGCAGTTACTACATGAGACAAAGATATGTGCTATATTCTAGAACATTTCTGTACAGGCTCTTTTTTTCTTTATAATATGTGTTGTGCTCCTGATATCATTTAAGTTCAAATAGAACCAAGGATGGGGGCTATGGTTGCAGTTCCATTACTCCGTATCCTTTCACTGAGCAATGGCATCTGTTATGTTGTAATATGTTTACAAAAGGTGGTCTCTAATTTCTGTAGTTACTTTTTGTGTGCAGAAATTTTGTATCCACAGGCAAATAGGGATGCTAAATAATAAAGTCCCTGAATGTGTAGCATCACAGTTCCTAGTTGGATTAGAGAGGACTCACCCTGCCGTATTTACCCTTCTTCTTGTCCTTTCATGGGAGGGATCACCAGAATGGGAAATAATGTCTCAGGGACTTCAAACAACAGTGAAGAGCCCTGGCTGGGAGGTGGGAGTATGTTAATACAAAAACTAAACTATCTCATTCCATGGGTCAGAAGTCTGCCCAAACTGCATTTTCTGGCTTACTTTAGCTCTGTTCAGTTTTTGTATGGGCTGCCTTGAAAACAGGATTTTTCAGACAGAAACATGGACATTTTCTTCTCACAAGAAAACCTCAGGGTGAAACACAATGTCCTGGTAAAGTTAAAACATCAGAGAAGAACAGAGTGCTGGCAACCAGCTGCCTTATGTTTCAACCCTTTTCTTGGTTTGCTTTTTGTCATTTTAAGTGTATTTCTCTTTCTCTCATGAGCAAACCAGACAGAGAGAGATAGAGAGATGGCACTGCAAAAGGGTCTTGATGCTGTCTGTCATTTACCACAGCTTTGGCCAGCTCTAGCTTATGGGCATGCTTGTGTCTGGTGTCTCAGAGAGGTCTGTAGGTCTCTAGGTCTCCCTGAATCGCCCCAACTTCCTTGTGGCCCAGCCTTTCAGAGCACTGGGTTTTACCTCTGTGCAACAATCCAGCACTTCAAATATTTAAAATTCAAGTTTAAGGCAAGGACATAGAAAAACTAGAGCCCTTGTATATTCTTTCTGGGAATATAAAATGGTCCAGCTACTGTGAAAAATAGTAAAGAGTTTCCTCAAAAGATTAAACATAGAATTATCATATGTCCATCAATTCCATTTCTGGATATATATATATATATATATATATATATATACATATTCACATGACTTGAAAGCAGGGTCTTGAAGAGATATTTATACACCTTTTGTATATCAGCATTATTCATAATAGCTAAACTATGGAAGCCACTCAAGTATCCATAGACACATGAATAGATAAACAAAACACGGTAATAGACATACAGTAAATTATTGTTTAGCCCTAAAAAGGAAGGAAATTCTGAACTATACAATGGCATAGATGAATCCTGAGGTTAAGACAAATTAACTAGTCACAAAAAGACAAATATGATATGATTCTACTTGTATAAAGTACCTAGAGTAGTTAAAATCATAGAGACAGAAAGCAGAATGGTGACTGCTTAAGGCTGAGGGAGGAGGAAATGGAAAGTTATTGTTAAAAGGGTACATAATTTCAGTTTAGAAAGGTAAAAACAGTTCTGGAGATGGAGGGTGGTGATGTTGCACGATATTTGTATTTAATGTATTTAATACCACTACACTGTAAACTTAAAACTGTTAAGATGGTAAATTTTCATTCTGTCATTTCAATTCTTTCTTTATTTTTATTTATTATCATTATTATTTTTAATTTGACCAGAGAGAGAAAGAAAAAAGCAAGCATCGAGGTCCAGGATCTGAACTGCAGTCAGCCATGTGGGAGTTAGTGCCTTAACCACCACACCACTTGCCAGCCCTAAATAATATATTTTTAAAAGCTTTCAAAAAAAAAAAAAAAAAAAAAAAACTCAAGAACAACTCAACACTAGAACTGGACAAATATTAGGTCGTCCAGGAAGTCATGATGAATTTTTCTGTCTTTCTATGCAAAGATGCATCATGACTGGGACCAGCATTACATAATGGTTACATCACTGGACTCCCACAAATCCCAGGCCTGGAAACTTGAAACACACCAGGCACATGTGCATGTGTGCCCAAAATTCCAAGACGAGAATGGAGGAGAAGGGACTGTGGTATGGCCATTCCCCTGGGGGATGATTCCTCACTTTCTGTCTCTCTGTCTCTGATGAGTGCATGTGCCTTACAGTAAAAATATTTTTAAAAAAATATATCATGATGTTCCCAACTACCCATTAAATGAACCTCCTAGAACAAAGGACTTGTAAGCTGATACATAAGTAAGACTAGCAGATTCTACTTCGGTATTTGTCTCTCAATAGACAAATGAGTCACCAAAACCTTTTTTAGAGCTAATCTATAGGGAGTCATTTCTGTTTGCCATCAGAAACATTCTGCACATCATTTCATTGTGATTAGTACAATCTGACACACACATCCCCCACACCTCATAAGAGTACATCAAGATACAGAACCTGCCAGATAGACAGATCTGAGTGGGCTATCCCTAGTGCTGATAATACAGTATTGGTTTATTTGAAATTTGGTATGCAGCTTTTTATAAAAGTGTATTTATTTATCTATTTATGTGTGTGTGTGTGTGTGTGTGTGTGTGTGTGTGTGTGTGTCTAAGAGAGAAAGAATTAAAGAGAGATATAGGGATCCCCAGTCGTCTCCTCACATCACCATTCTCCATGCTACCCCATCCCTAGCAACCAGCCAGCATCATGGCTATGGGTACCCAGTGTATGAAGGTTGACCCAGATCTGAATGCTGGGCCTTCCCACATGGCCACTGCATTGTGCAGCAGTACCCTACCTCCTGCATCACTATGGCTGGTAGTAAGCAACTCTTACTCATAGCGTCAGTATAGTAAGCGTTTGATAAAAATTTAAGAGTCAGAAGTGTGCAAAGAATTCAGCTGAGTAGAACTGAAATGTAATTCACAGAAAAGGGAGACCCAGCACCATGGAACATTGCACAAGGTATTTAACTTTTTGAGCTTCAGTATCAATTCATTAGAAACAGAATAATATCTGCTTTATGTGTAGCCCTGAGCTGGATTGAGCTTTCTAGAAATAATATACTTTTGAGTTGTTTGCAATCAATAGAGCATGACATCAATGTCACATGCTTTAAGCAGAATTCCTGCAAGTTCCATGCCCCATCGTATCTGAACAGGTCAATATAAGGACATAGTTTCACTCCCTAATGTTGATTTGGTCACTCAAAAAAACCATGCTATGTAAGGTGGAAAGTGTATAATATTGACTGGGGCCATTTAAAACATATGGCAATGAATTCTTTTTTTTCTTTTGCTTGTTTTTAATCACCAGTGGGTATATGTATTTGCGAGAGAGTGAGAGAGAACTCTCATTTTCCCTGTATTTCTCCAACCTGTCAGGATTATAGACACACACATATATGCTAAATGTTTCCAACTGCTGGGGCCAGGATTTGATCTGTGATCAGCCATGTGGAATCCGGCTTCCATTGCATTGTGCATAACCATTATGTTACAACGTGGGCCCTCAAATTCTTTGGCGTTTTTCCCACTGTGGAATAGGGCCTATGTTTTTTTTCACTTCACCCATGGTTGAATTGTGTGACTGCTTTAGTCAACACATTATGTCAGACATGGCACTGTAGCACTTCTGGTGGTAAGCAGAAAAGAATGTGCCATCCTTATGTGGTTGGCTTGAGTGAGACACACACTCTGGGCAAGCTAGCTACATGTGACAAGTCCAGCTACCCTGAGATTGCCATTGTAGGAAGCCAGTCCAGAGACCTGAAGTCTAAGAGCAAAGTTCTGGCAGATTCTGTGTTTGGTGAGAACCTGCTCCCTGGTTCACAGATAGCACACTCTTGTTTTGTCCTCACGTGAGAGACGAGGCAAAGAAATTCTCTAGGGTCTCTTGTATAAGGGCACTAATCCCATTCACTGAGGTTCCAGCCTCATGACCTGTGTACCTCTCAAAGATCCTACCTCTTAATACCATCACCTTGGGGTTAGGTTTCAAATTGGGGGGGGGGGGGGAGGCCCACAACATTAGCATAGCTCGTAGTGATACTGATTGCCATAGTTTAGCATTTTAAGCCCAGATAACATTGGAGGGCAGTCATTGCATTTCCTTCACTTATGACTCCAGACACCAGTGGGAGAGGGGGTACTGATAACATCTAACTTCCTGGGATCTCCTTTAAAGAAATTTGGAAGAAACAAAAAGTAAAGATTACAGGTTAGGTGCTATTCCTGGGAAGTGTTGATAAAATGTTGGTTTCAGTTCTATAACCATAAGCCAGAGCACATCACTGTCCAGATGATCTGTCACAGACTCAAATTTTTCTTCTTTTCCTAGCTGTGGCAATATTAGGCTGTGTCCTGATGAAGGTGGAGTAACATGAAGTCATTCAGACTGAGAAGCGTGTTAGCTGCAGATGCTCATGAAACTTGCACAGATGTGCCTTTTCACCACATGACTAACATTGCAATGAAGGGAGGAAGAAAAAGCTTGACTAGCAGATTCTTTCAAATAGTGTTTTTTTTTGTTGTTGTTGTTGTTGTTCTGTACATTTGCATTGCCAAACTAAAATAAAATAAAATAAAAATGTAATACCTCTATTTCATCTTTTGGACATGTGACTATTTCATGGCAATAGAAACAACTTAGGCACCAGGGACTTCTCATAGCACATCCCAGTAGTACATCTAAAATATGCTATTCCCAAAACTATATCAAGAAATATTCCAGCACCAGCAGATGGTGTAATGGTTACATTGCTGTACTCCCACATGGTCAACCATGGTTCGAGTCCCAGACCCAGAAGCTTAAAACTCATGCAGGGCACAGAGACATGCATGCCCAAGATCCTGAGAGGAGAAGGAAGAAAGGTTTATGACATGGCCATACCCCCTTGAGGGCAATTTCTCACCTTCTGTTTTTCTCTCTATCTTTCTGGCAAGCACATGTGCCCTATGGCAAAAATCTCTCTCTTAAAAAAAAAAAAAAAAAAAAAAAAAAGAAGAAGAAGAAGAAGAAGAAGAAGAAGAAGAAGAAGAAGAAGAAGAAGAAAGAAGGAAATATTCTATGAGTTTAAAGGCTTCTGGGACACTGAAAGGCATTTGCATTCAAAATTCTGTAACGTTCTTTACATTGAAAATGAATCAAGTCATAATGTTTTCGCTACTCAAGGGAATATGGCCACAAAACCATATTTAGAGTCCGAACTTGTGTAATAATAAAGAGCAAGTGAACAGGAGACATACTCAGGGAATTCCTGATCTGTTACAGGGGCAGGGGGCCACAGGAACCTCAGAGACCTGAAACGAGAGGCTCTAGAAGTCAGGCTCGTGGGACTGGGAGTTAACTTCCTTAAGCTTGAATTCTGGCTTTGGAATTCACAAGCTGTGTGATTTGGGGGAGATTTACTTAACTCCTCTAAGCTTTCGACTCCATCACGTATGAAGTAGGAGTAGTAAAAGATAAGAGAACGCCGTTTAATTCCAATGGCCATGGTTTTTATCTCACCTAACGGATCACCAAAGAATCCTGTGCAGCTTGGACAGCCATTGTGGTATGTGTTCTCATGATTGCTTACCGTTTGGAATAAACACTTAATCCACAAAAGCAGACAGATTTGTGAAATTAATGTAATAATAATGTAATGTAATGCCCATTCCAAAACACAGTCGGTGTGAATGCAAATTCATTGGCAAAAATAATTTTTTTGAGAAAATAATTTAATAAAATATATCAAAAGTCTACAAGTGTATATTCAGGGCTGGCAGGTGATGTGGTGGTTAGGACGCTGGATTCCCACGTGGCTCACCATGGTTCTAGTCCTGGACCTGGCAGCTTGCTTTCTCACTTTTCCTTTCTTTCTCTCTCTCTGTCTCTCTCTGGTCAAATTTTTAAAATAATAATAACAACTAAAATAAATAAAGAACTCTTTTTTAAAAAAATTTATATTCTGTAATCCAGCATTTCTAACCCTAATCTTTCCCCTATTAGCAATGGGGATATTCCTTGTAGGTGCAGTATTTAATTGAATGATGGTTTATTAGGTAGACCTTACAATTAGACAAATAGAAATTTATTTATTTATAGATTGAGTTGTCAGAAAAGTCATGGTGATGTATTTTTCTATGCAAAAATGTGTCATGGCTTTTCTGACCACCCAAGAGCATAATATACAGCATATATTCTTAGAAGAAATAAAGCAGGTTGTCAAACAGCATGGTAAATGTTCTGCTGTCTTGATAAGTTAAAGGTATGTATGGCTGTGTAAATAAAT
Source organism: Tupaia tana (assembly GCA_026018925.1). Taxonomy (NCBI): domain Eukaryota; kingdom Metazoa; phylum Chordata; class Mammalia; order Scandentia; family Tupaiidae; genus Tupaia; species Tupaia tana. Next base: position 36,442,218 of record JAKSZU010000016.1, read on the forward strand.
AGATACACAGTAGACGTGAAAACCTAGAAAGGTGTATTCACTGGCATCTTCATAGTGGGCACAGCTTCCACTAGGGCTACACTTGATGCTGGCTGGTAGCAGAAACGTAATGCCCTTCACTGCTCAGGTAACCTCAGCCCCACAGGAATCAAACCCTTTTCCATCACATCCTCCGTATCACTATTCACTTTTCTCTAGTGTCCAGCCTGGCAGCCTCGATACCACTTATCTCTAGACTGTGGTATTATGAGTGATTTGTATTACCCTCCTTTTTCTTATCTATATTTTCTAATGCTTCTATACTGAACAACTATTATTATCTAGGTTTTTTTTATTTATTTATTTAGTTTTTTAGAAAAACTTGGCCTCAAAATGCCTTATGTTATCTAGAAAACTTCAGCCCCCCGTCCCAGCTTCCAGATACACTCAGAGTTGCTAGGTTTGGGATGAAAGGGGACTGGCAAGACATCCCTAAGCAAATTCTTCCCTTGGTTGCTGATGTGGGATCTGTCTGATATTTGGTTCTTATCTGCTAACGTAATCTAAACAACACAGAATCAGACCCTGGACAGGGATCATCAAAGTGTGACTTGAAGCAAAGAGAAAAACAAGTCAGGAATTAGTAAGAAACTGACGTTCCGTAAGGACTAGGTACTATTGACTAATATTTTAAATAGATAACTCTGTCTTCCTCTTTCTTTTATGCAAAAATAATACTTTTTCATTTTTTTTTTCTTTTTGTCTGGCTTATGACTGAAGAGATACCAATACGTTATCTTATTATCGTTAGCCATACAGAATCTATGGAACCTATGAAAATTGCCTGGACCAAAAATGTACTTTTTCATTCTTTTTTTTTTCTTTTTGTCTGGCTTATGACTGAAGAGATACTAATACATTATCTTATTATCCTCAGTCATACAGAATCTATGGAACCTATGAAAATTGCCTGGACCAAAAATGTACTCCTCCTATTGGAAATGTAAACACATAGAGTGATAAGAGAAGATTCTATCCAGAGAATAGAGGTAGAATGATCGCATAACAACACACACTCCCAGGCTTCCAGATGATGATAACATTAGTCAATATAAGATAAAGTCAGGTGCTTGTCTTCCCAAAATATACAAAAGTTTACTGTCAAATAAATGAGAGCAAATTCCTAGGGTTCCTATCTACAGCTCTTTTTAATAACATCAGCTCTTTCCATCTTAGCTATTTATTGCTGTGAAACAAACCAACCCAAAAGGTAGTAGCTTAAAACAATGCATAGTATTATCTCACAGTTTCTGTGGTTCAGGAATTTCAGAGCAGCTCACCTGGGTGGCTTAACTCAGGATTTCTCGTGCAGTTGCATGTAAGATGTTGGATGAGCCACGGTTATATGAAGGCTTCCCTGGGATTGGTGAATTCACTGCTGAGATGGTTCATTCACATGGCTCTTGGCCGGAGACCTCAGTTCCTGAGCTTCTTAACTGTCTCCACAACATAGCAGTTAATTGCTTCTAGAACAAGTGAGCCAGAGCAAGTGACCACAAAAGAAACCACTGTGTCTTCTCAGACCAGGCCTCACAGTCACACATAGTCACTTTTGGCACATTCCTCTCAGAAATAAACCACTTAGTCCAGTCTACACTCAAGAGGAGGGGAATTACAGTTCACCCTTTTATGAGAGGATGATCAAGGAATCTGTGGACAGGTTCCAAACCAACACAGAATCTTACGAAAACATGAACATGTATCTCTTATTTCTGATTTACTATTATATCAACGTATATTTTTCTCCTACTTAACTCAAGAAAATACAGAATTTTTTTCTTAGAGATTTAAATAACTTATGTATATGAACATAAACTGTCTGAACCTCAGATATTTTTAGGAAGGTAAGTGGATTTTAATCTTTTCCAGAAAACACAAAAACCAAAAACATTGGATCACAGAGCCAAACCTTGATCACAACAGAGTATACTATTCTTGCCGTAGATTAGCTGTGACAGCCCGTGACCACCACCCTGACTGTTCGCACCCTACCAACGAACTGGCCAGCAAGAGTGGAAGCCAGCTCAGAGAGAGAAAATATGTCGACCCTGTGGAAAAATGGGTGGCTATGTTCAAAAGCATAATACAACTCATTTCATTACTCTCATTCTCCTTTTTTCTCTTTCATTGTTTCCAAGGGCTGAAGGACTGTAAACACAGATTGATGGGTTACAAAAAGACCCGGAGAATCCACTAATAACAGGTCCTTGAAAGAGAAGTCAAAACCAGGGACTTGAAATAGACTTTACATGTGCATAATTCGTGACTCTTCACCACTGTGGTTACCTATGAATGATAAAAGGTGGCAGCAGGAGATAAATGTCTTCATGGGCATTATTTTGACATCAGTGCTAATCTAAGAACAAGGATGAATAGCTACTGAGATGAAGAACCACACAGCATATGGGATTTGGAGCATTTATGAAATTGCTACCATTGTCATCTGTAGTAAAACAGTGAATAGATTGACTTTCTCTAGTGCTGAGAGTAATTGTGGGAGAGACAAACTAATTCAGGAGGCCATGACACATAAGCACCGCCCAACATCTCAGTAAGTGATGTATCAATGTCAGGTCCCTTTTGTCAATAAACAGCTTGAGGACTTAAACAAAATGGAAAGAAATGCTAGCTCTTACATCTGTAAGTGTTATATTTATGGACAAAGGTTTTTTTAAAAATATTAATTTTCACAAGTATATTTATCGTAATGTGCCATGTACATTGTGTTTGAGAAATTTGAATATATAAGGATGTCTTTAAAAAGTTCATGAAAAATATGTATTACAAAAAACTGCATGAATTTCAATTTCTTTTGTTTTTGTTTTTGTTTTTGTTTTGCACCAAAAGAATTTGTACTTTAATTGTACTCTTTTATGACTTTTGGAAGTCCCTTTGTATACTACAGGAGCTAACCTCGACCAAGTCAGAATTTGGGGGACAAACTGACTGCTTTTTCACCTTATAGCCCTGGCAGATGCCGTTTGGCCCTCTTGAAGTGACCTAGTCTTGGTGGAGAATCGGTGCAGGAAAGAGAAGGGTTACTAATAGAGATATGAGTAAAATGTGAATGGAATGGGCACAAGGTGATTGATCTGGACTAGTCTCTGTAACAGGCTCCTGGACACCCACACCACGGACACGTGACCACACAAGAGAATGATAGTGTTTCCAAGCAGAACCCTGTGACGGCCATGGTCAGGTGTTCTTTGGGATCTTTTAAGGTTATATCATTATTTTATCTGCAGTTCCCCCTTAGAAGAGGATCAAAATGTAATTTCATTTATATTAAGGATATTTATCAAAATACTATGGATTTTGTAAATATTTATGTGTTTATCTTTTTTAAAAAATCAGTTACTTCCCTCTCTCACACACTCTCTTTATCTACCTTTATATTTATCACTTTTTCTCCATGGAAATAAATGTATTAATTAAAAAAATTGAAAAGACCCAGTAGTGACGGCACATGCAGTAGGGGCACTGCTGTGTGTGACGGAAGACATAGAAGAAGGCTCTGAGTTTCTGTCCCAGATCGACTCCTACTTGCCATGCGCACCCATGTGTGTGCCTGTCTTAGCTGGCTGCAGGACTGAAGGATTATCGTGGGCTAAGACATTGCCAAATGAAGGAGCCTGCCTTTCTTTCTCTTAAGAAATAAAAAAGTGATATTTTTTAAAGCATCAGCTACCTGCACTTCAAAGATGCTCCAGAATTGCTCATGTTCATTCTCAGTCTCCTTGCCTTTCTGCAACTTCTACTTGCTCAAAAATGCTGAGCACATATTTGCTGATAAGTCAATGTTATTCATTTTTTCTTTCTACTTCAGCTAGGGAAGCCTTGGTGAATCTATCATTATCATAAACAAAGGAATCCTGGTTGCAAAAGTATATAATATTTTTATACTAAGAAGGTCTGGCACCAACAGGTGGCACAGTTCAAGTGTTGGATCCCACATGACCAACTCTGCAGTTCAAGTCCTGGAAGCCGTAGCTTGAAAAACAATTCTAAACCTGTGTGTGCATGCCCAAAATCCCAAGGGGAGAATGGAGGAGAAGGTTTGTGGGGTGGCTAATCTTCCTGGGGTGTGATTTTGCACTTTTTCTCCTTTTTGTCTTTCTCCAGCGAGAGCATGCCCCTATGGCAAAAATCTAAAAAAGAAGAAAAGGATAAAAGGTCCACACCAGTGGCCCTTGTGATTTCAATTTCAATGCTATTTTTTTTCCCCCCAGAGAGTGCCTGCTTTTGCAGAAAAGAGTAGAAGAGTGATTGGTAAAGTGAGAAAGCATCACCCAGGAGGAATGGTCATGCCATGATCCCTTCTCCATCTCTCCCTAATTCTGGGATTTGGGGCACACATACACACACAGGCATCTGTAGTGTTCCTTATGTTGCTGAGTCTGGGACTCAAACCACATAGTCAGCCAGGTGGGATCCAGTCATGAACTGACCTTCAATAATAATTACTTTTATATGAAAGAAAAGAACTCAGATTCCCAGGAATTTTTTTTTAGGTTCTTCTTTCTGTTTAATTTAAAGAATACAAGGGAAATTTCTTTGGCCTAAGGAAGTTTGTGGTCTGTAACGTGTACGCTTTGATGCAGGACTTAGCACCAGGTAGCCACCACTTGACGTGCTACCACATTTAGTCCACAGAAGACATGGCTTAGGGCAAGAAGTGCACTGCAACTTTAGGAGCTCTATTGTATCTGAGGCCCTGAGAGGGATGAAGCATCTGGAGGGCCTGGTCACCACCCCTGGAGGAAGTGTCAGATAGCAGTGAGAAAATGAGTCCAAGACTAGGTGGAGAACAGTCTGGAAAGCTGAGAAAGCTAGAGGGACACAGGGACATGGTGTAAGGTGCATCTGTTGGCCAAGAGCACAGAGCAGTGGGTGGGCACAGGAGGCTGGATAGAATTTAAGATTCTTAAGATGTCTATGGAAACTTTGGACCAAGCTATTTCCTTCATTGCCCCCTGGTGCTGCCAACGCTGAACTTGAGGGTTCTTGCCCGCAGACAGGCAGATACTGTTCTAAGTTAGAGGAGGGTGATGAGCTATGAAACTTGCTTCTGGCTACCCACAGTCCACATAGGTCTCCCCAGGTCGATGAGCTTCTGGCATTTGACAAAGTTGATGGCACTGAACTGGATACTGGGTACTGAAGAATAGAGCACTCTTTTGCACCTCAAAGTTCCTAACCAAGGAGTCCTGCAATGTGTGTGTGTTACATCCTCAGGGAACAGCCCAGCCCACAGTGTGTTCATGCCTTTAGAGCAGAGCAGTCTACCTAGTCCCCTGCAATCTAGTTAGCCATCTAGAAACAAACCCTGAATGCTCCTACTTCAGACAATTCTTAACATTTTAAAATCATATTAATAATACCCCTCTTACATGGCCTTACATTGCACAGTTTCATACACTAAGTTGACTCAGATCAGGGCTGCTTCTCTTGCTACTGGCCATTACTATTTTATTACTAAGAGTTTCAGTTTCTCATAAGGAGGGTGTTTGCTTGAGGTTTGCTTCTCTTGGCTGCCTTTCCACACTGGAATGTTCTTTTGAAACTGATGACTTTCAAGGTGATCATTAAATGCTAAAGACCCCTGTAAGCTCTTTCAAAATATCAAATTTGGAGCCTTTTCTGGATTCTCACCAGCTCCTGTACTGGCTGTCAAGAGTGTTAGTGACAGTTTGGATGATGAAGCCAACTGACAACCTGCCAGGAAATGCTGTAATTTAGATCCTCATTCCAATGCCCACTCCCAGCCCAATGAGGAAAGCTGTGTGCAGTATGCTAGAAATACTATTAAGAGACACTTAATAACCACCATTGACGAGTCTCTAGACAAATGAGATAATTTTCTATGCACTTCTTGACACGTGTGTTTACACTGAAAGAGCAAAACCATTTTACAAGAGTAAGAATTTAATTTTACTCTGTGAGGAAAGTAAGTTATATAACTAGTTCAAAAGAATGCAAAAACAGTTTACAAATATGAAATTGATTTAAGGAGTAAGTGGAGAGAATGATGCTATTAAGATTATAAAATTCAATTTAAAGTTTCACTAGTTTCTAGTATGAAAAGGAGACACATGCAAAAGTGAAGTGCTAGCCAACTGTTAAATATTAATTAGTGGAAGCAATGTTTCCTGATTTAGCTCTGAAAGTTAGTTAAAGCATTTCAAATAGATGTTTACTGGAAGCAAATTTTAAAACTACCTTGAGTTTCATTCAACAAGTCTTGGGAATTTGAACTCTTTCTTTCTGTTGTGCTTAAAGTTTCCTTTTTTTTTTCCCCCTCCCTGTTGAAATCATTATTTTCACCCATATATGGCACTAAAATTATGAACCATCTTAGAGTGGCTGTTGAAATTATTCACTCTTGGCCTAGAGCTAATTCTGGATTGTCGCTCCTAACAATATCTTCTGGGAAAGTCATAAGTGAAAATAGAATTGTAATGCACATGTATAAACTATGTAGCATTCTCTAAGGGAAATCACACACATGGCTTTTTTGGGGGAGGGAACATCTGTTTATCAAAAAAGCTGCCCATAGCTATTCAGAGACACATTTTTCATCAGTGTGTGTACTGGGAAACTTTGAACACACTTGCTGATTTCAAAGCTAGGCGATACCTTTTCGATGACATCAGCTTCCCCTCCCTTGTACTGGGAACTCACTGTTCCCTGAACTGAAAGTTAGGAGTTGGTGCCAAAGGTTGTCTCACCTGAGTGCATTTCCCGTAAGCCCAGTGAACCAAGGCATGGGCAGCTGACAGATTTTGATAGTGATATAAACCTTTTCAGTTTTACATGCAACAGCTTCAAGCCTAATTCCTCAATTATCTCGAGACTGAGTTCAGTGCCACATTGTTGTTCTCACTGGGTTGTTCTGCTGCCTGGTGGTGAGAACAACACGCTTTTCCCTTCAGAATAACATTGAATGATCAATGCTTGTGAGCAGGAAGTGAGCCTGCCAAGTTCCCTGGGTAGAGTTGAGAGTATTCCTGCAACCCTCAGCTTCCTGTGCCAGCCCTCTTTGTTGTATAACCCTATGCTAGCATTCCTAGGCACACAGACATCTCAGGTTCTGGAGCCACAAGGGCCTCTCTGCAGTGACAAGGCAAAGGACTGCCATGCCACCCTCACACTACTGCCACAGTTTGATATAGGAGAAATGCAAATAAAATGGTGGTGCTGTTTTTTTCTCTCCTGTAACAGGATAATAGATGCCTGCTCTTCTGTAGTGGTGAATTTCAGAAATGCTGAGTGATAGGTCATTAAAGTAACCTGTAAACACTTACAAGATGTTAATCTCCCACATTGCATTGTGGTTATACTGCATTGACAGACTTCTCTAGTAAGTAAGAGGAGTGACCTTCCTGGAATTCAGAGGATCATCCCACTAGGAAAACAGATGAGCAGATGGAGAATTACATTCAGACAACACAGAGACACATACACAGACGCATATACAGATACACACAAAGATAGAAACAGACACACACACATACATACACAAATCCACACGGACACACACAGACATATACATATGCACACACATATATACGCAGGTGCAGATACACATACCTACATACACAAACACACAAAAGACACACAGACAGGGACCAGCAGTTAGCGTAATGGCTATGTCGCTGGACTCCCACGTAGTCTACCACAGTTCGCGTCCCGGACCCGGTGGCTTAAATTCACGCCGGCCACGTGTGCGTGCGTGCCCGAGATCCCGAGAGGAAAATGGAGGAGAAGGGATTGCGGCATGGCCATCCCCCCTGGGGGGTGATTTCTCGCTTTCTGTCTCTCTGTCTCTCTCTGTCTGTCTGGCGAGCGAACGCGCCCTATAGCAAAAACCTCTCCAAAAAAAAAAAGACACACAGACAGACACAACACAGACACAGCTATGTGGGTATGTATGTGTGGTATATGTTCACACACTATAACATGATCTTCACAATTCCTCTCTTCCACCAAAATTCACTTGACTAGAAAAATCTGATTTCTGTTAATGTTACAAATAAAAGCAAAACAACCCCCCAAAAAATCCCTAAGATTCTTTTTTGTTTAAAAATATATTTTTAGATAGACTCTGAATGGAAGTTTTCTTTTTCATGTTCACTCCTCTTTTAATTTTTCCATTGGTGAGATCCTCGCTGTGTAAATTTGGACAAAGACCATGGGCAGCCACTAGCCGTGACACACCGTGTGGAGCCTGGCCTTTCAGAACAAATCGATGCCAAAATAGACAGCAAAGGAAAACTGGACCCAGACCGAACAATACTGGCCCTAAAATAGCAACAGGGTCTGTGACCGCCAACAGCAGGCATGGCTGCTAATCTTTGGCCAGGATCTTTTATTTTCGTTTGTCACTATCAAGTGACATGGGAATTTGAGGCTTCTGTCCTGCACAGAAGTGCAGAACCCCAAATCTGAGATACTAACAGTAGTACCTGGTGTAGGACTGTCTTTCCAGAGAGTCTCCCAAGCTCACTCCTTCCATAGTCTTCAGGAGTTTAGAAGAGATACTTGGTGAGCATTGGCTCTCTGTCGGCAACACCCCCAGACCCTTCCCACCCTCACACAGCCCTATGAGGTGGGTTTTAGTGTTCCCATATTACAAATAGGAAACTGAGGCTCGGGGTGTAAACCTGCCTGAGATCACACAGCTGGAAAATACTTTCTACAGCACCATGAATCTAAGAATGTGCTAGGCACTGAGGAATCAGTTCTCTTAGACATTTAACTGGAAAGGATCATGCAGCCTAAAATATAGATGCGATGTGATTCACAATCATATAGTACAGACACAGGGAGAAGCAGATATGTGGAGGAGAAAAAGTCCATTGAAGCTGGGGTGGCTGGGAAAAAAGCAGCTCAAAGACCTGAGATCAGCAAAGGGCAATGAAGAGGATAATCCATGTGAGAAATAAACAGAAAGGTCGCCAGCCTGGTGGCATGGAAGTAATGCAATTTTGGGGTGCAACTGAAGCCTCCCAGGAAGGTCCCAGGTTCTTGTCCCCAAATCTCCCAGTACACACACTGGGGCTGTGTCTGTGATCATGGTTGGTTGAGGCTGGTGGTAGGTCATACAAATGAAGACCCAGCTGGAGGTGTCTGTCTCTGTCTCTTCTGGAGGAAATAAGTATAAAATAAACTTCAAAGAGAAAGAAAAGGAAAAGAAGGGAAAAAAACAAGAGGAGAAAAGAAAAAAAAATAAACGAAATGAAATAAAACAGAGGGGAGACGTGGATTTGTAGTTCTTAACCACAATCTGGGCTAGGAAGTGGAAGGATGTGGCTGCAGTGAAGAGGTGATACCGAGGGACCAGCAGATGGCATAGTCGTTATGTCGCTAGACTTCCACTTAGTTGACCACGGTTTGAGTCCCGGACCTAGCAGCTTAAAGCTCAGACTGGGCACATGTGCGTGCATCCCCAGAATCCCAAGAGGAGAAGGGAGGGGAGGGGATGAGCGTGACCATGCCCCCTGGGAGGTGATTTCTCTCTTTCTGTCTCTCTGTCACTCAGCAAGCACAGGCACCCTAGAAGAAAACTCTAAAAAAAAAAAAAAAAAAGATGATGCATGAAGCCAAATGAAGTAGGATTAGAGAGGGGCTGGAAGATCAGAAGCCTGTGGCGTAGATTCTAAACTAAGGGGTTCAGCCTGGAGGCATTTTGATATCTTAAAATGGGAAGCAAAATAGCATCTATCCATCCATGGCAGAAGGGTTCTTCTTCAAAAGCACAGAACAAACTGGTGAGAAGAGGGCAGGCATGGAGGGGAAGGTTGGTAGAAGACTATTGCATGATTGCGTTGTTGGTCTGACCTGAGCAGAAACAGGAAATCATCAACCCCAGTTGATGGCTAGTCCACTAACTCTGGATAAACCAAAGCAGTGCAGGAGCAGACTTTCTATTTCACATGTTCCTCACAGACTCAGAGTTCCAAATTGCTTCTAAATGCTAGGGGTAGGTCAAATCATTCCTGAACTGATTGAAACCCTGATGAGCCCAGATCCCTGTCAGCATCCTCAGATTGTACCTGACCCCTGCCCATGGCTGTGACCAGGCTGAGGGCTTACCACTAGAGGATGGTAGTTTTTTTTATATATATTTATAACAGCTGCAATCTCTTCCCCTAGGATCATTAGGCTTAAACAGAAAATGGGGCATTGACAAAGGTTTCAGCAGTTCTACAGCGGCAAAATCTTAAACAGCGTTTATGTAACCGAGTCCAACATGGAAGCACAGTAATCGTAAAGGAATGTTGGAACTAGCCACAAGTCTTCACACAGGACCACGCAGCGTCAGGCGACGGTTACAGTTGTAACTGATTCAGCCGTAGTCACACACTGTTCATACAGAAGGCAACCTGGGCTCTAATGACAGGAAAACAGGGCCATGCCCATTTTATTCATTCTTCATAACTGACAGCAAACATTTACTTAGCAATTGTACCATGCCTATCACCAGATTACACACTTACGTAGAACTCAGAATTGCACTGAATGCAAATAGGATGTTAATTATTACAACGGAATGATGCCTTGATAGTTTGACTCTAGAAACCTTTTTAAGATACACTTGAAGGAGAAACCTGGTCATAATAACTCTGTCTAAGGGTTTTGAATGAGAAGTTATTCAGGTCCATATGATTTCCTATAGACAAAAAGATTTAAAATTGGGGCAAGATGGTGACTCAGTTTCTGCCTAAGGTTTCTTTTCAGTCACAGGAAGTCCCTCTACCCCCTGACAGGATGTTGTTTCATTCTGACTCCAGGGGGAATGTGACACCTGATGACTCACTCACTCAGTGACTTTCCTCCAGGTAAGACTGGGAAGATCCCTGAAATGCCTCTCAGTCTACTGAGAATCTGACCCAAAGCACCTTAACCTTGGGGACAGCCTTAGATGATATTTCAGAAGTGGTCAGACAAGAGGCGTAACTGTTTTGCTCCACAAAACACCCTGGATGTCTGTCTTCCTGCTGATGTGACCAGGGACAGGGTCTGGAATGTGCCCCTGCTGAATTGCAGCGATGTGCAGACAAGGTAGCACAGAGGCAGGAGATAGCCATCTTGTCCGGCAGGCAGCATGGCCATGAGTCATGCAGATGAATCATTTAAAATTAGACCTTTGGATCTCTGGGGAATGAGTTCTAAATTCAGGGAACATCAGGCACTGACCAGGCAAAGAATGCCAACTCAATTTCATGATTCTAGGAAAAGAGTCATGGAATTTTTTTCATTGGAAGAAAAAAACCACAGAGATCATGCTACCCAATACCATCGTTTTGTAAATGTGGAAATGGAAGTCCCGGATTAAATGGCTCCTTAGCCAAGTCAAACAAAAATGCAGGTCTTTTGGTTCTTGGCTCTGAGGCTTTCTCTCTCCTATAACAGGAGCCCACCGCTCCCATCTTGGGAAAACCCCTGCACAATGGTGTTAGAATGTTGGGGACATGAGTAAATTATGAATTCCCTGGACAAAATTATAGTACTATTTTATGCAGCCAGACAAGCATTCTCCCTGCCCTTAGGGGAGCTTCAGTTATAGTATAAATAATACACACGGCAACAGCATAGCCAAAACTGCTCACTGAAAGTTTCTTTTTTGGTATTAAAATGACGGGTGTATTTTCTGGCAACATGTACAAATAAAGCCACGTACCGAGCGACAAACAGTGCTGGTTAGAGTTTAGCTGCTGACATTCTTGTTATTGAAACAGGAAGTGACTCAGCCTCAGCAACTACAGATCATATATTTTATTCCGTTGTGTTGGCTCATTTGAAAAAAAATAACCCATCGCAAGGCAACAATGCTTGTTTTCTAAATAATACATTTTCATTTGAGAAAAATGTAAAGTGGAGATGAATGCTTTGAGATTTTAATTAATGTTTTCTAGGAAACAAGAGAGAATTCCCCAGTTAATATACCATCAGTACAATACTGCAAAATAGATTTTCAAAAGTGTTATCATAGAATCAAGTGAGTATTTTCTTAATGAAAGAAAATATATATTTAATATCCTTTAAGGGCATGGATTCTAGTATTTGAATCTAGTTGTAAAAACCTTTACCACACTGAATATTGGTATTGGTGCTATTAACTGAAAGCTTACATTTGATTTAGGTGAATTTTTTTAACACATTAAAATTTACTGAGTTACTTAAGATTTCATTAACTTCACAATGTTCATTTTGACCAAAACTGGGCTAAACTTTGTCTTTGTCTGCTAAACTTTTGTACCTACACAGTGTAAATTGATAATCTAAAGAACTGCATTTTAGGACAAATGCTTAAAACACTTCAACAGATTTTCAAAGATGCATCTAAAGATGTTTACCTATTGAATACTGAGAATATGTTTATAGTTAATGGGGTATTCTAGAACAATACCTTCACTACACAAATGTGCTAAAGTGAAAAAAAGTTATTTCAATTCCATATTTAGAAGATCACTGATTCATCCACCCAGAGTTTAAATGATTCAAACAGAAAGGCTTTACTGGCTCTTTGTAGCGAGATGTGTGACACCTCTTGTCAATCATTGGCCTTCCCAGTGAGATAAATCTGCACTTGAAGCACCCTTTATTTTATAAGGGCATCTTCCACTGTTGAACGCTATTGTGAGACCTTGAAAGACCATGTAGCCACAGGAGGGGAGGGGGGGTGTCTCTGCGAACTCTGGCAAAAGAGGTTCCCTTGGGCTGGATCAAAATAAGACCCCAACCCACAGCACATCCTCTGCCCTCGTTCTTCCCTGCAAACACACCAACTCCCCTTCTGTGGGACTGGACAGCATTGGCTAAATTATCTATAGTTGCTCAAATGTAAAAGGACATAGGCTCTTTTTCATTTTTTTTTCTGTTTTTCTCTCCTTAAATCTCAGAATGAATAGTTCTATCTGTAATTGTTGGTTTTATATTTTTAAATAGTGAACCAAGAAACATAATGTCTTATTATCTCTGAAATGATTCGAGTGTCCGCTCATGCAACTCTGCCGATAACAGCACAATACAGTCATTTTACTTTGTCTGGGGGGGAGGGGCAATGCTTAAAGAAAGTCCCCCTCCCCCCCTTTTTACATCTACTAACTGTATCGCCAGTTATCTGCAGTCTCCACATTCTGCATAGATCTAATTTAGGTATTAAAAAAAATAACCTAGACATTATCCTGGATTGGCAGTTTCAAAAACATATGTGGTTTCAAGTCTTCATTGCAAATCTGAAGCAAATTATTTCTGTAAATGTGTGAAAAATCAACTTTCCTAAAAAATGGCTTGTGATGCATACGAGCTAAAAATCTATTCAGAAAAACCACAGTGCTTGACATTTCTTCTCCACTATTTTCCTTGAGACATGAAGAGTCCTTTATAATTTTAGTTCTCTGAAATGACAAGTCTTGTCAATTTGCTTTTTAGACTAACATGTTTTCTTGTGCTCTGTCATGTAAGATTTTACCTTCAAGCCCTGGAAAACACTGATCTGCTCTGCCATCTGGTAAGGACTTCTTGACTCATGAGAGTGACTTGTGATTTCTCACCACAGAAGTGGAAGTCATTGTGGTTGTGTGCTCATTTCGTAGGACAGTCACATCTTAACATTTTCACGCTACCCTGACAACATGTTATTTGAAAGTACCATTTTGGGGGGTAAGGGGAGTCAGGCAGTTCCAGGATTTAACTCCTAACTAAATGCAGCATTTGAACAAGATAACCTTTAAATTGTGTTTCAGTAGCACATCACCAAGAGAGTTTTCTTTCAACTGAAAGAAAGTTGTGTGGTACCTGAAGACAGGTAATTGTAGCCAAAAATTTGCTATTTACCAGTACCGAAAATTAATCATCAAAATCCCCCTAAGACCTGGCACTTAAATATATATATATTAGTATATAATAATTGTCCATAATTATGGGGATGCAATACAATTTTACAGTGCAAGAATACAATGTGTAATGATTCATTCAAGGTAATTAGCATACCCACCATCTCAAACGTGTCATTATGGGTGTAGAAAACATTCAAAATCTTCCCTTTTAGTTACTCGGTAATACACAGCAAGTGGTTACCATTTGTATTTCTCCACTGTATCTTGGAACACTAGACATTGTTCCTTCCATCTGCAATTTTATTTTGTTTCCATTAATCAACATCCTTCTATCCCCCCATCCTTCCCAGCAGTCATTTTTCATCTCTCTATCTCTATGAGGCCATTTTTTTTTTCAGTTTCCATATATGACAAAGAACATAAGGTATTTTTCTTTCTGTGCCTGACTTATTTCACGTAACATAATGTTCTCCAAGGTCTCTCACATAATACCAAATCACAGAACTTTGCCCTTTTTAATAGCTGAGTAATATTCCATTGTGTGTGCATGCACACACAATGTGTATCACATTTTCTTTTTCCATTCATCAAAGCAATGGAAACAGGTTGCTTCCACGTCTTGACTATTGTGAATAGGGTTACAATAAACATTAGATGCAGGTATCTTTGCAATGTACTGATTTACTTTTCTTTGGATATATGCCTCGCAGTTGGCTGGCATGTTTTTATGAATTGGTTAACCACAACAATACAATATCTTATTGGTTGAGTACTTCCAAATATACTCATTCATGCCATAATCTGCCTTAAGCCAACTATAAACTCAAACATCCCCTGAACTGGATGTGCCCGGTAGCTAGAAGGCTGTGTGTGTTTTTCTGTGTGAACATATGTCTCTACTCCCAATAAAGACATTTTCCTTAGGGTAAAAAATGTCAAACAACCTGACACATCACTGAAGGCCCTCTGTATCTGAGACCAGGTGGGAAGATCAAGTATTGTAAGAGAAGGTGCCAAGAGAAATTGGAGCCAGCACAATCCTGTGAGGGTCCCTGCTACGCAGCATTAAGGAGGTACCACTGTGCAGAGGGACACATTGGTACATTCCTATGATTTGAGGCTGTTTCAAGACAACATGTGAGCTGGTGGATCTATAACTAAGTAGAGATCAAAAAGCAGAAAGCAAAACAAAACAAAACCCATCCTGCACATATTTACCCAGCCTCCTCCCTTCCATTGCTGTGGCTGTAATTTAGCATCAAAGAGAAAAGACAAACCTCTGCTGTCTGCTGGTTAACATCACCACCTAGTTTCATGTCTATGTAATCTTCAAGTATTTGTATGTTGTAGAGCTTCTCTTAGGAGCTGAGCATACATTATCTTACTCAATCCTCAAGCAGCTCTGTCAGGGAAGCATGGCTTGAGCAGACATTCAAAGAGTTAGGGCATGTGTCTGCAGGTAGGCAACTAGTTAAAGAAAATGTCACAGACTAGCCTTAGACCCAGACTTGTCCTCAAAAGTGGATCCACCAAATAGTATTAAAAGATGGCATCAGTTTAGTGCCCTGGGTCTAAAGTCCATGTACAGAAAGATAAGTTATTAAGGAAATCAACCTCAGCCACACCCTCCCATCTGCCCAAGGCTAGTTTCAGAGTTTTTCAAAGCTATGTAAGGAAGAGCAGAAATAACCAAGCCCTTTGCTGTTAAGATCTGCTTCTGGGGCATGATGCTGACACTGCTCATCTCAGGTAACCTTGCTTTTGAGCCCTTTGAACATATCAAGGAAACCTGAAGTATGAGGGAGACAAGCAAGTCCCTATCAGGTTAAATGTGGGAACCCTAAATCCAGTGTCTTGTGTTTTTTAGTGAAAGAAAGGAGGCAAACATGTGATGCAGAGAGAAGAGGAGGAGTTAATGTGGCTACAGAAGAGAGATTGGAGTGATGTAGCTACAGGAAGCCACTGACTTAAAGAAGTTATCGAGATCCTGGACTTGTGAGACATAAGATTGAGAATTGCAAGGGTTTCCTTGCTTGTGTCCTGTGACGAACGAAGAGTAAGGTCACTTAGTGACACAGAAAAGACGAAAGCACACATTGCAACAAAACGTGCACAGGGCCAGATCCTCTTTGGTGCAATCCCTGGGTGGTCCACACTGTCATTCCCAATCTGGAGGTGACATAAGGCCCCAAGGTTTAACCTGATTGTGAATGCTCATCTTCCACTGGGACTGTCAGTTCCTCGGAAGTGGTAATGGAGTCCTCAGCCAACCTTCTCCCCTCCACAGATGTCAACAACACTCATCTTAAGAGACGTTTCCAGAGGAAGCAAAGATACCTGGCACTTGAAGAAAGCAGCCTTTAGAAATTCAGATTCAAAACAAGAGTTTATAAGAAGGCAAAAAGAAAAAGGGAAGATTGCCAAAGAGTAATGATTGACACATTTAGTATAAACCCCAAGTCTGTCACTGAGTATTGTGAAAATAAAAAGGGACCATGAAAAAATTTACAGTAAAATAATATTACCGATTGCAACTAAGATTAAAGTATAAATTGAGTAAGTTATGATTATGTTTGCTGGTGAATACCATTAATCTTATTTTGATCTACTCTGTTACCACCTCCTCGAAGGAACTGTCAGTTCACAAGGGAAGATGAGTAGTCACATACAGCTGGAACAGGGGACACACCTCTAGACAGGCAAGTCTACGAGTTGGCACATTTACTGTCCAGGCACCATTGTGCAGGAAATTGAGCTACATTTTTGACTAGAGTCACAAACTCTGTCCAGCTCTGCAAACCTTGTCATGGTAATGGGATGTAGAGATGGAAACGAATACTTTCTCCGAGAGTCACAGACCTTGGAGAGGAGGAAAAGAGCACACAGCGATCCACAGGGACTGCAGGATCTACAGTGTTCTCGGGGATTGGTACAGGATCCACAATTAAGACACAGGGTAATTAGTGTAGAAGGTGACAAAGCATAGGGAGGGCCAGCACAGGGCACTGGGGGGAGGTTTAAAGGACACACAGGGAGCCAGGTACAGAGGGCTGAATCAGGACAAGTTTGGTGGAAGCAGTGGCAGTTCCTCAAGTTGGTCAAGCAGCAGTGGAGAAGGAGGCCTCCACACCCTGGCCGGCCAGGCCCATGGGCTCGGTAGAGCATGAAGGTCAGTTCAGCTCATCACAGCTCCCTGAAATCTGTCCAAACTAGAGAGAAGGCTAAGGGTGATTGCAGAAACAAGGCTGCAATCTTTTCTTCATGTTCCCATGTCACTATTGTGTAGTGCAGAGGCCATGACAACAGGCTCTGGGATGAGCGCTGGGGTATGAGTCCCAGGATGTCACCCTGCTCAATGCTGCAGAGCTGAGCTATGAGCTCCCAAGTGCCCTTCTCTCCCTGAGGCCATCTGGTCTTGCCACTCACAGCCAAGTGAGCTCAGGCAGGTCACTTTATCTCTCCTTAGTTTCCAGGTCTCTAAAATGGAGGCAATGAAAGCACTTCCCTTAGAGAGAAGTAGTACTGAATACCTATTAAATGTCATCTTTTGGGCTGGGCTATGGTCTAGCGGTTAAGGGAGTCAGAACCATGGCTAAACATAGTTCAAGTCCTGGCCTGGGTGGCTTGAAAAACATGCTGAGCACAGTTGCATGCATGCCCAAATCCCAACAGGATAGAGACATAGAGGAGAAGGGATATGGAATAACCTAGTGGTTAAGGGAACCAGATCCATGACCAGCCACAGTTTAAATCCTGGCCCTAGTGGCTTTAATAAAATGCTGGGTACAGTTGCATACATTGCCACAATCCCAACAGGATGAGAAAATAGAAGAAAAGGGATTATGATGTGTCCACAACTCTCTCTCTCTCTCTCTCTGGCGAGTGCATGTACACTCTGGCAAAATAAATAAAAAGTCACCTTGTTGTTTTTTAAATAACTGGACAATGTAAGCACATTATATTTCCTTCTGTGCCTCATATTTCTATTACAGTTTTTTAAATAATAATATTATATTATTACTATTATTACTATTTTAAATTGCTATAGGGCATATATGCTCAGACAGAGAGAGAAAGAGAGAGGGAGGGAAAGTGAAAGTGAAAGTGAAAGTCACTAGATCCCCTTGAGCCATGGTTAGCCATGTGGGAGTCCAGTGTTTTAACTACCACACCACTGCTGACTCCCATAGTTTCCTCATTATTTAAAATGGAGGGGGTGGGACTGGCAGTTGGCATAATGGCTATGTTGTTAGATTCCCATGTAGCCGACAGCGGTTCAAGTCCCAGAGCCAGTGGTTTAAACTCATGCTGGGCACGTGTGCATGCGTGCCCAAGATCACGAGAGGATCTTGGAGGAGAAGGAATTGCAGCGTGACCATCCCCCCAGGAGGTGATTTCTTGCTTTCTGTCTCTCTGTGTCTTTCTGGTGAGTGCACGTGCCTTATAGCAAAAGCCTCTCCAAAAATTAAATTAGTTAATTAATTAAATGGAGGTGGTAGAGTTGTCATGAGGATTAGAGTGGATAACTCAGATCAAGCACTTAGCACAGTAACTAGTAAATGACATGATATTCAACTCTGATTCTATTCAGCCTATCCTATCATAGCTACTTAATTTTTATTATTATTATCATACACATCTTTATTATTTCTTGCCTATAGGACCTTACAATTTGCAAACCTGTTATGCTACTAAGTACTATTTAATACAAATTAATGTCTAAATATAGATATATCTTACTGAGTACAGTAGGAAAAAAAATGACCTGTGAAAAGACATTCACGTCAAATTGCTAGAACCTATAAATGAAACCTTATTTGGAAAGCGGGTCTTCATGATGCAATTAAATGAAGGATGTTAAGATGAGCTCATCCTGCATCATCAAGGTGAGTCCTAAACCTGATGACATGTGTTCTTGTGAGAGACGGGAGAGGAAGGTTCGATACAGACAGAAGAGAAGGCCATGAAACCACAGAGGAGCGGATGGAGTGAAGCAGCCACTAGTCACGGAATTCATGTCCCACAAGAAACTGGAAGGAGCAAGGGACAAATCCTTCCCTGGTGCCTCCAGAGGCAAACCCTGCAGACCCCTTGGTTCAGTTTCAGGCCTCCAGACTCTGGGACAGTAAATTTCAGTTACTTTAAGCCACTAAGTTTGTGATGTTTGTTACGTAGCCCACAGGAAACTAGCACACTATACATGCAGGCATTAATTTTATATTCTGACTCACTAAGTACTTCATGTGTCAACCGTATTACTGTAATTAATTCTAAAGACAAAGATTTTTTTAAAGTGAACTCCAAAAGAGCCTGACTTTAAATCAGCATTAGTATGATTTTTCAACAAATTTCAGATTGAATAACAGGGCCCTATAGGCTGATAAAAGCCAAGGATGAGAATTAAAGAAATCTCAGACCCAATTCTTGTCTCAACTCTCTCTCACATACAGGTCTGATCTGTAGAGTAAGTGATCAACAGAGCCTGCCTCATTGGGGTTAGAAAAAATAACTTCATTAATTCCAGAAAAGTGCCTGACAAGTGTTCAGGATAGAAGCTGAAGCAGTGCGCATGATTATTGAACTATCTTATTGGACAGGACACAGAAGCTTAAAATTTGCTCAAGCTTATATGACTGTTAGATTTCAGAATCTGGATCCAAATTGATTAACCAAAGTGCACTGCATCATGGCCTCCTTTGTTTCTTGTTTTAGCGTATTTTATTTTAAAATTTTATTAAGAAAATTTCAAATATAGCAGTTTAAAAGATTTACAAACACCCAGATATCCACCACTCGGATTCTACAATTACTATTTTGCTACATTGGGATTAGAGCAGGTCCATATCTGTCCAGTTCTCTGTCCAATCATCAATCCATTTCTTCCTCCCTCCCCTCCTCCTCCTACTCTACCTTCTCCTTTTCCTTTTTCTCTCACTTTCTCAATGTCTCTGAGATATAAGGCATACTGCATACCGTAGTATACTTCCCCTGTAAACAGCGATTTGCACATCAGTAACCAGAGTTCAGTATTTAAGTATTTATTATAGTTCTCTGTTTTGGGGGTAGAGACAGAGAACATTTGCAGAGAGGTGAATGCACAAGTCTTAAGGCAGTCGGTCAGTTTGGACAAGTACAATCATCCATGTAACATAAGCCTCTATGCAGATGTGGAACGGGCACAGTGCTTGGAGAGTTCCTAAGCACCTCCCAAGTCAGTCTCCACTCTGCCTATCAGAACAACTAGCTCATGTGTCCCCCAGACCCCAGTAGGATATTTGTTGTTCCTCTTCTAAATCTTCAATTAATTTCATTTTCACAGTGGGTATTCTTATGTTCAAGGCTTCTTCACTTGGCATTATCCAGAACACAGTCATGTTGCTATGTGTTCTTTCTGCAGATGAGCATAATCACATCACATAACACCACACCTAGTGATGGGCTCTTGAATGGGCACCAGTTTTTAACTTTTATGGTTAGACTGCTGTGAGAAATCTTGTGTAAACCTCTTTGTCGGCATATGTTTTTTTTTTAGTTTTTGGTTAAAGATGGAAGAGCCTGAAAGATGGAAGAGCTAAGTCAGGGATTGAGTGTATGTCCAGTTTTATTAAAAAAAAAAAATCTTTTTCTAAAGAGATGGTGGCATTTTACACTCTCACCAATAGTGTAGAAAGTTTCTGATTGCTTACAACAGAGCTTCATCATCTCCCAGTGTTGGTGATCTTAATTTTAGCCATTCCAGTGCATTTTTATTTCTCATTTCTCTGATGATGGATAACGGTGAACATTTTATCATGTGCTTAGCAGCCATTTATATGCCTTCTTTGTAAAATATATATTCAAATATTTTGCTTTCTTAAAAAATATTTTATCATTGACTTGTATATGTCATTTATGGATCTTGAATATCTGTTTGATACTAGATGTATGATTTGAAAATAATTTTATATTTTCTCTTAACCTGTGACTTATCCATTTATTTTCTTTTTTTTTTTTTTTTTTTGGAGAGGTTTTTGCTATAGGGCGCATGTGCTCGCCAGACAGAGAGAGACATAGAGACAGAAAGCGAGAAATCACCCCCCAGGGGGGATGGTCACGCCGCAATCCCTTCTCCTCTATTCTCCTCTCCAGATCTTGGGCATGCACACACACGCCTGGCGTGAGTTCTAAGCCACCGGGTCCGGGACGCAAACCGCGGTTGACCACGTGGGAGTCCAGTGACATAGCCATTATGCTAACTGCTGGTTCCCTCCATTTATTTTCTTAGTGTTGCCTTTTGATGAAGTTTAAGTTTTTCATGAAGTCTAATCAATCAATTAGAATTTTTTTTCTTATGATACATCTGCTTTCTCAGACAAGAAACCTTTGCATATGCTCCAAGTGCTGATGAATAGTTCCCTGTGTTTCCTTCTAAAAGCTTTACAGCTCAGTATTTTCATTTACTCTATAATATGTCTTGAATTAACTTTGTATAAGGTTTGAGGTAGCAGTGAATTAGTTAACTTCTTTTTCTCTTTCACTCTTTCACCCTTTCTTTCTTTCTCTTTTCTTTCTTTCTCTCTTTCTTCTCTTTCTCTTTCTCTTTCTCTTTCTCTTTCTCTTTCTCTCTCTCTCTCTCTCTCTCTCTCTCTCTCCCCCTTTCTTTCTTCCTTTCTTTCTTTCTTTCTTTCTTTCTTTCTTTCTTTCTTTCTTTCTTTCTTTCTTTCTTTCTTTCTTTCTTTCTTTCTTCTTTTCCTATAGGCATGCTCAAGTGTTCCAGCATCATTTGTAGATGACTTTACTTTTCCTATTGGTTTTCTCTGGAGCTCCATCTCTGATATCTGAAGAAAGTCATAAGAAAATGATGCTCTCACTTTGATAATAATATAAAATTAATGATCTACAAAATCATATTTCTTTAGCTTATTTAAGAGTGGAGGTCAGTAGGGTTTCATGTAAACTTAATTTCCAAGAGTGCCAAGACACTCTGAGAAAAAAAGGTGCACCTTTAATTTTCTACTATTCCATTCAACGTGGTATCACATTCAATAAAAGATTAAGAGACATTGGACCAGTCTGTGGCATGGTGGCTGGATCCCACATGGCCTACTGTACAGTTTGGGTTACAGATCCCATAGCTTGAAAGACATGCTGAGTGCACGTGCTTGTATGCTCAAAATCCCAAGAAGAGAATGGAAGAGACAGGATTGCACTGTTGCCATCCTCTTGAGGAGTGCTTTTTTATTTTTTCTCTTCTCCCTCTCTCTGTCTCTCTTCAGTGATTCCATACACCTTACAATAATTTTTTTTAAAAAAAAATGAGACACACAAAAGCAAAGCAAGCCATTGTTAAGAGAAAATCAATAGAACTGGATCCAAAGGTGATTTGAGATGTTGGAACTATCAAAAAAGACTTTAAAATAACTATGATTAATAGATAAAAGCATATCTAGAGCAAAATTATGAATAACAGAATATAGGGAATTTTAACAGAAAGATAGAAACCATAAGAAAGGACAAAATGGAAAAGGAAAAAATACGTGACACTATCAGGTCAAAAAAAAAAAAAAAAAAAAAAAAACCCTTCAATGGGCCCATCAGTAGAAAAGAAACAGCTGAAGGAAGTATCAGTGAATTTGAAGATCTATCAGCAGAAATTATTAAAGTGAAACAAATATAGAGAAAAAAAGAAAAACAAAACCTCTGTACTCTGTGAGACAATATCAAAGTATATAACACGTGTATAATTGGGGTTCTGGAAGGAAAAGAGAAAAAACAAGACACATAAAATATTTAAAGAGATGGTGGTCAACAATTTCCCCAAATTGACTTAAAGACAATACACTGCAGATCTAAGTGCTCAGAAAACCACACTAAGACTGTTTTAGTGCCTTTTTAAAAATCATAAAACAGTATGAATGTAATTTTGAGCTCTCTCTCTTGTTCCATTGGTTTATTTGTATTGAGTTGTCAAAAAAGCCATGATGATTTTTCAATGTTTTTCTATGCAAAACTGAGTCAAGACTTTTCTAAGAACCCAATATGTATTTACACCAATGTCACATAGTCATGACTAGTCTTGAAACACATAAAGTTTCCAATTTTTAAGACCATGTGGCTGTTTTCTATACTTTTTAGAATCAGCTCTTTACATACATTCAGATATCTTTTAGTATCTACACAATTTCCACTTAAAAAGCATGCAGGTGTTTTGATTGGAATCTATATATCAATTTGCAAAGAATATTTTTGTCTAAGATGTGGTATATGTTGCACCCATGGATGTTCCACTGAGAGCACCTTTATATCCTATTGTGAAGAAAGCAACATAATTCTATCACCTTACTATTAAATTTTAAAAAGAGGACTGCTGTTTTACAAGCTGTTGTGATGTACGGTGACTGAATGTGTGTGTGTGTGTGTGTGTGTGTGTGTGTGTGTGTATTCAACAGCCTGAGATAGGGACTTTTAGTATCATAAGGAAATTCCACTAGGAGATAGAGATAACTCTGAGACCTGTGGTACCATATGTTCTGTGCATCTCATTGTTACTTTTTAAAATTATCAGGTTGCTGAATACATATCGAACCATCCTATTAAGATAGCATCTGAAAATGGTCTTCCTTCCCAAAATCTCTCTCCTCTCTCATCAGTCTTCCTTCCACATACTGTCATTGAAGTATTTTTATTTTTAAAGATTTGGCTATCATTAGTAAAAAGATACGTCATAGCTTACTCTTTTTACCTATTGATAAATACTAAGACAAACAGCTATTCAATAAATATCTTAACATATATATATATATATATATATATATATATTAATTAATGAGTGATCAAGATAAAAAAGTTAAAAATTTTTAAAAATAAAAAGAGGTCTACTAAAACAAAGGTCTTAGAAATATATAAATATCCCCCCACCAATATGCCAGAAACATTATGGTCATTGTACTAAACACATTCCATATGTTGATAAATTAAGTTGAAAACTATCAATAAGACATTTTTCTTCATTAGATAGTCTCAGCACTAACAATTATTTTAAAGAGTGAATGCCTGAACTGGCATGTACTAACTTTTTTTCAGTAAAAGTTCATAGACCTCTAGAGAAAAGACAACTCACATATTTGATTGGAGCTATCTACAAATGAAGTACTAAATAAATAGAAACATTTTACATCTGTCACGTAAATATGCAAAAGCCCTTTTGAACAATTGTATTTTATACCATGACCAAAAGAAACAGATAAAAGCTTAATTAGTTTGCTCTAGGATAGGAAATATATTGGTAATCATACCAAAAGCAAAACAAAACCAGCTTCTTGTCCAACAGTTGGGGCACTCTTTGTTGATTTAGTTAGTACCATTATTGGAATTATCTTTGGAACAGATTTACAAGCCTTCTCTTAAGAGTCCTTCATAAATGATTTCAGAAAACAGGCAGATTGAACATACTCAAAACCAGTATATCATCCCATTAGCCTTTCAATTAAGTTGAAAGATATAAAATGCAAACATTATTCTAAATAATAGGTCAGATTGGAAGTATGAGAAGAGATGAAAGAAAGTAGCAGTGGTTGTGGAGGTGGCGTGACACTGGGGGTGTAAGGCAATAACACAGGATTGCATGGGCGGGCAGATGCCTCTGTCATCCAGAAATGTGAAAAGGAGCCTGGGGCAGTCATCCAGAATGGTTCCTGGTTTCCCAAGATGGTGCTGTTGACAGGTGGCTTGACAGCTGAAAGCTGAACAGGTAGAAATAAGTCCAGAGTGAGAGTCATGCCCACCAACTGGGGTTTATTATTTTCTCCACATTTTTGGTAGAATGAGAAGGGATTAGGCCAGCCATAATCTTCAGTGAGGAGGAAGACAGAGAAGCTCTTGTGGGGCTTTTGGATAACTGTAGCCCAACTTTGTCTCTGATTTGCTATGAAACTTGTGAAATTGATTTTAGTTTATCACCTATGTTCATTTATCTGTTAAAAAGAGAGGTGGGATTATAAATTACATATTATGAATAATCTAAGAAACATAAATATTGATAAGTGAGTGTTGCCTTCAATTTATTGAATTAGTACTATTTGCTATAAACAAGGGATTTTAATACACTATCTCATCTAATTACATCAAACTAATTTCAATAGAAATTTTTATCTCATATTTAAATATTGTGACCAAGGCCACACATTGAGCATGGATAATTAAGAGTTTGAAGTCCATCTTTGACACCAAGCCATACTTTCCCCTGATGAAGGACTCTAGTCTTCTTTGTTGCTCTTTTTAAAAATCAGATGCAATTAGTATTGCTCAGATACCTTGCATATTCTTTTTAACATACAAAGCTAATTACTGATATTATAGTCACATACTTAGCATTGGTAATGCCTTTGCACTAAGACATCTATAATCTCCTGCCTGCCTGCCTAGCCCTGACACTACAGAGACTTTGGCCTATTTTGTGAATTTACATACACCAATATTTGGCCAGTCATAAGGTGTGAGTAATAATGTGTTGAATAATGTTTCGAATGCCTAATGGTGGCTGCAGGAAGTCATAAAACTTTTTAAGTAATTTTTTTTTCATTGCCAGAGGGCATGTGCACTCATCAGAGAGAGAGAAAGAGAGGAGAGAGGTGGAGAAAGAGAAGGAGATAAGTAATCCCAATGGGGATTGGTCATGCCTCTACCCTTTTTCCCCCATTTCACCTTCCGATCAGGATTTTGGGCACACGCACACACGTACAGCATGTTGTCCAAGCCAGTGGGGCTGGGATTTGAACCAGTCAGCCTTATGGGATCTGGCTCCCTTAACTTCTGGATACAGGGCTGGTCCAGTCACACAAATATTTCTATTTGGAATTCAGTCTACATATGTACTTGTTCTTAAACCTTTTTTTTTTCTTTCTGAAAATTACAGTTATATCTGGGCTATGTCCATTTAGATTCACTCTTGTAAAAATAAACGATATAATCTTCTAAGTACTAGGTAATGTATATATGAGAAAGGGTAACTTCACGTTCTATAGGAATGTAGATAAACTTATTGAAACAATTTGTCCCTAAGGAAAGTTATCATACCGTCACCAGGACACTCAAATGCAATGCACAGGGAACCTTTGTTAAAGTCATCAGCACTTCCTTGACCTGGCTGTATCTTCTCTCTTCAGCTTACTCTTCGTGTATTCTAAGATGTCAAGCCTTTAGCTTCAGGTTTGCTGTGTTGGTAACATGAGTGGGTTCAAGGTCACAAGCTTGCTGCTAATTACTAAGTAAATCCTGTCCCCATTAGAACCATTTCCCAAATACTACCAGCTACTGGTCCATTGGAGGTTGGCTCAAAGCAAAGCCATTTCCACTCCTGGAAATTGATTCAAGGGGTGTGTCTTTATGATGGGCCTTATCTGCCTCTTAGTCACCTGGGGTAAATAATCTGGAACACAGACCAGTATTAACTCTTAGCAGTTCATTTTGTGGATCTTAACAGACTACATACAATAAGGCAATAACCTTTCCTAACTTTTGATTTACAAAATTCCCTGCCCAGAATCTTATGAGCTCATAATTCTGTTTTATCGTCTATAATCCTCTAAAAATTAATATATAAAAAACCCTTTAAAATTACTTCCTATCCTCCATTTAAAAAAAATTTTTTTAAAAAGGGATATTCATTAAACTCTATTATGAAATAAACGATAGTAGCTAGCACTCAATTTTCCATGTTGAATTTAGAAATGTCCATTCTGTGTGTTGTTGGCATTTTTCTTGGAAATTTACATTATGGTGTATTTTAGGAGATAATTTATATGGAAAACAAAACAAAACAAACCACTTTGAATGTCAGCTTTGACCTAATTTAAATTGTTTACATTCTTGAGAAAACCTAGTTGTTAACCTTGGTGAGAGTTCTTTGAGGTTGCCCTTTACAAGATAAACAGATTTCTCCTAATTAGAAGTAGATTCATTTTCTTAGAATGAGGGCTGTAGTAGCACAAGCAACAAGTAAAAGGACATTTAGATCCCTGGGTCCTAAAAGTTAACTGGCAACAGATCATCTTGCGGAGGGAGGCTAGTTAAAACCTAAATACTGGATTTTGTATCCTATACTAAAACTCTTGATCCCACAGGTTTGGGAAGAAACCTTAGAAACGTTCCTATCATCTAAAGGCAAAATTTATTCCACAGAATCTGAGCGTTATCTGACCCTTTCCCTGCAGGTTACGTAGGTGCCCAGAGGCGCTCAAGGACAGACTTTGGAAGAGCAGGTCCCAGGGGTCCAGATACAACCCTCAGAATGTCCATGCATCACCGAGAGCCCCCGACAGCCCTGCTGCCCCTTCACTACACCTGCGGGGCTGTCACCCGCCAGCCCGCGTGCCCCTGCCCATGGGTAACTCGGACGAAGGTAACGGACGGTCCTGGGAATAGAGGGGCACCGGGGAGGAAGGTAGAGGGGAACTGGTGGAGGATGGAGCGCCAGGACGAAGGTCAGAGGGGGACCACGCGGCCCCAGAGACTGAGGAGGACAGAGAGAGGGTAACCGGAGGATAGAGGGGACAGTGAAGGACAGAGGAGATCGTGCGGCCACAGGGACTGAGCGGCCTGTAGCAGAAAAACCCGGCGGCCGCACTGGAGCCGCCGGCTAGCCGGAGCCAGAGCCAGCCGGTAACCAGGAAGCTCCCGGTGTCGGGATCTGACGGCGGGGCCTGGCCCGGCGGCAGGGAACGGTACTCCTCCGGCCGGAGTAACCCGTCCCCGGCCACAAGCTGACTGCAGCGTTCGGCCGCGCACCTCCCAGCGCCGACTCCTCCGGCGCACGGCCGCCCGCGCCTTATATACCCTGCTAAAAATAGCCTGTGAGGCCTCCTTCCAATCAGCGCGGGCAGAGTTCGAATTCAGCCAATGGTGAGGTTTGTGATGGAGAGGCTCGGTCACGCCAGGCGGGGCCGCTGTGTGTCGCTGCCCGCGATTGGCCGCAGCTGACATCATCGTCGCGCAGCCCCCGGGCCGGGCGCGGCGGGATTGGGCCGCGCGCGGGGCGGGCACGGGGCGAGTCACGTGGGGGGAGGGGGAGTGGGGGGAGCCAGGCGGGAGGAGGGGGAGGCTGGCAGCGGAGCTTTGAATAGGGAAGTTTTGCAGGGGTTACGTTTGCAGTCAGTCCGGTGTTTGCAAATATTGTGTGGGCTCCGCGCGCTGCGGGCTGCGGGTGGGTCGGACCGGGCGTCTGGGTGCCGTGCCATTGAGTTTGCATGAAACTTTCACCTGCGCTCGTGGGGAGAGTTTCGGCTCCGACTCCAGACCGCACGCCTCCCTGTTTTCCCGACAGCGGGGACTGTCTTTTCCAACCCGACATGGATGTGCTCCCAATGTGCAGCATCTTCCAGGAACTCCAGATTGTGCACGAAACGGGCTACTTCTCGGCTCTGCCGTCCCTGGAGGAATATTGGCAACAGGTAAACAGGGATTTCACGTGCCCGGTGCGCCGAGGAGGGAGTGCTTGGAGGCGCAGGCAGGATGGTGTGTGGTTGGAGGTGCATCTTTTTATGATGATGATTATTGTTTGGATAATTTTTAAAAATTAAAATAATTAGTCTTAAGATGCCCTTCTTCTGCCTCCGGTGCGGAAGGCAAGCCAAGGGGGCCTTCTGCAGCGCGGAGCAGAGTTGTCATTGGAGCCCAGCAGAGCCGCGCTTCGTTGTTCCGAGTGTTTTTTGCCTTCCTGAGCTGAACAGCATCCACCCGAGGGGAAACCCAAACTCCTCGGCCTGATCCCGGCCCGAGCCCTTGGCACAAGTTCGGTGTTTGTATCAGATCCAAGCACCGCAGCTGGATCTTGTCATATGAACGAACTTGCTTTGACTGCCAAGGATTTTTTTTTTTTAAAGAGGTTCTGTTTTTGTTTTGCTTTTTGGTGTTTGTACATACAGTTTCTTAAGTCTAAAATGTTGCCAGCGAAATATAGACCAGCTCTGTTTTACTCTAGGCCATTCCAGTGTCTTTTCCTTCTTTAGAATTCTTAATATTTGTTTGATCTGCCTTATTTTTCTTACCTTCTTCTCTTGTTGACCGTGAAAAAAATTGTTTGCACACCAGTGACTTGTCAGTCATATGACAATGAGCCCGTCCTAATTGCTTCAAGTCTTAGTTTGGGAAGAAGAACGTCGGTTTCCGGCATTTTAGTGGAACTGGAATTTTTGGCATTGGGGATTTAAGAAACTTATTTTTTCCCTCGTTTTAATTCGTAGGATTGCCTGAGGGAAGGGAGACCCTGACACTTGCCCCATTGTCTTTAAAAAAGATTGAAGGAGGTTTGGGGCTGCCTCTCTGCCCTGCTGTGCTGTTTGCTTTTTGTCACAAAGTGAATTACCAGATCAAATATATTCTGTGGGTTTCAAAGCCTAGAAAGCTTTTAAGGAGGATGAAATGCAAAGTGTTGCAACCTTCACATGCCTGCTTAATTGTTCACTATCCTCTCCTGCCTTCCTCTCCCCCTCCCCTCTTTTTCCTCCTCAAAGAAGCTGCTGGCTAGGACGTGATTGAAATTGATCTAAGTAGTTTCCTTCGGGCATTTGGGATTTGGGCACCAAGCCAGACTTGGCTCCTGGTCGCCTTTAGAGGCTTTTAAACTCTCGGAGTGCTTCGTTCAGGTCCCTGGTGCTCATCAGCATAATGGAGATTTTAAATTAGCCAGATTATTAAAGTTTAACAAGATCTCAAGATATGTGCTTTTCTTTTTCTTATGAACATCCATAGAATATTGTATATCACGGTCTCTCTCTTCAGAACACAGTAGTTTGCATTGTAACTCAGACGTCTAATTTTAGGGGGAAAGAGAAAACAATGATTTTCCCCCGTGCTTGCTCATGCTTGCTGTGACGAGTCTGGGGAGGGGGAAGGATGCGCACGGATCATGATAGAAGGCACATTGCTCAGTAAGCATGAGCCCTTCGGGTAGACTGTGCTCAGGATGGTATGTGCCCTGAAAATGATTCGCCAAAAAGAGCAGTTTGGTGTAGACATTTAAATCTGTAGAATAGCCAGTTTCGGCAACCTTATATGGGCATGTAGGCAACTAATCCTAGTGAAAATCAGGGCAGACATAATTTAATCCTAAAATGTTTCCTACCATTTTTCTTTTCCAGTGGCTAGAAAGTTTGAAATGGTGGGGAGAGGGGATGCTGATCTCGGCAGTTGTAGCTTCTTGAAAGGTTGGTTGCGGGGCTGGGGAGGGGCACTCTGTCCATGACACATGCATGTATATTTGAAACCGGGTCCTTATTTGGCTGCTGGTCAGAATTTCAAAAGGAAGTCTCCTTTGGCATTGCGTGAAAGAAATAGGAGTGATGACTCATAGAGTTGTACTCTTGGCCAGTAGATAAAGTTCTTGTTCATTGTGGGACTCCCAGCAGGGCCATGGAGTAATTTCCCCCTTGTATCCTTCACAATAGCAGATGGCCATTCTGGAATTATTTCTTCACTCCTGTTGTTGCAGCTCCTTGTTTTCCTCTGACCACTGTAGAAGTAATTAAAGTTTCGTGGCATGCATGGCCCTGCACTTGGGAATGGCATTCTTTGAAAACATACTAGGTCTCGGCTACACAGGAAATGGGTGGTTTCTCTGCAGCTCCATTGATGTCCCTGAATAGAGACAGCTAACTGCTGTCTGCTCTCTGGCTGTGGCCCTGTGTTGTCAGCTGTGTCTCTCTAAGGGTGTCTGTCAGAACACATCGTGTGTTGTGCTTTCTGTCCTGTTGTGTGGATACATGTGATGTGTGATGGGTGGATGGCTGGGATTTTCCTTAATGCTCATGGCTCTTGAGAACATCACATAATCTGGTGTAACCTGTTGGGGTGTGTGTGTGTGTGTGTGTGTGTGTGTGTGTGGCTGGTTCTCTTTGTGTGTTCTACGGGAAACTCATTAGAAATGTCAACACTGGTAACAATAACAACAACAAAAATGGCTTAGTGATCATCATTCACTGTGGCCACTGGTCCAACCCTGGAGGAGCCAAGAGAGGTTTCAGCCTCTGCTTTTTCTCCTGAATTCCTACCCATTCCTAGAATGTAATTTCCTCCAACTTCCATAAGGAAGGACATGGGTTCTTAATTACAAAAGGTTTGCACCTGTAACGTCACTACAGCAGTTTAATCTGTCATTCGTTCCTGCATGGTTTTGAAATGTGCTTTTGGTTACATTTTCAGTAGTCTCACCAATCACGTGCCTTCTTTTGGTTCATTTTGCACAGACCTGCCTGGAGTTGGAACGTTACCTCCAAAGTGAACCCTGCTATGTTTCAGCCTCAGAAATCAAATTTGACAGCCAGGAAGATCTGTGGACCAAAATCATTCTGGCTCGGGAGAAAAAAGAGGAATCTGAACTGAAGATTTCTTCCAGTCCCCCTGAGGATCCTCTGATCAGTCCGAGCCTTAGTTATAACTTAGAGACCAACAGCCTCAACTCCGATGTCAGCAGTGAATCATCTGACAGCTCGGAGGAACTTTCACCCACTGCCAAGTTTACCTCTGACCCCATCGGCGAAGTTTTAGTCAATTCGGGAAATTTGAGCTCCTCCGTCACCTCCACACCTCCTTCTTCTCCAGAACTGAGCAGGGAACCTTCCCAACTGTGGGGTTGTGTGTCTGGCGAGCTGCCGTCTCCAGGGAAGGTGCGCAGTGGGACTTCGGGGAAGCCCGGCGATAAGGGTAGTGGCGACGCCTCCCCGGATGGCAGGAGGAGGGTACATCGGTGTCACTTCAATGGCTGCAGGAAAGTTTACACCAAAAGCTCCCACTTGAAAGCACATCAACGTACTCATACAGGTCAGTCCCTCATGGACCCGGAGGTCAGCTGCTGGTGGGCACCCTCCACTGCACCAGCCCTGGGGAGGAGCTGGGGCTCTGCAGGATGTGGTCAGAGCAGACAAACCCTCGGTTCCTCAAATTCTTCCACTGAAGCATTGGGCCTTTTTGGAATTCAGAATAACATCTTAAAGATGAGACAATTGAGTTGGATGACTAGTTAATACTTTCAAATTAAACAAGCAAGAGGCTAGAGCACCTTTTCTCTAGATGCCCGAACCTCCACCCTTATGAACAGTCCAGTTTATCAAGACCATTATGCCCATCCCAGCAGCTTACATGCATCATGTGATGTTGGGTGACCTCTTCATTTTGAAATGAAATTCAGAGAGTCAGAAGAGAGGGTCTTTGGGCAACATGGCATGTGTTAGTACTGATGGCGACGGTGTGTGAGGCCGAAGCTGGACCCCAATGCTCTGTGAGCTGTAGTATTGATCAGTGGGTGTTTGTTGAAAAGTTCTTAGTGCATCACACAGCCTTTGTCTTTGGTTGCCATGTAAACAGTGACTTCTTGATGAAATGGCATGACTTAGATGAAAGTTCCATTTTCAAATACCGTGAAGGTCTCTAGGGTGGTTGGTGAAGGACTGCAAGAACTTCAGAACTGGGGAGAATTTTAGAGATCAAGAAGCAGAAACTCTTATCTGGCCAGTAATACAAATTACTGAGAGATCAAATTAGGACTGAGGTCGAGACCCAGGAGTCCTGAACACCAGACCCTGTCTATTCCCACCACACACCCTAGGGTTGAGTTATTTTTTGTATTTCCAGGGAGCACTTTTATTGAATTCCGATGTATAGTTTAACCAAGGAATGTAATCAGTTTGGTCTTGCTATAGCCATTTTGAAAGTGATTCGAAGTCCTTGGAATGGGGTTTCCAAAGAAACTCATGACATCAGTTTTCTAGAAATGTAGAGGGTCCCGAAGGAAACGACTGAGACTCATTCCACAGGGAGGTGAGTAAGGGGCCAAACAGTGCCGGAGAGAAACAGTTTCCATGGAGAAAGCAATAAAACTGCCCTCGGCAAGGCTGTGGGTCCTGTGGGCCGACACCTCATCTCACAAGTATTTCTCCAGTCTGAGTAATTGTCATTGTTACACATTAATTTTGATGACAGTAGTGTGGCTTTTGCCAAACTTGGGTCCCTTGGATAGCGGTTAAAGCCTGAGGCTAGGTCAGTAAAGAGCTCCTGCTCATAACCTTGAGACGACCAGGCACTGTCCTTAAGCAAAGCATGTTATCAGGAATTCTTGAGGCCACCAGGAGCCAGAACCTACATCCCACTGCTGCATGTATTGTTGATTCTCCCCTCCCTTCTTCATGTCCGTGAAGTCATAACCCACTGTCCTCTGCTCTCTTCCAGGAGAAAAGCCTTACAGATGCTCATGGGAAGGATGTGAGTGGCGTTTTGCAAGAAGTGATGAGTTAACCAGACACTTCCGAAAGCACACGGGTGCCAAACCTTTCAAATGCTCACACTGTGACAGGTACGGACTTGCACACCGCCACACTGGGAGAGAGGGAAGGGTGTGGGAACTCGCTGACCAGTATAGAGGAAGCATGCAGTAGATACTTGAAGGAAGGTGGATGGTTTCCTACCTTTTTTTTTTTTTTTTTTTTTTTTTTTGGCTGTAGGGTACATGCCCTCGCCAGAGAGAGACAGAAAGCGAGACATCACCCCCCCCAGGGGGATGGCCACGCCGCAATCCCTTCTCCTCCAATCTTCTCCTGGGATCCTGAGAATGCATGCACACCCACCCAGTGTGAGTTTAAGCCACTGGGTCCAGGACTCAAATGGCGATTGACTACATGGGAGTTCAGCAACATAGCCATTACACTAACTGCTGGTCCCCCTACCATTTGTTGACATTATATTTTTAGCCTGGGATTTTTTAATTGTACATGTTAAGAACAACTGTACCAAATGTACATGAGAACTTTTTGAAGATTGTTCTTCAAAAGTTCTAGCATTTAAAGAATTAGAAGTGAGGTCAAATTCTTCAAACAACCCACTAGCTGCTGATTACAGACCTCCTTAATTTACATTCTTATAAACTGGAATATCTTGTCGCTGAAAACATGGATAAAAGCTTACTGGAGGCTCCTAGCTTTCTCTCAAGAGGGACTAAGCTGGTATTGCAGGGGAGTAGGCAGCTACTCTGGTGCATGGCAGATGATGGAATCCTAACTTCTTTGCTTTTGATTTGCCCATGCAGGTGTTTCTCCAGGTCTGATCACCTGGCCCTGCACATGAAGAGACACCTCTGAGGGAGCAAAGAGGTGAATCCTGTAGGCTAAAAGGCTTCCAGGCTGAGAGATGGCCGTGGAAGGATGGATGCGTGTTCCAGCCAAAGCATGCCATTTTGCACCCTACCCAGTTGCCTCCGGGGCCTCTCCTTGGGAGGCCTTTTGAGGGCTAAACAAGTCATGTAAGAAGCGGCTTAGCACCGTGGTGCGTGGTGTTTGGGTGACCCCGGACTGGCCACTGGTTCCTAACCTTCTGAGTGGCTCCTAAGCCTTTGCCGTGAGCATGCGCACTGAGAATGTTAATGGTTGGGCTGACTGTATGTTGAGGATCTATTACTGACTGAATGATGAGGCAGACTTTTTTTTCCTTGTGGTCGCAAAACTGCAAGAGACAGAAAAAAAGTAGTTTGAATGTTTTGTGTGTAAGGAGTATACCATGGGATGAGATGACCACCAATCATTTCCTGGGGGGGTGTCTGCACCTTAGAAAAAAACAAACAAACAAAAAACCAACAAAAAAAAAAAAAAACCAACAAAAAAGAAAAAAAGAAAAAAAAAAAGAAGGACAAACATAGAGGGTGGGAGTGGGAACTCAGGACCCAGAGTGGCGAGTGATATGGGAAGGGGGAGTCCTTCTCCCCCTTTCCTGTGTGAAAGGGACTATTGATGTCTGGTGCAGCTATTAAACGTGCAATGTGTCAAGTAGCTTGTTTTACTTGCTACAACAGAGCTCATTTGTAACCCATTGTATAAGCTGTGTATTTACAATATAACACAATGATAACTTTTCCTTATAATACAAAAAGTCATGCATGGTCTGGGGAACTATATGCTTTTCCATTTTTAAATCAGGACTGCAATATTGATTCCAGTTAATGAGCAGCTAAGATACAATTTGTCTAATACAGTGATCTCTAGCCACCTGGGCCTGGCAATACACAATTGTTTCCCCCTTCGGTTTTGTAACACTCCCCTTCCAGGAAGGCTTGTGCAGCATAGGGTTATTTTTTAAATGATTCTGCATTTGAATTAACTTTTTGGCAAATTTTGTGATGCCCTTTGAAGAAACCGGACATGTGTTGAGTATCAAAAAGCTAGGGCTGGGAATTGTTGGTCTAATATCATATTAGACTTAAGAACCTAAAAAATTTCTCAGTTGGGTGGATAAAACCACTAAAGCTTAGAAACTGTTTTCTCATGCAGCTATGTTTCTCTTATTTATGCCTTGAGGACTAATTTCTGATTTTCTAGCTGTTGATGCACTGTTGACCTTCATAATGGTGCCTTATGCAAGCGATCCCTTATGTGGGGGTCTCATACAGGGGTATGGGTGATGCATGCTTTATTAAGGCTCTTTTTTCACCTGGCATTGTACTGTATCAATGTATAATACAGAAAAAAAAAATCTCTCTAAGGTCCTCCTTCACAAAGACAAATAGATGAAAATTCCCTTAACGTGTCAGTATTTGTTCAATATTTCAGACAGCTTGCCTGTCCGTGTTAAAATGGAAAAAAAAAAAAAACATAATAATTGAAAAATATGACTGATTCTGCCACCATGAAACTTTCATATAGACCTTGCACAACAATTGTATAGATCACACACCGGCTGTATTTAATATGTAACATTTTTACACATATTAAAGATACAGAAGTATAAAAAATGTATTTGCTTAAAAGGCACAAGTTTCACATATCTATCTAGCTATCTGTTGGTAATACAGAAAGTATACTACTTTTTTTTTAAAAAAGTGGGCGGAATTCTTGTGTATGTATATTTGTGTGAATAGTATGTGTATGTGTGTATATATATATATTATATATATATATATAGATAATATATAAATATTTTTTTTAAGGAGAAACTAGAATGTTTAGCTAGCAAATTCCACAGCCTGTGAAGAAATACTTCAAAATGGCCATAAAGGAGGTAAAAATGAAAACTGTAATCTAACTTTTATAGAGGCTTTATCTTTAATTTAATGATTTGCTAAAGACTTTCTTGGCGTTGAATCTATTCCAAACTGCTGACTTTGCTTGTCACTGTTGGCAAGTCTGGAATAGGGTACCTTTGGCCATTCAGAAGGAGCTTGAACAGAATACTAGCGCACTAGTTGGACTCAGACACACTAAGGTTTCGATTTGGAATTCAGCCTTACTAGAAGATCTAACCTAAGAGTAAGCTAATCACAGGGACTCTTTTGTAAAAACACTTTTTATGCAGATGAAGCTATTTTTTCCAGCTTGTAGATTCTCCCAGTTTTTCCAAGGAGCAATTTCCCCGAATTGACATACCACAGCATGGACAGCTGAAAGATACTTCATCCAGCTGCTGGATTGTGGGTGTGGATCTTTCCTTTAAATACATATCTCCATATGAGTCTGGCTGAGCTGGTATTTTGTTTGATCTTCCTGGAAATGAGCAATGATTAAAGCTCACATAACCGGTTTTTTTTTTTTTTTTTTTTTTTTTTTTTAAATCTAAATCTGGACTGATAAATATACTTACCTAAAGACCTGATTTCGTTTTGCTTAGGGGAAACATGCACTTTTCTTTTGGCAATTCAAAATCCAGTCACTTGATTTCCTGGGTTTTGAAAAACTCCTTTTTTGGCCCTGCTGTGTGCTTAGCCATAATAATTCCATTAAGCAAGAAGGTAAACAGGAGACAAGGAAAAAAAAAATAACACACAAAAACTTGCACTGGCTTGTTTCACTTACGAAACACCATTGGAGTTGTTTGGGTGGGGCTGGGTGCCATCTCTGTCAATGCCTGTAATTTTCGTAATAAGCAAGTACATAAAGAAGTACATTCTGTTCAGGTGATAACTGAGCCTCAATCAAGCAGAAACTTTGCTTGAAATTTAAAAAAAAAATTTCTATTAGTGAAATTTCTTTTCTTTGTTTTTTTTGGAAGCACCCTATTATCTAAAGAATCTTTGTAAGATTTTTGTAAACTTTTGTTTTACAAGATTTTATTTGAAATTGTTTTTTGCAAGATTGTTATATTTCTGTATGAATGTATTTTTTATTGGAATAACATAAAAGAATTCTTATCAGCATCTTGAGTCTGGTTGTTTTTCAAGGGGTTGTTGAAACAAATTCCCACTGTATTAATCACCCTGGCTTCCTCCCAGGGAAATCTCCATTGTGCAACCCTGAGAGCCATTTGCCTACCTCCATCCTTCCTCACAACTTACCACAGCCTGTTCTGAGAGCCTGACGTGGTTTTTCCTGAAATGCATTGAATGTTCTTCTCCAAAGACTGACAAAAACAACCACTGGGCTCTGGGACACAGGAGGAAAACACTTGATGTGTTTTATCTTCCTGTCACTCAAGCTAGGGACTATATTACAGTGGCATCTGCACAGTGACAAATCAGAAGGCACCCTTCACTTCCTTCCCACGGAGCTCCCTGGCAGGCGGGTTCTACTTAAGCAGTCAAAGCCAGGCCTGCCTTCCCCAACCTGACCTGGCTGCACACCTGGCTGAGGTGTGTCTGGGAGGGGTGACTCCAGGCCAGAGAGCTATTCCCATGGCCTTCCTCAACCCTCTCCCAGCTTTGCTGGTGAATCAGTAAAGTGGGGCAGAAAGTAAAAGATTACGTTAAGTTTTTTTCAGAGTCCAACTGGATGTATTGAATATGTAGTCAATATGAAAATAAAGTAGGTAGCTGTTTTGTCTTCTAGAACATTTCTAGCAAGTGGCTCTGGATGTTGGTCTGTTTTATTGTATAGGATAGATCGCACTGACCTATCCTATACAATGCAACTCCTTGATCCATCCAGGAGTTCATCTTCTGATAACAGGCCATCAGTGTGACAGGGTAAAAGTAGTGTGTGTTTCCCTGGCAATGAGCTTCTTAACGTTGTTCTTAGTTTGACAGTCTTGTAGGTGACTTAAGTGCTCACTGCTTTACTTCGTAGTAGATCTTCATTTTTGCTAAACGTGCTTTCAGTTTTATAATTGGGAAGGAGAAGATTGAACGCATACCCGATTAGGAATTTTAAGTAATTTTCTCTATACAACTGGTAAACATACCAGCAATTTGGAAGGAGTTGTACTGGGGCAGGGTGCAGGGAACAGATGACATTTTTGCCAGGATTCATGGGTGTGTTGTGTCCTGAAGCACATGTCAGCATGACTAATAGTTGGATTGCCCTGACTGTACAGTCTAAATAAAGTCTTGATAGTGCATTCTCAGCTACTATTAAGACTTGACCACACTGTCATGCAAAGACTATGCTGAACAGCTAAGTTATGTTCAAATAAGGCTGTTAGGAGAATTGTCATGCAAGGAATCAGCTGCAAACCTAGGATATTTATAGAAGTATAAAAATTTCAGTCTGCCGAACAAATATTTTTGAAACCTAGCTAAAAAAAAAAAAAGAAAGAAAAAAAAAGAACATGTCCTAGCTCTGAAGAGCTGTGTGTTTTTGGACAATTTGCTGAGCTACCCTGGGCCACAGTTTGCTTACTGCTAAAATAGTTTGGGCTAGGTCACATGAATCTCACATTTTCTATAACACTGCAATTCTGTGGTTTGTGAGTATAGAGTGGACTTCAAATTACCAGTTCGCTGTCTTCGGAATGCTTGGCTCAGTTCTAGAAAGCTTTCTCTTGTGCTTCAGGAGAAAGCGTTATGGAAAAAAATTGCTCTCAGAATGGAAAACAACATTCTCAAACTGCCCTTTGCCCCTTTAATTATAGTTAAGTTATTCAGACACTTGGTCCATTATAGCATATCATGTTTTTAATTAAAGAAAGAACAAAACAAAACACAAACTTCTTTGAAAAATGCTATTGTATATATAATACACATAGATCAGCCTAAAGGCACCCAAATTTCCTAAGTTCACCCATCCCATTCCGCGACCAGTGGCCACTGTGCTCAAATAACAATTGAGGTGACTGAAGAAAAGTTGTTGTTTTTTTTTTTTTTTTTTTTAATTTTAATTGCTAGAACAAACACAACTTTTACATAGAACTTTTTTCTTATGTTTGAATGTATGCTGCCATGAGCTATTTTTTAACAGCCCTCCTTTCCAAACTGAATATTTTTTGAACAATTTAATGATGATTATGATGGCTGCTTTCCAATACTCACTTCTCCCTTAACCAGGAGCAGGGTAGGCAATATATTTTAAACTGTTTTCTCTTAGTAATACTCCCAACAGTAGATGTGATATCCATTTCACAGATGTGAAAACTTAAGGCTTCAAGAGGTTATGCCATCTTCCCCAGATCACTCAGCTAGGAAACAGTGA
The DNA here is from genome assembly GCA_026018925.1 of Tupaia tana. Classification (NCBI taxonomy): domain Eukaryota; kingdom Metazoa; phylum Chordata; class Mammalia; order Scandentia; family Tupaiidae; genus Tupaia; species Tupaia tana. The sequence goes on from JAKSZU010000016.1 coordinate 36,481,450, forward strand.
ATTTAGCATCTCACTCCAGGCCTCCTGGGTGCCAAAGACCATATTCTTATTCACCACCCTACACAGCTGTGTGCCCTGCTCCCCCCCTCACGAGAGACTTCCGTTGGAACTATCGGATTTATCTCAAAATGACGTTACCTTTATGAAATGGAGACAGAGCTTTTTCACAATTCAGAAGCTCTAAAAGCTATAAACTGTGCTATAATCCTGAGAAAACAAAAGTAACCATTTTGAATTGCTTTCAAGATATGAGACAGATGGCACGTATTTATTTTTAATGTTTAAGAAGATAGAGGAAGCAACGGGGGATGTGACATCCTGCATTAATTGGCAGGAATCACCTAATGTACGCAGTTAAGATACAAAGAGGAAAATTAAGTCCATGCATCATGCAAATGAGGCAATACAACAAAGTGTATTTAACTAGATTTATTTTATATCAAGGTCTTTCTGTTTCACTCTAAGTAATTTTAATGAGAATTCTCTAAACGTCTGTGAATGAAAAGAGACAAAGAGGAAAACAAATCTGGGCTCCACATGTCCTGGTAGAAACCATGCTGGGCTGAGCAGTCGCCACGGAATTTTCAATAAAAGACAGACTTAGCCAAAATGCCCATTGTCAGTAAGTCCCTCCAAATCCCAGTTGCTAAGACCCACACTTACTTCCCTTTAAATAATCTGTGCAAAAATAAAAAATAAATAAATAAATAAATAAATAGCACATGATCTCTGGGATGGTTTCTTAAAGGCAGAGCTCGTGATTCAACTCTGCCATGAACGATGAACAACAACAACAACAACAATGCCAAATGCTTAGAGGGTGGGTTAATAGATAACATATGCCGCATCACACACCACCATGTTCCTACGACGTGTCCTTTGTCCATGGCACAGCCCGTCCATCGGCGACTTGTATGTCCCAACGCAGAACAGCTCTGTTCCCCTTGATTTCTTAAGTCTCACATTACCACAAGTCACTTGGGTTGTGCAAGGGTTGCTTGCAGATGTGCAAGATGGTTAATGACATGCACTGACATTATCAACTCACTCTAAAACCAGGCTGCAGTACGTGTGTCATTTTTCTGTCTGAGTTGATGAGAGGAGGTGGGATAGGTCAGGTAGCAGTGAAGGTCAGTGTTCCGAATCTGCCCTTTTAGACAGAAATTGGAAAATTTCTTCACTATCGTCCACCCTCCCCCCCTTCACTTGTACATTTTACCATCCTCCCCCAAATAGGTCATTTCTTCGTTAGGTAAAAAGCCGACCAAGACAGCTCACCATGAGACATGTGTGTAGGTATGGTTTTCCAATTCAAAAATCTCACTCCTCATGGTAACATGGCCTTTGGACAAAACACAAATATACAAATCATTTAGTTAGTGTCAGTGAAAGCGACCATTAGTGTTAGCTACAGATTCAAAACACTGAGCAATAACAATCCAAATTGAAATCTCTGTTATCATGTCCTGTAATATGATGGAGACAGGACACAGGAGCTACTGCAGGATTTGTTGCATAAGAGGCCACTAGAAAAATCCCGTATTCCTGAAGTTGCTTCAAGCAATACTCCTTAGATCTGAGGAGAGGTGCATGAAGTTCAAGGATGGCAAGTGAAGAGACTATGGGAAGGAGGCCAGTCAGATTCCCTGCCTTACTAGGAAGGTTTATGGGGTTTAAGAGGGGAAGGCATGCCAGAACTTCTGGTTCAACATTAATCAATCATGATCTAGTCATGGAGCTTCCTGCTCTTGGGTAACCAGGAACATTGCCTTTTAAGGATGTGTGTCTCTTCATGACCAGCTGGGGCAGCACCTAGAAGTCAGACACTATATGATAAAGGGAGGAGGCTGTTGCCCAAGCACCCCATAGCCCTTTCTGTAAGCTGTGAGTTTCCACAGAAACTTTTAACAGTAACATAACCTAGGAGTTACTGTTTAAGGGATTTCTAAAAGTTGCATTTGCAAGTGGGCACTTACCCTATTGTATCTAAGTAAATACAATAAATAAATCAATGACCACTCTTCCCATTTGGAACCTGAATATAAAGACTTCAGTAATTTGTGGCTTTGGGATTTTTATGTAAATGTTTTGAGCTGTGCTTTTCTCATCTCTAAAATGAGAACATTGGGAAAACTTGCAAGATTATTGGGGGATTAGAGATAAGGTGTGAGGAGGACTCCTTTCATGGCTGAAAAGAACATAACAAATAACCAATAGCCGATCATTATGTTGCAGTGGATATTTATTTCTTAATCAGAAAAAAATATTATTTTTCTTACTGAAGCATTTTTTAAAACAGATTTTTTTCCTTAAAATTAGCATCGGGAAAAGTTGATCCATGGTTCAATAATTTTCCAGTAAATTCAGTGAAGAGCAAACAAAGAATGTTATGTTGTATTTTTATGATCTATAAAGGCGTTTCCTCTTACATTACTTGCTGAGCTACTGAAATCTTGCAGGAAGGAAGTTCTGCAAGTCTTTGAGTAAAGCACTTTCCTGTCAAAAGCTGTGAACAAACTGGCCAAGGGCAGTATGGAATTGACCAACAGATTCAATGAGTTGAATTCACTATGCTTTTTGACAACAGACAAAAGACCCAGAAGTCTCAACTGCTACTGCAGTTTTCATGAGCAGCTATAAATCTTCAGATTGGTCAGGTCCTTCTGAGTTAGGTGGACTCTGCTTAAATCACCACTAAACAGAAGTCTCACGTGGTCTTCTGGAATTTCTGCATTATTTACTACAGCTAAATTAATTATGTGCATGCAATACCTCATACACCACAAAATACAGTCTGGGTGCTAAAGGCCAGTTTGATTTGGCATACGTTGTATTCAATTAAAATTGTTATGCTCACTTGTAGATATACTCATTAATTTAATTTTCTTCATAGTATTCTGTTTTAATGAATTGATTTTTGTTTACCTGTTTATTTTCACCACTCTTTTTCCCCTCTCTATAACTCCCACAAACATTCATCCTGTGCCTTCCTTGTCCTTAGTGAAAATAAACTACCCTATACTTGCAGAGAGTGCTGGTTGGTGTGACGGTTGTTGCTTTTGTGTTATTAGTTACCTCTTCATAAAGTCGTCCCACTAGAGTTTTCTTTCAATGAATAAATGCTCAAGATGAGTCTTCTATAGACCACCTCTATGAGGAACAAGGTGACTAAGCTGCACCTGATAATGCCCCTTATCTGACAACTCCCCAGGGGTTAGCAGGGCAGTCATTATTATCCTCGTTTTATGGGCACAGAAAATTAACTCACACTGTCTGCAGGACAGAGCCAGAAATACCCAACCTGTCTCTTTCCACTTCCATTCTACACGATGTTTAGCTATTTTATTAATTTCTCAAATCAAGTGCTACAGAAGTAGCAGGTGTTCCTCTATGAAATGTGTGCAGAACCATGTCTAAATTCTATTATCTTCTTATCTGTCCCACATTTACCATTTCTCTTACTCTCAATGAACTCCATCCATTGAGGTGGTTTAAGTCACCACTAAATCAATGTACCATCATGATCCTTTGGAATGCTGGGGGTCCCTCTACCTTTTCCTGTCTGTTGGCTGCTAGCGTAGCATGAACAGAGCCTGTCATGGTGTCTTCTCTTCAAGTCCTCACCCCTCTGCCTTTCAGGCCATGCCAGCCCATAGGATGCTTCTTTCTCTAGCTACAGTCCTTATACTTCTTATTTGCACCTTATTTAGCACTTAGCTTGGACACATTTATGCTTTTATTTATCCTTTGTAATGCATGGCTCAAGAGCTTATCCCTTCAAAGCAAGCGCTGTATGTGAGGCCTTGGCTCACACATCATGGTGTCTGTACAGGATCAATGCTCAGAAATGCTTTCTGATTTGATGGTGGTGATGATAGGTGCCAATGTTCTGTGTGCATCCATGGCTCTTACCCTCATCACCTCACAACCCCTCTGACTCCCATGTGATCTGGTCAGATCTGAAGTCACCAAGCTTTTATTCTGGCCACCGATCTTGTCTTCACTGCTCAGGAATTCTGCCTGCCTGTGAACATTAGTGGCAAAGCGAGGTCCCTACTACTGTATAATCATTGAAATTTCTACCATCAAATGCTCAGAATACATCTGAACAGAGTATACACAGATTTTTTTTCATATTTTATATACAGTGGTTGAAGCATAGAAATGTTAGGCACATCCTTTAAGAGGGGTAATGCTGTTTAGAAATGGACAGAAAGCCCTGAAGAACAGCTCAGAGAACCTTCCCAGGACTTCTGCTTCTGCTCTGGGCTTCTTCCCCTTCTTTCTCCCTTTCTGGAGTGTAAGTTCCTGTGACTAAATAATTATATATGTATAGGTTAACATCTTTGACTCCTCAGCGCTTAGAAATGCTTGTTCAGGGAATGAACAGATGAATAAATAAATCTGCTTTCATCTCTACTTCACTGCTTCCACAAACAGCACAAATAATGTGAATTCTAAGGAGAATCTCTAAGTAAAACCCAACATTTCATCCAAAATATTAAACCTCTTCTGGTAGATTTTTTTTGCCTGGAGGGGTTTTCACAAGACCAATCATCCGCTTTGCATTTCATTCTCTTTCCTCCTCCCCTTTGACTGTATGTGGAAAGGTTATTGAAATGATGAAGTCATCAAAAATCAGAGAAAAATGACCAGGGAACTCCACACTCCTATCAACATGGTTCTGAATCATATATTAGCAAGAGCTCTCTTCATCTGGGCAATAACTCCCCACATAAGCTCTCTCTTTCAACTGTATATTAATTAAAGAGATTTATCCCCCAAACTTCCAAATGCATATAAGGCTCCAGGCAACATGTACCTTTGAATAGAGCTACTCAGAGAAATGAAAGTGAAACCTTATTAAAGTGGGCTCTGTGCTTGTCATTAAAATTTAAATAATCAAGTGTTTTGACACGTCACTTCCACACTGAATGCAAAACCTTTTTAATTCCGGATATGATTCTTTTGCACATGAGGAATAAGTTGGGTATTCCCAGATGACTAGTTAAAATGTCTATGAATCCCAAACCTCTTTTTTTTTTTTTTTAACAAAGTGCTGCTTTTTCCTGCTTTTTACTCACAAGCCACTTGATGTATATTTTACTACATTAAACAGAATGGTTGTTTTTTCTTCAAGGGCACCTGGATGATTAAGCTGTCACTGCTCATCATGTGTCATTTTATGCAGGACATTGCAAAGTACATGTAGTCTTTTTCTAGTTAAAGGTAATATGATGCAGTGAGTGTTTGACTTGGAAAATAAACTTTCAAGTCTCTTTCCAGAGCATTTGTGCCCTCTGGGTGGGTGATGGAGATTTCTGAGCTCCTCCCTGCAATGAGATCCCCCAGAAAAGGTGGCTGCAAGTATTATGTGAAAATAAATAAACAAATAAATAAAATTGGGTTGACATGGCTGGAACAGATCCTGATATCTCTGTGACCCTGAGGAAATGTGACCCTGTCCGACTTTTCCTCCAATGATCAACTTAGAGGTTGGTTGTTTTTGCTCCAAATCCTTGTGATAGGAACTCTCTCATATGCCACCATTCCTTTTAGCAACTCATTTTCATTCCATCCATTTTTTGTGGTCAGTCACAGGGAAATATCCATCCAGGAGATCTCAGCAACAAATTAAATGCGCTGGAGCCTGAAAGCCTGGGCTCCAACAAGCTGTCCATCTCTAGCTTGATGACTTCAGCCAAGACCTTCCACTTCCCTGAGCGTTTCCCACAATCCCAATCTTCCCAAGTCCCCCAGACTGGGGTACACTTTTTAAAAGCAAATGCACCTCCACTGGTAAAATAGTGTTCAAATAGGATGATGTGCTGCTTCTTAACCTCCTTCTGCTTCAGTCTTCCCACTAGAAAGACTGGAGCTGACAAGAGTGAAGGTGGTGGGTAGGAACTGGGATAAGAAACATTACATGTAAGGAAGCTAGCCTTGGTCCTGCACTAAGGGGAACAATACAGGCCCCATGGGACTCATTATTATTGTGATGTCTCTTTCGTAAAACAGGAAAAGTAATTTTTATTTTTAAAAATTATTTATTTTTTTTAGAGAGATTTTTTACTGTAGGGTGCCTGTGCATACCATAGAGACAGAAACAGAGAGATAGAAAGTGAGAAATCACCCCGAGGGGAGTGCCCATGCTACAATCTCTTCTCTTCCATTCTCCTCTTAGGATTTTTGGGCATCCATGCACATGTGCCTGGCATGATTTTTAAGCCACCAGGTCCAGAACTGGAACCACGCACAACTACATGGGAGTCCAGTGATGTAACTATTATGTCATCTGATGGTCCCAACAGGAAAAGTAATTTTTTATGTTAATAAAGAGGTTTTTGCTATAGGGTGCACTCACTCACCAGAGAGACAGAGAAAGACAGAGAGACAGAAAGTGAGAAATCACCCCTAAGGAGTGATGGTCATGCTGCAATCCCTTCTCTTCTGTTTTCCTTTCTGGATTTTGGACACATACACATGCACACACACCCATCATGAGTTTTAAACTTTCAGGTCTGGGATGTGAACCATGGTCCACTACGTGAGAGTCCAATGATGAAACCATTATGCCATTTGCAGGTCCCAACAGGAAAAGTAATTTTTAAAAACGCCCTCCTAGAGTTGTCATGGAGATCCAAGGTCTTATAGTCAATGGAAACACTTGGAATAAGGATCCTTCCCTGCTGTTAGAAAGTGCCTGCACTTTGCCATCCCTACTGCCAGCTCCCTCATTCCCAGCAAGTTTCCCAGAAATTAGGATGGCTGCCTTTGGCCATGAACATATCTGTCTGCTTCCAGTATCCCCGGAACAGTTGTTGTAGCTTTTCTGTTGCATATACTTGTCATGAAGACGATTTTCATCTTTGCTTCATGATCAGTCATAGTTTTTATGATCAGCCCACTACTGAGTCTTTTCTTCCAGGGGGACAGGTACTGCAGGCAGAGGAAAACTTAAGACAATGACATTAGTAAGCATTGCCTGAGTTTAGTAGTGACCGCCTTGTTTTGAAATGATCAAATCAATTTTTATTTGAGTAACCTGAGAGTATTGTCCACACTCTACACTGTCATCCTAAAGATTTGTATTTGCTGTGGTTGAAGGACAAAGAAAAGTGGAAGTAAAGGGCCCCCAGGGCACCAAAGTAACAGAACAGCCACCTACAAGCCTCTGTCACCTTGCACGGGCTAATAACAGTAGGAACAGTGACAGCAACAAAACAGATACAGGAATAATTTTTGATGTGCACAGGTCACAAAAACGTTAGTCCCCACACAGCGAACAGATCAGTTATAACTTCACCAAATTTCCCTTTGCATCTTGACTGTCCTTCCTGCACCCACTCTTGGTGCAGTAAGCCACACCAGAGGCCCTCTTCTCTGTCTAGTTTCTACCGTTGCAGGGACATTGCCGATACATCTCGATCACATCTCATGGGCCATATGCCATGAATGGTTTGTAAATGAAGAGAAAGATGTGCTTTAGCATCAAGAAGGTTTGGTTTTAAATGCCAGTTCCAGGAGTTTTTAGCGGTGAAAACTTGTGACGTCACTGAAGGTCAGGCGTTTCAGCTTCACTGTCTAAAATGGGATTGGGATGTCTCCCTCTCAGTTTTATTGTGAGGACAAATGAGAATCTGTACTTGATGTTCGATTCTGCAATAGCCCTGAGGACACTGCCTCGAATCCCAGGAGCTCAGGATGCCTTTTCCTGCCCAGTCTGAAGAGAAAGATTTAAATCTTGGCAAAAGCTCTACGCCCAGCGGACGGCATTCTATTTCAATTTCCAGCTCAATCCTGAGTGCTAATATCTTATACAGAAGGACCCGAGGCTATTTGTATATTGCATCTCACTCCAGTAGAACCCAGATTCATGAACAGCTCCCACTCAAGGTTCCGTTCAGTCTCTGGGCCAGTTTCAGCAGAGACGATCTTTTCACTATTACATCCTGTGCTTCTGCATCAAGAGTGTTGTTTAATCTTAGGTCATGAGACCACAGAGTTAGTGTCAGAGCTGAGACAAGAACCCAGGTCTCTGGCTTCTAGTCCTCTCTATTCCCAGTGATTTGCATTCGTCACACCTTCTGTAACTGAGAACTTTGGGCTGGTCACGCACGTGCAATGAAGAATGGATTGCAGCAGCATTACTGCATAAAGTGAGCATAACTCACTTTATCTGTCTGGATTTGTGATCCTCATGGTTACTCTTTAGTTTTTACATCTTTATTTCTTCTCTCACCACATCCAACAAAGCAAAGAGCCTTTACCTTATATTTTATGTTTATACCAAGGTCAGCTACCACAGCTGCTAGAATAATGGTGGCTATATGTAAATCATCCTACTTGTTGGGATGAAAAACAAGCAATAGATTTTCACCTTGATCGTAGACCATTAGTGATCATTAATAAATAAATGGTTGTTTGGATTTTGTGAATGTTTATATATTTCTTTTCACACCCAAGAGCTAATCTCAAGCAAGACTTTCTCATGCTAACTATTATATGCTGTGACAGAGACCATTAAGACATGTAAAATGGTGCCAGCAGGTGTCATGGTGGTTAAGACACTGGACTCCCTCATGGCCCAGCACAGTTCGAGTCCCAGACCAGGTGGCTTGAAAATCAGGCCTGGGCATGCGTGCATGCATGCCCAAAATTCCACTAGGAGAATGGAAGAGAAGGAATTGCAGCATGGTCACCTCCCTCCCAGGAGTGTTTTCTTACCTTCCCTCTCACTGTCTCTCTCTTTCTGGTGAGTGCATGCACCCTATGTCAAACAAACAAATAAACAACAATTTGCCCTTAGATACTAGAGTATAAACAGGAGAAATAATCATTTGCTAAATCATTCTTCCTACATTAAGGTCTGGATAATTTTAGCTAAACCTCTTTGTTCAAGTGACATTTTGGATTTTCTAATCCATAGTCAGAGCTATGTTTTAAACTTTTGGCTGCCAGGAGCCAAGTCTAGAAGCCTCTTTATGCCCAGGTTTACTACAGCACTGAGGACAGCCATCTGATTCAGCTTCATGAAATCAGTAACAAGGCCTGGAAGCTGCCCAGATGATGCTTGGGATGTTGCATTGCATCTCACAGTCGAGAGGCACTATGTTGTAAGCTTTGTATTTCTGGACAGGATGACAGGCTTCTTACTTTTGGTTGGGCTATCCCTTCCCACACCATGTTAGCCAAAGTAAACACCACAATCACCACCATGGTGAGCTCCATAGTGTCACATCCACGACACACACAGATGAATTTCAGAAACTGAGTAAAAGTGAAACACGTGGTCTCAGGGGTGGATTTAGTAAATATTCCTGTCTGGTTAAACAAAGCCTTGAAGGTGCTGGTAAAGGCTCTGTCTTTTCATTCCCAGTCAGCAAATCTGAGGGAGTCCCTTCTAAATTTGATGTGTCTACATAAAGCATGCTACATTTTAATGCGTTGATGTTGGTCAATTCCTAATAGAGATTATTAAAAGAGACTAGAGAGGATGTTAAGTAGACCCTGAAATGGTTGATGATATAAAACAAAAGAAACTAAATGTGAATAACTTTAGATAAATACATAACAGCATCAAAAATAAACTTTTCTGGAAGCTAGAAAGATAGTTTGTTCCCTGATATTCCTAGTTTCTGGTCATTTTATGGCAGTGACCAGTTCTCCATATTGAATATTATCTTATGTCTTCCTTTATTCTCCTCCAAATCTTGCAAAGGTAAGAATTACTGGCCCCATTTCAAAATGAGAGTCCTTAAGGCTCAAACATGCTAGTGCTGCCAAACTAGAAGCCCCACCACAATCTATATCTGTATTTGGCTAACGTGCCCATTACCCTTTTGGACTTTGGAGTAATTGGGGTCTTAGTCTCACTCAGAACAGATTTCCATCACAGAGCCGTGCTCAGAGCCCAGAAACAGCATGATTGAGGAAGGATGCAGTGACTCACCTTCCTGGGCTTCCACCCACAGTAGTCGTGAGTCAGAAGGAGAACCTGGGCTGGCCGTTGTGTAAGAATCTGCACTTTCTTTGCTCATTCATACCTGTTCTGGGAAAACCCACGGAGCCCTAGATATGGCAGGCTGACACATTTTGCCAAGACTCAATTCCTGGGCATATGCACAAAAAGAAACCACACCCTGCACCTCAGTGAAAAGGAAGAACCCAGATGAGACTCTCTGAAGAAATGTGAGCAGTGTCCTGGCAAAACTGGGTTGTCCAGTGGTTGCTTATCCCATGGGAGGCAGCCTCTCTCTGAGTCTCCTGTGTCAACACTGGGGAAAAGGGAACTATTCCTTCCTCAGAGAACTCTACAGAATGTATGAAATAGGCATCTACCAAATATCAATTCCCTTTTCTTTCTAATTTATGGAATTTGTTTTTTCTAGGGACAGAGAGAGAATTGGTCAGTAAAAGGCCATTAAGGAGGGAGGCAAGCAGATAGGGACAAAACTGTAGTGTCACTCATACGAGCAGTGCACTTGGCCTAACTCAATGGAAAGCTGTACGGTCATGTGGGCAGGTGCAACAGACAGAAGCGGCAGCTATGTGTGCCTGCCATGCTGCGGACTATAATTCAGTTTTTTCTTTATTCATGATAGAGCATGTGCACATGCACGGGAAAGGGAGAGAGAGAGAGAGAGAGAGAGAGAGAGAGAGAGAGAGAGAGAGAGAGAATCCCCCACAGGGTCTGGTCAGATTGTTCTAGTCCTCCAGCCTATTGGATCTTGGACACTGCACACATGCTCAGTGTGTTTCAGACTGACCAGCCTGAGAACATGAACTATGCTCACTATGTGGGATCTAGCTTCTCTTGAGCAGCACATTACTACAGCACCTCAGAGCAGGTCCTAAGACTAGAATAATTTATTTCCAGAATAATGTGCTTTTAGAATAGTCTTACATTTGTATACACAGTGTTCACAAATGCTGCTTTATCTCCATGGCTGATCAGGTGAAGGGATGGTTATTATTCTCATTTCCCAGGGAGTCTGTGACTTGCCTGGGATTCCCAGGCCTCAGTCTGCCCTATTGCACACATGCTTGGGCTAAAGCAGGAATGAACTTGCCTCTCAGTGACCTCCTATCCAAAACAACAACATCTGCAAACAAACTTAATTGTAGTATTGCCTAAGCCTTCTTAGGTCCAATAAATGATGAAAGCTTATTAAACCATATTGACACGATGAATATTTTACATGGTGCGTTTGTGACATAAGACCTAGGGAGTGAATGTTTCTTCTCATTTAAATCTCTCTGCTTCTTGGCTGTGCTTTCAATGGAGAGGAAAACAAATGAACAAATAGAGCTTGATGCAAGAGCAGGTCGGTGGGAGGGTCATATGCAAATGATAGGCGCAGGCTCTGCCACTGTTTCCCAAGGTAGTGTCATTCTTCAGGAATTCCAGCTTAATTATTAGCATGAAATAGAATACCGAGGGCTGGTTGTGGCCAGTCTTTTCCTTTTCAAAGTGCAGAAAAGCATACACATGACCTTCTAATGCTTTACAGAGTGAGGATGGAGCAAAAGGTAGCTGCTCAAGGAACTGTACTCATTTGTATGTCCTTCTGTGTTGTGAACCGTGCCGATTCAGCAAATCCAAGGGTCAAAGGTGTCAACAGCTGGGGCTGGAATCTCAGTTTACCTTGACTTAAAATCTTTTTTTTAAACATGTTTACTCTTTAATTTTTAATACATTTGCCAAATTTAATTTTTCCCCCTATATTCCCTTCAACAAGGACTCTATCTCAAGCACGCTCTTTAAGAAAGCTGCAAAAAGGTCTGGCCTAGAAATGACACAAAATATTTGGGTTTGAAGTGCTTTCTGCTCTATAAAAAAATGCCAGAAGAGAATATCTAGCTCAGTTCATGCAGGTTATATCAAGTGAAGGGTCCTAGGAGCAAGACATTTTGTGGAGAGATGTCTTCCTAGTTAACACCTTCCACGAAAAGCAGAAGCATGTGTGCTAACTCACTACTTTCCGAGTCTATTCTACACCAAGAGGCAGAAACCAAGATGACTCAAGGGCTCTTGAAAAAAGAAATTCTCTTAGAGAATTGCGTGTTCTTCTACAGCCTGTGCAGAGGGAAAGCTGTGATTAAGGATCTGCAGTTTTTATTTGCAGACTTTCAGTTCTGCTGTAATTTGGTTGAAACCATTGGTTCCGTCTTTCATTTCCTGTAACAAGTGTATCACCGAGATCTGCTTCTGGACATTTCTATTCCATTTAGATTGATTGAAGATCTGATGAGGACCCTGCCAGCGTGCATTCTATGAGGGGAAGGTCCTTCTCTGGTTGGAGTACTCTGGTTCATTTTGGGAGACTCTCCTAGAGCTAGGGATGAGTGTTCACTGAATGGGGAACGTGAGTAAAGTGTTGGTATGCTTCCCTCAACCCCATACATAACCAGAGGTTAGATACCGAATGCAGAAGTTGTGAATGGAAGAAAATGCCATTTCAACTGCACATGGAACTGTGGTTACGAACCCAAGTGACAAATCAGAAGATTCAGGGGAACTTGAAAGTTACCCGACACTCTTGACTTAGACATTTAAAATCCAACTTCTCTTCCCCCTAAATATAAAGAATCTGACTCTTGAACATGCACCAAAAGAGAGTAACAAAGGAAAATAAATGGAGGAAGGAAGAGAAAAAGGAAGGGAAGATGGAGGGACGGAAGGAGTATGTTTCTAAAACAGAAAAGAAAGAAGGGAGGGAGGAAGGGAAAGAGGAAGGAAGGAGTATGTTTTTCTGTGCTTTGAAAATGAAGGGCCTGACCATTGTCAGCTTTCAGTATTTTTCTTAATGCTAATAATTAAGCACAAACTCCTTGGTTAAGCATCAAACTGTTTCGAAAAGCAGTATGAGTTCAGAGGTGGAGAGATGCAACTTCCTATCATGTTCTCTGCAGCTCTTGCCATGATTAAATGCTCCCCCTTACTGCCAACACTTCTGAAAGCTGTGAGAATTCATTATTCTTGTGTATTCTGAGAATGCTCTAAAATGTATTTTAAAATTTCCTTTTACTTTGAAGAGACCCATTGTTCAATGTATCGAATTTTGGAGAGGTACCGGCAGTAAAATTTAAGAAATGTTAGCTGGGCCAATGGGTCACGCTCTCTGCCTGACACTGGCATCTCCGCAGCACCTTGCAGCTACACAGTGTGGTGCATCTTGGTCCTCAGAGGAAGAGGGAAAGAGTAGAAGTGTCAACCAATGACGTGGGCCTCCTACATTTAGAGGGCTTGAGAGTGATCAGTCTTAGGACTCTTCTCTTGGGACCTGCTACGTCGCTGGACTCCCATGTAGTTGACCATGGTTCTAATCACTGACCCGGTGGCTTAAACTCATGCTGGGCGCATGTGCGTGCTTGCACAAGATCCTGAGAGGAGAATGGAGGAGAAGGGATTGCAGCATAGCCATCCCCCCTGAGAGGTGATTTCTCTCTTTCTGTCTCTCTGTCTCTTTCTGTCTTTATAGCAAGCACATGCACCCTGTAGCAAAAACCTCTCAAAGGAAAAAAGGAAAAAGAAAGAAAAGGGACTCTTCTCTTAAATGAGGGGAAATAGGATGCACAGAAACTCACCTCTCATCTTTCTTCTAAGTTAGAGCTGTGGCTACAAACTGCTGGGGGTCTCACCTGAGGGCCCTCACACTGATCTATCTCTTCACTGTTGACTCTTCTACAAACTCTGAACCACGTTTTGGCCATGCTGCCTTCTTTCCTTCCCTGTCTCGTGTTCCTGCCTCTCTTTCTCTTAAGGGTTCTGCCAATGATACTTTGATCTGGAGCCTGAAAAATCTCACAGGAGATAAACGACCCTTAGACTCTCCTCTCAGAATCTGGTTCCTAGGTGATGGACAAAGTCATGTGGCCACTACTGGAAATAAATTTGCACCCTCTGGATAGAGTCTTATTAGAGAAGGCTCTTGGAGCACAATTTACTCTTCTAAGCTTGAGATCCAAAAGCTATTTTGCCAAATCAGTTCTATTCCTTCTTCCTTCTTGCCTTCCTTAATGTTCCTTTTTCCCCCTTTCTTTCTCATCATCTCTTTTCTTCCTTTTTTCTCCATCCTCCCTCCCTTTCTTCTATCCTTTCTCTCTTTTTCCTTTCTCCTTGTGTCCTATTTCTCCCAGGAATCTTTGCTGTGTAGATAGCCTGACCTTGAATCTCAGCACTTACTATCTATGTGAACTCGGGCAATTATCAGTGTACAATCGTAACTCTTTCTTCATCTGTAAAATGGAATAAGTGTACCTGCCGCATTGTTCTAATACAAGAGAAAGACTCAGAAGTATGTCCAGTGCACAGGAAGCATTCGGTAGGTGCAAGTTATTGCTATTAGCCATTCAGTCCTTACCCTGGGCATACCCCTCCATGAGCTGATTTTACTTGTTGTGAAAGGATCTATGAGATGCAAACATGGAGTCATAGAACAAAGCTCCATCATAACGCAGAGCATCCTGTTAGTAACTATCAACACGGAGGAGAAGCAGAGGAAGGGGATCCCTGTGATTTAGGAAAGCAGGTTATGAAGAGAGTGTTTTGTTTCATTGAAGGTACATTTCTTGGTTGTTAGAGAGCAGTGAAACAGTTTCCTAGTGGTCTTGCCAGTGAGCAGCTATACAGATACTTCTAAGACAGAGAAACAATCCTGGCCAGTAAAGAAAACTCTTACAAAGGGCCAGCAATGGTTAAAGCATTGAATTTCAATGTGGTCAACCATGCTTCAAGTCCTGGACTTGGTGGCTTGGAACTCACGCAGGGTATGTGTGCGTACATGCCCAAAATCCCAAGAGGAGAATGGAGGAGAAGGGATTGTACCATGGTCATTCTCCTCCCGTGGGGAAGGGGTAATTTCTCACTTCGTGTTTCTGTGTCTCTGTCTCTTTAGTGAGTGCACATACCCTGTACCAAACATCTCTCATAATAAAAAGAATGCTTTTGAGAAGATATGTTTAGACCTAATAAAGGGAGAATTGATTTACATAAAGGGGTATGGCCCCACTTGAATATTTCAATTAACCAAGAATTTACTTTCTTCATCTGTAAAAATATTTCCAGTGATATATTGAGCTCATTACAGTTAGTGACAGTGTAACTTTGTCTTGACGGATATGGTGGGATTGGTGGGGACAATCGGAATTTTTGAGTTGGAGGTAAACAGTATGTTGAAATAGCTGTTTTAGAAATATTCATCAGTCTTGGGACCAGCAGATGGTGTAATGGATACATTACTGGACACCCACATAGTCAACCACAATTTGAGTTCTGGACCCAGCGGATTAAAACTCACGCTGGGGGAACCAGCAGTTAGCGTAATGGCTATGTCGCTGGACTCCCACGTAGTCGACCGCGGTTCGAGTCCCGGACCCGGTGGCTTAAACTCACGCCGGGCGCGTGTGCATGCGTGCCCAAGATCCCGAGAGGAGAATGGAGGAGAAGGGATTGCGGCGTGGCCATCCCCCCTGGGGGGTGATTTCCTGCTTTCTATCTCTCTGTCTCTCTCTGTCTGTCTGGCGAGCGCACGCGCCCTATAGCAAAAACCTCTCCAAAAAAAAAAAAAAAAAAAAAAAAAAAAACTCACGCTGGGTGCATGTGTATGGGTGACCAAAATTCCGGGAGAAGAATGAAGGAGAAGGGATTGAGGCATGGACACTCCCTTACAGGGTGATTTCTCATTTTTTCTCTTTCAGTTTCTGTCTCTCCAGTGAGTGCATATGCCCTATAGGAAAAATCCCTCTCTCTCTAAAAGAAAAAGAAAAAAGAAATATTCATCGATCTGTAGTATATAAGGTAAATGTGGGGCAGAAGTAGATCAATGCTTATTTCACTCGTTAAACAGATGACAATCTCATTGAGGTAAATACTATTATTCACAGATTGCACATAGGAGAGGATAAAAAATTTGAAGAAAAATGAGATAAAGTATGAGTTTATTTTGGTACAAAACCATTTTTAAACCCATGCATAGTACTTTTTTATAATATGCATTTTCTATTAATTTTTAAAGACCCCCTCATAGAGAGACCAAGTTGTGTTAAGTAAGAAGACTGGCCTGAGACTACTTGCTAGTAAGGGACCCCTTCAAGATCTCAGCAGTTGGGCTCTTCTGGGAGGAACTGATTGAGGCCAGCGAAAGACATGCTTTTCTCTCTTCTTTTCTGGTAGTAATTATGCTTATCTCACAAATGAAAATTAAATGAGACACTATAAATATAAGTTCTGGACACTGTAGGCCCCCAATAAGTATCAGCTGTTTTTGTAGTCACACAGTGTAACCTCCAAGAGAAGGGAGGCAGTTAGAAGGCCAGTCTCAGTGCAAGGCAATGTCTGAGCTGGGCCTGCCCAGGTGTTCTGCAGTTGGGTGCAGAGTTGCATCCTCTTGGTCTCCAAGGCAATAGGTCCTTTGGATGATCTTTGCAATACTTCTTAGACTCACCCCTTTCTGTTGATGATGACAAACTACGTCTTTAGAGGTAACTTTTGGGGGGGGGCTGTTCCCTTTGTTTCAAAATCCAATCCAGGGCAAAAGAGATTTGACAAAGGCAAGAATACATGATTCTTTACTTCTGAAACTCCTCAAGAATCCTGACCCATCATTAAATGAGATAATGTATATATTGCACTAAACGCACACTGGGAATTTTCATGTTCCAAGTTGCTCCTGACATATACATGTAGAGTGTGGCTAGGACCAGCTGCTGTTCAGTGTCCTAGTCACTTTTCTGTCTTTGGTACGTCTGAATGAGCCTGGTGCTGATCTGAATACATGCAGGTGACACCTGTACACCCACGAAATTGTTCCAAAGTCATAGAGGCAGAACAGAGACCGGTGCTGGTCTCTGGTGATAAAGGAAAGTCAACCGACTGAGGACTCGCACTGTGCAAACCCGTGAGGCACCTAGAAGAGGCAAGGTCCCTGTTGATATTGCTGCCATTATTATTCTTCTGTCTGAAAAATGCGGTGTTCTCTGTTCTTTGTCTACTTTTACTTATTTATTGGATTTTCTACATGATTCCATTGGCTTAAAGTTCCAGAGGATAGACATAATAACACCATTGATTGAAATAATTAAAACAGATAGCTTCAATAACAGCAACGCGGTACAGCAATGAAGCGGCTGAGTTCTCTTTTACCATACTCCCGGGGTGCTGGTTTTCAAACACCAACTCCACTCTGAATTTCTTGAATACGTTTTGTCACTGGGAATGAACATGCATAACGGAGAAAGCATTGTGCATAGAGTCAGGACCACCCTTACTCTGTCAGACCTGAGCAAGACACCTGACTGGTCTCTCCTCCATGAATAAGAACCAGCTTCTTCGGCGCTTTTATGAGATTTTAATCACATCTTGGGCATAAAATCCAGAGCTGGAAGTGTTGTTTGCCTTTTAATAAATGAGTGTTCTTTTGTTCATGGAAGATGTCGAGAATTCTGATCTCTTTTTGAGTGGAAATGTCTCTCACAGGAAAAAATAAAGGGGGGGACCTGTCCACCTAATCTAGAACTTCAACTTAATATTAGTAAGAAAGGATGTATTCTTATTCTGTATAAAATAGGACATTCCCAAGGCAAATGCTAAAACATAGAGCCAAAAGCCCCAGACCAAGCACAGCGGTCAGTTTCAGATTCCATTCAGGAAAATGATGACTCTGGCAATAGGCAGCAATGATAGCGTATGCTACTCCTTTCTTTGAGCATCATTCTTGCTTAACTTTTACTTTTTAGTAAGGATGTCTGCTCTACTGCTCCAAGGACAGTAGGAGTGGAAAACCCAAACAAGATGTTCCTTATAGAAACCGTAGGTCATCGTTGTTCTTTGTTACCTACTTCTGAGTAGTCTGGAGAGTTTCTTCTCACCCATATTGCCTTCCCCAAAGAAGGCATGGGCATGTTAGCCACAAAATTCCAGGACTTGGAGGACTGTGGCTATGGGAATCGATGTGGTTGTCTAGAAACCACAGACGACCCCCTGAAGAATTGACAGTGTCCTTTGTTGAAGACGTGAGGCTTGTGCTTAGACCAGCGAGTCTTTGCCTAAGGAGCAGGAATGTTCAGGTAAACACAACTGGAAGGGTTTTGATAGCAAGGCATTCTGAGGTGCCTCAGAACCACTGTGAGGCTCAGGTAGTGATAAACTGGCTGTGTCTCCGGGTTTATTGTTTGAGTTGTGACTTTCAGCTGAGTCAGGAGATGTCATTTCTGTGAGATTTGTGATGATCATCACATAGCTGCCCATTTTGGAGCACCCATCGTGGGAACATTGTCTCGGATCCCAGGTGAAGGAAAATATCGACATGATTATTTCCACAACAGTGAATAAGCTACATGAGCAGGCTGTGCTGGTATGCGTAGGTGCTCCTGTTTCATGAATCAGCTATTGCCATCCTTCCTTGTGGAAACTCAGACAGTTACCGACAATTGTGCCAGTAAATCACCGTGTCGTCACCTGCTAGCCAGGGATCTGTCCTCACGCGGTGTGCTTGCTCGGCATATCTTAGCTGAGTCACTTAGAATAGGTCTGCTTCACACAGACAATGATTAGGAGACTCTGACTCAAGCAGCATAATGTGTTCCTTTATTCTACAACAGGAAGATACTACCTGATATCGTAGCTAATGACTCAACCTTCCGAGACAATCAGTGTGATGCTTGTTAACATTCCTGCATAAATCAGCAGAGAAAGCATGGAAAGATAATTTCAAAATGTTAAACCCTACTAGAAAAACTATAGAAAAACTAAGATCTTTCTTATAGGTAAGCTTCTTCTCCTTGGAAATAGTCTAGAAACAATGCAGTTTGAAAGATGACTTCATGGGGCACCAGCGGTTGGTATAATGGCTGTTGTTGGACTCCCATGTAGTAGACCATGGTTCGAGTCCCGGACCGGATAGCTTAAACTCACGCCAGGCACATGTGCGTGAGTGTCCAAGATCCCGAGAAGAGAATGGAGAAGGGATTGCGGCATGGCCATCCCCCCGGGGGGTTATTTCTCACTTTGTGTCTCTCTGCCTCTCTGTATCTTTCTGGCAAGCACATGTGCCCTGTAGCAAAAACCTTTCAAAAAAAAGAAAAAGAAAGATAACGTCACGGTAACTAAGTTGCACAGTACTTGTCAATAAGTAGCTCAGTGGTCATTCAGCTGGGGCAGGGGCTGCCATTCATGAGGATCTCAATCTGGTAACCATGGGAAGTGGGTTTTTCCAGAGCTTGAGAAGTTGAGCATCCTGACCTCCCAACCCTCTTCAAATCAGGATTCTATCAACAGATAACTGCATATATTTACCGCTTGCGGAGAAGAGTAGAGAAACAAGAACTCTTACTGAGAATTTCATTAATGGTTCTTTATCAACTCAAAGGATCCCATATCAATATATTGCTCTGTGAGTTTCTCCATGTTCATATTCTTTTCTATGTAATAGTTCTCAAGTACAAAGCTAAAAACTGCACAAACAGTAACACATATCAATATTTGTGTCTTACGTTATTATTTTTAATCTGCTAGAGGATGTGCACATTCTCCAGAGAGACAGAGACAAATAAGGAGAGGGAAAGTGACAAAGCACGCCCCACAGGGAAGAGTCACACTGCAATTCTCTTTTCCGTTTCTCTTTTCGGGATTTTCGGCATATGCACACACAAGCCTGATATGTTTCTCAAGCCACTGGGTCTGGGATTCGAACCACACCGTTGGCCCTGTTGGATCCAACTCCCTCAAACACACCACCACCAGATGACCCACATTGTGTATTATCTAAACTCTTAGGCTCTCTGAAGTTGGTGAGGTTATTATTGCAGCGTCCCAGATGAAGATACTCAGGTGGGGAGAGTATCCGGGTTATGTAGAGCAGGCCCGCTGACACCTTGCTGTACGCTCTCCTTGCAGGTCAGCACATTTAGCTTTATAATCCAGTATTGGCTTCTTTCTCATTATGCCTAGGGAAAAGCAACTCCAACTCAGGAAAAAATAAAACAAAACAAAGCAAACCTGCTGACTTAACCTCAGAGCAGTAGATTTGTAGAATGGGTAAAATTAATTCAAAAGCTTACAATTATAGATCTATACATTTATAAATATGTATAAATATATGTGTGCAATTTTTTTATCTAGTTATACAAACATTTTCTATATACAAAAGATAATCTAAACTAATGTGGACAAGATCCATTTCTTTCATTTTTTTTTTTGTCTTAGCCCATTCAGGCTGCTATAACAAAAATAATCAGACTAGTTTAAACAAAACACATTCTTTTCTCCCAGTTCTGGAGCAGGAAGATGAAGATGAAGAAGCTGGAAATCTTATTTCTGAGATTCCATATCTTCATTTGAAACATAAAATGTGTTCATGGCATATAATCCAACAGTTACCTGCTGGACAGGAGGAAGTCCTTATTTTCTTCAGACTTTACTCTCTTCCATTATATGGTCCGAACAATCTCTCAGATCTCAGTGTGTCTCTTTCAGAGACTGTGTAAGAAATTCTTCAAGTTCCCATTAGGCTATAGCCTGACACCTGCTTCATGCTGCTTGGGACCCTGCCCATCCACGGGCAGGTCTTCAACAGAAGCTGATGATACGGCATGCCCCCTTCTCTCTGATTACATTTCTTTTCTTCTCCTTAGAAAAACAAAATTTTAAATATTATTTTTGATCTACCCATCACACGTGGGCTTCATCTCAAGCTTCTTTTGAAATATGCAGAAGAAAAAAGCCTCAAAAAAAAATCCACTTTAGTAGAGTATGGTTTTCTCTAATCCTCAAAATGGTTAGTAGTAAACAGACCACATGGTGACAAGACCTACTGAATGCAGGATGTAAACATAGTGTAGAAGTACATGTTGGAGGGCTAGAGGGTGGCACAGCAGAAATACAACTAGGAAAAGTCTTGGGTTTGTATCCCAGGACCTCCCTGAGTCTGCCAGGCATGCACGTGCCCATAATCCAGGACAATTGACACTAGGAGTGGATTGGAGCATAAAGACCCTATTCAAAATGCTTGTCTCTCTGTATCTCTCTCTCATTGGAGAAAGAAAGAAATAAAATTTCAAACATGTACCTGTTGAGATATTTAAACAGCGTATGGTGTAGACAATAGTTCCCCTCTCCAGAAGGTCACTCAGTACTAAGCCTACAGCTTGTGGGCCCTGCAGGAGGCACCGCAACTCGAATGCTTTGGAAGACCCTTGAGGTTGAGTTGGAATGGCTCCAACCACCTGTCTTGCCTTTGCTACAGTTTCTCTTTCACCACCAGCCTTTGTTCCTGTGCAATATGGATTCATGAGCAGGATTTGGTCTTTAGAATCCTGCCTTCTGGCATGCAATTTTCTGGGCAGATTTCTGCCTCTTTCCCATTGAAAGTATGTCTGAAGTCACATTGACATTCTTGAGAAAGCTGCCAAGGAGAGCAGACTCAAATTTCTGATACCTGAACTTAGCCTAAATTTAGCTGTGCGTGTTCCTTTGTTTTGTTTTTGTTAGAAGGGAACTAGTTAGAATGGGACTTTATTCAATATAAGGGTAAAAAGATGAGAGCAACCTACACAGGATATAAGATATATTACTGCACTATTTTAAAAGGTGGCCTAATATAAAATTAGATATTCTGTGTGATTTTAGGTGAGGTGAGTAAAATTTCCTACAACCAGATATATAATAGTTTCTTACCATGGAAAATATTTCTTTTATAAAAAAGGCTATGAATTAATTTAATGGGGAAAATATTTTAAGATTATTCTTTTGCTTAAAAGAATTACTTTACCTAACTTAATTTATTTTAATTTTAATCCCTCCCAGAGAGGGGGGGAGAGAGAGAGAGAGAGAGAGAGAGAGAGAGAGAGAGAAAGAGAGAGAGAGAGAAAGAGAAAGTGAAAGAGCAAGCTGCCAGGTCCGGGACTCAAACCACAGTTGGCCCTGTGGGAGTCCAGCTCCCTTAACCACTACGTCATCTGCTGGCCACAGAAAATATATTTTTAAATTAACCCTTAACACTATTTTACCATTTTGTACCAAATTTACTATTAATAAATAAAAATTAAGAAATCATGTCATTGAGAATAGATTGCAATGGAGAAACTCATACATGAAAACATCTTATGTAATGATAATTACCGTAATATCTTACCAAATTATACCAGTCAGTATTTTAAGTATTATAGAACCCTGTACATGTGTTTGTGAATATACATATATATGTATATGTATTTTCCTTTATAAATTATGTGATCCTTTATACAAATAATTTATGATATTCATAGCCTTAGGGAAAAATCTAATTAAATGTTGGTAACTAATTTAGGTTCTGTGTCAGACTCTTCCAGGACATTTATAAAATCAAACAATTTGGTATTGTATTCTTTGCTCCAATATAATCTGACAATATTAGTGTAATTGGTTTTACCATTTTTCTCCATGTGAATGGAACTAAATTTAAATGCTTGGAACAGCATTGGGAACCATCAATCTCCCATCAGAAAGCTCGGAAGCATGGGTATCATAATTGATATCAAATATTGAAAGAAACCCGAGCTTGAAGAATTAGACATCCCTTGACCCGCAGAATGTGAAACTCAAACCTGTGTCTCACTCACCCTTGAAAGGATAGAAGGAACCTCTCCCACCAGTCAGCCTGGTCCACAGCCAGATATCTCTGAGGCATTTCCAACACAGAGATGGTGGTCCGTGTGTGTGTGTGTGTGTGTGTGTGTGTGTGTGTGTGTGAGAGAGAGAGAGAGAGAGAGAGAGAGAGAGAAAGAGAGAGAGAAAGAGAGGGAATGTGTTTTTTTTTTTTATCAGAAGCCTTATCCTATATTCAAATGTGATTTCTATATTTTATCTATAATCTCAACTACGTTTGCCACAGAGAGATAATTGCAGCATAGAAAGCATTATCACTCAGGTTTAGGAATAAAGCAGTCTAGCCGTGTCAATTAGCAGTCCACGTTCTCGCTCTATTGCTCTCCACCCCTCCCCTGTCAATATCTTGCCTTTAAAAACATTAGACATTTGCTGTATGTTAAAGCTAAAAACTCCATTTTTATTTAGTTGAGTGTTTTTATATATATATATATATATATATATATATATATATATATATATATATATTTTTTTTTTTTTTTTGGGGGGGGAGGTTTTCACTATAGGGCGCGTGCGCTCGCCAGATAGACAGAGAGAGAGAGACAGAGAGACAGAAAGCGAGAAATCACCCCCCAGGGGGGATGGCCATGCCGCAATCCCTTCTCCTCCATTCTCCTCTCGGGATCTTGGGCACGCACGCACATGCGCCCGGCGTGAGTTTTAAGCCACCAGGTCCCGGACGTGAACCGCGGTCGACTACGTGGGAGTCCAGCGACATAGCCATTACGCTAACTGCTGGTTCCCTAAATATATTAATAGAAATGTGAGAGAAGCAATGTACTTAAAAATTCCACACTGAGTTACTCAATCCTGAGACAGATAGGGCATGGTGGAAGGCCGGATAGAGAGAGGAGTAAAGAGAGAGAGATGGGAGGTGGATAAGCAGAGACAGGTAGGCAAGTGGGTAGATAGAGAAGCATGATAACATATGTGAAAAGTGTCCAAAGGAAGCCAAAAGTAGCAAAAGTAAAATAAAATAAAATATAAAATAAAATAAAGGGCTGGCAGGTGGCATGGTGGTTAAAGCGTTGGACTCCCACATGGCCAACTATAGTATAAATGTTGGTCCTAGAGGCTTGCATTTTCAATTTCTCTTTCTCTCTTTCTGTCTCCCTCTGGTCAAATTAAATGATAAATAATAATAATAACAAATAAAGTTAAGTAAATAAATCTTTAAAAAAATAAAATAACAATTGGAAATTCTCCTGAGCAACATTTTCCGGTAAATAGCCCTAGAAGTACTTAACCTATGCATGTTAAATATTCCTTAAAAATTCAAGACCAGACACACAAAGAAACTTCAGTTCCTGTGTTAAATAAGTATCAGCTCTCAATAATAATAATAATAATAATAATAATAATAATAATCATCTGACAGCAGAACTGCTGTTTTCCATTCTCGGACAAGAGACAAATAATCTATTTGCGTTGGGGAGGTAAAGAGGCCAGCCTTTTTGTTTCCTGCAGTGTTAATTTGATTTGTGTGAAGTGCTGAACACCCGAGCCCTGAGATGAGCCTCAATCTAAAGACGCCTGTGGCGGCGAGGGTCTCGTCCCTGGTGGCCTGCGCCCTGACCCCTCCTAGGTGCTCGGCAGCTGGGCCCCAGGGTCAGCTGTCAGCCCTAAGTGGGCCATTTGCTCGAATTGCCTCTCTGATGTCACTAAACTGCTGCTAAAGAGGGGATGGAAGACAATTTTAGACTCAGTCTTAAACCCCAAGGATTGCATTGAGTTCACTATCATTTTATTTCTCTCCTGAAAATATCTTTACAAACTTAATTAATGGAGAATCTACTGTCAAATCCATCTTTGTAAAATCAAATCTTGGATAGCTGGATTTGATTTGGTTTTGAATTTCCTGATGGTCCAGATTTTATTCGATACAGCTCCCCATGGTCTTTCACCGAGTTCTCTGACCGCTGGCCGGAAGCTCAGAAACAACTATTTTTAGATCCAGGCAAGCCTCAGTGTGGCAGGCGATAAATTATTAGCTGTGACTTTAAAAATAGTTATGGAAACACTTTGGGAACATCTTCTTTCTCCATAGTGTATGGACTTGAATTTACACGCCACCTTTACAGTCTAGATCCCCATACACAGAATGAGGCCAACCAAAAACACCATGCACACCTGATGTTCTGGGTTGACTGGAAGCTCTAAAACTGCTTGTTAGGTCACACTGGCTGCTCACAGTGTTTGGTAAACAAACGCTCGGGTTCATGACCAGCCCCCGTGCCTCTCACAGGCTCTTACCCTGCACATACACATCTGAGGGCAACAGAACCCATGGAGCTACTCCGCCAAAACCGAAACATACTTGTTCTCTGTTTTGATCTTTGCTTTATATTCTGTCTATCATTTTGATGAAATATGGAGACAGTGTATTGAATCTGAGAACTAACCTGAATATTCTGAATATTCTATATAAGCCAAGTCTATAAAAGCAAGGTCTTTTGTGAAACTTCTGCTGGAAATTTTTATGGGCAATGGTTCTTAAAGTCAGAAAATGTCAATGCAGTGTCATTCCAAACTCATTATTGTACAGAAAAGAAACAGGCCTGGAGCAGGTAAAGGACTTTCAGCAAGGCGATGGAAAAACCATCATGACCCTAAATCAGTGCTTTGGGGACAACATATGGTCATGCCTGGCTGTATCAGGGGATGGTTAAGCCTGATTCAGCACAACGCCGTAATGTTCTACATCATGACATCACTTCCAAAGAGGTTTCTGGGAGGAAAAAAGCAGAGGAGCTAGTGAGGAAAGGTTGAAAACGCACATTCTCTCTGATCACCAAGCGTGATTGTCTGTGGTCAGTCAATCTCATGTCTAATACTGGCCACTATGGGTAGGAATCCTGCAGGTTAGAGAGGAGTTATTAGAAGTGGCATTCTACCCTTCCCCCCACTACACACACACACACACACACACACACACACACACACACACAAAGAGGTTCAGTTCTGTGCTGCTCTTAGGAACATTAAAAAAAAAAAGTAAAGTGAAAAATATATGTAAGTAGCAGCTTTCGGGTTGGTATGATTTTTTTCCCCTTGTAGAGGAAACTGTCTTTCATACCAGAATTGAAAAGGAAGGTGTTTTAGAAGTGACAGATGCAAATGGCCACCACCACTGTTTGTTCAGCTTTAGACAAGTTAGAGGTCAACTCCCAGTTGTTGACAGGGAGAGGTTCAGTGAGCAAAATACCTTTATCATTAAATGTTATCTTGTAAAAATATTTACCAGGGTGTAAGTTAGAACATTGCGCTAATAATAAGGCACATGAATTTTGAAACCGTAATCCCGTTTCACAAAAACAATACCCAGGAAAAGGTCTTATTTTTATCATGCTTTGGTGTGCATGTTCTTTGTGTTTAAGGGTTTGCTGCTCGGCTCTGTCATTTGTTTTGAACTTCTGTTTTCATGGATTACTAGGTTTTTTGGTCAGATAGAATACCTTTTGTTACTCTGCCAGATTTCAGTGTAAAAGAGCTTTCAGTTTAGATAAAAAAATAAGCTTCACTCCTGAAAATCAAGCTTGCTTAAAATCACATTCCTATTTTCTGAACATTCTCACTTCCCTCCACCTTTCACTCAGTTATCATTTTTCTTGTGTGGGTTTCAAAGTGAAAGAGGAGTGTCAACAAATCAAAGACTGAAACTTAGGGAGCATTGTAACTTCCCATTCCCCGAAAACCTGGACATTATCCAAGACCCTTCCCAGTGGGGATGGCAGAAATAAAAATGTTACAGCAGAGATGAAGAAAATCCAGGGGAGAAAAATGAAACCAGCCTCTCTGTCCCCTGGGAATTCTAGAACCAGGCTATGTGGACTTAACTACAAGCACAGGCCGAGCATTGCCCCTGGATCACCGAGTGCAGAGGGTCAGGAATTTCAGACTACAGTGGAGGCTGCTGAGAGTAGGAGAACACAGAAAGTTTATGGACAATGCATATTAACAAACGAACAAACAAACAAGCTATCTAGGGGTTTCAAGATGCTTTTGTATCAAAATAAACTCATAATTTCATTTCATTTTTCTAGAAACTCATTGAAAGCCCCTCGTAAAACTTCAGTAGCCATGCCTTCCCCCATTTTCCCTTCAATTCAGAGGTATAAATAGAGCTGGGAATAAAGTCAGGTTCCGCTTTGCCCAACTCATCCTCTTGCCTGGAATTACAGCTTCATTCACGCCTGGATTACTGCAATAGCCTCTTGGCTGAGTCCTTGGCCAACACTTCACATTCTGTTTCATCTTACACGCCCGAGCCAGGCTGAGCCATTCTCATCCCCTCATCCTCTAGTTTGAGACACAAAGACTTTTTCCCCTTTGCTAGCTTCATGCTGCTGCAACCCTGCCAGCTTCCATGGTGTTCTGCAGCCCTGACCACTGTTCTTTAGACGGTGCACCTCAGTGCAATGGCCAGGGGAAGCTGGTCTCCAGGCCCCTCACTCAATTGTGTGAACTCTGGTTTAGGTGTCTGTCGCTAAGTTTCAAACGTTTTTCTTCTAATGAACCCAACTCTAGTTACGTGTGCCTGAGGAGGCCCTGGCATGCCTGCGTTTCTCCACCTTCGTAGACATGTGCCTTATCAGACCAGTGGTGTAGGAGATTCTGTTGACAAACCAGTAGGGAGAGAGTCAAATAGAAAAATTTCTGTAAATATTGTCATAAGTAGATAAAGTAATAGATTCTTCCTTTCTTTTCTTTCTTTCTTTTTTCTTTATTGCCAGAGGGTGTGTGCTCACCAGAGAGCGAGAAAGGAGACAAAGAGAGGAGAAGGGGGGAAAGAACCTCCACAACGAAGCATGGTCATGCACCAGTTCTTTTTCCATTTCTCTAACCTGGATGGCATTTAGGCATTTGCACACAGGCCCAGTGTATTTCTCAAGTTCCTGAGTCCAGGACTTGAACTGTGGTCAGTCATGTAGGATTCAGCTCATGTAACAAGTAGGCCATAGGACCAACCCAATAGTTGCTTAATAATGGACATCCATGCCCATATAAAAATTGATTAAAATCGCATTCCTATTTCTGAGCATTCTTACATCCCTCCACATTCAGTCTTCATTTTTCTTCTGGGATTTTCAACCTGAAAGAGGAATGTCAACAAATCAAAGACTGAGACTTAAGGAGCATTGTAACTTCCCATTCCCCGAAGATCTGGGCATTAACCAAGACCCTTCTCAGTGGGGATGGCGACAATGAAAACGTACGCAGTAGAGCTGAAGAAAATCCAGGGGGAAGAAATAAAAGCACCCCACTCTGTCCCCTGGGTGCACAGAACCAGGCTATTAGGACTTCCATAAGTACTGGCAGAAGTACTTCCATAAGCACCTGGGCCATGGGATACAGGTGGCTGGGTACCCAGTTCAGTGAAGACTAAGAGGCTCCAAATTAGTGGCATTATAGAGCTAGAGATTCAGCCTTCCCTGAACTGTGTGCACATAGCTCTGCGCCATGCTCTGTCCACAAAGGGTGCCCAAGAAATGCACAGCTCTACTAGACATCCCATCTCCTGCGGTGCTATCAACTGACAGCATCCAGTTCAGTCTTTTTGGCTCTGCTATTGAAGGATGGATTTATTTTAGACACTGTGTATGAGGATAGGATATATAGTGTTGGTATAGGTCCTCATAAAGTTTGTGGACAATGTGCATTATGAAAAAGCTCTGCATGGATTTCAAAACAATTTTGGCCCCGAAATAAACTCTTCTTTTAATTCCATTTTTCCATATCCCACCCCATCTACCCCCCCATTTTTTTTTTTTTTTTTTTTTTTTTTTGCTATAGGTTATGTACTCTTGCTGGAGACAGAGCGAGACAGAGAGAAAGAGAGGCAAAGTGAGAAAGCACCCCCTCTCCCCCCGGGAGGATGGCCACAGCACAATCCCTTCTCTTCCATTTTCATTTCAGGATTTTGGGTACAATGAACACATACGTGGCATGTTGTTCAAGCCATCCAGAACTGGAACTGTACTATCAGCCACATGGAATCCAACCTGGTTAACCTACACAGCATCTGCTGGCCCTCCATAAAATTTCTGATACTCTCTCATACAGGTTTTTAAAATCCATCAACACAAATTTTACAACCAATAAATGAACTTAACCTCTCCATTTTTAAGGTGGAGGTATGGGCTCAGATGGTTCAATGGTCTACTTGGATGTCTTAGCAGCAGAACTGGCAGAGGACCAAGACCAGCAGTTAGCATAATGGCTATGTCGCTGGACTCCCATGTAATCAACCACGGTTCGAGTCCCGGACCTGGTGGCTTAAACTCACGCCGTGTGCGTGTGTGCCCAAGATCCCGAGAGGAAAATGGAGGAGAACAGATTGTGGCGTGGCCATACCCCCTGGGTGGTGATTTCTTGCTTTCTGTCTCTGTCTCTCTGGCAAGTGCATGCGCCCTATAGCAACAACAATAACAAAAAAACCTCTCCAGAAAGAACTGGCAGAGGACCTGGGTGTACGGGTACCCACCCAGAGCTGCCCCATCTGATTTCAATGCCTCTGCCCTTCATTACGAAAATTATACACTTAAAACATATTTATCTAGTTATAAAACATACATTCTCTATAACTGTTAAATTGTTGAGAGAAAGAAAAAATGAAGGGAAAACCAAACAATTCAGCATCCAGCTTTAATGCTATTTGGAGAGCCTACTAATTTTCTGGTTCATTCTCTCTTTTTCCTTAAGGTTTTACAATAGAACCTTATTTCCCACACTGTTTGAAACCTGACTCTTTCTTATTGAATATGAATATCTTTGCAAATCAATAAATATGGTTCTATATGACCACTTTTAGAGTAATATAGCTTATTACTCAATGGACATAATCTAATACACTTTATCATTTCCATGTTGCCATTATACTTTTAAGGTGAATGTTTTCCTCATCGATGTTAGATTTGTGTTTCCTTCTCTCATGGGTGATTTCCTGAGACATTTTTATTGTGTGTATCCCACTGAGAATGATCATGGTACTATCATGTGTCCTAGGATAGTTTCTGAGGCAACAGCCTGCTTTGTAAAGGGGCACAACACCCTTTATTTTTATTATTTTTTTTAGAGGTTTTTGCTATAGGGCGCATGCGCTTGCCAGAAAGACAGAGAGAGACAAAGAGACAGAAAGCGAGAAATCACCCCCCAGGGGGGGATGGCCACGCCACAATCCCTTCTCCTCCATTCTCCCCTCGGGATCTTGGGCACATATGCACACGCGCCCGGCCTGAGTTTAAGCCACCGGGACTCGAACCACAGTCAATTACATGGGAGTTCAGCGACATAGTCGTTACGTTAACTGCTGGTCCCGCAACACCCTTTATGAGTCTGATATCGAGGTGGCACTTTCAGTTGCTATTATTTGCTCTTTTCTTCCTAGATGCTTGTTTTCAGCCCAGCGATCTGGTTTTACTGCACAGTGATCAGTGTAAGGGCCTATGCTTCAGAGAGGTAGGAGGAGGGACACTCCTCTCCCCCCTGTTCCTATTACCTGTTCCACAAGGCAACCAGAGGGACAAAATACACACAGTAACAAGATCATCAGGAGGAATGAGCAACTCTGGAAAATAATTTGAAGTTCTTTGCAAATTAAGAATGTCGCAGCTCATGAAATCATAAATAATTGAGAATATTGGTTCTAACTAGTGACTATTGGAAAAAGAACCAAAACTTCAACTGTCTGAAGAGAATGATGGGATGGAGGTAGCTTTCAGCCACATGATTATTGAACGCATGTATGTTATTGTGAGTGAAGGTGGCTGAAATTCCACACAAATCCTGGCTGGCCGGTAATATTCCAATGGGTAATGAAGATGGGTAACCACTGTCAGATTTTTACAACAACGACTTACTATGTTTGATCATAATTAAAATAAGTTTTATTCAAAGTCTCAAATTGTTTTCATATGGCAAAAAATGGCAGGGAAAAAACCTTTAGCCCTTGAGGTCAAGGACAAAGTCTTATTTGACAAAGTCACCTGTAGGTAACTCTGGGCACAGAGAAACCAGTGAGGGCCCGATAAAGGTTTTCCAATGCTCCTTGAATGAGATAATTGTCCTTTTTCCCTATTCATTGAGGCTATTTTTATTGCTCTACTTAGTACACAGTTAATTCAATCAGCATTATTGATAAAGATATTATGCAAGCTATTGTCTTTGTTTTAACCTTCTTTCTTCTCCCATAAATTGTACCTCTGGTATTGATGGTAGAATTTCAGGATGTTAAATATTTATTTATATCAGTCCTGTAGTTAATTGAGGAAAATACAAAGACCCTGAAGATAATAGGTAAAAGTAAAATATGTAGATAACCATTCCAGGAATTCTTAAAAGAAAAAAAAATACAACTAATGAGAGATTAAACAAAAGAAAACTCATAAATTAGAAATTGTAAAAGAAATAAAATGAGAATATTTCTCAAAATTTAAGAATATAAGCCTTTCCATCAAAAATCCAGTAAGATATCAAACAAAATTAAAATAGACCAACATGGAGGCATTTGATTGTGAATTTTACATAGTCAAGGTTAAAAAGGAGTTATTAAGATGTTCAAGAGTGAAAAAAATCACTGAAAAAATTTAAATTTGCGTTACAGTACTGAAAGAGGAATGCAATAAAGCAAAGCTTTCAAATGACAGAAAATTATTTTAAAGTAGTTTCTTGGATTTATCCACTATAATTTTTTTTTTTCTTATGGGCCAACACTAGGGAAGAGATTTGTTAAACCAGCATATTTAGGTGCACTATAGCTGCTCAATCAGTTTCACATATTTTGAGCTATTAGAAGAGAAGTCCTCGGGACCAGCAGTTAGCGTAATGGCTATGTCGCTGGACTCCCATGTAGTCTACCGCGGTTCGCGTCCCGGACCCGGTGGCTTAAACTCACGCCGGGCGCGTGTGCGTGCGTGCCCAAGATCCCGAGAGGAGAATGGAGGAGAAGGGGTTGTGGCGTGGCCATCCCCCCTGGGGGGTGATTTCCTGCTTTCTATCTCTCTGTCTCTCTCTGTCTGTCTGGCGAGCGCACGCGCCCTATAGCAAAAACCTCTCCAAAAAAAGAAAAAAAAAAAAAAAAAGAAGAAGAGAAGTCCTAAGCAAAAATTGGTGTTAATTTTCTCTTAAAGCTTTATATCTATGGAAGTTCATTTATGTAGTCTAGGTTTTTTTTCCCTCTGCTAATTTTTCACTCATCTGTTCACATACATAACCAATGACATCTTTCTTTAAAAATTTAGAAATGTTTGGGCTTCTTTTAGGTCACTTAAAATATTTTCACTCACTTATTCCTCTGTGCATCTGCTCCACGAGCTCTCATTGAGGGCACACCATATACTTTGCATTGTGGTAGGGCTGGGGTATATTAGCCAAATCAGTTGCATTTCTTGTCTTCCAGAAGCTTGTCATTGAGTGGGAGTAGAGTAGTTGTTCAGATGGATACATCAAAAATGGGCATTTAAAAATGCAACATTACTCAATATTATGCTATAGTCTAAAGTATGTATTGTGAGCTTAAAAGCTCATAAGGTGGTTATTTCAAACTGGAAATAGAAACAGCAGATAATCTTCCTGATAATCTTCCTGGAGGTGATAATGCTGTAGCAGAGTCCCAAGTTTTGTTTTTTCTTTCCTTTTTTAAAGATAGATGTCCCAGTTGCAATGACACAGACAGTAAGATTTTACTCTGTGATGCTTTATACACATGGTAATTTTCTTTTGCTTTTTTCTTTTTAATCTCAAGTCAACCTAAACATGCTAGGAACTTGTGTCTAGGATTCTGGCTCATAGAAGGCTAAGCAGGGCAATGGAGGTAGTGCCATGATGAGACCCCATTGAGGGTGACCGTTACTTTCTTTTTCTCTGTCTGTCTCTTACCCTTTCTCAAAAAATAAAATAAACATAAAAACTTATCTGGTTGAAAGAAGGCTAAGATGCTGGAAGACTCACATAAAAGAAGCATTATATTCAAAGTCTTGAGTCAGAGGGCTTGTTACATTTAAGGACCATTGCATGGGTGCAATGTTAGAGAAGGAAAGTGGAAAGAGATCAACAGGGGCTAGTAATTTGTGCTTTATCTTGAAGATCATTGGGAATTGGAATGTTTTTTTCTGGGAGAAGGAGACTCATAATTGATTGCATGGTTTGTTAGAAAGATACTCTGGAAATGGTGAGGAGAGAATTTGACACTGGGGCAAGATGAAAATAGGAAACTCAGAAGACAAGAAAGATAGAGTCATGAAACATAATGGGAAGTCATGAGAGAGAGAAATAAAGGAACTTAAAAGATAATGCAGAGGTTGGGGTTGGTAGGAGGGGTGGCGGTTAAGGGTGCTGGACTCCTACATGGCCGACCACAGTTCAAGTCCCGGACCTGGTGAGTTGCTTTCTCACTTTCCCTCTCTCTCTCTTTCTTACTCTGTCCCTCTCTGGTCAAATTAAAATAAATAAATAAATGGAGTTCAATGAAAAATAATTTTAAAAAGATAATGCAGAGGCAACTTTGAGAGGATTTCATAATCAATTGTATATGAAAGCTTAGGAAAGGAAGGAGACAAAAGAACAATTTCAGTGTTTCTGCAGTGAGTCAGTGGTAGATGATGAGAGATGTTGAAAAAACAGTCACAGAGTAAAGAGTAATTTTGGGGATAAAGAATAAGTTCATTTTTTTTAGACATCATTAAATGCAAGCATTTGGGGATATTCAGGGAAAAGTGCGCTCTTAGATGAATGTATCTGGATTCAAAGGAAAGATCTCAGATGTAGCTGGGCACAATTGGCATATAGTTGGTGAGAAAGTTATAGTAATAGGTGAGATCTCCCAGGAAAAATGTGTTGAAACACCACCCAGGGAACTTTAATTCTTCATGATCAGAGATGGAGAGAGGCAGAATGACATGGATACAATGGAAAAGTGGGGGAAGAGAGTTTCAGAAAAAAAAAGACTGGTTAGCAGCATCTAATGTTGCAGAGAAAACAAATAAGACAATGGTTGAAATATTTTGTTTTATTGGATCCAGTAACCAAAAAATTACTGATGATTTTGTCAAGAAGAGATGATGGCAGATTAAAGAGAGTCGGGGATAGAATAGATGAAGAAACACAATGACTGAGGATAATGTCTTTACTTCATTTCTCTCCTTTCCTGGTGAAGTCACTTTATTTATTTATTCATTTATTTTAAAAATTTGCTATAGGCCATCTGCATTCATTGGAAAAAGAGTAAGAGAAAGTGAGAAAGCTCGTCCTCCCCAAGAAGATGGTCATCCTGCAATCTTTTCTCCTCCACTCTTTCCCTGGGATTTTAGGCATACATCCACATGTTGCTGGCCTGTTTTTCAAGCTGCCAGGTCTGGGACTCAAACCATGTGGGATCTAGCTGCTTTAACCACCATACCACTAGCTGGCCTCCTTTCTACCTTTTTAATGTGATGACGTTCTTTCCTTCCCCTTTCTAGTTTTCTTCCTATCTATCTATCAATAATATATCAATCTATCATCTATCTATTTATTTATTTAATTTTTGCCAGAACATATGCTGGTGCACAAGTGTGCACGTGTGTGCACGCATGTGAGAGAGAGAGAGAGAGAGGGAGAAAGTGAGAAAGCACCACCTAGGGGAATGGTTAATCTGCAATTCCTTTTCCTACATTTCTCCCTCCTTTTGAGATTTTGAACATGCACAAATACATGCCTGATGTGTTTTTCCAGCCACTGTGTCCAGAACTTGAATCATAGATTCAGGCATGTGGGATCCAGCAGCCTTAACTACCACACCACTTGCTGATCCTCCTTTTCAGTTTTCTGTGCTGTTTATTTTCAGCGACACAAAAAGACAATAAGTATCACTTTATTTGAATTTTTATTTGTTCCTCACTAAGTCTTCCTTCTTTTCTCTCCTAACTCCTTTCCATCCCTCTCTACTTCTTTCTTTTCTCCATCCCTTCGTTTTCTTTCTACATCATTCTACTATTTCATTATGGAATTAGTGAAATTCAAGATTCTTCTAAAGGTACTCTATAGCCTCCACATTGCTCCATCTTTTGGTGCATATCTTTTTATTTGACTGGTTTCAAACTTCTCCATGAAGTTTAAGACAATGAGCACAGAGGAAGCAGGGCCTGGTAAGAATGGGCCACGCTTTACATAGTAGATTTAACTGATCAGGTTCTTGCTGGAAGTTTAGTTTGTGCTTTGCACTCAGACTTTAAAGATGGCATAGAAAAAGACAAGACTTGAGAGCATGCACTTTAGTGGAGCAAACAACACTACTAAGACTCAAGAAGAGCTTACGTTACAGAGTTCAGAATTAGATCACATGGCATATACAGCAGGTCATATGGTTATTGTGGACTCTAGGTTTCCCTCATAAGGTATGAATTATTGGAAGAACAGAATCAATTATGTATTAGATTATATAAACATGTATCACATTTTACTCATCATTATGAAATAGAAAGTTCTTTGACTGGGATTCTGAACCCTCACTGCCCAAACTCCTTTATTATAGACTTGGCCATCTGCTTCAGCAGGACTAAGTCCAGAGACACTCCTTAGACATATATACCAGCAGATAATACACTTTTATTACTGGTTGGTAGTATATTCATCTGGCTTTAAAGCCAGTGTATTCTCTTAGAGAACTGAATTAGATCTCATGGGAGAATAAGGCTATTTCGAGTAAGTCCAGGCAGATCTCTGTTGCTTGCTTTCTACTGCTTTTCCCTGGGCTCTTCCATTGAATTTTGTTTGGCTTTTGAAGGAAATAAAGTCTCTCCCAAGAAGGAGGCACAACAGTCCATCAAATAGGATTAGTAGTAAGGAAAAAGAGATTCCTAAAAAGCAAATTCAAGGGACCTTGCCATGCAGAAGAGATGGATGTTACATCAGTGTGACATATGGAAAGCTCTGCTCCTTAAGTGTTGACTGAGGCATCTTTGACCCATGAGAAAAATTCAAAACAAACCACCTTCTCCTGCTTATCAGATGTAAAATGAGGGGGGATTTCAGAAGACCAATTTGATAGAGCTAGTTAGTCTGTGCATTTATTGTGGAATTAAATGCATGACATGGCTAAGGAGTTTATCACCTGTCCTACACATAATAAAGCTACAAATAAAGTAGAGAGGAAGAGATGGTCTGTTATACTGTTAAGCATGACTACATGGGGTTGTTTTCTATTCGCATGGTGTACGTGACCTGGGGTTAGGCTGTGTTGAGATGTTGACCTTCCCATGGTTGCTGTCATTGGTTCTCTTCGACCTCACATCTCATCTATCTGTAGTTTGACATTTTTGAAGAATCATTTATTTATTTAATTCCATTTGTGATTATTATTATTATTATTATTATTATTATTTAAATTTGAAAGAGAGAGAGAGAGAATGGGAAAGGGAGAAAGCAAGCCATGAGGTCCAGGACTTGAACTATGGTCAGCCATGTGAGAATCTAGCACCTTTAAACACCATGTCAACTGCTGACCCTTGGAGTTTGAATTTTAGGAAGAGTGTGATTCCAGGGTGATAGAAAATGCAAGAGAGACATTGTGGCCAATGTGTGACTGCTTCACAGTGGTTTAGAGCAGATTCAAATTCCCTGTAAATGTTGATTTCTCCACACTATGTGGTAATGGCTCAGATCATTGAACATAAAGAGATGTGAGAAAGAGTCACACTTGTGCATGTTCAGTAATTTGGTTTGAAACATGAGAAAGTAGGAAAAGCACTCTACTTGGTTATACTTTAGAACTGGAGCTAGCTCTAAGCTCTATGAGAGTAAAGAACATTTTATTTCTGGAGAAGTTTTGTTTTTGTTTTTGTTTTTTTGCTATTGGGTGCGTGCGCTTGCCAGAAAGACAGAGAGACAGAAAGCTAGAAATCACCCCCCCGGGGGGGTGGCCATGCTGCAATCCCTTTTCCTTCATTCTCCTCTCGGGATCTTGGGTACGCACGCACACACGCCCAGCATGAGTTTTAAGCCACTGGGTCCGGGATGTGAACCACAGTTGACTACGTGGGAGTCCGGAGACATAGCCATTATGCTAACTACTGGTCCCAAGACCATTTTATTTCTTACAGTCTTTACTATGCCTAGCACAATTCTAGGCCAATGGGATAGTCATCAATAATTGTGAAATGAGTGAACACAAATTTAAGAAAATGAAAACACATTCAATGTCTGAGGAACTCTTGAGCCTGTATGTACTAGATATTAGTTGCTGGGCTGAATGTTTCTGATAGATCTCTGCTGATTTTTTTATGCTTCCCTAGGGCTGACCTGTGCCTTAGTGCTGAATATGGGTCTGGCTTTGAGTTTAACATGAAAGGACAGTCTATTAAGCCCATCCTAGTGAGTTTTAAATTTTTCAGTTATTGTATTTTTCAGTTTGTAATTTCTATGTTATTTTCTACTATGTTTCTTCGCAGAAACTTTCTCTTTTGTCATTTGTTTCAAGATAGTTTCTAATTCATTGCTAAAGCATTTTTATGAAGTCTGCTTTTGAATTTCTGTTCGTAATTCCAACATTTGATTCCATTTTTCCTTTTTAAAAAGAACATTTATTTATTCTATGAGTAAGAGAGACAGAAAGAAAGAGACAGAGATACAAAACTTTGGAAAAGATCTTGACATCATGATTCACCTCCAGCTTCAATCAGTCCTGATCATGGGCACGCACACACCTGATGTATTCAGGATGACTCTGACCAGCCACCTTCCCATATGGGTCGGCTTCACAAAGTGATACACTTTACTACTGTCCTATCATCTGCCCCCCCCCATCTGAATCAATTCTGTATTACCAGCATCAGTTGATAAAATGATCGGCTGATAAAATGTCTACCAGTGATTTTTCTTGATGTTATGGTAGTTTTCCTAGTGCATCCTGGGATTTTGCTTATTGTGTATTTCACTTATATCTTAGATGTTGGCCTGCTATACCCCTATGGGGGTTCAGCACAGGTCCTGACTTCCTTTCATAGGATTTGGTTCCAATGTCCCATCAGTTTCCAGAGTTTTTGTCAAGCAGTCTGTCTTCCTGGACTCTCTGGTACCCCTGAGTTCCTGCTGATTTCTGCTGTAGCCATTTGAAGAGTGGAAGGCGCTCACTCTTGATGGCTGACAGTTATTTTTTAGGCTGGTACTTATTAAGTAGTTTCTCCCTGGTCAATGCCTTTCCATGCCCCCTGTCTCTAGGTGGGGAGAGATTTTATCCAGACTGAAGTGATTTCACGCTAGGTGCTGGATAAGGTGAGAGCCAATTTATAGCGCTGCTAGGACCTTCAGTGCCCCTAGGTAGAGGCTCACTACTCCCAGTGGCTTATTGTCCCCCTGAGTCTGGTTCACACCCCTCACTAGTGCTTTTTCTTGGTCTTACACCTTTGATCCAAAGGAATAATGAGCCTACTGAGCTGTCAGGTGGCTCAAGGTTGAGGTTTGAGGATGTCAGTCTTCAGCGACCTTCCTCTGTTAGAGAAAGTCATTAGACAGACTGCCTAGACATCCCAGTCTCAGGATCCCCAAGCAGCCCACCGTTCTCCTTCTACTTTTTACAGTGATTGTCCATCACTCCTGTCTAGGGATTCTAATTGTACTTGGTGGGCATGAGCAGGGTGGACACCACCAACTTATGTGACCTGGAGCTGGGATTTAATAACAGTCTTCAATCTCTGTCTTACAAACGACCATCAGACTCCTCAGAGAACAAGGATCTAGTTCTTTGGGTTGGCAAGAGGAAAGTAGTTCTAAGGTGGTGTTGGTCGCACATAATCACATCTGGGAATAGTTGTCCACTACATCCTTTTCTCCTTTTTTACTCCTCTTTTCAGGAAAAGAAAAACAGGTGAACATTTCAATGCCTCATTACTAGGAAATGGGGTGTTAAATATAAATATAAATAAATAAATAAATATAAATCACCTTCTTAGGAATTAATATTTTACCCTTCATGGCCCTTCTCCTCCTCTTTATTCTATCTTGGCACCTTTGCACACAGATGTTGCAAGATTTTGAAGTCCAAGTCCAATAGGTCCAAGTGAAAAAGCACAGGCTGTCAGGCTCACGTAGGTTTGGGTCTTAAATCCAGAACCTAAAGGATGTTTTGTGTTTCATGCATTCATTGCAGCTCAGGGCACTTACACAAAAGCTTGGACTAAGTTGTATTGGTTCGTTGCCTGAATCATCTGTGCTGCGTAACATGGATCAATATGAATGGTGATAGGTAGCAAAGATGCAGAACTCAACCTATTACAGTTTATGAGTCCACTGATCACATGAGTCATATGCGCTAGTGACTCAGCTTTCTCTTATATCACTGGGAGATGTTTGTTCCAACTTGCACATAGGGGAGCGTAATAAAGGGGGATCAAACAAATGACTCAGGGAATTTAAAGGAAGAGGCAGGACTTGAGTCGATTATGTTTGAACAAGAGGTTAAAAGCAAAGGGCAGTAGTGTGAGCAGTGCATTTTTAAGGATTACATATACATATCTAGATAGATGAGAGAGAGAGAGAGAGAGAGAGAGAGAGAGAGAGAGAGAGAAAGGAGCCCTTGAATTATTTTAGTTTGATTTACAATTTTAAAACTTGGTCATGGTATGAAAGCTGTATACATTCAGTACACATTCAGTAGAAACTGTACTTCAACTACTCGGCCTACCATTCTGGTTTCCATTTTTAGTGCAATACTCAATAAATTACATTAGATATCCAACACTTTATTATAAAATAGATTTTGTGTTAGATAGTTTAGCCCAACTATAGACTAAAAGTGTTCTAAGCATGTTTAAGGTAGGCTAGGCTAAACCGAGACCTTTGGTTGATAAGATGTATTAATAGTAGGTTAAGTGTATTAAATACACCTTTGACTTAAAATAGGTTTATCAAAATGTAACCCCACTATAAGTCACGGAGCATGTCTGTGTATGTGCGTGTATATACACATATATACATACATGTATATATGACTTCAAACTAAAAGAGTAGAATGTGATTTATTTTGGAAAAAAATTGAAATCCATGCAGAGTTTTTTATAATACTCATTTTCCATGAACTTTATGACCCCCCCTCATATATGCACACATAGAAAGAGAAAGAAAGAGAGAGACAGGAGTTATCCAATGTAATTATGGAGGCTAAGAAGTCCCACACACTACCACCTGCCCGCTGGAGAACCAGGAAAGTGGATGGTGCAGTTCAGATAAAACCAAAGGCTGAGAACCTGGAACTCTGATGTCCAAGGACAGGAGAAGATGGAATAATGAAAGGCAGGAGAAGATGGAAGAATTCACCCTTCCTACACTCTTAGTTACTCAGTGAATTGGATGATGCACACTCAGATTAGTGACGATGAATCTTCTTTATTCAATTGAATTTATTGAATTAAATTAATTCAGTAAAAATGCTAATCTGTTCAAGAACTATCCTTATAGACATACCCAAAAATAATGCTTTACCAGCTATCTGGGTATGCTTTGGCTAAGTCAAGTTGATACATAAAATTCACCATCACAATAGTCTTTATCAAAAGTTGATTGAAGACCTTAATTTTGTAAATCAAGTCAAAATATGTTGCAATATAAAAAATCCTAATACAAATCTTTTCCTGGAAAGGTTTAGATTATTTAATAAGGATTTTAATCTATATTTGTTATACAAATAACTACGATCTGCTCATTAGTAATAAAGCAATAACTGAACAAGGACCACTACAATTTGAGCTGACATAGCACAGGGATTTGGAAGCTTTTCCCAAGCTGTATCTGCAGTACCAGAAACATTGTTTGCATTCCAGTTGGTGATTCAACACTCAGTAAAAGTATTGTTTGACTGACTGAGTTGAGTACTTACCACGTACCACCCTAGACACACGTCACTCTTCTGTACAATCTTCACATATTAGCCTGCCTTAAAAATAATGAGGAGACAGAGCTATGAAGGGCTTGAGTAACTTGCCTGAGATTACCCAATATGTGAGTAACAAAATCAGACAGGAATCTTGACCTAAATGCCCCACTTTATGAACAATCTGTGGTACGGCTACTATCGTGTGTCTACTGAACATGAAGTTCTCTGGTTTAGCTTGTGTCATCCTTTCCTGTCAGGACTGATACCTGGTATGATTCAGGTTCTATAAAGTCTGCTGCATATGGTCTCTTTTAAAGTGTTACACAATGGATCCTTCTCTTTTACTGAGGTGCTTAATTTTAGTAGTGTTTAAAATCTTTTAAAAGGCAGTATCTGAATGATTGGAAGACAGCAAGATGAGAAGGAAACAGCTTAGAAGAGAGTCTGAGTAAGGTTGCATCATCATATCTGAGCTTCCTGTTTGGCTGGGATCTCTCTTACCGAATGTGGTGGTAAAGGTGGAACAAAATTATCATCTCTCTACTCCCTGCCTCTGTGAATGGAAAGTAAACGCTGATCTTTATTTTATCATAGATATTGAGTTTATATTTACACAGGGAGGAGCTCCTAAACAAATCATTTGTCAAATACCTGACTGGACAAAATACATTGACATTTACGGCCTAAGTGATTTATTTAATATTATTTTCTGTAGGATTATTATAGAGTGTGTAAAGTCAGTTTACCCATTACTCTAGCATTGTCAACATTTATATGAAACATAACAATTGTAAGAATAACTTCCTGTTAGAAAACATCTTTTTTTTCTCCTTTGGAGCAACACTGATTTTTTTTTTTTCTGATTAAAATACTATATATTTATTGTAGTATATTTGGGAAATGTAGACAGAAACAAAATAGAGAAAAGAACTATTTAAAAATTTGCCATCCAAAATATGTATCTATACGTATTTTACTGTATTTCTTCCTATGCCTATATGTCTATTATTCTTAGATGGAAGTTATGTAGCACTTTTATTTTTCTTTATGATTAGACCAGAAGTATAGTCTGATTTTTATTTGATCACTTTCAGGAAACTGTACAGTGTAGCCATAAAATGTATAGGTGCTAGATTTGAATAATCTTTTGCTCAGACTTTAGGTCACTTAATAGCCATATAGTTTTTCCTTGTGTCCCAATTCCCTATATGAATAATAATATCAATAATACTAATTACAATAACAATAATAATTCAATAGTTCATCATATCAATATACTTTTGTTTATTTAACCATCCTTTTCTTCTTAAGCACTTGTTACCAGTTAAAACAATTCTGGAAGAACAACAGAGTCTTTGATCAAGATTCTGATATTATTTCCTTAGGGTGGATCAATAAGAAAGGAATCACATAAAACGGTATCACCTTTTTGGAATATTGATAGCGATTGGAATATTTGTTTTCCAGAAAGACTGTAGCCAATTATGCTTGCATCAGGATGCCTGCTTCACCGCAACCCCAAGGTGCCAATTAAATTATGTTTTCCTAGAAAGTAATCAACATTCTTATAGAGAAATTAGACAGTGACGATAAGAACAAGAAGAAAACAAACATCTCTCATAATTCATAATTACACATGAGAACTATTGCTTTTTTGTTTATGTACTTTCTGATTCTTTCCATGTACGCATGAGTGTTTTTGTTGTTCAATGATCACATTTCATTAAAAATTAGTTTATCATGAATAGCTTGTCATACCAAATAATTATATTACTTTCATTTATTTCTCCTAGGAATTTATATTTATAATAACAAAGGAAAATAACTATCTTTGTATAACTTAATAAAAAATCTGATGTCATAATATGTCATTATTAAAGAAAAATAATCCATTTAGGTTAGCAAAGAAAAAATGAAAATGACATAAAATGCTATCACTCTGAAATAACCCCTTTGCTATGAATACTTCCATGTACTTTTTAACCTATATTATAGCCATATAAATATTTTTTCTTACAAAAATGGAACTATAATCTATCTTACTCTGTTATTAAACTATTCAAATATTTGGTCATTAAAGACAATGAACATACATAAGTTAAATCTTTGAGACTGTCCATGCTTATTTTATTATAATAGATCTTTGTGTGAAAGTTTATATCTTTCATGAGAGTGAAATAGAAAAAGAGAGAGAAAGAATGACAAGCAGCCTTAACAAAGTCTCATGCTGCCCCCCCCACCCCAACTCCCCTAGACAAGCAGGATCATGGGTATGCACACCCAGCATGTACAGGTTGACCTAGGAGCTGAACCCATGATCTCCCATACAGGTCCCAAATTGCTTGAGCTGCACATTATTCCTGAACCACTGACCTGGACCTACAATAACTTAAGAGATTATTAGACCAAAGAATACACCTATTTTTAAAAATTTTACTAGGAACAAATGACTTATACAAAGCTTGTATTGATTTGTTTTTCTACCACTAGTATATGAGGCTGTTTACTTCTTATATCTGCCACAACATTGGCCCCATGACTTAATTTTTCTTTTGTTGAGATTTTTGCTGTAGGGTGCGTGTGCTTGCCAGAGAGACAGAGAGACAGAGAGACAGAAATCACACTCTGGCCACGCAGCAATCTTTTCTCCTCCAATCCCCTCTCGAGATTGTGGGCAGTCATGCACATGTGCCTGATGTAAGTTTACATCAACGGGTCCAGGACTTGAACCAAGGTCAACTACATGGGAGCCCAGTGATGTAACCATTATGCCATCTACTAGTTCTCCCATTCCTTATTTTTTAATCTTTGACTTTTCAGAGGTGAAAATGGTATTTGGTACTTCTTAGTTCTTTGAATGCAAGTGAGTCAAATAATTCCTCATTTGTTTACTTATAGGCCACATATATTTTCTTTTTCTAAATTACGTGTTCCTATTTTTTGCCCGTTATTTGCCTTTTCAATTATTTACAGAATTTTTAGGCACAGGAAATTTTAATTTTTGTTGCTAAGTTTTTGTTTTTTAACTCTAGGGGACACACGTTTATTCATGAGAGAGGAAGAGAGAGAGAGAGAGAAGGGATTGAGGGGAGAGAGAAAGAGAGAGAAAGCACCACCTAACAGGAGCTGGTCACACCACAATTCTTTTTCCTCCAGTCCTCCATTTCCTCAGGACCCTGGGCATATGCACATGTGCCCAGTGTGTTGGTGTGTTTTTCAAGCCATCATTGCTGGGACTCCAACTGGGTTGGCCTTATGTGTTCTGCCTTTCTCTGAGTAGCACTTAACCACTGCACCACAAGACTGGCCTGAAATTTTAATTTCTAAGTTGCTTATAATTTTTGGTATGTCATCTTTTTATTTTTTTAAAGAGATTTTTGCTATAGGGTGTGTACACTCCTTGGAGAGATAGAGACAGAACGTGAGAAATTATCCCTCAGAGGGGATGGCCACACCGCAATCCCTTTTCCTGTGCTCTCCTCTCAGGATCTTGGGCATGCATACACACATGCCTAGCATGAGTTTTAAGCTGCCACGTTTAGGAC
This sequence comes from Tupaia tana, assembly GCA_026018925.1. Lineage (NCBI taxonomy): Eukaryota > Metazoa > Chordata > Mammalia > Scandentia > Tupaiidae > Tupaia > Tupaia tana. The sequence continues at coordinate 36,525,482 of JAKSZU010000016.1, forward strand.
TTGAACTGCAGTCAACTATGTGGGAGACCAGTGACATAACCATTAAGCCATATGCTGGTCCTGATAAGTCACCTTTCAAAATAAGTTGAGGAAGATAAGTTAGTATTGATTTTTTAAAAAAGAGAAATATTGTTGAGAAGTAGCATGTCCTTTGCTGGAGAGTTTTGTGAGTGTGCGTATGTGTGCATGTGGGCATGTTTTAATCCTTTCAATTATTTTAAAAAGCTTCTTTTTTTTTTTTTTTCTATAAGCAAGAAATGAGAGAGAGAGAGAAGCAGCATCCCGCAACAGGTTCTTGACAGAACAACCCAATTTTCAGCAAAAATGCACCTGGAAGTCTCCTATGTGAACCAAGACCCTTCCCACATGAGTCAGTTTCTCAGGACACCACATTTTGCTGCTGCATCACCATCTGACTTTCTTCAATATTTTAAAATAAATAAAATCAGTGCAAAAGGTTGAATGTTTGTGCATGCTGCAAATTCCTGTGTGGAAATTATAATTACAGTGTGACGGTTTTAGGAGGTGGGATTTCTGAGAGGAGATGGTGGAACCCTCATGAATGGGATGAGTGCCCTTATGGAAGAGGCCCTAAGAGACCCTTGATCTTTTCACCAGGTGAGAACACAAGGAACAGGTACTCTCTATGAACCAAAAAGAGGACCCTCACCAGACACCGAATCTGCCTGCACTTTGATTTTGGACTTCTGGCTCCATAACTATAAGAAATGACTGTTGTTTATAAGCCACGCAGCCTAGCATCCTGAATGAACTAAACAATCAGATAAAAATGAACATTTTCAGCGTGGAGATGGCAGAGGTATTTTCTGAGCTGATTTGTAAATGGAAGTCTTACTTCTTTGGTTTTAGCTAATGGGACAACTTTCTTCTCTTCATGGTTCAACCCTGTATCGACCAAGAACAGGAGTTCTCTTATTACCCTGAGATTACTCTAAGGACAGAATAAAAAAATGTGCATGCACGTGTCTGTGTGTGTGTATGTGTGTGTGTATTTGAGAGAAGCAGCATGCTGATTGTGAAAGAGCAGTGATACAATCCCAGGCTAATAGGATTTTCGTGTGTGTTTCTTTGGTGGCTGACCAGTTCTTGGAATAATTTTAATCATGACTTCCATGTCAGTGAATTAGTATTATCATGAATAAAACAATTTTTAAAATTTTTGCCAGAAGGTGCATGCACTTGATGGAGAGACAGCAAAAGAGAGAGAAAGATTGAGAAAGCATTCCACATGGGAGATGGTCATGCTGCAGCCCTTACTCCTCTCTCTCTCTCCTTTCTTTCAGGATTTTGGGCACACACACTCATAAATGTCCACCGTGTTTTTCAAGCTGCCTAGTCTGGGGCACAAACTGTGGAGTCAACATGTGAGATCTTAACTATCACACCAATGGCTGGCCCAATAAATCAGTTTGAAGATTGTTCTGCAATCAGGTATGTCAAGCAACAAATAATTCTTTTGGTTTATGCCAAAAGAGTGAGTGAGTGATTGGACAGGTTCTAGTCACACTTTATCTCATTTTATTGAGTTCAGAACCAGGGGCACTGCTATGATTCATCCTGAGTACTAATTTGAGCCAATCTTTTAAGGACTATGAATGGGGTCAAAAAGGAAACCCTTTGATTCAGTTCCATTGCATTGTTCTAGACTTACCTGACAGTATTTATTTTAACATGGTTGGAATCTAAATATTTTAGACCACAAGCTGTTGAAAGCTCCACCTTTGCCTGTTGCTTGCCTGATCCCCAGTTACTTCTCCCATACATGTTACCTCCCAAAGTATTCTCTCACAGCACTGGAGTCTGGTGTCTTGGTCTATAGATATGGTACCCAAACAGATGCCAAAGTCAAACAAGATGAGTAGAGGGTATTAGAGATCATTAGGCCAGACGGGGATTGCAGGAAGGAATTCACCCCAGACTTTCTAGGGTGGTGCAGATAATCAGTAAGAGTCTTAAAGGGGACATCTTTGAAAGGTCAAGGTGGGAATGTATGTAAAAGAGGCAAGTAACGCAGAAGGCAAGTAAAGCATAAAGCAACACTGGGATGGAAGGGAAGGACTTGTTGCACCAACAGTCATTTCTACAAAGGGTAGTGTTGGGTGTCACTGGCACCCCCAACCTGGGACAGACCATAGTGTTGTGCAAGGCTGGGCTATAAACAGGGGGTGTGTATCCAGGGGTAGTGTGCGTGCCTCCTCCAGCTGTCAACTCCATGCCACAAAGGCAAACTTCTTGAGATGTCATTGGGATTGGGCCCTGAATAGTAAATCCCGTGGGTACAGGATTCTATCAGGTCTTCCTTAGGAACAAGTCAACATCTTGCAAGACACAAACTCCCACCATCATGCACTTGGAAAGAACACCTTCTGTGAGTTTTGCAAGAGATATCCTACTGAGGGTAGAAACAGTGAGCTCTGTTGATCCTCGTTAAGGATGGTTTCAGAATGAATAAATAGGGGGTGTGTGTGGCAAAAAGGTGGTTCCGGTAATTTCTCTTGTAAATAAATAAATAGCATTAACAGTGATTTCTCTAGTATTCCCAATTTAATTTAAACAATATTTTAAGAGGTAATACATATAACATATCTGGTATATCTGTGCAATGTTGCTGATAACCCCCACCCAAACTTTAGTGACTGGAGAATTTGCTCATGCATCTGCAGAGGAGATAGCTCCTCTTTGCTCTTTGTGATCAGCTGGGCTATTGACTGGAGCTGAGAAGCTTCCAGGTTGGGAGCCAGAGTCCAACAGCAAATACTCCTAGAAATATAGAAGTAAAAGCTCCCACTTCCTAAAGCCAGCACCCAGCAACAGGTCCAGCTGCCCTTCTGTTATGTCCTAGTAGTCAAGCAGTCAAGGTAAGGGAACTTTGCCTCCATGATGGGCTAAGTGACAAAAAATTTTAGAGCTACTTTTAAAAAGTACTACTATAAGCAGAAGTGATAGGGTCCGTCTCCCTGGCTGCAGATATGGCTCTGCAGTGATAGCATGGACCCTGCTTTCTTCACCAAGTAACCTCTCAAAGCCTGTTTTTCCTCTGAAAAACATGTATACCAAATAGTACCTCAATCATAAGGTGCTGTGAGAATTGAAAAAGACTGTCTGCAAAGATACTTCGTACCTGGCAAATGGCAAGAGTTCAAAACATCTTGGGTATTCTAATTTTTAGACAGACATAGGCCATTTGAAAGGTTTTTATTCAGGAGGCCCCATTTTTATTGTGTGCTAGTAGTCTATGACCAAGTTCTATGAGTAGGAACTGGGTTAGGCAGGTTGATATATTCCATTTCTCTTACCTACACTAGATGTTAAAAAAAAAATTGTAAGGACACATACACGCTTTGACAAATATGTATTCGAGTGAAATGAATTATCTTTAGAATTCACATCATCCAGCTCTAACATTTTTAACTGTGTCATCGAATCTTCAGACCATTGGCTAGGATACTTTGTGTGTGAATCTGAACAATGATGGGTAATTTTTCACTTCATAGAACATAAAATCGCTGTATGTTTTACAGATTCTCTTTACGTGAACTCTTTCATAGCACAGTCTAGGGGAGGAAAAAAATCAGCATTTCTTGCTTAAAAGTAGCAAAAGCAAAACGTAAACGGATAATGCTAAATGAGCATTTGCCTAGAAGGCAAACAGATGACAAAGTTTAGCAGACCACAACAAGGCTCTACATATCCTGGTGCTAGGATTGTTACCGAAGAGAAGCTAGCACTTGGCAAATCCTGAGTTACTAATTCCTATCATTTAACATTTTTTTTTTCCAATAAAGCTACTGATTTTCACTGGAAGTGTCAGGTTCATTTCTAGATAATCTTTTTCCAGAAGGTTTTACTTCCACATTATATCTAGGTCCATAATAAGAGAAGAATTACAGGGATTTTTTTTTTTTTTTTTAGTTCATAAAAAGTTAAAGAAATAACGCCATATGTGCCCTAGAGCAGTAGTTATTTCTGTGCCTTTTTTTTTCTAAAAAGCATGATCCTTTACTGTCATTTTCCTCTATTCACTCTTAAGAAATACAAGACACAAAATGATCATAGAAGCTTGTTCATTTCATTATTAAATGTTAGTTCCAAATAAACTTTTTACTATACAGTTATCTTGTCTAGTAATTATCACACTGTTTTTACTGATTGTATTGGGATAATCCTAGTGTGTGAAATTTATGAAACCTTCTACTATAATGTCTGATGGATCACAAAGTGGTACCATACCTAGTATTTTTCTTTATAAATTCTCATTCCAGTATTTGGAAAAATAATCTATATTGAGCATCATATTAGCTAAACTAGTGCTATAGATGTGATAAAGAATACAGACAGCCTCAGCCTCGGCAATCACCGCTTTTTATCATATGCAATATTATAAGACACATAAGTAAATTAGATTTAAAACTTCAAAATTTGTAAAGGTTTTCTAATGGAATAAATGAGGGATCACCAAAACATTTCTGAGTGGAGACTGAATATTACAAAGGTATACTTTCTTTTTATTTTAAAAATAATTATTTATATTATTTTTATGTAATTCCACACAAACTCTAAGTGGATTTCCTCTGGAATCTTTATGAATTTATTTAAAAACACACATTAAATATAAATGGGCATGTAGAGGTAACTGAATTTGTAAATTCTGAAAAAAGAAAAATAATCAAGTGAAATTCAACTAACAAAAACACAGAGACATAACCCAGGGCCTGTTTACTCATAAGACTGTTACTAGACAAAATGCAAGTCTTATCATTATTGTAATGAGTTTTAATATAACACATAATCACTAAATCAAAACTAGTACATTTAAAAAGCTAATATCTTATTTTAAATTTTTTTTTAATTTATAAGTGTTATATTTTCTTGGTGAATTAGTGCTTTTAGGACCATGCAGTGTCCATCTTTAGCTTTTCTTATGATTTTTCCCTTGAAGTCTATTTTGTCTGTTTCCAGTACCATAACTTCAGCCTATTTTTGGTTTCTGTTTGCATGGAATATCTTTTTTTAAGTCCTACACTTCCAGCCTTTATGTATTTTTTATCAGTGAAGTTCATTTCTTGTAAGCAATATATAGAGGGCTCCTATTTTTTAAGTCATTCAGCCAGTTTGTGTCTTTTATTTGGAGAAAATTAAATATCAATCCATGAATAGGGAAGTGGTTATTGGTAGTTTGTGAGTTTATTCCTGCCATTTTGTTAGTGTTCTTTCTAGTTGTTTTGTGTTCTCTTATTTCCATTTTCTTTCTATAGTATTTCCTTCAGTACTTTTCAAAGAGTTAGTCTAGAGTTGGTAAATTCTTTCAGATTTTCTTTATCTGAGAACTCTTTTATTTCTTCTTCTTCTAATTTAAAGCATAATCTATCCATGTATAGTATTCTCAGTTGAAATTGTTCTTTTAGCATTTTGAATGTGTCTTCTCATTCTTTCCTTGCCTGCATCATTTCAGTTGAGAAGTCTTATGTTAGCCTAATATGATAACCCATGTAAGCTACTTGATGCGTCTCTTTTACTGCTTTTAGAATCTCATCTTTGTGTTTGATTTTTACCAGTCTGAGGATGATGTGCCATAAGAGGATCTTCTTTTATTGATTCTATTAGATATTCATTGTGCTTCTTGGATGCATATATCTTTTTGGTTTTTGGTTGGGGGGAGGTTTTTGCTACGTGCATTAGCCAGAAAGACAGAGAGAGATAGAGAAACAGAAAGTGAGAAATCACCCCCTGGGGGGATGACCATAACACAGTCCCTTCTCCTCCATCGTCCTCTTGGGATTTTAAGCATGCACATACATGTACCCACTGTGAGTTTGAAGCCACCAGGTCTGGGATTCAAACTATGGTTGGCCACATCAGAGTCCAGTGCTTTAACCACTATGCCACCTGCTGGCCTCACATATATTTATTTTAATGTGAAGGTGTGTGACACAAAATCTTGACAAAAATATCTAAATTTAAAAACCCAGGGATAGTGACTACGTATTGAACTATATTTTAATATTGCATAAAACTCTTTTGGGCCCAAGAAGACATTAAGAGGGCATAAGTACTGAGACATTAATTCACTAATTGGCCACCCTAGCAGTTGGCAAGCATACCCCAAAGTGCTTAATATGCTCTCAGGGAGGAGTTTTAGCTCAAGAAATATTTGACTCATTATGTGTGGCCACTAGCTCAGGACCCTTGAACTCAAATTTATCTTACTATTCAGTGGAACTTACAGTTCTCTATTGCTACATTAAGAACATCATAGATAAGACTTCTAAATATAAGAGCAATTTTACATGTAGTATATACACCGGTAAGTACAATGTAGGCTGGAACTCTTAATTGACCTAAGAGGAAAACATAGATTACAATTTAGTTACTGATGCACTCATTCATTTATTTTAGCAATCATTTCTAGTTTCAAATATATGCCAGTCTGAAGTTAAATATGCAGAGGTAGCTAACACTCCCTCCTTTTCCTCACGGCACTCACAGCCATGTTCGTAGATGAACAGAAATAGTCTAAAAGAGGAGTTTTTACTGGCTGAGTGAGCACAGCCTAGCAAGAATGCTTAAGTGAGCGGGAGGGAGCATGCAGGGGGGAGGGAGATGCAGCGGGGAGGGAGCGTGCAGTGGGGAGGGAGCATGCAGAAGATGAGCTGCCAAAGGGGATCTGGTGGAGCCCAGGCCTAGACAGTACCAGGAAAACCAGGTTATCCAGGTGAAGAGGGTGGGCAGCGGCTGCACAGCTAGGTGCCCCTAGCATTCCACATGGCTGGAACGTCTGGGAAGCCTGGTCTTGGGGCTGCATCACCCTCCTTGCCTCATCTGACTCCACCATGATGCACTTACTCGGTTTCCTCAAAGTCAGAAGCATATTCACCTTAGAGCCTTGCAATGGCTCTTTCCAGAGCAGTGTTTTCCTGAGAAAAATGACAAATCATACACAGGAAAAGAATGATTTTAACTACCACCTATTTCTTATCAGAAGCCACGAAAGCTCCAAAATGGTGCAAAAACTTTTTTCAATTCCCCAAAGAAAAAAACAATCAATTATCTGTTAATCCAGAATTCCCCAACCTGAAGAAATATCCTTTTCAAATAAAATACAAATAAAGGCTAAAAAAAAACCCTGAAAACTGAAAGAATTATCTGCCTACACACCTGCACTATGAAAAATGCTAAATGGAGTTGTTCAAAATGAAAGAAAGCAATACTGGAAGAAAGCTTGGATCTTCAAAGATGAATGAAAGCTTCCAAAGTGGGAAGCTGGGGACAAACAATGTTTCTCAATTTCTTTAAAATCATATGGTTCTTGAGGCCAGCTGCTGGTGCAGAAGTAATACAATGCTCTGTGAGGTCACCCAACAGGAAACGTTTCTGGAGACTTCACTGTGCACACCAGCATGCAGATGCTCATGAACTGAAGCTAGAGAAGACTGGAGGTGAATCGTGGTGTGGTGTCTTCTTTAGGGTGCCTATTTCTCTGTCTTTTTCCCTATCACTCATGGAAGAAAGAAACAAACTAAAAAAAAATTTTTAAATCACATGGCTGTTTAAAGCAAATATAATACAGTCCTGTGGGGTTTGTAAGGTATGTGTGTATGTATGTAGTATCTATGATAACTGGAACAACAAAATAGGTGGATTAAAATGGTTACAGATTTTTGTATTGTACACAAAGTATTAGAATATTAACTCTAAGTTGCCTGTGAAAAGCTCAGGATTTACATTGCAATTCTTGGAAGAACTATTTTATTTTATTTTCTTGTTTCAGAGACTTAATTACTCTATATTATTACAGCTTGCAAAATGATTTTTTTTTTTTTTGAGAGGTTTTCACTATAGGGTGCATGTGCTCGCCAGAAAGAGAGAGACAGAGAGAGACAGAAAGCGAGAAATCACCCTCCGGGGGGATGGCCACTCTGCAATCCCTTTTCCTCCATTCTCCTCTAGGGATCTTGGGCACACACACACACACACACACACACACACACAAGCCCTTAGTGTGAATTTAAGCCACCGGGTCTGGGAGTCTAACCACGATTGAATACATGGGAGTCAGTGACATAGCCATTCTACCATCTGCTAGTCCTACAAAATGAATTTTCCCTTGTGAATACATTGTATATTATTCCAGTTAAAGATATTATCATACACGTTATCATCAACAGATAATTTTCCATTTTTGTGTCCCTTAAATGAAAAGAAGTGATGTACAGCTAAAATGCTGGTTGACATATTAGACTGTTTTTTTTTTTTTGAGAAGTTTTTCGCTATAGGGTGCATGTGCTTGCCAGACAGACAGAGAGAGACAGAGAGACAGAAAGCAAGAAATCAGCCCCCAGGGGGGATGGTCACACCTCAATCCCTTCTCCTCCATTCTCCTCTTGGGATCTTGGGCACGCACGCACACGCGCCCGGCGTGAGTTTTAAGCCACCAGGTCTGGGACGCGAACCGTGGTCGACTACGTGGGAGTCCGGCGACATAGCCATTACGCTAACTGTTGGTTCCCCGACATATTAGACTTTTAAAACACATATTCCAAAAGAAGATAGAAAGCAGGAAATACAGAAATAAAATACATAAGGGACAACAAATCAATAATAGAAAGACAGACTTAGGCCATCTGGTGGCAAGGTGGTTAAAGCAGCTGGATCCCAAATGCCTTACTGCATAGTTCAAGTCCTGGACTTGCTGGCTTGAAAAACACACTGGGTATGTGTGTGTGTGTGTATGCGCCCAAAATCCCAAAAGGAGGAAAAGATGGAGAAGAGATTTGGTGTGACTATTCTCCATGTGAGGGGTGGGGAGTGTACTTTTTCACTTTCTCTCTCTCCCTTTCTGTCTCCTGGTCTATCCAGGAGTTCATGTGCTTTAGGCAAATAATAATAATAATAATAATAATAATAATAATAATAATAAAAGTAGACTTAATCCAACCATATCAATGATTACAATTAAATAGCAATTATTCCTTTGAAAAGACAGAGATGATCAGGATAAGTAAGAGGGATATTCAATCAATTTGTATCTATAAAAAATGATGTTGTTATTTAAAAGTTTTTAGGATATGTGTTCTCACTGGAGAGAGAGAGCCAGAGGGGGAGAGGAATGAGAGAGAGAAGGAAAGTGAGAAATCACTCCTGTAAGGGTGATGCCATGCCACAATTGCTTCTCCTCCATTCTCCTCTTGGGATTTTGGGAACATAAACACACGTGCCTGACATGATTTTCAAATTGTTGAGTCTGAGATTCAAACTGTTGGCCATGTGAGATCCAGCCACTTAGCCTCCATGCCACTTGTTGGCCCAAAGATGATGTTTTAAAAATATGCACAATATTTCGGACATACCTGGGTAGAAAAAATGTTATATCTGAATAGTCAGTATAAGAGGATTGTAGTTCTTATGTTAATAGCAAATATGGATAAAATTGTTACTAAATATAAAACATTTCAAATGAATAAAAGGTCCAATTCATTAGGAAGTTATAAAAAATAAATCTTTATGCATTTAAAAATAAAGTCTCAAGTACATGAAGAAAAATCAGCAGTATTAAAGGGAAGAAAAAATTCCATAGACACAGAATTATTTTAAAATCCTCTTTCTGGGGGCCGGCAGGTGGCGTGGTGGTTGAGGTGTTGGACACTCCCATATGACAGACCACAGTTCGAGTCCTGGACCTGGTGGCTTGCTTTCTCACTTTCTCCTCTCTGTCTCTCTCTGGTTAAATTAAAATGAATGAATGAATAAGTACAATTAAATAAATACTTTTTAAAAAAATCCTCTTTCAGCAAATGATGAAGTAACTAGATAAAAACCTGGTATAGAGATAGAGAATCCAAATAACTATTATTATCCATTTTAAGGTAGTCGGTGATAAAACAGTATGTTTTAAAACTACAAGATATACACTGTTTTCAAGTGCACGTGGTATATTGATCGAGATAAATATATATTAGAACATGAAAGTCTCAATATATTGGAAAAGTTTGAAGTCATACAGACTTTTGTTTCTGACCACAACAGAATTAAAATAGAAGTCAGTACTGTAAGTCATCTTGAAACCCCAAAAATAAGTCAAAGAAAAAATTACAGAAAAGAAATTAGAACCAGTGCTGAAAAAAATGGCACTTTAGAATATGTGCACAATTAGTTTAAACTGTGAAAATATCACAACTCTATCTATTTGGAGTAAACTCAAAATACCATATGTTTAAATAACATATTTTTCAACTTGTAATATAACTTTAAAATATGACATGACTTTAAAGTATTAATTTTATGGACCAGCAGGTGACGTAGTGGTTATGGCTCTTGATTCACACTTGTTTGACCTTGGTTTGAGTGCAGACTCAGTAGCTTGAAACACACTGGAAGCATGTGCATGTGTACCCACAATCATGAGAGGAGAATGGAGGAGAAGGGATTGCAGTATGACCATCCCCTCCCAGGAGGTAAATTCTTGCTTTCTGTCTCTGTCTCTCTGGTAAGAGCATGCAACTTATAGCAATAAATAAATAAATAAATAAATAAATAAATAAATAAATAAAAACTTTCTCAAAAAATATTAATTTTATATGACAGGTGTAAAAGTATTAGCATGCTACCATTTTACAATAAAATTTCTCTGGATAGGAAATCTCTTAAAAATAAGAACAATATAACATGAATGTTTGTATGATGCAACCAACACATTGCTTAGGAGAAAATCTATAGATTTAGATATTTATATTAAAGAATATGAGAGTTCTAAAATTAATAGTCTATGATTCTATCTCAAAAAGATAGAAACAAAAGCTTGAGAGTGTATCACCAGTAATAAAGAAAATTCAAATTCAAAGCAAAAAGACAGATCACCGTACGTACATTAGAATGGTTAAAATTTTAAACACTGACCAACCACCTCAAGTGCTGGACAGGTAGTAAAGAAAGCAGGACTCTTATTCCTCTGTTGTGAATATAAAACGGCACACTTTGGAGACTTGTTTGGCAGTCTCTGAAAAGTCAAGTGTCCATTTGCATATGGAGAAATTAGAACTCTCCTATCCTGCTGGTGGAAATGTAAAATGGTACTGCTGAATTAGGAAACAATTTGATAGTTTCTCAAACTGTTAAACATAAAGTTACCATATGAGGCATCAATTCCACTCCCATGAGAAATGAAAGCATTTGGTCACAGAAAACTTGTAGGGAATATTTCTTTCAACATTATACAAAGTAGCCAAAAGTAAAAACAATCCAAATGTCCATTAACTAACAAACTAATACATGTGCTGTATCCATATAATAAAATACTTTATTGGACAATAAAAAAGCAATGAAGTACTGACATGCGCTACAATGTGAACAAATCTTGGCAACATTGTGCTAAACAAGAAAAGGCCATCACAAAAGACTACAAACTGATCATAATACAACGTATCTAGAATGAGCAAATCCATAGAGATACAAAGTAGATTAGTGGTTGCCTGGAGGTGGTGGTGGTTGTGGGGTAGAAATTGGAAGTGACTGCTAACGTGTACAGGGTTTCTTGTTGGAGGTTTGAAAATGCTCTAAAATTGATTACAGTGATGTTTCTACAGCTCTGTGAATATAAAAAAAAAATTGAACTATGCACCCGAAACAGGTAAATTATGTACTATATATAATAAAGTTTATTCCCATAAATTCGTATTCAGATATATTCATCTACTATACTACTTAGACTTTCTGCTCTTAAATATGGAAGAGAAATTTAAAAAGGCACAAAAATTATATTGCTGCAGAAATAATATCTGTTTTCACAATAGTCCAAAACTGGAAATGAGCAATGCCCGTGAACACGTGTGTGAATAAATAAAATATAGTTAGTCCATATATTGGAATACTACTCAGCAGTAAAAGGAATGTATTACTGATACACTCAACTGCTTGAATTACCTCACAGTTTCTTATCATTATTCTCTTATCATTAGTCTTTATGCCATACATATATAAAGTATGTATTTTTTTCTTTCTATTTTTGGAAAAACAAAGAAGGTAGTAGTATTAAGCACAGAATAATTCAGATAAAATTTGTTAACTTTGAAGTAACATAAAGACATTTACTATGCCCAATGAAAAGAAAGGAATAAGAAAAAAAATAATATAGTAAATCAGAAACATGAATAAAATAATAAAGATACATTTTAATATAATTCTGTATTAGGTTTCTTCAGAAAAACAGAACTAATAAGGGTAAATAATTCCACACGCATCTGTGTGTGTGTGTGTGTGTGTGTGCGCGCATGTGTGTAAAGGAATTGGCTAATGAAGTTATGGAGGAGAAAGGGTCGTTCTGAGTGAAAGAAGCTAGGCATAAAAGAATACATAGTGTTTAGTCTTATTTCTGTGAAATGTTAACCAATTCATGGTGAGTTTTCTTTGGCTAGTGTTGAAGGTTTTAGAAGAGGAATCTTTGCAGAAAGAGAAGATGATGGAATTGTGGTGGTGGTTTCATGGGTGTAAATAATCAAAAAGCATTGAAATATACACTACAAATGGATGTCAAAGACTAGACATATGAAAAATATTCTTTCTCTTCACTAACCAGCAAAATATAAATACAAATTTAAAAGGTATTCCATTGTCTTTCAATTAGATTGACAAGAATAGAGTCTGACAATTGATGTCCAAGAGAAAATCATGACCCTTAGGAAGAATGTATCTGGATGTTTATAGCTGCATTGTTCATGAGAGTAAAAAGATAAAACTAAGCAAATCCAAAAATCCACTGCAAGCAAATGGAATAATAATCTGTGGTTTGTTTAACTGTTAAATGCATGGAGTTGGTGAAAATGAATTAAATCCCTTTGTATGTATCAACAGGGATGAGTCTCAGTATTTAGCAAAAAAGAAAGTCACATAAAATAGAATTCCATTTATATAAGATTCAGTAGCATCCAAATTAAACAACATATTGTTTAGAAACACATACCTCATTTGGTAAACTTAAGAGAAAGTGCTACTAGAAAGATAAACACAAAATTTGAGGTGGTGGTTACTTTTGTAAATGTGGACTCTGTGAGTTAGAGTGAGATAGGGTGATTCAGAAATCCTTGGCAAAGTTTTCTTGTTGAGTATGAGTAGTGAATACTTTACTATTGTCTTATCATTAGTCTTTAAGCTGTGCATTTATAAGCACATTCTGTTTTCTTTTTACTTATGGAAAACACAGAAGGTGGTAATGTTAAACACAGAATAATTGAGATAAAATTCACTAACTTTAAAGTAGCATAAAGACATTTACTATGACCATAAGAAGAAATAAGAAGAAATTAATATAGCAAATAGGAAACATGAATAAAATAACGAAGATACATTTTAGTATAATTCTGTATTAGGGTTCTTCAGAAAAACAGAACCCATGTGGATAAATAATTCCACATGCATGTGTGTGTATGTGTGTGCATGTCTGCAAAGGAATTGACTAATGAAGTTACGGAGGAGGAGGGGTCTATGTCCTCATAGATATAACCAGAAATAATGTTTTACCAGTGATCTGGGTATCCCTTAGCACAGTCACGTGGCCACATAGTAATAGAATTAAACTACACACATTATGATTATCATTCATGCATTTATGTTAACTTCAATAAAAACATCTACTTACAGATTAGAGGAGAGAAAAAGATCTAACAATATGTCATCCATTATGGACACACTGATAATATGAAGAAAGATAGAAAATTACAGCATGGAGACACACGCTAGGCACAACTAGAGCAAGTTTTTTTAAAGTAGCAATTTTAAAGAGAAAGAAAAATTAATCGAATTCAATGATAAGAGAAAAAGAAAAACATGTCTTAAAAAATAAATTAGTAGATGCCATAATTATGACTAATACAGCCTAAAATGCAGAAAGTGGAAATTGACAGTTCTAGAGAAAATATATTTTATGGAGAAATTGAACTCGTTTGCTGGGAAATTTTCAGCTCAGCTGTACAAATGAAGTACAACAGATAGCAATATCAATTTACAAACAGCAGTTTTATGCTCATATATGTATGTGTACATATTTAACTTCATATTTAAAAAAAATGAACACACTTTCTCAGCCCATGTGGAACGAACATTCACAAAGAAAGAGCATGTAACAGATTACTATCTTAGTCTGCCCAAGCTGTTACAACAAAATACCACAAACTAGGTGGCTTATAAACAACAGAAGTTTATTTCTCACAGTGCTAGAATCTGGGACATCCAAGATCAGGGTGCCTGCACGTTTGTTGCTGGCTGAAAGTTCATTTCCAAGTTTATAGATGGCCATGTTCTCACTGAATCCTCACAGGCTAGAATGGCCAATCAGGGTCTCTCCAACCCTTTCTAGGAAGCACTAATCCCATCTATGAGGGCTCGGGCTGATTAGTCCCTACAGGCTCTGCCTCTTAAGACTGTCACCTAGGTTAGGACTTCAACATTTGAACATTGGAAAACACAAGAATTCAGACCACAGGAGTTATTCTGCAAATTTTAAAACATTTCAAGGAGAAAATTAAGTGGAGAGTCTAAGTTTACTAAAAGTATTATCAAGTTAGAAGTAATCGACAAATGAAAGTTTCAAAAAAAAAAAAAAATCCTTTGTTTCAAAAAGTTAAAACTCATACTACCAATTCAATTTTTGGCTAAAAAGGAAATCTTAAATACAATGCTGAAAAATGAATGACAGAGAAAGTTTTACATATTACTATTGAAATGTCAATGCTAAAATACTCAGCCGGGAAATTGTAAGTCTAATGATACACACTAAAAGACTGAACATGTGACCAGCAGTTGGCATAATGTCTATGTCGCTGGACTCCCACGTAGTCAACTGCAGTTCAAGGCCCGGACCCAGCGGCTTAAACTCACGCTGGGCGCGTGTGCGTGCGTGCCTAAGATCCCGAGAGGAGAATGGAGGAGAAGGGATTGCGGCGTGGCCATCCCCCCTGGGGGGTGATTTCTCACTTTCTATCTCTCTGTCTCTCTCTGTCTGTCTGGTGAGCGCATGCGCCCTATAGCAAAAACCTCTCCAAAAAATGAAAAAAAAAAAAAAAAAGACTGAACTTAGGAAAGCTAAATTTTCAACTTCAAAGGCCAGAAAAAATAAATGAGTATCAGAATAAAATCAAAAAGAAGGAAGGGAAATAAGAACAGAAATTTTACAATAGAAAATGACAAGAATAAATAGCAGCAGTCATTACAACAAATAACACACACGTACCACACACACACACACACACACACACACACACACACAACAGAGATAATTGAGAAAAACACAAAAGTTGAGTTTTGGGGAAGATTAGTAATTAGATCTTCAATAAGACTAATAGAGAGTAAGGGGGGGAGAGAGAGAGAGAGAGAGAGAAAGAGAGAGAGAGAGAGTATTCAAGCAAAAGCCTAGAGTAAGAAGGAGACAATACTCACCACGGTATTTAGCCAAGAATGTAAGAAAGTTTTTTTTTTTTTTTTTTTTTTTTTTTTTGTTTTGAAGAGGTCTTTGCTATAGGGCACGTGCGCTCACCAGAAAGTCAGAGAGAGACAGAAAGTGAGAAATCACCCCCCAGGGGGGATAGCCACGCTGCAATCCCTTCTCCTCTGTTCTCCTCTCAGGATCTTGGGCACGCATGCACACACACGCCCAGTGTGAATTTAAGCCACTGGGTCCGGGACTCGAACCGTGGTCGACTACATGGGAGTTCAGCAACATAGCTATTACGCTAACTGCTGGTCCCAAGAATGTAAGAAAGTTTTTTATGTCCGCAAATATTTATCTCTCTTCCGTGTGTGCTTTTTAATTTTCCAGAGGGTGTGTACATTCATGAGAGAGAGAAAGAAAGAGAGAGAGAAAGTGAGAAAGCAATCCCCAAGAAGAATGATCACACCACAATCCCTCCTCCTCCATTCCTCCCTCCTTTTAGGATTTTGGGCACGCATATGTGCCCAGAGTGTTTTTCAAGCTGAAGTGTCCAGGACTCAAACTACACAGCCAGCCATGTGGGATCCATCACACCACCAGCTGGCCCAAAGAAAACAGGACAAAAACCTCAGGATAAGCTTAAGAGATGAATAAGATATGTATAAAATTAAAACATATTTGTCCATTTAAAACTGCTCAGAAAATGTGTTTAAGTTAAAATCTATTTGTCAGTTGAAAATCCTTGGGTAACTAGTAAGGACTGCTCTTCATTCATTCATTTGGTGTTTATGAGTGCCTACTACATATCAGTATTCCTTATCCGCTGAAATATAGCCTGAAACATAATCACTTTATTTTCATGTCATGTTAATATTTTTGTAGAGAAACATAACCTTCATAGAGAATGTAGTATATCTATATATAGTCGTTTATATAAACAGCTTATGAAATGGCATATTGCATGACGGCCTGGCTCAGTTCAGAAAGCTCTGCCATTGCTACGCATGATACCTTCATTTTTTTTTTTTGCACTTATGACTATCAGCAAATATTATCATAAGAAGTGAGTGTCTTAGAGGGCAAAAGTCAAGGTCTAGATTTATTGAATGAACTATAGCACTTCAGACCTTAGACTTCAGAGGGTGTTGTGTGTGTGTGTGTGTGTGTGTGTGTGCACCTTATGTGTGAATAATTTGTTTATAACTTGACCTTTCTTTTCCTTGAAGAAGGACACAGGAGGCATTCCTAGACAGGTTTCTTCATATTTCCCTGGTTCAGAAGTGGCTCAAATCTAATTTTTTTGCAGGTGCTAAATAAAATCAAGATGAAGCTTAACAGATGGTCACACCTCCCTCTTCTCATCTCAGTTAGTCAGCCTGATTAAAATGGTCATTCTTCCAAAACTTGCATGTCTTATGCAAATGCATCAAATATTTCCACAAACCATATGTCCAATATCCTAACTTAAGCATGAGTGCATTTATGTGAAAAGTTAGAATTGACACCCACCTAATATTGCACTCTCAGAGCTTATAAAAACATTCCGTTTGGTCAGTTTGGTTTGACATACACCTATCCAATTTAGAGACTCCTATTCGAATGATTAAAATAGTCAGTCAGTGGTATGTATAACAAGAAACAATCAGCAATTGAGAGTACAGATTTAACTAAGCCCCCCCTTTTTTTATGGGCTTATCTATGTTGAACAAGCAGGTCTAAAGTTTTGAATGAATGAGTTGTCAGTTTATAGTTTTCATGCAATTGGCTGATGAATTGAAATGAATCGAGCTGACCCATTATCCTGGTCTAGTGTGGAGCTAAGAGTGAAACCAATTCTACTCTCTTTTTACCCCTAGAACCCTCGAGACACATTGCCCATTTCAGAGTTGTTTACTTAGGTGACTGCTATGTATACATAGCCAAGAACGTATCACAACTTGATACTTGTTCTGATCATATTAGTCTATTTTATATTCTATATAATTTTCAATATAAAAAAGCTTTGGGAGAACATCAAGAGCTCCTAATGTATTTCAAATTTAACAATTGGAACATAAATTCATCCAGTACTTGTGACTATGTTTGCTTATAATTGCTGGGGGAAAAAAAATCACAATTTTACATACACTGAGAACTATTTTAAAATGTTTGTTTTTGGGTGCAAAATATGGATTGAATGAATGAGTAAGTATATAAGTGAAAACTTGCTGCTCTTGTCTTCAATCATTTCACCAGGGACTCATTTCTCCACCTAAATGTTCAGTGACTAGAGGGAGAGATCTTCGCATCTATATTTTACTCTGGGTCACACGAAGTAACTGCAGACTTCCAAAATCTATCTATACTTATCTATCCTTGTATCATCCATCTCTCTATCTATCAGCATTCATTTATCTACCTACCTGCCTAACTACCTACTTGCCTACCCAGTCCACGGATATACCTGTGAGTTAGCTTTTTATCGATCTACTTTTGAGACAATCTCTCTAGTCAGGGATACTTTACCATCAATAAGGTAATTAACAGTGACAGGGATAATGGAAGTCATCTAGTCCCTGCTTGGGTCCAATGTGAATGAGCCATGTTCTTTCTGGCTAAAACCTCTCAGAACTTACTATCTAGAGGGAGACATAAAAGGTTCTTGAGTCCTTGTTTTGCCTCTTCCGGGCTGTGTGGCCTCCTCTCAGGGGCTGACTAATCTTTAGAATTCACCATGTATTTCCTCCTGTTGGTGATTCCTCTTGTCATGAATTCCCCCCGCCCCCGCACTGCTGGGCTTCCATTCCTAGACAAGTTTCTGGTCAGGACTCTCTAGCGGGCTGATGGTGGGAGCTGAATGTGTGGTTTTAGGATTCTGAGTGAGCCCTGGCCCACTACTGGCCTTGCATATGTACTTGAGCTCTTTGATTCTCAGGTTCCATATATGTTGAGATAATTTCCCATTCTAGAGAGAGTTTGCAAGGATTGAACTAGATAACCTATGTGTAGGCCCTTAGTACTTCCTGTCCATAGGAGTATTGATAGGTACTTTAATAACTGATCTTTCATTGGCATTTATTCTGTACATGAAACAATTGAAGAGAGTATGTGTTTCTAGGAGGGACATATTGCCATTGATTTTCTTGATTTAGGTTTCTAAACATCTTTTTGAGATATCGAAGTGGATTCCTTACATTTAGAAATGTTTAAAGAGGGCTCTGTTACATGGGATTCTTGATTATCAGGTTAATTGAGATTGTGAAATATTGTCTTAATTGGTCTGAAATTAAATTGCCAATGAATCCTGAGTCACATAAAATGCTTAGTTATTCACATAAACACAGGTCACTATGTAGTCTGCTCCCAGTAACCAGGTACGTGCCTGTTATTTGAAGCAGTTAGAAATATGCTCCCATTTTAAGCCTCAAGGCTAATTAGTGGTCCTCCTTGATTAAAATGTGTGATATTTAAAAAAAACAAATCTACATTTAATCAATGTTTTATTAAAATAATTTTGAAATGTTTTTCAAAATACAGCATTTGTACCGGAAATGCTACACAATGTTTACCTCTATTAAACTAATCAAGTAGTACTCATTTATGATTGATTTCCAACAAAGCTACAGAGTAAGATTTTAAGCCCTCCAAGAGTCAATGATGAACATAGGCTACAGAAAATCTATGCTTTTCAATGTACTATCTTCTTATTTTCTCTCCTCCCATTCCTAATTATGATTCTACAGTACGATTTCGAACGAGTAGATCATCACCAGAATGAGAGGACATTTTCTGTTGTTAACATGTCTGGTCATTTATTATGCCACAATATAGCTCCTTTATCCAGAGTTACTTCTGATTTAAAGATTGTAATCTGTTTTTCCTCGTGGGGTTGAGCTTGATGGCTCACCTTACATGCACACCAATAACATGTAACTGAGACATTCAATTAGCTTACTATTTCCTAGGGTACTCAGAGGTGGAGCAGCTTTTGAACCATGATGGCCATCTATCTGGTTAAACCGTCAAGTGTTGCCCTTTTACATGGTTCACAAGCAGTAGAGTCAGACAATTGCAGTCAATGAAATTGTACCACTAGGTAGACAAATGAAACTCATAGTCGGACTGAAATTGTTGGTACAAATAGGCATGAATTGAAAACATCCTCTTCAGCTGTGCTATGATGGCACATTGACAACTGAGAGTGGATATTTCTAAGGTACAAAACTTGCAAGTTAAGGATTTCAGGAACTGAGCGTGTTCTATATAATATATCAATAGCTCAAATGAATGGTGATTTTATCCTCTGGGAAAAGTAGAGGGTCTCCTTAGACTCTCAAAGGATAGGCTTTTATGAATTCATTTCATCTTTAATTAATTTAATTTCTTTTCTACCCTACCTGGGGCTCACAGACATAGTGTCTTATGGCAGCTCCTTAGCTCTGAACTAGGTTGATAAATTCAGATTATATCCGAGTCTCTTCTCACTGGAAGGTTGCTCCTATCCTGCTTCCTGCCAGTTTTCTAAATGATTTCCGTCATTCTCTCAATATGACCTTGTCTCTCAGACTCAGAACGTTCCCAAATATCCTTATCATATGGGTAGGAGAGACATCCTACTGTCCAACTTAATCCCAGCTTCAAAAACTGTCTGGCATCCTTGGCTGCCTCCCTGAGGAGGTCTCTTAATCTCTACAGTTTTAGGAGAGAGATGGATCCACACTCAGGGAGGGATTTTGGCCAATCTGTCAAAATCCATAATGACATCAATGTGTCTGTGCAGCTGACATGTGAATTATTTAGAAACCACTGGGCATAGAAAGACATATATCTGACTGTTCAAATTGGCACGTGTCTGTCTTGTGAAACGTCCTCTGCTTCCTGTAATAGAACTTAATTTCTCTCCCAGTCTTATGCAGCATGACTTACATAAGAACTGTGCACTCGGAGACTCAGCCCATGGCATTTCCCAACTCAGCTTTGGTAACCATGTGTAATACGATTCAAATATTTTGCAAGCTAGTAACTTGTGATGAAAAGCGGTATTAATAACTCCTATCAGAGCTCAATATCTTATGACTGAATCGAGTAAAGTCATACCTTCAGAATGTTGAATACAGTAACAGATTATTGTGAAATAAAGAAGTACAGTTCATGGTAGGCTTTTACTGAACTGGAAAGAACATTTGGCCTCATTAGCGCAGTTGGAAGTTGCTAGTCAACCAATAGATTCCATTCCAGGGAGTCACTTTCCAGTTACGCTTATACCACCATGGACCAATCACACCAGATTCCAGTTATTTATTTTTTTTTAATGACATAAAAAATAATACGTTGTTTTTGGGAATGAGTAATTATTAAGTAGTTGGGAAAGTCATGACGTATTTGTCTATATTTTTCTATGCTAAAATGTATCATGACTTTCAGGACAACCCAGTACTTTCATTATTGTTGTTAATTTTTTTCCCTTTAAGTTTCACTATATAAATGCCTGGCACCCTGAATTCTAGATTAAATACCTCAATGTCTTCTGTTTACAGGGTTTACTGTTTGTATACCCGACTAGTGAGACGTCCACTCTGGCTCAATCTGTCTGTATTTGGTTCTCTCTCTCTCTCACTCTGTCTCTCTCTCTTTAGCCTTAGATCTGCCCCTCTACCTTGAAATTCATTATTTCATTCTTACTCCTTTTGGTCACATATTTTCCTCTAAGTGGCTTTTTCCTACTTCTCAGATGTTCCTGCTTGGTATTGCTCCAATGGCTTCTCAGGGGATCCCCCAAAGCTGTCCTCACGAGCTTGCACTAGCATCAGCCTTCTGTCGTTACCGCACTATGGTTTTCAGCCATGACCATATCCCAGCAAGATAACCTCATTTGTTTCCGGTAGCACTTAGACGACACTCTACAGAGAGCAGACACAAAATTTAACCCATGGATACATCTGCAAGCCTAATCCAGATGCTTCGTCCTCTGCCTGAGACGGTGGCCTAGACGGAAAAGAATGTCTGAGGTGTGCCTGGACCTCTGAGGGTCAGCAGCCCAATGGCTAGCCCAGTCCCCTTCTCTGAAGCCCTTCAACCATTATAGCCAGCAACATTTTCATATCCCACAAACCCTGAGCAGACCCGTCTCCTGAGCAGAGGAGTATACTGGCTCATCCTTCAGTCAGTTCTCCTATCTCAGCCCTGCAAGAAGATGGCTGCTGAGCAGGCTCCTCCTCAACCCCGGTGCCCTGCCTTTCCCTGCAAGGCCCTTTCCTGCAGTCACTCTGGTATTTTAGGACAGATCAGGGCAGTAGACACCAACTGACTTCCCTTCTTGTGTGACCCCCCACCCCCTGCCCCATGTGTCTTTACAGTTGTAAGCTTCCAACTATTTTTGCTTATCAGAGCCTGCGCTGGTGGTGGCTTTTAAAATAATGTTAATATATTTTTAAAAGAGTTATTTTATTTAACTCTTATTTATTTATTTATTTATTTGTTTATTTCAATTTGATTGGAGAGGAAGAGAGAGAGAGAGAGAGAGAGAGAGAGAGAGAGAGAGAGAGAGAGAGAGAGAAATGAAAAAGCAAGTCCAGGACTTGAACTGTAGTCAGCCATTGGAAATTCATTGCTCTTTTGTTTCCACCATACCATACTTTATTTCCCCCTTACTTTATTTATTCTTTTTCATGAGAGAAAGACACACACACACACATACACACACACACACTCAATGAGATCTCACATGATTCCTGCCACCAGCCTTTTTCCAACCAAGCATGACCACAGACTTGCACTGGCACACCCCATGTGCACAGGTCCATCCAGGAACTGAACCTTGGCCTTTGTGGGGGTCTAGCATTGCCTAGTGCTATCAGCTGCCTCACCACTGTAGCTAGGCCCATGCTGTACTTTTTTGCTTTCCCACTCAGCTTGCTTTGTCTTGTTCTCTTATATTGGTTGATATTTTCTTTGAACTTTAAATACAAGATAGTTCAAGGATTGTTCCAAGACCTCTCTGCCTATTTTCTGACCAGGAGATCTGTTCTAACCTCTGTCTTCAAAGACCATCCATACACGTGGAGTTCACAAATTTGTAGATCTTCTTCAGAGCGCCAGGAAAGTACAGACAGCTACCATGTTGACCATTCCTCTCGGGTATGTCAGGGCACTTGAACCTCAGCATGTCTAGACCAAAACCTGGCTTCATCCTCCTTAGATTTGCTCTTCCTGGAGGGTCTCTTAACAGCCACAAAACCAGTATCTGCCCAGTCACAGAGCCAGAAATCTAGGAGTCATCCTGATGCACTGCTCTCTCTCTCTCTCTCTCTCTTTCTGTTCCTCTTTCTCTCACCACCCCCTTCACCAACTCCCCACTGATTTTGTCTCTTACTTCTACCCCTGGTCATTGTTCTCACCCTTAGTTACTGCTACATTCTCTGTGTTATATCACCTCTCATCCTGTTTTTTATGGACTCATTTTTGTTCCATTGAGCTATTCTACACTTGCACCTGGAGCAGCTCAAATTTCTCTTTTTTAAATGGACATATAAGAATCGCACATGTCTGTGTGGGTACAATGTGATTTTCAGTACAAGAGAATACGCTGTGATAAAATCAGTGTAATTAGTACATCCATCATCTCCACCTTTTGTCATTACTTTATGCTTAGAACATTCAAAACCATTTTTTTAATTACTTTGAAGTATACAGTAAATTGTAAGTAACTGTATCCGCACTATAGTATTTTATAACACTGTAATTGCTCCTCTTACCTAGGATTTTGTTTTCATTAATCGACATCCCTCCTTCCCCCTTCCCAACTTCTAGTAGTCATTCTTCATCCTTCTGTTTCTATTAGATCACTTCTTTTTCTTTTCTAATTTGCCAGAGGGTTCATGCACTTGCCAGAGACAGACAGCGCTGGAGAGAAGAGAGAGAAAGCACCCCCAAGGAAACATGGTCATACTGTAATCCCTTCTCCATTTATCTATTTCCAGTTCCTGGGGATGGGATTCTCACCGCATGGTTGGCTATGTGAAATCTGGCTCCCAAAGCTGTCAGACCATGAGGCTGGTCTGAAGTCATTTTTTAAATTTCTACATATGAAAATACTGGCTTATTTCATTTAATATAATGTCATCTAGACTCATCCATTTTATCTCAAGTGGCAGGATTTTATTCTTCTTAATGTGTGTGTGCATGTGAGTCTGTATATATATATATACAGACTAATATATCATATATTATCCTTTAGTTGGTTGATAGACCCTTGGGTAGATTCTCTATCCAGGCTATTATAAACAGTGCTGCAAAAATGCTGGGGTGCAGATATTTTTATGATTTTATTTCTTTCAGTTATATGCCCAATAGTGAGGTTGCTGGAGTATAAGGTGTTTCAGTTTTTAGTTTGTTGTGAGGAACCTCCATACTGTTTTCAATATGGCTGTACTGATTTGCATTTTCAACCACACTGTAAAAGAATGCTCCTTTCTCCACATTCTTGCCAGCAGTCATTTGGTTTTTTGTTTTGTTTTGTTTTTTGATAATAGCCATTTTAACGGTGTGGGATGATATAAAATCCTTTTAAGGTCTGAAATGCTTCAATGACTTTCCTGGTCTTTTCTTTTCTTTTGGAGAGGTTTTTGCTATAGGGCGAATGCACTCGCCAGACAGACAGAGAGAGACAGAGAGATAGAAAGCAAGAAATCACCCCCAAGCGAGGATGGCCACACCGCAATCCCTTCTCCTCCATTCTCCTCTTGGGATCTTGGGCATGCACGCACACGCGCCTGGAGTGAGTTTTAAGTCACCGGGTCCGGGACTTGAACCGCGGTCGACTACATGGGAGTCCAGCGACATAGCCATTACGTTAACTGCTGGTCCCGACTTTCCTGATCATAAAGTGGAAACTGAAATTCATAATGGCTGACTAGGTCTTGATCCTCTGTGAACTCACTCCACATCTTCCTTATCCTCGCCTTGCCTCTGGGATCCTTCTCTGTCCTCCTCTCTATTCGTCAGGGATTTCCTTTCCCTGTGGAGCTCCTGACCCCTGTTCTCTCAGTCCCTATCTCTTAAGGAACACCAGGTCCTTCAGGCCTCAGGGGAAATGCTGCACTCAGTGTTGTCCAGGTTGCCTGCATGAACTCGCACAACTATACAACTGACCCTTCAACAACACTGGTTCGAACTGTGTGGTCCAATCACACAGGGATTATTTTTAGTAAACATGAACGCTGTAAATGTATTTCCTCTTCCTTACTATTTTGTTTCTCTTTTGGGAAAGATTTAGCTAAAGGGCACATGCACTCACCAGGGAGACATAGACAGATAGAAAGTGAGAAATCACCCCTTGAGGGGATGGTGGCTATGCCTCAATCCCTCCTCCTCCAGTCTCCTCTTGGGATTGGCAAGCATGCACATGTGTCTAACATGAATTTCAAGGCACCAGGTCTGGGACTTGAATAACGGTGGACCATATGTGAGTCCAGCATCTTAGCCACTATGCCACCTGAGGTCCTCCCTTACTATTTTCTTAGTAGTATTTTCTTTTCTCTCATTTTCTGTACTGTAAAATGCAGTATATAATGTGCATAACATAGAAAATATGTATTAATTAACTTTATATTATCCATAAGGCTTCCAATCTACAGTAGGCAGTTGGTAATTAAGTTTTTGGGGACTCAAAAGTTGTAAAGTAGACTTTTGGCTGTGTGGAGGGATCAGGGCCTTAACCCCTACATCATTTAAGGGTTGATTGTGTACTTTTTTCTTTGAGGCACTGGTCATACTTTGTAATTTTGTGCTGAGACGTTGACGTGACTGCTTTTCTCACCCAAGTTGGTTCTACAGCTCCTAGGCTCACTCAGAGGTGTTCTCACTTCTGTGTGTTCCCAGTGGTAAAACATTATTCCACTCTAGCTGTTGCATTAGTATTTGTTAACAAGATGAACAAATTAATTAACTAATAGATGAAAGAAAAACAAGAGTAAAAACTTACTTTATTTTATTCTTTTTAAGAGATATTTTTTGCTATAGGGCATGTGTATTTGCCAGAGAGACAGAGAGAAAAAGTGAGAAATCACTCCCTGGGGGAATGACCATGCAACAATCCCTTCTCCATTCTCCTCTCAGGATTTTCGGCATGCACACACACTCTCCTGGCGTGAGTTTCAAGCTACTGGGTCCAGGACTTGAACTGTGATCAGCCATGTGGGAGTCTAGTGCCTTGATCATTATGCTACTTGCTGACCGAGCAAAAACTTATTAAGTTGGAGGAGTCCTACATCTCATACTGTGTTAAACATCTTTATTTATTAAGAAGTATTTATGAAACATTGTTAAAGACCAGATACTTGGAAGAAATATTCTCTCAGAAAATACCTCCTAGTAATATACAGTGTATTCTAGATGAAAAATCTCATTTTGTATGCTGTAATGATGTACAGTGAATGAATGTAAATAAATTAATTTCAATAAAAAAATAGAAGAAAAAAATAAAGTCTCAAGTATTAAAATTTTGGTGTTTAATGTTTTCTCCAGCTGGTTTCAACATGGACACAGATTCGTGTTTCGGATTTGCTGCTGTGGTCTCAAGTCAGTGGTCAGGAACTCAGTTTCCTTTTCTTGTCTGTGTACCGTTCCCCTCCCCCCCAGGTCAGAACCCTGCAGTGGTGAAGAGAAAGAAGGAGTAATTAAGTGGACAGTTTAGCTAAATCCACTTCTGCTCATGGTGTTGTTTTTGAGAACCAATGTTTAAGTCAGGAGATCTATTTCTTTAGGACAGCTGAGAGTGTAGGAGTCTCTATTTCCCAGTGGTAAAAATGCCTTCCTTAATCTTTCTCTTCCTCTTCTTTTTGTGCTCCAGTGCCTGGCATCAAACTCTTTTTAGAGGTGAATTTGAACTCAAAGGAAGATTTCTAGGGCAAAGAGAAATCATTTTGAGAACTGGGAGGTTGATAGAGTTTTCATGAGTCTTTGAAGATTATCTTTAGAAAAGTGTGATGGCTAAGGTCCAAAACTCTGCCGGCCAGCTTCCACATGAGCCTTTAAAATCTGTCCAGGTTACATCCTAAGAAGAACAGATCTATCTTTTCTCCCCCATCCATTTATCAACCCCTGGAGGGAAGAGCCACTCTTAATGCTCCCTGCTTTAGCACACTGCTTCTTCAAGATCAGTAAATATTTTCAGTTGTGTATTTTGTTTTGCTTTGGAGGTAACATTGTCTAGATCTTTTGTAGACAATGTTAAGTTTACCTAAGTGTTAACTAGATCTTGGGATTTAGCAATACAGACACACGGACATGCATGAGTGCACACACACACATACATTTGACAGCCAGAGACCTTTCGTCTGTAGACAAAGACATGCATCTGCCAAGTGAGGTGTGAAAATCTGACCCAGTCTTTTATCACATCTGGGCACATCTCTGTGTAAGTCCTTAAGATGTAGATATCATTTTGCATTTACATATTTGAGGTTGAATGCATTTTCATATTTGAATGAAAGTGTTTACCTAACATCTTTATAGGATGCACCCAGCTTCCAAACCAACTGGGCAGGTGGCCAAGACCTGTTTTATGACCCTCCACATGGCACAGATGTTCATAGATGCTTGGCAATGATCTCTATCCCAGTAGTTCTTGTCCATATTCCATTTGTAAAATGTGGATATTCTTTTTCTTTTATTCCTTTCTTCCACTGGCCCATACTAAATGTGATTTTCTTCTTTTAAAAATGTAAGACCATGAGCATATACCCATGGTATAACATTTAGTATATATATAAAAAAAAAGAATAAAGTTTCCAAAAAATCATAGCAGCCCACAATCCTTCCTCTATTTAATGACTATTTCCACATCTCTAACTATGTGCTAACTGGGGGTCGCATCTCTCTTTTGTGTCTTTGATACCTTATTCATGGTGTAGTCATGTATATCATTTATTATTTTCATTATCTTCATGGAAACCTTTGCTTGGAAACTTTTGCTTGGCTTCTCTCAAAGGTAAGTCTGTCCTCTGAAACTGTAAAAAAAAAAAAAAAATGCCATGAATTAATTTAGAAAAGTTTGGTATAGAGTGCCAACATCTTGTGAACATTTCTAGATAATTGGTTGTTTAATTGTCAGGTCTGCTGGCTGATCGCTCCTTTGCCTTTCTTCTCCAGAGGGAGTACAGAAGGGAGGGTAGCAATACCACAGTCACAGATGATATTATTAATATCCTAGCAAAGTTTTTAAAAATGTGTACATTATGAAACTACCAGTGCATGGATTAAAAAATGAACGTTTTGAGCAACTCTTTTTTTTAAAGTTTATTTATTTCCTTCTTGAAAGAGAAAGAGAGACAAAGACAAAGAAAGAGAGAATACCCCCAACAGGATGCCAGCACCCTGGGGATGATTGACCCCAGCCTTCAGCCTGTTCAGGATCAGCACGCAAGTGTCCGATGTACTCAAAAAGGTCTCTAGACTTGAACCAGACACATTCCCATGTGGGATTGTCTTAATGTACAGCTGTGTCATTCTCTGACCCCAACAAATTTGAAAAATAAAACACATCTCTGTTCTTCAAAATCAAAATAAAATCTAATTAAATCTGGTCTAAGAGACAAAACTTTTTCTCCTCTTCTGGTGGAGACTTATTATATTTATATTTAATTTTCTCATTATCAGTATCCATGAATGCATATTTCAAGTATGTTCTAAGTTGTCCAATATTTTTAAAAGTACATTTGGAAAACAGAATGATACAAGACATTCTTTTCCTTAAAAGGGAAGCAGTGCATAGGTATTTCCTCATCGTACACTTTGGACATCTACTAATGGGTAGGCTCAGGTTCTGCTTTATCATCTTCAAAAATCTCCTGGTGAGACTCTTCTATATATGGTTTGAGCAAAAGTGGGATTCAGAGTTCATCTTTTTCCTGAAGAAAGTAGCTGCAGGCAAAATCCAGAACTACAAACCAAGCATTGTCACTTACACACAGGTACCTGTGGGAAGACAGCTGTGGTTACTAAAGGCAATGGGACATGCCTCCTTCTTTCTCACCCCTGAATTGCAGTAGATTTGATCATTGCATTGTTTTTTAAAGACGTACTTGCTTTTGGAATTTTTTAAGGATTATTTTTTAGATAGTACCAATTTTCACTTTTGAAAACTTGATCAGAGCAGCTAAACCATTCCTCAGGTTAATCTTGTTCTAGGAAAAGATCTCAAGATAAAACAGCCTGTACACGACAAGTATGTTGTCCAGAATTCTCTTACTTGGCATCATGGGAAATCTAGTTGCCTCTTTTAGTTCTCAAATGAATTGCTCTTGTATTTATGTGAGTGGCAGAAAAGAAAAATAGTGATATCAGAAGTCTACAAAAAGGTTATGGGAAAAAAATGGAACTAAAGTATAAGCTCTTTGGTGTAAAAATTGTTCTTTTAAATTTCATGTATAGGTTTTTAATAATGTGCTTTTCTGTGAACTTGTTGAAGGCCCCTTGTAAACAACCAGACATACTTTAAAATTTCACCGTGGTTTATTGTTGGATCTTGTGAGCCTCCAAGGGAAAGAAACATTGACCTCCTTATCCAGTCTGAAGACATCCATGCCTTGGGAAAAACAGCTGCTGTGAATACCATCTTCCGCTAAAACAGCCAGAGGTCCAGGTGGCCTGTGAGCAGCATGTGCACTCTGTGCACTCTGTCATAGGGAGCCAGCGTATTTCTGCTAGATTTAATCATCTCTGGAAGGAGCCTTGCATCTTATCAGTATGTAGCAGCAATATCCATCCAGTTTTGAATTTGGATTGTTTGAAATCAAAATATCCATTTTCCAGTTACCTGAAGACTGAGTCAGAATCAGGAGAAAGACGAATGTGCTAATTGTTAATAGAGGAAATTGAGAACATAATTATTCTACCACCCCACATATTTATTTCCTTTATCTCAGATTAAAAATACTCATATCCATAATCATTTATTTCTTTTGTATGCCATTTCTGTGACATATTGGGTATTTTCTTCCTTACAAAGAATGCAATTTTTTGCCTTCATATACATGGTAGGATTAGTCAGGCAGCATATAACATGCACAAAATAATCTTTTTGTTTTGAGAGTTTGCTATAGGGCTCATGTGCTCCCCAGAAAGACAGAAAGAGACAGAGAGATAGGAAGTGAGAAATCACCCCCCCCCCCCTCAGGAGGGATGGCCACCCCGCAATCCATTCTCCTCCATTCTCCTCTCAGGATCTT
This sequence comes from Tupaia tana, assembly GCA_026018925.1. Taxonomy (NCBI): domain Eukaryota; kingdom Metazoa; phylum Chordata; class Mammalia; order Scandentia; family Tupaiidae; genus Tupaia; species Tupaia tana. The sequence goes on from JAKSZU010000016.1 coordinate 36,555,125, forward strand.
GGGCACGCACGCACACAGGACTTGAACTACCGTCAACTACATGGGAGTCCCGCAACATAGCCATTATGCCAACTGCTGGTCCTGCACACAATAATCTTAATAGATGTTAATGATCTAGCATTGCTTTGCTAGCAAAAAAAATGATAAAAGTAGTTTTTGAAGATTGAAATTTGTGGAGTTTAAAATATTTCATAGGCAAAGAATCTGGGACAGAAACACTGTACTTTGTAAATAAGATAATGAAACTCAGGCAGTCACTGTCCCCATTGTTGGTATAGGACCTGAATTCCGGAGACCTGGGGTTCTATTTCTCTGCATGACTTGGAGCACTCTGCCTTCTGTAGAGCTGGTGGTTAGAATCTGTCTGGTCCACTTCAGAGAAACCTTTTATACATGAGGCTGGTTTGTGCCCTACTCAGGGCTGGGAAGTGCATTTACACCAGAGTGGAGAGCTCATAACAGACAAGGCATTGGTTAGAGTCCTAAGAAAGATCACACTTCAACTATGGGGTAAAGTGGCCATACAGTAAAACTTGCTTTTGACCTGGCCTATCAAAGCTTAAGAAAAATTTCGTGAAGATTAAAATAAACTAAAAAAATTTTTTAAAAATTGCCAGAGGGTGTATATCCTCTATAATAACAAAGAAAGAGGAGAAAGAAAGTGAGATGAGAAAGTGAGAAAACTCTCTCCATGGGGAAAGATTATTCTGTAGTCCATGTCAGTGTGCCATATGTGTAGTATACATGTTTCCACATGTATGTGCATGTGCATGACAAGTATCAACAATATGTGCTGTATGTGAGTGGTATGTACACATTTATGTACATGGTGTGTATGTGTGTTCATATGTCTTGCATGTCAGTGTGGTGTACATGTGTATTTGCATTTTGTATGTGCATGTGTGTGTGGTGTGTCTGTGTGTGAATGTGTACATACATGTGTTTGTATGTTATGTTCCCCTGGCTCACTTCCACTCATTCCTGGAGTTTAGCCTGGACCTCACAGGCCTATGAGCATCCTGCCATCTCAAACTTGGAGTTCACCTTCTTGTGAGTCCTGCCTTACTCTACTTTCCACTTTCTCTCTCAGAACTCATCACACTTAGTACTAACTGCCTGTTAGTTTGTACCATAGAGACTGAAAGTTCTTTTCAAGAAGGCTCAGAGTTATTGTTGTACTCTTAGACTTGGTGTCACATGTTACATTCGACCTGATATTTGCGTCACCTGTATGCCACCACTAGTAACGAGGAAGCTTGGGAAGACAATTCTATTTTGAATCTGCAACCATCAAGCCTTGAACTAACAATGAGCCATGTTAGCGTTCGCTTGGATGATGATGCCAATCTGAGGGTAAACATGGGAGCAGAGGGCAGAGTTGTGTTTATCAAAATGCTTTCAGTTTGATAAGTGGCTGCAAAAGTTTCATCAATATCCTACACAAAATGATCCATTTAGTTTATTTCTGAATCATATTTTCTATCAAATATGCTCTTTTTTCATGGGTAGGTTCTTCAGTTTAAAATATTTACTCAGGACTCCTTCAGTGTATTAGCTCATGAACCCAGATAGAAAGGTTTATTTTGCTATAATATTTCAAATACCTTTCCAAAATATTGTATTCAGTCAACATATGGTATTATATTTGACAATCTACTTTGAGTTATCTGTTTGGTTTCAATTAGTTTTTTTCAAGGAAAATCATTTATATGGGTCTAATATTTAGGCAGTGAGTTTTCTCTGAAACCATTCTTGCCAAATTCGTGTTATCGTTATCACCACAGACTCCTTTTATGCAGGTAGCTCATGATTGGCTATTGCCTGAGGCTAAGAGCAAACTGAGCAAACTGACTATCATTCCTGAAGGAAAACACTAGAAAAATCATTTATCACTTCATCCTTTTTTTTTATCAAGAATTTCTTCTCACAGAATGAGGCTTATCCCTGAGGCTTTTTGGAAATTGACAATTCAGGAAGAATCAATGGAGAGCTGCATTTTTGATGGATGAACCATTAGAAAATTCTATAGCATTCTTCTCATGACCTTTTCTGAAGACAGATGAATAGCCTTCCAAAGGTTGCATTTTATTTCATGTTCAAAAAAAACTAGCTAGTCAAGGTGTATTCCAAACAACAGAGTCACACTGGATTCTTTCCCAATGTGAAAAACACAAATAAAGGGAGAAAGGGTAGTAGAATTTAGAGATGTTTGGTGGAAGAGGAAGAGTGATTTATAAAGATAGGAAAAGCATCAACATTAAAGGGCTCCAAACCCAAGGAAGTTCTCAATTTCCGGGAAGCTGACTTCAAACATATAACATGCACAAAATAATCTTTTCTTTTTGAGAGTTTTTGCTATAGGGCTCATGTGCTCCCCAGAAAGACAGAAAGAGACAGAGAGATAGGAAGTGAGAAATCACCCCCCCGCCCCAAGGAGGGATGGCCACCCCGCAATCCCTCCTCCTCCATTCTCCTCTCAGGATCTTGGGCACGCACACACACAGGACTTGAACTACCGTCGACTACATGGGAGTCCAGCAACATAGCCATTATGCCAACTGCTGGTCCTGCACACAATAATCTTAATAGATGTTAATGATCTAGCATTGCTTTACTAGCAAAAAAAAAAATGATAAAAGTAGTTTTTGAAGATTGAAATTTGTGGAGTTTAAAATATTTCATTGGCAAAGAATCTGGGACAGAAACACTGTACTTTGTAAATAAGATAATGAAACTCAGGCAGTCACTGTCCCCATTGTTGGTATAGGACCTGAATTCCGGAGACCTGGGGTTCTATTTCTCTGCATGACTTGGAGCACTCTGCCTTCTGTAGAGCTGGTGGCTGGTTTGTGCCTTACTCTGGGCTGGGAAGTGCATTTTCACCAGAGTGGAGAGCTCATGTGAGTTATTTTCATATTTAATAAATCGAATTTAGAAACTATGTGAGGGGCCCATCTAATATTGTGCTGTTATCTATAGAGATAGCTTGAATTTCATGATCCATGTAATTTTACTATGGAAAAAAATTAAATATATCCCAACAACAACCAACACATGATACTTGGTATTTAAAAATATCAAGATTTAAATTATGTAAGGGTGAACTAAATGTGAGGAATGGTTATAGCATATGAGTCAGGAAGCCCTTTATGGAATTTCTTAGAGAATGTAAATGTGGAAATGGAAAAAAAAGTAATCTCAATCTAAATTATGATACAAAAAAAAGGTTGAAACTCCAGAATTAATAAAACTAAACTGTGGACAATGATTGACAGTTTAGATGTGATCAGGTACACCTTGATGAGGAGGAAGGCCCAGGACTGTCAATGAATTATTTTCCCAAATCCAAGCAATAGTCAAATGTCTTGAATATTCAAACTATAATTCCACTTAAGTGAACATTTGATCTTGTGATATTGTTGTATGTGTGTGTGTGTGTTACATTTTATTGAGTTTAGGTGAGCAGGAAAGAAATCCGTATGTCCTATTCCAGTGAAATTTTACATGTAGATTTGCCACATATATAATGCCCTTAACTGAAATAATAAAGTGCCTGTGTATTAAGTGATTATTGTGTTAACCACTGTATATGTATTCCTTATTAATTCTCTTAACAATCCCAAGATGAATTTCTTATTTTGTCCACTTTACAATGTCAAACCGAATACAGCCCAAACTGTGGTGGCACAAACAGGGCACTACTGGAGTCACATGGAGGCCCTGGGTTTGGATCCTGGATCGACCTGAATATGCCAGATATTCACGGGTACACTGGTGACAATGGATGGCTGGAAGGCAGAGGGAAAGATTACAGACAGATAGGGTGGATAGACTTTATCAGAGAAGCCCTTTTCTCTCTTTCTCAATAAATACATACACTTAAAAACACTACAGTGATTACAATGACAAGAATTTTTAAGATCTTAAGGTGGGATAATTTGGTAATACAATACCTTAAATTCCTGCTCTAAGATATTTGATATTAACTTTTTTTATATCGCTTATTACTGTCTTAATAAAGTCAAGACCAGCAAATCACCTACCTAATTAAAGATGAGAGGGCTGGCCCTGAAGTGCAGTGTATAAGTCCTGTGCATTAGGAGCCAGATATCACATGACCATCCATAGTTTGAATCCTGGCACTAGCGGCTCACAAAGGAAAGAAAAAAATCCCTGAGTGCAAGTGTATGCAGCCCCCCAAATCCTAACAAGATTTTTTTAAATGGAGGAAAAGGATGTGTCTTGACCAGGTTCCACGGAGGGTGCTCTATCTCTCTCTGGCAAGCACATGTACTCTTTGGCAAAAATCTCTATATATTCAAATGAAAGATAAGAAAATAGTGCTGAGGGACTCATATTTTTCAGTTAAAAATAGTCTCCATGAAAACAAAATTATACACAAATTATCTACAAAAATAATAGAAACTGTGTCAAAATCCAATCGCTTTTATGCTAGACACATTGACTGTGTCAAATGAATTCTAAAACACTCACTGAAACAAACAAACATCACAAAAAGGCAGTGAGTTTTCCAAGCATAAATGAAATTCAAAATGAAAATTTATAAGAACAGTGAACATTTTTCCAACTGGAACATTAAAAACATCACTATCTTATGACTTACAGAGGGCCTTTACTGTATTTGTGAATGAGCTAATTGAATCATATAAAATGGGGAAAAATCTTCTCTAAGTATAGGTGTTCACTTTATTGATGTTTTTTTTTTTTTTTTCCTGAGTCAGTAATTGAAGTGAAACTCATTTTGGAAAATGACAATATTTCATAGAATTTCAGAAAGCAGGTTTGATAAATTTTAAGTAAACACTGTTTTCATCTTCTGTGAAGTCTTCACCAAGTGCAAATTAAGAGTAAGGCACTTAGTGAAAAGAAGTAAAAATAAGAGAAAAGAGATTGTGCTTAAGGGCTCAAAGCTAATAAAAAAACAAGTTTACAAGGGAAGGTGGTTATGCACACGTGATTGATATAAAGTGTTTTTCCTTATGGGAGATTAGTGCTTGCCTTACACACAGTGTGAGCATATTAAAATCTTCATAGAGTTAGGCTTCAAGAGATCTCTCTTTATTCTTTCTCTGTAAACGTGATTCCAAATGAGATATTTAATAGTTTAAATTTTAAAAAATTATTCATTTATTTTATTTATTTATTATTATTTTTTAAACTTGCTATAGGGTACATGTGCTTACTAGAGAGAGACAGAGAGAGAGCAAAAGAAAGTGAGAAAGCAAGCCACCAGGTCCAGAACTCAACAGTGGTCAGCCATGCGGGAGTTCGCTGCCTTAACCACCATGTCACCTGCTGTTCCCAATAAAATTTAAGTAACTATGAAGTTAAGAATATCTGGAAAGAATAGTCTTTTCTTTTTTTTCATAGAGGTAAAATAGGGAAGAAGGAAACTAAACTAAATGATCACAGAGATTACAATTATATGCCTCAGTGTGGGGTTAAAATGTAGTCAAAAACTCTGTAGGAAAAGGCTAAAATCATAGTCATTACTTAAAGAAATAAATAATTCTTCATGTAAATTGACAACTACAAGTAGGAAAAAGGAAAGTTTGAAGGAGAAGTACCAGAGCACAATCAGACCTTATATTGAGAGAGATTAGACCAGACCAGGACTGCAGTTACTAGTCAGATGGTCAACAATTTTCTTATTTAAACATTCAGCCTCCTGGAACCAGCAGATGGCATAATGGTTACATCACTGGGCTCCCACATAGTCAACCATAGTTTGAGTCCCAGGCCCGGTGGTTTGAACATTCTGAGTGCATGTTAATGCATGCTCAAGATCCTGAGAGGAGAATGGAAGAGAAGGGATTGCGGCGTAACCATCCCCCCAGGGAGTGATTTCTCTCTTTCCATCTCTGTCTCTCCGGTGAGCGCACATATCCTATAGCAAAAAAAAAAAAAAAAAAAAAAGTCTCCTACTTAATGGAGAAGTGCAGAAGAAGGGTTGTGATAGCATAATCAATCTGTCTTCCTACCCAACAACCTTTTAGTTAATGAAGGTACTCTAGGGATCTCAACTCCCACTTCAAAGGTCTTATCAGAATACTCTATCCAGTTCTACTTAGCGGTATCTTTGGAGTCATTTAGATGAATATGATATTCTCCTCTCATTACACTTCTTATGGTGATTGATTGTCCCAATCTTTTCTCTCACCTTTACATTAACTCCTCAAAGAGTTATCCTGATGGACCAACTCTGAATCCATCTTTTTACCCAGCTCTGTTTTAAATAACAAAAACAAAAAATATCCTATTTTGGAATCACATTTAACAAAACGTAATTCTTTGAACTTCTGCAAAAACTTATTGTATCCTCTCTTTACAATATCTGGAAAGAAGTGTTTTGGAATAATTGCATACCTATTCCTTCTTGAGTGTTCATAATATACTTATAGTATTGGGAAATACACATTTGGTCATGGTCCCCAATTGCTGTCAATAATTTCCTAAAATCCTTGGACTATCTCGAATGATAAAAGCGTTTTTTGTGTCCTAGTGAGACTTGGTGACTGGAGCCCTTAGAGCACTTGAGAGTGGGGGCATTTAGTGGGAAGACCAAAGCAGGATCAGAGGATCAAGACTTAGCCCCATCCCCCCAACCACAACAGTGGCATGATCAGCTAAGGGTCAAGTTGATAACAATAAAGCCTTCATAGATGCTGAAAAGGACTGGATTCAGAGATCTTCTATGTAGCTGAACACATGGACGTTCCTAAAGAGTAATGTGCTTAGGGGATCAAAGTCCTGAAGCCCTTCTCCATACCCCATCTTATACATCCCTTCATCTGTATTTTTTTGTGACATACTTTATAATAAACTGGTAAGTCTGTTTCCCTCAGGGAATCTTTGAAACCTTGATGTATAGCTAATCAGTCAGAAACACAGGCCATCCCAGGGGCCTAAAATTGGTGTCTAAAATCAGGAAGGGAGGAGTCTTGGGTACTGAGCTCTTGACCTGTGGGATCAGGTGCTTTCTTGAGGTAGATAATGTGAGAACTGAATTGGATTAGATGGTGCAAGCTGGTGTTCACTGCAGAATCATCTACTGAATTGGCTGTGGACGGAGGAAAAGATTCCACTCATCTGAGTTCACAGAAGTGTTTTTGTCTTGAGAGTAGAGAAGAACTTAATTACTATTTTTTCCCTTTCTATATCCTTAGAGTACTTTAATGTCTTCAAGAGTGTGAGAATTACATTAAAGTCATACTTTTAAACTTTGTTTATTCTAGCTTTTTAGTTATATGACCATTCATGGTTTTGTCAGGGCACATCCTCAGCATGCATTCTATAGATGACAGTTCAGGAAATGGTGAATTAGACTGCTATGATGTTAATGTCATACATAAATCCTCATGAGAAATACTAGAAGTCCTAAAGACTTAGGAAATCATATTCAAAATTATAACAGTTCAGCAATAGGGCCAGCCCACAACCTGGTGGTTGTGGGAGCTAGATCCCACATGGCTGACCATACCATTTGAGAGCCAGACCATGTGGCTTGAAAAACACACTGAACACCTGTGTGCACATGTCCAAAATCCTGAAGGAATGGAGAAATGAAGGAGAAGGGATTGTGGTATGACTTTTATCTTATGGAGGATACTTTGTCTTCTCCCTTTCTATCTCTCTGGTTCTTCACAGTAAGCACATATGCTGGCAGATTTAAAAAATAATAATAGTTAATTCTATTTGGGAAAGATGATAAAAAATTAAACTATCTTAAATTAAGTGGATAACATAGAATGTTTCCCTTTGAGCTTACTGAAAGGTTACCACCCAGGTTAAATTTTAGTGTTGTGTTATAGGCTGATGACTAATCTTTGTGTGTCACCATGGAGCAAAATACAGTTTTATCCTTCTTGTGGTCTTATTTGCTTTGGAATTATAGGATATTTCTGGGTGGGACTTGGAGGAGAGTAGAAAGAAACTCATTAGCTCTCTGAGAATATGGAATGGGCACCCTATAATACAGTTGTAAGTATTACTAAAAAATCATGTAATTATCCTGTCAAATAGTTCTTCCAATAAAATTTAAACACTGTAGCATTTTTTTTCTAGAATGAGTTCTTAGCATATGATGGTTTGTAAAATATTAATGGCATTTTATCCTTCCCGGCTATATTATCCTTTGGAACTAAGCAGACCTTACTATCTTCCCTCCCACAGGTCTTCAATGTGCTCCTACAGAAATTTCCTGAGCTATCACGTGTGCTAAAATGCCTTCTCTTATTCCTTCCCCACAGTGCCTCTGTGGGGGACTTTAATATTATCATCATAACCTGACAGGCAGAAATCTCCCAAAGCCATACAGCTCATGACACAGAGCTGAGCACTGTCTCTAACCCTAGTTCAATTCTGACCATGTGGTCGACTTTTCTATTCTATAAAATACATCCTGACAAAGGAAATACATTACATGCCTGTTTCGAAACCACTGATGGATTCTGATTATTTTCTTGCATTTTGCACAAAATGTCTTCTGAACTGAATCCTAGAATATTAACAGTACATTTAGCCAGTGTTTAATTTAATGGCTATATCTAATGTGTTTTTTGGACAGCACATAAAACCTTTGGAAAAATCAATCACAATAATGGGGAAAAACAGGAAGAATACAGGTCAATTTGAGAAAACATTTTTTTTCTTTGGACAATTTCCTTTATAGTTTAGATTGTCTAAGGGGCTAGTGAAGTATTTAATAGGCCAGATTAAGGCAAGATAAGTTATTGAAAAAAAATAGAAGAAAAACTGCTTAGTCCTGTTTAAGCAATATTGTTCTGCAAATTGGTATCAATAGTCAAATATTTCTATCAGACCTTAAAGTAAAAGCAGCAAAGAGCAATGTACATTTCACTTCTAATCCAGAATTTGCCAAAGTAATGAAACAGAACTGCTTGCTGTATATGTGCATTTTTAAAATATTTTTGTTGTTTGTTCTTGTTTTCTCATGTGTTTTGCATGAAATATTGCTCAAGATTACTCTAATTTTTTTTTGAGAGGTTTTTTATTATAAGGCACGTGTCCTCGCCAGAAAGACAGAGAGAGACAGAGAGACAGAAAGGGAGAAATCACCCCCCCAGGAGAATGGCCACGTCACAATCCCTTCTCCTCCATTCTCATCTCATGATCTTGGGTACACACACACAAGTGCCCAGCATGAGTTTAAGCCACCGAGTCTGAGACCCGAACCACGGTTGACTACATAGGAGTACAGCAGCATAGCCATTACGGTAACTGCTGGTCCTACTCAAGGTTACTCTTACTGAATAACTACAGGTGAAAATTTACTAGTGCATTGAAGGAGGCTATATAGCATGTTAGTTAAGAGCTGAGCTTAATATCAAACCTAGTTTGATATTCTTGCCTAGACATACATTAGCTTTTTATTGATGTACAAAATCCTCATCATCCTTACATAACTGCTTCTCGGGGCTATTCTAAAAACAAGCTGGACAATTTGCCATAGATGTCTCAATGTGCATTCCCTGTGAGATTAATCATTGTTGCTAGTTCTATTGGTACTGGTACTTCTACTCTGAGTGTATAAAATTGCTTCTTTTCAGGAATGTGCTAGTTAAAAGGTCTAAGAGAATGTATTTTTTATAAACTCATTCTAACATGGTACAAACTGAATTGAAAGCGTACCTTTTTACATTTTTCTTTTTAAAAGTCTATGTATAAGGGACCAGCAGTTAGCATAATGGCTATGTCGCTGGACTCCCATGTAGTCGACTGCGGTTCGAGTCCCGGACCTGGTGGCTTAAAACTCATGCCGGGCGCGTGTGCATGTGTGCCCAAGATGCCGAGAGGAGAATGGAGGAGAAGGGATTGCGGCGTGGCCATCCTCCCTGGGGGGTGATTTCTCGCTTTCTGTCTCTCTGTCTCTCTCTGTCTGTCTGGCGAACGCATGCGCCCTATGGCAAAAACCTCTCCAAAAATAATAAATAAATAAAAATAAAAATAAAAAGTTTATGCATAATATTAAATCTATTTTAGAAATATGTAAAGAAAGGAAAAAAAGTGCACACATACAACCATACACTACCAAGTCATTCTCACGTATCTGTGTTCCTTTCTGATGAGCAGAACATTTCTTGACATTCTGTTTTAAAAGTTTTCTTCTCTCTCCCTTAGTGGTAGCTCCTTTTTCTATGATAAATAATTGTATTATTTCCCATAGAGCTGTCTTGTTGGTGTGTTTTTCTTTGTTTAGTTTCTTAGTCTGACACCTCCATGCTCACCTTGAGAAAGAATTTCAGGCAGTGGGCCAAATTACATGCTGTTTGTCTATGTCAATATTTATGCTACCGCTTCTCTGAGTCTACTTGAGTTTTTCTCCTTTGGAAATAATTATTATGTTCTCAAAGGGAAATTTTGGTTTGAAAAGATTGTTTTTATATAACACTGTGCAGACTTTTTAATTTAGGAAAAAAACAATAATTACATAAACATTCTGAAAGTATCAAAAATGTTCTGATTAAAAAAGAGAATTTTTATTCGTACATACACTCAGTTCTTTCCTCTTTAAAAGTAAAATTTACTTGAGCCAGCGCAGTGGGCTAGTGATTAAAGCAGCTAGGACCCCTGTGAGGTTTAAGTCTTGGACCTAGTGGCTTGAGAAACACACCAAGCTCACGCATGCCCCAAATCCAGAAAGATGAAGAAGTGAAGTAAAAGGGATTGTAGTGTGATGATGCACCATAGGGGGTGCTTTTTCCTCTCCCTCCCTCTTTTTCTTTCCTTCTCTCTGACAAGCACACATGTTTTCTAGCAAAAACTAAAAATCCTGTGTGGCTTTTTATTTTATTTTTTGATGGACCTTGTTCACACTAATGCAACAGAGTTTTAGTCTTAATGTAGATTATTGTTATCATGGAGATCTCTTTCAGTTCTACCTAACTTTCAGGGTCAGTCCGTCTTTAAAGGAGCTGTACAATACCAAGTCAGGCATTTACAGAGTAGTTGTGATGGTGACCCTTTGAGCTCTAGGCATTCCTCAATCTCTCTCTTTATTTTTCTCTCTCTCTTTCTCTTTTTTTTTTTCGTGTGTGTGTGTGTGTGTGTGTGTGTGTGTGTGTAGAAGTTTTTGCCTTAGGGCACGTGTGCTTGCCAGAAACAAACACAATGAGAAGGAAAGTGAGAAATCACTAACCTCCCCTCCCCCTGGAGGGGATGGCCACACCACAATCCCTTCTCCTCTCTCTTTCTCCTGGGATCTTGGGCATGCTTGCACACGCCTGGTTTGTTTCAAGTCACCAGGTCTGGGACTCAAATTGCGGTCAGCCATGTGGGAGTCCAGTGATGTAACCGCTATGCCATCTGCAGGCCCCAGGCATCCCTCCCTTAAAAAAAGGATGCTTATGTCCACCTCTGGCAGTGGTATGAGCATAAAATAAGGCCCTGTGTATAGAGCAAGTCACTTGGTTGAAGGTGGCAATGATTGCCTGTGTCATTACTGCCCTCATCCTTAATAATCACCTTTTGTTTGCACTCACCGTTTATAGAGTATAGAGCTGGAAATGCTGTCTAATGAATTCCCAATATGTTCTCTTTTAAAAGTTTTATTTATTTATCACTTTATTTATTACATGAGAGAGAGAGAATACAAGAGAGACAGGTACTTCCACAAGGTCCTCAGGCCATGGTCCACCCACAGCCTCAGCGGGCCTAAATCAGGGTATGCTTGTGCCTGCCCAGCATACTCACTAAGGTCCCTAGATGGGAACCCAGGACCTTTCCCAGGTGGGTCCTGTGTGTTACTACCACACCACTTCCTGGCGCACTCATCTGTCCTTTAGTGTGATCTCACAGGGAGTCATAATGTTAGATTGTTGTTTGCTGGTCAACTAACTATGGCACTCAACCCAATTTATAATCCATTATCATTTCTGTATCTGTTAGATGATTCTTTTTCAGACCTGTGTCTTCCACATAAAAAAGTGCTTCTATTTCCCTCTTAAGATGCAGAGCGATGCCTACAGAGAAGTCAACCACTTCAGGGATTCATCTACCTTAATCGCTCATCTACATTCCAGGAGTCAAAACGTGCAAGTCAAGTGAAATTAACACTGTGTATAAATTCTTATCACATGGAGACGATTTAGTCTTACAGAAAGACCAAACTTCTGTAATGAATATGGCATGTAGAAACTAGAAAAATACCATTTATATCCAAACAAATGACTAAAGTGATAAAAATGAACCTCTTTATTACATTTTCTTGGGAACATCACATAGAAAACAACTATGACATACTCCTGGTGCTGTTTTCAGTTTAACTTGACCGCAGAATTATGGGCAGTTAAATCCCTATTAAATGCTTAGTTAGCCAAACTGTTCCTGCTTAGGTACTAATGTTCTTTACAAATGAATACTAGCCATTCTTGATCTTTGTTACTCAATTCCAAGTTTACTCTTATTTGCCTATTCTTTGGAATAATTAAACTCCCAAGGGAATGTAATCCATTAATTTCATGCAGGAATATAATTCAACTATGAATCGCGATGCAAACAGCCAGCAGGTTTATGCAAGGCTTCACAAATTCATAGAAAGAAAGAGAAATACTCACAGGTGAGTATTGCTGAAGTAAAATAGGTGTAGAGGAAAGCTAAACATCGTTCAATGTGCAAATTTCTCAATTGCTGGCTCTAGTTATTGGAAGGAATTAAAGACCATGGTGTGTGGTGTGAAAAAATTCCAGGCTGATTTTTCTTTGTGATAGATGATGCTATGCTAATGCCAGAGCACCAGAGCATCCTTTTTAGCATGCGAAGAACCTCACAACGATCTCTCTGCTACTGCTATTTTGTCATCACAAAAACATACAAGACAAATAAATAACTCAGGAAGCTTAACCCTTCTGAACAACTCTTGGAAGTGTACTGATGAGGCTTGAGCCTAATTTGCATCAGAGCAAGTTATGCAAAGGAATTGTCAAATCACCACCGAAATATATATCATACAAATATGCTAAAAAGGGAATCAGTCTCAAAGACACCCAAAATAAGCTCAAAATATTGTTATTTGGTGTTCTAAGGGAAGACATATTTGGTACAGGCAGTGTTTTGTGGTACTCAGTAAATCCCCAGATTGGCTTATATCCTCGGCCTTCCACAAAAAACAGATCATGCAAAGGTCATGGATTGTCTTCATGCCAATAAGTCAAAGAGGCATTTTTTTAGTTCTTTTTCTATCGTGAATATCCAGCAGTGCTTGATGCAATAGATGATTTTCTCCTTTCTGAAACACTTTCTTTTCATGACCTCTATTCTATCCCATTTCTCTGGTTTCTCCTGTACTCCTCTGGATGGCCTTCTTGGACCTGGCTTTCCTTTTCTACATGTACTTTAAATATTATATTTTCAGTAAGTTCACATTTGGGTTAAGGACTTCAATTACCATCCGACTGTTGCTGCTTTCCCATTTGAGATTTCTGGTTTAGATTTGTGCATCCAAGTGTTTATTAGACATTTTTACTTGGAAATCTTGAAGAATCCTAAGTTCAACAAGTCAGAGATGGAACTGTGGACTTCCTTGCACCCACTAATTGTAACCAGACTAGCCCCACTTTAATGTGCTATCACTCAGGAAAGAACACCTTCATTCACCTATCTGAGCCACTAAGTAACAAGGTAGGCCATAGCTATTCCTTCAAGTCTTTCAGATAAGAACCTATGAGCTATTAGCAACAATAGATAAGAGCTCGGATGGGTTGTTAACCTCTGGAGTCACAAAATAACATGATTTGCTAACCAAAGAGAGTCTTAAAGCAGCAAGTAATAGAAGGAACCATGGCATGATTCTATTTTGCAGAAGGTCCAGTTAGGACATTAGCTTATCTTGTAGTTATTTCCAAAGTCCTGAGCGAGTCTATAAATATTTTTAACTATTATCAGAATCCCCATATGGATCTTTTCATCAATGGAGTAAAAAGTAGTATGATAAAAAGGACCCAGATGAAAATTTCTGAAAATGCCCTCATCATCAAATAGTAAATCAAATTGTCTAGAGTAACAAAGACTATGTCTTTATTAAGACTTCAAGATGCAGAGGTGGGGATTCCTATCACATTCCCATTTAACTTGCTTGTTTGGCTGGTAGCAAAGCCAGATGGATCTCACAGAATGACTTGGATTAGCACAAACTTAATCAGCAGTGATAACAATCACAGCTGCTGTACCAGATGTGGTATCTTCATTGGAATAAATCAACATAGCCTCTGGCTGCTAATGTGCATCATGCACCCATTGATTGAGTAAATGCTTTATTTGTAATGCCCATCAATAAAGATAATCAGGCACAGTTTACCTTCATCCACCAGGGAAGCCTTTACTGTCATATCACAGGGCCAAGTCCATCTCCCTCTTTTTGACACAATATTGTCTTGAGGATATATCTCCAGATATCCCATAGAATATGATGCTGGTATGTGATCTTGGTGACTTCATGCTCAATGTGCCTAGGTGGAGGAATCTACAAGCAACCTAATGGCTAAAATAAAGGGATCCTCTCTATTGGTACTCAGGTATCTGCCCTGTTAGGGAAGCACCTGGTGTCCAGATACCTGGGGAAGGAGGAATGGCTCCTCTAAAGTTAGAGGTCAGTTGGAGGGGCATAGCCCTCAACAAGTCTCTGTGAATTTCAGTATTTCAGTGTAATATCTATCGAGTTGTGCTGCTCTTACCCATTCTATCTATGGCTTTCTATCCATCAGTTTTGAGAAGAATAAAGAGCAAGAAAAGACTCAGCACAAGTCCAGGATTGTTGGAAACAGCCCTGCCTTGGCACTTGTACTTCATTTCCCTGGAGACCTAGTGGTACTTAAATGTGTCAGTGGCAGAGAGTGTTCTTTTGGAAATTTTGGAAGGCTCCAACAGGAGAACTACAGGTCAACTTGGGATTTAGAGTAAGATTATGCTCCCACTGGGTAACAATATTCTACATTTGAAAAGCTACTCTTGTTTTGCTTCCAGATGCTCATAGAGCCTGAATATCTGATCATGGGGACATCAGCAGTCATGTGACAACTGGTGCGAATGATGTTTATGTGATCTACTGAAATACAAAATTTGATTTAGAATATGCAGAGCAACATTTCATGATAAAGGAAATTGTGTATGTGAGAATGGGTCTGAGGAGGTACACGAGGCACAGTTAAATTGCCCAGGATTTGTTCTCACTGGACTACTTTCGTGACTTTGCTCAAATTCTCATGGGACCTGGCTTTACTACCTCTCCTTCAGTATATATGTATAAAGACTCATTACATATTAGAGGCGAAAAATCTGGCTTGGTTTATAGATACATTGTCATGGTATGTCCACACTAGTCAAAAGTTGGTAGCTACTTGTCATAGCTCCTCCACCCCATCCCGAATGGTCTAGGGGTTTCATGAGTAGAATTTTTAGCACTGTATCTTTGTCTATTTCTTGGAGATAACTAGATAGATCAGATCTATTTTGACTCTTGCGTTGTGGCCATTTGGAATATTGGTGATCATGAGCTCCAGAGAAGAGGAACAAGGATGCTGGGCAGGTCAGAGATCATCTGTGATTTTTGGCTGGCTTAGAGGCTGAGGTGGGAGGATTAAGACTTGGCAAGATCCTGTCAAGAACTTGTACCTTGGTCTCTCTATACTTCTCTCTCTCTATATCCTTCTCTCTAACAAAATAAAGAAAAGAACAATTTTAAGTGGATAGCTGAAAAATGACCCAAAGTCCAATAATCTGGAGCATTTAAGGAAACTTTCAATATACATATAATATTCTTTGACAAACAACTACAGAAGATGGTCATGATGACTATATATTCACATTGAAATCTAGTTGAAAGACAGTTCATTAAGCAGAGCAGATAATTAATTGTGTATGTAACAAATAAAAGGCCACCCATAGGGCTAGTTGGTGGTATGGTGGTTAAGATGACTGGATCCAATTTAGCCAATATGTGGTTCAAGTCCCAGACCTGGCAGCTTGTAAAACATGCCAGGCAGATGTCATGTGGGCCCAAGGTTTTGAGGAGAGGGAAAAATGGGGAACAGACTGCAATGTCATGTGAATATACCCCATAGGAATGCTTTCTCACTTTTTCTCTTTTTCTCCCTTTATTTCTGTCTGGCAAGTGTACATGCCCTCTGGCAATAGAAGAAGAAAAAAAAAAGTACATAGAAGTTTAGAAAGAAAATCCTAATAGCAATCACATTTTACAACAAACAAAGATCAATATTTTATTTTATTTGAGGCAACTTCATAGAGCAGAAAGAGCTAAGATTTTGAAATCACACAACTCTAGTCTTGAATCTTGACTTAATGAACTGGTAGATGTATGACTTTAGAGATTATTGAGCTTCTCTGAGTGTCTACTTCCATTTCTGTTTTCATATCTTTATCTTGCTTATTTCATGTGACTATTAGACTGATTTATGAGAAAATGTATGTAAAATGCCTGCAATTAGCTGTTTTCTATTTTCTTCTTATAACATCTGTATTATATAGATAAATATTTTAAAAGAAAAAAATTAAGAAAATGAAAATGATGGAAGAAACAAAGAATATATTTACTTCAATTGAAATAAATTTCTTTGTGGGAGGGAGGGCCTCACCACATGAAAACTCTTGTAGAAATTATACTCTTTTTAAGCAATCATAAAAATACAGATACTTTAATGAATTAGTGCAATGTTGGCATCTATTAATTTACATTTTTTAAAAGCTCTATAGGTATTACGATTAGCAAACAAATGTGAAACATTACTAATTAAAACTAATAAGAACATATCCTAGCTGGAGATTTTAAGGCGAAGTCAGCGGTTAAATTCTAGAAGTTTGTTATACTGCATGAGATTGGCTATAATATGAGGAGGATGAGGTCTTCAGAATGTTCATGGAAATTTATTATTATGAAAAAACCTGTGCATGGATTTAAAAAGTGTTTACACTAGAATAAATGTGTATATTAATTTGTTTTTTCATTAATTTTTTAAAGTCCTTTCATATTTTAATTAATTTGAGTTTCTTAAGACTATCTAAGAAACAAGGCTGATTTTTTTGCCACCTATTCACTTAAGAAAACAAACATGAAAGGAGAAGGAAGAATGAATCAAAACGAATTTAAGTGGCTACAATACTCAAATCTATCATGCTTAAAACACAAACCATAAAAAACACTGGCCAAGCTTGTCTCTTTTCCTAGACTCTGCCTTTTTCTTTCTCTCATTTTCAATGTTGTTTATATATACAGAAAAGATTGCCGTTGAGCTAAGAAATCTATCAGCCTATGTTTCAAAATTGAGTTTTCTGATGCAGAAAGCTTTGGTGGCCACTGGACAAAGTATTAAATGGATTCTGGATGAAGATTTCTGACCCACAGCAAGAGTGTTCATAACCAGCTATTAATCTGACAGATATCACTGTGGCTAAATAGAGTACTTGTTTTATGGAAGATAGTCTGTTTGCCAGTGAGTACTCCAGAGTCACTTGTACTAAATGGGAAAAGGAAGGATTGATCCAGGCATATGCTTGATTGTTCTCTGTGGGACTCAAATGTCAGGCAGGATGGATAAAGCAGGCAGGACAGTAGAAAACAACTTTGACTAGTGCTTGGGAACAAATGATTACCTCACAGGCGTACTGAAGCACAACCCAAAGCACATATAGTAGATGCAGTCACTTGTGGTGTAGTAAGAAAATGTGTGTGATTCCTAGAACAAAGGTATAAATCTCCCAATCGACCAGATAAAAACCTTGTAAGCAACAGCTTTTTGCAATTTTAAGTCTGATTTTGTTTAGCTCCATTAATCCCTGTTTGTTGGAAATTGTCAAAATCATTATAACTGTAAGGGGTACATGGAGAATGTTTAATGTGATATGTTTAAAAAAGAAAGAATGAAAGAACTCAAGTGCTTTGTATTTAACAGACTTCCAATTAGTCTATTATGTTGAAAACTATTCTTAAAAAGAAGGATTTGACTCAATTGCTTTTTCTTTTTTATTTGTTTGCCATAAGGCCTTTGTGCTCACCAGAGAGAGACAGAGAGAGAGGAAAAGTGAGAAATCACTCCCCAGGGGCTATGGCCATGCCAAAATCCTTTCTCCTCCATTCTCCTCTTGGGATTTTGGGCAAGCATGCACATGCACCTGGCATAATTTTCAAGCCGCCAGGTCCAGAATTTGAACCATGTGGGAGTCCAGTGCCTTAATCACCAAGCCACCTGCTAGCTCTCAAACATTTCTTCAGATACAATGACTTTAATAATAAAATAAGTATGTGGGAAATGTGACTAATTTCTTAAATATGTCTTAGTGGTCAAAAAGATGATCTCATTCCTAGTCACTGAATTTCACATTACAACAGGTAAACTGTCTTTACTCAATTATTTTGAGAATGACTAAATACAGTGGTTTTAGATAATAATGACCTCTTGAGAGATATTTACCTATTTAAGCCTTTCTTAGTCACATTCTATAGGTTTTACCACTTGTGGATAAACCCGAGTATTCTAATCCATCAGAGCCTCCTTGCAGCTAAAATTTCTGTTGTTGAGGAAGTTGCTTTTTAAGTGGAATGCAAAGCCTTTTTATTCATTATTTGAGAGAATTATTGGTCCCTCTGCCTTGTTTTGCAACTCCCTTGAAGACAAAGGTTGCTGTGACATTTCTTATCACCCTTGCCTCTTGTGAATATTTATCTTCAGTTTCAAGAAAACACTGTAACTGCTCTACAAAATATTCTAACCTCACAAAGCTTTCCAGAGCAGCCTTTCATCTTCCTGCAGCCAGGCAGGCTGATGACTAAGAGTGGGCCACATTTTATTTTCCTGCCCTTCATCTACTTATTGTCTTCTCAACTGAAAATAAGCTGTATTAATTGTGCAAAACATTACTCCAAGATATAAATACACAGGCTATTTGGGTCAAAATATCTGACTTTGAGAAAGAAGGAAGTGGGAATAACTAGAGTGAGTCTGCTTCAAACATTCATTAGGTTAAGTCTACATAGAGTGGAAAAAGGTAAAGCATGTATATGAGTAATTCATGATGAAAGAATAAAAGGCTATGGGCTGCTGATATGATTGTCTAGAAACCTACCATAGAAAAGTATCTGTTTTCCTTGCAGACAAAATACTTGAATTGGGTGGAAGAATAACGTATTGTTAATAAACCCTGAAAGTCCTGTATTTTCATTTTTGGTGATCAGAATGGTAAAACATCAAGTTACTACCACTTCTTTCTACTATTTCCAAACAATACACAAGACTGTCTCTCCAGAAGGTGTCTGACTACACCTCCACTTTTCTGTGAATGTGAGCTGCTCCATCTTTGCGGTTGTCAGCACTAAATCCTACATGGAGTAGGTTTGTCCTTTAAGGGAGTCAGCATGACTCTGGAATGAGGAGTTTTGTGTTCCAACATGAACCATGTCAACACCTCCTATATGACTTTAAAGAAGGCATCTTATAGCTCCCACCCAAGTTTTCTCTTTGGTTGAAGAAGATGACAGGATAGTTCATGCCTCCCTTGCACTTCATTCTATTCTCATGAAGCTGTTTAGAAATGAGCTAAAGTAGCTCATAGAGCACATTTGTAGCCTTTGATGTCCGGTTTGCACTGGACAGATGTTATTTTATCATTCTCCTTTTCATTTCTTCTTTCTCTCTCTAAGACATACATGCATGGTAGCTTTTCATGGTACTATCTATTTCAATCAATAGGCAAGTTATTTGGCTAACAAACATTTTCTAAATGTCTCCATGTGTTCCAGGTACAGTAGGACTTTTGGTTACTTCCCTTGCTCCAATAGTGAATGTTCTAGGTGTGAGAGTAATATAAGGAAACTTAAATTCACGAAAAGTAGAATTACAGTATTAGTTTATTTTTGTGTAAAAAAATATTGGAATCCATGCATGCATTTCTTGGTAGTACACATTTTCTGTGATTTTTTGTTGAAGACTTCTTGTAGTTAGGCAAAAGACAATGTAAATATGCAAGGAAGGGAGCTGACACCCACCTTTTATACATCCCAATTTACACTCTGTCCACAAGCTATTTTCTTCCCTTAGAATTTATTTAAGGAGGGCAGTAGATGATGAATCAGTTATGTCACTGGGCTCCCACAAGTCTGACCATGCTTCAAGTCTAGGACTTGATGGCTTGAAACTCATGCCATGTGTGTGTGCATACCTGCTCAAGATCCTAGGAGGAGAATGGAGAAGGGATTGCACTTCCCCCCTGGGGAAGTGATTTCTTGCTTTCTTTCTCTCTATTCTGTCTCTTGGTGAGCACACACTCTATAGAGAAAATATCTCAAAGAAAAAAAAAAAGAATTCATTTAAAGTAGTCACATAAACTAAACCAGGTCTTGTTTGCATTCTATGGCCTAATCTGTTTGTCTCATAGACTATGC
Organism: Tupaia tana; assembly: GCA_026018925.1. Taxonomy (NCBI): domain Eukaryota; kingdom Metazoa; phylum Chordata; class Mammalia; order Scandentia; family Tupaiidae; genus Tupaia; species Tupaia tana. The sequence continues at coordinate 36,575,553 of JAKSZU010000016.1, forward strand.
ATATAAAACTGTACTCTAATATGTAAGAATATATTGAAATATTTGCAGTAGAAACATCTGCTGTCTATAAAATGTCATTGCTCTTTGCATACCAAAGGGTGATGGATGAATGAATGAATGAAAGCAAGAGGCATTGTTGACCAACGTTTTGGTTCCTCATAAATAATGATGAGTCCAAAATTATTATTTCCACCAATAATTTTATTTAATTGAAACAAATTCTTTGCTCATTTATTAAACAAAAGTTACTTTGTTTCACATCTTTAACAATTTAGCCTTTTTTATCATTCTGAAATTATGCATTTTATGTATATGGATTTTATTTTTTTAAAATAATTATTGTTTTATTTAACTTTATTTATTATTATATCATTATTATTTTTCAGTTTGATCAGAGAGAGACAGAGAGAGAGAGAGGAAGTGAGAAAGCAAGCCACCAGGTCCGAGACTTGAACCGTGGTCAGCCATGTGGGAGTCCAGCGCCTTTAACCACCACGCCACTTGCCGGCCCTATATGGATTTTATTTTTAAAAATTTAACTTATTTCTAAAACAAAGCCGATTTTTTGACTTGCTTAACAATACTTATACATGATTGAGGACACCACTAGATAGAAGAAATAAATATATGCTGTGTCCTATAGATTGGATTTTAGCCTTAGCTTCATAATAATTTGTAAACTTCTTTAAATTTGAGCCTCTATTTTGACAAAATGGAAGAACTACCTTTGTCTGACCAAACACCTCACATAATCTCTATGAGTCTCAAAAAAAAGCAGGTGAGAATGATTTGAAAACTTTGAAGAGTGGCCTACCTACAAATAATTGCCATTTGCAAATAAAATTCACTGTGGAGGGGAGATTTATCAATTGCATGTCATACATTCAGATTTCAGTTTTCTGTACTTGAATGTGACCCTGTAATTGAGTATTATTATTTCTGTTATAAAATTGTCAATTATCTGTGGTATATGTTTCCCAATGGATTTTATCTTAGGAGTTGAATTAATTCTAAAATAATTAACAGGGCAAATATAAATAATCCAATATAAATATAAAGAAGATATAATTTTTTAGGACAATGAATCAGCTATTCTTGTTTTTAACAAATGTGCTGATTCTTTACCAGAATTCTATTTATTCAGTGATACCCTAACTACTTGCCAACAAAGAGTAATCTGCACTCCACTCAGAAACCTCAATACAGATGGCATGTATTCCTGCTTCTGGCTAATAGGAAGATGTCAACAAAATTGACTTCCAATTAGCTTTCCTCAGGTTATCTACAAAAAAGCATTTGACACAAACCATAATACTAGAGTGACCATTCATTCAACAAATACTGACTGTCAACTATATTCCAGCTTGAATTTAGAACTAGGCATTCAAAAATAATGTGTACACAGTTTTTGCCCTCCAGGAATACTTTGTCTACTGGGAAAAAGGGGATGAATATACTACAAACAAATTGTAATGAAATGTTACAGCAGACGTTATGATTCAGGTATGGAGAGAGAACTATGTGGGGAATGAGGAGAGTGTAGTTTATGTTCCCCAAGCCTTGATTAAAATTTATCCAAGAAGATGTCATACTTTCCCTGAAAATGAAGGGAGAGAAAGGCATTGTAGACCAAAGGGAGCAGTGTGTGGCACATTCCAAGAGGGGCACAAGATCTCACGTGGAGTTGGAGCTAGAGAAGATCTGGTGGGATGTGGACGTGGTTAGTAAGGAAAGCAGGGGAAGTCTTGGGGACCATGTGTGAAGCTTTCTGTGTAATGTTGGGGTACTCAGACTTCGTCCTATTTTCCTATTGTCCATATTACAATGTAGGGGAAATGGGGCCACAGATGGATGGAGGTCAACCTGATGAGGTCATATTTCAGGAAACTCCCAATGTGATCTGACAAACAGACTGCATTGGTAAATGATTAGCATTAGAATCTGTTGCCATAGCCCATCTTATAAATGAGTAGAGAGATCCTACAGTCAGGGTCTGTATGCACATGGACTCCAGAACTGGACTGCCAAAATCCAAAGCCTGGCTTCATACTCACCAAGTCCAAAAGCAAGCTATCTCTCAGTCAACAGTTTTTAGCACCTCTGTTAGCTGGTAGCCACTAATTGCACTCTATTTTTGAAACTTTGATCTAATCTCGGTAAAAGTCTATTCATCCAAAATTTTATCTTCTTAAAAAGTATATGCACCTGGGAGAAGGAAAGAGTATAGGGAAGGAAATCAGGGAGAAAAAAATAGAAAGATATGACTTTTGTGGGACAGAGAAATGGCGTATTACCTGTTAATGATAACATGTATAGTATTCTCAACTGGACTGATCTGAGAAATATTTCATGTTGGGTAAATTCTCTTTATAAGCCAAATGATGAATAGCAATGGAATATATTTTTAATAATAATAATAATATAAATTTTTTTTGAGAGGTTTTTGCTATAGGGCGCGTGCGGTCGCCAGACAGACAGAGAGAGACATAGAGACAGAAAGGGAGAAATCACCCCCTGGGGGGATGGCCACGCCGCAATCCCTTCTCCTCCATTCTCTTCTCGGGATCTTGGGCACACACGCACACGTGCCCGGCGTGAGTTTAAGCCACTGGGTCCGGGACGCGAACCGCGGTCAGCTATGTGGGAGTCCAGCGACATAGCCATTACGCTAACTGCTGGTCCCATAATATAAATTTTTAAAAGAGTGTATGCCCCAAGGGGTCTTGAAAATGTTCTTACCTTGTTTTTCATAATTATCAATGTTTTTGTGGACTTCTCAACAACCGTTGCCTGTGACTTTAGCATATGATAGTTTGTATAACAGATATATGGACCTGCTTGAATGACTAAGCCATGGAAAAATTGAATTGGATGAAAATGACTCCCAAAGGTATCTTACAGGACAATTTCAGTGTTCTAGAAAACTTAGACATTTGGTCTCTTCTCACTTGCCTTTTTCAGACCTTCCACCCCCCCATCTCTACCCTTGTGGAGTGAGCTTGAGTTTTCTTGACAAGCCTTCTTAGTCGATTATAGGGTAAATCATCATGAGTATAGGAAGGAGAATTACCAAGAAATAACCAGCTCAAATTATTGAGTCAAACTCATTTAGTTAAAAATATCCTAGAACCTTATAGACCCCCCCAAATGCCACCCTAAAAAGAATCTCTTCTATAGCAACATACCTCATCACCAGCCTACTGAAATAACCCTAGTGATGAACATTTCATGCCTCAAAGTCCCCAGACAGCATCCATTCCCTCTTCTAAATAACATCCTTTAAAGTGTTACTTAAATAATATGTCTACTCTGAGCTTTTCTTCCCCAAACAAAGGATTTCTAGCTTCTTCAAGTATTTGTTTAATAATTTGATTTAAAGATTTGTTTAGAATCTAGTATTTTTAGTGTGTCTTTTAAATGAACTGATATTTCTTTTAAAAGTTAACGTATTAAAAATGTCAAAGACAAATGATGAAAATCCAATTCAAATAAATAAAGATTAAAAAAAAAGAGTAAAACAAAACAAAAACCTTGTTGGGAGCTACATTGATCCAGTAACTACAAAGTCTGGAAGTAGAACAATTTTCAGTCGTGGTTGAACCCAAGGACTCAAATGATGTCATTAGGAATAGATCAACCTTTCTACCTCATTTCTTTGGGTAGATTAATTCTCTAGTTAGGTACCCCCAGGTAGAAGAAAGGTGGCTGCCATGAGGTTCAGAGTGACATTTGGCAGCCTTGTGAGAGAATGCTTATCCCTGCGTAGTTCCTGCACAATCTCTGGGATTTAGTCAAATTGGCAATACATTGTGCCATATGCCCAAGATAATGAGGTCTGGGTAAGATCCAGCTCTTGGAAATAGGTTAAATTAACCTGTCTCAAGCACATGGAGTAAGAGTTGAGATGGAGCAATTTTGAGAGCCAGAATACGGGGAGAAAGGCTAAAAAGGGCAAAAAAGCAAATGCCGACCAGACATTAGCAGTGAGAATCTAACATCATCTTTAGACATTCACCATAAAACATAAAATAGAGAAGCGTTAATGACACTTAGAGTGCTGGAAATTTTTTTGCATAATTGAAATTCCACTAACCTTAATTATTTTGTAGTCATCAAAAACACTGCCATGGCAAGGAACTAACCCCTCATATCTCTTTTTATAGAAAGAATGATATGCAACTCATCAATAATAAAAATGAAAAAATGAAAGGGAGATCAAGAGGCTCTAAGTCTCAGCATGATTTTTAAATACTACTTTAAAGGCTTTGAAAGGAGAAGTTTTATGACTTATTTTACAGGCTCTGGAATTAAAAATTCTCTTCCTATGATTAACCACAATTTCTCTTCTTATGGTCAAGAAGCTGTTTTATTCCTTTGAGTGGTATGGCAATATCTAACTTAAAAACATTTAGATACTTGTGGACCAGCAGATAGCATAATGGCTATGTCACTGGACTCCCATGTAGTCAACCATGATTCAAGTCCTGGACTTGGTGTCTTAAACTCACGCTGGCCGCATGTGCGTGCATGCCCAAGATCCCGAGAGAAGAATGGAGTAGAAGGGATTGTGACATGACCATCCCCCTGGGGGGTGATTTCTTGCTTTCTCTCTATATCTCTCTCTGTCTTTCTGGCGAGCACACATGCCCTATAGCAAAAACCTCTCCAAGAAAACAAACAAACAAAAAATATCTAGATAATTGAACTCACAGTCTAGTTCTTACCTTCCAGGTTTAATTGACTTCAATAAGCATGAGATATCAGACTCTGATTTTTAGTTTTCAGTGTCTTCATTTTTTTCTTTTTATAAATTTAATTTATTATCATAATCTTTTTTATATTACATTAATCACATATATCTTTATAGTGTATTACACTTCTTTTTCTAGCATGATTACCATGCATATCAATGAAGACAAAAACATTACTATCCACATCATCATAAAATAGCTGTTTATCACTTTTTTCTGATTATTATTATTATTTATTCTCATTTTTAAAGCAATCACTATCTATCATTTGACTTGTATGTATGAAGAATTTACCCAACATGAAAGACTTCTCAGATCAGTCCAGTTGAGAATGCTATACATGTTATCATCAACAGGTAATAAACCATTTCTGTGTCTCACTAATATCCTGCCTCACTATTTGTTCTCTTGCTATCCTTCTCTCTACTCTTCCCTTCTACCACCCTGTTCCACACTGTCTTCAGCATCCATAACTATTTTCACTGCTTTTATGCCTTCCAATATTTCAATATTTACCATAAAGTATGGATAGTAATTATATATTAATACATGCAATATCTTTCATATCCTGGCTTGCTTCACTCAGCAATAGATAGACTATATTTGACCACTTTCTATCAAATCCCAGGGTCTTTTTTTTTTTTTTTAAGGGTGAGTGGTATTCCATAGAGTATATGTGCCACACTTTTTCCATCCATTCATCTGTTTGTGGACATTTAGGTTGGTTCTATATCTTAGTGATTGTGAATAATGCTGCAATAAACATTGATGTGCAAGCACTTTTCCAACTGAGCATTCTCCTTTCCTTTGGGTAGATATCCAGAAGTGAGATTGCTGGGTCAAACGGTAGTTCTATCTGTAAATTTTTGAGGAACCTCCATATTGTTTTCCACAGTGGCTGAACCAGTTTACATTCCCACCAACAATGTAGGAGCGTTCCCCTTTCACCACATCCCCACCAACACTTACCACTTTTGGTATTTTTAATCTTTGCCATTCTGACAGGGGTTAGATGGTTTCTAATAGTGGTTTTAATCTGCATCTCCCTTATAATGAGGAATGTTGAGCACTTTCTCATATGCTTTTTGACTGTTCATATGTCTTCCTTAGGGAGATTTTTGTTCAGCTCATTTTCCCATCTTTAAATTGAGTTAATCTTTTTTTTTTTTTTCCAGATAAGCTGCTTGAGTTTCCTGTGTATTCTGGTTATCAGTCCCTTGTGTGAGATATATTTGACAAAAATATTCTCCCATTCTGATGGTTGTAGATTCATACTTGTTACTGTGTCCTGTGCTGTGCAGAAACTTCTTAATCTGATATAGTCCCACTTGTCTATTTTAGAGAATATTGACTATGCTTTGGAAGTCTTATTTAAGAAGTCTTTCCCTACCCCAATGTCTCCCAGAGTTTCCCCAGTATTTTCCACCAGCACTTTTATAGTTTGAGGTCTTAGTTTCAGATCTTTGATCCATTTTGAGTTGATTTTTGTTAATGGTGAAAGATGGAGGTTCAGTGTTCATCTTTCTGCAGGTGGATACCTAGTTTTTCTAGTATTATTTGCTAAAGAGGTTTTCCTTTTACAATGGATTGACTCGTACCTTTATCAAAAATCAGCTGGCTTGGAAACAGCAGTTAGTGTAATGGCTATGTCGCTGGACTCCCATGTAGTCGACTGTGGTTCAAGTTCTGGACCTGGTGGCTTAAACTCACACCAGGCGTCTGTGCATGCATGCCCAAGATCCTGAGAGGATAACGGAGAAGAAGGGATTGTGGCGTGGCCGTCCCCCCTGGGGAGTGTTTTCTCGCTTTCTGTCTCTCTGTCTGTCTCTGTCTTTCTGGCAAGCACATGTGCCTTATAGCAAAATAAATAAATAAATAAATAAATAAATAAATAAATAAATAAATAAATCAGCTGACTGTAAGATTTGGGGCTTATTTCTGGGGTCTCTATTCTATTTCATTGGTCCACTTGTCTTATTTTGTGCCAATACCATGCTATTTTGATTATCACAGCTTTATAGTATATTTTGGGGTCACGGAGTGATATGCCACTCACTTCACTCTTCTTGCACAGGATCACTTTGTCAATATGGGGTCTTTCATGATTCCAGGAGAATTCTACAATTGTCTTTTCTAGATCTGTGAAGAATGTCACTGATATTTTGATTGGAATTGCATTAAATGCATAGATTAATTTGGATAGAATTGCCATTTTTATTATGTTAATTCTTCCAATCGAGGAACAATAGATGTTCTTCCATTTTTTAATGTAATTTTCAATACCTTTTAAAAGATTTTCACAGTTTTCTTTGTAAAGATCTTTGACTTCTTTAGTTAGGTTTATCCTTAGGTATCTTATACATTTTGTGGCTATGGTAAAAGGGATTTCTTTCTTCAGCTCTGCTTTGTTCAACTTGTTCACGTGTAGAAATGTTATAGGTTTTTGGATGTTGATTTTTGCATCCTGCCACTTTACTGTATTCTTTTATTACTTTGAGAAGTTTTTTCATGGAAACTTTTGGGCTTTCTAAGTATAGCATCATATAATCTGCAAATAGAAATATTTTCAACTCTTCTTTGCTTATTCAAATGCCTTTTATATTGTTCTATTTTCTGATTGCATTGGCTAAGGCTTCCAACACTATATTAAAAAGTAGTGAAGAAAGTGGGCAGCCTTGTCTAGCACCAGCTTTTAGTGGAAAACTGTTTAGCTTTTCTTCATTTAGTATAATGTTAGCTATAGGTTTTTCATGGATGGCTTTTATTGTGTTGAGAAATGAACCTTCTATGCCAATCTTACTGAGAGTCTTAATCATGAAAGGATGTTTGTATCTTATCAGATGTTTTCTCTGCATCAATTGAGATGATCATATGGTTTTTATATTATTTCTGTTAATATGATCTATTATATTTATGACCTTGTGTATGTTGAGCCATTCTTGCATCCCTTGAATAAAGCCTACCTTGTCATGATGAATAATCTTTGTTATATGTTGTTGGATATGATTTTCAAGTATCTTCTTGAGAATTTTTGCATTTAAATTGATGAGAGATATCAGCCTGTAGTTTTCCTTTTTTTGTCATGTCCTTATCTATTTTGTGAATGAGTATAATGGAGGCTTCATAAAATGAATTTTGAAGTTTCCTTCCTTTTGGATCTTTAGAAATAATTTGAGTAGGATAGGGTTAACTCTTTCTTAAAGGTTTTGTAGAATTCAGAAGTGAAGTCATTCAGACCTGGGCTTTTCATTGTTGGGAGGTTATTTATTACTGATTCAATCTCATGGTGTGTTTGAGTCACTCAAGTTTTCTATGTCCTCCCGATTCAATCTTGGTAGATTATATGCATCCAGAAATTTGTCCATTTCCTCCATGTTCTGTTGTTTGTTGGCATACAGTCACTCATAGTTTCTTCTAATGATGTTTTGTATTTCAGTTGTGTCTTTTGTAATGGCCTGTTTCATCACGTATTTGATTTATCTGGTTTCTTTCTTTCTTTCTTCTTCATCAGTCTAGATAATAGTGTGTTGATCTTGTTAATATTTTCAAAGAACCAGCTTTTGCTTTAGTTTTTTTTCTGTATAGTTCATTTATTTTCTTTTTCATTTATTTCTAACTGAATCTTTTTTTTTTTTTTTTTTTTTTTTGGAGAGGTTTTTGCTATAGGGTGCGTGCACTCGCCAGACAGACAGAGACAGAGAGATAGAAAGCGAGAAATCACCCCCCAGGGGGGACGGTCATGTCTCAATCCCTTCTCCTCCATTCTCCTCTCGAGATCTTGGGCACACACGCACATGCGCCCGGCGTGAGTTTAAGCCACCAGGTCCGGGACTCAAACTGCGGTCGACTATGCAGGAGTCCAGCGACATAGCCATTACCCTAACTGCTGGTCCCTCTAATTGAATCTTTATTATTTCTTTTCTCCTGGCATTTTTGGATTTTTTTTTTCAATTTCTTAAGGAATGATGTTAGGTTGTATTTTTGTCATCTTTTCATCTTTTTCTTCTATGCTATGAACTTTCCTCTTATGACAGATTTTGCTCTGTCCCATAGATTATGGAAACGCATGTACTCATTATCATTTGTTTCCATATCTTTTTTTATTTCTGACTTAATTAAGAAGTCATTCAGATATAGGTTGTTTAGTCTCCATGTGTTTGTGTATTTTTGAAGATGTTTCTTGAAATTAATATTGAGTTTAATTCTATCATGGGCAGAGAAGATGCTGGATATAGTTTCTATGCCTTCGAATCTGTGAAGGCTTGATTTATGTCCTATCACATGGTCAATCTTTGAAAATGTTCCATGCTAGGGAGAGAAAAAAAATGTATATTTTGTGATGTTAGGGTAGAAAGTTATATAGATGTTTGTCCAGCCCACTCGATTTATAGTATCATTTAGGTCCTGTATATCTCTATTTATTTTTTGTCTGGAAGATCTAAAGGAGATAATGGGGTGTTGAGGTCCTCACTAATTATAGTGTTGCGCTCTATGTGTCTTTTTAGCTCTAGCAGTCTTTACATCACATATTTAGGTGCTCCTGAGTTGGGTGCATAGATATTTATAAGCATTATGTCTTCTTGCTGATTTAGCCCATTTACTATTATATAATGCCCTTCTTTGTCTCTTATTACAGTCTTTGTCTTTAAGCCTATATTTTTCTGAAATCAGTATCACCCCCAATTTTTTAAAATTTCCTTTTGCATGAAATAACTTTTTCCAGCCCTTCACTTTTAGTTGATGTATGTGTTTACTCATAAGGTGTGTCTCTTGTAGACCACAGCTAGAGAGTTTCTGTTTCTTTATCCATTCAGTCAGTCTGTGTCTCTTAATTGGAAAATTTAATCCATTAACATTTAATGTTATTATGTATACTTCCAGACTTGTTCCTATCATTAAGTGAGCCATTCTCTTGGTTGTTTTTGTTTTCTAATAACTGTCTGTCTGGCTTTTTAGTTTTTGTTGTATAAGACTCCCTTCAAACATCTTGAAGAACTGGTCTGGAGTTGGTAAGTTCTTTCAGGTTTTGTTTATCTGAGAATGTTTTTTCCCATATGAAGGATATAGTATTCTTGATTGAAATTCTTTTTCATTTAACACTTTGACGATATTTCCCAATTCTTTCCTTGCCAGAATTGTTTCTGATGAGAGGTTTATGTTAGCTTGGTGGGGTGACTTTTGTAAGTAACTTCTCATTTCCCTCTTGCTAATTTTAATATATGTCTTTGTCTGTGGTTTTGGCCAATCTGGATACCAATTATCCAGATGTTGGGGTGCTTGATGGTATCTAGTATTGTATAATATCCTCATTTTTCTTGGTTGTTTTCTCAATCCTTTTGATACTTGTTTTGAGGTCAGAGATTTTGTCTTCTATATTTGAGACTTTATCTTCTTTGTGATCTAATCTACTGTTAATGCTTTTGAGGGAAGTTTTAATTTCCTGTATCACGTTCTTCACCCTTAACAACTCTGTTTGATTATTTTTAAGATGTCTATTTCTTCTTTCAAATCATGAAAGGACTTCCTCATCTCCTGGAGCTTGTTGTCTCTTTTCTCTTGCATCTCAATTAGTTTGGTCACTATGAAAATGCTGAATTGCTTATTAGACATGCCCAGAACTTTCATCGTGTTGCCTGTGTGTGTTGTGGAATTAATGTTTTCCCTTGAGGTAGAGACTTTTTGTTGGTTGCTCGTATTTCTTGTGCCTCTGCGATTGTTCTTAGTCATCTGGTGATCTATATATTCCTTCATAAATTATTCAAGGCATCTCTGAGCATTCAAAGGTGTGCAGAAATAGAAAATTGGTGATCTCTCTTCTGCTCTGCTTCCCTGTTGCTCAGCAGTACCTTGCACTATTGTCACTGGTCCTGGGTACCCAAAATCTTCCCTGTTTCTAGAGAACTGGTGCATGTACAACTGAGCTACTGAGCTTCATTCACCTCAGGAGCAAAGAAAATATCATGTGGTGTACAACACGCATTGTGTGCTATCCAAAACATCGAAGTCCTGAAAGTCCAAAGGCGGTTGTGGAGTGAAATGAGTCATGGTCCTGGCTGTAAGGGCTGCAGCCAGAGGCAGCTTGGTGTCCCACAAGGCCACTAGCTTTAACCAGTCTCTGGATGGGGTAAGGAGGGGTGCAAGTTCGTCTTAAAGTCCCAAGACACAAACCTGAAGTCCAAAGGCAAGTGGGGAGGGGGATGAGCCATTAGGGTCTGCAGCCACAGGCAACCTTGTGTCTTCATGTTTTTTCTTGAGCTATCAGGTTTTTCCAACTTCTTTCTTCACTTTGGACTCATGATTATTTCTGATAGTCTTTCTCCTGAAAAAGATCATTTTTCATCAGCCTTTGTGTACCATTGCTGGTATTATCTCCAGGGAGAATAACTAGAAGACAGACAGAAATAAAAGTCACACAAATACCAACTTCTATTTACCATAAGAAAAGCCCAAGAGAAGACGATGAGTTATGGGTGTACAAATGCTACAGGTAATTTTGCAAATCATGAGCAAAACCAGGCCATTTTCCATACTTAAAATATTACGTAATTCTCAGGGCCGGCAGGTGGTGTGGTGGTTAAGGGTGCTGAACTTCCACATGGCCAACCAAGGTTGAAGTCTGAGAGTGGCAGCTTGCATTCTTACTTTCCACCTTTTTCTCTCTTTTCCTCTGTCCCTCTCTTGTCAAATTAAAAATAAATAAATAAATAAATAAATAAATAGATAGATAGATAGATAAGTAAATAAAGTTTAAAGCATTTATATAATTCTCAGTACACTCATTCAGAATTTGCAATAATGGAGATAGAGGCTACATTGAGCTTAGCTGTCTACTACCTATGAAAAAAAGATTTGCTTAAAAAGTTGAAGATAATAGGGGCCAGCAGTTAGTGTAATGGCTATGTCACTGAACTCCCATGTAGCCAACCGTGGTTCGAGTCCCGGACCCGGTGGCTTAAACTGACGCTGGGCGCGGGTGCATGCATGCCTAAGACCCTGAGAGGAGAATGGAGGAGAAGAGACTGTGGTGTGACCATCGCCCTTGGGGGGTGATTTCTCGTTTTCTATCTCCCTGTCTCTCTCTGTCTTTCTGGCGAGTGCATGCGCCCTATAGCAAAAACCTCTCAAAAAAAAAAAAAAGTTGAAGATAATTAAATATTTTAACTGGAGAACAAATTGTGATCTAGTACACAGTCCATGTATAACCCACTTAGAAATAATGGAAGATCTATGTAGAAATAACCTGTATTTTTTCTTAAAACACAGACCTCTTTTCTCTAGGTGTCAGAATTCATCCCTGATCACATTTTATCCTGGCATACATAGTGACATGGTTCTTCATCCAAGCTGCTTCTAAGAATACAATTTTCCTACTATTGGGGCTACTCCAGGCACAGTATTCAGAGAAGACCCTCTCAAAGCCTGTAAAAGAAGTTGAGGAACCTTGTTAGATGGTGATTAATCGACCTGTGATCACAGATGATAAGTTACTCTGATGCCAAAACCCAAGTGAACAGCACGGTACTGAAAGTCACATCCATCTCAGAACTTCCTGAGCCTTTAGTTTGCTTCACTTCTCTCTTTTTATCTCCTCTCTTCTTCTTATCCTTTGTCTTCTGTCTTTCTTTTATTCTCCAGCCATTTCCTCTTACGTGACATTTAGGCATAATAAGATGAAGCGGAATTGAATATAGTATCCATTATATGAGAAGACTTTAAAAAGTTTGTGGAAAATGGAATTAAAGTAGGAGTTTATTAGGGTGCAGAAAATTTTGAAAGCATGAATGTTTTTCTTATAGTATAAATTTTCTATGAACTTTTAGAAGAGCCCTGTGTGTAGTGAATCATATCTTATGTCACCTACTTTTATTTTAAACTTCAGTTTACCTTAATATTTAAGTATAGTTATGATAAAGAATGTGCATTCGTACTTTTGTTAGTTTTTCTCCTGTGGAGTGGTGATTTTCAGCGTGAGCAAGTTTCATTGAATCACTACTGTCCCTTGTTAAGCAGGTTATGTTTATGGCTTATGTCTAAAAATAGAATGAATTTCATTTAAGTAACTGATTATTCATACCTTGAATAAACTCAGTGTGCCCTTTTTCCAAATCTACTAATTGTAGTATTATCAATTTAGTGATAGATGAAGATAAAGTGTATCAAATTATTAAAAGACATTCCCTAGGAACCAGCAGATAGTGTAATGATTGCATTGCTGGACTCTCACATAGTGGACCATGGTTCTAGTCCTCGATCCATGCTGGGCAAATGTGTGTGTGTTCCCAAAATCCTGAGAGGAGAATGAAGGAGAAAGGACTGTGGCATGGTCATCCCCCCTGGGGGTTGATTTCTAGCTTTCTGTTTCTCTCTTTCTCTCTCTGTCTCTCCCCCCCTCCCAGGAAGCACACATGCCCTATAGCAAAAATCTCTGAAGAAAAAAAAAAAACCTAAAGTAATTTGAAATGGAAATCCCCACTACCTGAATGAGAGACCATATAAACTAAAGCAATTGCTAATGGTTAAAAAAACTTTTAAAGACATCTTACCAACAATTTTAATATCAAAATTACACCAAAAGGGAGTTACACTGCTCAAAACAGGGGGTATAGGACCCATCAGCGCTTCTTCTACCCCTTTAGTCTTATTTTTCTATGCATGTAAGTCTCCAGAAAGATTCCCAATCCCCACTAGGAATACCTGGGAGCCCTGGAATAGTTTCTAAACTTTTTTTGTTTCAAGTTAGTGATTTGAGGCTAGGCATGGTGAAGTCAGAAAATATCTAAACCTGAACTTTTTCTTCACAACATTTACTCAGTGGACCAAGGCAGAGATCCTCAGGCTGGAAAATGCAAGCAAAGCTCACTGTTGTGGTTAACGAATAGTAGACTTTTAGGACTCAGTTCCTAGCAAGTATGGCTTGCACATACTAGGGCCTAAAAAATAATGCACTTTAAGAAGTACTTGAATTAATGCTGAATAGGTATTACATGAATCCCTCTTATCTGTGAGTGACTTCAAGGGGTCTTCAAGGGTGTCTGAAACCTCAGCTAGTACCAAACTGCATATACACTCTTTTTTCCTGCACACTCATGCCTTTGATAAAATTTAACTTATAAATTAGACACAATAAGAGATAAAAAATAATAACTATTAGCTAAATGGAACAATTAGGATAACATACCAGAGAATATAGTACTCACCTATTTTTGCACCATGACTGACTGCAAGTAACTAGAACTGAAGCTAAGGGAAGACTACTGTACCAATACCACAATTTAGGAGAAACCTTTGTCTATAGTTTCTTCTTAACTGATCCTTCCAAATGACTTCTTTTATTAAAACTGGTAACTCTAGCTCCTGATATTATTTATTACTTTCCAGGTGTTTTTTGAGTGATACTTGTCTCTGATTCACTTCTTCTATCGTACAGCTAGACACAGAGACACAAACATACACATATAGTAATATGTGATATTCCAGTTTGGGCAAATAGTTTCAGACCACGATGAAACATTACAGACTATATCGAGGGAAAAAGCTGAACATCAGGAGTTTACATTGGTGCTGCAGCTGTGTATTTGCTCCAGGCAAAGCCATTTTCACTCCCTCCCCGTGCCTCAGTCTCTGTCCTTGGTCCTGACCTTCCTCTTGGCTATGGTCCTGCCTGCTTTAATTCACACTCTTCTGTTTCCCTACCTGGCCATAAAGTCCCTATATATGGTGTATGGGATGATGGCATAACCACACAGAGCCTCTCCACCCTCCCTCCTCCCCACCAGGTCTGTTGTTCTCAGTTCTGTCTCTGTAGCATCTTACAATGGATGTGTCTCTGGCTTCTGTTTGGCCCACCTTCACCAGACCTCTGAAGCCCTGACTTTATTACTGCATACCATTCACCTCTCATCCTGGAAATGCCATGGGTTCTAGTCCATGTTCTTTAGCCTTTTATTTAATTTTTATCTAGAGTTAGTTGAGGACCAAGCACCTTAACCCTTGCTTAGATGTCACTTCTAATTACCAATTACTTAGAGGAATGCTATGGCATAAACTAATATATTAGACTGAATTTACATAAATTTGCCTCGAGGAGTTTGTTTTTATTTGCAGTAATAAACAAAGATGAAATGCCAATTCTACAGTTATCCAGTGAAAAACAACTTAAAACCAATCCCCTTGCTGTTGTCAGATCATTCCATGCTAAGAACATTTTGAAATTCTGCAGAGAGTCATTGCTTTGGAAAAGCACATTTAGCTGCATCACCCCGACCAAAAGAATGTCGATTAATGCTCTTGGGAGAGTGATTGGAGTCTACAAGGTAAACATTTAGTGCATACATTAGTATTAGTGAATCATTTTAAGTTGTTGAAGTTCTGTTGAATCAGATGATCATGCTGACAACATTGCAGTTACATCGAAATGACTGCACCCAAATCACATTTTCCAGGAAGCCATATTCTGTAAGCTCTGAAAGAAAATATCTATACATTAGAAGAATCTCCTGAATTAAGATTTTATCTTCTTTTTTTGTATTGAAAATATATGAAGATTCAATCAGGATCTGATTTTAATATAGCAATGTTTTTTCCTCAAAAGAAAATGCATTTTTGTTTAAATTGCCAATACATTATTTTTAAAGTGAAAATATCTATTTATAGATGTTGGATTCAATTGTAATAAATTCAGTCTCTCATCAATAGGTAGAATTAAGTATCAGTAACTTTGCCTCTGCAATCTTTGCTCAATATAATTAATCAGACACTAACACTTTCTCTCAGGTTCCCAGGACCCAAATGCTGCTGTCCATACTGTTGGCAGCAGCTCTGGGGCTGCATGTTAATATGCAGACCATCGCCACTTTGCCGATGAGACAGACCACAGAGGATCAATATGTCTCTGCATGTCAACCCTGCACGCCCACAGGAAGTCTGCTGCTCCCGCCTGCTGTGCGACCCTGCGGGCTTCTTGATTTCTTATTCCATTGTCAGTGCCTCATGCTCCAAGATATGCTTTTCATTTTGTTGTTGTTTTTTTTTTTTTCCCCTGTCCTTTTTGCAAATGAAAGAACTCATGGAAAAGATCAAATGCTTCATCGCTGTGACTCCACTGCTGGAGGAATGGCTGGCGGGGACAGAACACAGCACAGCTGCTGCACAGCTAACCATTGATGCTGTGAAAACGTGGAGCAAGTACCAGATTACAACTGAGAGCCAGGAAGGAGGAGGAGAAAAGAGAGACAGCGTGGAGTGGGGAAGAAGGCACTGTTTATCTCGATCTGTTTCTTTGTGGATCTCTCCTCTTAACTCTATTACTATGATTACTCTTAATATGATTAGCTCCTTCACACTTTGTTTAGACACGGCAGCCAAGACATTATGGATAATAGCAATGGGAATCGTGCTTGCTAAATGCAACAGCCTCTGCTGACACCCCAATCTCTTAATTACAGACCGAGTCTCTAAGAGACAAAAGCCTGTTTCACTACAGAATCGACATGCTTGACATTTTACCACTGACTGGGTTCTTTCTTTTTTTTCTTCCAAGTCTATGCCTCTTTAATTACAGTTTTCCTAAAACTTTCCATCCATTAAGATCTTTCTTATGTAAAGGTTACAAATGGAAATCACCTTGTGATTTTTCCTGTGAGTTGTCATCCTGTTTTACAGTTTAGAAAAAATAAAATCAAGAAGACAGCAATTAGTGGAGGCCTGTGAATTCCAGATTCTCCCCCTTCATACCACATCCTTAATAGCATTTTTAGCAGGGCAGTATCAGTGCCCAGTGAACTCATCAGTGGTCCAGGAAATGTCACAAACACTTTCAGCTGGCTTATGTTCAGACCTGCCTGTATCTGTCATGTCTATTGTAGAAAAATTTTGTGATGGCATATATATATATATATAAAATAAAGGGAGGAAATATAAATGTGACTTTTTAAAAAACATTCTTCTCCTGCTCCTGACATGATCTGATGCTATGGAGGAGGGATGGTCAGTCTGGTCTGAAGAGGGAGGTGGCCATTTAGAGGGTGAACTGACTCCAAGGATCTTAGTAGGAAGGTATATTCAAACAGACGAACAAGTCTGCAGCTAGGTTGCAAGACAGTGGAGATTTGGCATTCTCATGGCTTTAAATCATTAATTAACATGAACTGAATCAGGCAATAGCAAACTCACAATTGGCTGTGACTATAATATAGACTTCTGCTTAAACTTGGAAGTCTTGGGAACCAAATTAAAATCTGGATTGATTGCTTAGGAGGTATGATGCATTTGTGGAAGCCATTAAATGGTATCTAAAATCTACCTCTTGGTAAGGGCTGATAGTTTCCGGAGTTTAAACTTTGAAGTACTAACATTTCCAGTTAACAATTCTAGCTGTGGGTGGTAGCAGAAAAACAGTGACGTCACTCTATAACAAAATCCAGATGATATTGTGAGTATAAAAAATAGGGCAGGACCAGCCTGAGGTTATGTTGCTGGACCCCCACATGGCTGACCATGGTTCGAGTCCCAGACCCGGAGACTTGAAAATCATGTCTGATGTGTGCATATGTGTGCCCAAGATCCCAGGAGGAGAATGGAGGAGAGAAGGTTGCAGAGTGGCCATCTCCCTGGGGCGGGGGTGATTTCTCACTTTCCCTTTCATTGTGTCTGTCTCTCTCTCTGGGCAAGCACACACACCCTAAGACAAAAACCTCTTAAAAAATCAAAGAAAAAGGAAAATAGGGCATTCAATATTACTTTAATTTATTCCACACTTTGTGCATAGCATTGATATTTTAAGAGATTTTACGATGTTTTGCATTTGTCACTACTGAAATAGAGCTGAATCTAGAAAGTGGGTTATGGGATGGCTAATCATAAATTATTTCTCATATTTGTGTACTTACAAATTCACTAAGGAATGGGATTTAGTATATGGCAGTTTTATCTTGAGCCTTGTTTTAAAAAATCCATCCCTGGGAACCAGCAGTTAGCGTAATGGCTATGTCGCTGGACTCCCACGTAGTCGACCGCGGTTCGCGTCTCGGACCTGGTGGCTTACAACTCACGCCGGGCGCGTGTGCGTGCGTGCCCAAGATCCCGAGAGGAGAATGGAGGAGAAGGGATTGCGACGTGACCATCCCCCCTGGGGGGTGATTTCTCGCTTTCTGTCTCTCTGTCTCTCTCTGTCTGTCTGGCGAGCGCACGCGCCCTATAGCGAAAAAAACCTCTCCAAAAAAAAAAAACCCAAAAAAAAAAAAAAAAAAATCCATCCCTCAAAATACTATTTTTGAGCCCCTGCTTGTAGCTATGTGTGGGAAGCTGTCCCAGTATTGTGTGCTATCAGGGGCGTGAAAGTGATTTGTTCATGCCTGTCTTTGGTCAAGCTCTCTACAAGCCCATGCCAAGACTTTGTTTGGGTGCAAGGTATATATTAGGTATCAGCATCTGCAAAGGGAAGGCACAAGAGCAGGGGGTTCCTGGCCATAAGACTGCTCCCGAGTCACCAGGAGTAGCAGGAGAGGTTTGAGGCTGGGGAAGCTTGTCACTGCTGATCCCAACCCGCCTGAAAGAGGGAGCTGGACATATCACAATAAATGACCATTAGAAAAAGCAGGAGGTGTTCCTTTTGGCTGCAACTGCCATCTTCCAGTAATTAACCAAAATGATGAACACAAAGGGAAAGAGGAGAGGCACCCGATATATGTTCTCTAGGCCATTTAGAAAACATGGAGTTGTTCCGTTGGCAACATATATGGTAATCTACAAGAAAGGTGATATTGTAGCCATTAAAGGAATAGATACTGTTCAAAAAGGAATGCCCCACAAATGTTACCATGGCAAAACTGGAAGAGTCTACAATGTTACCCAGCATGCTGTTGGCATTGTTGTGAACAAACAAGTTAAGGGCAAGACTCTTGCCAAGAGAATCAATGTGCGTATTGAGCATATTAAACATTCCAAGAGCAGAGATAGCTTCCTAAAACGTGTGAAGGAAAATGACCAGAAAGAGGAAGAAGCCAAAGACAAAGGTACCTGGGTTCAACTAAAGCGCCAGCCTGCTCCACCCAGAGAAGCACACTTTGTGAGAACCAATGGAAAGGAGCCTGAGCTACTGGAACCTATTCCCTATGAATTCATGGCTTGATGGGTGTTAAAAATAAACTCATCTGTGGTCTATAAAAAAAAAAAGAAAGAAAAAACAGGAGGCAAGGAGGAAATACAGGGGCAACAAGGAAAAGGGAGGATTCACTCAGGCAAGGTAGTGGGACCAGAAAGGGGATGTTTCCTGGATGAGGTAGATTTGAACTGGCCTGGGAAGAAGGCAGTAGGATTAAATGAAGAGAAATGTGGGGAGCAGCAGTTAGCGTAATGGCTATGTCGCTGGACTCCCACATAGTCGACCGCGGTTTGCGTCCCGGACCCGGTGGCTTAAAACTCACGCCGGGCGCGTGTGCGTGTGTGCCCAAGATCCCAAGAGGAGAATGGAGGAGAAGGGATTGCGGTGTGACCATCCCCCCTGGGGGGTGATTTCTCGCTTTCTATCTCTCTGTCTCTCTCTGTCTGTCTGGCGAGTGCACGTGCCCTATAGCGAAAACTTCTCAGAAAAAAAAAAATAAGAGAGAGAGAAATGTGAACTCAGCATATCC
Source organism: Tupaia tana (assembly GCA_026018925.1). Classification (NCBI taxonomy): domain Eukaryota; kingdom Metazoa; phylum Chordata; class Mammalia; order Scandentia; family Tupaiidae; genus Tupaia; species Tupaia tana. The sequence goes on from JAKSZU010000016.1 coordinate 36,594,934, forward strand.
CAGGCAGAGAGAAGGACTTAAACAAAAGGGAAGGGCTGAGACATCAAAATTAAAAAGTGGCAACTAATCCAGATAGCCCCACATGTTCCATGCACTGAAAGGAGAGAGGAATGGGGCTTGTAATGGTTTTAACACCCGTGTTCTCCCAAATTCAGATGTTAAGATCCTAACACTCAAGGTGATGGTATTAAGTGAGACCTTTGGAAGGTGATTAGGTCATGAGGGGTCTAATTATGAATGGAATTAATACCCTTAGAGAAGATGCCCAAAAGAGCTCCCTCCAACCTATTACAATGTGAAGGCATAAGACATGACTGTCTATGAACCAGGAAGCAGGTCCTCACTGCTTCAGACACTGAATCTGCAGGCGCCTTGATCTCAGACTTTCAACTTCCAGAATGGTGAGCAATAAATTTCTGTTGTTTCTAAGCCACTTACTTTATGGTATTTTGTTACAGCAGCCTGAATAGACTGAGACAGGGCTCCAGAACTTCAATGGAAGTTAAAGTTCTTTTCCAGCTGCTGCCAATGTTACTTCTCCTGGTCATTGTATGCCTTCTAACTGTTCTCACCAGGCTCCTCCTCACATGCCATACGGAGAAAAGTTTGGAATTTATTACTGGGCTGCAGGGAGTTCTTATAGCTGAGGGATGAGTTTTTATAGCTGGGGAGTTTTTATAGCTGAGGGCTGTGACTGAAGTGTTACTTTAGAATGATGATGAGCACAACAATGATAATTAGGAAGCACATTTGATGTAAAATCCTGAACAACCTAGATTACGATCTGTGTGACCATACTGTTTATGTGAACAAGGGCATCTCTTAGTGATTCTCATATTGCTTTAATTTATTCCACACTTTGCACACAGAGTTCCTTCATTTGTAGCTAACTAAAAACCTACTCATACAATTTGGGTGAGTTTGCCCATACAATTTTTTTTTTAATTCACATCAAAGTGACCTCCATTGTCATGCCAATTTGTATAATAAACACATCGATGAAGGCAGGACTATGCCTTTTTTCCTACAAGTGCCAGACACATAGTGGGCACTCAGTAAGTCTATGTACAATACGTAACTAAATTAAGAGACAGGGCCAGTGGATGGTGTAGTGGTTATGTGGTTGGACTCCCACATGGCTGAGTGTGGTTCTGGTGGCTTGAAAATCCTGTCAGGTACAGCCAATATCTTGGGAGGAGAATGGAGGAGCAGGGATTGTAGCATCACCATCCCTCGGGAGGTGATTTCTCACTTTCTCTCTCTCTCTCTCTCCAGTGAATGCACATGCTCTAAGGCAAAAACTTATTTTGTAAAAAAGAGAGAGAGAGATAAAGAGGAAAGAGTCTTGGATTAAACAATGAACAAATGAGGTCATCAAGACCTAAAGAAATCCCATCAGTAGAAGATGAAATGCTAAGATTAGAAAGGACAATGTCATAGAAAGAGGAGAAGACTTCACAGGGAGTATTCAGATGACTTGACTCCTCACTGCATATGAGGAGACAGTCAGAGGATAAGAAAGTATGGAAGCCTTGCACCATGACAGGGTCATGACTGCTCTAGTTGGCCTGTGTGTTATTCCTGCCTAACGAAAGCTGCCATAACACTGTCACAAAGTCTAGGTAATAAAGCGATTACTGTGGCTACATCAGCAAAAGCTGGGTATACGTAGTGGGCCAGGGTTGCATGGGCTATCGTAGTTTTATCTTAGGGAGATTGTGCTCGGGATGTTTTGGAACTTTAGGCTTGAATTTCTTAAGAGAGGCCAGGACCAGTTGAAGAGATCCGTCTGTAGACCTAATATTCCAAAACTAGATGGACCAACCAAATGTCCCAGCTTCCAAATAGTTTCCATACATCTTAGATGAGACTGACCTCTCCATGCCCAAGGCTATTGCCCTACTTCAAAACCTCATCATTTATTTCTTCCTGAATTGTTATCATGGATGTATAAATGGTCTCTCTGTCCTGTCTTACCCTCCCTGTGGCTATTTTCCATCTGCTGCCAATGTTACCTCTCCTGGTCATGTGATGCCCTCTAACTGTTCCTCTCACCAGGCCCTTCCTCACATACCGTGCGGAGTCACGCTGGCTCTCTGACCTCTCCAGTACTCCAGGCTTGCTCATTCTCTGTACACCAGCTGCTTTCTGTTGAGACTGTATTTTTCCTCTTGTTCACCTGGGTAACTGCGTTTCACACCTCAGTACTCAGCTAATTGTCATTTCCACTAGGAAGCTCTCCTCATCAGCCCTTAGATCTCTCCTGTGCTGGCTCATGTTTGTAGCAAGGCACTTTACCCACTGCTGTAATACTGCCTGGTTTTTGTTCTCCCAGAAGACAGAGCTAGGAGGGCATCGCAGGTCTCTAGAGCCTCCAGATGCAGAACCAAGGGAGGAACAAGAAATGTGGCAGACTTAAAGGATGCACCCGGTTTACACTGGACCAAGTTGAAAAACAAGCAATAAGCCCAAAGGAAACCACAGTGCTGATTAAAGAAATCCCATCAGTAGAAGAATTTTGATCCTTGGGTTAGGATTGTGGTCAAAACATAACCAGGGCTTCCTGAGGGCAGGAACTAGAGAAAATGGGTGTTCCTGAATAAGCAAAGAAAGTAACATTAGTATTGAAGCTTATCAAGGTAAAAGGACATAACTCAAATTTTTAAATATGCAAATTAAGACTAAGAGACAAAGCTACCATACAGATCAGCTTCATCATCGTCAAAGAGGGAGAGATATACAAGACTGAAAAGTTGGCCAGAAATATCAAGTGCTGACAAGGTTTCAAAGAGGAAGAAACTTGAAGAAAAAAAAAAAGTTTAAATTACTTGGAAGGAAAAAAAAAGAGATGATATTATATATATATATATATATATATATATATATATATATATATACATACATATATATATATACACACACACACACACACACACACACAAGGTGATTTCAAAAAGTTTGTGGAAAAGTGGAATTAAAGTACCAGTTTCTATTTTGGTACAAAAATTTTCAAAGTCCTTGTATAGCTTTTGTAATAGCATGCATTTTCATGAACATTTTGAGGATTCTGTGCATGCATGTGTGAGTCTGTAACTTCCCCTTCTCATTATAGAAAATAATACTGTCGGGACCAGCAGTTAGCATAATGGCTATGTCTCTGGACTCCCACATAGTCGACCGCGGACCCAGTGGCTTAGAACTCACGCCAGGCGCGTGTGCGTGCGTGCCCAAGATCCCGAGAGGAGAATGGAGGAGAAGGGATTGCGGCGTGGCCATCGCCCCTGGGGGGGGGGGGTGATTTCTTGCTTTCTGTCTCTCTGTCTCTCTCTGTCTGTCTGGTGAGCGCACGCGCCCTATAGCAGAAACCTCTAAAAAAAAAAGAAAAAGAAAAGAAAGAAGAAAACCTGAGACTTTAATAAAATCATTAAAATGACTTTCCTATATAAAAAAATAAATAAATAAAAAGAAAGAAAGAAAACAATACTGTCTTGGGAACCAGCAGTTAGCGTAATGGCTATGTCGCTGGACTCCCACGTAGTCAACCGCGGTTCGCGTCCTGGACCCAGTGGCTTAGAACTCACACCAGGCGTGTGTGCGTGCATGCCCAAGATCCCAAGAGGAGAATGAAGAAGAAGGGATTGTGGCATGACCATCTCCCCTGGGGGGTGATTTCTCACTTTCTGTCTCTGTGTCTCTGTCTGTCTGGCAAGCACACGTGCCCTATAGAGAAAACCTCTCCAAAAAAAAAAAAAAAAAAAAAGAAAAGAAAAGAAAAAAATACTGTCTTGGGATGAGCAGTTGGTGTAATGGCTATGTCTCTGGACTCCCATGTAGTCGTCTATGGTTCGAGTCTCAAACCTGGTGGCTTAAACTCACACCGGGTATGTGTGTGCATGCCCAAGATCCTGAGAGGAGAATAGAGGAGAATGGGGGGGTGGTTGGGTGATTTCTCACTTTCTATCTCTCTCTGTCTTTCTGGCGAGCACACGCAACCTATAGCAAAAACTCTCCATAAAAAAAAAAAAGGAGAGAATACTCTTTCATTGTACTAAATTTGAACTCAAAAGGAAAGTAGAAAGAAAAAAATTACCACATGGATTATTTTCTTTTTGGGAGAAATGTATTTTCGGTATAGGGTGCATGCACTTAGAGGAGAGACAGAGGGTGACAGAGAGACAGAAAACAAGAAATCACTCCCTGGGGGGATGATCATGCCACAATCCCTCTTGTTCCATTCTCCTTTTGCGATTTTAGGCACACATGTACACACACCTGGTGCGAATTTCAAGCCACCAGGTGTAGGACTTGAACCACAGTGGTAGTCTAGCATCTTATCCACGATACTACCTGCTGGTCCTGATGTGGATTATTTTCTATACTCCAAGAATACAGGTTGGAGACAGCTAAAGCAGTTAAGCCCTGTTCATAGGGAGCTGGTTCTCAAATGGCCCACTGTAGTTTGAATGTCTGCCCTGGTGGCTTGAAAACTATGCTGTGTGTGTTTGTGTGTGTGCGCATGCTCCAAGTCTTGATGGGCTGGAGAAATGTAGGAAAAAGGATTGTGGTGTGATCACATTCCATTAAAGGGTGTTTTCTCTTTTCTTTTTCTAGTAAGTGCGTGTACCTCTGGCATGATAAAAAAAATAATAAATAATAATAAAGCACAAGGTGTTTTGAAGTGTGGGGGTCACAGTAGATGGGGAACAAAAAATTGCATAAAGTTCAAATGGGAAGGAGGAAGTTGAGGAGGTATGGTATATAATGTGACTCTTAGAAGAAATTTGATGGTAAAGGGGAAGAAAGATTTCAGGGCCAACCACAAGTATTGGTTGTGGATGAAGGTGGACATGGGGATCTGAGTATGTCAGAAGTAAGCTTGTTAAAGGGAAGGGAGGCACAGCCTCTCAGTAGTGCACTCGGTAATGTACTGCACTGTGGAGCTGGAAGCCATATGCCAAGCACAGTTTGTGTCCCCAGCCTGGCCAGCCTAAAACACACCAGGTATGTGTGCATGTGTCCAGGATCCTAGTGGACTGAAGAGTTGGAGGAAAGGGATTGTAACATGACCAAGCCCTTTGAAGGGTGCTTCTCTTTCTCTCTGTGTCTCACTCATGCTGTTTTCAATCATAAAGAGAAAGAAAGAAAGAAAGAAAGAAAGAAAGAAAGAAAGAAAGAAAGAAAATGAAAATAAAAAAAGAAAAAGAAAGAAAGAAAGAAGAGAGAAAAAGAAAAAGAAAGAAAGAGGAAGGGATAAATTAAGGATACCAAAGACAATGGCAGGATACAAATGAGGAACTATGTATGTGTTAAAGCTAAATCTAGATCCTTAGAAAAACATTTTGCAACCACTAACGTAACAGTGATTCTGGAAATGACTGTCACAAATACTAAAACTGTGAGGGAAAGGGCAATTGTGAAACAAAATATGTAAACAGACTTAAAGGATCACTGAGTTTCTTACTTGTTAATGACACAGTAAAGTGTACCTTGTGACGGAGAAATGGACAGCCACTTCCTTAACCATTAGTTATCTTCAACTTAATAGCACCAGCGGTGGGACCAACTGGCCTATGCATCCAGGAATGATGAGTGGAAAAGGAAATGTAACAACCATGGAGTACTTTTGCCATCAATCTTTAACTAGAATCTAATCATGAGAGTACAGAAAAATGCATACTGTGGACATTCAACAAAACAACTGGCTTGTATTCTTCAAATATGTCTGCACTGTGAAGGACAGAAAGGAAGGAAAAATGTCAGACACTGTTCTGTGTTAAAGAAGACTAAAAAAGGCAAGATGAACAACTGGGAAGTGTGATCCTTGATGAATGTGGGATAGAGAGAAAACAGCTACCAAGGTTCTAATGGGAGTAATTGGAAAACAGGACTGTGACCACACCCTTGGTTCTGTTATGGTAATGTTGCACTGCTGGAGTGTGGAGACAATATTGTGGTAAAAAAGGAGAGTGCTATTGTTCCTTCTTAAAAGACACATCTTATTCATTATCTCAGCAGAAAAAAAAATACTATCTTTATATAAGGAGGTAAAGTAAACACAGCAAAATGTTAGCTATGAGTGAATTGTTCCATTACTCCTCCAATTTTTTTGTGGACTTAAAATTTTTAAAAATAAAATGTTGAGAAAAATAACATGAAAAATAAAACTGCTCAGAGAGAGGAAAGAAACCATTTTTCTTTGAGAAAAAGAGAACATGGAACCTGGGAAGTACAAAAGACATTCATTTGTCGACCTACTTTTGCCAAGGACTGAACTTTCTTCTTTTCTTTTTGGAGAGGCTTTTGCTATAGGTCCCGTGTGCTCGCCAGACAGACAGAGAGAGACGGAGAGACAGAAAGAGAGAAATCACCCCCCCAGGGGGGATGGCCATGCCGCAATCCCTTCTCCTCCATTCTCCTCTCGGAGTCTTGGGCACGCACGCACACGCGCCCGACGTGAGTTTAAGCCACCAGGTCCTGGACTCGAACCGCGGTCAACTACGTGGGAGTCCAGCTACATAGCCATTACACTAACTGCTAGTCCCTGAACTTTGTTCTTTTGAGACACATTACCATATTAAACCCTCCCAACGCATTTTCATAATGGATATTCTTATTCTCACTTTACATATGAGGAAATAGAGACTCAAAATTATGGGCTACAACCCATTCACGGAGTTGATATTTGTAGTGCAGGGGTTGAAATTGTTTTTTTCAGCTGATTCAAAACCAGATTTTCCCCTTTAATACATCTGTCTTTCTACTCCTTAGATCTCTATAGCAAATAACACCCTAACTGGTTTAACTGGTAAGGAATTTAGTGATCTGAGAGTGCACGTAGGCATGAAGGAAGGAGGAAGCTTTAAGTTGAGCTTCCAGCAATGATCTGTGGAATATCATCATTGCAGAGCCTGTTTGCCAAGGGAGCTGCAGTCTTGGCCAGGAGCAGAAGGCAAGGAGACTCCAGCCCTTATCTTTGCTGAAATCCACACAAGCAAAGGGATGCCCCTGTATGACCTGCATCTTGACCCCCTTATATATCAGCCCACCCTCAGTAGTGCTTGCTGCAGGTACAGTGGAAATGCAGGCTGCATATTACAACACTTTTCCATCTTCCATATATTCTGTGCACACATCTACTGGAGGAACCAGTGTGGAAACTGCAGGCTTGAGCTTTCAGCTTCCAGTGTGCAAGAAATGAAGCCACAGGAAAGGGTGAGATGAGAAGCTAGAGGTAACTTTTTCTGTCTGCCACACTCCCCCGTGATCTTTGCTGAAGTTACAGAAAACAAAACACACACACACACACACACACACACACACACAAATCAAACTACAGAGGAAGTAGAGAAGCCTGAGGCATCTCTTATCTACTGCAGTATCATTTGGGATTTAATCAGAGGAAAAGACCATTAGGAAATAAAACTTGAGTAAATATTTATGTAAGTATTTATGTATTTATTTACATAGTAGTTACAGGGGTTTTGATCTTAAACATTGTGGAAGTTGGCCAAGGTGTCATTGAGACAGAAGATGGAAAGAGGAGAAGGAGAGAAAGTGGAGAAGATCAAGAGAGAGTTGGAACCACAACCTTGAGCTGGAGCCATGTGGTGTCCTGAAACCAGGTTTGTCTATTTTTTTCTAGAGCCAGTAGTCAGATGCCTGCAGAAGCTGGAGCCCCTTACCACGGAGCAGGCACACACCTGGCCCAGGTTTCAGAGACACATAAGGAGGAGCCCCAAGTCTCATTTGTATCCTCTTGCAGGAGGTAGGAGCATGATTGGTGGGGGGAGGTGTACGTGCAGAAATTTGCTAAATTCAGTGACTAAGACACATTGAACGAGTGTCTTCAGATGACTAACTTCTTCTTACATCTCTTGGATAATGCTACTTACCTAGGCCACATACTTTGGTTGTCCAAATTGAGACACTTCTGCAAAGAAAAAAGGCATTATTGACAAGAGAACAGAACACTGGGCTGAAAAAGATATTAACACAGTTAAACTGGAAACTGTGGTTAACACACCAGTGGGAGGGTGGGAAGTATAGTCTGTGAGTTGAGCACTTTGCTGCCTCAAATTAATCACATGTTGCCTGAGTAAAGGAGGGAAAATGGAAATTGCAGTCCAAGTATGGCTGTCAATGTTCTGCATGGTACTTCTATTCAAATAATATGCCGGATGTCTCTACCACTGTAGCTGTCAGGTTAACTTAGCTCCAAATTGGTGGCCAGAATCTTTTCCCCAGAAAAATCATCTGGGGAAGTTTGTGAGTTTCTAGAGGGTGGGAAACGGAAGGCAGTACTACCCCAAAACCCATGCCCAGTACTGACTGAAAAATCTGCTTATCTTTGTTTATTGTATCATTTATTTGTATTCTCTTTTCAAGGAATACCAGGAAAAAGTATATGCTGTCCTCAACATTTAGTCTGAATGATTGTGGCAGAGTATGATCTTCCATCTGGCATCAGGTAGGAGGTCATCCTGAAACATGGGTTTTCATAAAATTACAGAAATGTGACTTTCTCTCTTTTAACATTCTCCTGTTTTCTCAGAGTGGGGAGAATGAGGCCTTAGCAAGGGATACCCTACCACAAAGTAAAAAGTCGACTGCATTATCTACTAACTGCACTTACAAACTTCCCCAGATGATTTTTCTGGGGAAAAGATCCTGGCCACCAATTTGGAGCTAAGTTAACCTGACAGTTACAGTGGTAGAGACATCCGGCATATTATTTGAGTAGAAGTACCATACAGAACATTGACAGCCACACTTGGAAATAATGAATCCATCTGTTGGATCTACATCCAATTACAAACGATTATTATCCAGCTTGTCTTATTGCCTGCTCATTAGGACAAGTGGATGCTCTTCCGAACGTGGAGAGTTTGGTGTAAAATGCATAAAATGAGCTTTGAAAGAGCATCTTGCAAAGGACAGGGTTTTGTATTCAGGATGGCAGAGATTCTCAGCTCTGAGACTGGCAGTGCTACTTGTTTAAGAGCTCAGAGGAGTCATTTTAAGGCCTAAATTCTTAGGAATTTGATTCTTGCTCTAAGTAGGAAGGTGTGGTTAGAAGGTCCTCTAGCAAATTCAATATTTAAAGGGCAGTTTGGAGATAACCAAGCCCTAGAGCCCCTGATGTGATCAATATGAAGCACCCAGCCCCAGGTACAATGTATCCTCAACATGACACTGAACCAGAATCTAATTCAGCTCTTAGGGCTACATTCCAGTTTACAGGATTATTGGGGTAAAGCAACAATTATACTCTACCCTGAGAAAGCAAAGACAAATCCTGAATGTGGGGCTCTCTTTTTTCTCTTTTTTATATTGCCACAATCCCTTTTCCTCCATTTCTCTTTTTTCAGGATGTTGGGCAAGCACATACGTGCACCCAGCATGTTTCTCAAGCTGCTGGGTCTCAGATTCAAAACATGTGGTCAGTCATGTGGGATCCAGCCACTCACCACAGGCTGGTCCAAATATTTATTTTTATTAAGAAAACTCACGTGGGCCCTTCAATAAATCAGGGGCAAAAAGAGGGAGGCAAATGAAGAGACGGACAAATCTCAATTGGAGGAAACTAAAGAACTATATCAACCAGTTAATGCATGGATTTTGTCTGGACCTCAGCTTAAAAAATAAATTCTAGGGTCTGGCAGGTGGCATGGTGGTCAAGGGTGCTGGACTTCCATGTGGCTGACCATGGTTCGAGTCCCAGACCTGACAGCTTGCTTGCTCTCTGTCTCTCTCTTCCTCACTCTACCCCTTTCTAGTCAAATTTAAATAAATAAAGTTAAATAAAATAATTTTTAGAAGAATTCTCAATAAGACATGCTTGAGATTACTATTGAAATCAAATGTAGATTCTATGTCAGATTTAACTAAAAAAATAGGGTTAATTTTTTTAGATATAAAGAATATCATTGTGTTTATATTGAAAAGTTCACTGTGGTTCTTTTTTTTTTTTTTTAGAATTTTTTGCTATAAGGACATGTGCTCACTGGAGAGACAGAGAGACAGAAAGCTAGAAATCACCCCCTAGAAGCGATGGCCATGCCACAATCCCTTCTTCTCCACATTCTTCTTGGGATTTTGGGCACACATGCACATGCACCTGATGTGTTTTAAGCCACTGGGTATAGGACTCAAACTGTGGTCAACTACATGGGAGTCCAGCTACCTCCTGGTTCCAATTCATTGTGTTTTTAAACAAAGTTTTGCCGTGTTACTCTCCTACCTTAGTCCCCCAGGAGAGAATGCTTACTTACTTGTAATGGCTTACTGTGCGCCATTACAAGTGGCTCTTCTTTAGAAAAGGTCTTGCTATGTTGCCCAGGTCAGCCCTAAGCATGCAATCCTTCACTTTGGCCTCAGGAGTTGCTGGGATTACAAGTGTGCACTGCCACTCCCGGACGTTCTTGGTCAGACCATGGATCCAGCCTGGTCTCTCATGTGGTATCCAACTGTGAAGTGCAGAGTCTTAGCAGCACCGTCATGGTTGGGGCTAAAAAGTCTATTTTTTATAGGTGTATACTAAAATATGTAAGAATGAAATGATGAAATCTGTGATTTGCTTTAAAATGTATCAAAAGAAAAAATTTTAAAAATGGGATGATTATATGAGTGTGGCACAATTCTGAGAAGTGATGAATCTGGGTTATAGGTTGATGGTGGTTCATTATGCTATTTGTTCGACTTTTGTGTGTTTTTGAAAATTTTCATTAACAATTCAAAGAAAATTACATTAAGAAGAGTTGCTTGTCAATCTTTTAGATTAAATGTGTTGTATCAGCGGTTTTAGAAGAAGTACCTAGCTCACTGCTTGATTCTTCATATAAACAGTTGTTTATGGGTCACGTGGCTGAAAAGAGCTTCTGCATGACTGTGGAAATTAATTCTGTAAAGGAGACCTCTTTCCAAAAGTGTGAAGTGAAGGGTTATATTTTATCTCTGAGAAGTGTTTAAGGTCTAAGATTCTATGTCTGTAATTGAAGCACTGCTTGTCCTGCTGAACCTGCTAGAACTTTGCTTTAATTTAAGTAGACCCAAAGTGTCCAATGAGAAATTGAGTTGGTGTGAGGTATTTATTTGCTGGACGGCATTCTTTCCTTGGTATGTCGTTGGCCTGACTCAATGAAAATAGTTCATATACTTATATATGATATGTAATATATTCAGAAATACACACATACACATATGTATAATAGAGATATGCACATCTACATGTGTGCACATGAGAGCTTCAGAGACTCAAGAGCAACTTCTGAAGTTCAGTTCATCTCCTATCAGGTTCTACACCTGTGCTTTTTCAGATTGGAGCAGAAAAGCACTCCTGCTCCCTCTGGTAAGCCTTGGATTCAGAAGCAACCAGAATAAACCTTTGTTCTGCAGTGTCCTGGCCCAGCAACCCTGGACCAACCTTGTGTTCACTGGACCCTTGCTTGCTCCTCTGTAGTGTGACTATATATGGCACCTACTGCTTGTTCTGTTGTTGAGTTATATACCAACATGCTCCACCCATAGGAATGAGGATTCTCTGCTCCCAAGAGCTCTCAGAAATGCCCCTGAATTTTTAAAATCAATTTTATGAGGTATAATCTAGGTCTAGTAAAATGCATCCGTTTGGGGTTGTATGATTCAATCAGGATATAGAAATCTCCATTTCTCCTCCAAGTACCCAGCCCTATTCCAGACAGATGCCGCATTATGTGAGTTTGGGCCCAGCTAAGAACTTTATATAAATAACCAATATAATGGCTGGTTATTTATGCCATAATTCTTTTTATGGAACCATAATTCTTTTTAGTTAAATCTGACATAATCTGTCTGGCTTTTTTTTACTTAAATGTTCTGGGATCCCTGTTGTTGCATGTTACCATGGTTTGTTTGTTGTTCGTCTTAAATAATGAGTACCATTGCACTATACAGGTGTCATAATTTGTTCATGCATTCACAAGATGATGAATATTTGAACTGTGTTCAGTTTTGGGCTATTATGGTTTCAGTAAGTGTATGTTTAACTTGATTTAATAAATGTGCATTTAGCGTAATAAAAAACTGCCAACAAGCTTTTCCAAATGACTGTACTTTCTCCATGTTAGCTCACCTGGGATTGATTGTATTGTCCATTTTTTTGTTGTTGTTGTTGCTTTCTTGTTTGCTTTATAGCCACTCTCATATTTAAGTAGTGACAGCCCATTGTGATTTTTGAAAAAAGTATGTTACGTTGTACTCCTAAGCAAGAGTGAGGAATCTGAGTTTCAAGTGCAAGGCTCAAGGTGACGCTTAGAACACAATATACAGAGTGAAAATAATTTCCTTTTGTATCTAGGTAGTATAAAGCTAAGAGTTGTAGTCCTATCTTTATGTGACAAAAACAGTCCTTTTATAATAAGTTTCCTGAAAGGGAGAACACATAGATAATAACTCTTCTGGTAATGTATTATGATATGCTGGCCAGTGAATCAGGATAATTTACTTGCTGACCATCATTTATAACATCCCTCTGTTGGATCTTGGGGGCCCTCCAGGACTTGGTGGGACTCCTCATGGTCCAGTCTGCTTAGTCTTGCTTGAAATTCTGCTGGCATTCATCCTGCTGAGAGTCAGAGGAGTCCTGGGGCACACTGAACTGAGACCGTGTATAAGCACTGTTTGGAGTGTTAAAGAATGAACAGCAGTAACCATCATATCCTCCTCTGAATTCATTAGTAAGGTCCTGGTATCCATTCATCAAGCCATTAGCACCACAGGAGCCTCCATGGGACACACCATGGCTATTGTAATAGTACTGACATTATGTGGGAATCTGGTGATCTATGGAGGTGTCTGCTGGCGGTTAGCAGTCATTTGATGGGGCTGGTCCTGGGAACCATGGTAAGTTTGCAGCTGTTCCCACTGAAGTTCTGTTTTCTCTACCTGGTGAAGTTGGTTGGAGAAGCTCTGGTTGTAACTGCTTGATACTGGTACTGACTTTGCTGTTTTAAACTCTCGGTCATCTTCAAGAGATAACACCACACCTCCCAATCCCATCAATGCTCTACCTCTGTATCCCTTCTCCAAATGTCTTTCGGTAGGCTCCACTCCTCCACATACACCTCATCTGACATTCACACCCATCTCTTGTGTTTGCTCAACTGTTAGTCAATCAGTTTCAGACATAGAATGCAGACAAGCGGTATATGTTAAGTGGGGACATACAATATCTCTCCTTCATAGCCTGGCTTACCAACGGGTCTGGGGAGAAATGTTCACATATCGAAATGGTCTCATTGTAAGCCAAACAATATGATTGAAAGTATATACAAATAATAATAATAACAATAAATTAATTAATTTTTTTTAAAAAGCAGGGCCTTTGTCCAAAAAGCACACAAAAAAGTGCTATTAAAGGTACCAAAATATAAGATGTTTTTTGGCCCCCATGATCACTCTCTCAAGTTGTCAGAGTGAGTTTTATTTGTTTACTATTGAATTTTAAGTAAATAAAAATTGAAAATTTAAAAAAAAAAAAAAAAAAAAAACTCTTGGTCATTAACAGAAGAGGCAGTGTGAATCCTGCCTGCATGAACTGGAATGGACCTGTGTTGACACTGACCCTCTGTGTAAAGGTTGGTTTGTACCAGCCTGGAACACTTGAGGCTGAGAAGCAGCAGGAAGAGACAATGTTGCCACAGTCTGGTCTGTATTTAAAGTGATTGGTACCTGAATCTGAACAATTGGTTCCATTGGTGGTCATAGCTCTGCAGCATGAGAAGGCTGATACGGGGTGCATATGGTGAGTACTCCTCGCTTGTGAATGAACCAAAGGAACCTGCATAGCTTCTGGTTGTACAGGGACTTGGTTGAGAGTGTCTAGATTGAGAAGATTCACATTCGTGTAATGACCGATGGTGTTGAGCATCTTTACTGTGAGTATGTGAGTCTTCTCGAGGTAAAGTATATGATGGAATCTCTTACCTTTTCTAAAGGTCAGACATATGTATTGTAAATATTTCCCCAAAATCTGTCCTGGTATTTTCATTTCTGATCAATGCAAAAGTTGTATGTTTTGATGAAGTCCAACTTGTTAATTTTTGAAGTTTATGATGTCTTCTCTTGTATCTTACCCGTGAAATTTTTACCTATGAATGAGTCAGATTGAGTCAAGATGTTCTCCTATGTGTGCTTCTGAAGTTTAATAATTGTAGATTTTATATTTAGTAATATTGCTCATTTGTATATAATGTGAAGTAAGATTTTAGGTTCCTTTATTTTATTTTATTTTACTTTATTTTATTATTTTTTTTTCTAGTTGTTTCAGCCTGTCTTATTGAAAGGGCTATTTTCCTCACTGAATTAATTCAGCAATTCTTTCAACAATCAGTCATATAAATGTGGACCTAAAAGCTTCCTATTTTCTTTCATTACCAACATTTGTATCTTTATATGTGTGCTACATAGTCGTGATAATTGTAGTTTTATGGTAAATCTTAAAACGAGGCAGGGTAGGGCCTTTAACTGTGTTTGTTTTTCAAAGCTGTTTTGATTATTCCAAGATCTTTTGTTTCCATGTAAGTTTTTGATTAAGCTTGTCCATTTTTACAATAAACCCTGGTTGGTATTTGATGGGAATAGCACTGAATCTACAGGTCGATTTGGGAGAGAAAAGAATTTTTAAAATATTAAGGTCTCCAAAGACCTGCCCTATAACTTAGTGGTTAAGGGAACCCAATCCCACCTGACCTACTGGGGCTTGAGTAACAGCCCTGGTGGCATAAAAAAAAACATGCTACATGCATGTGGATACATGCCCAACATACTGACGGAATGGAAAAATAGAGAAGTTGTGATGTGACTACACCTCATTGTAGAATACTTTCTGCTGCCCCCTCTGTTTCTCTGGGGAGTTGATACACCCTCTGGTAATTAAAAATTTTAAAAAAAGAAAGTTCTCCAATGTATAAACCTGGAATAACTGTTCATTTATTTAGGTCACCTTTACTTTTCCTAAGCAATGTTTTATAGCTTTTTGAGTGCAGGTTTTATAGGCTTTTGTCAATGTAGGCTTTTGTCAAATGAATCCTTAAATATTACCTTTTCTTTTTGGGGGGATGTTATTTTTAATGTCATTGAAACAAATTTATTACAGTTGTTTGTTGCTATAGAAATTCAATTAATTCTTGAATACTAATCTTCTAAGCTGTGACCTTGTAAAATTATTTATTCATTTGAGAACACTTTTTTAAAAAAAGAATTCTTAGGCTTGTTTCTGTGAACAGTTGTGGTATCTGTGATTAAATACAGTTGTTCTTTCTTCTCAACCTGTTTATCTCTTCTTTCTTGCCTCTTTGCAAAGGCTAAGACCTCCATTAAATGGTGAATAGAAGAACTCAGAGCAGTTTTCCTTCACTTGTTCTTGACCACACAGAGGAATAATTCAATATTAGATAGTTTCATATTAGTTGGAGGTTTTCCACAGATATCGTTTATGTCACAGAGAAAGTCCTTTGTTCCTAGTTTGTTGATTATAGTTATCACAAATGGGTGTTAATATGTTTCGTTGTTGTTGTTTAGAGGTGGAGTCTAACTAGGTTGCCCAGATTGTCCTTAATTCTCCTGTCTCAGCCTCCTGAGTAACTGGGATTACAGGTGCATATCACTACACCCAGCTGGGTTTTAAATTTTTGTCAAATGTTTTTTCTGTATCTATTGACCTGATCATGTGGCATTATCTCTTATTCTTTCAATATTGTGAACTACATGGATTGATGTTTTTTTTTTATTGAAAAGACAACCTTACATGTGGGATTAACTTAGTAATGATAATATATTATCCTTTTTACATATTGATGGATTAGATTTACAAAAGTTTTATGAAGATAGAAGATAATATCTTACTTACGAAGATATTACTTCATAATTAAGTATGAAGTAATATGCAATTTTTCTATTTTTTACTGTCTTTTCTGATCTTTCTATCAAGGTGATACTGGATTCATTAATTAGATAAGGGAGTAATATCCTTTATAAGAGTTTATAAATTTTTTTGAAAGACTTTGCATAGAGTTGATGTTATTTCTTCTCAGATATATATATATATATATATATATATATATATATATATATATGAGGTTTTTGCTATAGGGCGTGTGCGCTTGCCAGGCAGACAGAGAGAGACAGAGAGGCAGAAAGCGAGAAATCACCCCCAAGGAGGATGGTCATGCCACAATCTCTTCTCCTCCATTCTCCTCTCAGGATCTTGGGCACGCACGCACACACGCCCAGCGTGAGTTTTAAGCCACCAGGTCCGGGACGTGAACCGTGGTCAACTACGTGGGTGTCCAGCAACATAGCCATTATGCTAACTGCTGGTCCCCTTCTCAGATATTTTTATGGAATTTATCAGGAAATTCATCTAGGCCTAGAATCTTCTTTATGGAAATTTTAAAATTATGGAGATAATCTTTTAAGTAAATACTCAACCATTCATAGTTTCTATTTCTTCTTGTGTAATTTTCAAATAACTTGTGTTTTTCAAGTAATTTGTTTGTTTCACCTAAACTATTGAGTTTATGGCATATTCATTTGCATTTGCTCTATAGTATATTTAGGTAGTACATCATCATGGTTTACAACATATCACTAACTGCTTGACAAAGAGAAAGAGTAAAGAAATTTCTAGATTTAGATTTTAAAAGAAATTGCCAGTTAAAAGTAAACTAGAAATTTTCATTTCTACTGAAATAAAAGTACAGAATAGATATGACAAAAATAAGAAGTCATAAAGGTGATAAGATGATGCTTCAACGGTTTGACTACATCACTTTTATTGACTACTCAGTAAATAGAACAATAATAACAAAAGCTAAAATGTATATAACACTTGCTATGCATTGGAGACTTTTTTAGTTACTTTATTTGTAGTAACCCTTGTTAACATTTGTATTGTGTAGATATTATTTTTATCCTTCTACAGATGAGGATGCTGAGGAACAGAGAGGAATGGTAACTTGCTATAGCCTATCTAAACTCAGAGACCATGAGATACATTTTGTTATGATAGTCTTCAGAACCCAAGACTGCCCAAAGAGCAAGTCAGTTAAGTACACATTTAATTGAATTCACTTAAATTCTCCCATGGTCCTTCTGCCACCTCTCCAACTAGAGTTGAGTTTTCCCTCTACTTAGACCTTCCGTTTATTAAGTTCTATTTACAGAGTTTGTCTCATTTGTGGGTCTTTTCATTAGAGATAAATAAATTACAGAATTGGCCTATATTCTTTTCTTATGGTGACTGTGTGTTTTCCACGCTAGTATCACTGATCTAAAGGATCTAGATTACAAACTCAACAAATGGCGTACCTGGAAATTTCTAATACACCAAGCCCATCCTTGTTTTTTTGTTTTGTTTTGTTTTGTTTGTTTGTTTAAATTGCCAGTGGGCACATTTACTCACTAGAGAGAGACAGGGAAAGTAAGAAATACAGGGAAAGTAAGAAAGCATTCCCCCATGGGGAATGGTCAGGCCACAATTTCTTATTCATTTTTCCTTCCTTTTGGGACTCTGGGGCACACATGCACATACAGACTTCCACCCCTGCTTGTTTTAAGTTGTTTGGTCAGGCATTTGAAATGTCCTGTCAGCTCTGTGGTATCCAGTTTCTTCAACCACCAGGCCACAGGCTAGCCCAGTAAACCCCTCCTTTCAAGCATTTTTGGCCCAGAATCCTGTTCATAACAACAAGTGATATGTAACAACAACCTTGTCTATTGCTACGACATAAAGCTACTTTCTCTGCTCCCACCTCTATCATCTCCACTGTCCCCAAGGCAGATATGCACTGCCTCTGTTGCCATTCCCTTTCTACTTTAAAAGGCCATCCCTTTGTTCATGGAGGCTACGCGTGTTAGAGACATTCCTGTCTGAACTTCTTGAAGAGAAGGTTATGGTGACTCAGTATGGTGATTGAGCCACATATTCTCTTAGACAATTTTTCAGAGATGGCCTCTCAGCAGCTGCCCATCTGGCTTGTGCTCATCTTCCTGGCCAGGCCATGGTCAAGGTGGATACCTGACTCAATGTGAACCACTCATATTTTCTGTCCTAAAATCCAGAATTAGGACTGAATGAATCAGTCTCCTGTGATGTAGTATTTCTAGGCCTAACCATGAGAGACTGAGAGCTAGAGATGGCTGGTTTTGCTTATTATGTGGATTGATATGGCTGGACAGACTGGGTGCCAGAAGGAAGAGGTGTATGGGTTGTGGAGACAGAGCACTCTTTGAGGTCTGAAATAGTTCCATGTCCCAGTTCTTTAATAAACCCCCTGTAATTTTGGTTGATGCTGTATCTTCTGGGTTCCACAAATCTGCATGCAGGGCATGTTTGCAGGTTCCTGACTCCCCTTGGATGTTCCTGACCTGCATGCTCCCTCAAGGTTTCAAGTGAGCTTCATATGTTTCATCTAAGACATGTAAACAGGTTCCTAGCCTGCATATTCTGGTGTCTAATGATTATTCTGACACAGTGAGTTCTGTAAAACTGTCTTCCTCCAATGGAGGAGGGAAACAGAACTTAGATCTCCTTTTCTTTCTCCCTTGCCAATGTGGGGTTATCTTTTCTAATTATTTTTCTAGCTGCAAAAATTTCATTTGTTTTTTTCTATCCTTCCTTCCTGGTTGACTCATTCAACAAATAGTATTCATCTACCTACTATGCCTTATCCTAAGGCATGAGGGGTTGGGGAATAAGAGTGTCTCAAGCACGAATCTCAATCCTTCTAAAACATGGATTCCTGTTTGAGGAGAAGAACAAACAGCAAAATAAGTAAGTAGCTTGTTGGAGGAGATTGGAACCATAGATGAAGGTAGAAGCAAGAAAGAGGAAGGGCAATGTAAGAAGATGAGGACATGAGTTACACAGACATTCAACAAAAGAACATTCCAGGTACACAGAACAGGTGTGAAGGTGGAAGGTGGTTATGGCTAGAGCTTGGGGGAAGCTAGGGCAAGTAGGAGATGCCTTCCAGCAGTCAGGGCGGTGGAGCCCCCCAGGGGAGTGACTGTACTCAGGGAATTTTGGCATTTGGTCTGAGTAGGATGAGGAGTTCTGGGACAGTGGAGAAGTAGCAACTCACTAGTCATGCTGTTCTTCATTGTGGCTGCTTTGGGGGTAAGAGTCAGTGGGCTCAAAGATCAAAGCAACAGGTGTGTGGGAGGTGGCTACAAGAGGCAGAAGCCTGGTCCCAGGTGGTAGCAGTGCTTGTGCCAAGTCATGGGACTCTGGGTCCATTGTGAAAGCAAATTCAGCAGTATTTGACAACAAACTGGATGATTGTGATGGAAAGATGGCAAGACAGGGGATAAAAACACTTAAGTACTAGAGCATTCTGTGTCACCAGCTGACTCCCATGATTATAATACCATCACAATATCCCCTCTGTGATATATATAAAAGGTTAAGAGTTGAAATAGGCTTTGGAGCCACTCTGTCTTCATTTATTAAATAATGATGAACCTAGCACTACCTGTGTGCCAGATATGGATTGTTTTTTCTTTTTAATTCATTTGTTCTGAGAAAGAGAAAGACAGAGACAGAAAAACAGAAAGAGACAAAGAGACAGCACTCTTGATAGTGGCTCAACACCCCAATCCTCCCCCAGCTCTAACCAGCTTGGTAATGGCCGTATCCATGATGGGTAAACTCAGGGAGATCTTAGACACAAAGTGACAACCTTCCCATGAGGGTCAGCCTCACAGAGTGTCCTGTTTTACCACTGGGCTACCACATGAGCCCAGGTTTGGTCCTTAGCACTGTATGTATATTGCCTGAATTGGTCTTCACTTTCATTTTATGAAGAATCTCAATACATAATTCTAATTTAGTGATGAAGAATGTGTGCACGAGGAGTTTAAATGACAGGCCCAAGATCACATAACTAGGATGTCATAAAGCCACCTTGCAAACTTGCTGTAAACAGCTAATAAAGAATACAGGTCAGTTCAGAGTTTTAAAATGTGTGTTGATACACAGATGGTCTATTTACAAAACACAGGAGTTTCTTAAGCTTTAATGTAGCAATGGTAGGCACGTTTCTCTGATAGTACAAAGAACAGGAAGGAGCAGATTTAAAAAAAGAGAGACCACATGTGCATCTGATATGTGTGTTACAACTATGTGACTATCTATTTAATTCTACATTGACATAACTTTTTTTTTTGACTCAGAAAATCAATATACTATTTTTCTAGGCTGCAGTTTGACAATGACCTGTGGCCTGAGAATCAGATTACTTAAAATCAATAGTAGATTCCCTGCTGGCTGCTGTTGAGCCCCTAAGCATGCTACCTTCAGCCATATAGAGTCTCTCGGTCCCTGGCTAGCCTCCCTTCCAAAAGGTCTGCCCTGCCACTGTGTTTCCAGATTGCAAACTACACTCAAGGGTACAGGTTTGCAAAGTGCTCTGGCCTTTGTCACATCTCATCTAAATGCTAAACAGTTTATTTCTTCATGTATTTTATAACTTACCAAGAAACCTGCATTCAACAAGGCTCCATAGATACAAGTAAGATTCTACTCTGTAAACATATCCTATCTTCTCTAATTTTCTTGATTTATTCTAGAATTTCTTCAAGAGGAGATGCATGGGGCACTGTCATGTGATTCAGCCTTGTTTGTCTTTCTGAACCAAAGCCTGCTCAAGTGAGGGACAGGATTGCACAACATCCATGCTAAGATCCAGCTTTCTGAGCCAGAAGCTGGTGATGAGAGGTATGATGACTACTTTTATCTACCTGATTCTCTAATACTCCACATTCAAAAAAAAAAAAAAAAAAACCTGAAGATCTAATTTGCTTAGTCATTTAATGGGAACTGGAGTAAGGGAGGCAGCAAAGGAAGTAGAACAGTGGGAGAATTATATAAGAAAAAGAGAGAAAAGAAAGTCCTAAAAGACTTACATGAAAGCCTCATTCTTTTTCTATTGCTCAGGATTAAAGTTCCCACTGTGAAAATCATTCATGATATGTAATTGCCTTCATATATTCATTTGTCCCTTCCTTATTTCATGAAAAGAACATTTAGAAAGCACCTACAACATGCCATGCATTATACTACAAGCTGCGTTTCCTCAGAGATTGAGTAAAAAACCCCTTGATTTCCTGTGTAAATCTCCTTAGAGTTGCTTAATGTAATGAAACCAAATAGACATTCCCCAATTGTGCTTTGTGCCTGTGCCAAGAGCCAGCCCTGAGTTTGGTTAGAGTAGGAGACATTTTGAGAACAGAAAAATCAAGTTTTTCTCGGACAGGATTTGTTGCACACCCTCAGTCTGGGGTCACAGGAGGAGGGGAGGCAGGTAGAGAAAGACTACCAGGGGGCTTTAGCATGGGTTTGTTCATGCTCTAAGTGCAAACGCCTCTCCAATTAGAGCCCCATCCGGGGACCAGAAAACCTTGGACTCTCCAGTAGAACAAAGACAACGAAAGCTTTTATCTGTTGGATAAATTATTAATCATTGCGATGTATCTCCCTTGACATCAATAAAGGCAGAAAAATCCATTTGTCACGGTCCAGCGTGTGCTCGTGACCCACTTGCCCTGCAATGCAGGTCAGACTGGGATTTGATGCTCTGATAACCAGACATATAGGGTGGAAGCTGGGTCGTTCCTATGCCTGCAGAGCATGGTTCCAAGTGGAAAACCCAGGGAGAAAAAGCCCGTGAGAGAGGCAAGGCATGAGCCCTGTGAGGCGTGAGCAGGTAGCAGGTCCCTGGCGGGACTGTAGTTAGTGGGACAGAAGAAACACCACTACTCTGTGGCTGTGCCCATCAGCCAGGGGCTGGAGGCGAAGGCACTGAGGGCTTTGAGCTCCTGTATCTGGTTCTGGGTTGCTGCAATGTGTGAAAAATAAGATGTTTTCCCCTGTGAGAGAGTACCAGAATAGAAATAGTGTATCTCTAGATTCTTCTGGGAGGGAGAGCAGAAACGGGAAGAACGCTTGATCCATTTCTCTTAAAAAACAAAACAAAACAAAACCCCCAAAACATCTAACATCTGGCTGGTGCAGCTGGGCATTCCTGCATCCCTGTGCTCCACTGCCTACTCACTTGGGTAGAAATCGGTCCTTGGAATGAAAAGCCAGAGGGACTGTGTCTGCTCCCTTGGAATAATAAAGCCTTGTAAATAGTCTGTCCACTGGAAAATAAGGTGAGGCGACCACATAGGTGCTATGGTGGCGGGCATCTACTCCTGGGTTCCTGAGCGTCCTGCTGGCCACCTGCACGCAGAGCTCCCAAGGCTGCTCCAGATGTGCAGCCTTCTGAAGCTGCTTGGGTTCAGAGGCTTTGTCCCCTTGGCTGTCCTGATGGCACACAGGCAGTGCAGAAATGTGTGCTGGGTCTGCTCAGAACAGCCGTGTCATCTCCTGAGCTGGCTGGGTATGTGGGGCAGTAGCCCTCTGGCCACAAATCTTGAGCAAGTAGCACATTCGCGGGCACAAGCCTGAGCCTGGTTGTGGTGGCCCCATGGCCTGAGGAGGAGTTACCTGGAGGCAACTTCACTTTTTGCTCACGGGCTGCAGCTAATGCCGACTCTTGCAAAGACCTCAGTGGGGCTCTCATGGGTTGAATCATGTCTCCCCAAGTCCATAGATTGAGTCCTAACTCTCATGATTAACCCTAAACCTCAGATATGACTAAACATAGGTGTGGAGAGATGGAGACTTTGAACGGGTGAAGTCATTACGGTGGGCTTTCATCTAATATGGCTGTGTTCTCATAAGAAAGGCAGACCGGGACACAAACACACACAGAGCGTTGATTCGATGAGGACATAGGGAGAAAAAAGCCAGCCATAAGCCAGAGAAAGGGCCAGAAAGAAACACCCGCCCTGCTGACATGCTGATCCTGGACTTGAGTCTTGAGAATTGGCTTTGTTGTCTACCCCATCCAGTGTACTGGGCCTTGTTATGACAGCCTGAACAGACTAATACCATGGACATCCCTCCTGGTGTCCATGGCTTCTTTCCAGCTCTGCTTTCAGGATAGTTATAAGCCTATAGAGCATGTCAGAACCCACACCTGAGTGTGCTTGTCACCAAGGTAGATGCTGTACCACCTGCTACCCGGCCTGGAAGTCACATAGTCAGAACATGCCACGTACGGCTGTGTGAGCCACAGGCCCACCCATAGAGAAGGGAGGGGGCAGTAGAAGACACTTTTTTATGGAGAAGTGGGAAGTTTTCACAAGATATGTGGGAGGACAGAGATTATTCCAGCCATTTTCAGAAAACCCAAGCTGCCCATGTTGCATGGCACATAGTGTTTGTAAAATGTTATGACATAAATGAATAAATCATACTGCCTTTTGTCTCGGTATGTCTTGTGCTGCAAGAGCAGAATACCACAGACTAGGTCATTGATAATGAATTGAAACCTACTGGCTTACGGAAGTCCAAGACTGGCAAGAGCCTTCTTGTTGTGTCATCTCATGGCAGAAAGACAAAAAGAGGGTGTGCGTGGGGGGAGGAAGGTGGGGTGAATTAGTCCTTCTATAGAAAATCTACTCCCATGAAAGGAACTTACTTTACAATATTAGCATTAATCAGTTCATGAGGGTGTAGTCCTCACGGGCTAATCACCTCTTAAAAGCCCCACCTCTCAACACTGCTGCACTGGGGATTACGTTTCCTGCACATGTTTTGGGGAAACATATTCAAACCACAGCACTTCTTCTGCCCCAGCTTTCCTGTGTCTATTAACTTATGCAGCTACTCTAGCTTCTTCACTGGCTTTAGCAAAATAGAGATCTTGGCACCTTCCTAGATGAAGGTTTAAACTTCATCTCAGACCAGCTGCTTCCTTCTAAGAAAAAGCAGGTCAGTGCCACCCACCAGCCTGTGGCAGCCTAACATCAGCAGGAAAGCTCTGACAGCCCACTTCCCAGGAGAGAGACTTGCCATCTCCTTATTACCTCTTGTGCACTTAACGGTGTGATTCCAAAATTCTGTCCACAAGTCACCTCACTGAAGGCTCATTATTCTCCCATCAAGGCTACAGAAACATCTATCAGAAGGTCTCCAAACTCTCTCACAATTGAGCCTGACGTCACTAGTGTCACGTAGCTCATGTCTCTTTTGGGATATTAATCTCTATGTAAAGATCTTCTTACCTTGTGATCCCTGCAAAATATCTATTCATTCATTTATTTAATCAACAAGTATCTATTGAATATCTACTATATATCACTAATGTACAAGATACTGGGGTAAACAAACAAACAAAAATGCTATCCTTTTCCTGCCTACAGAGCGTGGTAAGATAGGTGGTGAGAGAGTCAGACTAAACAATACCAATTCCATTCGCAAAATGACACAGCCCACATTTCTAACCTTCCTCCCAAGGCATGGAATGCTCTATATCCCATTCCTGGCAGGTCCCTCATCCTGTCTCCAAATTCTTAATGCAGTATTCTGGAAGGCAATCCTTAGGGCTCATCTCTCTTTTCTACTTTCCCTGGTTGTTGCCTTCATTCTCCTAACTTTCAGGATTATCCACAACTTATGAATCCTACATGGATACAGCTAGGCTAGACTTCACTTCTGAAGTCCAGCTGATACTCATGTGTGCTTATTCATATCATGGTCAAGACAATATCAGCCTTTCTCTTGATGTATTCATTATATGTCACTGAATAGTCACATTACCACCAATTTAGTGGCTTAAAAATGGAATATTTACTTATTTACTTTTTTAAATTGTGAAGTAAAATTATATGTACACAGTTACAGTGTACAACATGGTGCTTGGATGTAGGTGCACTCTGGGGATGGCTAGATCAAGTTATTTGACATATACATCATCTCACTTGTTTTTGTATAGTGAAAGCAGTTAAAATATAATCTCTTATTGATTTTTCAAGCATAGACTATATTGTTATAAACTATAGTCCCTGTAGTACATAATGGATCTTTTGAACTTATTCCTCCCCAAATTTTGTGCCCTGTTGTGAACACCTCCTCAATCTCCCCATCCATCAACCTCTAGTAACCACTATTCTACTTCCTATTTCTATAAAGTCAACAGTTTTGAATTCTGCACGTAAGTGAGATCATGCAGTATTTCTGTCTCTGTGGTTGGCTTATTTCACTTAACAATGTCCTCCTGGATTTCCCATGTTGTCACAAGTGACAAGCTTTTCATCTTTTTAAATGCTGAATAGTATTGTATTGTGTACACCTATCACATTTTCTTTATCCATTATCTGTTGATGGATACTTAGGCTGATTCCATATCTTGGCTATTATGAATAGTGCTACATTAAATATAGAGTGTAAATATCTCTGTGTCATATTGGTGTTGTTTTCTTTGGACAAATACCGTCTAGTGGGATTGCTGAGTCATATAGCAGTTTTATTTTTAGTTTTTTGAAGAATTCCATACTGTTTTTATAATGGTTTTACTAATTCACATCCCCACCACCAACAGAACACATTTATAATCTCTGAGTTTCTGTGGGGACAGGCATTAACTGGGTCTGTCACCAGTTTATAGCCCAGGTGTTGACTGGGTCTGTAGTCTCATTTGAGATTCAGCTGGGGAAGAGCCTAATTTCAAACTCTCCTGATTGTGGGTAGCATTCAGTTCCCCTAGAAAGCTGAGGAAGGGTGCAGTACCAAGTACATGTTCAAGAACCATTTACTGAAACGATCATGCAAGCTACGTAACTATAATTTATTAGTTGTACTTTGTGTAAAAATCAAAGTCCTAAAGTATTTCCTTTGGTTCTTTCTTAGAGGCCTTTGAACTGACAAATTGTCTCACTGCAGTTATCCTTTGCAAATGATAAGTTACTTAATACTTTGTGCAGCTTCTTATATCAGTGCAATGCATTTTTTAATCTCTTATCTCACCATCTTTTCTCTTCTAGGTTTCTTTAAGAGAGGGTGAGCTGAATACTTAACTGGTTCTGATTTTTACTTCCCTTCTACCCAGCTTTCTCATGGCCAGCTAAAATGAGCATTTGAAGTCCAAGGTCATCTCAGTTTCCCTCATGGATACACATCAGTACAGTCAGAGGTCTCATCTATTCCACACTTAGCTTCACAAATGACCTTGGTCATATACCTACAAACTATTCCTTATGCTTTAAAACCCATTCAGGTGTGACTGGAGTCAGACTTCCCAAGATGGATTTGGCTTTTCAGTAGGTATTGTTTTGTTTCTCCTATGAGTTCACGGAGGAATGTAAATTAAATGAATCATTATTTGTAATGTGCTTACAATGGTGCCCGCAAGTGGTTAATACTGTTTAATTGTTTAAAAATTAAGTTAAAGGACTGTGTACATACGTCTGTGTAGCTTATCCTCAAGGTCTAGCCCAGAGTGGGAAGTCAGCGAGTATGACTCAGTGAAAGATCTTGACAAAATACACATTACCAGTAATAAGAGAGAGAAGTCATTGCATGAGTCACAAAGGCCTGGTTTATAAAACACATTTCAGTTAAAGCCCTTTGACTACCTTCAGCAGCATTTCTGAGTCTCCTATCCCCTAGCCCACTCCCAACAGAAGCCCTGGGGCATTTGAATAGAGGGAAAGGGTTCCTCATTTACAAACTGAGTCTATGGAATTTTCTGGATTTGCTCCTTGGAGAACCGGGCTAGACAGCTACCTAGGCAGGTGTGAAAGCCCAGATTCCTATGGGGCCACAAAGGGATCAAAACAAGGACTGCAAAGAGATGAAAACCTTGAAGAGATTTTCCAAGGAGTGGTCTTTAGAGCTCTTTAAAGAGTCTTTCTCTATGACAGCAAGAGAGTTGTTGAAGGTAAGAATCTGGCCAGACAACCCTTATCCAATGATGGGTACTAAGTGCCTGGTTTGTTAAAAAGCAAGTGTATAATGAAGGTTTCTTAAGTGAGCAAAGCCATTCATTTTTGTAAGCAGGTTGAGTTATATACCTACAATCTTGTTTACTCTATTCATTTGCTTATCTAATTATTTTTGCAGTCCAAGCCTTGTTGGAATTATCACGATTGGTGAATTAGTAGCATCTGAAGTAATAAGGTTTTTAGTGTCTTTAATTACATGTAGGGGTGGCCGGGTAATTTCCTCATTCATGGCAAGACAAAGGGAATTATTTAAACAACAACAAAAATCATGAGACCAAAAGGTTAGATGTAAGAATGGATTTTCTATGAATGTGGTTTCACATTGGAAACTACATAGAGGAGGTGGCTCATAATCCATGAAAGTCTTGGAGAATACATTCGATTATATTTATAATATTTATACTCAGCCTGGTAGGTTTGTTCATCCTGCAGGCACAGGCTATAGGAAATCTAAGGACCTTATACAGATTGAGCTTCTCCAGGTTTAGGATTTTATTACAATAATTTCCTGAAGAGGGTAACGGTACAATTACGTTGAAAATGTCTACAACTGGAGAATATCGATTCTGAGACTCATCTCTAAGTGGAACCACAGAAAATAAAGAGTCATATCGAAAATATGTCGATAGCTTTTGGTGCTGTATGTGTAAAAAGAATAATAGAGGCCTAGATGCAACAGCATGGCTATAGCTCAATGCGCGACAATGGTGGAGGCCATATGAAAGACCAGGGTTAGGTTCCCAGGTCGATTTATACATGCTGTGCATGCATGTGCCTCTGATTCTGGTTGGCTGGGAAAGGATCACAGTGTGAGACCTTGCTGAGGGTGCTTGTCTTCCTCATTCCCACTTTCCCTTTCTCTTTTTATCTCTCTCAATAAATAAACTTTAAAAAAAAGAGAAAAAGCACTCAACTTAGGTTTTTTATACATCTAAACATGCTTTCCAGTGTGGGTTCAATATTTTCCCCTTACTTTTCTAATGGACTTTTATGAGCATGGCAGTTGTTATAAAATTCCTGCTTTTGAAAGAAAACAAGACACCATTATTACACTTTGTTAAATGACCTGTTCCTGATTTTACAAGGCATATGAGGTCAGATTATCAGGTTTTTAGTGACCACTTCCATCTGCTCTGGCTCCTATTCAGTCTGAACTGGCTCCTACAGGCTTTTGGAGGACAACAGTGCACATTGCTGATTAATGTACACATAGATAGTGTGAAATTGGGAGCCTGAAATTGGCCATTATAGGAGTTTTCCATCATAGACATTGGCAAATGCTATAAATCATTGATCTTCCTGGACCAGTTACCAAACACCATGGCCCAGTCCTATATATTTAATCACGTTCACTCAAGACCAAGGAGCTAATCTACCGGCAGAAACCACAAACCACATGTACTTATTATTAAAGAATAAATTTTGCTTACAGAAAACACAAAGCAGTAGTTAAAATTGTTCTAGATAACTTAGAATGCTAAAGAGATATAACATTTCCCCATTTTCCAAGTCATCTGTGGTAACTCAGAATTCCTCATGAAATAATTTAATAATTGAAATATTTAAGTCTAAGAATGCAATATAGTAGTCTCAAAGAATGTCCTAAATACATAAACTATGATCTAAATAGGGAACAAGCTTTGAAATTTTGTGTTTAAGCATCAAGGCTAATTTACATCTGCAACCAGTTTCATGCTCTGGACTTAATCAGTCATGACTCCAAGTTCACCAAAAAAGATGACTTCCATAGTTTTTCAACCACATGTTCTTTTTTGGAACTAAATAGCAGGTGATGCTATCTAGAACCATCCATGTAGTCTTGGATTCTATTTAAATTCTAGTTTCTTGGCCAGTTTCTTTCTGGTTCCTTAGAAAAGATGCATTACCATTGACTACAATAAAAATAAAAGTTTTTCACTCTTTTCCTTAAACTTATCCTGTATTTTTTATTTTTTGTTATTTTAAATAGGAGATGAGATAATCATAACCAAGGTGTCCAGAGCATCCCATAGGTTCTTTATCCTCATCTCTCATCTTCCCTCCCCACTACTCTGGTCCTCCATACCACCCCCATTCTGCAGCCTTCATAATTGTTCCATTTCTAGAAAGACATTTTTAAAGTTAAGTACAAAAACAGTACTCACTATAAGGCAGACCAAGACAACATTGCCAATATTTTGTACATATATGAACCCATACCTGAAATAAGTAAATTTTTCCGCTTGTGATAACTGCTGAAAAACAAAACAAACAAACAAACAAAAACCCCTTCTCTCTATCCAGACCAAAATCATGTAGATAATAATATAAAATATACTCATTTTTTTCCTTTTTGATATGTGCAACAATCTCTGCTTTTTGTTTGAAATACAACTTTAAATATCTTTATGTATCACCATCACTACATTTTACTTTTATGAGGATTGGCAAAAGGACATGCAAATGTAATACAAAAAAAAATTGACTGGTAAGGTGTATAAATAAAGATGCTTAATGTCACACACATTTTCACATAACAAAATAAACCTTCCTGGATCCCTCTGTGCTTCCAGTTCCTCCCCCAACTCCCCAGCCTTGTCATGAAGTTTCAGAACATGACTGAGTCTCTCTCCTCTTCCTTGCCCTGGTTCTGTTCTCTACTCCCCGTATGGTCAGCTCACTGCCTTCAGTGTTAAAGTCAATAAACACCAATTTAAAACCAATGGACACCAGTTTATAATCAATGATCACTTTCCTATCCTCATTTTTCTTTCCTCCTTTTTTTTTAGATATTTTGCTCTAGGGTGCAAGAAATCTCCCCATAGTGTGGATGGCCACACCACAATCTCTTCTCCTTTAGTTTCCTCTTGGGATTTTGGGCATACATGCACATGCACCCAGCATGAGTTTCGAGTCTCTGGGTCCAGTACTCGAACCGTGGTCAGTCATGTGAGAGTCCAGCAATGTAACCACTACAGCATCTTCTGGTCCCTCTTCTTTTTTAATTGGCAGAGGACACATATGCTAGCCAAGGAGGGAGAGAGACATAGAGGCAGAAAGAGAGAGAGAAAGCACCCAATGGACAGTCACACCACAATCCCTTTTCCTACATTTCTCCATCCCATCATGATTTGGGGCACGTACGGATAGTAGACATGTTTTTCAAGTCATGGGGCTGAGATTCAAACTGTGATCAGCCTTGTGGGATCTAGCTCCTAATGCACACCACTTAACCACTGCACTATAGGGCTGGCCCTCTTTCTTTTTTAAAAACAAACAAACAAACAAACAAAACAAACAAACAAAAAAGGTTTCTTACCTTTAAGAGGAGGATAATAATCTCATTTCCTGGAGTTCATGTGAGGATTAAAATTAAATAATGAAAAGATCTCATGAGCTGAAAATGCTATCTAGTTCAAGAGGCATTTGGTGTTTTATTTATTTATTTTTTTATCATTTGTGTTTAAAATATTTTTAAGAGAGATTTTTTTTGCTATAGGATGTGTGCACTTGCCAGAAGACAGAGACAGACAGGGAGACAGAAAGTGAGAAATCATCCCCCAGCGGGGATGCCCATATTGGAATCTCTTCTCCTTCATTCTCCTCTCGGGATCTTGGGCATGTGTGCACACGTGTCCAGCATGAGTTTTAAGTCACCAGGTCTGGGACTCAAAGTGTGGTCAACTACATAGGAGTCCAGCGAAGTAATCATCATGCCATCTGCTAGTCCCTATCATTTTAAATTACGTAGAGGAGTAGTACATTTTAAGTGGTACAATACAGTTTTGCAGTACATGAATGTAATGTATAATGTTCAAGTCAGGGCAAAAGACATGTCCACCATATCAAACATTTATTGTTACTTTTTGTAGTTAACATTTGAAATCTTCTGTTCTAGCTATTTTGAAATACACATTGAATGGCACCAACTAGAATTGCTCCTCTGTGCTACAGCATTCCAGAATTCATTCCACTAACCTACTCACACTCCTTTATCTCTTAACCAAGTTTCCCTCATCTCTCCCCTCCCTCCCCTTTTTGGCTTCCAGTATCTACCATTTCCCTCTAGACTTCTATGCAATGAAACCTTTTAGCTTCCACTGATGAATGAAAACATATGGAATTTGCATTTCAGTACCTGGTTTATTTCACCTAGAATTATTTCCTCTAGGTTTCCCCAAGTCACCTTAAATGACAGATTTCATCCTTTTTTTATGGCTATCTTAAGATCCCGTAATACCACAACTGGGTATATATCCAAATCCCCGTGTTTATTGCATCACTATTCACAATAGCCAAGATGTGGAATCAACCTATGAATTAAACTAATGAATGGATAAAGTGTGGTATATGCTTTCTCATTTTTCTTTGTGTCTCTAACATTCAACACAAGTGCCCACTTTTTTTTTTTCCCAGAAACGACTTGTTTTTGACACCTTATTACCCTGACTTGCCTTCTCTCCAACTCCCACCTCCAGTCTTTATTTCTGCCCTTTGTTTTTTCCTAACCCTGACTGTCATGGTTGGAGCATTTGGGTCTTGGATCCAAGAATCCCTGTTTATCTCCATTCCCCATATATTAGTATAATTTTATCTAATTCTTTAAACTCCTGAAGTTTGTGATTCAAATGTCTTTTTTTTCCTCTCCTGACCTCTCTTTAAGTTTACTTAATTGCCTGTTTGATAAAATGCACTAAGATTATCTATGGGTACCATAACCTTAACATATTCCAAACAGAGCTACTTCCTCCCATCTTTCCTGCTTTCATACCACCGTCTTAGCCTGAACCACTGCATTAGTTTCCTATATGGTCTTTCCTCTCCCTTTGTATTCATCCTGTGTTATTCTCCATGAAGTAGCTTGGGAAGGTAACAGAAAAATGTTGATCAGATAGTTTATTCTTTTATTTTACCTTTCTGTGGGCTTTTACTTATGCTTCCTTAAGAGGCTCTCTATGATGGGGATCCTCACCACCGTGCCCCATCTAACTCAGTACCTACCTCACCCCATTCACACTGGACTTCTTGCATTTCTCAAACAATTCTAGCTTGTTCCTGTATTAGAGTCTTTAAATAAGGTGTTCATTTTTTTAAAAGAGGTTTTTGCCTTAGGGTACATATGCTCGCCAGAGAGAGAGAGAGTGAAAGAGATGGAGACAGTGAGAGGGAAAGTGAGAAATCACCCCCTAGGGGGATGGTCACACCACAATTTCTTCTCCATTCTCCTCCTGGGATCTTGGGCACATACACACATGTGCCCAGCATCATTTTCAAGCCCCTGGGTCCAGGACTCAAACCATGGTCAGCCATGTGTGAGTCCAGTGTCATAACATCTGTACCACCTGCTGGCCACATTTCTTTTCTTGAATCACTTTATTGCTTATTACATGTTACTGCCTCTTCTCTTTTCAAATAGCACTTTACATGGCACTTTCTCAGAGAGACCTTCCTGACTACTAGTTTGAACTGGCATATCACATCGCTAAGTGCTGTTTTAATCGTATCATATCTTCTTTTCTGATATTAAAGGCTTGATGTGTATATAATCAGTCTTTCTCTCATCTAATGGATGCTCCATTGGATTAGACTTAGCTTGTTCAGCAATGCAGTCCTTGTATCTAGAACAGTGTCTGATTCATATTAGGGGCTTATACGTGTGCAGTGAATGAACGGACATATTAGTGATAATTTCTTCAGTTTAAGTAGAATCCAGAGTTGGATAAATATAGACGAGAAAGATAGTCTTCAATCTTTTGCACTTTGGTTTGAAAACATTCAACTCCTAACTCATATTTTTCATCTCTCTTTTTCTCTTTCTCTCTCTCTCTCTCTCTGTGGATTTTGTCATAATTCTCTGTGTAGGATTCAAGTATTCAGTATCTTTTTTTTTTTTTTTTTTTTTGGAGAGGTTTTTGCTATAGGGCGCGTGCGCTCGCCAGACAGACAGAGAGAGACAGAGAGATAGAAAGCAGGAAATCACCCCCCAGGGGGGATGGCCACGCCGCAATCCCTTCTCCTCCATTCTCCTCTCAGGATCTTGGGCACGCACGCACACGCCCCCGGCGTGAGTTTAAGCCGCCGGGTCTGGGACTCGAACCGCGGTCGACTACGTGGGAGTCCAGCGACATAGCCATTACGCTAACTGCTGGTCCCAGTATTCAGTATCTTAAGACCATAATCTTTCAACCAATATCCTCAGCTTGTATAAACTTATAAGAGAAAAATCATAATCTATGAAATATCAACAGATTATAAAACAAAGTAGGATTACAAGGAAAAACTGACAAAATATGCTTGATATTTAAAGAACAAAGAATGTTATTTGGTTGCCTGATTACCAGTTCATCTCAGTCCTCTTACTATCTGAAAGATTTTCAGAAACCTCGGGATTTCAAAGTCATGTCCTGTGTTCGGAAATTCTGAATATTATAAACAGCTCTCAGGAGGAAACAAAATGACTGATATTCATAGAGAAGAAATGTTCTTGGATTGATATTTCTAAAGGTCTTCTAAAAGTTTTTGAAACCGGCTTCACATCTTGGCATAAGAGCATGTAATCAGAGTTCCCATTGGCTTACTCAGGCCAGTGAGGGTAGAAACAACCACCACGGCAGCCTCGTCTCACATCGCCAAAGCACGTAGAAGATCGCTGAGAATTTGGCAATAATAGTAGCAAAGAAAAATAACCCAGACCTAACACATGTTGTGAAGGTATGGGGAAGCTTATTTTAGAATGGAATATTTCTCCATGATGAGGTCAGGAGGAAAAATGGTAAAATAATGACCAGTAGTCATAACAACAAAACAACCTATTCTAATTAAATTCAAAGCTTTCCATCAAAGGATCCTTGTGCGCTCAGTGGAAATGTGACTTCACCCCGAGCATGGAGAAATACTGACTAGATAACAAAAAATAGTAATAGGTAGACGAATGACTTTATTTCCCTTAGAAGCCAAGGGTTACTCTTATTTTCAAAATAGTATGCTTAATAAAAGCTTCACTTGGAAAACACAAAGTCAGGATTGGAAATAAATTCTACTTGGAAAACAAAAGATTGTGATCTCTTTGCAAGTCTTTCTTGAAAATATCACTGTAGTAGTACAGTAATATCTCAGAGGAAAGCATAGCTTATTCTGCCATTTTCTCCCTTCTGGTAGAGTCTAGGTGGTGCTTGGGAACTGAGTCATCTAACAGTGCTAAGTAATATCTGGAGTGTAATTCATTGTAGCATGTCTTGTTTCACTTTCTTGTTGATATTATCTACTCTTTCATATGAACTTACTATTTTTTTTTTTTTTTTTGTGGATGTTGTCACTGTTTAGGTTTATTCATATGTAGCCTTCAGGCTCATAGACTGTGGAAAAAAAGAGGTTTTAAATCAAAGCCTTTAATTATTTATTGCTCTATTTTGGAAAAAAACATG
Organism: Tupaia tana; assembly: GCA_026018925.1. NCBI lineage: Eukaryota > Metazoa > Chordata > Mammalia > Scandentia > Tupaiidae > Tupaia > Tupaia tana. The sequence goes on from JAKSZU010000016.1 coordinate 36,629,208, forward strand.
AGCCAGAAAAGCAGCAAAGGAAAATTCTGCTGAAGTGTAGCCATATTGGGGACCAGCAGTTAGCGTGATGGCTATGTCGCTGGACTCCCACATAGTCAACCGCGGTTCGCGTCCCGGACCCGGTGGCTTAAAACTCATGCCGGGCGCGTGTGCGTGCATGCCCAAGATCCCGAGAGGAGAATGGAGGGGAAGGGATTGCGGCGTGGCCATCCCCCCCGGGGGGGGGGGGTGATTTCTCGCTTTCTGTCTCTATGTCTTTCTCTGTCTTTCTGGCAAGTGCACGCACCCTATAGCAAAAACCTCTCAAAAAAAAAAAAAAAAGAGTGCCATATTACAACCATTTACTTGACTTCTCGTCCTTGCAAACCAATGTCTTTTCCAGAGAAGATTAAACTTATAGACTCAGAGCACACCCGTAGACTCAGAGCTCACCTACAGACCCACTGCACACCTATATGACGTGGGGAAGGTGGCAATGATCCCACCACAGGGACTGGGACTCAGAAAACCTCAAAAGGACCTCAACAAGCATGCTAATAGACTCAGAGCTCACCTGTAGACCCAGACCACACTTATAGACCCAGAGTTTACTTGTAGACACAGGAGCATAACTGAAAGGCTTAGAGCTCAACTGTAGACTCAGGACTAATCCTTCAGAGAATTGCACAGAAATCACCCTGGACAGTTTGTGTGCCTTCTAAACCTTGTTTCATGCCCTCATTTTTTTCTTTCTTTCTTTTTTTTTTTTTTTTTTTTTAGAGGTTTTTGCTATAGGGCGCATGCACTCGCCAGACAGACAGACAGAGAGAGACAGAGAGACAGAAAGCGAGAAATCACCCCCCAGGGGGGATGGCCATGCTACAATCCCTTCTCCATTCTCCTGTCGGGATCTTGGGCACGCACGCACACGTGCCCAGCGTGAGTTTTAAGCCACCAGGTCCAGGATGCGAACCGCGGTCGACTATGTGGGAGTCCAGCGACATAGCCATTACGCTAACTGCTGGTCCCATTTCATGCCCTCTTTAACTCTGTTTGAGTGACGCCAATAGTTGGGCTTCTACTTTGTTCTCCTGTAACCTGACCTCTGCCAGGAAGCTGTTAACTGTTTCAGCGGCAGCCCCGTTGTAACTGCATGCCCTGACTTTGCTCCTCCACATCTCCCTCAGCAAAAAGTCCTTGTTGAGGTTGCCTGAATCCCAGTCCCTGTGGCAGGGTCTTCTTCATCTTTCCCAAATGCTTACTTTAGTACTGGACCATTTTATTTCATTTTTCACAAGGAAACTCAGTCCTGTTCAAGGAAGGTGGGCATCATGCTAACTATGAATGCACGTTATGGTTCTCAAGCACTTTCTTCCATGGAATTTTTTTTTTTTCCTTTACAATAGCCATGTATTTCATGCCCCTGCTTCCTGGATTAGTCTGTTTTGTTTTCCAGATTATTATTATTATCATTTATTCTCATTTATTTAAATGTTCAACCACTGTATATCATTTGGCTTGTATAAAGAATTTACCCCACATCAAATACTTCTCAGACCAGCCCAGTTAAGAGTACATGTTATCGGGACCAGCAGTTAGCGTAATGGCTATGTCGCTGGACTCCCACGTAGTCGACCGCGGTTCGAGTCCCGGACCCGGTGGCTTAAACTCACGCCGGGCGCGTGTGCGTGCGTGCCCAAGATCCCGAGAGGAGAATGGAGGAGAAGGGATTGCGGCGTGGCCATCCCCCCTGGGGGGTGATTTCCTGCTTTCTATCTCTCTGTCTCTCTCTGTCTGTCTGGCGAGCGCACGCGCCCTATAGCAAAAACCTCTCCAAAAAAAGAAAAAAGAAAAAGAAAAAAAAAAAAAAAAAAAAAGAGTACATGTTATCATCAACAGGTAATAAACCATTCCTGTGTCCCACTAATGTCATGCCTTTCTATTTGTTTTCTTGCTATCCTTCTCTATACTCTTCCCTTCTCCCCCTGCCCCATTTCACACTGTCTAAAGCATCCATAATTATTTTCACTGCTTTCACGCCCTCCAATATTTTGATCTCTACCATAAAATATAGATAGTTGGTGTATATTAGCTGGATATATACAATAGCTTTCTTTCATATCCTGACTTGCTTCACTCAGCAATAGATCCTCCATATTTGACCGCTTTCTATTGAATGGCAGGGTCTTGTTTTTTTTATGGGTCAGTAGTATTCCATAGAGTATATATGCCACACTTTTTCCATCCATTCATCTATTTGTGGACTTTTAGGTTTGTTCCATGTTTAGCGATTGTGAATAATGCTGCAATAAACATTAATGTGCAAGCTCCCATTGCAATTTTAAAGTGTATCCAAGGACATCCGTAAGGTCATAAAACGACTTCCATTCTCATTACCCCATTCTACTGCCATCATTCACCATCTGGTGGACCCCTTGTTAGAACCACTGACCTCATATTCATAGCATCAAGGAGCCAATAGCACTTAAATATGTTATCTGAAGATCAATATAAACTTCTGTTCAAAGGTATGGGCATTTATCTGAATAAAAATAACATATGATAACAAGTACAAGTGCATCATTAAGGTATAAATTGTTTTACAAGAGTTTTTCTTTTAGTTTCTTCTAGTCTATAGTAAGAAACAAAACATGATGATAATCATGAATTGTTTAGCTGGTTTTGAAGTTAAAATTTTATTTTTGAGAGACTCTTGTCTCAGACCTAACCCTAGAGTCAACTGAGTAAATTCTGGTCAAATAAATCTAATATGACAGACAATTAATGGCTAGTTTATTTTAGCTACACACAGGGCAGGGATGACAAGAACATCAGGCAACAATGTGCACTTTGGTTCCAGTAAAGGGTATCTTGAATGCCATATTGGGGCATTCAATCTTACTCTGTATTTTAGAGTGATTTATAATACTTGTTAAAAAGAGGAAAGAGATAAACAGACCTTTGATGGTGATGTAACAGTTAACTTAGATGGGAGGCTGCTGGCAGTCCAGAGCTTGTTTTGGTAAGAACTGTTGAAGGTTCAAATTAGAACAATGGTATTTGAAACAGGAACTGTAGGATGGACTAATGAACAGTACTGTGGGGTCAGTGATGTGTTATAATTAGGATATCTGGCAAAAAAGGAAGTAAGTGACCACTCAGAGATTTCTACCTTGGCATCTTGATAGTTCATGATGCTAATGGCCACCTCAGAAAATCTATTGTTATAACAGCCTGGAATGGAAGATTTGCAGATGACAAATATGAGGTGTCAACACAGAATTCATTTTGCCATATATCGCAGGCCGATAAAAAAAAAGAAAAAAAATATGGTCTAGATTTCAGAAGACCCATGAAGACCCGCAGTATAGATTATTCTCAGAGCCTTAAAGTTGTTGAGAATTTTTAAAAATATTGAAAAAGAGAAGAGAAAAGAAGAACTTGGGAAATGCATAGCTTTCAGGAGAAGACTGCTTAGGAAACAGAAAACAAACAGAACAGAGGCAAGGAGAAAAGCAAAGGAAAACAGAGAACACAAGGCAAGGAATAAAAACACATTTCAAGAGTGAGAAAGGGGATTTGCAGTTCAAAATAGAATAAAGTATTGTGAGGGTGATAACTAAGAGTTTATCAAACTGAGGATTGGGCTATTGAGGGTGACCTTGCGTGAAAGTAGATTCAGTAGAATCGAAGAGGCAGAGGGATGAATGCAAGGTGAGAGAAGAGAGCAACCAGATAGAGTTCTTACCGTTTTCTCTTTCTCTCTCTCTTTTATTTATTTTTTTTCCTTTTTGATTCCATAGGGTATGTGCACTCACTGGAGAGGAAAGAGACAGAGAGGGAAAGTGATAAATTATCATTTAAGGGGAAATGGCCATGCCACTGTCCAATTTTCTCCACTCTCCTCTCAAGTTTTTGGGCAAGTACACACACGTGCCTGGCATAAGTCTCAAGTCACCAGGTCTGGGACTAGAACCACAATTGGACATGTGGGAATCCAGCGGCCTTAACCACCATGCCACTCACTAGCCCCCAAGTTCTTACTCTTTGAGGCACTTTGTAGGCAAGAAAGTCAGGACAGTAGGTTGACAACAAAACAGCTTTTCATGTGTAAAAAATATGGGTCATGTTACCCACCTCAAAAGACTGTGAAGATAAGACAGTTTTTATAAAATACATAATATAGTGCTTGGTATGTAATAAGTTACACATTTTAGTTTTTATTTTATTAGTTTTTGGAATATTTTTCTATTTCTATTATTATTAATTGATAAAATTAACAATAAGAAAAACATTCATGATGTTGTATGAAAGAGAAAACATGAGCAGAGGAAAAGACCGATGATGCTGGGTGCTAGGAAGATGGTCCCAGGGAGAGGCCAGGAGAGGGAGTGGAGAGATTGTAGTCATTCATGTCATTCATTTGGGGAGGAAAGAATCTGTGTGTGTGTGTGTGTGTGTGTGTGTGTGTGTGTGTAATGAAACCATTTAGGAGGAAGGTATATGTGGATAATATAGAACATGGAGAAAGGCTAGACTGCAAAATTAAGAAATAAAAATCTACAGTAGGAAATCTGAAAAGAATCCTATTTCTTTGATAAACCACTCCTTTATTTGAACTTCAATTTAGGATTTAGGCCCATTGATTTTGGTTCCTACAATAGTAGAAGTCTATGATGTCCAATAAAATTTGACATTTGGAAATGAAGTCATTAGCTATGTGTAGATCTATTCACAAATCACCACAAAAGGCGGTAAGTTGCATCAAATGAAATAAATGAGAGCGAAGACAGAAGCTTGAATGACTGATATTTTGTCTTCATTCTGGAGACGTTTTAAAATGAAGATCTAGTGTTAATCCCATCGTAACTGTGACTGACCTAGTTTCTCTGGGCTCCCGTGTACCACTCTGATACTGACAGCGAGCAGCAGTTCTCTTTCCAGTCCTGGTATTGTGCAGGTTTTCTCAACAAAGTCCTGTGACACACACATGTATGTGCATGTGTATATGAGTGTGCACATGTGTAAGCATATGTTTATGTACACACATGTGAGAGTGTGTGTATAAGTGAATACATGTTTGAGGTGTGTTAGTATATGCATGTGATGCGCATTCATGTATGTGTGTCTGTGCCTGTGTGTTCTATATCATGTGTGTGTATGTCTGCACATGCTTGTGAGTGAGGTGAGCACTAAAACCAGTTCTTACTTTCAAAGCCTGACTTCTCCAAATTACAATGGAAACTGGCACCATGCGGCTGTGAGTGTTCACCTAATGATTCCATCAATGTGTTCTAGGAAGACTTTCTCGGAACTGTTTTGAGACTTTCTTCTTAGCTAAGCATAGCGGCGACTAAACTGGAATTTCTTTTTAATCACATTTGAAATAGGTGATTAAATAGGACACGGACCTCGAGCTGGAGACTGTTCTACACCTCAAGAATAATCACTCTCAGCCGGATGTGTTATTTCAAGAGTAACGTAAAATTTTCTTTGACGTCTTATTGTGGACAGACAACCTGAAGAAACAGGTAAGCATTCTAATATAGAAGCCTCTTGGTAAACGTGTATTTGTTGATGTTATTTCTATCTGTGCATTAGCTTCATGTGTGATTTAGTGTGTTCCCTGAAATAAATTGGTCTGTGAGTTGCTTGTGGCTCAGGAAGAATTTTCTTGTCTTGTAACAGAAAGCGCTAGTAGCTCATACCAGGATAACAGAATGTCTAAATAATTTTTTTACACAACTTTTTATTGAGATACAGCTTAGCTGTATAAAACATATACCTCAGCGTACCTGTGCATTGTGAAATTTTCCCATCCCAAGCCTCATTGTTAACCTTTACCGAGAGTCTCAAAACACTCTATTCTAGAAAATAAATGTTTTTTTCTTGGGCAAATTATTTTCGCCTCTTAGGAGATGGATGATGAGATGGTGTTTGAATTCATATATAAGCCTCCAAAAACAGAAGAGGAAAAACTGTTGAACTTTTTGGGAGGGTGGGCTCAGGACCTATACAAGGGCAGGAATGAGGGCTTCTCGGGGCATTAACTCTTATGATTGTGTGTAGTTTCAAGTTGTCTGCATTTTGGAAATGTTTTGTTGGCTTGTTGATATGTAATCTGCTTATGACTCAGCTAAAAAAGGTAATGATCTCCATGGAACTTACTAAGAAAACAGCCCCCCAACATCCTTACTTTATATCTCAGAGCAAAACATTTCTGTCTTGTTTTTGTTTTTGTTTGTTTGTTTGTTTTGTTTTGTTGCGGGGTAGGGGAGGGTGATTGATTCTTTTGTGCATTTGCTTCCATGTTTTCTAAATAAAAATCTTGCTAATTTTCATTTTTAGATTTAGGCAGACCTTATGAACTAGACACTCTGAAAAGCAGTGACTAGCTGTTTTGTACCCGTGGTCAGCACTATATAAGCACTCCCATTCTCCTTCCTCCTAATGTGCTTAATTTTGGTTATAATAACATGCTTTGTTCTGTTGTTACGGCTGAAGAAACATTATCTGCAGGTAAGGCAATTAATATATAGTACTTTTCTATACATTTCAGTATCCCTTCTCTTAATCATCATCTCCTTTTAGATTGCTTGACTATGTCGTTTTTATAAATTTAACCCCAAAACTCTCTTTCACTTGCCCAAATCTCCTCTCCTTTGTTACAGATCTATCAGGTATTGTGTCAGTCTTGTCATTTAAAAGGAAACTTCCCAGGAGACTCTGACCTTCCCAACACATGTTGGATGTGCTCTGAGCCTGGCTGCCTGTCACCACCGTCCTTTTGTCTCCATTCTCGGTATTTGGATACACTCTGCCCCTCTGTTGCATTGGAACCTTTAACATTTTATCCATTCATCCTTCCTTTTTGGAGGAGTGCATTTCTCAGGACTTTGGAAAATAATTTTTTTAATTTTTTATTTATTTATTTTTGTGTGTGTGTGTGAGAGAGGAAATATGGAACAGAGGGAAAGATAAAGAAGAAAAAGAGGTATTTTTGAAATGATCCCAGTTAGCTAGGACCACAGGTGCATGCCATGTTTAGGTGGGACTGGTAACCGAACCTGCGACTCCTATATCACCCCAAGCACCCCACAGTGCTGCCCTCCTGCTTGTACCACTATAGCTGGTCCAAGAAAGGAATCTTGAGAGGTAAACACTGAGAGCTTGCATGTCTGCCTATGTGTATTTTCATTTCACTCTCAGTTAACAGTTGGACTGGGCATAGGAGTTGAGGTTCGAGGTCATTTTCCATCAAGATTTGTCTATTATCTTCCAATTTCCCTTTTTATAGTTGAAAACGGAAAATGTTCCACCTTTTTTGATTTATGTTGACCTGTTATTTTCTCTATGAAAGCTAGTAGAATTTCCTCTTTGTTCATAAAGTATCGTTTATATTAATATTATGAAAATATTTAGGACTTACTTATTCAATGGACATCTAATCATATCAATACTACACGTTGGACACTGTGCTAGATACTATGAGTACTCCTAAAACAAGACAGATTCCAGGCACTGCCTGAACCTCAGAGAGGTGCTTTCTAGTCAGTATCAGAGAAAACAGCGTTCTAAATCAGAATGTTTTCTAAATAGCCTAGAGGAGGAATTAGAAAGCTACAGATATCTTGGCTCCTATGGCTGTATACTTTGCATCTGAAAAAACTATTTGCTTTTCAATAGACAGAATTTTTTAAAAAAAGGCCAAAATTTGAAATAGGGAAACATGTATCAACCATGCCAACAGTGAAGCAAGCCCTGGAAAATAGATTGTAACAAGAGAGCTTCTAATTTAAAAAAAAAAAAAGTGATACAAAAACATTTGCTGTTACATTGTGATAACAAACTGAGATAGAAATGCGATATTAATAATGATAGAAAATACACATGGTGAAACCAGCAGTTGGAATAATGGCTATGTCGCTGGATTCCCATGTAGTGAATCGTGGTTCAAGTCCCAAACCCAGTGGCTTAAACTCATGCCAGGTGCATATGCATTGTGTGCCCAGGATCCCAAGAGGAGAATGGAGGAGAAAGGATTGCGGCATGGCCATCCCCCCTGAGGGTAATTTCTTGCTTTCCATCTCTCTCTGTCTTTCTGGCAAGCACACATGCCCTATAGCAAAAACCTCTCCCCCAGCACAAAAATAGAAAAGAAAAGAAAATATACATGGCAGGATCCAGGTTTGCAAAGTTGCTCCTCCTCTTTATTAATTATTTACCAGTACTGTCTTCTTATGACTCTTGGCAATAACCAGGAAGATTTCTTTATTATTTCATCATTGGAGTAGACATCTGCTGATGCCAGTAGGAAGCAGAGTAGTATATACCCAGCCATACATTGCAGCATCCTGCAGCCACCACAGTCTCCATTGCCAAAGCTTCCACACATACTATATGGATAACTCCAGTGGAAGAAGTAATTTAGCCCAAATGTGACTCAACAGCTTATCTACTAGCAGCATCTTTTTCCAAAGTAAATGTAGGAGTTGAGGTTCAGGAGCAATGAAATTCAGAATTAATACAATGAGAGAAGAGTTGGCCAGGAAATAACATGTAGGAAGAGGAATGAATGACTGGGTTAACCTGAGACATTCCATCTTGGTATGAGATGAGAAGATTAAAAAGAAATAATAATAAGTGCCCTCAAAAGAGGACTAGAAATCTAGATTATTACTATAATCAGGTTTTTGCAGACATTCAGAGGTTATGCCCATCAAAATCCCATCAAAAGTGTATTTGTAGCAAACAGGTGCCTAGGCCCCATCCTAGATATATGTTATTAATGATCTGCATTTCGGTAAGCTTCCAGGTGCATCTGAAAGTTTGGGAACCACTGCTTACCTTGACTTGGGAGTGGGATGGAGCTGAGATTCACATAATCACATGTCTAGATTGTGAACTGAAGGTATGGATTATAGGACAAGGTTGAGCTATAGTCACTTAATGAGTTAAAGAAGTCCCCACAGCTATTGGCATGCTAGGACAAATGGCAGGTAAGCCATTGTCCTCCCTCCTTAATGCCCACAATGACTGAACACTTGGGTCAGACTATAGCTTACTAGACAGTGCCTGAATGTGCTTTGGTGAAGTATGGTCCCCAAATTGGAGGCATGAGGAGAAACTTCACATGGACAAGGGCACTGACTTGTATTTACTTTCTTAATCACAGAACTGTGCTTAAGAATTGGCTTCAGAGAGAAAGAGGAAAGTTCAAATCTCAGCTCTACTCATGCACTAGCCAGTACACTGGTTGGAAATGATTGCTTAGTCAAAAAAGGAGTCAATCCTTATATGCCTGGGATGGCTAGAATGGAACTGGTCTGGCTCTTGGAAAAAGAGAATAGAAAACTTCTTCTTTCCCTCTGTCTTTTGTTTGTATGGTTTTATTTTCCCTTGAGGCAGCTGTAGATAAACCAACTGCAGATGTTGGGAGGATGACTGAGTTGAATACAGATGCAGGTTTACTTTACTTCAGCCTGAAAACTCCATAAAAAAGAGAGAGAATATACCTTTTTCAGAGCCCATGTACAAAATCCCAGGGAAGGCTTCTGATTGGTTAGATCAAGATGACTATAGTCGGATGTCTTCCAGAAATTCATGTATAGACTTTGGTTGTATTATAAAGGTGTTAGGTGTTCCCTTTATGCTCTTCCAAGATTACTAATTATATATTAATAATAAGATCATTAGAGTCGGGCCCCTATGATTGAGTTCTGCCATGTTTATGAGAGGAGAAAGGATAACAGAATAGGCAGAAAGAAGAATAGAATAGGCAGAAGCTTATGGACAGTTACTCTGCTTAAGATCCTGCCCTCTGCCATTGTGTGATGACTCTATACATGAATTCCTGGAAGACATCCGACTATAGCCATCTTGATCTAACCAATCAGAAGCCTTCCCTGGGATTTTGTACATGGGCACTGAAAAAGGTATATTCCTCTCTTTTTTATGGAGTTTTCAGGCTGAAGTAAAGTAAACCTGCATCTGTATTCAACTCAGTCCTCCTCCCAACACCTGCAGTGGGCTTATCTTCCACATGGCCAGAATAGTACATGAGTCAAATAAAGCTCTACTCTTTTAAATTCATCTAGTATCAGGTATTTTATAATGGACTAAGATCTTTGTCCCTCTCTGAACCAATGACCAGGAGGCACACATAACTGGCCAGTCCTTGATCATATGTCTACCAAGGTGCCTAGGACAGTGATGGAGTGGTGACTTTAATCAGAAGCTCTATAAGGCTAGAAATAGGGAATTCCCTAAACTAAGGAATGGTATTAGCAGGATAAGCAAAGAAACACTGAGAAGATGCAAATATCCATTATTGTCACTTATTGGTTTGTGACTCTGGCAAATTAATTTTTCTATACTGTTAGGTTGTTATTAGAATTAAATGAGATACATTTTGTCAAGCCATTAGTCTACAGTAAGCACTCAACATGTAGCTAATGTTATTGCCAACCAGTTTTCTTAAGAATTTATAAGTCATGCAACTACAGTCATGCATGGCATAAAAACATTTTAGTGAACAACAGACTAAATATAGAACACGGGAGCATTGGGCTATCCCATGTAGCCTAGGCATGTAGTAGACTGCCACCTGCATTTGTGTAAGTGGGTCTGTGATGTTTCCACAGTGACGAAATTGCCCAATGATGAATTTCTTGGAAGGTATCCCCATTGTTATGTGGTGCATGACTATATGTAAGCATAATGCCATAGGACTTCTAGTTTTATCACTTTATGATATGGTAATGGGACCATAAGTAATACCTACCTCGCAATCTAACTTGGTTAAATCTTCTAGTTGTCCAATTGAATTATTACGTATCATGGACACACTTCAGATTTTTTAAAAAAACGTAACTTGGCAAAGGTCCCTGGCACTAATCCAGACTTATCAGCCCACTTGGCAGAGTAGCATGTAAGTCAAAGAAATGGAGAGACATGCCCACAAACTTGGTGAGAGGTGACTCTAGTGTGAGACTCTTATCTCCAGGCAGGTTTGCTCCTGCCTCTTTCTGTTTTAATTTCCTGAACCTCTTGGCCAGGGCAGACAAGTGTACAATAGGAGGTGTCAGGAGGCAGCAACCCATCATTTCATAAAAGTCACCTCATTCTGAGGCTGATGATGACAAAGTCAGCCAGAGAGAGGAGACACCTGCGGGGTCTAAGACTTCTGTGGCTTCTGGGTTCAGCTGAGCCCTTTTAGACATTTAAGCCAATGTCTTTGCCTGATTGTCTCCTCACTGTGTGCTACACACCCACTCCATGGTTGAAGCCTCTGGAGGGTCAGAGACAAGAGGCACCAGTGGAGCCATTCCTCAATTAGTGCACCTTCACTGGCATGGATGTTTTCCTTGTCAGCTCCCTCTTCACTGTGGTCTTGACTTCCTTCATTCCTGGGACTGAAAGAAAGCAAAACCTGCCCGGGTCTGCCAGCCTCTCCTGCCTGTTCATCTGTTTTTGCATAAAGTCTTGTCAATTTGGACACTATTTCCTAAATTTACCAACATTCCTCATTTTGTTTCTACTTATTTCTTCTCATAACATAGATATCTTTCTGAATTCCCTCTCAGATCAATAGAAGTCACAAGAAAAAAATTTTTGTGCACCTACAGTAAAGCAAAGGATTCTGCAGGAGACTCTGGGATACAGACATGGGCTCTGATCCAAGTTAAATAGCTCTACCAGTCTGTTATAGATATGCTATATGCCCCCCAACCTCCCCCAAAACACACAAAAAAAACCCTGAATCTCCTACTGCTATTTAGTTCTCTCAAATTATTCAAGACCACTCTGCTGCTTTTCTAAGAACAAGGGTTTATCAACATCAAAATTACTAAAACTCTTAATGCTGGGTGAGAGGGATTTTCTAAGTTATTCCAATATGCAGCCTAGTTTGGGAACCACTATCTTGTGTATATATCTGCTCAGTGCCACATTATTAAAAAGTGGTGATTTATAAACTATTTTTGTTTTTAGAGAGGTTTTTGTTACAGGATGCATGGACTCACCAAAGAGACAGAGAGAAACAAAAGAAAGAAAGCTGAGAAATCACCTCCTGTGGGGGATGGCCACACTGCAATCTCTTCTCCTCCAGCCTCCTCTTGGGATTTTGAGCATGCACATACATGTGCCCAGAGGGAGTTTTAAGCCTCCAGGTCTGGGACTGAAATCAGATGGCCATGTGGGAGTCCAATAATGTAACCATTACACCATCTGCTGATCCTAGTGATTTATAAACTACTTTTGCTTTCTATTCTCCTTCTCAATGATTCTCAAACTTGAGAACTTACTAGATTCATGGGACCCATCCCAGGGTTCTGGTTCTGGGGGTCTGAGTTGAGGGCCAGGAATATGCATGTCACATACATTCTGTCTCCTTTACCAGGTTGGCCACTTCATAGCCCAAGGGAAAGGAACCCATGTCAAAAAAAAAAAAAAAAAAAAGGTGAACTGGATCCTGAACTTTCTTTGATTTCCTTAAACACTTATTAGTAGCTATATTTCTAAAATTATAGCTGCAGACATGACAAAATTACATTAGGTGTTTAAAAATAATTTATTATTTTCATGGATTTTTGAATCCAAATGTAGAGGTACCCGAATTTGGATCTTGATTCTAGAACTCACTAGTTCTGTATTCATGAGAAAATTTCAGAATTAGAGTTATTTTTTGGTGATGGGAGAGTGTCCTCTTGTTATTTAGTAAGTATCCCTTGTTTATTTCCATCGAAAGTTCTAGTTTTTCTCTTTTCATTTGATAAGAATACGGGAATAACACCGGTGGGGAAAAAGACTTGTTCCACCCTATGGAGATGAGAATTCTGCAGCAGGAGGTGAGAGAACTGTCAATAGCAGTGACCACGGGCTCCACGCCCACGTATAACTGGAGTGGTATGGATTGAAGAAATCACTGTCTATGTATATTCCAGTGGGAACTTTGGAGTCAGATACGCTCGAGTTTGAAACCCTTCCTTGTTGCTCAGATGTTGTATGACCTGGGACAGACCACTTAACCACGCTGAGCCTCAATTTCCTTTTATGAAAACTGTTACATAGTGCCTACATTACAAGGCTATTATTATTATTTTTAACATTTTCTGGGTATATGATAGTAGCTCAAGAAACTCGACTTTTTTATAGAGGACTTCAGTTTTTATTAGCTGTATCTATCAGGCATTGTTTGCTACAACAAGTCTCCTGATATAAAGCAAATACCTTTTGATGAATCACTTCAAGACATTTTCTAATATTAACGACCTTCATGATTAGAAAATTGCCTGCTACTTTGTAGAATAGGAAAACTGGTTTTCAGGAAACACAACTTAAGACACAAAACTTTTTAGGATGGGATGTGTAGATATTGATGAGGAATCTGGTCCGGGTTGGAATGTCATGATAGAGAAGAACTTCAGTTTCTAAAGGGACCATCGGGCCTTGGAGGAAATTTCAAAAGGACATAAAGGAAGTGGAGATAAGCTGGGAGAAGAAGGGTCATGAAAGAAAAAGTTCCATCACAGACTGACTGAGGCTCCCTTTGGACCTTGGATCACATCCTCTTTTTGGACTGCACGTCCAGAACTGTGGACACTCAGAGGAGCCCAGGGTGAGTGGGCCCTGGGGACACAAAAGGTGGAAAAAACCTCTTCTCCACCCAGAACCTGCATATCCAGCCAATCAGCCAGCTACTCTCCAAACCACCTCTGTTCTTATTATGTCAATGGAGGATCAGCCCACTGTGGTTAAAAGCTGTTTTGTGTTGAGTATTATACTTTTATGCACTCAAACTACTGACAGGGAGACAAACACACGAGGGTTGAGGGAGATTATGTTGCTTATGCTAAGTGTGAAAGGTGATGACATAATATACAGTGAGGGCTGCATATTTTTTAAAGAGAGATTTTTTGCTATAGGACATATGTGCTCGCTGGAGAGACAGAGAGAGACAGAGAGTCAGAAAGCCAGAAATCACCTCCCAGAGAAGGTGGCCATGCTACAATCCCTTTTCCTCCACTCTCTTCTTGGGATCTTGAGCACACACGCATACACACCTGGTGTGAGTTTTAAGCCACTGGGTCAGGGACTCAAACTGTGATTGACTACATGGGAGTCTAGCGACATAACCATTACGCCATCTGCTGGACCCAGTTTAAAGCCTTTTATGCTCAGTTTTTTCCAGAGCATATCTAAACTCTTTGCAGTTTCATAGAAGAAATCCTAGTTGTTTTGATTTTCACTAAAAAGAACTAAATACCGCTGAGAAAAGTGGCCTAAAAGGATCCAGAAAAATAAGTGAAGCTATTGGAATACCCCACACACAAAAGTAAAATGGTCACAATTGAGCACAAACCTGTCCTCTCTTTAGCTGGGTCAGTGTGATGTTTCCCTGTGACTCTTTTGCTACCACTATTTTGACCCAAGGGACATTTTGCCATGACCTAAAAAGATATCATTAAGCTCTCAGCTATTTTTATTCCAAGTAATATGCTCAACAAACATCCTCCCCTCTCCCCAGGGCAATAGCCCTTCTTAAAACTCCCCAAATACCATGTAAGGATGATTTGCAGGAGAAGGCCAGAGAGAGAATCAGGAATTCGGGTTGTCTTATTAATGACACATTCTGCATTTACATTTTGGAGGCAGACAAAGACACAACATCATCAAAAAGGGCTCTCAAAATGACTCCCCTGGAGAACAACTATAACAAACTGACTGTGTTACAATATCTTGTCTTACTAACCTCACCCGTTGCTTTTTCTGGAACTCGGAAAGGCCTGACATTGTGCACAAGGAAGAAAAATAAACAGAAAAATCTCCCAGTCACAGATTCTTAGTTCCCTATTGCTCAGACTCAATTCTGTCTTTTACTTTGAGAGAAAGGGTTAGAAGCAGTGTGGTGGGGAAAGTATTTGACTTTGAAAGAACTCCAGCATGGAACTCTATACTGATGACTTGTGGGACAATTTTTTTTTTTTTTTTGAGAGGTTTTTGCTATAGGGTGCGTGCGCTCATCAGAAGGACAGAGAGAGACAGGGAGACAGAAAGTGAGAAATCACCCCCCAGGGGGGTTGGCCACAACACAGTCCCTTCTCCTCCATTCTCCTCTCAGAATCTTGGGCATGCATACACACGTGCCCGGCGTGAGTTTAAGCCACTGGATCTGGGACTTGAACTGCGGTTGTCTACATGGGAGTCCAGCGACATAGCCATTACTCTAACTGCTGGTCCCAAGACAAATCTTATTTCATTTCCAAGTAGAAAGTAGTTATTTTGTCATGCGCTTTCTTTTTTAAAGAATTATTTGTTTAATTGTATTTATTATTACTTTTTCTTTTTTCTAATTTGACAGGAGACAGAGGGAGCAAGAGACAAAGTGAGAGAGCAAGCTGCCAAGTCCCAGACTCAAACTGTGGTCGGCTATATGGGAGTCAAATGCCTTAACCGCCATGACACTTGCTGGTCCTGTCATAGGCTTTCTATAAAATGGACTCACTGCTCTCCTGAGGACCATAATGTCCTATTTGTCTTCAATGGGGACTTGTATGTATTCATCTTTGATGAGGACTTACACAGAATACATCACTTGACACATAGATTTTCAAGAAGAATTTGCTTTATGAGGGCTCAGCGAGTGGTGAAGCTATAAAGCTCAATGCTCCATAAAGTTGACCCACATGGGAGGGTTGCCAGTTCAGGTCCAAAGACCTGTCTGAGTCCCTAGGCATGTGGGTTCCCATGATCTGGGCTGAGAATGGGGGTGGTTCATGGCATTAGTATCCTATTTGGGATGCTTTATCTCTGTCTCTTTCACGCAGGGAATAGGTAAACAAACTTGAAAGTATTTTGTTATGTGAAGAATGTACATTGAATCGGTTAGCACAGAGGTGGATACTGAGAAATAGATACCCATTCTTTCTCATAGCAACCTTGCCCCTTCTTGGAAACGAAAAAATAGGAACCTTCAATATCGAACAACTTGTTTAAAACAATGACAAAAATTAATTTGGAGTAAGGTTACCAGATTTAACAAATAAATATGCAGGCCCTCTTAAAATTTAAATAAGTAAGAAATCATTAGCAATTGGGACACAAAATTACACTAAAATAAAAATTGTTTCCTTGAAATTGAACTTTGACTGGGCACGTGCATCTTCTCTGACAACCCTGATTTGAATGAGAATCTCATGCCTCAGTCTAGATCCTTTACAGTTCGCCATGCTTGTCTGAAGAAGAAACACTTAGAAGGCGAAAGCAAAGAGACCTGGCAGAGCTGGGAGAGAAGAGAGGAAAAACAGGTGTTCATATATGTCTGTTAGTGTGGTCAAGACCCTGTGCCCAGGTTCCTAGAACTGCAGTATGGTTTATCAAAACCCTATGGAAATATGGCACCCCTGTAGAGTGAAAGAGACGTGGGTGGTGGGAGATGGCACTTGACATACTCCGAGGAATAATGACTGATGGCTAATTCTCTGTCTCATCAGCACCTTGCCTCCAGTTCTTGAAGGTGTCATGAAACAGAGATGTCAGAAGAGCCCACATTGTCCGTCTTATGGCCTTTTGTTTTATTCTAGGTCCCATCTTATCAAAAATTGCACAATTGTTCCTGTTGATGCATTATAGATTATATGGCTGGTCTGGAGTATTTATGGTAAGTATCATAGGTTGCATTTCAGATGTTTGCAAGGTCATTTTTTTTTTCCCTGCACTCTTCAAATCAGTGCTTACTCCATGAGAAATATCTGGCTGAAAATGTACATGCTGCAAAATGTTGTAAGAATTTGTCTGTTGATTTACCCTAATGAAGCTCAATGGTAACCCACATAAAAATATCTCTTTGTTCTCTAATGACACAGTATTTCCATTAAATCCAAACCAACACAATCAGAGTAATACCATGCTGCACGTCTTTTTTTTTTTTTTTTTTTTTACCCCCCCCCCCCTTCAAATTCCTCTATGAAATTAACGGAGTTAAAACTAAAGCAGCAGGGATGATTGCCCCTGAGACATATCTGTGGGTGAAACCATGGCGCTGCCAAGGGAATCATTGTAAAACAGGGTTTCACTTGAACAGCAGAGTTAACGAACAAGTTAGTGCGGGAGCGATCGAAACTTCTCTTCTGCCAGGAAAGATCAGCAGAAACTATGAATAGGAAAAAAAAAAAAAAAAAAAAAAACCTTCAAGGTAAATGGAACTATTTGGTTTGAAAGGCTGATTGTTTTTACAAAAATCCCCACAGACCTGGCAGCAATTATTAGAGAAGTGATTACAGAGGATAAGGGAATGGAGATTTCAGATGAATATGCAAAAGACTGAAGTCATGTTTAATGCAAAGAAGTAAGCAAACAGTAGAAATAATTAAAAGCTGTTAAGGCATATGTCTGTTTGGCTGACACATAAGTTATTAAAAAATAAGAGACTCTATAGCCAGTTGCCTCTAAGAACTCATCTTTGCCACAAACCATTTCA
The DNA here is from genome assembly GCA_026018925.1 of Tupaia tana. Lineage (NCBI taxonomy): Eukaryota > Metazoa > Chordata > Mammalia > Scandentia > Tupaiidae > Tupaia > Tupaia tana. Next base: position 36,646,666 of record JAKSZU010000016.1, read on the forward strand.
GTGAGTCATAGGGTACGGTAATATTTTATATCTGTGGAGTGCCTCTCATCAGACCGTCAGAGTTTCCACACTCTGTCTTCGTCTTCGGCCGACAGACTTGGCATTCATCACGGAAGTAGTTCACCTCTGGCCTTATCTAAAGCAGTTGGCTTGGGTTACCTGTTCTAGCCAGCCGTTAATTACCTACAGATGGGTGAGGCCTTTCTGCCACCTTCCTAGTTGAACACTTGACTTGCCACCCCTCTTACTTTATTTCTGGTTATGAGAGGTGGAGGAGAAATAGTTTCTGGTGTGACAACCAACTGTTTTAAGTTATTATTATTATTATTATTATTATTATTTGAATTGGCTAAAGTCAGAACAAACTCATCTTAGGAGTGCCAGATGCCAGATTAAATTTCAACCGGAATGTTAACCTATAAGAGATTCAAATCAGTTAAGATTAGGTTATAGAGCAAATAATAAACCCCCCAAAAGCAGTGGCTTCAATTATGTTGATTTATTTCTCTTATAAAGCCAAGGCAGTCATTCCAGAATTGGCGTGGAGCCTCTGTGACTCTCCACTCCCTTACAGCGCTTTCAGATCTGGCATGTGACTTCTTCTCACTCAGGAGGAGGCCCCAGCCTCAGTTTCCATCCCCACATTCCACCCCCACTGGAAGGAAAAAGGGAAACAAAGGAATCCCACTCCATGAAGGGAAATGATTAGAAACTACATCTGTACTCCCACTCATTGAAGGAATGGAGATTAATCACCTAGCTACACCAGGCTATCAGCTCTTCAAAAATCATAAGTTTAATTATGTTTTTATAAAGAAGAGGACAAACATTGAGGACCAACTAACTCTATCTGCGGTAGGACCCTCAGAATTCTTAAAATAAATTGATCATAGATCCCTTTTAGCTTTGCTATTGACATGTGATGGCTATTAATTGAGTTTAGGGGCCTAAATATAAGATGATCCCTAATAGAAAGTGATTTCCTTATTTCCCTGTAAAAGATGGAAAGGAAAACTTCTAGCACTTGAGATGACATACTCAAATATATACTTACAATCTTTGATTAATGAATTTAGTTGCTAACATTTAAAATCACTTATATAGGTTATTTACTAATTCATACACATCATTAATTTTATAAAATAATTATTAATAATCAAATACGTTTGACAGAGATCTCTCATTTTTTTGAGAGAGAGATTTTTGCTATGGAGTGTGTGTACTTGCAAAAGAGACAAGACGGAAAGTGAGAAATCACCCTCCAGGGGGATAGCCATGCCACAGTCTCTTTTCCTCCATTCTCCTCTTGGGATTTTAGGCATGAGCACACACACATGCACTCCTAACATGAGTTTCAAGCCACCAGGTTGAAGACTTGAACTACAGTTGGCCACATGGGAGTCTAGTGCCTTAACCACTATGCCATTTGCTGCCCCTGACATAGATTTATCTTAAACTAGACTTTCCAAAAGTAATGATAGTTAACTTTGAATTATCAGTTGAAGTGCTACTGTCAACTGTTATTTGAATCATCACCATGATCAAACACCATAGTCACAGAGACAATAATATACACAGTCTTCAAAATGTTCGTGGAAAATATGTATTAGAAAAGATGCAAGGATTTCAATTTTTTTGCATCAGAGTAAACTTGTATTTTAATTCCATTTTCTCAGAGCTTTTTAAGTTTCCTTGTATAATTAGGTTTCATGTAATTCAGGTAATAAACTGATTATTTATTAATCTGAATTTATTAATCTTGCATATTGAATCAAGAGTCATTGCAGATTGGGAAATAAATCTGTTTGAGTAACTATGTATCATAATCAACTATGAAAAGAAAAAGTGCTATTGGTTTTTCCCATCATATTACAAAAAGAATGACATATGAAAATGTGCTGCAAGTCCCTCAGCGTTCTGCTTTAAATGAAGGTGTCAGAGAACAGGTAGCTCATCACAGCAGTTACTCTTGACTCAATGCTCCTTGAAATATTAAAGCCCAGCGTAGCACCAACATTCAGAAATTTAAAATCTCTAATTTTGCTCTATTTTATTTGCTCTATTTTATTTATTTATTTATTTCGGAGAGATTTTTGCCATATGGTGTGTGTGCTCCCCAGAGAGACAGAGAGAGACAGAGAGACAGAAAGTGAGAAATCAACCCCCAGGGGGATGGCCACGCTGCAATCCCTTCTCCTCCATTCTCCTCTCGGGATCTTGGGCACACATGCATATGTGCCCAGTGTGAGTTTAGGCCACTGGGTCCAGGACTCAAGCTGAGGTAGACTAAATGGGAGTCCCGTGACATAGCCATTACACCGACTGTTGGTCCCTACCAATTTTATCTTTCTGTTTTCATTTTTATTATTATTATAGTTTATTTTATACAGTCAATTATTGTATATCACTACAGCTTGTAAAATGAATTACCCAATACAAATACACTTCATACCAGTCCAATTGAAAATATCATACATGTTATTACCAACAGTCTTCCATTTCTCTATCTCCTAAATGACTTCCCTCTCTATTCTCTCCTTGATTTCTTTCCTCTCACTTTTTCCCATCTCCCATCCTTTTCCCACACTGTCTTCGGTATCCATACCATTTTCCATGCTTCTATATCCTTTAACATTTCAGTTTCCACCATAGAGTGTGGACAGTTGTTATATATTAAGTGGAGACATACAATGTCTCTTCTTCATAGCCTGGCTCACTTCACTCAGCAGTTAAATTTCATATTCATGCACTTTCTATCAAATACCAGGGTCTTGTTTTTTATGGCTGAGTAGTATTCTACAGAGTATATGTGCCACACTTTTTCAATCCATTCATCTCTTTATGGACATTCGAGTTGATTCCATGTCCTAGCAATTGTGAATAATGCCACGATAAACATAGATGTGCAAGCATTTTTCTTTTCTTTTCTTTTTTTTGAAGAGGTTTTTGCTATAGGGCTTATGCGCTTGCCAGAGAGACAGAGAGACAGAGAGACAGAAAGTGAGAAATCACTCCCCCAGGGGGGATGGCCACACCACAATCCCTTCTCCTCCATTCTCCTCGTGGGATCTTGGGCATGCAAGCACACGTGCCCAGCGTGAGTTTAAGCCACCGGGTCCGGGACGCGAACTGTGGTCAACTACATGGGAGTCCAGCAACATAGCCATTATGCTAACTGCTGGTCCCTGCAAGCATTTTTCTGACTAAGCATTTTCCTATTCTTTGAGAAAATAACCAGAAGTGGAATTGCTGGATCATATGGTAGTTCTTTTAGGAGTCTCCATATTAATCTCCACAATGGATAGACTAATTTACATTCCCACCTACAGTGTAGGAGAGTTGTCTTTTCACCACAGCCTCACCAGGATTTATCATTTTTTTTTTTAATCTTAGCCATTCTGACTGGGATTAGGAGGTATCTCATTGTGATTTTGATTTGCATCTCCCTTATGACGAGGGATGTTGAGCATTTTTTCATATGCTTTCTGGCTTTTTATATGTCTTCCTTAGAGAGTTGTTTTTTCCAGCACATTTACCCATCTTTTAACTGGGTTGCTCACTTTTTTCAGGTAAGCCAGTTGAGTTCCCTGTGTATTCTGGGTTATCATAAAACAAGTCTTTATAGATTCAAAGACTTAGAAGCTATATCCAGCGTCTTCTCCAACCAAGATGGAATTAAGCTTGATATTAATATCAGAAATAACCATAGAAAATATACAAATATTGTAAACTAATTAATCTGCTCCTGAATGATTTCACAACTACTGAAGAAATTAAAACTGAATTCAAAAGATTCATTGAAAGCAATAATAATGAGTACACAAGTTTCCATAACCAATGGGACACAGCAAAAGCAGTCATAAGAGGGAAGTTCCTAGCAATTAGTTCACATAAGAAAAAGATAGAAAGGTGGCAAATGGACAACCTAACATCATGCCTCAGGGAATTGGGAAAACAATAACAACAACAAAAATCCGGGAGAAAATAAATAATAATAAAGATTTGAGGAGAAATAAATGAAATAGAAAATAAACAAACCAAAATACACAAACAAAATAAACAAACAAGTATACAGAAAATAAATGAAACTAAAAGCTGGTTCTTTGAAAAGATAAGCAAAATTAACACACCATTAGCTAGACCAATTAAGAAGAGAGAATGGAACAAAATAAATCAAATTTGCAATGAAACAGGCAATATTACAACAGACATAAAGAAATACAAAATATCCTTAGGGAATACTATGAGCAACTATATGCCGACAAACAAGAACACTTGGATGAAATGGACAAATTCCCGGACACATTTATTCTACCAAGTTAAGATTAGGAAGACATAGACAACCTGAATAGACAAATAATAAGTAATGAGATTGAATCAGTAATAAACAATCTCCTATCAAAGAAAAGCCCAGGCCCTGGCTTTACTTCCGAATTCTATAAAATTTTTAAAGAAGAGTTAACCCCAATTCTACTCAAACTATTTCTAAAGAAAATAGTTTCCAGAGGAAGGAACTCTCCAAAATTTATTTTATGAAGGCTCCATCACCTTCATATCCTAAAATAGATAAGGACATGACAAAAACAGAAAACTACAGACCAATATCTCTGATGAATATAGATGCAAAAATTATCTTTCTTTTGTTCCTTCTTTTTGTCTGTCTCTCTTCCTTCCTTCCTACTTTAAAATATTTTCTTTACAATAAATATATTCAAAGTGATGCTTCTATCATGAAAGATTCTCAATATCTCTAATAGCTTTTCTGTTTCCTTTACCTTGTGCTACTTCAGTATGTAGGCTCTTAGCTCGAGTGTATCATAGTCTCCCCTCACTTTTATAAATGCACAATTGAATCTCCGAATCATGATTTAAGACTGAAATTTGGCAGTAAGTTCAACAGCTCATTTATAAAGTGTGCAGGTTATCAAGTGGATCAGTTACCTCATACATCAAAATCTCAGAAGGTACTCCCACCAACGCCCACCCAATGACTTACTTATTTTAATAGTATATCACAGTTCCAATGTGAAAATTCTACACTGAATGAATGGGAAATTTATGTAAGATTATCTTATTCTATTTCCTAAATTAGAATTTACTCAGAGAACTGTCTAGAAAACTGTGAATTGACATTTTTACTGCCAGGAGGTTATAGACTTAGTCATTTCATCTTCGTCTACCAATACAGTATTCCTGTATATTATTCACATTTGAGAGATGATTATAACAGGGAAAGAATGAAGCTCGGAGCACGGTGAACTACAGAAGTATAGGGGCCATCAAACAGACCACTCCTCTGGGTTGTGTAGAGTAAAACTTCCTATCATCTAACCATAGATTTACTCAGACTTGTTCCTGTTAATAAGAAAGAGAAGAAAATCAATCTATCCTTGAAAATATTTTTCTTTCTCCCTTAAAACTCCCTATTTTATTAAGGCTCATCATACCCTAACCCACACTTCCAAACATCTCCCCTTTTGCTGAATACTGGATTCTCGCCTGGAAGTGCATTATTTCTGGTTAAGCCCAACCATGTCCCTTCTTGTCAGCTACTGCATACCAGTAGATCATTGAAGGATGAAGTTACCCAGAGGTTCAGTGTAATTGTATACCTGAAAATATCAAATGGGCACATGCCACTGACCAGCAGGCCTATTATGTTTTCCTATTGTTTGTCTTCTGCATCTATGAGATTTTATAAGTGAAATGATGTTCTCTTGATTTTCCTTCTTCTTTATCCCATCCCCTATCCCCACCCATCACTCAATTATTTTGGAATGAGTAGTCTAATCTTGCTGTCTCCAATTTCGTATCGCCATTTTCCAATCAATTTTCAGTGTGATCAGACATGCATCCTCTTTGCCCCTGAGACTTCCTGAGGCCCTTGGGCCATGTTGAGTCCACGCCCAGTTTCTCCCTGCAGCAGTCAGCACAGCGGACCACTCTCTCACCTCCTCCCCTGCTCGGACCACTCTCTCACCTCCTCCCCTGCTCGAGCTCTCTGATGACACTATTCTCTTTTCCCTACAGCAAGGTCTACCTTTCAGTGTACCCTGAAATTCTTTCTCCTCCACCTGACTCCAGCTCTTGCTCTCGGCCCAGCCTCCCTTTCCTAGCTTTAGTTTTTTCTAGGTGGTTTCATCCAGTTCTTTGACTATAAATATTCTCTCTATGATGGGATGCCCCCATTTTTTTTTGGTGGCATCTCCTTTTATATGACTAATGAACATCGCAGAATTTGTATTCTGAAATAGAGCTCTTAGTTCTATCCCTCCCAAAATCATGTCCATGGTTTTCCCTATTTCAATGATCTAAGATTAAAAAAAAAAAGTTATTCCTGATTTTATGTCCATTCTAAACCACATACATGTATATAATGTATGTATATATACATATTTTTTGATGGGGTGTTCATGCATATGCATGTCACATTATATTCCCCTTCCTCCAGCTCTTCAGGGTCCTGGGCACCAATGCATATTCCCAGTATTTTTCAAGTCAGTAGGGCCAAAAGTCTAAACCTTCCAGCAGCTTTGTCGCCTCCAGCATTGCAGTCAGGTAAGTAACCAACTGAGCCACTTGGGCTTGGCTCACACAGAGATTTTTCACACACAGATTTTAAGAGAAAAGTAAGATTATGCAAAGCAGAAGAATGAAAAATTCTTAGAATAAAATTGTCAACTTTAGGTAGAATTACTTGAAAACTTAAAAAACAAATGAAGGATGATGGAAGTGAAAAATAGAATAATTCTGACAATCAATATCAAATTAAAAGAGTTAAAAATTTTGCAGCTGGAGCCCATTTCCAAAAGTAGCAGACATGGTTATTTACACCAAGTAGACATTCCACATAGAGAAATCTAACCATAGATCCACTTCGGTTTTCAGAGGTGAGTTTTGCATAAAGGAAAGAACCTTGAACTGAACTTTGAATTATGTTAATATGCCCAAATCACAAGAGAGCTTTGAGCTTTTTAATGGGATATAATTAAATTTCTTTCTGAAGATTTGATGATACCACTGGGTCAATGCTTTTCTTTAATAACATGGTTTCAAATACCTTTTCCCCTTCCCATCCTAAATGCAAGATAAAATAACAATGAAGATTGTCTTTTATATCACCATAAATTATGTTCAAAGATGATGGGATAATGGGAAAAGGTAAAGGAGGGGAAAAGAGTTAGCCTCGTGTACAACTTGACATAGAAGAGGTCGTGGCTGTGATTGTCAACCTGGGGCTCCAAATCTCTGGTGGCCTTAAAAGAACATGTCCATGGTGAGCACATGAAGTTAAAGGAAACCACAGTCCATATGTGGGGCAAGATAGCACACACCCCTGTGTAGCTTTCTTCTTATACATTTCAACGTACTGAAAAGTTTTCAGTTGTATTTAAAAATTATGTATATTTTCAAATGACAATTACTAAATAATTCCCCAAATAATGTGGTTACTCTCATGAGTTGGTTTGTGAGATTTTAAATGTCAATCACAGATAAATTCAAATTTTTACCTCATACCGTAAAGGAGAATTCATTTCAGACAAATCCAAGATATAGATATATCAATGGAAAGAAACTATAGTAAAATACTTTAAAAATCTTTTAAAAGTTCACTTATTTCTTCCACTGAGAGACAATGATATTAAAAAAGAGAGAGAGAGAGAGAAAATAGATAAAAAGGGAGAGACCCCAACAGGGTTTTTACATCACAATTCACCTGTAGCTTCAGTCACCCTGGAGCATGAGTACAGACACACACCTAGAATGCTCGGAGACGGGAATCCAGGTCCTTTCCCACATGGGTCCTGTTGCATTACTGCTGCACCACCTGGATCCAAGGAAAATCCTTTTAAAATAATCTTGAAATGAAGAGGGCTTTTCGGATATGGCATGAAATCTACAAGCCATAAAAATTAAGTTTATTGATTTGTACTCATAAAACAAAAATCATTTGCATTGTTTAAAACTCCCACAGTCAAAATACAAATGGTAAATCAGTAAAAAAAAAATTGTGACTCATTTTGCACAAGACTTTTAGTAATATATAAAGGGCTCCTACAAATCAATAAGAAAATGTCAACAACTCCAGAGATAAAAGGGCAAAATTTATGATCAGATAGATTAAAGACAAAAAATAGATCCTACAAAAGTGAAAATACGTTCAAGTTCATTTATAATAATAGAAGTGCAAATTAAAACCTCATGGAGATATTTTCCCATCAATCATAATATCAGAGAACAAAAGGTTTAATAAGCATTAAGTTAGCAAAGGTACAGAGGAAGTAGCAAATACCCTATGCTTTATAATAGAGTATGAGTACACATCCCTTATCAAATGAAATTTAACAATGGCATAAAAGTTGTAAATATGGATAGCCTTTTACCTAGTACTTCAACTTTTATAAATTTATTCAATAAATGCAATCCATGCATGTAAAAACTTATCTGGAGGAAGATTATTTACTATAGCACTGCCCGTGATAGCAAAAAGCTATAAATAATCTAAATGTCTAAATAGTCTAAATATTAGGCCAGTAGTTAAATAAATTATGAAAATATTAATACGATGTAAAAAAATATGGTAAAATCCTTTTAGAAAAGAGATGAAATTATTTTATTATCTTATTTTATACTGTTAAGTGAAAAAAAGCAATATGCAAAATAGCAGGTTGAGAAAGTCACCATTGTTCAAGAGAAGAGAAAATAGCTTATCTTCTTGTATATGGATAAAATAGCTCTGGAACAGTTGAACAATAATATACTCATGTTGCTTTCCTCTAGAGGAGACAACCAGGTGGTGAAAGAAATGCTATCCTTTTACACATTCATATTTTTAAATGTTGAGTGAACCTTTAAAGCAAGACTGAAGTAGAAGTGGTTGGCCATAACATCTCTGACCCCATCCTCTGGTTTTGAGTCCAGATATAAAGTGTTTGGGAGGTGACACGGTTTTCTTAGGGTCAGGCAACTCAGGGGCAAGGCTCAGGTGAGGACAGACTACCTACCCTACGTGGACCTTCAGGTTCTGAGATGAGTGGGTTTCAATGAGAAAGCAAGAAAAGAGAGTAGGAATGGTAAACTCTAGGAAAAGATGTTCCAGAATCAAAGCAAGCATGGAAATCAGAAAATGCAGAGAATATCCAGTGATAAATGCTGTAAGAAAAACCCAAGATGGACAGACTAAGCCAGAATGCAGGCAACATTTAATGTCTCATAGTCGTTACTTTTATTCTGAGGCCACATGCCACCCATTGAATGTCTAACAGCACAAATGCTACTGAATCCTACGTATACTATGCTTTTTCCTATACATACATTCCTGTGATAAAGTTTAATGTATAAATTAAGCAGAGTAAGAGATTAACAATAACTAATAATAAATTAGAACAATGTCAATAATATAAGATATATGAATATGGCTTTTCTCTCTAAGTGTCTTATTTTACTGCACTCATCTCTTTCTATACCACAATTGACTTCAGGTAACTAAAATCATGGAAAGCAAAACTACATATAAGGGGAGACTGTTGTACATACTTTTTTTTTTTTAGAAAGAGATTTTTGCTATAGGGCATGTGTGCTCACTGGAGAGACAGAGAGAAAGATAGACAGAAAGGGAGAAATCACACCCAACCCCCCCCCCCCCCAGAGGGATGACCGCACTGAAATCCCTTCTCCTTCATTCTTCTCTTGGGATCTTGGGCATGCACACACACGCGCGCCTGGCATGAATTTTAAGCTGCCAGGCCTAGGACTTGAACTGTGGTCAACTACATGGGAGTCCAGTGATGTAACCAATACACCACATGTTGGTCCCAGCTGTATATACTTTAAAAAATAGATGAAAATTGTTATCTCTATACTATATATGGATAAGCGAGAGTTAGTAACTACACTAGCTTTAGTCACACAACTAGGTACATTTTTAGCCACTGCATAAAAGCTTTGTATCCGTATGAATGACATGGCTTGAAATATTATTTGTAAAGTATATCTCAAATGTTATAAAAATCAACACTTCACGGGGCTGGCAGGTGGCATGGTTAAGGGTGCTGGACTCCCACATGGCTGACCATGGTTCGAGTCTTGGACCTGGTGGCTCACTTTCTCTTACTCACTTCTCTCTCTCTCCCCTCTCTATCCCTCTCTGGTCAAATTTAAGTAAATAAATAAGTTACATAAAATGATTCTTTTTAAAAAATTTTTAAGAGATCAGCACTTCACTATGCTCACCACGTCATCAAATTATTATTTTTTTAATCAATTGTGGGTTGTAATAATTAGTTTAATTTAAGGGTGTTTTTGAACAAGATTAGAATGTATATCACTGAGTAAAGCTAGAGCCTCTCCATTCAATTAACTGAAAACCTGAATAGAACAGAAAGGCTGGGCTCTCCCTGAGCAAGAGGGAATTCCCCAGCGGTTGGCCTTCAGAATTCTTCTGCACCGTGGACCATCCTGAATCTCTAGCTTACTGATCCACACTGCATATTCAGACTTGCCAGTCTTCATAATCATGTGACCTAATTTATATATATATATATATATATATATATATATATATATATATATCTTGCTAGTTCTGTTTCTCTAGAGAAACCTGCCTATTACAGTTGTAACACCTCATAATTTCTGCATCTCTGTGAAGTGAACGTGTTCTAACAGGTAAATTAAGCTGATTCTTTTAAGTACATTGAATATACTCTTTAAATGTTTAACCATAAAAACATACAAAAAAAAAGGCCCAAATCCTATGTGGACAGTTTGATGAATCGTCACATAGTAAGCATACTGGGTTAACTACCTTCTCAATCACTTTTACCTACTTTTACAGAAAAAGGCCCCTTTATGTCAGAATGCCCATCTTGTTCCTCTCAAAATAACCTGTTTCAGATCTCTAACACCTCCAGTTAGATTTTATCATCTTAAACTTTATATAAAGTAAAATCACCTAATATGTAGAGCTTTTTGTTATCACTCCTTTTGCTCAACATCATTCTCGCGAGAGTTACTTATGCTGCTGTGTGTTTTATTAGTGTGCTAATTTTCAGTGCCAAGGCCAGCCTGTGGACTGATATTCAGGGGAGATGGATTCCCCCATGGCTGACCACATGATTCAAGGTCTGGGACAGGTGGCCTGAAAAACATGGTTAACACTTATGTATGTGGCCAAAATCCCAAAAGGAGGAAGACATAGAGAAGGGATTGTGGTATGACCATTCTTTCCCGATGGGGTGCTTTCTCTCTTCCTCTCTCTCTCTCTTTGTCTCTGTCTCTCTCTCACTCTATTTCTCCCTGGTGAGCACATGTATCCTCTGACAAATCAGAAATAAATAAATAAATAAATAAATAAATAAATAAAAAGACCAGTCAGTGGCATAGTGGTTAAGATGGCTGGATCCCACCTGACTGAATGTGTTTTTTGTGTCCTGGGTCTGATAACTTGAACAACATGCCAGGCATACATACATGCATGCTCCAAACTCCAAAAGGAAGGAAAAATGGAGGATAAGGGATTACAGTATGACCATCTCATATGGGAGATGCTTTCTCACTCCACCTACTCACTCCCCCATATCTCTCAAGCAAGTGCATCTAACCATCTGACAAAGTTAAAATAAATACATAAATAATTAAAAATAGAAAATAGTTTTCAGTGCCATGTAAAATTCTATTTGCCTACTTTCGATGAACATGTGAGTTATTTCCATTTGGGGCAATTGTGAAAAGTGTTGCTACAGATATTTTGTACCTGTATTTTAGTGCACATTTGCACATATTTCTGTTAGACTAATACCTAGATATAGAATTGCTGGGGTGCATGTAGTTTGTTAAAATTTCTTTGTTTTGGGGCTGGCAGGTGGCATGGTGTTTGAAGGCACTGGATTCCCATATAGCTGACCATGGTTCGAGTCCTAGACCTGGCGACTTACTTTCTCTCTCTCTCTCTTTCTTCTCTCTCTCTGTCCCTCTCTGGTCAAATTAAAATAAACAAATGAATAAATAATAAATAAAGTTAAATAAAATAATTTAAAAATTTTTTTTTCTTTGAGTTCCAGACCCGGTGGCTTAAACTCACACTGGGTGTGTGTGTGTGTGTGTATGCCCAAGATCCCCAGAGGAGAATGGAGGAGAAGGGATTGCAGTGTGGCCATACCCCCTGGGAGGTGATTTTTGATTTTTATCCTTCTGTTTCTGTTTCTCTGGTGCGCATGCACCCTATAGATTAAAAAAAGAAAAGAAAAGAAAAAAAAGGAAAAAGAAAACCAAAAACTTCTCTAAAACTTAGTAGATAGTGCCAAATAGTTTTCCAGAGCACTTGTACCAATTTATTGAAAGGCACATTTTAGCTGCTTCACATCCCACTCCACACTTGGTATTGTCAGTGTTTTTATTTTGTTGTTGTTTGCTTGTTATTTTTAATAAAGCAAAAATTACAGAATTTTTTTTTCCACAGAGCAAAATTGTTCTGGATTTTTCACCCAGTCTTCAGTTTTTGAACACTTAGGTTGATTCCACATCTTGGTAATTGTGAATAATCGCAATAAACATGGATGTGCAAGTGCCTTTCTCATTAAGTGTTTTCCTGTCTTTTGAATAAGTACCAGGGAATGAGATTACTGGGTCATATGGTAGTTCTAGTTGTACATTTTGAGGAGCCTCCATGTTATTTTCCATAGGAGCTGTACTAACTTACATTCCCACCAACAGTGAAAGAGTGTTACATTTTCACCATGGCCTCACTACAGCTGCTCTTTCATGTTTTTATTCTACCCATTCTATTTGGGCATAAATAGTGTCTCATTTTTGTTATAATTTGCATTTACCTATGAGAAGAGACTTTGAACAATTTTGATATGCCTTTTGGCCATTCATAAGTCTTTCTTGAAGAGTGTTTATTCAATTCATTTGCCCATTTTTAAATTGTATTATCGAATCGTTTTATGAGTGAGTTGCTTGTTTGGTTATTGTTCCCATTTTGCTTTATTTTGTGCCCAGTTGATTTTTAAGTGGTGGCAAATACTATGTATTAAAAATATCTTGAGGCTCTGAATGTTATTATCTTCCTCCTAGGATGGCTTATTTTTTGTTGTTGTTGTTGCTGACAGGCTGGAAGTCCAGGAGAATTTCCAAATAGAGATTGGCTGGATGGGTTTGCAGTGATGAACACAGCTGGGCTCCATCTCCCTCCAGCAGGTCTGTCTTCAGTTGATCCTTTTGCTAGTTTTCTAAGGCTACCATTATAAAAATTGAGTGGCTTAGAAAAACAGCAATCTAGTCTCTTTGGGTTCCGAAGGTTGGGAATCTGAGATCAAGGGGTTAGCAGTGTTGTTTCCTTCTGAGAGTGCGAGGGAGACTCTATTCTAGGCCTGTCTCCTAGCCTTTGGTGGTTTGCTAGCACTCCCTTGATTTGCGGAAGCATCACCCTATTTTCTGCCTTCATCTTCACATGTGTGCCTGTCTGTGTTCACATTTTCCCAACTTAAAAATATACAGTAATGTTGAGTTAGGGCCCATGCTAGTAACCACATCTTTACTTCTGCAAAGACTCTGTTTCCAAATAAAATCACATTTACAGGCTCCAGAGGTTGAGACTTCCACAGCTTTTAGAGGATGCAATGCAACTCCTAACAGTTCCTATTCCTGTTCCTTAGCCAACGGAGGGCCAACTAAAGTCCTTTTCCTTGGTGGACCTTAGCATTTACTTTCTGTCCTCTGAGTTCCATAAATGCTTTGTAGTCTCAGTTATATTTGGAATAAGTAAGTGCCTGGCAGGAAAGAGAAACCTGTCTGTCAGTGTTTCCTAGGTCATAGGCCCTCAGATTTTTGCTGGTGTGCTGTAAGAGACAAGCAAATGTGTGACACCTGGGTATATTGAAATGTCAAACAACAAATGATGTTCTGCTGTTTATTGAAAACTAAAATTTAATTGGGTGCCTTGTATTTTTATTTGTGAAATCTAAAGAGACTCTCATAGTTGTTGTACAATGTTGGTAAACAGATATTTTTGTATATATATTTTTTCCATATACTTACTAAGTATTATTTGGCATTGAAAGGTGAGTTATAAAGCAGCTAATTGAGCATTTCTAGAAGAAAAATTTTCCTTTTACTATTTTGATAAAAATTTTTAGTTGGCTGGAAGTTTTTTATCGTTTACTATGATTTTGTTGTGTTTAACATACAAAGAATACAGAATAAATATTGGTCAATGGGGGCCAGCCAATGGCACAGAAGTTAAGGTACTGGATTCCAGATGGCGTACTGTATAGTTTGAGTCTTGGACCAGGCACTTGAAAATCACACAGGTGTATATGTTTGTGTGCCCCAAATCCCAAGAAGACACTAATGGAGACAGGATTGTGGTGTGGTCATCCCCCTGGGGGGGTGATTTCTCACTTTATTCCTCTCTCTCTCTCTCTCTCTCTCTCTCTCTGGTGAGTGCATATACCCTATAACAAAACACTAAAAAAAATCAGCCACTTGGAAACAAATTAAGTGACTCCTTAATCTTCTCTATCAGTGAGTGATTTTGATTATGGGCTTAGGCTTCAACAGAAGAATTCTCCTAGAATGACTTTGAGGAGTGCAAGTCTATTTATTTTCTTTTCCCTAACTGTCCCAGAATGTGTAACTATTGAGTTCCTGAATTTTTTTCAATTAAATTTTTTTGTGAACTGGTCAACTTTCTCTTTTTGCTCTATTAGGGAGCAAGTATGAACACTTAAGCCCCCTAACAGTGCCCTCACAGAGGTAATGTTGCAGGTGTGTGTTAATGATCTGTGTGTGGGTAATACCCACTGTGGAGTGATGGCTTGGGCAGCCTGGGCTGCTTTATTGTTCTAGAGAAATAATGGAGTGAGGACACTTTACTGCTAAGAGAATGGAATGATCAGTAGCTTAATTGAGCTGAACATAAACGGCCCTATTTAAATCTCTTAAAATCTGCAGAGGAAACAAATCTCTCCCTTGTTGAATGTTAAATCAAAACAAATTGTTAGAGAATTTCTCTATGTTCATTTAGCTTACTTCCCCCATGCTGCCAAAATCAGGAGGAAAAAAAAAAAAAAAAAAAGCCTTATAATAATGTTTTAAAATGCCTTTGAGTGAAATATTTAGCATGATACAAAACTGAACTTAGGTTCTTTTTAAAAAATAAAATAAGAAAATTCAGTCCTAAAAATACATGGAAGGTCCTGAAATATTCAGTAATTAAAATTACTCCGAGTTACATAATCTGACCAGATGTAATTTTGTACCTATACTTCATCAATCCAGTGTTTCTTAAGCACACGCTGCACATTACCTTTTTATCTTTAGGGCATATTTTAAGCTGTCAAAGACCAATTAGATTAACATTGGTAGAATTTCAGAATGTATAGTGCACAAATTCTTTTTTTCTCCCTTCATACCTAAATGGTAGATATTGTCCTTTGACAATTTCCATTTGTCCTTTTCGTTCTCTTTTTACCAGTTTCTAGGATACTTTTAAAATTTTTTTCAAATATAAACTAATGTCATGAAGGAGTCACCAGTACTCAAAGTCCTTGCCTTTATTCCAACAGAGTTGGGACAATTAATAGAAACGTTCCAGTGAGCTAAGTACCAGGAAAACATCTGTACCATATATACCAAAATATCAAGTCTTGCTTCTAGAAGCTTAACATCTCAAATGAAATACCTGAAAAATTTAAAAACATTATAATTATTTTTATTATTTTTCTTAACTTGTGTGTGTGTTTTCCCCATGAATATGAATGTATTGGTTTGAGAATTGGCGTGGCAATACATTCCCCAAGGAGTAATTTTCTGGAATCTGTTAGATTTTGATGACACTGAGCAGTTCCTGGAAGTTCTTGCCCATCATTAATTATTGCCTTCGGTTTGATGACTACATTCAAGCTATCCTCTTGTAGGCATTTGATGGCACTTTTATCACATTACACTGTGTCACAGTTTAAGTCTGAAAACTCCATGACCTTTCCCTCAGTATCAGGCCCTCCTCTTCGATGTGATAGCATCCTTGTGCAAAACATGTTTCCCTGTTTCTCAGTGGTACTACCCACTCCCAGCCTATGACCCCAAGTTCTTATGGCTAGTTACTTGATGAATGAGAAATGGAAATGAGTAGCAAAAAAGGATTTATCATTTAGGAGTTAGTAAAATTTACTTCATCTCTACTTAAATAGAATAATAAACCGCGATTAATTCTTATCTTCAAATTAAATTTTTATTGCATTAATGACTTACTATCACTCGTATCATTGCAAACTTGAAATTTTAATTTCACCGTAGAGAACATGGTAGCACTACTGACAGGTCCTCTTTATGGTAATTCTGTAAAACAGAGGACATAAAACGTGTTTCAATGTGTTCTTTATGGATTCTCCCAAAAGTGAAGTTCATGTTCATGGAATTATACGGTCTACTGTAACCTTTTCCCCATTCCTCTATTTATAGCATAAAAATTTTGCCAAGCCTGGGTCAAGAACTATGTCAAATATCCAGACAATGTTGCAGTGTTGAATTCCTGAACACAGACCATCTCCTCAGCTTTGGTTTCGTAACCGTCCTGTCCTCATGAATTGAAGGTTTATGCTTCTATTTTGAACCAATCTGTTAGACTCATTAGCATTCCTGTTCACTTGCCCTACATAACTGGAACTGTTTCCCTCTTTAGGTGTGAGAGCAACAGCTGTGGAGAATATTCAAATTATACGGGTGCCCTTGTTAACAAGGGACTCACGAGCACATTTACCTCTATTGGAACTGTAATTTATAAAAGTATAATTTGGCCACAGAGCTAGTAAAACGGGTTAACAATTGTTTTTATTGTCTAGGCTGTTCTGTTTTATTCTATATTTGTTATTCAAATTACAATAATAAGAACAAGGTATTATACCATTCTCATTGCAAACCACATAATGTCTAATCCAAGCGGTGATTTAAGAGAAAAATTACAGAGCAGAATGTGGTAATAGCAGTAGTAAGTTTCTTTTATGAGCAAAACAAACAAGGGTAGAAGAGCCAGGTTCACTCTGGCTCCCTGAGTCCGGGTACCTCTCACCTCCAGGATCTTAGCGTCTGCTTGCTGTTCTCTCCAACTCCAGTTCTCAATTTGTTTGGATACTACGGACTATGTTACAGTTCTTTTGGTTCAGACACAACTAATTTTCTCCTTTCTGACTCAAAAAGTTGCCATCCATTTTTTTTCCTTCTGAAAAGCAGGTTAACTCCTGGCCTTGGAGGTTTTCTACAATGTGGGTCTACCAGCTGGTACAGCCTTCTCTTCTACATAAGCACTCCCTGGGTGATCGCTGCTCTTCCCAGCCTGGGCCCTTCTGCTTTCTGCCTCTTCACGGGCCCCACTTGCACTAAGCACTCTCTTCCCTCCCACCCACAGTCCTCCACAGTTCATCAGAAGATCAACTACCCTCCCAATAATTTTCCCCCACTCTCTCACATAACCCAGTCTGTGCCACCCTGAAGGCACATGTATCACAAGGCTTCTTTCATCTGAGCTCTGGCTATTCCTTTTTATATTTGTGTGTCTGTTGTGCTCCAGGTTTAATAACCCTTGAGGCAGAAAGCCTTTACACACTTGTCTCATTATTCTGTAAACTGGTGCACAGCACATCTTTAGTAACTTAACTGCTAAAACTCCATTTGTTAAATAATGATGAGCCAGAAAAGGGGGGAAAATACCTCACTTACATAATATATTTTCTCTGTTCATCCAAAGCACACTACTACCAATGTGTTGAGTGTGTTGAAGGCAAAGGCAAACAACAGCACTGTCCCAAAAGCCACACCTGTGGATGTGTCTGAAAGAATAAGAGGAAAACAGTAACACTTTCATGGAGGGCTTTTGCCACAGGAACCCTGCAGTAGCCGTTAACTGCACTGCCCACCACTTTACATCATTCAGTGGTCTCTTCATCAGTGTGTACTTCATCTGTAAGGCAGACAACACTCTGGCAAATACTCCGCTGGAGAATCAAGCACCATGAAGAGTTTGAAAGGACTTATGTGGTGGACACTCAGGACTTTCCTCCTCTCAGGCCCCAGTTTGGAAGCCCCATGCTGCATTGTTTGTTAATTTGTGCAATAATTCTAATGTTTATTTATGTCCAAGACGTCTATGTCTTCTCTCTAAAACCAAAAGGTCAAAATGTGAAGCTCTTTAGGTATATATTGTCATTTTGCAAGGAAAACATCCTAGATTGTAAGTTCTCTTCTGTAAGTTTATCAGAAACTAATAGATCAATGAGCTGCATTATTCCTTTAATCTATGACTCTGTTGAGGATTAAAAGTGAGATATATTAGGCCAGTCCTATACCCTAGTAGTTAAGGAAATCTGATCCCACATGGCTAAATATGATTCAAATCCTGTCCTGGGTGACTGGATAAACATGGCAGGCATATGTGCATGCATGTCCCAAATCCCAACAGGATAGAGAAATAGAGAAGAAAGAATTGTGGCATGACCACACTCCATTTGGCGATGCTTTCTCCTCTTGCTCTTTCTCACTGTGTTTCTCTCTCTCTTTGGTGATAACACACACTCTCTGGCAATTAAAAAAAAAAGTGAGATAAGCAAATTTGAAATAAACCAACACAACCTATGATCACATTTCTTATAAGAATTGTTGAGGAAATGACAATAAGTCAAGGACATTCCCCTTCCCATGCCTGCTCTTGCAACTCAGTGGTACTAACTTGTTCTAGCAAAGGAGAGAGGAGTCATTATTATTCAAGGCCACTCTTACCTGGTCTTAATAACACCTTGTAGCAAAATTAATTTACTTTTAAAATTCCTGTTGCCATAACAACTTGGTGCAGCTTTTCACGTGACTTAATGAGATTCCAGAAGAAAAGCCATTTTAGAGAGAAGGCTGAGTAAATGGAGATCAACTGCCTTTAAATAATTTTATTTAAACATTAGTTGACTGCTGATGGAAAAGCTCACTGAAAGAAGATGCACAGACCTTTGGTGTCTGCCTTTATTTTTTGTTGTTGTTTAATCCCAAGGCAGTTGGTTTCTCTTCTCCCCTCTTCTTCTTTCAGGGGTATCTCTAGATTATAATTTTGACTTAGGACTCTCTGGAATGAAACAGAGACTCTTTTAACTACAAAATATAAAGATTACTTTATATCAAAGTATTTTTTTTAAATGAAGCCTGCTGGTGCGGTCAAAACATGTTATATTTGGAATAGAAAATATGTCTGCAATGAGGTTCACTTACTTTTTTTTGTACTTAATTTTTTTTTGAAACTGTGTACTTCCCTAAAATATCAATGATACCAAGTAGAAGCCTGAGGTTGAGTTAGACTTGTAGTGGGGACCCCTAAACTTCACTTTTCTTTCAAATTTTACATCCCATTCCTCCATGTAGAGATGGAAAGTGGGCTTTTAAACATAACCAAAATAATTTAGTGTTCAAAAATAAGTAATTCGACAAGAGATCAGACATAGTATTTTCAATCCTTCTTTTGTGTCAGAATTTAATTTATTACTCAGTTAATTTTAATTGATTTATGTGCTTCATTTCTTGATGAATAGAAAGACAATACATGTTAATAGTAGAAAATTTGGAAAATATAGGAAAAAAGTGATAAAATAAAAATCTTCTGTGATCTCATAATCTGGAGATAATCACATTCTATAATATATTACAGGTCAATGAGGAATGCAATTTGTGCTTTTTACCTAACAATTAAATATTTTTCCATAATATGTCTAGTGGTCCAGAATTTTATTTTTACTTTTGAATGCTTTTACTATTTTTCATAATAAAGTACTGTTTGTGAATATAAGTGCATATACACACTCACAGGCACACATATGGAGAGAGAGAGACAATTAGAGAAAAGCAGAGAAGAGAGAGAAGCAAAAGAAATGAGTATATTGCTTGTTGTGTAACAAATATATTTATTAAATATTTAGATTACATATCTATTATGTTACTTTCATAAAGAGTTCTGTAAAATATATCAATGCCCACAGATTTCCATGACTCTCTGTTCCTATAGCTGTTATCCCAGGCATAGAATTTCCGAGCTAATACACATGACTATGATTAAGACCTCTGTTACATATTGCCCCATTCCTTAGATAAAGCTGTGCCAATCCACACCATCCCCAGCCATGTAGGACAAAGCTCCTTCCTTCCTCCTTGTCCCTTACTCATATTGGTGCTGAATGCCATCATTAAAATGCCTTTTTCCAGTTGGAAAAGTGAAAAATAAAAACTCAATTTATATTACATTTCTTTGATTACCAGAACCAAGATAATCCTTTATTGGCATACTTGTGTCTGAGACCCACTTATCCAGTCCTCTCAAGCTTGGGTCAGATTGGCCAGCGCTTTCTTCAGTCCACCTAAACATGAAGGTTTATACACTTTACCTGGTCAGTTCTGGCCTGATATCCAGCACTTTTGCATGTCTGTGGTTCTACACATGGACCCAAATGCAAAATGAGGACCCAGTGAGGACAGTGCCGAAAAGTATACACAGGCACATTGATATAACCCTCAAAAGAGTGTGGAAGAGTTGAGAATATTCACATTGCAATAGTATACATGAAATATATGGATTGTTTTACAATGTTTGTTTTAAAAATTTTATTATTTTTTATTTTTACACCATGGTGCACATGCACTAGAGAGAGGGAGGCAGGGAGAGAAGAGAGAGAAAGAACTTTTCAGTGGGACCCTGATCATACCACAATCCATTCTTCTCCAATTCTCCATTCTGTCAGGATCCTGGGCACCCATGCAATGAAACCACGGAGCTAGACTCCAACCTTGCTCAGGCATGTGGGATCTGGTGCCTTCTGCAACCAACGTGCTATAGGTTCAACTCATTTGTTCTCATTTTTTTTTTTTTTCGGAGAGGTTTTTGCTATAGGGCACGTGCACTCGCCAGAAAGACAGAGAGAGACAGAGAGACAGAAAGCATGAAATCACGCCCCAGGGGGAGTGGCCACACCACAGTCCCTTCTCCTCCATTCTCCTCTCAGGATCTTGGGTATGCACGCACATGCGCCCAGCGTGAGTTTAAGCCGCCAGGTCCGGGATTAGAACCGCAGTCGACTACAAGGGAGTCCAGGGACATAGCCATTACGCTAACTGTTGGTCCCACATTATCATTCTCAAAAGCCTTCAGTCCTTCTTCCATTTTGTATGGCCAGCATCTCCAGCTTCCACTTTCAAATTTCACTTCTCCTATTCTTGAAGGATTCTCCAGTTTTCTTCTATGTTCTTACATAAAGTAAAGAACACATGTCTGCTGCTCCATGATCCAAACTTGGGCCTTAGTAACTTCTATCTCTCTCTCTTTGTCTCTATCTATCTATATCTATCATTTCTTTTTCTTTTCTTCTCTTTTTTCTTTTCTTTCTTCTTCTGTTTAGGTTTTTGCCATAGGATGCATGCATTCACTGGAGAGAAAAACAGAGAGAGACTGTGAGAGGGAAAACAAAAACTCAGCCTCCAGGAGGGGATGGCTACCCACAATCTCTTCTCTTCCATTTTCCTCTTGAGATTTTTTTTTTTTTTTTTTTTTGCATGATTCTCAAGCCTCTAGTTTCAGGACTGAAACTGTGGTTCAAGTCACACGGGATCCTAGTGCCTTAACTGCCATGTCACCTGCTGGTCCCTATATTTAAAGGACTTTTAGTGCACTTCCTCCATAAAGGATTTTCTTCTCAGCACCCAGTCAGTTTCAGAATGAGGAGGAAGCAGAATAGACGTTTCTTCTCTCCCTTGAAGAATTTTACCTTTCTTAGTAAGAATAAGTAGCTATACTTCTAAATAACAGTTTTACTTTCCATGCATATCAGAGACCACAGCTCACTGAAAAGAATTATTAACCAGAGCTAAAAACAGAGAGTTCCTGAAAACCATGCCAAGATTGCATCTGGAACACAGAGTCAAGAACTTTGGTTGACAGTTAACTAACAGAAGAAAACTCATGAGGATGGTATGGCTTGGGTGTTCCTGTCAGAAAGATATTCTTATGCTGAGATAAGGCCTAACTCACTGTCATTTCTATTCATTGGTACTGTTTCTGCTAAAATTCTTTTCAGTTTCTTTTTAAATTATTTTTAAAACATATTTTAACTACAATCTGTGTCTTCTTCCAAAGTTAATTTCAGCATCTTTTTCTTTTCACATTTTTAAAATTTACATTTAATCATTGTACATCTTTATAGTATACAACACGTTTTTTCCCAACATGAATACAATACATATGATTAGTCAAGTCAAAGATATTACCATATATACATCACCGTCAACGGATTACTTTTCATCTTTGTGTCTGTTAAATGTTTTGCTTGTTTTCTGCTTACAATTTTATAGATAAAACTGTACAATGTATTTACTGAAAAAAAATTTGCCCATACATCTTGACATGTAGAGTAAGACCACCCGTCTGATAGGTCCCTCAGAATGCCAGTTGTACCAGATATTAATCAATGCACCAGGAAAAAGCTAACACAGATTGTGTGCTCCGATAAATCTGGCAAATACTGGGTCGAATGATGTTAAAGTGGTTTTCATACCAAAGTCTTTCCTTCTGCTTACTCTGCTACAAGTGCTGAAAGAACATGATCATGCATCCCAGATGTGTTCACCATTGTAGCCTCCTCTCCAGCAGAATCTCATGGGGCTTCCTTTTTCACACAAAAGACTTTGGGGGAAAATTACATAATGTATTGATGTGTTGAGGGTCATGTTATGTCCAGTATCACACTGTGATCAAAAACGCAGACAGCCAGACTACTTTGCCCTGTTACAATCTTCGGTGCAGAGCCACACAGACCTACAGAGTCCTTACAGTCTTCCTGAGGACATTAGTCAAGTCAAACTCACTTCCCTTAGTTCTTGCAAGTTCAATTCCATCAGTAAATCCACATTTAGAAGACATTTATAGCACTATGTTAGTAGAATACTCATTTTATAACTTAGCATAATTATATTTGAATTCTTTTTATTCATAGTTGTTATCCTTCAGGCTATATAATTTGACCCATAGTATCAATTTGTCAATGCAATAATGCTATGTTATAGAAGTAATCTATTCTAATTATTTTGATCATGATTTATTATTTCCTATTAGTAGCCACTCACCCAGGAGGTTAACATGTATTTCATATTTTATATATTTAACATATCCTATGAGTCCTCATATATTGCTTTACCACTATTCAATATGCATGTAAATTAGAGAATTTTTACAGAGCTCTCCTCCTACTCCATTGAGTTTTAAAACATCTCATGGAGCTCATTACATGTTAATGGAATTAAAACTGACCTTTTTCCTGATATTTTCTCATGGTACTTCACCTGTCTTTACTTTTCTCCACTTACTATACATTGAAAGTTAAAGCCAAAAACTCTGGTGTTACATCTAAGTTATAGGAATCTTAATCCATGTCATGACTGGGGCTGGGCCAGTTTCTAGTATTAGTGGACCTGGGAACTCTATATATGAATTAAATTAAATTACAGGCAAAAAAAAAAATAAATACATACATTTCTCTTTCTCCTGAATTTTACGACTTCATTCTTGAACTCCCTGTGCTTAGAGGCCACCTGAGAGTTCTCAGATTCTTTGTAACATGTATCCCTCTCTTTGGCTGATGAAACCAGAAACTAAAAACATCTGTGACCTCATGGCACAGTTGGAAATGCAGAACAAATATGACATTTATGATAAGAACAGTGGACTACAATGAGTTAAACTTAAAATATACTGCAGGATGGGCCAGCAGGTGGCATAGGAGTGAAGGTACTGGACTCTTACATACCCTACTGCAGTTTGAATCCCGGAGCTGGTGACTTGATATTCAACTCCAGGAGTGTGCATGTGCATGCCTGAAATGCAGAGAGGAGAATGGCAGAGCAGAGATTGTAGCATGGCTATCCCCTTTAGGGGGTAATTTCTCACTTTCTGTCTCTCTGTCTCTCCAGTGAGTGCACAAGCCCTATAGCAAAAAATCTCTCTATTCTGCCAACTAAGACGATAGGGGCTTGATTGAGACACAGATTCCGGAGGTACACAGATTGATGGGGAAGCAATGTGACTGTAATCAGGTTTAAAATGGACACTCAATGACCACCAGTCTCAAGGAAGCAAGATCTTGGCTTTTAAATTTAAGAAATCAAGATCCTTGGCATGTGAATTAAAGGTAGATCATAGAACCAGCAGATGGAGACTTGAAATTCACACTGGGTACATATGTGTGCATGCCCAAAAATCCTGAGTACAGAGGAGAAGTGATTGCAGCATGGCCATCCTTCTGTCTCTGTCTCCCTGGCAAGTATACGTGCCCCATAACAAAAATCTCTATCTCTAAAAATAAGATAGATGAGTGTATGGTTATTAAGATCTATCTTTTCTTTAGTCAAGAAGATAAAATTCCTTCCCCTGGAGAAAAGGAAAGAAGAAGAAAAGAGATTAGGGGATAGAGACTGTATTAGAATTAGGTATTAATGTGTGTGTTCCAGAAAGATCTTTCCTCTGCCTCCCAATACCCCATTTAGCTGAAGTCTAGGAAGGGGCTCATTTAAAGAAATGTTATTGAGAGATTCAGGACTAGACAACTGACCCAGTAAGGTCTAGAGAGAACCCAGGAATGTCCTGATGTTCAAGAAACAGGCAAAGATTATAAAGGAAGACTTTGCATTTGTCATGATGAGGACACCAGTCTATATGACCCAGTGGTTGGAGACACAGTGAGGGATATAATCATGGAAAGGATATCTTGTCCAAGGACTAACTTCTTCCCTATTAACCCCAAATTCTAGCATTCCACTGATTCCTGAGATTTGGACACAAATTTGGCTAAAGTGGGCAGAAATCACTTTTTTTTTTTTTGGAGAGGTTTTTCGCTATAGGGCGCGTGCGCTCGCCAGACAGACAGAGAGAGACATAGAGACAGAAAGCGAGAAATCACCCCCCAGGGGGGATAGTCACGCCGCAATCCCTTCTCCTCCATTCTCCTCTCCGGATCTTGGGCACGCACGCACACGCGCCCGGCATGAGTTGTAAGCCACCGGGTCCGAGACGCGAACCGCGGTCGACTACGTGGGAGTCCAGCGACATAGCCATTACGCTAACTGCTGGTTCCCGGCAGAGATCATTTTTAATTGGCAGACATTAAGTGTCTATCATTTGTTGAACATGAGGCTCAATAAGATAAATTAAATAGAGTATAGCATATTTGTGTCTGAAAATGTATAAATAGAAATGGCTGAGTGGAAAATAAATAGTTCACAGTGCCTGTCCCGAAGATTTATTGGCATATGCTCATGGTTTAAGTATGTCCACGATGATACAATCATTCTTTAAAAACTTTAAATTTAAGAATAACTTTACTTCAAGTTGTATGGTTGTTTGAGTGCTATGGGTCAGAAACAAAATAGGAGCAAGACGAGGAGAATATTTTAAGTAAGGTGACTGAAGTGTTCAAGTGGATTTTTAGAGTATTGATACATGGTTATTTAGGATAAAGTTTCCAAAATCAATGCTAGGAAAGTTCAATTGGCTTTTTTTTGCTATAGGGCGCATGCGCTCGCCAGACAGACAGAGAGAGACAGAGAGATAGAAAGCAGAAAATCACCCCCCAGGGGGGATGGCCACGCCGCAATCCCTTCTCGTCCATTCTCCTCTCGGGATCTTGGGCATGCACGCACATACGCCCGGCGTGAGTTTAAACCGCCGGGTCCGGGACTCGAACCACGGTCGACTACGTGGGAGTCCAGTGACATAGCCATTACGCTAACTGCTGGTCCCAATTGGCTTTTTTTTTTTTATTTTTTATTTATTTATTTATTTAATTTATTTTTTTTTATTATCTATTTTTTTATTACATTGAATTACATATAACTTTACAGTGTATTACATTGCTTTTTCAAAAGGGAATGCCATGCATGTCAGTCAGTACAGAGACATTAATCTCCCCGCTTCAACATTCAATATCTTTCCTATGTTTCCCCCAATCATTATTATTATTATTCTAATTATTTTTTATGATAAAAATGATTTTTTTTCCAATTATCAGATCATAAAGTTCCCAACAATAGGAAACGTAGACTGCACTCAGGGCTGGACCAAGGGTGGGTCTCATGCAGCCCCGCAAATGTAGGTGAATCTCCATGGAACACAGTTTCAGGAACGCGGCTCAGGAAAGCAGAGACGGCCATCAGCGGTTGCGGCACGCGGGGCAGATCCCGGCCACGGCCCGCGGGGGCAGAGCCCCGGCCACGGCCCGCGGGGCAGACCCCGGCCACGGCACGCGGGGCAGAGCCCCGGCCACGGCACGCAGGGGCAGAGCCCCGGCCACGGCACGCGGGGCAGGCCCTGGCCACGGCACGAGGGGGCAGAGTCCCGGCCACGGCACGCGGGGGCAGACCCCGGCCACGGCACGCGGGGCAGAACCCCGGCCACGGCACGCGGGGCAGAGTCCCGGCCACGGCACGCGGGGCAGACCCCGGCCACGGCACGCGGGGCAGAACCCCGGCCACGGCACGCGGGGCAGAACCCCGGCCACGGCACGCGGGGGCAGACCCCCGGCCACGGCACGCGGGGGCAGACCCCGGCCACGGCACGCGGGGCAGAGTCCCGGCCCAATTGGCTTTTAAGTGTCCCTAAAGGTAGCTCTGCTCCTAAATCTGAAGAAAGTTCACTGTTGAGTGTAGGTAGTTCGTCATCAAAGGCCCTGACGTTTTCTCCCCATTTTCCGCTTTCCTTTCGTAGGCGCATTAAGAACAACTCGGCCTGCCTTCTCCTTCAAACCATTCCTCTCACGTCCTCTGGTCAGACAGAAAGAGGAAACCCTTGGAAGGTGCTTGGGCTTGTCTTATATCACCATTGGGTTCTGTCTACATCTGGCTGGATGGCATTCATTTCTTTTTCTTCCTTATCTAGTTTCTGTTTAATCATTTTGTTTCTGAGTATACATCTATGAAAATGTAAAAACATTTTTATGTAATAATGTGCATTATCAAGACATAAGCTCTGACTTATTCAACTATGACCATTAAAAGTAAAATAATAAATAAAGACTCTACACATTAACCATATGTTTACCTACTTTTTGTTTATTTTTTTCTAATGTTTACATTTTTTAAAACTCTATGGCCCTTGGGAATATTACACTGCAATTTGGCACTTAATATTTCAAAGCAGATTAGAGTACATTTTGATTGATTAACACAGAGCTGAATTTAGGAAAAAATGTATTCAGTATTACACACTGTAATATATTCTTTTATAATGAAACAAAGCCACATTTTCAAGTTTGAAAAATGTTCAATACTCTTTTCTGAACAGGTACAAATGGACAAGATTATTATGAATAATAATATCTAACATTTCATTTTACCCAAACCAATTTAGAATGTTTCCAATTTCACAAGACATTCTGTATGATCTTCATAATACAGAGTATGAGACAAGTTCAAATAAAATTATATTTGAATTTCTATTGGAGATTTTGTGATAATCCTACTTGTTGTAATCATGGAATTTTTACATGTTTATTGTCCAAAAGTTTCTGTACAAACACACAGGCACACACACAACTCAAATTTAACCATCTTAATTTTATTACCACGGTCAGCTATGAGGGAACTACATTTGCTGGCTTCTAACTCATTATCTATGCTTATGAAAAATGACAGCAGTGAGCAGAGAAATGCCTTTTTTCAAGATGAACTGTGAAGAGCTATCTCCTGCTTAATAACCCGTCCTTCACCTCTCCTCTATTGAACCACATCTCAGATTTAGAGGGAAGATATTGAGATGTAAGAATATGATAATTCTCTCATTTTATTCAACCGGTGTTTTTGTTATCCACATGGATAATAAAATTTTTCAAAATGTCCTCAACTTGTCCCAAATGATGATCCGCTGGCTCAACTAAAGCAAAGTGTTCCCTCCCTTCTGATACAAGTCCATTGCAAAGGAGAGAGTTACAATACTTCCTTTTTAACTCTAGAAACTAATGCCTTGTCATCCATTCACTCAGGGAATGTTTCGGAGTGAAATTCCCACATCAAGAAATCATCACACCATTGTTTCTACCTTTGCAAACCTGGTTAACCTGCTATGGGCTTTAAAAAAATCCCTTTGATGTAAAAGAAGACATATATGTAGAGAGAGAGAGAAAGATACGGATATATAGATATAGATATAGCCTCCAAAGTCAGACAGTTTTTACTACTATATTTTCTCAACTAATCCTTAGTACAACTCTGTAGGAAAAAAATAAAACTGAATTGGGATGTTGTCATAGTAACAAAAATACTAATCTTATTTAAAGAGAAATGACTGGAAAAATCCTTGAGTATAACATTAAGATGACCTCAAGATGACATCTATGACATATATATGACTTGAAGATCACACACATACACATACACATTTCTTACTAGAACTTTTATTAGTTTTAAACAAGGGCCCTAAATAAAATGAACATTAAATTTCTAATTTTAATACAAACAAATATCCGTTATTTTTAAATTGCTATGTTTTGTAGCTTTTTTATTTTAAATGGCTCTCTTAGTAATCTAGTTTCTTGGGAATTTATTGGCCTTTTATCTTTGGCCTGTAACTCATCTAAATTATTACTGTAATTCCATTCACATTGGCAAGCAGCTGGCCCTGACTGTGCATTTTCTATTTTATTCTTACTTTTATTAATCTTCTCTTGGTCTCTCCTGTTTTTCCTCACTTCAACCACATAAAATTAAACAAACCTTTACCCTTATAAAACAGCAGTGAAGCCAGAACAGCAGCCACACTTCCTCCATAAGCTTTTAGTTGGGCTGCTGACTTTAATTAAGCAATTTATTTTGTTGTGCTCTATCTATTCTTTCTTTCCAAGTCTCACCACATTTCTCTAAATATAACACTAATGCACAATTGAACTAATCTTCTAATACCATCCTGAGGCGAAGTCAATATATCAAAAAAGATGAAAGGATGTTTAAACAAAGAGAATTTACATGTTTCTCTTTTGTGTATTTGCCAGATCCTGAGACAACTGATCTAAGAATCGAGGTAAAAATTTTGAAGACATATTCCACAGTCACAGAAATCAGAAAATATCATGTACCCTGAAAGAATCAAATTCTGTATCATGTAAAACCCATAGAATTAGATTTGAAAATTGTTCGTCACAACTATCCTACATTGATTATAAACCAGTTCCAGGTTATTAATATTAGAGGGCTCTGATTCATTAAAAAGTGCTTTAATAAATCAGACTGATGTGTGTGCCCTACATAAAAATATTTATCTGATATATTTTGAGATAAGATTTATACACAATAAAATACACAGATTTCAAATTTGTAATTGTGTGTTTTCATAAATATAGATGACCATAACCAGAACTCCAGTGAAGACACAAAACACATGAAAACATTCAAAACACCCCCCACCAAATTTCTCCCCTGGGCCCTGTGGGCATATTCTCCAACCCCTTTTGGCAACAACTATATTGATTTACATCATAAGAATTAGTTTTGTCCATTCTTGTAGTTCATGTAAGTGAGGTCATACAGAATACTTTCATGTGTGTCCACCTTCTTATATCAACACTGTTTTTGGGACTTACTTATTGTTACAGTGTATATCAGCCCCTCATCTTTAAAAAAAAAAAAACATTTCCAATGAGTATTCCATTGTAGTTTATTCACTGCACTATTGATGAAAATTTGGATTCTTCTCAGATTTAGTTTATTATGAATAAAAATGCTATAAACTAATTTTCATCCTTCATTCTTTCCTTCCTTCCTTCCTTCTATTTTCCCTTTCTTTTTTCTTCTTCCATAAGAAGATAGATAATAAGAAAAAGAGACAGAGAGATAGCACCTCCAACAGAGCCCCAAAACCATGATTCACCCTGCCTCAGCCTAGATTATGGGCATATGCTCAATTCCAGTGTTCATACAAAAGTCTTAGAATGCAGTCCTGGGACCTATCCATTCAAGACTTGCTGTGCTATGGTTGCACCATCGCCTAGCGCCAATGTACAAACATTCTTGTGTAAGTGTTTTGTGGACTTATTTTCATTTCTCTTGGGTAAACTCCTAGGAATGACATTGCTGGATCATATAATACCTATGTGTTGAACTTCATATGAACTGACAGTTTTTCAAGGTGTTCGTACCACTTTATACTCTCACCATTAACATATGGAAGTTCCTACATCCTCCTCATCACTTGATATTGTCATTCTTTTTTACTGTATTGAACTTAGAATTCATTAAGATTTATTTTGAAGTTCCTCCTGGTTAATGATGTGGAACACCTTTTTATGTACCGCTGTTGTTTGTTTTTCCTTTAATAATGGGTACTTTTTGTGTCCTGACTATAAAATCTTTTCCTCCTTCCAACTTGTGAAAATGATCTCTCATGTGTTTTTTTTTTTTTTTTTTTTTTTTTCCCAGGAGCTTTATGGTTTTAGCTCTTGTATTTTTCTCTCTAGTGTGAGGTAGCATTTGTTTGAGTTTCATCTTTCACCATGATCGTATTTATTTTGTTCTTCAGCATTATTTGTTGAAAGATTTTCCTTTTCACATTGAAATGTCAAGGTGGCTTTGTGAGGGTTTATTTTTAGAATTTCTACTATGTTACAATAACCTATTTTTTACCCTTCTGTCAATATCACATTGTGTTGATTATTGTAGCTTTCTCAGTCTTGAAATCAGGTAGCTAGAATCTTAAAATTCATTCTTTAAACACATACAATTTTAAATTTAAAAGACCGCTAATCATTCTAGTACAAAGAAACATGCTCGTGTGTGTGTGTGTGTGTGTGTGTGTATGTATATATGTGTGTGTGCATATGTGTGTGTGTGTGTGTGTGTGTGTAAGGCAAAGTGAAAACTATAAGCAATGATATCCTTCGAGGACAGAAATTATTACTGAAAAGGCAAAAGAGTCTTGTACTTTGGGTTTTATGTCTTGTTGAAAACACATTTGATTCTTTTAAATTAACTCATGAATTGCTGCATTTTTAAAAAGTACTCATGGTAAAATTATAAATCTTCTTTTCTTTAATATTAAAGATTGTATAAAATATTGAAAAATGTTTTTCTCTAAACAAAGGTACCTATTTTTCAATGACAGGTGAATTGATAGAAAGAATATGGAAACTCTTATTTTTGAATGCCTGATCTAGATTAATGCTCATAGATTTATGTCTTCAATAAGAAGAGGGTCTCGAGAAGGGTAGTGATCATATTTAAGGTGACACGGTCAGCAGAAGGACAGATGGACTGTGACCTGTGACATTCCCAAGGCCACTCTCTTTTTAACCACAGTCACTCTTTCATTAAACAAAGAAAAGAAAGGACTCCTTTTGCATAGGATCAGAGGAATTGAGAAGAGAATGTTATTGCTTCACATGTGCAGGTATATATGTCAGAGGCTGATTAATGCCAAGTGGCAAGTACTGGTAGGATTTCCTCCAAGGAGTTCCTTTTTCACATTCCCTGAGAAGAACAGATCTGAAATGAGCTTTGATCACACTAGAGAGTCGGCAGCCCATCTTCTAACCATAGCCTGTCTTGAAGTTTCAGTAGCTCCAGCAGCAACCCAGGTATCATTATTAACAAATCTGTTCAAATTTATTAAAGGTTGTCAGCCTGATTCTCCCTCTTCAAGGCATGAAGGAAATTCTTTGGCACTGTGGGGGAGAAAACTAAATTTGGCTTCCAAAACCTGAGTTGAATAATATTCGGTGTGTGATTATATAGCTACAGTAAGCAGTTTGATATTGAGGGATACTAGAGGACAACTGACAAGGTTGGATATTCCTGGATGAAAAAGAAAATATGATTTTGATGGAACACCCAGGGAAATACCTCACATATCAAATAATAATGAATCAATTTTCCAAAAAAACTATATAGCAAGCTGTTCTCACTCATCTCAGAATCTCACCACACCATTTATTCATAAAATAGAAGCAAACACATAAGGACCAGCTTCTCACTTTTCTGTGACCAAGTGTACCAACCCACCAGCCTGTGCATTCACCTTCTGGTAAAAAGAATGTGATACCCTTGATCCTTAGAGAAGCCAGTCTTCCTGCTAGTAGAAGAGATGTTGATTTCTCACTGACTCAGGAGCTGTCTTCCTCAATGTTCCCCTCCCTCTCCTATATAAATCTCCTCCTTTATCTGGGTCATTCCTGAGCTTCTGCATTTTCTGTAATTTGCTTCATCTTGAAGCAAGATCTTCCCTTGACCCAAAGTAACTCTCACTATCACGCCTCTCTTCTGATGCTCTTCTTGAAAATTTCTGTTTCATGTCTCTACTGTCCACTCTTTTCCACTGATAACCATACTCCATCACTCTTTTGCCAATACTTCTAATTGCAATTTTTAAGAGAGATTTTTGCTATAGGGAGACAAAGAGACAGAGAGAAAAAATTGAGAAATCACCCCTCCCCCCAGAGAATATGACCACATTGTAATTTATTCTCCTCCATTCTCCTCTCGGGATTTTGGGCACACATGCACACATGCCCAGCATGAGTTTCAAGTTGCCAAGTTTGGGACTCAAATCATGGTTGAACACATGGGAATCCAGTGCCTTAACCACTATACAACCTGCCACCCTCTCAATTGCATTTCTTCTTAGCCACGTTGCAACGGGTTCAAGTTCCACCAGAGTGTCCTCAACAATATTCACATCCATCCCTCTTTTCTTTTACACAGAGACAATGGGTGTATAGTCTTCAAATAGAAGACACAGACTCACTGTCCTGGAGCTTACCTTCAGAATATCTGTCTTGATTCTCATGGTAGATGATAAACTTTTGGAGAATAAGATTTGTGCCTTATATTTTTCTTATATTTCCACAGTCTTGTATTTTAATATCCTCACATTATCTACTTATAAACTGTTTAAAATAAAAGCTTAAAATGTCCTGATTAAAAATGAAAGTAAATATGATTTTTTTAGAAAGATAACTTTGACACAATCAAATAAATGCAGCCTGATTTACCTAGAGTTTCATGAAGAGTACTCTTTTCTGATGATCCCTCAGATACCAAATCTTGGTTGTATTCATTTATTCAGTTTTTAACTGGGTTATATAATTCTATTTAAGAAGAGAATAGGGGCCAACAGTTGGTGCAATGGCTATGTCATTGGATTCCCATGTAGTTGACCGCGGTTCAAGTCCTGGACCCAGTGGCTTAAATTCACGATGGGCACGTGTGCATGCGTGCCCAAGATACTGAGAGGATAGTGGAGGAGAAGGGATTGAGGTGTGGTCACTCCCCCCCCGGGGGGGTGATTTCTCGCTTTCTATCTCTCTGTCCCTCTCTTTCTCAAAAAAAAAAAAATCAAGGGGAAAAAGAAAGAAGCAAGATAGTAGAGCAAAGATGGAAAACTGATGATAACATGTATGATAACACTTCTAATGGGACTAATATACAGTGTATTCATGCTGGAAAAATTAATTTTATGAGTTGTACTGATATATAGTGATTGAATGTATAAATGAAAAATAAATATAAAAAATACTTCAAGCTACTGTTGCTATTAATTTGTGATTTTATGAGATCAACAGAAAGGATTAACTGAGATTTACTAACCCCAAATTATGTGATGGACAGTAAATTGCTTGAAGTTATTATGTATTTACATGAATTTAACTAATAAACACTACTGTGTGAGCCAGACCATAGCTTCAAGCTTCTCACTAAGATGCTGTGGGCACCACACTTACATGCAGTTATGATTAATGCTTGCATTTTTTAAAAGAATTATTTTATTACTTTTATTTATTACTACTAATTTATAATTTGATGAGAGAGAGAAAGAGAAAGAGAGAAAGTGAGAAAGCAAACCACCAAATCTGAGACTCAAACTGTGGTTGGCCATGTGGGAGTCCTGCAGCTTAACTACCATGCCACCTGCTGGCCCCAATGCTTGCATCTTAATCTGTTAGTTCCATGTCTTTTGTCACTCTTGTGGCATGTTTTCTCTGGTCCTTTTACATGGTCCTTTTAACAGAATCATCCCTTTTCCTTTTGTGGCCTTCATGGTTAAGGTGAAGACTTCTCTGCTCTAGTTTGAAAATTGATGTTGAAATTTAATATTCAACGTAACAGTATTCAGAGGTGTGGTCCTTGAATCCTGAAGGCTCTGTACTCCTGAGTGAAATTAGCACCCTGTAGAAAAGGGCATGAGGAGAGTTTGTCCCCTCTCACCCTTCTCTCACTATGGGAGATCATGTTCCTCCCCCTAGTAGGACACATATTCCATCTGACAGCAAATGTCCATGCCTTGATCTTGATGTATAAGAAATAACTTTTTAGGGACCAGCAGTTGACATAATGGCTATGTTGCTGGACTCCCATGTAGCCAACCACGATTTGAGTCCTGGAGCCAGTGGCTTAAACTCACGCCAGGCACATGTGCGTGTGTGCCCAGGATCCTGAGAGGAGAATGGAAGAGAAGGGATTGTAGCATGGCCATCCCCCCTGGGGGGTTATTTCTCACTTTCTGTCTCTCTCTGTCTTTCTGGAGAGCACATGTGACCTGTAGCAAAAACCTCTCCAAAAAAAAAAAAAAAAAAAGAAAGAAAGAAATTTTTGTTCTTTATAAACAATATAAACCATCCAGTCTTAGACATTCTGTTATGGAGGATGAATGGACTAGGACATCTGCATCTATGTTTCTGTTTATGAGTCTTTTCTTTTCTCCATCTATGTCATGATCATCCTGTCTCGATATCCCAGCTGTGATGGCAAGCACATGCCACCACATCTTACTATTTTTTTAGACAGGTCTCAATATATTGTTCATACCTGTCTCAAGCTTACGATTCTTCTTTTCCAACCTCCCTGAATCTCTGGAATTACAGGTGCCCACCGCTACAACAAGGCAGGAATTGAACTAGGGCCCTCCCAGCCTATAGAGCAAAGCACTCCAACAGTATGAAACACTGCAGCTTGGCCCTGCTTATGGGGCATTCAGACTAAGTCAGAGATAAGAAGCCAGGGTCTAGGCATGTCTCAGGCTAAGTACGCATGAAGCACATTTTCTTTTATCTCATTTGATACATTACTTTAAAAATATGAATTCTTTTTTACCATTTAAAAAGTAGGAAATTCTACATAAAGTGGAGATTTCATTCCTTTGAAAACCTAGGACATCGAGGCTAGTATTTCCACAGAGCAATAACTGACAGAATTATCACAGCAGCTCTGTTCTTCTGGAAGGCATGGATACCCAGTCTCACCGTGGTTCCATGAGAAGACTACTTAGCTGTGAGGTTATTTTTCCTCTACCTCCTGCTCCCTCTAAATATTTGAATGTTTGAATTCTGGTTTCCTCAAAGTTTTCTTTTCTGAGTCCTGCCACACTGTTGCCCACCTTACCGCCCAGCACTTAGTACGCAAGGAATCCGCGAACAAAGGATTGGATGATCTTCCTGTCCATTCTAGTTCTATTCCTAATTGTCTTATGAACTTAAAAAAAAAAAAAGATCACATCCTATTCTGTGCACCACAAAATACCTGCTTCTCTTGGGAACCAGCAGTTAGCATAATGGCTATGTCT
The DNA here is from genome assembly GCA_026018925.1 of Tupaia tana. NCBI lineage: Eukaryota > Metazoa > Chordata > Mammalia > Scandentia > Tupaiidae > Tupaia > Tupaia tana. Next base: position 36,682,271 of record JAKSZU010000016.1, read on the forward strand.
CTGGACTCCCACGTAGTCGACCACGGTTCGCGTCCCGGACCTGGTGGCTTAAAACTCACGCCGGGCACATGTGCATGCGTGCCCAAGATCCCGAGAGGAGAATGGAGGAGAAAGGATTGTGGTGTGACAATCCCCTCTGGGGGGTGATTTCTCGTTTTCTGTCTCTCTGTCTCTCTCTGTCTGGCGAGCGCACGTGCCCTATAGCAAAAACCTCTCCAAAAAAAAAAAAAAAACCTGCTTCTCCTGTGGTCATTAACTGAGTGTAGTTTCAAGTTTTCCAATAAAGGGAGGTTTCTGTAGTCTGTCTTAGCTTGGGGGCAATGGAGGTGGGGGGAATCTTTCAGGTGAAGTGCTACTGGAAAAGTCTTCCCTGCTGTGTAGAAATTATTCCCCTGTTACACTATCACACATCCCCTGGAGGTGGCAGACACCTGGGGTTTTAGTGCTTAACTATTTTGTGCTCTACATGTGTCTGTGGCTGAGGAACCAGAAATGATTTACCCTGAATGAAATTATCTTATAGTCATCATCGTCATCATCTTTCTCTCTCACTCTCATTCTTATTAAATCTGACCCCACAGGAGGTAAAGAGTATGATATGTTTTTATTTGTGTTACATCGTTAGTTATTATGGCTTACTGCCATTCTTACCTATACTATTTCAGCCTAAATTATTTTTAAAATGTGACTATCTATTGGTAATTTTGATAAAAAATAGCATTTTTAGTTTTACTTTCTGTGAAAGCTTTACAGTTATTTCTAATTCATCAAATACATAAAATTTTGAACATATTCAAAATGCCCCCCAAGGGCATATATATTATTGTTTTTAGTGGTTTTATCAGATGTAGAATTCTAGATTTGGCACATCGAGCACTATAATATTAGTTGCGCATATAAAATTCAGAATTTGGAGCTTCTTAATATACACATTTAATTATGCATGACCTGGAAACTAGTTTCTATTAGGTTAAGCTCTGATGGCTGATTAAAGTCAATAGCCGGCATTCTTTAGGGTTTTCTGAAGCATTGGCTGATGTGAGAGCAGAATGCTTAACTGGCCTAATGGGAAAGAATTATAGACTATTGTCATACAATCAGCAAACATGCGTGTGAATATTTAACTTTCAGACAGCCAAAGCTCTGTGAGAAAAACACTACCACACTTGGTAATAAATCCTATTACTGCGATGGTGTCAATCTGCCTTTTCATTAATAACTCGGTAAAGAGCATGTTTCTTTTGTAAACATTCCAGATGGATTTCACAGAAGAATATCAGGTTAAGTCAATAGAAATGTTGTAAGAAGACTAAATAGCAAACACCAATGCCTCCCCGCTCATCCAGTCATGGGACTGGCAGTTTTCCTACATCTTCCTAGTGAATTCTTCTACATCAGGGGCCTCTCAGCCAAGAGCATGGATAAGACAGAAAACCCAACAAACAAACAAACAAAAAACTATTCAACACTGAGTGCATTCTTGGCCCATCCATCCCCTGCTCCCCAGTTTGTAATAACTCAATAAATTCCAGTGTTGTACTTTAAAAACAAAAGGACTTCTTCTCCATTCTGGAGACAGAGTGCAGCAAGCTAGCAGTTGTAACACTTGGCAGGGATGGCAGCCACTTGTCTGGGCCCTTTGGCAGAAACTGGTAGGATTTACAGAAATTTGAACTCCCCGATAGTCTCAGCAGTCACACTTGAAGCTGGTCATAGACTAGAATTTGAGTTAGAAGATAACTTTAGTATCATTTAAACTGATTGTATGTATGTACATTTGTATGTATTTACTTTTGGTTCCAAAAAAACTCCTTTATTCAAGTGAAATCTTAGAAATCCAACCTTCAAAATAGATAAATGCAAGATGACTTTTATGAAAGAGAGGTGGAACGAGAGAAGTGTTGCCCCTCTGTTCCATATTTTACTCTAACTGATGGTAGTAATCATATCTCTAAAAGACTTTGTGAAACACAGTTAAGTCGATTGTGCTTCACAGATGTAATAAGGAAAATATTTTCTGGAGTGTAATTATTCAAGATGAAGTAGGTTAGGCTGCAATAAGAAGCTCATTCTGAAATCCAGTAATTTCTCACAACCATGAAAATTTACTAGCAGCAAAATAGAGTCATTTGTGCCAGCCTTAACTATATTGAGCAGGAGAAGGTCGTGGAGGAAGGGTTTTATCTCACTAGCATGCTAGATAACAAAGACTGTTGTCTGTGGAACTTTGCCATGGGACATCCAGGTAGTGTGGTGAGGGGGTGGCTGGATCCCACATGGTTGACTGAACGGTTCGAGTCCTGGACCCAGAGGCTTGAAGGACACACCAGGTGCATGTGCATGCCTGCCCAGAAACCGAAGAGGAGAGTGGAAGAGAAGAAACTGTGGTGTGGGCATCGTTCCTGGGTGGTGATTTCTCACTTTCTCTTCTTCCTTCTCTGTTTCTACCAAGCACATGAGCTTATAGTAAAAACAAAAACAAAACCCACTAAAATAAAACAAAAACAAAACAACAACAAAATAACTCTGCCAAAATGACAAGGTTGCACAAAGACTACTGCAACCTGAAAGGACTACTTCTGCAAAGACATCTGCCCAGATCCTGCCTGTGCTACCATGGACAGATGCCATTCCTGCCATCAGTCCTGGTAGTAGAAGATAATAGTCCCCAGAGGATTCGTATAATCTCCTCTCCTCTTCCCAATCAGCTTCTGGTTTATGCTACTAAAACCTATTTGAGTGTTGTAAATCCTCAGAGCACCTTCTGAGGCTTCCATAAGTGAAAGCCTTATTTCTTATGTTCATCAAAGAAAGAGGGCGAGAGAAACAGCACCCCAATGGTGTACTGACACGGCAATTACCCCAGCTTCAGTCAGCCCGAATCATGGGCAGGTACATGCCCATAAGTCTCCCGTAGTCCTCCAGACGTGAATCCAGACTCTTCTCATGTGGGTCAGCCTTTCCAAAATGTCTTTCTCTTTATTTATCTAAGTGTGTGTGTGTGTATTTAAAGAAAATTAGGACTTGTTTATGTAATGTTGTCATCTTTTCGCATATGTTTTATGTAATGTAGAATAAATACGTAAAAATTTTATTTCCATGTACTTAGGAATTCTTTGAAAATACAATGTTATGTTTTAATGAGAAAGAATCCAAAATTACCAATATACCCTAAATTATTAAGTTATTCTTAATTAGTACATTCACAGGATAGTTAATAAATTTCTATTTATCAGTATTTATTTATAAGTCTGTCGGAAACATCCTTGTATAGATAAAGTTATTGTATAGTTCTAATCATTTCTGCTGAAGACACACTTGGAATTATTACTGGGTCATCGGAAAAGTCATGACATATTTTTGCATAGAAAAACATGGAAAAATACATCATGACTTTTCCAACTACCCAACAGTTTGAAAGGTGAAACTATGTTTAATATTATTTATTTATATTGCCATATTACCCTGGAAAATCCTGAATACACTATTATTATTTTCTTTCAAATCTTCTCTTTTTTTTTTTTTTTTTTTTTTGAGAGGTTTTCGCTATAGGGCGCGTGCACTCGCCAGACAGATAGAGAGAGACAGAAAGCAGGAAATCACCCCCCAGGGGGGATGGCCACGCCGCAATCCCTTCTCCTCCATTCTCCTCTCGGGATCTTGGGCATGCACGCACACGTGCCTGGCGTGAGTTTAAGCCACCGGGTCCGGGACTTGAACCGCGGTCGACTACATGGGAGTCCAGCGACATAGCCATTATGCCAACTGCTGGTCTCTCAAATCTTCTCTTTTAAAGTAATTGAATATGGCATTGCTCTATTATTTTTATTTATTTATTTTTTACTACTCGAGGGTATCTGTGCTCATGAGATAAAGAGTGAGATAAGGCACCTCCCAATGGGGCATGGTTATACCCAAATTCCCTTTTCTTCATTTTTCCATCTTACTAGGATTTGAGGCATGTATGCACATGCTTCCTGCATATTTTTCAAGCCACATTGGCTGGGACTCAAACCATGGCTGCCCATACGGAATCCAGCCCTCTATGTGCAGCTCTCCTAACTACTATACTACAGGGTTAGCCCTTAATTTAAGTTTTGATGTTTAATGTGGGTGGAATTTTTATCATATCATCATTGGCTACTTACATTTCCTTTTTTTAGTTGTTTTTCTTGGCCCTATCCCCATTTTCCTAATGGGTTATTTTATTTATTGATTTTCATTAAGCAAGCTCATTTTAAATTAATAATTTTAATGTTAACTTCAAGTTCCAGCTACTGATTCCTTCTCCCTCCAGTTTATTATTTATTTCTACCATGAATGAAAGGCAGAGCACCCACAACACGGTCTCAATACAGCAATCTATCTCCAGCCTTCAGCCATCCTCAGATTGTGGGCACACTAGATGCCTGGCACACTAGAGTGGTCTCTAGATATATACCTGGGAACTTCCTATGTGGAATGTTGTTACCACTGCATCACTATCTGTCCTCTGCTGCTTATTCTTTTAATTTTTTTCTTTTTAATTTGCCAGAGGGCACCTGTGCTTGCCAGAAAGTAATAGAGAGAGAAAAAGAGAGAAAGAAAGCAAGAAAACATCTCTCATGGAGAATGGTCATGTTATAATTCCTTCTCCTCCATTTCTTCCTTTTTTTAGGGCTTGTAGGTATGCATGCACGCATGCCTGGTGTGAGTTTGAAGTCACCAGGTTCGGGACACGAACCACAGTTGGTCAAGTGGGAATCCAGTGACATAACTGTTACTGATTCCCCAGCTACTGACTCTTTAATGTGGTGATCATTCCATTGGTTTTGCCTTTCTCATATGGATTGCCTGGACTAACTGAATAAAGGATGTAAAACTGTTAGCATTAAGTAACAATATTAAGCTAAAAACACAAAAGCATTCATCTTATGGTAATATTAACAATTACTATTTATCAAATGCTTATGTAAGAACAGTGCTGCACTTTGTACATACATTAGCTATTTTAGACTTTTGTAAAATAGGTGTTATTATTCTCAGTTTTCAGATGAGAAGATTGAGTACCAGCTTGTTAAATTACTTGCCTATAGTCACACAACTAATGTTGTGGAGCCAGGATTCAAATCTAGGTCTTGTTGGCCTCAAATGCCCTAACTCAAACACCCTACACTCCAAAAGTACTTTAAGACAGCTGCAGGTGTCAGCTTCCAGAATTACTACAAGAACCAGTACAACTATTTCTAGAATCTTCATCACCAAACTTCATCTCCATATTCTAGTCCCTCGTCACTGTTATTGCTCCTCCATGGAATTAAATATTCCTTCACAAGACAAGAAATGTCTGAATAAAAGCAATAAGAAAGAAAAAAAAATCTAATAAAAAATTGGATCATTGGGAAAGTCATGATGCATTTTTGCATAGAAAAACAGAAAAATATGTCATGAAATTCCCGGTGATCTGATATTATACCCTGAATAGTCCTGGATGAGTGTCTGAATCTATTTTCACAAAGGTACCAAGTACTGAAAAAGACGCAAAATTAACAGGGACAACTTTATCATGTATGAGCCATCCCTGAGTTTGGAGGATTCTAGTATTTTTCTCCATTATTGAAATAAAGCCTTTAATGGTTCTCTGACAGCCATAAACACAAGCTGCAGGCATGCAAAACCCAGAAGCCATGCAAATATCATGATTCCCAAGTCCAGGTTCTGTGGAGAGGAATGCTAAGTCATCCTCGGAAAACAGAAATTAGGACCACAATCGGCAAGTTCAAATTACTGTACCTTGCTGTTATTCCCTATTTTAAAATAGAAGGCAGAGTGCAAAGACTGAACTCCACACACCCCGTGGCTCGAAAACCATGTTTCAGAGGTAATTATGAGGGTTGTATCTATTTACCAAATTACTGTTTATTCAGGGATTCTTAGTCTTTATACTTATTGCTTTTAATTGAAAGGTTAAAGAGCTATTCCATCTCAAAATACCTCTCTTAGAGAGGTCCATGTTAGGATTCTGAATTCCCAGCAGGCTTGTGAGAACACAAATGACTTCAGCGTTTGCTGAAGGGCTGATAACTGAGCCAGCCTAGAAGCTGGGGCAGAGCCTGGACTGCATTCAAGTCTCATGCTCTACGGTGGGGTCGGGAGGAAAAAGGCAAAAAAGTGTTGCTTGTTGTCAGCTACAGGTGAATCTAGGCTATTGTGTATAAATTCAAAATGTATCCCATTTTGAATAAGCTTCAGGAACTGGCTGTCATTTACAGTCATTCACTGATTCATCAAACACTTAGATAGCACTTGTCATTATGCTAGGCAAGCATACTTCCCGTAACTTTGATTGCAAAGTTAGAAATTTATGTTAAAAAAAAATCATCGAGGGTTCATACTGCTTGCCTATGTAATTTATTCTAAAGAACTGTCAGAAGGTGAGTGGCGTGGAGGTTGAGGTACTGGATCCCACATGGCCAACTGCACAGTTTGAGTCCTGGACCCTGTGGCTTGAAAATCAAATCATGGCTGAGCATGTGCATGCATGCCCAAAATCCCAAGAGGAGACTGGAGAAGAAGGGATTGTGACATAGTCATCTCTCCTGGAAAATTGTTTCTCTCTCTCTGTCGAGCACATGCACCCTATAGAAAAACAAAACAAAACAAAATAAAATAAAACAAACAGAGATACACCTGAAGACTGATTACAAGAATTAAGGCATTGTTTATTTTTAAATAAAAATGCTATTTAAGGCCAGGCTCTGTGACACATAATGATGGAGTGATCCACAATGCTGAAGCTACGTGGAAAGATCCCAAGTTCATGTCCTCAATCCTGCCTGTGGGTGCTAAGAACAGGCATGGCCATGATCCTGGATGGCTCTGCATGGAGATCCTGCTGAGATGACTTTCTCTCTTTCTCCATCTCCTGCTCTTATGGAAGAAATAAATAAATGTGCTTTAAAAAATATTATTGAGGGACAAGCAGATGGTTTAATGGTTATGTTGCTGGACTTCCACATAGTCAACTGCAGTTCAAGACCCAGATCTGAGGGCTTAAAACTCATGCCAGGCATGTGTGCCAGCATGCCCAAAATCCTGAGAAGAGACTGGAGGAGAAGGGATTGTGGTGTGGCCATCACCCCAAGGGGTGATTTCTCACTTTCTGTCTCTCTGTCTCTCTTTGTCTCTTTAGTGAGCACACAAGTCCTACAGCAAAAATATCTCTTTTTAAAATAAATTATTGATAGGGCAGGCAGGTGGCATAGTGGTTGGGAGTGCTGGCCTCCCACATGGTCAATTGTAGTTTGAATCCCAGACCTGGTACATTTATTTTTTACTTTCCCTCCCTCTCCTTGTTCTGTCTCTGTCTCATCAAATTAAAATAAATGCATATAAATAAATAAATAAAATTCAATGAAATAATTCTTTAAAAATATTGAAAAAACAATATCACACACTTAAATTACCAAGTTGTTTGATTCTGCCACATTAAACCAAGTAGTTTATTGGTTGACTAATTTGTTAACCTTTGAGCCAACAGGGTTTGCTTGATAAAAGAGAATTTGTCTTATTTGTGTTCTCCTTTCAAGCAAGAGGAGAATGGGGCCATAGTCATCAATACTGACTCATGAAAATTATTCTACTGAGAATAACTTTTATATATTTCTTTAATTCTCATAAAGTTAAAAATATTTTTCTTAGTTACATGTTTACTTCTTTGTTGATTATACACATTTTTGTTTATAAGCCATTATAAATTATTTTAATGTAACCCATCCCTCATTAACACACCCCAACTTATTTCAATGTTGGTTTATTCTTTTTTTTTTTTTTGAGTGGTTTTTTGCTATAGGGTGCGTGCGCTCGCCAGACAGACAGAGAGAGACAGAGAGACAGAAAGCGAGAAATCACCCCCCAGGTGGGATGGTCACGCCGCAATCCCTTCTCCTCCATTCTCCTCTCGGGATCTTGGGCACGCACGCACACGCGCCCGGCGTGAGTTTTAAGCCACCAGGTCTGGGACGCGAAACTCGGTCGACTACGTGGGAGTCTAGCGACATAGCCATAATGCTAACTGCTGGTCCCAATGATGGTGTATTCTTAATCTCATTTTGCCAACTTAGAAAAGATACTAAAACATTTATCATAAAATTTGATAGAAATTATAGACATCTCTATCACATTTAAGATTTTTTGATATTTAATCTCTGTGAGATAGAGAGTAGGATTAAATAAATAAAAGAAATAGGACATAAATTTCAACTATTCTTGCTCTTTAGATTTTACTAGGGAAAAAATATCATGTTACAAAAATTTGTGTGCATTTTAACAATAAAATCCACACCAAAGTTGACATATTTTGGTTGAAATTATAATAGATGTTGACAATTATTTTGCAAAATATCTTAAAATCTCTTTGGGAGGCCAATTTTTACTAATATAATTATCAATCTTCATATACTAAAATCTGGACTTGACATTTACCCAGATCTAATCAGACAGATTCTTGCTACAAGGGTCCATCTTCAACTTAGTAACCCCTGGCCTCTCAGTGTCACTTATTTTTCGATAGGCAATTTGGCCTTTCTCCAAAGGATCTGAACTCTGCTCCCTTCCTGACCCTTCTTGGAAACCCTGGCACCTTCAGCCCCACTCCTGGAGCTGTGCACCTCACAGATTCTCATTTCTTTGCTCAACAACCTTAATTTTTTATTCTTGGAAAACCTACTTTTACTCTGTAAGCACAAGGAACTCACACAGATACACATGCAAACACTCACATATAGGCACATACTTACATATATGTAACTTATTCAGTCACACGCATACACACATATATACACACAAGTATACACAAATAAAAGTGCACATGTACATACATACAGGCACCAATATGCATATACACGAAAACACATAGACACAGAGATATACATATGTGCACAAGCATAGAGATGTGTGTGCATGAACACATGTATCCAGGCATATGCACACAGCTAGTAGTGTTCAGTATATTTCTTGCACATCCAGAACTCTACCAGTGGGAGCATTTTATAGACTCTCAGAAATTCAGTATTAGTTTCAGTACTAAAATAATGTAGTGATTGATGTCCTATAAAACTACTGAGTTGTCAGAAAAGTCATGACACATTCTTTTTCTATGTAAATAGAAAATTTGGGAGCAAGTACTGTTTTGAGGCATAGGAGAGCATTTTAGTGAACAGATTATCATTTTAAATGTGTCCAAACTACTTTTGTCTATATCAAAACACACAGCAATGGAACAAGTTTCTTAAAAGTGATGACCACTGGTTTAGTTCTGCCTAAGAATGAGTCTCAGCAGAGAAGCATTGATGTATTTTGGCATATGTTAAAAATCTTAGGCTTCTTTTAATGGACTAATGGGAAATGAACAGAAGCATTAGTTCACATCCCATTCTAATCACCTTCCATCTCCATGCTCAAATAAGGAATTCAGGCTCAGTCATGGTGGCACAAGCTGTAGGACAATACTCAGTATAGGGCCACATGGGGACCCTGGTTTGGATCCTGAACCAATCTGAACAGACAAGACACAGAAGCACACACCTGTAATCCTAACTAACTAGGAGGCTGGGGCAGAGGATCACAATGACAAGACTTTGTCATAAATAAGCCCCATGTACCCCCTTTCTCTCTGTCATTAAAAAGAGAGTGATTCAGCCATGTAGCAGGAGGTATCTGGCCCTAGTTTTTTCAACTGTGAAACAGAAACAATATGAAAACATGTATGAGAGGAGATGGAGCAGTAAATGACATAAACTATCTGAAAGGCCTTTGAAAAGTGAAATGCCCCAAGTGGGAAAAAATGTTTCTCAAAGACATTTCTAGCCTGTGTGCCTCAATAGTCTTTTGTGTGCATCATTGTGGTTTCCTATAAACCATCTTGCTGTTAAAAAGACTTGAAGTTATGGTCTGCGTTGCACATCATAGATGAATAAATCAGATATCATGAGAACACCAATGCTGGGTTTTAATTTTCAAATTCATGAGCCCATCTCCTTAGTTAGAATTGTGTGTGTCTCCAAGATGGCTTTCTGACTTCAGAGAACCCTTTAGTATTTGTAGACTTGCTACTAGTGCTGACCTTACAGGATTACAACTAATAAGATTATTACCATTTGAATGGAAAGTGGATGTAGTTGAATACCCAGATAGCTAAGACCAAGAACCACTCTTTAATAACCATTTTTCTAGTACATGCTCCTTGATTAGAAAGCTTGCTCCCATCAGGAAATCTTGGGGGAATGACTGAATAGTCCCTGAAAATGGAAGCCACTGCTGCATCCCGATCTGTAGCTTGCTAAGATTTGCAGGGGACACTGGACAGTTACAAATAACAATGGCACCTTCTGCGTGCAATTCTAGAAACCATGTCAGCACCACTATCCTGATGGTGAGTTTCACAACACTGCCCCTCCAGTGCTAAAATCATAGCACTCAGATTCTGAAGATTGGAGGAGTGGGCCAGTTTCCAGGTGGTTCAGAATGCCCATCTTTAGCCTCTGCTTTCACATGATGAAAACAGATATTAGGAGGCAGTTAACTTTACATTATGATAACAGCCATTTAATTTGTAAGTGATAATTTTATATAAATGTTTGTAAGTTTGTATAAAAGATAATAGCCAATTTTATTAATAAATAAATACATTTATTTCTTTTTTAAAAGTTTGTTTATTCTGTGACAGAGAGTAAAAGAGAAAAAGACGACACCCCTTCAGGGTCTTGACAATGAACCCACCTCCAGACTCAGTTAGTCCCAAATTATGGGCATGCACATTCTAGAAGCACTCAGGGAAGTCTCTAGGTACCAACTTGCAACCTTCCAATGTAGGTCAACCTTGCAGGGCATCATGTTTTACTACTGCACCACTGTTGAGATCCTAATAGATGGAATTTATTGATTTACTATCATGTGTCAAGCCCTATGAAAAATTCTTTACAGGCATGATTATTTATCATTACAAAAGCTCGAGAAATACTTTTACCTAGACTTTTTTAGATGAGAAAACTGGGTTTACAAAATACATTCACTTGTCAAAAGATGATCCATTTATAAACCCAGACTCATCCATCTATGACTAGTGATTTTATTTTTGTGACAAATGATAAATTATTATCTGAATTTTTTAAAAGTCTTTTCTAGTTATATATCTACTTATAGTCATGTACTGTATAACATGCTTTGGTCCAGAATGGACCGCATATAAATATGACAATAGTCTTTTTTTTTTTTTGAGAGAGAGAGAGGGATTTTTACTATAGGGCATGCACACTCGCCAAAGAGACAGAAAGACAGAAAGTGAGAAATCACCCCCTAGAGGGGATAGCCATGCCACAATCCTTTCTCCTCCATTCTCCTCTTGGGATTTTGGGCACACACACACACACATGCTCCTGGTGTGAGTTTTAAGCTGTTGGGTCTGGGACTCAAATCATAGTCAACTATGTGGGAGTTTAGTGACATAACCATTATGTCACCTGCTGATCCCGACAATAGTCTTAACAAACTATAATAGAACTGAAAATGTCCTATCACCTGTTGCCATCACAGTCAAAGTGATGTCACAGCCTATTACATCACTCATATGTTCGAGGTGATGCTGGGTAAACAACCCTACTGCACCGCCAGTTATATGAGAGCACAGCACATACAATTCTGAAGAGTGCATACCATTGTTGGTAGTAGTGAATGACTCTGTTACTGGCTTAGGTACTTTTACTATACTTATTATTATTTCATAGAGAATGCTCTACTTATTTAAAAAAATTAAAAGTTTGCTCTAAAGATGTTTTGATATATAAATACGTGTGATGGGATCTAATTGTTGACAGTACTCGGTAAAGTAACATGATGTACAGATTTGTAACATAGAAGCCATAGGCTGTACCACAGAGCCAAGGTGTGAAGTAGGTGATATCATCCGGGACTATGTAAGTATACTCTATAATGTCCACAAAAACAAAATTGCCTAACGATGCATTTCTCAGAACTTATCCCTTTGTTAAGCACAAATATTTATTTCATTTTGTTTATTGTTTCTATGTAGTTCTAATTTTCGTTCTCCATGGTCCAGATTGGAGCAGTCATTTTAACATGCAAGATCTTTCTCACAGTAGACAGAGTTATGGGTGTGTTGGGGTAGGGGGTTATTCTTCTTGTACTTGGGGAGAACCTTCAGCAGTCACACCCATGATCAGGCTTCCAGAACAATAGGTCAAGATCAATAAGTCAGATGGAAAGAGACAGAAGCAAAAGAAATGCATGATTCATTTTCTCCTTTTCTTTCTCATTTTCTTACTCCCTCTTTTTCTTTTAAATGTAGGTATAACTAAAAAGAGTAAAAACTAGTGGAATAGTTTTGTATGACAATAATGCAATAATGTATTAAATTAAATTCTTAAATAAAAAAAAGGTTTATGCACTTTGGATCAGAATTTCCACTACCAGGATTTTTATTAAACAAGCAAACAAAAAGTGAAACAAGATAAAAAGAGAAATATATTCAAGGATGACCAGTCATGGTGATGCAGGGGAAAATCAACAATCCATGATGCTGAGTCATAAGAGAAGGCCTGGAGTTCACATCCCAAGGTGTCCCTGTGCACTCCAGGATTATGTGGTGCATATGTGATCCTGGCTGACAGAGGCTACTTGTTGGACTGTGGCATGAAGAAACTGTCAAGAGGACCAGCAGTTAGCATAACGGCTATGTTACTGGACTCCCATGTAGGCGACCGCGGTCCGCATCCTGGACACGGTGGCTTAAAACTCATGCCGGGGGCATGTGTATGTGTGCCCAAGATCCTGAGAAGAGAATGGAGGAGAAGGGATTTCGGCGTGGCCATCCCCCCTGGGGAGTGATTTCTTGCTTTCTGTCTGTCTTTCTCTGTCTGTCTGGCGAGCGCATGCACCCTATAGCAAAAACCTCTTAAAAAAGAAAAAAGAAAAGAAAAGAAACTGTCAAGGTGCCTCTCTCTCTCTCTTCCTCTCTTATTCTTTCTGTCATGGGATAAATAAATAATGTCTAGTAATTGAGATATTGTTAAATAACTGCATTATTTATATACATTGGAAAATTACATAGCCATTACAATTGTTTTAGGAGTATTATCTATTGATATAAAAATATTCTGCTTACTGAAAAGAGAGACCTGTGTAAAAAAATAATTTTGATTCCTTAAAATAAAACACACAAACTTAACTGTCCAGAGTGATTATTTAAAGTATGTGATTGTAGAAATATGTGTAAGTGTGAAAGAGAAAGAGAGCGCATTTCTGTTTATGTTCCTAAAACTGAGTGCTCAATTTGTTAGCAGCAATAAAAGATGCAGAAGCCAAAGGAAGTTATTGCTTTGGTTATTTTGGTAGATGATCTGCCCCTTTTCTATAAAGTATTCTAAGTATGATCTCTATATTCTTTGTACACAGTGGTTACACAGTGATAAAGGTGGCATGAGTTTCATGGTTTTATAAGTACTCACCACTTGATGTGATTTTCCTCCTTGAATGCTTGAGTTTCTCTAATCTTAAAAAATAGTTGACTTATTATCAACTTAACTATTATCTCCTTCCCTATTGGCTTCAATTCAATTTTCTGAATCAGAGACATATTGATCCCTTTACCATGTCTAGGGCTTGCTCTAACTATAGGCTCAAAATTATCCCAGAGCTCCTTCTGGCTTGCACGCCTGATTTGGTGCACCTTCTCCCAGTTATGGCTAAGTCACCATAACATCATTCTATGTATGTTAGCTCCAAAGTGTTCAGTTTCTATGGAAATGAATGCTATTTGAAATGTAGACAAAAGCTACTCTGTTTTCTCTGTTGATTCAATATTTCTAATTCTTATGAGGCTCATTCAAATCCATGCAAAATACTATAACCTCATGACTGCAGTGTGACATGAGAAGAGGAAGGATTGGTGTGTATACAGAATACGGGGATAGAAACTGCAAAGGAATGCAGAATTGTTTTTAAAAGAAAAGGCTAGGGAAATGATGAGTTCTTTACAAGAGGGTAGGGTGTCAAAGATGACAAATGGCAAAGATACAAGAGAGCCTGTCTGTGACTGCCAGTGCTGGATGGAGGCAAGCACATGCCGTGTGTGTTCTAATCTGCCATCACCCCTGGCTATACCCAGAAACCCTGAATCAGCACATGATGGAAAATATTCTAGGAAGTAGGTCATGAGTTCCAATAAAACATTGGATAAAATACGTTTCAGGTTTACGGTAGTCACTACAATTGTAATGTGCAGAGTGTGTTATATATGAGACGTATTTTATACACATAACACTGGACAACCTATTTATTTAGAATGATGAATTGTAAACGACATCTAAGTGGTCATGTTCTGCGTTTTGCATTATTACCCAGGAATGCTTCTTTGTACTCCCATGTCCATCTCTGCAGCACTCTGGAAGATATTTTAAAAAAGACTTTACATCAGAATTTAAGTTTTCTGGTGCAGACAATGGTGCCAGGTAACATTCCTGGACCTACATGGAATGTCCTTTACTCGTGTTCTGAAACTATACGGTACATACCAGCTGTGTAAGAATGCCCATTATCTGGGCTGATCGAGTCTTGGGTGGATTGCAACATAAAACCCTGCTGGAAATGCCTGTCTTTCTCTCTCTCTCTCTCTCTCTGAAGAAATAAACTTTAATAATAGTAAAAAAAGGAAGTTAAACCTTCTGCTCTTCCAAAATAGGCCATTTGGTATATTATCATTCAAAATATTAATAAAACTAACTCTGAAGTAATTGTATATAGGCTAAAATTTGCTATAGGATCCATGCATAGTTCGCATGAGAAAAATGGGGAACCAACAGTTAGCATAATGGCTATGTCGCTGGACTCCCACGTGGTCGACCGCGGTTCGCGTCCTGGACCCGGTGGCTTAAAACTCACGCCAGGTGCGTGTGCGTGTGCGTGTGTGCCCAAGATCCCGAGAGGAGAATGGAGGAGAAGGGATTGCGGCGTGACCATCCCCCCTGGGGGGTGATTTCTCGCTTTCTGTCTCTCTGTCTCTCTCTCTCTGTCTGGCAAGTGCACGCGCCCTATAGCGAAAACCTCTCCAAAAAAGAAAAAAAAAATGATACTTCTGGGGGAGTGGTCACTTTGAAATGCCTTGGGATTAGGGGCCCACATGTACTCACAGGCTCCCAGTGTGTTTTTCAGGGCAGCAGGTCCAACGCCTGAATCATGGCCATGTGGTATCCAGTCACGTTAACCTTCATGCTACTAGTTGGCCCCTAGGTATTTCTTCTTATAAAATTTTTCATTAGAGAAAATGCAAGTATTATATTTCCCAAGAATGGGCAGAGTCAAATAGAATTTACCTATTTTTTTCTGAGAATTTTTTAAAACTGTGCTTTCCTTATTCAAACAGGTGGAAATTCAGTGTCATAATCTTGATTTACATTAAACTGACACAAAGAGGTGCATTTTTATGGCAGGAATTTTGCATTAATAGAGAGACGACCATAAAGAAGAATAAACATTTCTGCTAAAAGCAACAGGCGTCAATGATTCCCAACAGCTACCTGTCATTGGAAGGAGAAATACAGCAAATTTTGGAGAATTGGAAATTAACAAGTCACAATATTAGTAATTCCTAGCAATGATGAACTCTAATTATGCCTGCAGTGTGGACTGCCAGAAGACATGAAGATAGTATTTCAAGTCACTGTCTTTCAGAAGCTTTTATTATGGTTTTCAAAGGAGCATTCCAATCTGTCAGGTTTATCTAAGACAACTCAGAAGCTGATTTTTATGTTGGGAAAATGATTTTTATAGTTGTCATAAACTCAGAAACATAATGTGCTAGATACTATAACCACAAGGGTCCTAATTAAGGTGTTCCACAGAGAGATTTTTAAATAAATGTTGTTTTTATATCATTACTTTTTTCTTTGATTTTTTTTTTCTCTAAGAATAAAGGGGCACACGTGACAATGAACTAATGTATATTTTTGAATATCGGGAGAGAAAAATATGGCTTTGCTAGATTTGACTTACACTGGGTAAACGAATTCAGAGTCAATTAAAAGAAGTGTCAACATTACTTACAAAAAAGGTTGTCAGCAGAAAATACAAAGTGAGTTATATAGAAGCATCTGAGTCACTATTTTAGTGTCTGTGATTTTTGGCATGAACACTGGAACTTTGTAGATCATAATTTGCAATAATAAATTGTAAGCCTATCTTGGACTTTACAGAAGGCATTTTACATTCTGAAATATGATAAGGCCATTATTTTAAAAAGAAAGAAAGTTCTCAGTGAACTCTGCGAAGTCTTAGAATCCGAGGACATCAGCAATTATAAATGTGCCCAGAAATCCCATGCTTTTTCTCCTTTCATAGTATCCCAGCAGGAGGCCAATCAGCCACAGCATAAATAATTGCAGTGATTCAGATTTTTGAAGAGTTCAGTTCTTTTTAAATATTTTTTCTAGCTACATTAACTCAAATAATTTTGTTTTTGTTCCAAGCTGACAAATGTATTCATGGCACCTTATTTGGACTGTCATTATTTTTATTTTTTATTTTTTTTTGGAAAAGGGTTTCGCTATAGGGCGCGTGTGCTCGCCAGACAGACAGAGAGAGATATAGAGACAGAAAGTGAGAAATCACTCCCCAGGGGGGATGGTCACGCTGCAATCCCTTCACCTCCATTCTCCTCTCGGAGTCTTGGGCACACACGCACACGCGCCCGACGTGAGTTTTAAGACACCGGGTCCAGGACGCGAACTGCAGTTGACTACGTGGGAGTCCAGCGACATAGCCACTACGCTAACTGCTAGTTCCCAGGACTGTCATTCTAAATAAAAGGTAAATTAAGGCAAAACATATTAAAAAAGCATAAATTTGAGCGCTGCACTGTAGTGCAACCCAAATGAGCATAATACCTAAACATCCTCACAGAGGTCTTAACATCTTCAGACAGGTTATAAAGTCAAAAACCACAAGTGAAAGAGGGTTGAGGGAGAGGGAATTATACTAGCTGCTTTGAAACCATTATCCTTGACTACCAGGATCCACAAGAATGGTATCAGTCTAAGGTTGAACAGAACATCTCCGGGCAGACGCCATTGCAGAGGTCAGGTTGCAGTGGTCTTTTACTTAAGACTATGGTTCTGGCAGAGTTGCCTAAATAATGGTTCTTGTTATCAGTTCTGCTAGGGTGAGGAAACACCTTCTTCATGGCCTTTCCCACTTGGTTTAGTTGCGATGGGCACAAATGACTCCATTTTGATTCTGAAAAACTTTCACAGGAGCAGCCGAAATCCAATGCAGCTTACTCCCTTGCATATGTTAGTGATTCACTCAAGAGAAATAGTCTCATGATGTGTTGGACCACACAAACATTTCCACATTGGAATAATGAAATGAAGGTGACCACAGAACACGCAGGCACTTCTTTAGCTCTGACATGAATCCTGTTTCGTAGTGGGGTAAGATAGCAGACATGGTGTCACTCCAGGGCAGGCAATTGAATTGGCCTTGCTGGTTTCATCCAACTAACACTCCAGGTAGCTCTCTACACCTGCTGGTTTCTCCGGCTCTTTCCTCCCACCCACCCTGTTCTCTGACTCATGCCTGCAGTCTCAGATCAGTGTGAATAGTTTTCGCTTCAGTGAGCCTGACTTCTGACTGATCTTTAACCCAGAGACCCAGCAAGGAAAGAAAATACATTCACACATGTTGAAATCCTAATAAAAATGAGTGCAACATTCTTCATTTTATTTCTCCCTCCAGGAAGATGAACTTCTCACCACATATTTAATAATGTGACTTCATCCTATAGCCTTTGTTTGAATCAACTTGGAAGACGAATGTGGTGAGTGGTTACCAATATTCATTTCATAAATATGGATATGGACACTTGTAAATGGAATGTCTGTAATAAAAATAGACACTATTCTGGGAACCGGGAAAACTAGGATGTTGTCATGAATGACCCCAGGCACATCGTAGAATCCTGTCTCAATTCTCTTGTTGATAAAAATATAGGGACTGTGTTATATGATAGCTATTTGTCTTTATTGCTGCAACACTTTTTGACTGTACTCTGATCTTGGGCTTATTTGGCACAGAACATCCCTCTAGATGCTACGAAGTGAAATACATGGAAGAGAATGCAGAAACTTTGTGGAATTTACCATTTAATCAGAGAAAAGAAATACAAAGGATCTTCAAAGAGTTTAAGGACAATGAATACTATGCAAAAACTATACATGGATTTCACATTTTTTTTTGCACCAAAATAAACTTGCACTTTAATTCCATTTCGCCTCTAACTCTGTGAAGTCCTCTCATAGGCACACATCAAAAGCATAGCAAAATGAGGACATAGTGTATCAGAAAGTTTGGAGTTAGATGCGTACAGTTGTGCACTTTCTATGTACAAGTGAGAAAAACACACCAGAGACTAAGATGTGGACAGCAGGAAGGGCTGAGGGTGGCACGTGCCCAGAGCAATGATGTACAGGATGAGAAATGACACTGTCGGCCTGAGAGCCATGATGTGCTTCACTGACGCCTAGCAAGCCCTTTACTGCCACCACATTGACCTAAGACTGGATCACTGACCTCATTTTAAAGCTCTGAAATTTGGAAACAAATCCCTATGGGACAGAGCTATTAATGAAAACCTCTGAACAGGTGCAGTGGGCAGGTCTGTAAAGGGACTACGGAGGCACAATGAGGCTGACCCACTGCAGGAAAGGGCTGGCCTCACAGTCACTCCTTTATAGGCCCACGCCAGACAGGGCCAAGAAGCATACACACCCCTGAGCCTCAGTGTCCCACAGCCTTTTTCTTCTTATCTTAAATATGTGTCTATACTTTGTGCTGCTTCTTTGACATATCCTGTATTTTAGGTAACCATTTGAAAGTCCTTTGTAATGTGCTGAGGGGATCCTGTAAGGGAAGGAGTCCAGGGGTTGCCACTAACTTGGACTTTGAGTGCAGGAAGCATTCGACGTGTCTATATTCTGGCTTTGAGTGTTAGTTACTTGGTTGCCACTCACGTTGCTTCACAGGCCACTGTCCTGCTGGCACACGGCCTGACAGTCTCTCAACGTTGATCATTTGACTGAATAACAATTTTACATGTTCTGTGTTCCTCTGACCTCTCTCTATGGGGCCCACTTGGTTGTTTGTTTGCTTTCATCTCTGACTTTCCTTTAATTTCACGCAACCCAGTAAGTTCATCTTACAGTTTCTTCTGAAGGGGTAATTCTTCTGGGAAATTTTAGAATCCTGTTTTTTGCCTTGCACCCTTTCCTATCTTACCTGGAGATAATAATTATGTTTTGTATGAGACAAGAATAAAACACAATCTCATGCCTTTGGATTTTTTCCCCCAAATAATAAAAGTGTTTTAAAAGCAAGACTCTCCTCAAGAAAACGAAGCTTAAACTTACATGGTAAGTAATATAAATAAACATGACTGGTAAATATTATTTAGTAAATGTCTCTTTAACATTTCTTTGAAAGACCATCAACTGTGTCTAACTATTGGTATATACATTTTTTTCTTTCTTTCTTTCTTCTTTTTTTTCCCCATAGGATGTGTGTGCTCATTGGAGAGTAACAAAGAGAGATAGAAGGAAATTGAGAAATCTTATTTTGAGCATTTTATGTAGTTTGGATTTCTAGCTAAACTGTATTTTCCTTATCAAATCCAGTTTTAACTGAGAAGAGTTTTTCATTATTGAAGAACTTATGATTATGTCATTGACATCCAGAGGCAATTTAGAAAGGGAAGTTCCAAAGCTATTTTTTTTTCTTTTTTTGGAGAGGTTTTTGCTATAGGGCGCATGCGCTCGCCAGACAGACAGAGAGAGACAGAGAGACAGAAAGCAGGAAATCACCCCCCAGGGGGGATGGCCACGCCGCAATCCCTTCTCCTCCATTCTCCTCTCGGGATCTTGGGCACACACGCACACGCGCCCGGCGTGAGTTTAAGCCGCCAGGTCCGGGACTCAAACCGCGGTCAACTACGTGGGAGTCCAGCGACATAGCCATTACGCTAACTGCTGGTCCCACCAAAGCTATTTTTAATAATAACTGTCTTTAGGATGAGTGTGGAGTCTGCTGAGTGCAATTTGAAGAAAATAATATCAATCTAGAAATATAAAATATTGTAAATTTGAAAAAAATAATTCATTTTGTTTGAATATTTTATGTAGGAGTAAGAAAAGAAAGAAAGAAAATGAGAGAATAAGACAGAAATACTCAAAGTTAAATATCAAAATTAAGTAAAAAACGCAGTATCCTTAAGACAAAACTATTTCTTCTGAAATTTCATTTTAAATCTAATAATGAAGAATTTTGTGATGGTGTGGTACAGAAAATGGAAGTTATTATTTTCTACTCTCAGGGAAACAGTTTGTTGAACTTCAACAGAGTTGCTTATTGGCAAATCAATCATATTAAGGCCCATCACTGAAGACTAGGCTGCTATGTGGTCAACACCATCCCTGTGTTTGGAAACACATTTCACTACAGGAAACAGACCCACATCAACCCAGCATTATCCTTGTTGCAATGAAGATGGAAAAGAATGGAGATGAAGTTTTGGCTGTAAGTCCATTTCAATCTAATTGGGAAGATATGAACTAAATAATAATGCAAACTAGTTGACGAACAAATACAGATAGGCATAGTCTAGACGATAAAAAGCTCTGGAGTAGAACTGATGGAGTCCTGAGCTATGGTGAAAGCCAGATGAAAGAAGAAAAATTAAATATGGCCTGTTGGGATTAGTCAGTATTTAGGTCAGCTGAGAGGAGGGGGGAACAGGAAAAGTAGGGTGAGTAACTTTACAGAGGGTTGAGCAAGACCAAGAGTTTCACAGGGTGTCAGCTTGAGATAAAAGTGCTTAACAGAGCCCTAATTGTGAATGACTTGGGTGACTACACCAAAGAATTTGGAATTTTCCATTAACAGTGGAAAGCTCTAAGCAATCATGCTCTAAAATTTGGGGAGGAGAGGTAAGGTTATTTACTATTGATTGAGTTAATTATTTGGCAATCTCACTGATGTTTATTCCTTGTCAGAAATTTGTAATCTGGACAAAGAAGGTATAAGTGTTGTTTAAGAAAACACTTAAACTGTACTGTGTGAAGAATGGGTGTGTGACAAGAGAAACCTGAGTTATGGAGACCAATTAGCAAGACCACACACCCACTTAGGGGTTCTGAGATCCTCTGGTGGTAGTAGAGACAGATGCAGAGGGAAGCATTCAGAAAGATGTGATGGCTGGGCCAGCAGGTGGTGTGGTGGTTAAGGACGACTGAGGTTCGAGTCCCGGACCTGGTGGCTTGCTCTCTCTCTCTCTCTGTCTCTCCCTGGTCAAATTAAAATAAATAAATAAAGTTAAATAAAATAATTCTTTTAAAAAAAAAGATGTGAGGGTTTTTGTTTCAGTTTTTTTTTTTTTTCCTTTATTTTTCCAAATGGTTGGTTAGGCCCTGGGAATGAAATAACTGTAGGAGATATAAGAGAGAGAAAGTTACAAGTGGCTTCTGAGGCTCAAGCTATAAGGAATAACCTGCCTCAAATGGAAAGAGGATCAGAAGGATCCTTGTGGGGATCATATCCATCTTTTCTTATAATGAAGTTTAACAGTGTTTAATAGAAATACAATGTAAGTCATGTAGGAAATTTTATGTTTTCTAAAAGCCACATTAAAATTTGAAGAGAAACAAAAATTTTACATTAATAATACCTTATTTAGGCTAATGTAAAAAATATTATATTGTCAACATTTAGTCAATATCCTAACCTTTGTACCCACTCCAAAATTATGCAAATAATGGACCCACCACATGCATAAGCTTCACCTGGAACAAGTCAGGACAAAGCCCTTCCGGACCCAAATAAAAACCCCTCCCTGCAGTTTTTCCTTGGCAACCCATTTTCTGGGACCCCTCCCTTTTTGAGAGCTCTGTTCTTCCTTCCCCTGTTCTTTCTTCCCTCTCCTTCAATAAACTCCACTTTGATATATTCCCCACACACAAATATATATGCACAATTCTTAAGGAGAGACTAAATTCATGTTTTCACAGTAGGTCTCTGAAATCTAACATGTACTTTATATCCCCTGCGCATCTCAATTCTTACTAGTCACATTTCAGTTTTGGTCAGTAACTCACGTGCTATTGGCTTCTATATTGGAAAGTGTAACTCTAGATGGAGAATGAATGGTATCAGAAAGAGTTAACACCACTAATTAGCATGCTCTTATTTAGGTTGCTTCAAGGATTGAATTATGTAAGTGGTGCTTGAGTGAGTACATGAGAGAGGATTTGTGTACATGTTGTGTAGGTATATGTGGACATGGTATACATATGTATGAGTGTGTGTGCATGCGTGGGTATAGTGTGCACACTGTGGGTATATTTGTGTGTGCATGTACATAAATACTGCCACACTTGTGCTCTTGATTCATGAGAAGTCCTGTGAAGAACTCCAGGAAGGCATTTCTACAATATCCTTCAGAAAAAAAATGCTTTACTTTTGTTAGCAAATTCATTACTGCTCACTACTTGTCAAGAATCTTTTCTTGGGGCCAGCAGTTGGTGTGGTGGTTGAAGTGATGGACTCATGATCCACTGCAGTTCAAGTCCTAGACCTAGCAGCTTGCTTTTTCACTCTCTCTCTCCCTCTCTCTCTATGTTTGTGTGTGTGTGTGTGTGTGTGTGTGTGTGTGTGTGTGTGTGTTTCTCTCTGGTCAGATTAAAAAAATAATGACAATAAATAAAAAAGGAATGAAATGAAATAAGGAATGAAAAGAAATAAATTAAAAAGGAATCTTGTCTTGAGAAAAGAAGCACATAGGAGAATTTCCTGAAATAGTAACCCCCTGCCCAGTAAGAGATCATCAGCTGAAGTCTTCTGATGCAAACATAGCGTGTAGACTGTGGTGTGCAGTTACTTTAGACAGCCCAGTATTTAAAACAAAAACAAAACCCCAAGAGCAATGAATTTGAGTGTTTGAGCCACGCATGTACTCTCCACGTTCCATTGCCTACATACTGCATCTCTGCATGTTTTCATTACCTGGCTGTCTCTGAAGGCATTTCTGCTATTTCTGCTCCAGGTCTTCAAAATTTATGTCTGTATAAAAGCCAGACTAACAGGTACAGAAAACCTGGGCCACAGCACTTTGGTTCACTGGTTCACTGACTTTTATGGAATTGCTTTTTGCCTTTGAACCATCAGCCTGGATTATCATGTCCATTCTTAGGACGTTGTTAGTGGCATTTAATATACTCAACCCTGGAAGCAAGGGAGATATGTTTCTTTTGTCTTGATACTGGAATAGTTGCTCTTTTTCAGGGCAAATAAACAGAAAATTGAAAATCACTTCCTCTTCTATTTACATCTTGCAAAGTCCGCCAGAAAACTGACAGTCAAATTTTTATTCCACTTCTAGCTAATGTGTATATAGGATATTAATGCAGGTGTTTGCTGTTAAGCTCACTCTTGACTACACTTTACCTTTTCCAGCTTCATTTTTCTGTAGGGATTTCCTTGGATACTCATTTAATTCTATTTTATTTTGTATGTATTTTTATTCAAGGTGAAGATTCTATCTTGCTCTCACCTATCTATCTTCTATCCTCTGTCTCTCTTTCTGTATCTGTCTCTCCATCCAGCCGCATTTCTTCAGGATAACACAGCTCCTCTACTCTAGTTATGTATGTCACAGAGAAGTTACCATTATTCTTAACTCACCTGTTATTGAGTCATATTTGATTGGTCCAGAGTTAGACATTTGACTCAGAGCTGAGCCATGGAGTCTTTTTCTAACACATTTTTTGATTTAAGTCTCAGGTCAGTGTCTCACCAAGGGTAGAAGTTGTATTAATAGCACTCAAATAATATTATAATAATAGAATGTTAATAGCAATAGTAGCACTGGAATGTAACCCATGGACAGTAATACTAACAGGAGTGCTGGAATAGTAACACAAATAACAGTAATGGGACAGGAGCACAGTGATAATAAAGAATGTCCAACAGGGGCCAGATACTGGCTCAGCAGTAATGTAATCCTCTGTAAGACTGACCCACATGGAAGGTCCCAGGTTCAAGTCCATTCTGAACTTGCTGGGTGTGTATGTGTCCACAATCCAGGGCCCGCTGAAGCTGAGGATGGAACGCAGCCCGAGAACCCTTTGGAGAATGCCCCTGAACCTCTCGTTTTCTCTCTCTCACAATAAATAAATAAAGTTAAGTAAAAAAGAAGAGCCTGCAGGTAGGCTTTCTACCATGCAAAGAAACCATTCTGGGAAAAGAATTAATCTGAATCACAGGTTAGAGCAGGGTAGAGGTGGAGAGAGAAAAGGTAGAAAGCCATGTTTCTGAAGTTTAGCTCAGTCTCTGCCTTTGCTGAAGTCTGAGTGTTCAATTTACTTTTAGACTCTACTCGCTTTTCTAGTGTAGGCCTTTCTAAAGCAATTAGTTATCCATGGAGAAGTTCTCTGCATTTATGATTAAGGAGTAACAACTAGCACAACTTGGGAAGCAAAGTGGAAGCAAAATGTTTTAAAATATAATGTTTTGGAATGTTCATTAAGAGTTAATCAGTCAAGGGACCAGCAGTTAGCGTAATGGCTATGTCGCTGGACTCGCACGTAGTCGACCGCGGTTCGAGTCCCGGACCCGGCGGCTTAAACTCACGCCAGGCGCGTGTGCGTGCATGCCCAAGATCCCGAGAGGAGAATGGAAGAGAAGGGGTTAAGGCATGACCATCCCCCCTGGGGGGGGTGATTTCTCGCTTTCTGTCTCTATGTCTCTCTCTGTCTGGCGAGCGCATGTGCCCTATAGCAAAAACCTCTCCAAAAAAAAGAAAAAAAAAAAAAAAAAGACTTAATCAGTCAAGATCCAAAACCTATCATTACTTTTGGACCAACGTGTACTATCGATAAATCAAACCAATGTAGAATTTGATAGAATATCGTCAGTTCTGACATGTTAAGAATAAAACACATATAAGTGATGTCTCTGTTGCTGAAACAGATTCATTGTATGAAACCCCATTTCAAATAGTCATAGTTTACCTGGAAAGGTCTTATTCTTCTTATTTTTTGTTTGTTTTCATACCATCTAAGGCCAGCATACAAAGGAGCTGTATATATGAGTTCTCGATGAGAGATCCGCATTGGGACCAATGTACAGCCAGTCTTCTGATTACTCTGACATGGCCGTTGTCTCTCCCATGTTTGAACAGGCTGCATGTTCCATCATTGGCTGAGCACCAGAGGTGTTTAGAGAATAGAACTATGTGAGACAGAACAGAGACAAAAACAAAACAGGACTTCAGACATCAAAGACACAATGAACACAGTAACATTCTTTCACTTTGAGAAGCACATTAAAACTGAAACTGATGAGATACCACATAGATACCAAGAATACCTCATGTTTCACTCACTCAGGTAAAATCTTACAGAATGGAATGGTAGAGAGAATTGGCCAGATTGACTAACTGTATATATTGATCTCTCTCTTTCCCTGCCTCTCTTTCCTCTTAATTTCTCCTACCTTCCTTTTATTTCTTGTACTCTCTCTCATGAAGTTGAATTTATGTGGGTTGAATAAACATATCATCAACTTTACTTTTTACTGAAAAATAAGTACTATATTTATAAACTTTTTATTTTTTAAAAAATCTATTATTCTATTTTGCCCATAGCATAGGCTATTAACAAAAATTAGAAGTAAGGTTAATATTACAATTTGTTGAGGTTCTCTTGCATCACTTTTTCAGTCATATTACTAGAAAAAGGCAAAATATCATCCAGGAGAGATGTCAAAACAATGAATGCCAGCCTGGTTAGAAAAGGAAACTTGCAAAGTGAAAAAAAAAAAATCTATAAAACTATACTTCATTCTTATGAATTCTGTGATGTACTTTGATTTCCAATTTCCAATTATATCCCCAAAGGCTTCTGTTTCATATATTGAATAAAATAAAGGATATTTAAAATCCTAGGACTCTTTTTCACCATGCTTTTCCCTAATGAATTTGAAACCTTTTGATATTATACCTACATGATATAACAATAATTGAGTGAAATTTTAAAAGTGATTTTTCCTCTGTCTCTATCTTCGTGCCTCAGGGAAGAAACAAATACATAAATAAACTTTAAAACCAAAGTCTTTTAAAAACATTGGCAAGATGTCAGCAGGTGGCATGATGATTAAGGTGCTGGACACTCCTACATGGTGGACTAAAGTTCAAGTCCTGGACATGGTGGCTTGCTTTCTCATTTTCTCTCTCTCTCTCATCAAATTAAAGTAAATAAATTAATAAATTGAATAAACAGCTCTTTAAAAAAATTTTAATGGCAATACATTGAGGTTAATTCCTCAAGTCTGACTCCAGGTTGATATCTTATACCACATACTTATTGAATTTATGTCCCTACACAAGTCTGTGTGCGCTACCATATTGCCAAAAAAAAAAAATCTTGTTCTTCAAATTCTCCATTTCCAAAAATACCAACTTACCTTAGAATTACCTTTATCCTTATCAAAACAACTAAATCAATTAAATGTAACTACTTGAAAAAATAGTCATAAGACTAGAATCTGAATCAGATTTAATGCTACCTTCACATTCTATTAATTCCTTTTCCTTCTGAGTCAAAATAAATATTATCTATTTTTTATTTCAATAGTAGCAGATATTATTGCAAATTGTCTATCTTTAATAGCTAGGATAAATAATATCTTAACACACATGTCACAGTATCTGTAAGTTTTTTCTATATTTCTCAAAAAAAAAGTTATATAAGTAGAATTTCAATAAATATTCACCATTTGTTGGACTTTCCTAGAGCTGGGACTGTCAAGTACATTCTTAAACACATACTCCCTTTCGGTGCCCAAGAAAAATTATGTTGTAAGAGATGTGAATTTTTACTTTTATTTTTTGTTACAAATAAAAATTTCTTTTGTTACTATTAAAAGTCTAAGTTTTACACAGATTCTTGGACTGGTGGTTTATTTCCATCAGCTCATTCAACTTTAGCATGTGTCTCACCCCCAATAGCTTTTCCAGAGTAACTACCTTCATCTTGTAGCCTCATGAGTTTTCTCAATTCAGACTTGAACTTCTTTAGCCTTTCTACTCTTCTTATTTTAAAATTATTTAAATTTATTTATTTATTAATATTATTATTATTTAATTTGACCAGAGAGAGAGAGATAGAGAAAGTGAGAAAGCAAACCACCAGGTCCAGACTCAAATCATAGTGGGCCATGTGGGAGTCTAGTACCTCAACCACCATGCCACCCGCTTGGCCAGTGTTTTTACTTCTCTGACAAAGACCTCATCAAGAGGATAGAATGGCAAGCCTTTTTCATGTCTTTTCCAATGCTGTCTGGAATCAGTATATTGTCCACTTCTTTCAAGTAATTTGCACCTTATGGGTCATGATTTTTGTCATCTTCTTCCAGATTTGACAGACCTGCTGATATTGAGCATAAAAGTCTTCTGTATCTGATTATTGCATGTTTTTTAGTAAACCCATCACAGAAGAGATGAAGCAAATAACCATTGGCAGTCTTTACATCAACATAAGTGTCAATCATAATCTGCCATTTTTTTTAACATGGAACATATTTTTTCACAGGTAAAATCCATGACATGGAAGTTAGGCAATTTTTTTTTTTAATTTCCTTAGTGATTAGCTTGAGTTTCCTAACTGCGACTTCGTGATTCTTCACATCTGCAAGACTAACTTCAAACACACATCCCTTAAGACTGTCAGATGCAACTTTGGTTCCTTGTGTCCTGGTAACTAGTGTTTTCCCAATATTTCTTATGTTGAACATAGCAAGTGCTTTCACATCATACCAATATTTTTTAGAAAATGGATCAACCACTCCTTTTTTCGTTCTATTTTTGCCACATTTGTAAGGTGCTTGTTCTTGCTAGCCACTATGGCGCTACTCAGAGAGCCAAAAAGATAGAAAGAACACTTTTTGTAGCATCTTATTCATGTGAATTTGATATTATTTCTCTTTTCTCTATTAGACATGAGTTTCTCAAGAAACCACTTTATGTTAAACCCAGCTTCTGTCATCTAGTAAGTATTGGCAAGCATTTGATGAATAGATGAATGAATAAATATTGTAAATGAATCTTTTATCCAACTTATTTTTCTTACTATACATTCTGTATGGAAGATCTAACCTTACTGTAAGAGTACCTGTATACAACTAAAATACTTTGTAATCAAGCCCCTTTAAATTGTTTTCATTTTGAACCCTATCATGCTATTTTGTCTATTTTTATTTTATTTATTTTATTCTTATTTTCATCTTTCTTTCTTTCTTCCTCTTTTATTTTAGAGAGAGATTTTTGCTATAGGACATATGTGCTCACTGGAGAGACAGAGAGACAAAAAATTAAGATATCACTCTCCACCGGGGGGACGGTCAGGCAGCAAACCCTTCTCTTCCACTCTCCTCTCAGGATTTTGGGCACACACGCACATGCACCTGGTGTTTGGGACTCCAACTGTGGCCAACTATGTGGGAGTCCAGCGAAGTAACCATTATGCCATCTGCTCGTCCCTATTTTTGTTTTCTTAAAAGCTTGCCTGAAAATAAATATGATAGTATAGAATGACAGCAGACTGATTAATTATTTAAAACAAAATTCTTATTTTGATATCAGAATTTGGATAAACAGAAAATAATAGACAAATTAGTGAGAAACTCTAATATGAATTTAGAAGTACTAACATGTCAGTGTGCACCTCTACATATTTTTGGACTTTACATATCATTTAGAACAGCTGAGTGTTATTTGCTTGCTTCTCTACTTGTATGAAATAGTAGATGATATCGAAAATATATGAAGAACTTCTTTTCCATTTTTTTCCTTCATGTCTTTGATGAACATCAACAGGTGCTTCCTTTTTGAGTAATTGTTTATACTGATCCATTTAGTTTGGTCAATTTTAAGGTTCAC
The DNA here is from genome assembly GCA_026018925.1 of Tupaia tana. Lineage (NCBI taxonomy): Eukaryota > Metazoa > Chordata > Mammalia > Scandentia > Tupaiidae > Tupaia > Tupaia tana. The sequence continues at coordinate 36,711,300 of JAKSZU010000016.1, forward strand.
AGCTTCTTAAGGACTTTCACATTTGTTATTTTATTTTTTTCCTTAAAAACTTGGGGGTAAGGAAGGAAAGAAAGGAATTAGTGCCTATTTTGCTGATGGGGTGGTTGAGAGACGCGAAGTAGCTGCTAGAAAATTGGTTGTCCAGAATTCAGTCCAGGTCTGCAGAATGTAAGGTGCAGCCCCTTGTTTCAGAGAGTAACTTTGCCTGTGCTGACTCATCAGTCACCAACGGAGCAATGTTTTCAGCAAAAAATTCAAAGTCCATCAGGTATCTGAGGACTTAGGTCAGAGCCTTTATTTACTTTACTATAACTTTCACCTGGGAACTCATTGATGAAAGAAAAAGAACTCTATTCTTAGATCCAGTAAGTGCTCTCTAGCAGACATGTTAGAGAGCATGGCGCACAATACCCAGGATGGTTCCCGTCATGAACAGACTAGGTCTAAACACATCACCAGCCACTGACAGTCCCCTCTACAGACCTTCAAAGAGAAGTCAAGACAATACTGCAACCTTTAGCTAAAATGTATGCTTGGTAAGCCTAAATATCTGGTCTCCCAAGGAATAACAAATTGCTAACATGACTATTTTCTTAAAGAATGGTTGTGAAAAAAAAAAAAGACTTTTTATAACTACTCACGTGGGTGAAATCTTGGTTTCATCTACTTGAAACTGCTAAAAAACAAACAAACAAAAAACTACTGAGTTATGTTTCCTGAGAAGTATCTCCCTGACCCCACCGTCTATTCCTGGACTGTACACTCTAGCTTGGGCAGGAATTTGAGCTTTAGCCAAGGGAGTGCCAACTGCTGGTGTTTAAGTCTATTTGCACATACCTGAGTCCTGAAACCTCCATGGATAGAAAGAGGCATAATCTAGTGACAAAGACACTTCTCAAGAAGGCTATGGTAATAATCCTGAATATTTGTTCACTGAATTTTATGAGGGGTATAGACTGTAAGTGAAAAGTCAAAAGAAAGTGTATAAAACAGAATGAACACTCTATGAAGAGATTAGGGCACAAGTATCTAACTTAGAACCCTCCAAAATGATTATAGTGCAAAGAAGAAAGATATTTTCCCCCTACTATTTTGTCCATGATTAACATTTATTTTGACTTTGCCAGATCCCTAATGTTTCATAGAGTCACAAAACTAGCTATACAGAGGAGATTCTTTTTGGTCATATATGATATAGCATTTGAGGCCTACAGAAAGCATCAAAGTGTTCAATTTCTTCTATAAATAGGCAGAAATAAGTGCCTATAAAATTTGGGTTATACTTACTAAGTTTTATAAAAAAAAATTCTAAGGCTAGGTGAAACACATGTTTCATATTAACATTTATTTCAGTCTTCACATTACCTCTCAGGGTCCAGAACTGTGTGCTTTCGAAATAATAGACGTTTGGTAGTTTCAAAAATTAAATAATGTTTCTTCTCACTCTGTCATTGTGAATGTATTTGTATTTTTAACCTGGTGGATAAAATATCAGTGCTATTATAAACTACTGGGACTAATTTTGCTGGCATGAATAAGTAGAAAAAAAGACCCATGCTTTTAGTGAGGTCAGGTAGAAGGAAGTTCTTGGAAAAAGTCATCTAAACTGTGGTCTTAAAATGATGAGTCCAAGACTTGGATGGCACAGCGTTAAGAAAATAACTTAATGTGCTACTACTTCAGGAAAAAGGTTGACGGTTTTTAGAATGACCTAACCTGGTGTTTAAAAACATAAACAAAATATTTTACTGCTCTTCAAAAATTTACGTGGAGTCTGTACATGGAATAGTGTGTGTGTGTGTGTGTGTGTGTGTGTGTGTGATATCTACTCTTGATCATATGGACATAGATCATTTATTGCAATGTTGAAGGGATGGAAGAGCAAATGTTATGATGAAACGGATGATGTCTTTTGTGTGAGAACTGACTAAAAATTTAGGACTATTTTGTCTGAAAGAAGATGAAGACTGAGGAGAAGAAACGATCAAAGTTTATATATTCATGAAAAGCGTTGCTAACAGGATCATGGACCTGTTAGACAAATCCCAGGTTATTTGGACTGTAGGGCTGTCTTTGAAGTTTGAACAGAGTAATTTTAGGGTAGATGAAAGGAAGTACTTTTATACCATGGGAAGGAAATGTATGGAAGTTTTCAGAAGTTATAGGCTAAAAATACTGTCTAAACATTTTCAGGGAGCATGATAGATCCATATAAGGTTCCTATAGAGAAGCTTGGGGTACATGGAAGACCTTTTAAGGAAATGGAAAAGAACCATGTTCTTTATGACATTCTCTTAGTTTCGTGTTCTAAGTCATAATATATATGGAAACATTATTTGTTTCAAGATGTCTGAAGTCACTCATGAATTTTCATGTGTGGAGTTTTTAGGGTAAAAATATTAACGTGGAATCCATCAGCACCCAATTGGACTATGATTTCTGAAATCCCTCTTTTCAGAAAAGATCAGATCAGTGTTTTCTAAGTGGGGTTCACAGATCTCTCTTCACAGATGTTACTTTCATCGTCTGAGTTTCAGCCACATTGGATCTAATCAAACACCTCCTTTGGACCAGGGCAGGGGTGACAAAATCCATATTCTACCACATTTTCTTACTGGTGGAGAGGAGTTAAATAAAACTCATATCTACACTTCATTTTCCTCTTCTGTTATAATCCAATTGTTTCTAAATAATGACTTCTTAACAAGCCATTCTTTTCACACATGGGCTCTGTGTCTTGATTTAGACCATTTTTACACAAATACCTTTCCTTCCTTCCTCGCCATCTGTTCCATTTGAACAAGCATTCTCTGAGGATCTATCCTGAGCCAGGCACGGCTCTGATTTCATGTTTTTGATCTTCCTAACAATGTCGGGAAGCACACTGGGCAGAACGTATAGATGAGCCATCTGGGCAGTGGCACAGGGACCCGACTTTAGAAGGACCCTGTATTGGGTTATTCAAGGCCCTCTTGCCATTGCCTTGAAATGCTTCATCTTTTGTGTACATGGGACCCTGCACGGTGTTTAACTTTTTTAATTTATTTACTTATTTCCTCCATAAGAGAGAGGGACAGAGAGATAGAGAAAGAGCACCTCAAACAAGATCTTGGCACTTATCTCCAGCTTCAGTCAGCCCTGGAGCATGGACTGTGTACACCCCAGCTACTCAGGGGGGTCTCCAGACTTGAACAGGAAAATTCCTCATGTGGGATTGCTTCACAGAGCATTATATGTTACTGCTGTTCCACAGTCTGGCCCAGAGACTCTAATTTTTATTTTGCACTGGGCCCTGTAAATGATGTAGCAGGTTCTGGAGGAATCTACATTGATCCCTATTTTACAAAAGAAGAAAATGATGCTCAAAACCATTGAGTCAACTCATGTATTAGAGGGACATACTGGAGGATGACCGCAGAGACAGGCCATAAAATCTGTACCTAACTCGCTATCTCCCATGGTGACTGCTCACTGTGTCTCTGGAGGACACAACACTTGGCCCCAAGATTACTGCTGTGGAATAGGACCTCTCTTGGGAAGGGCAGGCTTTGCAGCTGGAGGAGGGGAAGCAGGGCCACTTTGTGCATTTCAATAAAGACTCATTTCCTCTTGTTGACCTTTGCCCTGCCTTGGCCTGATAGACAGGAGGTAGTGGCTGAGCAATGGGGGAAGGGTGTGAGGGACACACAATGCTCACACACACGTTTGAGTTAAGATGTCCAACTCCTATGAAATGAGCCATTTTGACACGGACGCTCTACACACTCTCTGAAAAATGAGTTTTCTGTATTAGACAATTGTTTCCTCTTGGCTGGGGCCTTTCCTGTTGTCCCTTGGCCCCTGCTTCTGTTCCTATGGCTGTCTGGGGTGACCGGGGAACCGTGACCTCACTGTGATATCACTGCTTAGGCAGCCACAGCTTACCACCCTGCCATCAAGAACAGAACAATGATGCCATTTTCCTGGTGAGCTGGAAAATCTATATCAAAGCAAAATGTAATATCCGAGCCACCAAGAGCCTTTGTTTTTTGTTTTGTTTTTGTTTATGTTTTTGTTTTTGGAAATTTCTTCCTCCTCCTAGTGGGCTTCTATTTTGTTCCATTTTCTGCAAAAAGGTATTTGACAGGTGTGACTCTTGGGATAACCCTGATAGGCACTGACTTGCTGTCCTTTGATAGAATTAGAAATGCTTCCCAAACCCCCTGTTCTGTGAGGACACTGGTCCTAAAATTGTCATTGTGTATGATATCCCTCACCTACCTACTACTTCTTCCTGTGTGAGTGAGAAAATGATGCTTGGTTTTAAATGATTTTCAGCTAATGATAGAAGCTGCATAGCCAGATGGAAAGACGTGGGTTATCGGTGCCAGCAGAAGGTCTTTACAATTAAGGATCCTGGAAGAACACAAAAAATAAGTTGTGTTGCCCAAGAAAAGAAAGGGGAGGCACTCACTTTAAAACGTCCTTTCCTCAGCCATCTTATTTGCATCATGATTCAGGCATGGCATCGAATAGCTTTCTGCCACTGTTACTTGAAATCGTCTCCGTTGTTAGGTTCCATTTGTATTACATATCTGGGAGAAAGCAGAGCAGAAAGGCGCTCCCAGGCAGTGCTGGCTGCATAGGCATGTGCCATGAACTTAGTGTTGTGCTCTGCTATCATCGTCTTGACACTGAGTAATTTCTTTACAAAGACACCCCCATTTTCATGTTGTTCTGGATCCCACAGATTCTATGCCTGGCCTTGCCCATCAGAGATTTTCTTCCAGTGTTAATGCTCCCCCCTGAATTCCTAAAATTCCTTTCTATGATCCTATGGAGTCACTTCATCTTGCACTTAAAATTTGGAAAAAATATGTGTGTACATGGGTGCATTTATGCACATCTGTCCTTTTAATGACACATACTTGCACATATTTACAGGGTATAGTGTGATGTTTCAACACACCTATAGAACCTGGAATAATCAAATCAGGGTATCAAACAGCATATCTATCACCTCAGATGCTTATCATTTCCCTGTAGTAAGGACTTTCCGTATCCTTTCCTCTTAGCTATTTTCAGGTATACGGTACATTATTTTTAAATTTTTTTTTGAGAGATATTTTTGCTATAAGGCACATGCACTCGCTTGAGAGACATAAAGCAAGAAATTACCTCCTGGGGGGATGGGCACATAGCAATCCCTTCTCCTCCATTCTCTTGAGATTTAGGGCACACGTGCACACATGCCCAGTGTGAGTTTTAAGCTGCCAGGTCTGGGACTCGAACCACAGTTGACTATGTGGGACTCCAGCGATGTAACCATTATCCCATCTGCTGGTCCCAGTGCATTATTGTTAACTATGGTCACCCTACTATACGATGGAACACTAGAACTGATTCTTCATATCTAACTGTAACTTTGAATCTGTTGACTAAATCCTCACTACCCTTTATAGCCTCTTGTAGCTACAGTTCTACTCTCCATTTCTATGAGATCAACTTTTTTAGATTCCACATATGAGTAAGATCGTGTGGTATTTGTCTTTCTGTGCCTGGCTCATTTCACTTAACATAATGTCCTTCAGGCTCATCTATGACATATGTCTGTTTTTAGAAGTTACATATGAATAAGAAAAAAAAAGATCCTCACAGATATATTTTGAATGATGGTGATAAAATAATAGAAAAGCTCCCAAATCAATTTTATATCCATTCATAGGCATATTTGCTCCATCTGTTCCAATGTAATTTTAATATTTGTCACCTTCATCTAGGGCATGATATTCTTGGATTACATTTCAGTTTATTCAGTTAACACAGGATAAAACGGGTGACCCTTATCCTTAAATGCTCCATATTGAAAGTCGGCATGCTTTGTTAATATCATTAAAATCACATCTCTCACCTCTAGTACCAATAAGCAAAAGGCTTACTCTCTTATGAGTTGCAACACTTGACAAATTTACCTTTAAGGAATTCCTTTAAATTTTTGAAACCTTATATTGAGCCATTGACAATGTCATCTATGTTTTAGTCATTTAGTCATTGTTTGCTTTTATATATGGGTTCTAATTTTCTTCTTCTTCTTTTTTTTTTTTTTTTGAGAGATTTTTTTGTTATAGGATGTATATACTAGCTAGAGAGACAGAGAGACAGAAAGTGAGAAATAACCCCCCAGAGGGTATGGCCACACCACAGTCTTTTCTCCTCCATTCTCCTCTTGGGATTTTGGGGATGTTTGTGCACATGCATGCGCGCGCGCACACACACACACACACACACTCAGCATGAGTTTAAGCCAGCAGGTCTGGGATTCAAACCATGGTTGACTATGTGCGAGTCCAGCGACATAACCAATATGTCATCTGCTGGTCCCTCTAATTCTCTCTTTAATGATAGCAAGCACATGCTTGTGAGAAAGAGAGGAGAAACTCTCTGCACAGTGCCTCATCCTGCTCTATTCCCCTTTCCTCAGCCCTCTGGATCCCAGTTATGTGTGTAGACCTGTTTTATTCAGGTCAATCCAAAGATCCAAAATTGAGGTCAGATATATGGCATCTAACTTTAAGGGACTCTTTAGATTTCAGAACACACGCATATGATTGAATGGCTACATTTATAAGTGGAAGAAAAAAGCAGGCAAGAGGACGAATGTTCCTAGTGGCTATATCTCCTAGATCTTACCCACAGGAAGTTGAGGAACAGAATTTGGAACTTGGCCTCCTTCTTGGTGTTCATCTGTTGTCTTGTAAATGGGATTGGCAAACTTCTAGTGTAAGGGCCAGAGAGTTAATAGTTCAGGGTTTGGGAACTATACTGTCTCTGTTGCAGCTACTCACCTCACAGCTGTCACAGAAACAGCCATAGATAGACACCACACAAGCCAATGACACCACCTAAGCTGCTACACACACACACACACACACACACACACACACACAAGCTGGATCTGGCCTTTTGACCATTGATTGTGGGCCCCTGGCCCACATCTGTCGTTTGAATCCACTTGTAGCTTTCCCTGTTAGATAGTACAACCTTACCTTAGCTTAAGTACAAGAAATGATCATTCTTTTCAATTTCTGTCCCGGTTAGAGAGGACAGAAAAATCTTTTAAAAAGTCCATACACAGAACTAAATGGCTAATAATGCTTAACTTATAATCCTTCTGTGGCATTTATGTCTGTCTGTGTTTGCATGTGTGCGTGCATGTGTATGTGTATAGTGAAGGGAAAAAAAGATGGAAGAATGAGAAGAGGAGATGAAAGGGTGAGTAAAGATTGCTCTGGTTAGACTTAAGACACATGAGCACCAGTCCTAGGTCTGTGGTTGACAGACTTGGCAGGAACTGGGAGCCCATGCTACACCTGGTCCTCATACTGCATAGACCATCCAGTTCTCTTTCATCAAAGTTCTTCCAACTACCTACAAGGGGAATAAAGGTACTTCTACAGAAGAGTTCTCAGAGAAGACACAATCCACTTGTGGGGGCATTCAATAAATCAGACCCAGCAGGATGCAATGAAAAAGCGGTTAACTGTTACTCTACTGACATTTCATCCTCAGTATTGAAATTTCACCAGATTCCATACCTTCTCTGCTCACTTACAGAGAGATGGATATAGGCTAATATTACTTATCTCAGACCATTTTCTAATCCAGAATGTCTACTTTTCCTCCAGTTCAAGTGGTGGAATCAACTTCTCCTCCTTAGACCTCTAGAGTTAGCTGTCTGAGGAGAATATGACTGCAGGGATAGGTGTGGTCTTCCAAGGCTGGACAGTCACACATAGTGATGGCCCGCTGAGGGTAACTCATGTCCACCTGCTGGTCCTGCCTGTCTGGTGTTTGTGATTCCTGGAAACTCTCCTCAGGAACATGTGATAGCAGTCCACAGTGCTACCCATTTCTCTGGTCTGGCTGCTCTCAATTGCTCTTAACACCTTCCTCTTTCTCCTGTTGTAAGGTCCTATGGTGCACGGAATCTCCTTTTGTGGGGACCTCTCCTAGCAGACAGTCCTCTTGGGTAGATTCTCTCTCAAATAAGGGAACCTCACTCTCTTATAGGAAATCTACTTCCAATCTCCAGATTGTATGCTTTGATCCTGTTGTTAGTAGATAGGTAGCCTATGCCCCCTCTCCTTTTGACAAATCAAGCCAGGATGTGTGTTTATCTTTATTCAACCTAAGTCAAATATTTATCACTATCTTCCTCAAATCCTAGGAGACATATTTAAAAATCTTTAACTGTTTTTCCTGAAATTTCCTTTACTTATCATAAGGCGAAGAGGACACAAATCCTTTGTAATCCAATGTGTAATATAAAGCATGTTGATGGCTATTTCTGAAGGTCTCTTTAAACTCTCATTGTTTATGTCATAACTTTGCCACACAAAACATAGAATTCCGTGATGTGCTAACCCTGCTAACAATATTCACCTGTTCACTGTATCCTACGAAAGTAGTCCTGAAGTCACCTTTAGACTATATAATATATATATTTTTTTTTGAGAGAGGTTTTCGCTTTAGGGTGCATGCGCTTGCCAGAAAGACAGAGAGAGACAGAGAGATAGAAAGCGAGAAATCACCCCCCAGGGGGGATGGCCACGCCGCAATCCCTTCTCCTCCATTCTCTTCCCGGGATCTTAGGCACGCATGCACACGCGCCCGGCATGAGTTTAAGCCGCCGGGTCCAGGACTCGAACCACGGTCAACTACGTGGGAGTCCAGCAACATAGCCATTACGCTAACTGCTGGTCCCAGACTGTATAATTTCTTAGTACTTGTGCTATAGATGTTTTGGTTGATATTCTTGTTGTTGTTAATGGTGGTGGTAACTGTGGTGTTGGTGGTGGTGGTAGAGGACTTGGGAGCTTCTGTTGAAACTCTTAGGATAACGAGAGAAGCACATTTAGTATGTAGTTACAGCTTCATGAAGACACTAGTGGTTTTAGAAATAAAAATGCGTAAATTCTTTTTCTTTCATTTTGCTTTCCAGGTGCCAGTAGATAATCTTCTTGATGAAAGAAAGGAAGAAAGAAATTCTGCCTAATTAAAAGAGATAAGCAAAAGTTCGCCTATATTTTTACTATTATTAGAAAGTATTTTGCTTTAAAAAGTATTTTTAACTGTTGTGACAAATAATCAGAAGAATGAAAATACACCTTGTAATACTTATGTATATCTTAATGTTCTTCAAATATTTTTGTAATTTCCCTACTGCCTTGACCTGCAGTAGGTAAAAAACAAAAAGGAACAAAGCATACAGCACCTATATTGCTATTGCAATAACTGATCATTGATGGCTAACACTGAAGAATGAGGATGGTGGCTTCACTTCTCAGGAAGAATGGTTTGTTTTGTGATAGAATCTATCCCTTGTGCATACTGATATCTTCTGTAAGTAGGTGCTCTCCACTCACTGCCTGGTGCCATGACTATCATCCTCTTAGACAAAACAATATGCTCTCTGAATAACTACATTTGGAAATACGTGGTCATAAATACTTAAAACCAGATATAAGGATGTTTCTCTAACCCAAAGATTTCTTCTAGTTTTTTTTTTTTTTTTTTTTTTTTTTTTTGGGAGAGGTTTTTTCGCTATAGGGCGCATGCGCTCGCCAGACAGACAGAGAGAGACATAGAGACAGAAAGCGAGAAATCACCCCCCAGGGGGGATGGTCACGCCGCAATCCCTTCTCCTCCATTCTCCTCTCGGGATCTTGGGCACGCACGCACATGCGCCCGGCGTGAGTTGTAAGCCACCGGGTCCGAGACGCGAACCGCAGTCGACTACATGGGAGTCCAGCGACATAGCCATTACGCTAACTGCTGGTTCCCTAGTTTTTGACCTGAATCATTCTACCTCCTTTTGAAAACTACCCATAATCTAGGTATAAAATTGTCTTTACATAGAATATTTTTTGTTTCCCTATACCAATTTGTGTATCTTAGCTTTTGCTGCATATAAATCACTCCAAAACTGAAACAGTTTAGTAGGATAATTATATTTTAGCTCACAATTCTGCGAGTCTACCATCTGGGCTGGAATCAGCTGAGCGCTTCTTCTGCTGATCTACCCAGACTTACTCGATTGACTACAGTCACCTGACATATTGTTTACGAACTAGCTCTTCCTAGATGTCCTTTCTCGTGAGCCACATTTTTCTAGCATCTAGCAGTCTAGCTCTGATTTCTTCCCATGGCATCCATGTTATATAACTCTGAGAAAGAGAGAGACAGAAGCATCAGCACTCAGGATTTTTTGGGATTTTTCTTTGTACCTGATTTACACTGTCCTATTGACCAAAGAAATGTTCATGATCGATTCCAGATTCAAGCACAACATAATGCTAAGAGTTGAAAAGTATTTTGTCCATATATTCTTTAATCAATCACAGTCTATGAGTCTTGTCTATAATGAATAAGGCCAATTGCTAAACCCATAAATTAGAAGCAAGTTTAAATTTTTGATTTATATAACATTAAAAAATTATAAAATCACTGAAAAAGCTTTAAATTTAGACAAAAAAAAAAAAAAAAAAAACACATAAAATATAAAGCACATGTCCCTGAGATAATTTTGGGTCAACTTGAGTGGGCCCTGGAATATTCCTAGATTAAATATTATTTCTAGGTGTGTCTGTGAGGGTGTTCCTGGATGAGATAAGCATTAGGATTGGTGAACTGGGTCAAGCAAATCATGCTTCCCAATATGGCAAGGCATTACCAAATCCATTGAGGGCCTGAACATAACAAAAGGCAAGGAGGAATTTGGTCCTTTGCTCCCTGCCTTCCTGCTTTATCTGGTGCATCTCATCTCATCTTCTGCCCTTAGATTTACATTATTGGCTTCCCTGTTTCTCAGGCCCTCAGACTGAGACTCAACTACATTACTGGCTTTCCTTGCTTTGCATCTGTGCATCATGAGATATTTTGGCCTCCATAATCACATAAGCCTATTCTTCATGATATATAAATAGCACACACACAGACTCACTTGTATGTTTCCTTAGCCAACAGGATATGTGTCTTTGGATTGGAGATGTTCTCCCTTCCTGCACAAAATGATAATAGGTAACATTTATATAGAACCTCAAGTGTGCATGGCAAAGCTTCATAGTCTTCTCATATTTTAATTATTGATATTCACAACTCCATGTGGAGGTTCTATTAGCATCTCCTTTCATGTGAGGATCTTAAGTCTCAAAGAAGAAAAGGAATTAACCCAGGTTCACACAGATAAGAAATGAGATCCTGTGATTACAATCCATGGAGCCTCATTCCAGACTCTAGGACTTAAATGAATGTGTGATACTGTCATTTGACTTTTTACTGCATCTCCATTCTTATTGGCATGACCACGATGTGGCTGCTGTGTGACTCCAAAATGGCACACTGGTGATATCGTGACAACCACATACTAGCCCTGGACTTCCTATGTTCAGACTTCTTGTTTGTTGACAAAAATAAACCCTTTAAATTGTGTAACCCGTTGTGTTGATTTTTCTGTTACTCAAACATTCTAGCGCTCGAACAATCATATAATTTGATTTTTTTTAATTCACAAATACTCTCAGACAAGTTTCCATATGAATATCAAAGTGTATAGATTTATAAGCACATTTGTAATGTCCACATTGGATTTTGTCACATGAATGTCCAAATAATTGTTAATAAGTCTCATTACATATACATATTTAGTGTGTCTCTAGTTGTTTACCATAACAAACAAGACTGTGGGTGCCCTTTGTTGTGTCCAGCTTCCTTCCAAGTGGTAGAAATTGAGACTGGTGGATTTAAGCAAAACAAACAAAAGATATACTGAAAGGATTTCTGGTGACTCATAGAGTCAATAGAACCGATAAAGTACATATTTAGAAAACAAGATAAATAAAAGGTTGAGATGGAGAACCGTAGCCAAAACCATGCCCCCAAATTATTGCCATGTTAGATGCAGTAGCCACAAGAGCAACTGGTCTGGTTAGTCTCACAGGCTGCTACCAGCATCCCACCTCTGTTTTCCCTAGAACAGGGATCCTGTAACTCAACCAATGCCTCTGCTTTTCTGTGTAACTACTTCCAGGTTAAACTCCCCTGTGGTAGCAAGATCAGGTTGAGACTCCACCATTGTCTTAAGTGGTATCCTCTAGGATTACGCAGGGGGACGTGGCCATCGCAAAAGGGCACCTGGTATCTTAAGTTCCCAGCAGGGATTATACAATGGGATTTCCCCTAAGTAGAGGAAGGAGGTCTAGATAGTGTATAGCCAAAGCAAGAGAGAAAGATAGGGGTCTCCCACATCCTAATACATGGGACTTTCTGTATTTGTGCAAACTAATTCTCAGAACAGGTCCTTAGAAGTTGGGTAACTAGGTCTAAGGTTTCTATGTATTTCCAAATCTGATAATATTTCCAAATTCCCCTCACAAAAAGTTTATAGACATTTATAGTCTGATCGACAATGCGTGCAAGTTCTGACTTCTCTATGTCCTCAAAATACTGTATATTTTCAGTTATTCAAGTTTGTATAGGAAGCACTTAAATTCTTCCACAAATGTTCATTGGAATAGTCCAGTCTTGGTCTGTCTATGATTTTGCATACTTTGCATGTGTGGTTTCTCTTTCTCGTTTGGATTTTTTTTTCTTTCATGAGAGACAAAGAAAGAGAAAGATAACCCTCAATAAGGTCTCATGCTATGATCCACACACATCTTCGCAGCCTTCTCAGCCAGCCAGGATGACAGACATGTGTGTGCCCAGCATGTACAGTGCAACCCACTAACAGAAGTCCGACCTTCTGTATGGCTTCCAGCTCTGCAGAGTGTTGCACCACTGCTGTGCCACCATGGGCAGACCTGGTTTCTTCTAAAATAATAAACAATATTTTCAAGGAAGTACAACACTTAAGATACTAATAAAGTTCCTTTAAATCTTTCAGAAGATTGTAAGTTTCTTCTACAGCCTTGCATAAGTATTAATAGAAATCAAAATATAATGTTACATATGTATGCCTATGTATTTGCACATAACTCTCTATGTGTGTGTTTAGTGTGTGTGTGTGTATATATATGTGTGTGTGTGTGTATATATATATATATATATATATGAAGTGTGTGTGTGTGTGCGTATATATATATATATATACATATATATATATATATATGTATATATATATATATATATATATATATATAGTTATAGTTATATATACATAAAAAAATAGCAAGTTAAGAAGCTTATTTTTTTCCTATGGTGAGATCACTTTCCAGTTAACATAAAAAGGGTATTATACATCATGTAGCTAATATACTTTAGCAAAGAGTAAATGAGCTCAGCATGATATTTATGCCAAGCAAGCTATGACTTCCACATTGAAATGTGTCCTGTAGTGCTTATCTGTACTTCTCTTAAGGTATTGCATTATATATCAGATCTGCATTTCCTAAAGGTGTGGGGTGTTAAAAAATGGTATTAAAAATAATGACAGTGTTACATGGTCCAGTAAGTTTGAGAAAGCTTGGGATGTGAAAAATTAAACAAATTTTCTTTCTACACAGCCTCTCCATGCCCTACAATGTAAATGATAGTATAAATCTCCAGTGGAGAAAATAATTGGGAAGCTTTCTCAACTGATAAAGCAGATCCCTTTAACATGAGATGACATCTATTTAGGACCATATTTCCAGTCTAAGAAATTTGAATGCAAATATTCTCTAGCCTATAGTCCTATTGAAGGTAGTAGCTACATTGCTTCCCTATGTGGGAATAGCATGCAAGGGGATGTTCACGATAACTGTACGTGTATTAAACATCCTGCTTGGCATAAACATTCTCCATTTGTCTTACTGCTGAATAAGCAAATGGATTAACTCCATTTAATTGGAATCCAGACAACTGACTTTATCCAACAACTTTGTTTCAAGTTTTAACTGGTTCTTATGTCTAGGACATCTGGAAAAAACATTTGCATATTTATTAGTAATTTTAAAGTTCCCTTCAAATGAGCCGTTATTTAAATCACATGTTAACACTTTACATTTCAGTTCAGGGTATAATTTTAAAATACATAATTTCTCAAGGATTTATGTAGCTATCTGTTATGTCCTCTGCATGGTTTTGAGTGGAGAGGATAGAGATAAATTATTGACTTTTTTTTTCTGTATTGTCTGCTTGCCTAACTCATTAGGTGGGTTTTTGTTGTTGTTTGTGTGTGTGTGTTTTTAATCTATGCTATTTGTTCATAATGCATTTCCCATCATGGTCATGTATCAAATACTTATTAGAATCCTAGCTTTCTGAACTCCTTCATCTAGTAAGTCTGTGTCCATGGGACTCATGAATAACTCTATCCTATAGCGTCTCAGTCCCATGGCTCTCCCAGAGCTCAGATAGGCTTACTAGTACACAATAACATCTAAATTAATGCTCATACTCAATTGAATGATGATATGGAAAATTCTGCTTACTAGCTCTCGATTTTTCTTTGGACAAGTTTGGTGTACCTAAACATGCAGCTCTACAATTTGGCTGAGGATAGCTAGAAATGAGTTCTCTAATCTAGCAGTTCTCAAACAGGGATCATACACAGACACCTTTTAAGGAAGAATAACTCTCATAGACTTAAAAGATTGATTTCAACAACTCGTAATATACTATTAATCCTTCTATATGCAATATATCATATTATATGCATATGATATATATTACAACATAAATTGAATATCATTATTATGTGTACGATACATGTAAACTTTTAGCCAGGTATAAGTATTTGTTATGCTTCTAAATCCAATAAAATACAAACACATATTAATTTGTACATCAATGTAAGATTAAAACCTATACAATTCAAACTAACATTACTTCCTTTAATACAGCTTATTAGATTTTGCTATTAAGGCATAGTCATACAGATGTGAGCACTATAGAGTATGCAGTCTTTTGGTTTCAGCAGGACTTTATTGAGGTTTGGTACTGCTCTCATTCCCTTACTGCTTTTCTGTATCCAAGCTTCTGTGGTAGCACAGTCCCTTAGCTGTCATAGTATTGTCCTGTCATTTTGATTTCAGTTAGTGTAAATACCATTTACGCATTCAGTACACCTCTGCTGTTTCAGCATTAGGCCTCAGCAATTCAATGACTAGTATATCACACCAATTTGATTATGCAGATACATAAAAATGTGTGCTCCGGTACCTAAAGGCAATATTCAGTTCTGAGAGGATTTGAGATGTGGTCACATTACATTCTTGCATTATTTTTTTTTATTTATTATTATTATTCATACATTCAATCACTATACATCATTTAGATTGTAAAGAGAATTAACCCATCATGAAATACACGTCAGACCAGTCCAGTTGAAAATACTATACACATCATCATCAACAAGTAATATTTAACACTCTCAATAAAATGAAATGACAGCATTAACATTTTTCATTAACAGTTTACTGAGAAGATGCACTAGTTTGAAAATTACTACTGAAGTCAAAGGTCTTTGAATTCTTCCCATGCTGATGTTGGCCAGCACAAGTTTGAGAGTACAAAATTAATAACTCAAAGCAAAATGAACAAATCAGTTCATCAGAGCATATTACTCTTTGGCCATAATAATTAATTAAAGTGTCTCTCTGTGTGTGCCAATATATATGCTACACTTAAGTCTGTCAATAAATAACAGTAACATTGTCATTTGGTATGGACTTCATACAATTGATAACTGAAAAAAACAAGAGGTTTCTAAATCTCAGTTTTGGCTTTTCTCCTACAAAAAAAATAGAGAATTCTGTTGTCCTCTCAGTGTGGTTATGAGTCATATAAAAATTAGATGAGATCATGTATGTAAAACCTTGGTACAGGGCCCAGCACAGGAAAGCACCTCATGAAACTGCCCTTCTTGTCTCCTTCCCATCAAGGGTGACACTTCCATCACCACTGGACACTTCTCCCTGGTCAGAGCCCACAAAGTCCTGCAGTGTTGAGTTATCCTGTGTCACTGCCTTTATCCTGTAAATCTGTGACTTAATAACAGGATTGATTCTTTATAAGGAACTCTGCCTTAATACCAGGGGCCAAGTGACTGTGGAGCCAGAAATCCTGAACTTGGCCTCTGCTCAGAAGAGTGAGTCCCCCAAGAGTCACTAACTTCTCCATAATACTCGTGTCTGTCCCTTAGGGATTACAGAGGTTTATTATCTTGCAGATATAAGTTCAGAACTAAGAAAGCATGACCCAGAAGAAATGTAGGTTACGTACCCAACATTGTTCTTCATGTCAGCCCCGAGTCTCCTTATTTTAGTGCTTACAAACTGGCAGAAAGAAAAGGGATAAAACAGCCCCCACACAGGTTGGGGGAAACATGAGTATAGTCAGCCTCCTGCAGACTATCGAACTGGGCTGAAGAATGTAAAACTGGATGCATCCCTTGGCAATTAAGCTTTAAAACATCAAGAGTCAGAGGCAGCGGTGGTGTAGTGGTTAAGGCACTGGATTTGCACATTGCTAGACCTGGTAGCTTGAAAATCACACAGGGTACTTTTGTGTACATGCCCAAAATCCTGAGAGGAGACTGAAGGAGAAGGGATTGTGGCATGGCCATCACCCTTGGGGATTAATTTCTCACTTCCCTTTGTCTCTCTGTTTCTCTCCAGTGAGCACACAATACCTTATGGCAAAAATCTTAAAAAAAAAAAAAAAAAATCAAGAGTCCATAATGTCAAACACAGCATCCTAGGTAATGGGAGACATTTGTGCCAACGCCAGAAACAAGACAATGAACTCAACCACTAAAACGAGAAGTTAAACCAAATGTTTAAAATTAAAAATACTATTATGGCAGCAAGGAGTAGCTGAGGAATAAGAAAGCTAAATATTCCAGAATATATATATTTTTTATAGATTTTGATGTGGAACTATGCATAATTTCATAAGATAAAATTAACCCAAAATTTGAAAAATAATCACCTCCTATTAAAAGAATAATAAAAGAAGAAAAGAAACAACCCTAATGTATCCAGGCAGTACTTAACTAAAAAATAAAGTACTATTAGTAATTACAACACAATATCTGTAAGTTACTAATGGGTTATGTATAGTGGACAAAATAATGCAAAGAAACTTAATTTTTTTTTTTTTCGGAGAGGTTTTTGCTATAGGGCGCGTGTGCTCGCCAGACAGACAGAGACAGAGAGACAGAAAGCGAGAAATCACCCCACAGGGGGGATGGACAAGCTGCAATCCCTTCTCCTCCATTCTCCTCTTGGGATCTTGGGCACACACGCACACATGCCCAGCATGAATTTTAAGCTCTCTCGTGTCCGGGACTCGAACCGAGGTCGACCACATGGGAGTCCAGCGACATAGCTATTGCACTAACTGTTGGTCCCAAGAAACTTAATGTTTTAGTCATCATAGTATAAGAAGTAATATTGATAGGATTTTAAGTGATTATATATTCATAAATAAAATCAATAATTATGTTAATGTGCTTTGAAACAAAAATATTAGCGCAAGGATAAAAATGGTCATACAATTATAGCACTTTAAAGAAAAACTCTGTAATTATAAATTTGTATTATATACATTATTTTATGAAGCATTTTTTCTTTAAAAAAGTATCTTAGTTTTGTTCAGTAAAATAGGCCTAGAAATAACATCCTACCCAGAAATAATGAGCACGACTGGATTCCTGATTGTGATCTCTAAGTATCATTTCCCTTTAAAAGAAATGAGTGCTCCTTGGAGAAAAACGGATTCCTATTCTGGGCAGAAAATGATGCTGGACCAGCCTCTTATTCCAGAAAGTGAAAAAGCTTTCTGGACAACCAGAGTCATGACAAAAAGAATTGAAAGCCAGCCTTAAAAGGATTCCCCCAATTATCTTGAGGTTATTTAAGAATTGGAAACCAACTTTAACAGGATTTCCCTTCAGCCACCTTGAAATAATTTCAACATCAAGAGAATAATAACTAGAATTGATTGCAACACATCAGGTTGCTCAAATCCATTAGATCATAACAGCATTAAAAATAAAAATGGAACAGAAACAAAAGTGAAAAAATCAACCACTTTTTTCCCCATAATTAACTATTGTCCTGAAAACTAGTCAGTTTAGAGCACAAAACAGCATTTACTTCACCTTAATTGCATAAACTGCCTTTAAGGGAAAATAAAGATAAGGAAAGAAAATTCTCTATAGAAGAAAGTTTGGCAATAAATGAAGGAATCAATAGAACTAGACTACCTAAATTTTTGAATCTTTTACCCAATGTTATTACATTAAAAAAAAAAAAAATCTTGCTAACATAACATCACATGAAGTCTTAGATTTTGCTTAAATTATTCCAGAAGAAAATCACTGGGGCAGGGGTGAAGGCAGGGAGACATATTGGGGACATTACTTAGCTAGTCCAAGAGCCATCAGACCCTGATTCCCCACTGGGCCTGGCCCAGTTGCCTGTGTGTTCATAATGTTTTTATGTATTGGACAGTTGCCTGGCTGAACTTGCCTAGACTCAGAACCTACATGAGCATGCAGACATCGGTGCCAGCACCTTTTAGAGAGCATGAATTAGGTCATCTTACCTCATTCAGATGGACAACCTTGTGGCCAATTCAGAAAGGACAGCAGACCAGCACCATTGCTGAAACTGATCATCCCTCATGCTGAGTCAAAGCTTAGTGCTTTGTGTTTTCTGCTTTAGTTTTACCTTTTTTCCCCCAGGGGTTCTATAACTTTATTTGAAAATCAGTAGTTAGGTTTCATCCCTAATGACTATCTATAGATTTGAAAGTGTAACTGGTACATAGATCAGCAGAGTGTAGGGCTTGTTGAGTGAATCTTCATCCCCATCACGTTTTCTGGACAACCACACATGGATATGGTATGGGGTGTTCCTCATTCTTTTGGCCCAGTCAGCTTTGTTGAGCCTGGTATCAGTGTGCATACACGGAGTCCCAATCTCCTTCATGGCAAATACCTAGATCTCTTTGAGTGTGAATGTTACGAATGTGCTTGTCAATATTGATAGTGTACTCTCAGGTTACCACCTTGTTGATGGCTATAACACTCTTTCTTCTCCCCACCCTTCTTTGCGGGAGTCATACTGGCCAGCCTAAGCCACCTTTCTGAGACTCTGGTCTGCATTCTTTGCTGCACTCAGCAGAGGAAACTTGAGGTTGACAGTTCCTTACCAAAGAGACTAAGAAAAATGATAAGAAAAGTTTAAGCTCATCATTTTAATTTCCCAATACAAGGCAACACCAGGAGCTGTTGACTGTTAATGCATGTGAGCATCACTAAATTAGAGTTATATTAATGCTGATAATGGCCTCAATTGTTTCAGAAATTTTGACCTGAACTTTGAGGCTTTCTCTGCCATCAATTTGAATTACTTCTACTCGTGTCAGTGCTATTTTAAGAGGATCAATGGAGGTTTATGAAGAAAAAAAAAAGGCCTGTCATCTACTCCCAAATAGACTAAATTAATTAAGTTGCTGGAGCCAAATCTATGACACTTTTTATATATTGTTACCTTTTATGGGTTGGCTGCGGACATTGATTAGAACAAAAAGATGTGCCTTTTCAGTTGAGCACAGAGATATTTTTCAACAAACAGGTATCCATAATTTAACTTTCTTAGTTGCCAGAGTGAGATACCAGTCCCATATTTCTTATAAAAATGTTAGCAACTCCCAGCATGTGTCAGGAGCATAAAATTTAAGATAGAAGTAGTTATTATATAAATGTATTATGTGAAAGTTTTATGCTTTATATCTGAGAAGTTTTAGTACATACAAATTAAAAACTACAACAACTACCAATTATAGTAAAAAAAAATCTCCCCAGACATAAAAATCTTTATCTTTCTAGTGGAAAACCCTTTCTCCTTCCCTTTGAGAAACCTGTCTCATCTTTCTTCTCTTTAGCTAGTAGCTTGTACCAGAAGCGTGAATGAGGTAGATGTGGAAGCTGAAGAAAGCCAGCCTTGCCCCACATGGATCCAGCAGAGTGGTTCTAGGCAAGGAGAGAAAAGAGAAGATGTGTATATTTGCATTTTCCCCCATTTGCCAGCAAGTGCCTGCACTCACCAGAGAAGGAAAAAGAGGGACAAATTACTCCCCATGGGACGTGGCCACTCCACAATCCCCCTTTCTCCATTTATCCATCCCCTTGGGACTCCAGCCTCATACATGCACTTGGACATGCATGCACAGGCATCTGGTGTGTTTTGAAGCTGCTGGCTCCTGAATTTGAACTACATAGTTGGCCATGTGAAACTTGGCTCCTCTAACCACAATGCCATGGGGCTGGCACTATTTGCATTTTTCAGTCACATCTTTCTATGTCTTGAATCATAATGTTTTTGCCTATTCCCCTAAATTTGCATATTCCTTCATAACCTGGGGTCTTTTCATGTGAGAATGACAAGCTTAGTCTCTATTCCAAATTCTGCTGTCATCATGGTTAGAACAAAAAGTCATCTGTACTAAACAAACTTTAAATAAAACAGGGTTTATGATAGTGCCCATGAGAGAGGGTCTGTTATAGAGCTGTAAGACAAAAAAGAGTTAAATTAATCAGCATACTCACTGAAGTAAGACTGCCAGGCTGACTTGGTGAGAGACCACTGCAGCTCTGTTTACTTCTGGGCCTAAGCTCCTCAGCCTGATTAGGAGAGTTCTATGTTGTGTTTATGTGGCTCACATGCTCCCTCCCTCCTTGTTTAAGCTACAAAGAGATTTGAACATGGTATATTATATATATTTTCCCAGCAAAATTCCCTGAACTGAGAGGAAGCTCCCATACTCCAAAGTCTTCAATAAAAATAACCTTATCTACAGGGAAAAAGATGGATTTTTCAGTTTAGAAAAAACATACTCATGCACAATTAGTCCCAGGGCACACTGGAAAAGAGAGGATTTTGAACACTGTGCTCAAGATGACACACTAAACTAGATTTTATTATCTCTGGCTTCAAGGTTACAATAGCAAGATTCTACTTGATGTTATGAGTAAAATACAAATATATGTCCCTCATGCAGTAGGAATTGCTCCTATTTTTGGTATTAGGAAGTTTGGGAGTAAATTTGAAGACACTATGAATACTATTTGCATAGCCTCTTCTTGGAACTACCATGTTGTTAAGTTTGTGTATTGGGGAACAACGAGTGCATTTTAAGATTCTTGTGGCACCCTGATGGCCAGAGTTCTCTGGTACAATTACAATAGCCAACAGATAAGAGCTGGCTCTCATGTCTAGCCATGAATGCAAAGTAGCATAACCCCAAGGTCCAAGGTCCAAAAGAGGTAAGTTTAAAAATTAAGAAATCATCAAAGTCCCTAATGGTTTACCTTCCTACACAAGCTTGCTTTCAGGCGTACTGACTTCTCCACCTACGCTACGTTTTCCTATGGCCTGGTTTGACTAATAGAACCCCAAACCACTCTGATTGTTACTAGAACTACGTGACTTCTCTTAACTGTCCACTGATGATGAGTAATCAGCATTTTAATGGTTTCACAGAGTTTATAAGACACTCATCTCATTCACATAATTTTATTTGATCCTCCTAAAGATCTGTGAAGAGGATATTTATTAATCTTCTAATTACTTAAAAGGAAGGTGGCTTTAAAAGGGGCTGCCTATGCAATTGTTCAGCTTTCAAGACTACACAACCCTAAGGCATATCTTGAAAACGGGAGTTTTAAGCTTAAATCTCAATCTCTTTCCACTTAACCAGAGTCCCAAGCCTGGTTAGACATCCAGTGGTGTAGACTATGAATAGGGGAAAGACTGAGGGGGGTCAGAGGCTTGGGAACGTTCAAGTTTAGAATACCTGCGTTGTGTGAGAGGTGGACTTGGTTAACTCTGCTGGTGTGGGTGATGAATTCCATCATTCATTCTTTCTTGCTGGTCAAGGTGGTGAGTCATGAATTGTGGGCTCTATTTATAGAAATCACTCATTTTGGGGAGGACTAGGGATATAGATGTTAGTCAAAGGTTACGAAATTTCAATTAGAGAGGAGAAATAAGTTCAAGAGTTGTATTGTACATTATGATGATTATAGTTAACAATGTCTTATATACTCTAAAATTACTGAGAGGGTAGATTTTAAGTGTTCTCACCATAAAATAAATTATGTGAACTAATCCATGTTAATTAGATTGATTTAGACATTCCACAATATGTACATCTATCAAATTATCATGTTCTACATGATAAATGCAAATAATTTTTATCTATCAATTAAGAAAACAATTGAGCCAGTCAGTTGCATGGTGATTAAGGTGGCAGGATCCCACATGGCCAACAGTGCGGTTCGAGTTCCAGACCCAGTGACTTGAAAAACATTCCAGGCATGTATGTATGTGTGCCCAAAATCTCAAGAGGAGAATGGAGAAGGGATTGCATTGTGGCCATTGCCTTGTGGGGTGCTTTCTTACTTTCTCTCTCTCTGTTTCTTCTAGGTAAACACAGGGGCCCTGTAGCAAATTTGCAAAAAAAAAAAAAGAAATAAAGAAATAAACTAAATAACGGAAGAGTAATTAATTCTGGATCCATGTCTGACTTTCAAAGCTCATCATTCTCTTGATTAACTTCACTCATTATAGTTTCCTATGCCTCTTATTTTACTCAGTATCCTAGCAAATTCTACCAAACTCTATAGCCCTTCAGCATTCTACAGATAGTCTGCTTGTGACTTCTAATGCTTGCTGCTGGTGGCAGTAAACCACAATCCTTAACCTCTCTGTATCTGGCAAGCAGAACCCCAGTTTCTGGATCTTTGGGATTTACACAGTTGCAGGCACATAGTACAAGCACCAAGAAAATTTTCAGCCACATTTATGGGCACCTAAATCATCTAATACTGAATTTGTGTTCTTATGTTACCAGTAAAGAGATTCTCTTATAGCTGAACCGGGAAAATCCCACATTAACAAATGAGAAATGGTGCTAATTTGGTGTTCTGTCGAGCTTAAGAGGCTTACATTAGTAACATCCCATAAACAAAGCTGCTTCAAGTTCTAAGAGGCTTGGAAAACAAATTCAAGAAAATGTTTATACAAGAATACTTATTTTTCCTTTTGTTGAAAAATATTTCAATGAGAAATAAACATGTTATACATCTCATTGTCCATGATAATGGGGGGAAAAAAAAACAAACATCCATTATTGTCATAAATTTGGTGAACTCTATTCATCAGCCTCTTCTTGGTTACCTTTGACCACTCTAGAAATTTCTTTTAAGTCTGCATCTGCCTCAATGACTCCAGCCAGGTGTCCCTGAATCACGCAGCATCTTTGCTCAGATTAACCAAGGTTGAAGTCAGAGAGAGATACATGGTGAAATTTCTTCCCCAGATAGTCCCAAACGAGAACAGACAGGGAGAAGTTGAGCTGAAGGTATTGGTCAGTCAACAGTCAGCAAACTGACCTCCCTGATGTCAATGCCAGTTCTGAGTTGGGAGAGCTTCTTACCGATCTCTCGGCAAATTTTGGCCCTTCAGATAGTCAATAAGCCAATAGCATTGAAGAGGAATTGAAGAGAGTTTAACTCCCCTTCTTATGCCCCCTTTTTATTTATTTATTTTTTTTTTTTGAGGTGTTTGTGCAGGTTTTTCAGTTTGGACATTCTGAGAAAGAGCTCCTTGTTCCAGGATCCTTCTTCTCTAAATTTAATACATCTGTTGCCATACACTCATAATTCTAATTACAGTGATAAAAATAATAACAGCCAATAAAGTCAGTGAAATATTGCATATCAGAGCTAACCAATTGCTTTTACTTGTGCTTTCTCTTTTAATTTTCATAACACCCTAGGAGGATTTAGCATTTGTTCCATTCCACATTCCAGGACAAAATCCAAACCAAACATGGCATTTTCTGAGAATCTTGCATTTCTCATCCCATGGACCAAATAAGTAGGCTGACATTTTAAAATATGTTTAGCCCCAAACTGATTTAGTTTCACGATAAATGAAAATGTTGTGTGCAGGGCTTTTGACAAATTGGAAGCTTCACAGCTATAGGCAAAGGGAGGCAAACCCAGTGAGAAAGTGATGCTCCCGTAGCAGAATTAATCCTTGCATACACACACTGTCTGGATGTTAGTTTGGATGTTACTTTGGTGTTTCTGCCTGGACTGGATGACTGCACAAACAGGATCCTCCATCCACAGGAATCGGGTGCTGGTGCCCCAGGGCTGGACATGCTACCTGCATTGAAACTAGTTAATGGGGCCCTCTGCTTCCTCAACATATCCTGCAAACCACTGTAAGCTCCTTCTCCCTGTGTGTCCTAAATACTGAGAAACATGTGGGCTTAGAATCGCAAAACCTGAATTCAAGTGCTATTTTTTTTCATCTTGCTATCTGATTTTCCTTTGAGAAGTCATTTGCCTCCTCTGCTTAGTGCATTATCTTCCCTAGAAAGACTGTTCCCTATGCCACTCATTTCCAGGACGGTGTTACCCAAGCAGGACCTCAGGGGTACTCAAGGTAGATTAGAACAAACTTATTTGTGACCATCTGAACACCGATAATGATTAAGTATAATGCTTCAGATATAAATACATCATAGAGCTTTATTGAATTGGACAACATTTCCTTGTAAATGTCATTTATAGGCTGTTCCTGTCATAATTTGCCCCAGGTTATAAACATATCAAGTATGTTAGGACAACAGAGAGATCCTGTGAATGTTAAATAACTGTGCTGTAATAATTGTCATTGCATGTCTTTGAATATAACCAAATCACATCTGATGAATAAATGTGAGGAAAGGCTACCATTTTCTTGGATAACGTAGGTAGTCCTCAGAAGATGGCCCAACTCAGAAGAGTCTTGATGTTGGGTGTTGGGGGGCAGTAATTACGATCCATCAGACCAGTCTACATGTGAGGGCCTGCCAGCAGTGGGCACTGTCTTATAAGTGAGGAAGAGAAGAAAGGAAGGTGTGTGGAGGGTATATTCTGGGTCCTGAAAGGAAAGATCAATGAGGAAGCCAAGCTGGCTAGAGGGTCAGCCAGATAGTCAGAGTCCAGATGCCCCATGGGCTTGAGGGCAGATGGAGGAATTTACTTCTTTTTCTAACTGCAGTGGGAAACTTCTGAAAGATTTTTAAAGGAAAGAGGGAGCCCATGGTGGACTTTGGAGGAGAATAGGACCACCTTGCAGACAGAACAATGGGATATAGGTACCTACATCTAAGCACAGACTACAAAGCCTGAAGCAGGGAAGAGACTAGTCCAGAAGAGGAAATATAAGACAGATAAAGAGGTGAGTACAGAGAGAACAAATGACTTAGTCTAATTATGCTGCTATGATTAAATGCCACACACTGGGTAATTTATAAAGAGAAGAGATATTATTAGTTATAGTTCTGGAGTCTGGAAAGCCCAAGATCAAGGTGCCAACAGGTTTGGTGTCTGGCAAGGGCTGCTTTCTAATCCAATATTATGGCATCATGCTGTGTCCTCGCATGGCAGAAGGTGGGAGGGAGAAGGGCAAACATGGCCTCATTAGCTCTCACTAGCCCTTTTATAGTCACTAATCGCATCCTTTAGGAGGCCTAATCACCCCCTTAAGGCTCCACCTCTTAGTACTGTTGCATTGGAGATTAAGTTTCCACAGGAATTCTGAAGAGAACAAATATGTAAAACTAAAGCAGCAGAGAAACCACAACAGATCCAGATGTAGGGTCAAAGAGTCTTGGGCATGCTGGGGTTAGGTCACAACAAGGGGAAATGTCTATTCTTTCATGTCTGAGCTTGTTCAGAACTGTTGAAGGTTACTTGAACATTTAGTATAGACTTCAGAAGAGGGAATAGATTTGAGACCAGCAGTTAGAGTAATGGCTATGTCACTGGACTCCCACGTAGTCGACCGTGGTTCAAGTCCTAGACCCGGTGGCTTAAGCTCACGCCGGGCACGTGTGTGTGCGTGCCCAAAATCCCAAGAAGAGAATGGAGGAGAAGGGATTGCGGCGTGGCCATCCCCCCTGGGGGGTGATTTCTCACTTTCTGTCTCTCTGTCTCTGTCTGTCTGGCGAGCACACGCACCCTATAGCAAAAACCTCTCCAAAAAGAAAAAGAGGGAATAGGGTAGAAAAGAAGATTTGGGACCAGTTGAGACCACATGAGGAAAGTATGCAAAAAATATAGTCCCAGAGACAAAGCTCTAAGGACAGTGTAAAGGAGAACATGGTAGCAGAACCTTCTTGTTTAGATGGTATTTCAAGGGGGGAATGATTGGAAGGTTGAACACTGCTGAGAGCCCAAATAAAAAGGAACATCTCTGATTTTACCTGGTTGGTGAAGGTCACTTCTTCAGAAGGTTGGAGCAGAAACCAGATGGCAATGATATGAGGAAGAAATAGATGGGGATAGATAAGAAGAGACTCTAAGCTCCCTAATTGTGGGGTTTGTGTGCGGATGTGTGTTAATCTGGGCATAGATCGTGTCTGTCTATACCCTTCCCACTTATGACTATGACCTATCTATGCCCAGGAAGTCATCATTCTTTAAGCTAAGCCCTCTACTCCTTGTGGGAGCATGGGAGAGTTGTCCTAATCATTCCCTGACCACAGGGCATCTCCCTGCTACTGTGATGAGTTTGCTCAGGTTCCTTGCCATTGGCTTTCTGCAAGAACCAAGCAACGCAGCTGGGACAGGGATTAACTTTTCACCATACTGCTAATGTGACAGCTGCTGGTCACTGTGGATGTTAAAACCTAAGTTAAAAAAGAAATTAAAGCAAAACTCTGGCTCAGTTGAACTAGCTCTATTTCATGTGCTCAACAGCCACAAGTGGTTAGGGTCCTGTATGGAACAGCATAAATTGTAGATATTTTTTTCACTGGAAAAATATCTATTGGACAGTACTGGGCTAGACATGTAAGGTAACCCAGGGGCAATTAAACAAAGTTTAAGAAAGTTGAAAAAATTTACAGAACATGACTGTTCTGAAATAGCAGTGAGGACATATGCAAGATAAATGAAGCATCAAGATGAGAATCCACTCTTCATGGTCCGTAGAATCCAGAGAGCTAAACAATAGGTGGTCTCCATTGAGCAGCAGTCCCAATTTTAACTGCAGCCTCTCCCAGTTCTACCTAACAGATCAGGACTGGAGCCTCTTATCAGAAACATTCTTATTTCACCAGGTTCTCCCTGACATTTGGTCAGAATTCTCATCTATTGTCCAATGGCAGGGCTACAGTTTCATAAAAGACTGAATGACTCACGGGAAAAACACAAGTTTCCAAGGAATAATTTAAAAAGTGGAAAAATAAGAATGAGTAATGGGGAAGAGCTAGCCCTACAAGATGTACAGGAATTAAAAATCTGTGATGCTGGCAGAAGAGTAAAGAGTTTAATCATTGAATCATTGGAAAAGATGGGCTTTTCCAGAATCAGATGAAGAACCGTTTGGTGGGTAACAGGAAAGAATAATTAATTCAATAAAAGATGCTGGAAAAAATGGAGACTTAGTTGGGGCAATCAATTAAGAGCTTTAATTTATATCATATACAAAAATAAACTGAAGAAAATTAAATGGGAAATATAGAAAGCTGAAACATTAACAATAACAACAATTACTTAAAAAGACAGAGCCAGATGATGGCACAGTAGAAATGCAACACTTTGCAATACTAAACCCACACAGGAAGGTCCCAGGTTCGTATCTCCGAGTCTCTCTTTAAATGCCAGGTATGCATGTGCCATGGTCCTTGGCTGGAGGTGGATAACAGCATGAGAATCATGTTGGGATGCCTTTGTCTTTCTTTCTTGGGGGAAATAAGAAAAGAAACTTAAGAATATAAAAAGGGATATTTAACTGATGTTAAGGAAAGGACTTTCAAGATAATCAATGCAAGAAATTGTAAAACAAAACAGAGACATTTGTTTACTATTCAAAATCAGCAACATCACAGAAGCCCTGTTCACCTCCTGGTTGCTAATTTTCATTAGTGCTGGTCCTGGCCTGTCCTATAATACTATAAGACCCTAGACAGCCACCACAAATAAGTAACATTTAAAACCAAGATGATATTGTCCATGTGCCATGCTGGGATTTCATACACTTGAATAAATGAAAAGCTTGAGTAAGTTTTTTAAAAATTACCATAAAGAAACTAAAAAGTGTATAAGAAGCCAGGAATCTACATACTGCAAGGATCATAGGTAAATTGTTTCCAGTGGAAAAATAGCACATAGAGAGTTGAAAGATGCAGAGGCTGGAAAGCAAATGAGCATTTCCTCAAGCTCAGTTGAAAGAAAAAAAATGGATTTTCAAAACATTGAGTTATCTTTTTTCCCAACAAATTTGCAATCTTTTTTCTTTAATTCTCTTTTTATTTTCTTTTAATAAAACCTGTTTCTGCTAGAATTTTAGATATATGGACAATCTCATTCACTCCTGGTAGGGGTCTACCGTGGTACAGAATCCCCAGAAAGTGATTTTCAGTTTTTTAACAATACTTACAGCTATCTATTATCCTTGACTTAGTAGTTACATCCCTGGAAAGAGAGAATATTAAAAAATATGACTTACCGATACAAATTTATATGCAATGATGTTTGGCCTCGGTATGTGGTATGCAAAACTGATGACATCAGATATGTTCAATACTAAGAGAATGATTAAATAATTTGGGTACCACTTATTATTAAGATAAAATATTAAGAACCAGGTGGTACCACAGTGGTACCGCAGCTGGCCTCACATGGAAAAGTCCTTGGTTCATGTCTTCCCTGTACCACTGGGTGTGAGCACATGCTTGTTGTTTGGGCTGACTGGAACTGGGGAAGGGATAGGGGTGTGAAGATCCCATCAGGAATACTCTCTCTGTCTCTCACTATGAGAAGAAATAGATGAATAAGCTTTCCAAGAAAGGTGATATAGCATGTATTCACTAAAAAATATAGTTTTTAAGTAGTTTTAAGTACTTGGAAATGCTCAGAGAAAAAGGCATGCTGAGTAGGCCACCTATCTATCAAGAGAGATAGACATAAATGCCCACATGACTTTGCAAATGCATTCCCAGAGAAATGAAGACTGGGACACACACCCATTCCCGCAATGACTAGTTGTTGATGCTAAGTTTAGTACACACACATGATTTTTATTTCCTCCATATATTTCATCCACATTTTTCAACCTATATTTTATTTGCTAGAGGACACACGCACTTACCACAGAGGGAGAGAGAGATAGAGAGAGAAAGAGAAAGCACCCTCCCCCATAGGGTTCACATGGTGGTCCCTTCTCTTCCATTTCTCCTTCCTTTTGGGATTCTGGGCACACATGCACACATACCTAGTGTGTTCTTCAAGGTGCTGGGCTTAGAACTCAAACCACACACTTGGCCATGTAGGATCTAGTCACCCCAACCACCACACCACTGAATGGCCCTCAGCTTTTTTCAAACAACCATTTATAAAAAAAAAAAAAAAAGAAAAGAAAAAAAAAAAAAAAAAAAACAAAAAAACAAAAAACAACCATTTATCATTTGCACCAAAATGTCAATGGAGGAGGGTGAGAAAGAGGGAATCAAGGGGAGAGGGGGAGAAGTAAAATATATAGGAAATGCAAAAAATATAAATAAATAAATAAATAAATAAATAAAATAAAATAAAAATGTCAATTCCTAAGAGTTTTCAAAGAGGTTTCTGTGATGTCTTGGGCCCATCCAAGACCCTCTTTGGTTTTAGCCATCCATTTCTAAAGGGTCCAAGGTCCCTTTCTAGCTGGGGGTTCTCATTTACTGAGTGTGAGAGATCACAGGGCACTAGCTGTAAGTCCAAGGTCTCCCCTGAGGTAGGAAGTGAACATACAAACTTGACTTGTGGCAGGCAAGAATACACTTAGACAGGAGTAGACCCTGTGTGAAATATATGTGGAGAAGACCTTCAGACAAGAGGTTCCATGTGGGGTGTCTATTTAAATGACAGTTCAAGGTTGCACCGGGGTCAGAAGTTTCTCAAACTCTTAGACTGAATAACACTTCTATTTTTGGGAGAGAAAGTTTTGCTTGGATGCTTGAGCTTGCTGGAAAGACAGAGAGACGAAGAGACAGAAAGTGAGAACTCACTCCCCAGGGTGAATGGTCACATCGCAATCCTTCTCCTCCATTCCCCTCTAGGGATTCTGGACATGCACCCACACACATACCTGGTGTGAGTTTTAAGCCACCAGGTCCAAGACTTGAACCAAGGTCAGCTACGTGGGAGTCCAGTGACGTAACCATTACACCATCTGCTGGTCCCTGAATAACACTTCTTAAAGAATCAGTAAGGAAATGCACACACACACACACACACACACACACACACACACACACTAATGGACTGAATTGCAAGTTCAATTTTGTCTTCTCCCACCTCAAATCCACATGTTGAAGTCCTAACCTTGAGTACCTCACAATGTGACCATATTTGGAGCTAGGGCCTAAAGGTGATTAAGTTAAATGAGATCATGAAGTGGGCCCTTATCCAGTTGGACTCCATCCATATACAAAGAAGAGATTAGGACATAGACACAAACAGAGAAATGACCAGGGAGAACACAGTCATCCACCTGCCAAAGAGGGATGCCTCAGGAGAAGCCAGCCTTATGACTTCCAGTCTGGGGCAGCTGGTCTCCCGAGTGTGAAACAATGCACTGTGATTATTTAAGCTGCCTGGTCCATGATACTTGGTTATGGCAGCCCCAGGGAACTGACATCATGTTCCATGGAAGCCTGTCACTTAGTACTACTCTTAAAATAGTGTCTAAGTAATGGAAAGTTTGTGGTTACATAAACTTTCCTTCTTCCTTTTATGACCTCACTATAAATAAGACAGCTCTGAGTTGTGCTATGGTTTGACTGCATCTCCCAAAGTCTACATGTTGGAACCTTAATCCCTAATGCAGCAGTGTTGAGAGGTAGGGCCTTTGTTAGATGGCGGACTTTCATTTGTGAACCTCCCAATCTGCAGAACTACACAAAATAGATTTCTTTATATTCAGAAAAGTCATGACTCATTTTTGCATAGAAAAATATATCATGACTTTTTCCAGTAACCCAATAAATTACCCATTCTGTTGTAGTCTGTTACAACAACTCAAAACTAACTAGAATAATCTAATTTAACACTTGATGCAAATTGTATATCTTTCCTGTTTAATTTGCATGTGGTAAAAGGTGTGTTATAAAGGCTTAGCATGTATTTTCATATCAAAATGGAATGACTGGGCACTATAGTTCCATTTCTTATCTCTACATAGTCTATTTCATATTCCACACCAAGGACTGAACAGAACAGAGACCAGGTTAGAATGTTGCTATCTTTCCACAGACTGATGTGCCCTGGGTCAATGGCTGTAAAATGACTTTCCTAATCAAGAGTCTGGACTTTTATAAAATGCTGAGTCTGGATCTCAAAACCAGACTAGTAGAGGGCCCACGCACATTCTGCATGATTTTAAAAATGTGTTTCTAGGGAAGAAAGCAGAGAACACACAGCTTTTCCTTGGAATCTTAAATAACTTGTGCCCTCCCCCCAGTACTTTAAAACTAGTAGGAAGCTTCATGCACATCTCCAGGAGTGTGAGCTGTTCCAGTTCTTCTGTAGACAGCATTCCATTTTTCAATGAAGATGGGAGCTCACGGCTACCTGCTTCTGGAGCTAGCTTGGAAAGTGGAGCTAGAAGAAAGGAACTATTTCTCAGATGTACTTGATCTGAGATTTGCACATGTAAATGAGTATGTCGCAAGTCAATGTGCACTAAGTTTCTGGTCTCTCAGACATCAACATCTGAATATAACCTAGAACATAATTCTAGGAAGTGTGCAGGAGGCATAAAGCCCTTTCCGATGAAGAAATCTCCCCACTGATCACCAAGTGTGAGTCATGAACCTTAGCTCTGACACAAACGCCTCAAATGAATGTGAACTAACAAGAATCAGAGTGTGGGCTTTCTTTGAGTACATCTCAGAAAGCTCTGGCAAGTTGGGGGACATTGCAATACCAGTAAGTCTAAACGGTAGAATATGGCTCTGACAGAGCCAGAAAACAAGTGGATAAAGACAGGCAGCTGGCAACGAACTGCTGTGGAACTGGGAACATGTTGGTTTCCTGGAGCCCCAGCATTTCTCTGCACAGTGACAAATACTGTACAGCTTTCCACTAAGAACGTATCTGAGTCTCTGATAGAAACGGGGCCCCAATCTGACCTCTTTACTGATTGAGAACCCAGATGCATAACTCAGATCCTGGAAAATCCACAGCCTACAGTTTGACATGCTGAGAGAAGCTATGGAATCCTAGAAATGGAATAACATTTTCTGTAATTGGAGAGTAAAAATATTACACATGTGCTTGTAATAACTGATAATGCCTTGAATGTTTTATAATTCAAGTATCCTTTGGCTTGTAAAAAGAAAACATCCTGTTTTATGTTTATTTCCAAAATCTAAGTTTGTTTCTCTTTTTTATTCCCTTAAAGAGAAAATAATGCTAAAAAATTACACCATTTTTCTTATAACATGTCATGATTTACTCATACCTACTTCTGTTAGGATTCAATGACCTAATCCACAAATACTTATTAAATGGCTATATGAAAATACATGTAAAACACTGTATCTCTAATGTATAGATAATAAATGCATAAAACAATGCCCTTACTCCAGTGTTACTACAATATGATATAAATAATAAAATTGTGCTTCAGTCCCCTTTTACGGTTCATAGTTGCTGGGAATGTTACTCCCAAGGGGCAAATTATCAGGTCTCTGGAATGCAATCATGAAATTGCATGTGCAAGCAATCCTGCACAAAGTTCTATAGTATCCACAAGATAGTGGGGGCCCATACAGTGATCAGAGAGACTTCAGAGTCAGGATTAGATTCCCCATGCACTGATTGTATTTGTCTCAGGAGACATACATACCACAGCCACACACAGGTCGGTTGCCTGAAAAACAAACAGTGAACACATCAAAACAAACTCTGACCTGTGTAGAAGTTGTTGAAGCTACCTCTGCACTTTGAAGGTTTGGGTCACTGGGTTCTGTCCCCTCCTCTCCCACTTAACAGCTGAATAGTCTGGAGAATCTGATTTTCTGTTTGTGCCTCAGTTTCCTCATCTTTAATGGGCTAGATGATCATACATCTTGTTAACAGGATTTTATGAGTTAATAAGTATAAAGGGTTGAATTGTGCCTGGCATTTAGTAAGGCTGTCGTTAGCTATTAGAGGAACTATAGAGAAACAGAATTCAATGTTACTCTCAAGACAAATGCTTAAGAGTAGAGCATGTTGGTGTAGGAGGCAACTTTGAAGTGTGTGGAACACGTGGAAATAGGTAACAGTAAACTCCACTAAAACTGAGTACATTGCACTAGTACCTAATCTGCTCTCTCTAAAAAAATCAAATAAATGTCTTGTATGTCTCATGCCTCACATGATGCCAGTGTGCCAATACAAGATCAGGATCATTGCAATGCTTACTTACAACAGCCCCAAACTAAAATTGGAAGACTAAGTATATCTTAAATGGGGTGACACAAACATAGTGGAAATGTAGGGAAAAGATGGTGGTAGTCCAGGAAGTCTTCTTGGCAGAGGTCAATTTTTAATGAGGTCTTGAAATACAGGTAAAATAATGTAAGGAGAAGTAATTTAAATAAGTGTAATTTGAATAAGTGTAAGATCAGAAGCCAG
This sequence comes from Tupaia tana, assembly GCA_026018925.1. Classification (NCBI taxonomy): domain Eukaryota; kingdom Metazoa; phylum Chordata; class Mammalia; order Scandentia; family Tupaiidae; genus Tupaia; species Tupaia tana. The sequence continues at coordinate 36,745,000 of JAKSZU010000016.1, forward strand.
ATTCATGGATCTAGACAGCCCTGGGAATTGAATTATAGATATGCCCAAGAAGTGTCAGTCCTCGACCTGAGGATTAAGTTGAGTAATTTGGTACTAGAAATACAGAATTCGAAACATCGTACTGAATCAACATGAAGTAATAATTCTTTAAAGCATCTTAAGAATGTTTTCAAATTCTAGTTTTGTCCCTAAAAATATCACTGACACAAATGTGATGCTTCTCCTTTTGACTAAGAAGAGTGGATATTTTTAAATCAAAAGAATTCAGCCTTGGGGCTTAAAACTGTCAATTTGAAATGATCTTGGTAGTAATTCAAAAGGTATATTAAATTACACAGATGCAATCACGTACAGATTAAGGATAGGCATTTCAGACTCCAAATATTGTTGTTGTTTTATTGTTATTGCTTCATTGTTAAGGTATTGCATGTCTTAGATTTTATTTTCTTTGTGGGAATGCTTTCGTTTCCGAGGATTTCAGTGTTTTCAACAGAAGTCATTTTATTTTTTCTTAACAGTCATCCCTTCAGGGTCATGAAGGAAGAAGAAAGTCTGTATAATCCTAACAAATGGTCTTGAGAACCTATTTTTAACCTTACATAGGACATGCTCTGAGTCAAGCCTTCTTTAGTATGCCAGTTACCCATTGTCCCCAGGAGCATTTCGATATGTAAACAGAAAAGGAAACCCTAAATACAATAAGGATAAGGTTGGTTGTAGTTAGGTGTGGGTGCCAGATTCTCTGGATTCAAATCCCATCTCTGGTATTTATTAGTCAGGATAGTTAGTTGAATTCATTTTCTCATCTGCAACAAGGGGGGAGGAGGTGCAAGGCAACCAAAGGGTTTTACTCTCAAGGCTACCATTAAGATTTAAAACCAATGCATGAGGGAACTAGACCTTGAGTATAACAAGAAGGCCAAAAATTCAAGTACTTTTTCTGTAGGAAGAGCTGAGAGAGAACAGAGTGACACTGATTCATATTTTCTTTCAGCAAAACTTTAATGAGTGATTACATAGCAAGAGCTACATTAAGAGCTTGGAATTAAGAAATAAATAGGTGAAGCCCTAAGAACTTTATTGTGAATTGGGTTAAAATGACATAAAGTTCTTTATGATGCCAGGTGCAAGGCAGGTAATAAAACGTCTTCAAAGTGCTTTTGATGTAAGGAGAAAGAGTCCATTTTCACTCATAGGATAGTACACATTTTCTGTGCAGAGAAATGCATATTTAATCATGTTCTATAGACCAAATTCAGCATCAGAAATACCTAGATAAAAAGGTATAAAATAGGAGTCAAAGGTAACCTGGACGATAATGGTGGGTTTCTGGAGCAGAGATCAAATGCTCCATGAGGCGTGGTGAGATGTACATAGAATGTGGCCTGTATGTAGAATGTGGCCTGGCCAAGGGAGTTTGTTCATAGTCAGGCAGAAGCTTCTACTGGAGCACATGTGCTGGTTGGAAAGGCTCAAGGGACGGTGACAGGAGCCCATAGGTGATGGACAATGGCCCAACGAACAGCATCATGGGTCCTTCTGCATTACACCTCACCCAAAATGCTTCCAACCTTCATCAGTTGATAATATCATTACTTGGAACCAGCAGATGGCATAATGCTTACATTGCTGGATTCTCACATAGTCAATCATGGTTCAAGTCCTCGAATTGGTGACTTAAAACTCATGCCAGGTATGTGTGTGCCCAAAATCCAGAGAGGAGAATGGAGAAGAAGGGATTGCTGCACAGTCATTCCCCCTGGAGGTGGGGAGGATGGACCCTTTCTGGCTTTCTGTCTCTCTGTTTCGCTCACTCTCTCTCTGTCTCTCTGGGAAGTGCATATGCCCTATAGCAAAAATATCTCTAAAAACAAGAAAAAAGAAAGAAAGAAAAAAAGAAAGACAATGGCATTACTAGACCCATTTTTTTCAGGATCTGAGCTCTACCCTTTCCTTGGTCTGACTCTGAGGTCACAGTGAACTATAGAAGCTGCTGTTTTCTGGGATGTGCTCTAAGTGACAGGGACCTGAGACCTGACAGAGCATCACCCTCTGATGGCACTGAAAGGGCACTGTTAGAGGAAAAGGAAGTCGGCTGGAAAACCAGCCCACTACAATTCCCAAATGCAAAGACGTAGAAAGATTTGCATGAGACCAAACAAGATACAGTCCTTTGTCCTTTTAGAAGGTTCCAGACACCTACTAACAGATATTAAACATGAGAGCATTTTCCTTCATGCCACAATCTTTGTTAGGATATTGGGCATGCAAGCATACATATCTGGTGTGTTTTTTAAGCTGCCAGACTGGGATTCCCACCATGGGTGGAAGGGGTGAGACTCTTAGGGTGACAAGGAGCTGAACTTCCAGCCACACAGTTGGCCAATGAAAGGATACACCTCCTTTAATTAGCAGGCTGCAGAGCAGGCCCTCCAATATTTTTCATATCAAAGCAAAAATAGGAAATGCTCATATTTACATAACCTATAGGATAATGAAGTACTGTAACTCTCAGCCAGAGGCCCTGAGGTTCATCTCCTAGCTCTTTCCAGCTACTCAGAGGGATCTGTGTCTCTTCATACCTGGAGTGACTCAGGGCACACAGCTAGCTTGGTTTTATGACTGTGAAGCCTCCATCTCTGCAACACATCCACAAAGAGCTCAGTTTTAATGTATTCTACTTTGTTTCATTTTAAGCATTTTTACCAGATTTTTAGACTTTTTTTGAAAGAAGAAACAACATAAAGAACAAAATTAAATCAATAGGCCCAAACTCAAACCCACTTACAAATATGAAGTGATAAGTATAAAACATGTCCAGAGTAAATAGGGTAGAGAATTAATTTAAAAAAAAAAAAGTCTTTCTCATCCAACTAGTCTATTTCTTGAATCCTCTGTAATATAAAAAAGAAAAGGACTTCAGAAAGTTTCTGGAAAAATGGAATTAAAGTATAAGTTTATTTTTGTGCAAAAAAATTGAAATCCACGCATAGTTTTTTTCAGACTATGCATGTTTCATAAACTTTTTAAAGACCCTTCTTCCTACATCAGCTGGTTGCTTTGAAACGAGTTTTTACTTAATGCCTTTTCTCCCCTTTCCTCTTTTCCTTTTTTTTTTTATTAGTGAAGTAATGTATCCCAAGCACAGCTGCTGTCTGTTTAGAATATGATAACTTGAATCACTGAAGCAGCACCAGGAGTTAATGAGCTTACAAAAGCCAAAGAGCACGTGTTCAGGATATGCTAGTGTAATTTCTGTCTTGTTGATATTAAAGAAATGAGCTGTGGGTAGACAACTAGATAGCAATACACATAAACAGAACCCAGCAGAAACTGCCATGACGTTAGGGTGGAGGAGCTGTTGGTCTGATTTTTATGGTGAGCGAATCTTTAGGTCTACGAGGATTGGCAGAGTAGGCAGGGTTGATGGCAGAATCGTGTTCTTTTCTCTGCTTTGTCCTGCATCATGTCACAGCTGGGCGCTATAGTCCACCTATGGGCTCTTTACATTTTGAGACAAAATATTAAGTTTCAGTCCTTGTCGCCCTGAGAGTCTCACCCCTTTTTTTGGGGGGAGAGATTTTTTTTTGCTACAGGGCGCGTGCGCTCGCCAGACAGACAGAGAGAGACATAGAGACAGAAAGCGAGAAATCACCCCCCAGGGGGGATGGTCACGCTGCAATCCCTTCTCCTCCATTCTCATCTCGGGATCTTGGGCACGCACGCACACGGGCCCGGCATGAGTTTTAAGCCACCGGGTCCGGGACGCGAACCGCGGTCGACTACGTGGGAGTCCAGCGACATAGCCATTACGCTAACTGCTAGTTCTCTGAGAGTCTCACCCCTTTTAAGTCTTAAACAATTAAAGTTCTTATCACAGACTTCTTCAAAGGTTAAATTTAATTTCTAATTAGCGTAGAAACAACTTTTTTTTTTCCTTTTTGGGAAATCCATTATTTTATAAATTTTATTCCACTTTAAAGTGAAATAGACATTTTTAATTATTAATGCTGAGATTATTTCATCTTGAAGTACAAATGTAGGAGATTTTTTTTATTTGTGAACTTTTTTCTACTAGATGTGATAAAACTGAGCAAAAAGTCAAAGATTAATTCAAACAACCAGGAGTTTTGTAGATCTTAATTACTCATTATATGAGTAATTTCACTCACTAAATTTATGGGTCACCCCACAGGGCGAGGCTGATAAGACAAAAGGAAGACTAGGGACCATCCCCCTGGGGGGGCGATTTCTCACTTTCTGTCTCTCTGTCTCTCTCTGTCTGGTGAGCGCACGCGCCCTATAGCAAAAACCTCTAAAAAAAAAAAGGTGGGGGGGGAGACAAAAGGAAGACTGGAAGACCAGACCTGCTTTGGTGAGCTCACAGGTTAGTAAGGTATACATAGTTCAAATAATTCCAAGTATTTTCAGTAACTCGTCTGAGGAGAGTGCTGCTGTGATACATTAGTCAAAATTGTTACACAGTTTGTTTTCTCTGTTTTTATAATAGGTTTATATAGAGTCTTCCTCTCCATTTTTATAAATTGATGTACATGTGTGAAATTCTTGGGGGAAGCACACACTGTGTGTGCTCCAGGAGAAACAGGAGATACAGAAGAAGGGCAATGGAATCCATCATAAAGATCAGAGAGTGATAGGATGAAGTTCATTCATGTGAGGGGTCTTCACCGGACACGTGTGCGTGCGTGCCCAAGATCCCGAGAGGAGAATGGAGGAGAAGGGATTGTGGAGTGGCCATCCCCCTGGGGCATGATTTCTCGCTTTCTGTCTCTCTGCCTATCTCTCTGTCTTTCTGTCTTTCTGGCAAGCGCATGTGCCCTATAGTAAAAACTTCTCCAAAAAAAAAAAACAAAAAAAGAGAGAGAAACGAGGAATCTTTAAACATTCATGGAGAATGGGCAAAACTATGCATAATTTCAATATTTTTTGCACCAGATAAACTTGTATTTAATTCCATTTCTCCACAAACGCTTTGAAGTCCCCTCATATGTGCACTCATGTAGATAGGAGGAGATTCATGGCCTGGATAACCATGAACAGTCTCTGAAATCAAAAGACAGCACTGAGCTCACTTGTAAATTTGTACTGAATGAGTCTTCAAACTTAAAGAAAAAACCATGTAGGGCCAGCTGGTGGCATGGTGGCTAAGGCGACTGGATTCCACATGGCCAATTTTGCAGTTCAAGTCCTAGATCTGGGAGCTTAAAAAACACACTGGGAGTGTGTATGTGCATGCTCAAAATCCTGAGGAAAGAGTGAAGGAAAAGGGTTTGCGATATGATCATCCTCCTGGGAGGTGATTTCTCTTTCTCTCTTCATCTCTTTCTGGTGAGCCCAGGTGCCCTACAACAAAAACTAAAAAAAAAAACAAACAAACAAAAAACAATAAAAAATAAGCATTTTGTAGCTTTTAATAATATGTAAGGTTATAGATGAAAATTGCAAAGCTTTCCATCACAATGAAAGTAAGTGCTGGAGTGAGATAATACCTATTCATACTACTCAGACTTACTTCTGTCCATGCCCTTGCTAGGGATGTAGGTGCCCCACTATGTAAATGACTTCTAGCTGGACCAGGTCTGGGTGTGCCCCTAGGGAATATACTTTGGGAACTTCCTTGGTCTGGCCATCAACATTCTCCAATCTTGCCAATAATACACATATTTTTTTAAAAGTATTTCACATACTTCTCTCTTAGGCATGAAAAACCTATTGGGAAGCCATTCCCTGCTGCCTGCTCTTGTCTGTGAACACCAGCCAATACCATCACAAACTTGTGTGTTCCCACCTGAGACCTTGGTTTTCATCACTTTCTTTTAACTGTCTGGGAATGGCACTTCTTCTCTACCTGCCTGATGAAGGTGAATAGATATATTTAAGAGAGGGGTAGAGGAGAAAGTCTTTTCTAGGTAACCCAAGGGCCCTACATTACCTTATAGACACACTCTCCTAGAGAAGTCTCCAAGAATACCAGCTAGAGCAAGACAGAAATGTGAATGAAGGACAGGCATGCAGTTTGCTCTGCAGAAGGAATGTTTGAGTCTGCTACCCAAAAATATAGGGGATCAAAGGGGATCAGCAGAGGAAGCTCAGTCAGAAGGTGGCCTCCTGTCCCTCCTCTTTTGTGTGGACCTATAATGGTTATCACTCAGTTTCAGAGTCTGGTGAGAAGGACTATTTATACTACCTGGAGGAGACCAACAGAAATGAAGCAAGTCTTACAATGGACAGGATTGGGAGATGTCAGCAGAGGGTTCTCACAGTGCTCGCCAATAGCTACTATGGGACCAGTCAGACCTCAACCCTAAAACGGTAAAACAATATATACACAAGCATGAGAAATCAACCTGGTGATGTAGACAGTGCTACAGATCATCCCCCATTCCATAGTCAATCTGGTCTACTAGGAAGAATGGCCAACAAGATTCTCAAAGAATGTTAAAAAAACAACTCACTATTCAGTCATATAGGATGATTCTCCTTCCACGACTGGATCACAGAAGTAAGCAGGTCACTGTTTTATGCAGAATTAGATCATGGGACATTTTTCTATGCAACAACTGAAGGTCTACTGAAAATACCAGACAAAGAGGACCTCCCATATCTGAATATTAAGCTTCTAGGTGCAAATAAACTGCACATCTTTGGCACTGCAAATGAGTTGTCACTATTACTAAAGCATGAATAGTATTAGTAGTCTCTTTAAAAAGATGCATATCAATTTTTTTCCAGTAGTAAATCCAAGATTTACTCAGATCTTCATAAGATCAATTGCGCAGCTTTCCAAGAGGAGTGAATATTAAAGAAGTTGATAGTTCACATGGTGACTGCAAAGATTAGAATAGCTTACCAATGTACATCAAAGATTTATCTACTTAAGCTTCTACAAAAGAAGAAATTATTTTTTTCACAGCAGGACATGCCATGCATGCATAAATAATCAAAGTTACATAGAGAAAAGGTGGATACGCATCTGATACTGACCAGGAACGGATTCTTTGTTTTGTTGTTTCATAACCCTGAGCTGTGGTGAATCTGAGAATATTTGAGAAAAGAATTGTCCACATGAATAAACGAATAGCTTTAGAAAAAAATTTGAGACCACACACACACCCCAATATACCCACATATGCTATTCTTTCCCTTCCTCAGTATAAGGGTGTAATTAAGCTAAGGTGATAGTCACCCTGAGGCAGCAATCCATGAAAGCAGGCAAGAAGGAACTGCAGGTATAGCTTATACAGTGGGGAAGAATAGCTGTATTTTTTTCCTGTAGAAGTTCAAGGCAAAGGTCTGTAGTAAGAGAAATATAAAATCCTGAAAATCATGTTGCCCAAACAAAAGTCAATGCTGTGACCAAGCTATCAGAAGAAATAAAAAGCTTTGGATGTTTTTCACCCACTTGACAATTTTGGATCACTGTGTTTGTCCTGGAGGCTCTTGTAAGTGAATGACTATAAACTTTATATATAGGAATTTTTTTTTCCAGTATATGCAGCATGTACCCTATATATTTCAGATGCTCAGTAGCCACTATCAACAATTAGTATCTACCCAGGAATTAGCCACAATGGTGAAAGATTTAGAAGCCATTTGGTACAATTAACATCGAAGAGAACCTGAGGACATGTCACATGAAAATTAATGGCCTTAAAGAGGAATTTAGTCTCTCTCTTCAAATATTTTAAGGGATGCCAGATTTAAGAGCAGACAGACTGATACTTTAAGTAACCGAAGGAAAGATCTAGGGGCAGTGGACAGAATGTACTTGCAGGGAGTAGCCCTTAGTATTAGAAAGAAACATTTCAACCATTAAAGTGTCCCAAAGTTTTGGGAGCAGTAAGCTTGATGCCTCTGTGTATCTTCAAACTGAAAATAAATGACTTTGTACAACACCTTCATCATGCCTATTTTCAATCAATAGCATTTATTCATAAGCTATTGAGTTATGGCCATGTTAACATGATACATAACTATTTTAGTAAATGCATCAAAATACAGTTGTGAAAGCAAAATAATTTGACCATTGTGAGAGAACCTGAACAGTACCTAAATCCAATGGATATTATTGCTAATACCTAACACCAGATGATTAAAAAAAGACTGATTCATCTCTTGAGTTCCAGCTTAAAACCTGAGTTTATCATGGAATCAATGAACTATCCTACGCTTTGCAATGCTACTTTCTGTATAGCGTACTCTACACTCCTGTTGACTAACTGTGGCATTGTCCTCCTTGAAGAAAGCCATATGGCCTGCCAGATTGGGACTCTAATTGACCACATTTCTCTATTCCAATAGTATGAGACAACTGGAAGGCCTGATATGATTGTAACGTCCTATGTCACATGCTGGACCTGACAGGATGTCCCTGGATATAGGCTGTAGGCAAACAAGTGCATGACGGGTCAGGTTTTTTAACTAAGAGAAGCCTATGAGCGTTACTGAATGTTTTTACAACATCATTATCACTGAAAGCCAATGAAGTCTTGAACAAATGCTAACCTTGTGAGGACAAAGCTTTGATGTGGTGCCTTGGTTACACATAGTTGATAGTAACTAAGCTAATAAAACTGTTTCTAAAAAAAATTCTTCTCTACACCTAATTCACTAATCCCAGCAATCCATCTGTTTGATATAAATACAAAATAGATAGCAATGGCTTATGTTGAGTTCTCTGTTTTTAGTATTCATGAGCATTCATATGTATTTCTCAGGACCCTGCTGAGATTTTCCCTGTCTGAGCTAGAGGGTGGTAGCCCTAAAAGAGGGAGGTCTAAGAATGCCTTCATGTTGGCTGAGGCTGAGAGAGCAAGGGCAGTCTAAGAAAACTGAGTAGGAAAGAGGCCTTTGCACACACAAGAATACTGCACACACTGGAATCTGCTACCTGATCTCTGGCCTAAGAATACAGGTCTACATGAATTTCCATGAATAACTTGGAATGAGATCTGGGAAGAGCTAGTTTATGATGATGAAGTTTTTAATCACTGTAACTGTGTAACAGTTGGTTATTTTTAAAATAGAGCTTCCTGCTGTTGTCTTGGAATCCACAGGGAGAAGCCAGTTAGAACGCCTCGAAGAGATGATAAAATACTTCAGAAGGAAACATGCAGCAAGGATCAGTGAGTCAAGCAACGAATTCCAAACTTGGCCCTGTTACTTGCTAAGTACATAATATCTTATCCTCTCCCCATTGACGCAGGAATGTTTCTGCAATTTGTTCTTATCCCATTTGTTTTCCTTATGAGGACAAATTGTTCCCTCCAATGGTGCCACAACATAGAAGGGCTATTTGTCAGAGGAAGAAATGGAGGCATCCCTTGTCCAGCAAAATCACTGAATGATTCTCTTATTAAACACTCTTTGCCTTCAGTACTATCATTAACTACAGTGTCATGGTCAGCTTGACCTTGAGCAGGTCTGATCAAGCCATCAACATTGCTATGACCAACACCCCATAGGTTTTTTTCTCCCAAAGAAGGAAGACAGGCAAGCCCTCATATGAAGTACTTGATCAGTGGAAGCTTGAGTCACCACCTGGGTGCTGCTGAGGAGTTACTGAGGTTATCTGGTGAGTGTCCCATGGGATCACAACAACATCATAATAAAATTTTATTAGTAATGATAAAAGTATCTCATTAGCCATAGGTCAGGATTTAGACATTACATCTTTTAAAATTGACATCTACTGATTTCTGTAGCCATTGTGCAAATTATCAATAGATGCCAGAGATTTGCATTCATGGCTGTGTTCTTCGGTTGGCTCTGGCTCTTGTTTGTGACAGTGGCTACTTCTACACATCTTTATCTCAGTTTTCATCTCTTTTGAGGTCTGCAAGAAAACAAAATATCTAATTCCATATACCAACTGTGTTACATTGTGAAATCATCATTGCGAAATCATCACATTGTTGTGTTCAGAGCAAACAAAATTTCATATGCAAAGAAAAAATAAAACAATTTAAGGAAAACATAACTTTTGTTGCTTGTTCTTTTTTATTATTATTTTTATATTACATTTGATCACATATATCTTTACAGTGTACAACATTTCTTTTCCCAGCAAGATTACCATGCATATCAGTCAATGCTGAAGACAGTACTTATTCTGATGATATACTTGCACATCCCCAAAGCAAGATACCTAATGAAAAAAAGAGAAAAAGCCAGCAGAAGTATTCACGAAGACAAATTTTCTGTGGAGAAACCAAAGAAAATTAGTCTTGAATGTGTGACTGTACTTGGACTCAAAAGACTGCAAAATGTCAGAAATGGAATCTATTGGTTGTCAGGAAAGTCATGATGCATTTTTGCATAGAAAAACATAGGAAAATATGTCATGAATTTTCCTATGACCCAATAACTTCCTTCTAGAAATGGGAAAACCAAACTTCAGGCAACCCAATACAAGAGGAAAGAGCTCTTTCTGAACAATTTTAAAGGAGAAAAATATATCAACCCCAAAAGAGTGGAAGTACCCCACAATTGCTGTCATGCACACATGCTAGCACACAAATTTTCTTAAAATCTGTCTTTTTAAAATTATCTTTCTTTTTTTTTTATGTTGACTTGGGCTATAAGAAGTGGAGGATGCAGTTGGTAAGAATGTCATGCTAAGAGAGGAATAAACCAACAACTAATTCCAAAAGTGCCTCTAAAGTGTTTCAAAGAAAAAATCTATATAATTTATTTTGAATTTGTTTATAACTCTCTTATAGACCCTGTCTTATGGCAAATATGATGTGAGAAGATGAAATAAAATCATTTGTTTTTTGTTTGTTTCCATTTATAATTTATGGCCCCAACTGCTTCTAAAATGGGTTTGAGGTCCCATTGGTCCTAGTTAGCTGACCAGCTGGGAACTAAATTATTAAGTAATCCTTTGAAAATTAGAAGAATTTCTATTTATTTCTCCTTTTGCTATGCCTTATGCCTTATTAGTTCTTTTCATGACATTTCACACTTTGATCTAAAAAATAGCGATAATTATCTTCAAATATCCAGGATGCTATAAACCAACCATCTTTCATACTGACATTATATTGAATGTGGATGTCAGAAACTGCACACGAACTATTTAACAGGCTCTCTGCAGACAAGGTAGCTGACTGTCTGGACCAGAGCCCCAGTCATCACTGGAAAATGTTTATCCATATAAGAAGATGCAAGAAGGAAATTAACAGTAGTGATAAATTTCAATTATATTTTCATGGTGTTTGAGGACAGACTTATTTAAAGAAAGTTATAGTTAGTAGGACATGAAGAAATAGAAATAACAGAAGTCAGAAGTATTTTTAAATGATAAATATAAGGCTCTTGGCTCGCACTAATACTCAGAGTTTGCATCAGTTTAAAAAGCCTGGGTAGAAACAGAAGAGAACAAGAAAAGATATTTCAGACTGGGTAGAGTAGTTTGATCTCAAAGGCAAAAAGCCAGTTTTGAAAAAGATTCAAAAGTCTCTCTGGAGTAAAAAATCCTTCTTCTTTGACTTTGAAGCATTCATTTTACTCCAGGGAAATTAGAAATTTCTTAGAAATGAGCTCTGCTAGAGCAGAAACATGGAAAAATATCTTCACCACAAATAAGTCCATTTGAGAAACAACTCAGTTTCTCAACTATGTAGAACCATTGATGCAAAACGTATTTGACTCATCATTGGAAGGAAAATTATATTTAGTGCTGAAGCTGTTACAGTATTTTTAGAAACAACAAAGGTCATATCATTTTTAACTTTTTGAATATCTTTAGAAGATGAAATTTTTAGGGGATGTGACAAAGTGACCATTTACCACCTTAATTCTTGTTCCACCTTCCCTTGTTGTTGCTACAACTGAACCCTAAGGATGTTGCCTGCAAATTGTGTATGTCGGGCTGGACACAGGGTGAACCCTGGACCCTATCCTAGTGTAAATCTGGGACTGGGTGTGGAGACTCTAAGGCCACACCAGAATTTTTAGAAGATTCTCCAGAAACACTTGGTTCCCTGGAGAAGTGTCAGGTTTCAGAGCCAGGGTGTATCTTAACTATCCACTGCCACATCCATCTATCTCAACTTGGATCTGAGGAAACTGAGGCACAGAAGTTCAATAACCTTGGCACAGCCAACCCAGAGCATGGATACTCTTCTTCACGTGCCTCCTCACCAAATTCCCCCACAACACAGCTGCCTCTCATTAACTTACCAGATGAAGTTAATGAACCAGAGTGCTGCAGAGATCAGGGGAAACCCTCACTGCTTTGCAAGAATAATATATTTTTGGCTAAAGCTTGTTGTGGTTTCCTGAGCACTGTGCTGCCTGGTCACTGAGCATCTTTCCTCTTAGAGTCATAGAGCTTTTCCATGGAACAAATTCTGAAACTATCACCCGCTGTGGCCAAACAGCATTCAGCCAAACATCCACCTGGCTCTATCCTTCTGGGAATGTTTCTGCCATCCAAGCTCTCTTCTCTCACAGTTTTTCCTTGGTCTCTTTTTGTGATTCATAATTTCATTTGCAAATGTGCCTTTTACTGACCACGTATTGCTCATACAAAGAATAACCATCAACATTTTCTTGAGTGCAACTTCAACAACAAGCATGTATGGAAGACAAAACCAAAGTGAACCCCATGTGCAAAAATACACCTTTCTTACTTTTAAAAAAGAAACCCTTATTTCAACCTGATTCAACAAAACATATAAAGCAGAGGAGCATCAGTGGATTTAAATAATCGCTGTCTCTTATCAATGTTTCACTCACTATGTATAAACATTTACATAGAAAGTTCTTTTAAGGCATATAAGAAATTAGCCTTGTATAAATTCATGTGCCAGAAAAACACGTTAATGATTTGTTCTACAGCCACCTCTAAGCCAAATGGCCTGAACTTGGTGTTTTGGCATTTTTTTTCTCATTTTTTCCTATTTTATTTCTAATTATTTCCCACACTGTTTTTTTAACACAGCAAATATGTGAGACTATTACAATATTTTTAATCCATTTAGTTATCAGAGACTTAAATGTTTTGATCACTAGTACTTAGGAAAGAATGTCTGAAGATTCATAGAATGTGCTTTGTCATGAGAGCTATAAAATAAAGAATGTGAGATTCCAAATATTCAGTAAGTTTGCTGACATGACTGATCCAGACCAGATCCCTTTTTCCAAGTGGAATTTGGAACTGGTAGTCATATCTGAGTGCAGAACTAGAAGTGAGAGTTGACCACCCATCTGCAAGTTCTTGGACTTTCAGACCACATACTGAGAATAGTTTTAGAAATTCCAGTAGAACTCAGGTTTTTGTAAACTCAGACAATTAAACAAAGATACATTGGGGCCAGCAGGTGGTATAGTGGTTGAGGTGCTGGACTCTGACATGACTAACCATGGTCGGTCCCAGACCTAGAGGTTTGCTTTCTCTCTCTCTCTCTCTCTCTCTCTCTCTCTCTCTCTCTCTCTCTCTCGTGAGTTCACATGCTCTATTGCAAATTTTAAAAATAACAAGTAAATAAATAAATAATTCTTAAAAAATAAAAAGACATATTTCAGTTTTGTTTCTGAAATACTGACTCGGTGGGGAAATCACACTCAACAAAAACATTTTTCCATGCTTGGTTTCTTAATCTACCTCAAAAGTGGAGACTAGCCATCATTTTATATGACTGGTGGTTTTAATGATTTATTCCATGGGTGGAGCAGCATTATGCCACAGAGGACTCAACAATGTAAATAAGCAACTTGAAACATGCATAGGGACTAGCAGTTAGCGTAATGGCTATGTCGCTGAACTCCCATGTAGCCGACCGCGGTTTGAGTCCTGGACCAGGTGGCTTAAACTCAAGCCAGGCACGTGTGCATGTGTGCCCAAGATCCCGAGAGGAGAATGGAGGAGAAGGAATTGCAGCATGGCCATCCCCCCTGGGGGGTGATTTCTCGCTTTCTGTCTCTCTGTCTTTGTCTTTCTGGCAAGCGCACGCACCCTATAGCAAAAACCTCTCCAAAAACAAACAAAAAAATAAAGAGAGAGAAAAAAAAGAAAAGAAACATGCATAAAATAGATAGGATCAACCTCCAGATTGCTCCAGGACTCCACTATGATAATGCCCTCTCACCCCATTTTCCATGTGCTCTCATCGAGAATTCACAAAATATGAAGATGGATTACTGTTATCTACAATCTCAAAATGTTTCATTTCAATTAAAATATGCAAAAAAATTGGTCTAGGCTGCTCAGTGCATTAAACTTCAAAAGGAGATAATGCAGTCATCTTAGAATAGCCATTGTTAGGGCTTGGAACTTGGGGTGCTCTTTCTCTTTTCTCATTTTGCCCCTTCCTTGATGTGGAATGCAGTCTTAATAGTTTTTATATAAGTAACTCTCAAATTTATATTTCTGCCTTAGAAATATTTCTCTCTTCTACATTCCAAATAGTATCTCAAACCGTCTATTCAATCTTCCCCATTGTATAGTCCTTTGGCATCTCAATATCTACACATCTAAAATCAAGATAATATTCTCCTTTAGTCTTTCATGTTTAAACTTACCATAATTCTACTCTTTCAGTTGCTTAGGACAAAAATTTGCAGTCATCTTGGACCCTTTCTTCAGTGCATCAGAAAATTCTATGTATCTCCAGGTCTGACCGTGTGCTCCTGCCACCATGACAACACAGGTGTGAACAGTTAGTCTCTGCCCTGAATTATTGCAGTAGCCTCCTGGTTGGTCTTTCTGATTTTACTTCATGCCCTATTAGCCAGTTCTTGACACAACAGAGTGGTTTTTTTTTTTTTTTTTTAATTTTAAAATGTAAGTCAATAATGCTTCCCCCTTTCTTCAATAACTTTCCATTTCACTCCGAATGAAAGCCAGGTTCTGCAAGACCCAAAGCTCCCTGGGTCCTGTTCCCTCTTGGGTCTCAACTCTACTGCTCTATTGCTCTGCTTCAGCCATACCTGCTCTTTTTAAAACACACCAGGCATATATGGCCTTAGAATCTCTTCTCTGATTACTCGTGCTTGGACATCTGAATGGGCAGCACTCTCATCTCCTTTAAGTGTGCTTATTGGATCATCTTCCTGATGAGACCCATCCTGCCCTGCACCACCCTTCTGTTTTGTCTCTTCATAGGGTTCAATCTTGGGTAGCAAACATTGGTGCAATTTACTGATGCGACTACTGTCTCAAGAAGCACTCCTATCACCAGACTGCCAATGCTGCAAGGGTGAAAAACTATGTTCCATTTGCTTACTGATGTAACTCAAACGTCAGAAACAATGCCTGGCGTACACATGTAATATCTGTTGAATAAAAAGCAGTTATAGTGTGTGTGAAAGAGGAGGGCCAGAGGAAGGACATTTAGAAGAAAAATAGGGAGGCAAAGCATTAATGGCACAAAGAAATGTGGTATCATCTGTCGAAGATATTTTGTAGTTTTATGAACTGTACTAGGGAGAAATGTTCACCTGTTGAAATATCCATTTTGTAAGCCAAATAATAATGTGATTGAATGTATAAAAGAAAATGAAATGAAAAAATGATAAATGATAAATTAAATTCATTTTTAAGAAAAAGAGATATTTGTTGAAGGGATGCATATGGCTGTATGATCCTGAGTGTCCTGAATGATGCAGGGAATATTGCTTTCACTGTAGCTTTTGATAAGGGCATTTGCTGCAGAGGGGAAGTCTACAGGAAGCCCTCTGCTTTATGCCAGAAATGGACTCTGAAATAGCTCTGCCTTTGTGCTGTTCTCTGTGACTGACACTTTATTTAGACATAGACCCTGAAAAAGTCACAAAAAAACAGAAGAAAATGAGAGTAAAATACAAGTAGAACATCAGTCAGGACAGGCAGAATGGGTTGGTACAGTATACTAGCGTTCTATAGTCTCACTGCTTGGGTGTGAATCCTGCTGTGTTGTTCACTGCCTTGTTACTTTGAGCAACCTACTGAAGATCTCTGTTCCTCATTTTTCTCATCTATGAGATGGGTCTAACAAGTGGTGGTGGTGGGAATTAAATGGAAAAACATATAAAGCACTGAGCAAACTATAGATAAGTGCTCAATAATATGAGCTATGTTTATTTTCTTCCAAAATTAAAAGATACTATTTTTACTCTTTTTAATTGCTGCAGGAAGAATGCACTCATCAGAGAGAAAGCAAGCACCCCCAATAAGGTATGGTCATGCAGAAGTCCCTTTTCCTCCATTTCTTCATCCCATCAGGATTTGGGAATACATGCGCCCATGCCTGGCATACCCTTCAAACCATGTGAGATATGGCTCCATTTGCATAGATGGCATTTTGCTTAAGTTGAGGGTTTTGTTTGAGTTCTTGAGTGTGTTTAGCAAATAAGTGTTCCTACGGCCAAGTCAAAGGAGTAGTGAGCTCTGGAACTTAGTTTGCCCCTTGTCCATGCTCTGACTGAGCACTTGTTGAATAGCAGGTTATAAGCTTTCCTCATCTGACCCCTCATTGTCTGGAGAGGCTGACACAGACACAAGTACCTGCTTCTTTAATGAAATAGGAAACTGGCCAGGGAAGAGAAGGCAAAAATGGCAGTCTGTTTCCCTGAGTCCCATTAGTTGGTGTGGAGATGGCATTGAGAGATAGCCTCTTTTCCTTAAAGATTGTTTTGCGCATAGTAGAATTTTTTAAAGGGGAAAAGGGGGCAATTTTCAACCATGCTGTGGTTTTATAACTCACCCAAAAATACTCCCACTATCTGATACAGTTCTTCCCAATCTTAGTTGATTAAAAATACATCACACAAAAGAGGAAACATGTCTCCGAAGACTGAAGTTTCAAAGTCAATGGAAGTCTGACAAATTGCTGTGTAAGGGTAACAGGGCAGCACCCTCTTTCTTTTTATCCATTTTCTTGCTGCACTGAAGTGTGATTTTAGCAGTATATTATCATCTCTTTGACACAAAATTTCACAGAAAGGATGTTTTAACACCAATCAATCTGTATACTTGCCACTGTGTAAGTACAGTGTCCAGAAATTTTATGTTTGAAGAAATGAGTCTTTTATAATAAAATACTATTTATGGGACACCTCATCATGAAGGCATCCAAAGTGTCTAATATAAACACCAAAGAAAAATAAACATAGCTCAGTCACAAGGAAAATCACGCACAATGAGTTCCAATTTATTTAGAAGATTAACTACATGAGAGGTTCTGTATTTTCTTTATTTATGTAGTTTTATAGATAAATGCCATGCCTAGAATAGCTCCAAATGCCTAACAGAGTATGAGAATACCTAGTTTCTTTCAAAGATATTTTAATGAGAAAAAAAAGGCATAATTCATCTCTAAGAGAATAATATTGTTGGGTGTACCCAATTGATGTTAAATACAAACTTATTTTGAGTTGCTCTAATTTATTTTTTCACCACTTCATCATCTGCATAAGATGAAACTTTTCACTCCGTCTCCTGTAAAGAGCAGAATTATCAAGCTGTAGGAAACTTTGCAATCACTTGGTTCAACCCCTTCATTTTGCAGCTGGCCCACAGTTTGCATCGTTTTCTTAAGTTTGCAGAGCTGGTTAGTGTCACATCAGTTTGCCCATCTTCCTTCTTAGTACCCAGCCCCTGTCATTTACTAGCTTTGGGTCTTAGTTACCCATTGAGAGATGAGTCAATCAGATAATCTCTTAGACCACCCCAGGCTCTGAAATAAAATGATTCTAAAGCTCACAAAGATCCTTTTCATGAGCCTAATGAGCATAAAAACAACCTCTAGCATAATAGAAGTTTCAGATTTAACAACAAAATAATTAATTGTGGGGACCAGGCAGATGGCATAATGGTTACATTGCTGGACTCTCACAGAGTCGAATGCAGTTCAAGTCCTGAACCAGGTGGCTTAAATTCACGTCAGGTGCATGTGTGTGTGTGCCCAGGATCCCAAGAGGAGAATGAAGGGAAAAGGATTATCGCGTGGCCATACCCCACCCCGGGGGGGGGGGGGGGGGTCCTCGTTTTGTCTCTCTATCTGTCTCTGTCTCTCTGGTGAGTGCACATGCCCTATAGCGAAAATCTCTAAAAAAATCAAATTAATTGTGGAATAAATCTCTCCTTTTGTTTCGCTTATCAATAAGCTGCTTGACCAATATTTCTTGAATCCTTTAAAACTGTAGTACTTTCTTCATTTTAGAAATGGAGTAACCTTCTCAAGACTACAAAATAAGTAGGTTAATAGTGAATGAATGTAGAATGTCAGAGTTCTGGATGTAGTCATGCAAAAATCAGTAACAAAAATAGTGCAGTAATTAAAATGCATTAAAAACTGAGAATAAGAACCATCTACTCACTTTTTAAAATAACAGTACCCACCCTTAACATAAGAGCAAGTATCTCAAAAAGAAATTCCTAAACCAAGTCCTCAAAAATTCGTGTTGCTGTTCTGTTCCTGTAGATATACTATGTTGGAGATAACTTAACACAAATCCCCTTAACTTTGTGCCCAGTACATTATTAGCCTTTAAGTGGAGCTGGCTGGGAAACAGAGAAATCACCATGAAGGGCAACCCTGACATTTACGGACATCAATGAGACAAATCGCATCTCAGAAACTTGATCTTTTTTTCCTGATAGGATTATAAGATTAGTAGAAAACAGCAGATGATATATATGCTCTTTTTAGCAAAATAATTGATATAATATTTTCATGACATTTTCCTTTATAAAGAAATTCAGAATAGTTTAGAAACAAGCACTGTCATTTGGGTTTGGAAATAGCTACATCGTGATAAATAAGGAGAAATAATGAAAAATCCAATAGAACTATTCTTCTTCCAGGGAGTAAAAACTAGTAAAGTGAAAGACTTTAGCTCCAAAATGACTAACACGATAAAAGACAGGAACACAAAAAAGTACAGATGATGTGGAGCATTGATTTCAAACATAATGGAAAATGAACAAAATCTGGGAAGGAAGTTTAAAAGAAAACTACATATACTACATAAATAAAGAAAATACAGAACCTCTCTTGTAGTTAATCTTCTAAATAAATTGGAACTCATTGTGTGTGATTTTCCTTGTGACTGAGTTATGTTTGTTTTTCTTTGGTATTTATAATAGACACTTTGGATTCCTTCATGATGAGGTGTCCCATAAATAGTATTTTATAAAAGACTCATTTCTTCAAATGTAAAATTTCTGGACACTATACTTACACAGTGGCAAGTATACAGATTGATTGGTGTTTAAACATCCTTTCTGTGAAATATTGTGTCAAAGAGATGATAATATACTGCTATAATCATACCTCAGTGCATCCAAGGGTTCCTGAAAACACCTACCACATTAAAATCACACTGGATATGTAGGAATACAGTGATCGTTATTTTCTGTTTTCCTTACCAGTGAGCTGTGCTGCCGCTTCTTAGATAAATATCCTAGGCATTATTAGATAAGCCATCCTTCCTCCTCAAGAGTCCAGGGACTGAACATCCATCTAGAAAGTGTGGCGCTCGCCCAGTGCACCTGTAATATCTCCAATCTAGTCTATGGATCCATCTTGCTAAGCTTTTGTAAACAATGACTTCTGTTTTTTATTTTCACCACTAGTTTCCTTAGCTGTCATTTCCATGCTATTTTTTCTCTTTCTACTAGAAAATGTATTCAATATTTCTATTTTCTCCTTTAAAAATAAAAATAATTGTCCCTCAGCTTCAATAATTTCTTGAAAAGTAGAAGAAATGTCAATAAGATTATGGCGGGAAGGGATCAAGGATTTTTTTTTTTTTTTTTTTGGAGAGGTTTTTCACTATAGGGAGCGTGCGCTCGCCAGACAGACAGAGAGAGACAGAGAGACAGAAAGCGAGAAATCACCCCCCGGGGAGATGACCACGCCGCAATCCCTTCTCCTCCGTTCTCCTCTCGGGATCTTGGGCACGCACGCACACGCGCCTGACGTGAGTTTTAAGCCACCGGGTCCGGGACGCGAACCGCAGTCGACTACGTGGGAGTCCAGCGACATAGCCATTACGCTAACTGCTGGTCCCGGAATCAAGGATTTTTTTAAAGGCAAAAGTTATTCAAATGGCTCACTGTAAAAAAAAAAAAAAAAAAAAAAAAAAAAAAAAAAAAAAAAACTACCTTTTTCATGGTTTGAATATACTACTTACCTTTTCATTTCTATCTTGTTCTTTCGAAATCTGTGGCAAAAGATTTAATTCTAAGACTCCTTGACTTGCCCTTTACCAAAAAAATTAAGTTAGAAGTTAGATAGATACCAATTTAAATCCAGAAGAATTCTCAGGGATTCTGAACTGGTTAATAGAACATGTTTTAATGTGTCATTTATTCTGGTTAATCAAGTAAATTAGCTGTCTCAGAATCTCATGTCAAAGAGGGATCTTGCATAGACGATGGCCAGCATGTTAGCCAGGGCACTGGGCAAGGAGACAGAAGTCCATGTCTCTCTCCAGGAACTGTCATGCTACAGGGAGTGAAGGAAGCTCTGTTCCACAAGGCCATCCATGAACCTCCATCCTTTCTCTCTTGTCAACTGATCTCCTCCAGGATTTTTCCCTGCTCTGCAGGGTCAACTATGGCTCCACCACCAGCCCCTACCCCAGTCCAGAGGATGTGACCTTGAGTGCAGACTGCATATAGCTCTGATCCCACTTCTTTGTCTAGAAGGAGTCTTGTGCTAAAACATAAAATACCTGCTAAAATATCATGGGGGGTGGGGTGGCAGTGTTGAGAATGGGGGCAGGATTTGTTATGAAAAGGAAAAAAGGTTATGGAATGACATTTAGAGCCTCTTTTGCAATTACCTATCTATGTTCAAAAGTGTAATCACTTAAGGATTATGTGGTGGGACCAGTCAGAAACAGGGATAAAATGACCACTTGAAATAAGTTTGTGTTTCATCTTCTGATTAAATATAAGAAATTCACTGAAAAGAAAAAGTACTGGAAAAACGGACATTCATGCCCCGGATTCCTCTTTATTGGTGTTGTTGGAATGCAACTATTGCTCTTCAGTCCAAAGACACTATAGGTCACTTATCAAAACCCATTAAATGAATGCAATAGCCTATGACTGGCCTCGTGCCTTTGGGTTCTCCCACATCTAATCTCTCTCACACAGCCTGACTCCTCTTCTTTACCCTCCTGGCAGCTGTGAGAGGCTCCATTTCTCAACCGCACCCTAGACTCCCTTCCCTAGCTGCAGGGCAGCTCCATGACCTGCCCCCACATTGGCCAATTATGAAATCTACTCTCATTCCTGCCCGCAGACTCTAGGCGACATGAACATGAACACTCCTTTGAATGCTTGGGCTCCTACATCTTTTTATCTTTTGTTAAAAATGCTTTTCATTTTAATTCCTCTATACTTTCTGTGTGTGTTTGATGTCCTTTTTCTGTTAATGACCTCAGAGTGGATGTTTCCCTTAATTGAAGACAGAACAACAAAGCCATAAACATTGCCACCCTGCATCTCATGCCTGTTAGTTCCTTATTAAAGTATCATACGATGCACAAACAGCTGTTTTCAGGGAGCTTTTTACTTTAGCTCCTGACACAAAGAAAGTATAATGGCAAATCACTATTCAGCACCCAGCAGGCAGAACTAGCTACTTTTAGAAATAATCACTCCTGACGGGGTCCCAAACAATATATATGTATATTTGGAAAAAAAAAAAAAAATCAGTCAAGAGCATTCTTTTTTTGACCAGCTGGTAAGATCAGCTTAACATAATGGCTTTAGCCTTAAATGTAGCTCCCATGCCTTTGATCTCAATTAGCTACTGCACCAGCACAGGCAAAGAAAACAAATGTTCCTTTCAGAAGGCCAGGTCTAAGGGCAGAAGGTAAATTGGTAATTGGATGCCTCTCCATGATAGAGGCTTCTCTGGTGTAGCAATGGGGAGTCAGCTGGGGGCTGGCTTACGCAGTGAACAAAAGAAGCATTTGTCCCTGGACACTTCTTCCGCCTAAACTCTGCAGCAGTATCATGCATGGTCAGTGGTCAAAACACAACTTTGATCTTTCTCTCCCATACTGCCTAGACTGCTTTGTTCCTTCCCTCTTAAAATCTGATTAATATTTGCTGGTAGGGAAGACTGGAGATGTAGGTATATTTTACTTCTGGGGGAAGCACATCACTATTTCACCTGGTCATGAGACTTTTTCTTTTGAACCAACCTGGTTTTGTGGAGTAAAGTCTCTGGTTCCAAGTTGACAAAATTCTGGCTATTTGTGAGTTAACAAAGATCTAAATGGTAAGGGTAATAATAAAAAAAAAGATATTGTTTCATTATTTTATGAGACAAAATGCAATTTAATGGTCCTCAGTAAGTCTTTAATAACATTAAAAGAGTTGGTAAGTCTTAGCGAGGTAGGTACGGATTTTCAGGGAGGTAAAAACACATCATAAATAAAGATTGAGAAAAAGTGTAACCATGGGGATGTTCTACCCATGGTAGCTACCAGGAAATCTTTCCTCTTCCTTAAAGAGTTTCCTGGAGGAAATAAAATGCTGAATTCCATTCTGTGAGCATTTGTGAAGATTACTGGAAGGGCCTGAATTGAAGGGAGAAAGCTATGACAGTGGCAGGGGTGTGGAGGGGTCATATTTCCGCAGGAGGGTCCCTGAAGGGTTGTTAGAGACCAGTATGGCAGTAGCTTTTCAATGTAGTCATCAGTTTCTGGTGTGTGTGTGTGTGTGTGTCTGTGCTTATTTGTTTGCATGTATGTAAACTAATGAAGCACATTACAAAAAGAGTACCGTGTAGTAGTGTTGAAAATCACATTCATGGATAAAGAATCACTTGGTGGGCAACTACAGCAAAGTGCCTGGAGCCTAAAATAGGCTATCTTATGATTAAGCTTATAAATTCTTTAGTTCTTGAGTTTCTCAGACTACAGAATAACAGGAAATAATGCATTTATTTTTAGTTTTCTTTTCTTTTTTTAAATTCATTGATAACAAAATTTTAATCACTTGAAATAGACTCTAGGTCCATTTCTGATCAAACAAAGCCCCCTATAAAGTTCGTGAGCTTTTTATAATTGTTCTTGCACCTTCCTGGGCCTTTAGTAACTGCACTCCCACCCTCCTGCTCTTCTCACCCAACTCTGCCTGGGATTTTGACTCCTGGAAGAATCCCTTCAGCAGGCAGCCTTTCCATGGAAGTGCTACCTCCCTTCCTTTCTTCCCTGGCTCCTTCCTCTGTCATACCCTCTTGGAGTACCCTTAACTCTATGCATTGTACCTAATACAGCCTATCTTGCATCAAGATGTGTATGTCTCTTCCAAAAGACCGTGTGTCTTATTTATCTTTATGTTCTTTACACCTGGCAGAGCAGTGTTGGAGACACATAATGCACTCCCGAATACATGTATGAACAGGGACAGGAAGCTGTGCACGGAACGTATCACTGACTTGGCTAGGAAGGATAAGGGCTAAGGAATCTCATGTTGTACCCGTGTGTAAACTCCAATGTCTGCAGCTCTCAGTTTGGGGAGCTCATCCCACTAATGAGGATGGGTCTAGACAAAAGTAGGAGAGAACATTTACTCCTGTGGTCCCCGGAAAGCTGAGCTGATTCTGTGGAAATCTCAATTCTTTACCTTAAACAAACTCTCGGGGCCTTACCTAAACCAATACTGAGATTGAACAGAAGCTTTATCGAGTTTTCAGCAAAGATGCTTTCACCCTAGCCTGCTCACATCCACACAGAATTTAGAGGCTTTTTGTTCTTTATAGTAGGAAATAGGCTTTTCAAAGAATGGTGTGGAAGTGAGATAGCTCCAGGACTTTGGAAGCTGTCATATCATCTAGCCTCTGCGTTCTTTGCATAGGGTGGTTACAACTCACAATGTTAAATGTTTCCTATAAGATAGGAAGGTGCTTGCTTTATATGCATTTTTATTTAACTTTCACAACAAATCTATGAGATAGGTGGTGTTGTAATACTTGTTTCACATACGTGCCAACAGAGACTAGCATTGGCTCACAACTTTTAATGGTGGGCCCCAAATTTCAGTGGATGTTAATCCTTTAAAGTCCACCACTATCTAAGGGGGAACCTCACAGTCCTGTAGAAGCATCTAGTCCTTCAGCCAGGAAGCTCTAACGAATAGTTGTTGGATAGATGA
This sequence comes from Tupaia tana, assembly GCA_026018925.1. Lineage (NCBI taxonomy): Eukaryota > Metazoa > Chordata > Mammalia > Scandentia > Tupaiidae > Tupaia > Tupaia tana. The sequence continues at coordinate 36,769,130 of JAKSZU010000016.1, forward strand.
TGCTTTCACGTTAAGCAGCATCTTCAAGATACACAAAAGTAACTACAGAGAGACTGCATCATTATTCCTTTCTGATTATTGCCTTTATAAATTGGTGTCTCAGTGTAGTGGGAAAAAGCAGGTCCAACATTTGAATTTGCCTTGGATGCAAGCTGGCTGTATGACCTTAGACATGGGCCTTTAATATTCACTCCCAAAACATGAGAAGAATGGTTGAGAATTATCTCCAAAGGCCTCCTTAAGAACTAACATTCTACATTTTCTTTGTCTTCCTGAGAAATTAGCAAAAATAATGGATTTTGCTCTATTTTTGTAGTTTAATTTTGGAAAAGAGAAAAAGGAATAGAAATTCGAGTTGACTGTGTCGAGTGTTTACAAGTTTTCCTGGACACTTTGTTGTGTGCATCCTTTGCCATGTGACATACAGAATGTGACTTCCTGTGAAGGTCTGCAAACAGAAAAACACGTGGTCCCCACAGAGCTTATTGCTAACACCGGGGCTTGGAGGACAGACTTGAAGTGTATACAGTTTTGGCAATTTTCCAGAGACCTGCTCGAATACTTTCACAAGCAGATGCTTTTTTGATCCCTCTTCTCAACAGCCTTCACTAAAGTAGCTATCCCACATTGTGATATTTCTATCATTAAACCAAAACACATGGCCAGTTTACCTACCATACTTGTTTATAGGTGTCTCTCATACCAACAGCTGCATTATAATTATCGTTTCCTGCGCCACGTATTGTTTTAAATATATCATAGCTATATTATTTTGTCTACATCATTTTTCTTATTTGCCTTTTCAAATTTAATCCTGCAGATATATCTTGACCTTTCATAAATAAGTTTGCATTTAGTTTTCTATTGATTCTGTGCTGGGGAAAAAAAAAAAGAAGAAGAAAGAATGAAAGAAAAGACACCCTCTCATCCTTAGAATTATATATGAATAGACAAATATTTCAGGCAAGTATAGTTTTGGATCTGGTTCATAGTGTTGATAAACTATAGAAAATTAATTCAATCAGATTTCCTCATTGGCTTTGTAAGATCATGCCAAAGAAATTTATGCCTGTGGCTTCTTGAAGTGATTGACGTTTTTTAATCACTCATGTTAGTCCCCTACAACATTCACCATTTTTTTTTTACTTGCTGAAGGACATGTGTGCTCACCAGAGAGAGACAGACAGAGAGGAAAAGAAAGTGAGAAAACAGCCCTCAAAGGAGGACACTCACGTTACAATCTCTTTTTTCCTCTCTCTACCTCCTTTGGGGATTTTGGGCATGTATGTGCACACTGCATGCTGTTCAAGCCACCAGGCTGAGAATCCTGTGCAGCTGCCATGCAGGACCTAGCCACCTTAACATCCATGCCATCTGCTGGCTCAACATTCACCTTTTAATCTCCTGGTTCTCTAAGTCTGACAGCCTTCAGGCTTGGGCTGAAAGATGTGCAGGTACCCAGGACAGCTCAAACACAGTCTTCATCAGTGAGCTGTAAGAGTGGTGCCTTTGGCTGCCACCCAAATCTTTTCTAATCCCTTTTTGGTCAAAAAAGGATTAACCTATTAAGAGTAATTGCTTATTTTTTTTTTCTTTTAAGTTTAACACTCAGTAGACCTATTTCACAGAAGAATAAGGAGGTTGGGAACCAGCAGTTAGCATAATGGCTATGTCGCTGGACTCCCACGTAGTCGACCGCGGTTCGTGTCCCGGACCCGGTGGCTTAAAACTCACGCCGGGCACGTGTGTGTGCGTGCCCAAGATCCCGAGAGGAGAATGGAGGAGAAGGGATTGTGGCGTGGCCATCCCCCCTGGGGGGTGATTTCTCGCTTTCTGTCTCTATGTCTCTCTCTGTCTGTCTGGCGAGTGCACACGCCCTATAGCGAAAACCTCTCAAAAAAAAAAAAAAAAAAGGGGGTAATCAGAGCTGCTGTGTGCTCAACCAACATTGAAGGCTATCACCAATCTTATTGCAATATTCTGTGTTTGTTCCTGTTGCTGATGTAGCAAAAATGTTATGTATTATAACATCAGAAATTTATTAGTCTGCAGTTCTGTAAGTCAAAAATGTAAAATGGGTCTTGCTAGGCTAAAATCAGATGTCATCAACATGTATTCCTTTCTGGAGGCTTCAGGGGACCATCCATTTTCTTGCCTTTTCCTGTGTGTCTTGGTTCATGACCCTATTCCTTTATCGTTGAGTCATCAGCAATGCCAGGGCGAGTCCTTCTCATGCTGGCATTTGTCTGCTCCTCTTTCACTTATCTCCTTTACTTACCAGGACCCTTGTGATTGGGTTCAGTGGGATGATCTAAACACTTTTAACTTAAATATACCTAGAATATCTCTTTTGCCATGTAAAGTAACATATTCACAGGTTCCCGGGATTAAAACATGGACATCTTTGTGGGGCCATTATTCACCCTGTAACAATTTCATCCTTAGGTGCCCAAAGATCCATATGTCCCCCATTAATATATAAAATATATCAACCCTGTCCCAAGTTCCCCAAAAGTTTCAATTCAATACATTATTAACTCAAGTCAAAAATCTTATTTAAGTCCTATCTATTCAAAAGTCCTAAATTTCTTATCTAAATCATCTAAGTCAGGTATGAATAAGATTTTGTGTATGATCTATTTCAGGTCAAAATTCCTTTCCATCTGTGATTCTGTGAAATTCAGTAAATATGCTTTTTGTTCCCAAAATGAAATGTTAAGATGGGCATAGAACAATTATAGGCATTCTCATTCATGAAATATAGGAAAGAGAAAAGAGAGAGAGAGAGAGAGAGAGAGAGAGAGAGAGAGAGATCCTTGCCAGTCCCAGGAAACTTCAAAATCCAATCAGGCAAACTCCATTAGATTTCGAGACCTGAAAACAATCTTCAGTGACTTGAATCTCTGCTCTTCCTCTGAGCCTACAGTTCTATCCTCATAGGCATCCTTTCATTCTCATCGGGTATAGCACATGTTTGAAGCTAAGTTTTCTACTTGTAGAATTTTGGGAGTCTGACCGTTTATTTTATCTTTTCTTTGTCCTTTTAATTTCAAGCTGGTATTGTTTCTGCTCATATATCCTTCTCAAAAACCATGTGTATCTCCTATATAGGTCACACCTGGAATTTACACCTTTAGATAAGAATTTTCTCCAGTGTCCATTACAATTTTTAATACTTTCATGTTTTCCAGTCTTTCAGTCTCTACCATAGAGTGCAGACATTCAGTATATGTTAAGTGGAGACATGCACTGTCTCTCTTTCATAGCCTGACTTATATAGTGATTTAATGTATGAATAATAATAATAAATATAAATAATAATAATAATAATAAAGGAATAAATGGCCCTGGGACCAGCAGTTAGCGTAATGGCTATGTCGCTGGACTCCCACATAGTCGACCGCGGTTCGAGTCCCGGACCCGGCGGCTTAAACTCACGCCGGGCGCGTGTGCGTGCGTGCCCAAGATCCCGAGAGGAGAATGGAGGAGAAGGGATTGCGGCGTGGCCATCCCCCCTGGGGGGTGATTTCCTGCTTTCTATCTCTCTGTCTCTCTCTGTCTGTCTGGCGAGCGCACGCGCCCTATAGCAAAAACCTCTCCAAAAAAAAGAAAAAAAAAAAAAAAAAAAGGAATAAATGGCCCTGCTTTTGCCAAGCACTGAAAAAATAAATAAATAATTTCCTCTACATGGGTAACCCCCTATCTATTTCTGGCTTCTGCTGAGCTGGGTGAGGGGGCCTAGTAGTCTAATCTCTCCAAGTATCTTCTATTTTAGTTAATACTTTATCTTTTGACCTTAAGGCAATAACAGAAATTGTGCAGCCACACCATGCCCTTGACTTTCTTTCTTTTTTTTTTTTTTGAGAGAGATTTTCGCTATAGGGCGCGTGCGATCGCCAGACAGACAGAGAGAGAGACATAGAGACAGAAAGCGAGAAATCACCCCCCAGGGGGGATGGTCACGCCGCAATCCCTTCTCCTCCATTCTCCTCTCAGGATCTTGGGCATGCACGCACACGCGCCCGGCGTGAGTTTTAAGCCACCGGGTCCGGGACACGAACCGCAGTCGACTACATGGGAGTCCAGCGACATAGCCATTAGGCTAACTGCTGGTTCCCACCCTTGACTTTCTTTATGGACCATTCTTTCTGAGAGCAAATTTAATTTTAGCATCCTTTAAAATCTGGATAGGCTAAAATTTACCTAAATCACCAAGTTCTAATTCTTTTTTGCTTAATAGTTATTCCTTCAATGTATCTTTTTCTTCTCACACTTTCTATAATCACCAAGGAGAAACTGGTTCACACTTTTAACACTATGCTTAGAAATCTCCTAACTCAGTTCATTACTCACAAACCTTGCTTTCTATATAACTGTAGGATACAATTCAGTTAGGCTTTCTGCAACTCAATAGCAAAGATGTTCTTTTCTCTAGATTTTTTATTAATATATTCCTTACTCCTTTTGGAACCCTTACCAGCAGCATGCTTAATATCCATGTTTCTGCCAGCAGTTAATTTATGATGATTGATTAATTTATAATGATATAGAGAATAACTATACCTATTCTTCACTGAGTTCCTCCCCTTTTTTTCTGAGCCTTTACCAGTAGAGCCAGTAACTCCATATTTCTGCTAATGATCTCTTCAAGGCAATGGTCTCTTCTAGCTGTTTTCTCTCATGCTTCTCAAAATTCTTCCAACCTTTGTACATAACCCTGTTTCAAAGCCACTTTCACATGTTAATAATAAAATAATAATAATAAAACACTTTATAAGTCAGTCTAATTCCAACTCTGCATAGCATGAATTATACACCCTATAAAACCTAGAGAAGGATTTAGGTATTTGTTACAGCAACACTCCACTTCTAGGTTTTAAAAGTCGTATTAGTTTCCTAAGGCTGCTGTAACAAATTACCAAGCACATAATGCCTTAATACAACACAAATGCATTATTTTACGTTTCAGAAACTCAGAAGCCTGAAGTAGATTTTACTGGGATAAAAGCAAGTGTTAGCTGGGCCACCTTTTCTCTAGAGCTCTAAGGCAAAGTACATTTCTTCAATTTTCCAGATGAGAAATAGAATCTCAGCCAACGTCCTCTCTGGAAAGTTAGTCCTGCCAACCAGTTCTAGAGTGACTCCTTTTCAGGAGGACTTTGAGATGACTATAGCCACATAAGAGACCAGAGAAAGAAGGCCCTGTTGTGCTGGGCCTGGATGCCTTAGCCTTACAAAATGCTAGGTCATAAATGTTGTTCCCGTAAGCCACTATGTTTTAACTTTTTATTCTCAAGAACCTATGCTTGAGAATAGTTAAAAACACTGTTATTAGTCAGTCTAATTCCAACTCCTTACTCTGCATAGCATGAATTATACACTTCATAAAACCTAGAGAGAGAACCTTCTGTCTTCAAGATCTCCACGAAATTGCTTTCTATACTCTTATAGAGAAAGTTCTTTATTCTATTCTCCAGAGCTTCACACAAATCTTTCAGAAATAATGAATCAATATTAAAGAATGGTATGTATGAAAAGCTCTATTATGCCTCCTATTTAGGAAGTGTCCCACCTCATACTTCTTCACTAGTCATATTTGTTTATCTGAGCTCAGACAAGGGCACACTCAGAAGATAGTTGTGGGCATACCTCAGAATGGAGAGAATTCTGTACCATTCCTAGAAGCTAGAAAAGCTAAGAAAGTATTGCTACTCAGACCAAGTTCCATCTGTCAAGATCTGGGGGCAGATGAGGTAAATTTTCCCGCTAAATAGAGACATACATTAGTACAGAACTCTTTATTTAAAAATTATTGTTCTGGAGTTCTAATACTTTACTAAAAGTGAAAAAGAGCATGTCCAGACATCAGGGAAAACATTATGCTTATCAAAAAGAAAATTCAGCTCCTATCTGTTCTGAATGAATGGTTTAGCCAAATAAATCATAGAACGTTCTTTTAGATTTATGTCGCTTTGAAAGTTAGTCCTCATATAAGTTATAAACAGGAAATATTACCTTCTAGTTCATGTCTGGATGAAGCATAGAGAGACAGAAGAATATGCATTACAACTAAACTTGAAATTCAACTTAAAATTTAATCCACTATTTTAACTGACATGAAATAAATTTTGTTCATGTTGAAGGAATCTGAAAAATTGCAAAGCATTTTTACATTTGAGAAAGGAGCCTATAAAAGCTAGCATTTTACCTATGCCCTGCTACACTGTCTATAAGGCTCTGTGACTCTTTACACACATACTATTAATAGAATATATCTCTCCAGGTTTTCAATTAATTTACAGTTAAAGGAGGAGGAGCCATAGCATAGTTTAGACTCTAGCATTTCCACTACAAAGGTAAGCAGTTTTTAAAAAAACCAAGGTGTAGTATTATTAAGAACCCTATAGATACTTTTTGACATTTTAATCTCCCAAATACATACAAGAATATTTTTAAACACAAAATATCATCAATGGAGGGGAATTTTAAAGATTACATTGTCTAATCCATTAATTTCACAGATAAGAGAACTGACGTTTAGAAACATTAAAATATTTTTCAAACGTTAGGTAACTATTCATGGTAAGGCAAGAACTAGAACTCAGTTCTCATTCACACTGATACATGTTTTCTCTGCCTAAGTATATAAAAATAAAAATGTAAGTCCTAGTAACTTTTCATTTGTGGATTTCCCAATGGTACAGAAATTGAAATCTAATGGATTAATATTCTTATATTTTTAAAAACTCCTAAGATATATGCATGCATGTAAATATATCTTGATAATTACCAAACATTGTCTATTCAGAAATAAACAAGATTTATTTTGTCTTCTTACCTGAATGTACAAAAGCAAAAAGATACGGTTTGTACTGTTTTTGTGTATATATGCATACATATAACAAGTAACTTGGTAATGTACACTTTACAGAAGAGATGAATCAGGAAGACTGAAACCAAATCCACTAGAGCAATGACAATGGAACAAAGCTGTGAACAGCAATGCCACCCCTCTACTCTAGGCCTCCAGCTCACTTCAACCTGCTCCCAATGTGGGGGACTGAGCATCAAGGCAAGCAGGTAGGCTGGGGCAGGAGGGGCTGGATCCCAAGAGTGGTCCACAGCAGGAGTTCACTGCAAAGCTTCCTAGGATGTGCTAATAATATAGCAAATGACAAAGACTCAGGATCATGGGGTCAACTAGCTGTCCAGTTCAATCGTGAGGGCATCAGAGTAAACACTGGATGGTGATAGGGTATGTAGGATAGTAAGTGACATGGGTAGCCTCAAAGGCTGTGCATGATAATTCCCTAGCTCTTCTTCAGTCTTAGCCCCCAACTAGGGTATGCTTGGGGCTGGAATCAGGGTTAGAGATCTATCTTCCTATGTGACCTAAGCAACTTACAGAACAGCTGAGCCTGGCTGAACATACTCTATCACAAGCAGAGTACCAGGTGACACACAAATATTGTGGTTTTCTACACATATCATGACTAGAAATATTGTATTCTACAAGTATTCAGGAGAATATTTTGTGCCTTGTCCCAAGAGATTCATAAATAGGATCTCATTTAATCTTTACAACTATGTCATCATTATTTGTAGCTTATTAGGCTTAAACATATAGAGTAAATTGCTCAAAATAATACATCTAGCAAATGCTTGATCCAGATCCAATAGAAAAAAATATAAGAAGGAATCTCACATTTTTATCTTACCTAGGGGGTTGGACAACAGCACAGCAGGAAAATGTGACACTCTACAAGACTGACCCATATGAGAAGGTTCAAAATTTGTGTCCAGAAACCTCCCTGAGTACACCAACATGCAGGTACCCATGACCCAGGGCTGGCTGAAGCTGCACGTCCATCGTGACCTTAAGACTTTGTTGAGGGTATTGTCTCTCTGCCTCTCTGATTCTTTGTGTCTCTCTCTCTCTCTCTTTCTCATTCATGGAGGAAATAAATAATCTTTTTTTAAAAAGGAAATAAAATTGTTTTAACCTACACCTGTGGTAATACTAAGACTTATTGATGGTCCGCTAAGCATGACACTGAAAATCAGAGGTTAGCATGTCAAAGATACATACTTAAAGGGGCTCATCTGAAAACACTCATGAGTATGAAACCAGCAGTTAGCGTAATGGCTATGTCGCTGGACTCCCACATAGTTGACCATGGTTCACGTCCCAGACCCGGTGGCTTAAACTCACGCCAGGCGCGTGTGCGTGCGTGCCCAAGATCCCGAGAGGAGAATGGAGGAGATGGGATTGTGGCGTGGCCATCCCCCTTGGGGGATGATTTCTCGCTTTCTGTCTCTCTGTTTCTCTCTGTCTGTCTGGCAAGCTCAAGCGCCCTATAGCAAAAAAATTCTCCAAAAAAAAAAACCACTCATGAGTAGAAAGTGCTAAACAACTTACCCATCATTATTTAACCTCCGTGGAACTCAAACAGTGCTGTGGGCTGAAAATGTCTAAATGTCTGTAAGGCCTCTCAACTTAGAATATAATATAATACATTTTCATCTTTAAAGCACTTATTGTGAGGGAAAGGAACAACTACTGCCACCATGCAAGGCATAGTTTTTCAGCAGTCTTCAGTCCATTTGTACAAATAACCCTTAGAGGAGTATTTGTTTCTCTCCACCCACTGTCAAGTAGGACGACATAGCACATTCCATTTTCAAAGTGGGCTGCTTGCACATATCAGCAGTATAAAAAAAATATGCAAAACTTCTACATGGAATCCATAGTCACTTGCTAGCTGGATTTACTCACTGAGGAAATCCAGGTTGATAGAGGTCAGAGAGCCACACAAATCCTAAATGCCACTTCAAAGTCAACAGGAGCAAAATAAATACTGATTGGTGTTTATGAAAATGACATTTGAAAGTCTAAAAATGATAGGGTTGTTTATAGAGGTGGACTTATTATAAAATAATTGCATCCAACATCTCATAAACATAAAAGAAAGTCATTTTGCAGTAGATGGTTGAAAGAAAAGTTTTTCTTAAAGAATGGAGAAAATAAGACTAGTTTCAGGCAAAAACAACTTCAAAGGCTATCAGGAAATTCATGGAATTTTAAAGTGAGATTCTACTCAGACTTCTTTAAAATTTGCTAAACTTAAAAGCATTATTTTTCTTTAGACCCCTAATTTTTATTGCATACCAAACCCTATAATAAACCTCCCACAAAGAAATAACTGTAGGCTGCATGTATTATATATGTTCAATGTTCACTCCACTTAAATACAATGATTGACCTTTCCCCAACAGGAAAGAAGCATACCTCCATGGCAACAGCAGAACAAAAAGGTCACGATAATATTTCCCAAGGCAATTGGTCCTTGGGGAGATTCACTATTATATTTGGAGACCATGCCACCTGAGAGACAATGAGTAACAATCAAATTTCACCTTGAGCATGGTTTTGTTCTTTCTAGTCACAATTAGCTTGCCCTTAAGTGGTGTTTACCATTACTGTAATATTTATTCATCACGCAGTCAGCAACCCCCACAGCAAAGCGCACAGGAAATGTGAGCATGTTCTGGTCTTTAAGGTGTTTGACATCCATTAATCCTCCAGGCAGTATTTGGAGAGATTTTTTTAAAAAACATTTCCCTCTGACCAAAGACACCTGGATTTGAGACCCAATGCAGCCTATTCCAGCCAGTGACTTGGCTAGTCTTTGCCCCAGTAAGTTAGACATAGCAGCGCTTGCTCTTAGATTTGCTGGGAAGGTGAAGGTAGTGATTTGAAAGCAGCCAGTCCAAAACCTGAAATAGTATAAATGCTCAGATAGTGCAGTTTATTTCTATTATTGATACACATTCATCTTGACTCTCTCAGGAGTATGCAGATATCACATTTTTGGTAAGATGGAGCAGATGGTAGGCAGTATTTTAAAATAGAGAATATGAATGTATTATTTGATCAATTTCTCTTTGCCTCAGATATGTTGAATCAGATACTATTTCTCTCTTTTCTTTCCTTTTTTTTTAGGTTTTGCCGTAGGGTATGTGAACTTGCTGGAAAGAGACACAGAGAGAAAGAGAAAAAATGTGAGATCTCACATCTCCCAGGAGGGATGCCGCAATTCTTTCTCCTCCATTCTCCTCTCAGGATTCTGGGCATGCATATACACATACCCAGAGTGATTTGCAAGTCACTGGGTCCAGGACTTGAACTGTGGTTGGCCACGTGGGAATCCAGTGCCCTAACCACCATGCCACCTGCTGGCCCTGATACAAATATTATTTCATAGGTTGTTCATTTCAATGAGGTTTATTACTATATTTTTATGTACCATAGGAATAATAATTACAATACCATTGGTAGATATATATATATATATGTATATGTTTATATATATATATGTGTATATATATATATATATATATACATATATATATATATAAACACAATTGAATTGGGCAGTTTCTCAGAAGGGTTTCTGAGAGACTCTAGGTAGTCTGGTGTTCACAGGGTATTTAAGTTTCAGAAAACGGAAGTGACATATGCAGAAACAAGAAAGTGATGTCCAGAGAGAAACTGGGGGGATGAGGTAGAGAAATAATTGGACTGGTTATATCTTGAAGTTTGTCTGAGTTAACAGTCGAAAAGGCAGGATGCCTGTGATTGACTGAAGCCTAGCTGCTGTGATTGGCTGTTATCCAGCAACTTTACTAAGGGTGCAGTTTTCTAAATGAGGTCGCAGTTTGCTTATGGAAGCTAAAGCAGAGTGTGAAGGCTTTCTCAAGCCAATATTCTTATGATATGTCTATATATAGATATATCCATACACATATGTGTGTGTATGTGTGTGTAAGTTTAGTTATTTTGCATGTCTTATGTAAATAGAATTTATATATAAAATATATTGAAGAGCTTTGTTTTTAAATAACAAATATATTACATAAACAAAATGGTAGTATTAAAAGATGCTATTTTGGCAAGTATGACGTCTATCAGTAAAAGTTTCTTTTTTGTCAGCTAAAGTCATTACATTCATAGTAGTTTAACTGAGGAATCTGCAAATTCAATAGCCATTTCATTCCTTCTAAGGTTAAGGAGTCCTCTTAAATCAGTATCTGATTTTCCTGGGACCAGCAGTTGGTGTAATGGCTTTGTTGCTGGACTTCCATGTAGTGCACTGCGGTTTGATTCCCAAACCCGGTAGCTTAAAACTCACACCAGGTGCATGTACATGCGTGCCCAAGATCCCAAGAGGAGAATGGAGGAGAAGAGATTGTGGCATGGCCATCTTCCCCCACCCAGGGGGTGATTTCTTGCTTTCTGTCTCTCTGTCTCTATCTTTCTGGCGAACATACGCACCCTATAGCAAAAAGCAATCCAAAAAAAATTCTTATTTTCCCTATAAAATCTATTATAAAGAAAACAACAAAGAATCAGTTCCCTTGGTTAACAGTATACCTGTAAAACATTCAATCAGCATTATTTGAAAAGGGTTAAAGTGAGAACTTCCAAATTGGAGCTTCTAGCACTTTCTCAGAAAACTGAAGGAGTGTGAAGTTGATCTCTAGTTTGCAGCTTAGTTAAAGTTCCATAGAACATTTCCTCTTTAAAAAAATTATAATATAGGGACCAGCAGTTAGTGTAATGGCTATGTCGCTGGACTCCCATGTAGTCAACCGCGGTTCGCGTCCAGACCCGGCGGCTTAAAACTCACACCGGGCGCGTGTGCGTGCGTGCCCAAGATCCCAAGAGGAGACTGGAGGAGAAGGGATTGCGGTGTGGCCATCCCCCCAGGGGGTGATTTCTCGCTTTCTGTCTCTCTGTCTCTCTCTGTCTGTCTGGCAAACGCACGCGCCTTATGGCAAAAACCTCTACAAAAAAAAAAAAAAAAAAAAATTATTATATAATTCATGACTTTCCCGACAACTGAATATATTTTGATAATATCGTGTTTATTTTGAATTCCCAAAGACATTTCTAAAAATCTATTTGTATCATAAAAGTATGTATATTCATTTTATTTAGGTCTTTATGAAACACTCCTTCACCTTCAAGTCCCCCTCCAGCATTATGCAGGCCCACCAAGGGCAAAATTAATGGCATTTCAAGGGTTTGAGCAAATAAATTCTTTAACCTTCAATTTTGAAAAGTAGGTGTTAATAAAAGCAAAAGGAAATTCAATTTTCTAAATGACCTGACAAAGAGAAGTACTGACTTCTAAAAAAATACATGCTTTTAAAAAAACCAGATTCTTTACAATTCCCAAGCATGAAAAATTACGCTACACAATATGTACATGTGCATGCACTGCGTCCTCCTGTTATTAGAGGCAAAGCACTTTTTTAGACACTTTCCTTGCTGGCTAGCCAACACTTGCTTTTGTTTTATCCTTCAAGGCCCTAAGCCTGATTTCTGATATCACATGGCTGTGTTGCCATGGGAACTGTGGCTTTGTGTGTCCCTGAGGGAACAAAGGGTGATTTCCATTTGAGGACTTCAGAGCAGGCTTGATGCCCTATTGGTAAAGGGCTGTGGAACAGCATATTAAAAGTTATCGTCAAAATTCCACTCATATTTTACATGTTCTCTTTCCAGCAAACACTTCTTTCAGGACGTGTTATTGCAACAACCTTGAGACACGAGCTGGAACAAAAATGAGGCTTTACGGGGTTGAGTGAGGATCACCAATGAAAATCAAGAGATAGGATTTTTTTTTTTTGCCTTCTGAATCCCAAGTCACAACTGTTCCCAGGGGATTCCAGTTTCTGCTGCCTTTTTTTTTTTTATTATTTAAGTATTGGTACCCATACGACTAAGTTTAAAGTAGGTGAAGAATTAATCTTATAGTCTTCAAACTCTCCTAACTCCTGCTCAGAGCCTTTTAGCTAAATTCAACCACCTACAGACAACTTGAATGAAAAAGAAAATCACTGAGTTTTTTCATATAACTATATAATTGTTTACAGATATAATATATTTAGGACATTCTTTATACTAGTTTGACCTTCAAATATTTTAATTTTCTTTCTTAAGCATAAATTCATGCTATAAACTGTGCAAATATAGGTGTATAGTTCATTAGATTTTTTTTAAAAATTAGTATCTTCCAGATCAAGTCATCGGACAGAAACAACACCCCATAAACCCCCTGCTCCTTAAAATGGTGGCCCCTCAAATGGTAACCACTATACTGATATCTATTATTATATATTTATGTTAGTAGTTTTTGAATCACACAATATCAAACAAGTATATTAATTCAGCACTATGTGTATCTGTAGTTCTTTTTTATTGCTATATGTATCCCATGGTATTAATAAAACATAATTTAGTATTATACTGTTAATGACCATTTAAGCTTTTTCCAGTTTGGGACAATTGTGAATAAAGTGATTGCAAATATTTTCAGAAGATCTTTTGGTCAATATTTGCACTCTTTTCTAATAGGTTATGCATGGAAGAAGAATGTTTGATCACTGAGAATATAATATATAATATGAGCTCTTTTCAGCACACACTGTGAAATAGTTTCCAAAAGTAGTCGTATTAGGTGGTGCTCCATCAGAAATGAATGAGCATTCATCTTTGTCAACACTTGGAATTGTCTGGTGTTTTGTTTTGAGCTTTTTTTGTGTGCCATTTTGGCAAGTACATAGTGCTATCTTGTTACAATTTATTCAGTTATTTTAATTTGTATACCCAGATTACTCTTAATGCTGATCATTCAGTTACTTTATATGAGTGATTGTGTGTGTGTGTGTGTGTGTGTGTGTGAGAGAGAGAGAGAGAGAGAGAGAGAGAGAGAGAGAGAAAGAGAGAGAGAGAGAAATTTTTGAACTTTCCTGAACATGTTTTTTAATTGGTTGTCTTTCTTATTAATTCTGGGTGTTCTTCATACTTTCTGTGCATAAATCCTTGTTGAATGTGGCTACTGCAAATGTATTCTACATTGTGGTTTGCCTTTTCACTTTCATAGTGGTATATTCTGAAAAACAGAATTTGAATTTAAAAGGGTACTATTTATTTATCTTTTTCTTTATGGTAAGTGTTGTGTGTGTGTGTGATGTCAATATATTTTATAATAGCTTTTAGATTTGTTTGCTTTTTGTTGTTGTTGTTTAGAGTCAAAATTCACCTGGGATAATTTTTATTTATTGTGTGTGGTAAAAATCTAAGTTGTGTTGTTTTCCTTAGAGATATAAAATTGATACAATTCATGGTCCTAAAAGATCACCCTTCCTCAATGCATAGTAGACTTTTTTCTCTTATTTCCCCCCAAAATCATGTAAAAATTTGTAAGTATGGGTTTTTTATCTGGACTCCATTCTGTAACACTGACCTGTTTGTTTAGTCGTGCAATACCCAGTTTTCTACCATGTCACTTGCTAAAGTTTTATAGTGAGGTTTAAGATCCTGAGAAGATAAGCTCTCCAACTTTTTTTTCCATTTATTATTCACCTTTATTATTTTTTTCATGTACACTTTAGAATCAACTTCTCAATTTCTTAATTATATGACTGGGATTATATTAATAAAAAATTATATTGAACCTTTAAATTTTATAACCGACTTATTTACAGCATTGATTTTTATAGTACTTATTAAATTAATACATACTCTTCTATTTTCTTAAGACTTTAATATCTCTCAGTAATGTTTTCAGTTTTCTGTGTAAAAGACTATTAAACTTGTTACATTTATTTCTAGAAATTTTATTTTATGTTACTGTAAATGTTATTTTATATATAATGGTTTAACAGTTCATTAGAAATATGAAAATAGACTTGATTTCTCATATTTTTCAGTATCCCTGTTAAATTTACTTTTTCCCTAATAGCTTATGTATATATCCTAATGAATTTTCTACTTACACAATTATACTGTGTATATAAAAATTTGGTTTTTTTTCCCCCTTTCTTGCCAGTTCTCATTACTTTCATTTCTTTTGTTTACTTACGGAACTGAAAAGGATCTTCAGTATACTATTGAGTGGAAATTGTTATTGTGAACACTGTTGTCTTGTTCCCATTCTGAAACAGGAAGCTACCAAAGGTTTTTTTCTTTTGTTTGTTTTTTTTTTCCTCAACCAGGTAGAATATTTTCTATAGGAATTTTTTTTTTAATGACACCTTTTGTTAGACAATTTCCCTCTATTCATAACTTGCTAAGAATTTTAGCATAAGTGAAGGCTGAAAATATTGAGTGCTTATTTTGCATCTATTGAGATGTTCATGCAATTTTTAATCTGTTAATATGATATATCACATTGTCTGGATTAAATCTTAAATTAAACATATATCCGTAGCATAAAATTGATTTGGTTGTAATGTATTGTTCCTTTTATATTCCACTGATTTGGCTTGTTAATATTTTGTCTAAGATTTTTGTATGAGTGTTTATGAGAATAATTTGCCTGTCTGGAATTTTCCTGCCTTATAATGTCCTCTTTACAACTTGCTATTGTCATTATGCTGGCCTCATATAAAGAATTTGGACTTATTCTCTTGCAATTTTCTGCTTAAGTTTATGTAAGTTAATGTTTTTCCTTATGTGTTCTTAATCATTTAATTTTGCTGGCCTCTGAGGACTTGAGTGTTTTTATAGTGAATATTTTAAATTACAAATTTAATTTCATTTATACAAGTATAATTACAAAGATTTTTCTACTTATTCTAGTTTTAGTTCTGAAAATTTGTGTTTTTCAGGAAATTTGTTCATGTCATCTAAAATTTCACCTCTATTTTGAAAACATTATTCATAATACCCTTCATTTCAGAATCTCTAGAGCCTGTAAATATGTGATATTATATGACAAAAAAAATTGTGGCTGTGACTAAGCTAGGTATCTTGAAATGGAGACAATATCTTGAATTATCTAAGTGGTTCCAATGTCATCACAAACACTTTTGTAAAAGAAAAAAAGAGGCACAAGAGTCTAAGAAAAATTTGTGATATAAGTAGAGGTTGGAGATAAAATATCTAGAAGGGAGACACAATCCAATAAATGGGGATAATCTATAGAACTGGAAAACTATGGAAATAACTTCTTTCCTAGAGCCTCCAGAAAGAACATAGGTCTGCCAAAACTCTGATTTCAGAGCCACAAAACCCATTTCAGATGTCTTATCTCTTAAACTATAAGATACCAAATTTGTATTGTTTTAGGCCACTATAGTTCTGACAATTTGTTACATCAGCAATAGGAAATGAACAGAACTTGCATTATTTCTAATGTCTATAGGATCTGTGGTGATGCCTCTCTTTTCATTACTAATATTGTACATTTGTGTTTTGTCTGCTTTTTATTCCATCAGTTTTGCTAAACTTTCATCAATTACATTATTGACTCAAATAACAATAGTTTAGATTAATTGATGTTCCCTGTTACCTTCCTTATTATTTTTGATAACTGTTTTAATTGTTTATTATTTTCTTACTTTCTTAATTCTCTGATTTTGATTGGCTTTTCTTTCCCTATGGCCAAAAATCAGTCATTTAGATCTCAGTTATATATCCAATAGTAAGGTGTACAAGCACCAGATGCTCAAAAACCCCAAATGGGAAATAATTTCAATGTACATCCATGACCTTGTGTATTGAACTAAATAATTAAAATTTTACCTTGAAAGATAGGGTGGGGACATTTCAGTTTTCAGCACATGAATGACATGACCAACACGTGTTTGTGTAAGCTTCTCCCTAGCAATGGCTTAGAGGCTTCATGGCGGTGCCAGAGAAGATGAATCTGAACCAAGTAGGAAGCTGTTTAGGCAGCTTAGAAAATAATACACTGGCATAGGGAGTGAAGAAGATGAACAGGTGTGTACAAGTATATTGATGAGATGAAATGTATTGTTTATGGTTAAATATAGGGAGAGTGGTGCCCAAAGTTCAGGATGATTGTGAGACAGAGGCATTTATCTTACTGATTCACCTTCCGTTTTCTCTCTCACCTTATTATCCATCATTGACAGTTTCCTCTTCTTGGAACTTTCTAGATGACAAGTAACACTAAACTGTCCTAATTTTCTTCATCTTTCCTGGTCCAATCTTTTCCGTCTCTTTAGTAAACTTCTTTTCAGATTGACCTCTAACTGTTTGTTTTCCTGGTATAATTAACAACCCTTCTTGTTTCTCTTTCTACATATTGTTCCTAAGTGCATTCATTTTCATCATTTCGGGTATCAAATCATACTACTAGCTCACAGATATATATCTCTAGTCCAACTGGTCTTTTCTGGTCTTTAGACACAAATCCCCTTGCATGTGCTCTCCAAACAAATGTCTTAAGACCACTGCATGTCCATCACAGAGGAAATCAAAACTTTGAGACCCCATTTATCCCTCTCTCCTTTTATTTTCTAGTCTTCTTAATCTCAGTCAGATTTTAATTCACCCAGTTATGTGAGTCAAACTTGACTTCATTTTGTCTTTGAGTCCTTTGATTAAAATGTAATGGCTTTTCATTACAAAAAAGAAAAATGGAACAAAACAAAACTTACCAAGGTCTCCAAAACCTCTTAAAACTTCATTCACATGTATCCACACTCAAAGCTTCTATCTTACTACTCTCTGTGTTATTTGGAAGCTCCAGACACCATGGCTGGTTTGGGCCCTGAATATGAGCTGTTCCCTCTGTTCAGAAATCTCTTCCTTCCCTTATCACTCCTAAGGCCTCTGTTTAGATGCTGCCTCCCCAAAAAGACCATCCCAGGTCATTCTATCCAAGAATGCCTCCATCCTCTACACTATATCCTTTATCTTTGCACCAAGGATGTTTTATTGCTGATACTTTATAATACACCCTACTGGTCTGAGAACTACAAAAGAACACAAACCACAAAACCACACCTTCATCTTCACCTAAGGTATGGTGTTAAATGAATATGGGAATGAATACTCAGAATTCTTGGATAGTATGTTGGGACCCTATCAGGGGGGTACTGTCTCTTTTCTGTCTCTGTGTCTTTCACTCATAGATGAAATACATAAACTTAAAAAGACACAGAATAAATATTTATTAGGTGCCAACTGGTGGTAAGGAGGTTGAAGTGCCTGGATCCTATAAGGGTGACTGTGCAATTTGAGTCTCTGACCAAACAGCTTGAAAAACACACTGGGTGCATGTGCACGTATGCCCATAATCCCAAGAGGAGAATGGAAGAGAAGGGTTTGTGGCGTGGTCACCCTTCCTGGGAGTGCTTTCTCTCTTTACCACCTCTCTCTGTCCCTCTCCATTGAGCACATGCTCCATAAAGCAAATTACCAATATAAAATAAAATAAAGAAGAAGGAGAAGAAGAAGGAGAACAAAAAGAAGCAGGGAAGCAGCAGCATTTATTGTGTAGAATACTATCATTAAAAACTTGTTTTTTAATGATAGTATTTAGAGAAGTTTACCTTTGCTTAACTGGAAAGAAAATCACAGCTGTCCAAAATAAATTTCTTGCCAAAGCACTCCAAGGAGTTAGAGCTTTACTATCTGTGTTTTATAACAATGAGATTATTGCTTCTATACACTGCAGATGTTTAGAGAGATGAAAGGAGGATAAGTACTTTCAACTTCTTTTTTAATCTTGGGTCCAAGTTAAGGGTATAAAATAAAATTTATAGGAGGCCATTGGTTTGGACCAAGCTTCTGCACTACACCCAACAGACTAAACCAAAATGGAGTTACGCTGTCATGCCACCACCAAGCCAAAACTAAGTTGTTTATCTGACCTTCCGAGAAATGGGAGACAGAGAACAGCCAAAACCCCAAACAGGCCAGTTTGCTTTAACCCTTACAAAAAAGTAACCTTAAGTAATCTGATTTAACCAATCAGTTATTTTTCTGTTCTGTGTCCTTTTTCCCCATCTTGCTAAAATCACTGCCCTGTCAATTGCCTGGTGGGAACTCTTTTTCTATATTGTAAAACAGATTGGCCCAATTCATGACTCAGATTAGATCTATAGCTAAATTTGATGTAATTTTGTCTTTTGATGAAGCTTTAATTTCTAATATTTACTTGGTTTTTCTATTTTTCTTTGTTTTCCTTATTGCTATTTCTTTGTGATTTTCAGAAAAAAACAAGGTTTTTTGTTTTTGTTTTTGGTTTTTTTTTTTTTGTGGTTTCTTTTAACGTTTATCCTGCAAGACTTCAAATTGATTTAAAGGGCTCTGGGTTGGATGGGATTGCTTTTCTGCCCAGAGGGCATAAACTTTTTCTTGGGCAAACTTCCCACTGACTTCCCAAAATAGAAAATAGTAAGTGTGGCTTAACATGTTTTTCATCTAAATAGATTTATTGACATGAATTCATATGTGATTCTTTTTAATGCTGTTCTTTTTTTCTATAGCAATTTGCAGAGTATTAAGCAGCCAATCCTTTTCTCATTATACTAACTACCCAGATGAAAAGTTTCTCTGAGGTGTAATATTCCTAATAACACTAGCCCATATTTACTGGACATTAACTTAGTGTGAAGGGCTAGTATACCTTTGTATTGTTCTCATTTCATAGGGAAAGCATTCGAGACTCACAGCAGTTGAGAGGGTATTCACTTCCTCATGAACTCAGAACTCAACAGCTCTTTTATTTTCTCCTTACTGCTATTCTCTTCTCCATCTTTTCATTTTCCTCCCTCTCCCTCAACAGTTCCCTAAGGCTTCAGTTCTTAAAGTCAAAAAGAAATAAAAATAAAGCCAAGCCAATGTGATGACTCATTCACAAGCCAGGCAAAATTTTGCTTTAATACTGCACAGTCTATAAGGGTAATTTCAAGACAGTTTACTTTTCCTCCCATAGAGTTAGCATGATAAAGTTGCTTTCTTGAGGTAATATAACTGCTCCTATAAAGAAAGCACACACACACAAACACACCCACACTTTCTGTGTTGGGACTGCCCATTTGGAGCTTTCCAAGGCTACATTAAGGACAACCACACTACAATTCTCTCTTCACCACTTCCTCCACCTGGAAAAACCACATGAGGCAGAATCATGAGTGTGGTTCCATCCACAGCTTGCTTTCTCATGGCTTGAAAATGTGCTTTTACTGGAAAACACTCTGCTAAATCCCAGAGCTGACTACTTAGACTATATTGTTATTTAACAAAACAGAACTTGATGGTAATCATTCAATAAAAAGCTGACAGAAAGCAATCAAGTCTGGCAGCATTCCGCAGTCAGGATTCGCAAGTTGCTCTGATGGTCACATGCTTCCACTAAGAAGCAAGATAATTCACACCCAATATATTGCTTAAGTAGGTCTAGAAAGAGTGGCAAAGGGGAAAACGTACAAACTGTGGAAAACTCAGAACCATGGCCAGCTAGCTGAATATATTTGATGATTGTAATGTAGAAGACAACACATATCATCCATGTTAGTCTCCTTCAAAACAGTCTCTGACCAATTGTTTAGTTTTAACATGAACAGAGCCTTTAATGTTCACCCATTATTTTATCATCCATGCTGTGAAATATGATTTAGATTCTGAAAAATTTTCAGTTTGGGGGTACATTATTTTATGATGCAGAGCATTCACAATAAAACCTTACGTGATTATCTCTCTGTGATAGAAGTGTTCTGAAAGGTAATCTATTCCCAGGCAAGAAAATGGACATTAGGGTTAACCAGAAAGATTAGCCTTCTTCATACGTATAAACAAGCAAGGAGTTGAATGTTAAAATAACAGGTTTGGTGAGATGAGTGTTAAAGAGGTGGAGGTGCTGGGCTCAAAGAGAGAGAGAGAAAATGACCTCAGATGAGTCACTCGACTTCACCAAGCTTTAATTTACTCAAATGAAAATGAGGATAATGATACCTGTTCTGATGAGGTCAGATAGGTATCGTTGTTATGAGACCAAATGAGATGCTTTATATGAAAGCACTAAACAACTATAAGATACTGTAATTCCACTTTAGTAACTTCCAATCACGAACTTCAGCGCAGAAAATAGTTTTTCTAAAAGAAAATCAGTTAAGAAAAATTGGTACTTGAAATTTATTTATGTAGCGTTTGTGGGCTTTATATTCCTAGAAACAATGTTTGATTTTCAAAATAACATGGATGCACTCTGTTGGGCTGTAACATGATAATCATGTTTCCAAGAAAGCTTAGACTGTTAAGGATTGTTTTATAAACAATTGTTTCAGTGGGAAAAGTTGGTGACAGAGGTTAGATGATATCAGATTTACAATTGCAGTTATTTTGTGGGTAGACATTTTAGTAATTAGGTGATTCAATCATTGAAGATGTATAAATTTAAGTCTAAACATCATTGAACGATTCCCTCGTTTGATTACATCCATGTGTTATTATGTAGAGAGAGGCCTTTGCTTTCCAATTGCTGCTAGCACTATCATTTACAGGCTTCTTAAATTTTAGACCATTTTATCACTGTTAAGATGTTTAACGCACAAAGCTACTCAGTGTGTCTATACAGCCTGCACAGTAACAGTGGGTAATAGCCAATTACTGTTTTCTGGACAAATTCTATTCCAGAATAATTCGCCTTTTTATATGCGTTTAAAATAATATAACCTCTTCTTTAGAGTAATGACCACATAGATTTGTATCCTAATTTTTAAAATAAAGTTAAATTCTTAAAAAAACACATTTCCAGGTTAGGCTGAATAGTCATCGTGGTGCTGATGATCATAAACATAATAGTAACATGACAGCTCCTACTTAGTGAGTGCTTATTTTAATGCTTCAATATCATGCCAATGCCACTCAGTGAAGGTCATTGAGTGTTGTGCTGCGTTATGGTGAGTGAGCACATCAGATCATCCCTTCTCAGTGGTTCAGCTACAGCCTACATTTCCCAGGCTATTGAATTGTATCCATAAAGCAGGGATCAAAATAATAGTAACAGTTGTCATTTTTGTGTGTTTAATATATGCAAAACTTGCTGAACACTTTTTTCATAGATTACTGTATTTAATCTGTGCAAAAATTCCCTAAGAGACAGGTTCTACCATGCTCACTTTGTAGATAAAAAGCCAGAGCTTCAGAAAGTTAAGTATCTTTTTCTAGAATATAATAGCTAGAAATTTGTCAAGTCATGATTTCTAACCCAGCTCGATGTAGCTTCAAGGTTTGAACTCTTAAACCATGACTACCTTTGACTTGAACAAAAGAAGTATTACAAATAATTTTGTGTTCTGATATAGCAGGGTTTTTCATTTCTTTTGAACATAGACTACCTTACAAGGGAAGGTACAAATTATAGAACAAAGAACCTTATCAGATCTAGAGTTACAACTGTGTGTTCTCAAACAGAGCCACAGTCTGCTTCCTTGGAACGTCTATCAGTTGATAGAGCAAATCAAGCTTCCTGAACACAACGAAAGGTAGATTTGTTACTCATCACCCAGTATTTTCCTCACAAATACTCAAGGGAAGTATTCATACTTCATACTTCAGAACCAAGGAAAAGCAAAACCATCATGTGGTATTATCTATTGAAGATGTTTTACAGTTTTATAAACTGGACTAGGGAGAAATGTTCACATGTTGAAATACTCACTTTGTAAGCTAAGTAATGTGATGGAATGTATAAAAGAAAATGAAATAAAAAATGTAAATGAAAAAAAATAAAATAAACATAAAAAAGAAAGAAAATCCAAAATGTATTTTTTATGGACAATGAGAATTATGTAAATGATTCATTTTTCTTTTCCTCTGGCCACTTGGCAGCAACTTAAATTTACTGATGAACAAGACTGTGTTGCATTAATTTCTTCATAATTACCCTTTTAGCCTCTTCTACCTTGATTTTCTATTTCTCCTATTTTTCTGTGTGAAAACTGACTTTAGAGACTAGCAGATGGCATGATGGTTACATCGCTGGACTCCCATGTAGTGAACCACAGTTCAAGTCCTCAACCCAGCTTCAAACTTATGCCAGGTACATGTGTATGCATGCCCAAAATACTGAGAGGAGAATGGAGGAGAAGGGATTGCAGTACAGCCATCTTTCCTGGGGGGTGATTTCTCACTTTCTGTCTCTGTGGTGAGCACACACTCCCTATAGTAAAAATCTGTTAAAAAAAAAAAAATGTAGCCTTTGCTATAACACAATTTAGTATGAGTCAACCAGCAGAACTGAGTCACTACAAATTCTGATTAATTCTCTTAATCCAGGACAACCACACGATTCATAGTTCCTAATGCAAAATAGAATGCAATGAAGACAGCTCTACTCCAGCCCTGTATACACTTATTCTCACTTCCTCATTCTGTCAGTCTGCCCTGAAATTCACGCAAAATACCTACTTCTGCCTCTGGTATTTAAATCACACAGTCCAGCTCCTGTCCCTTCCACTGTAGGCTTGGGGGTGTCCAGTATAGTTAAAAATCAAATGCTTTCCCCCCCACATCTTGTGGCATCTTGATTTTCTCTCCAATTTTGTGGAATCCAATATCTGAGGTGCTACATGCCTTCTTACCCAATTTGTCAGCATCTTGATATTGTAACTCAGATTCAAAGTTGATCATGTGGTTCTCCATCTCTTCCTCTATCTTGGCCTTCAATTCCCTCATACCAAATGAGTTTTACCCTTTCCAGATTGAAGTTGATGCTTTTTGATGAAGAAAAAAAGAACAGAAAATTAATAGGAGGTGAGCGTTATTTTCACTGCTAGTCATCTGTTAATATCATACCTCTTGCTTCAGGTAGTCACTCTGTTCTTTTTCTTACCCCCAACACAACTGATAAATTCACCTTCATCTTTTTTAAAGGCACAAATAACCCAGAGCCTATTCTGGACTACAATGTTCCTGGTACTGTTCATAAGATTCCATTACCCTTGAGGCTTGCTATGGGTTTTGTGCTAATTCTTTATCTTTTGTGTCATTGCTAAGGTCCTAGATAATTGTATTTTTTGTTTAGTCATGTTACTTCTTGTGGATACACTAATTCCCACCCTCCCCACCTGTCCTTGTCAAAATCTTCTGAGACCCTAGGATGACTCAGAGTCTCAGCAGTGGTGTTCTGGCCTAGCTGGATCCCTGTGGAGGATGGCAGTTCCCTGGTCAACCTGTGCATACCAGGTGCTTGAGCACATGATCCCAGCTGGCTAGGAGGGTGAACACGAGGGGAACTGCAGCACCTGATTGTGCTGAGGGTGCTTCGCGTAAAAAACAAACAAACAAACACTCCTGAAATCCTATTGTTCAACTCTCTTTCAATACCTACTCTCAGAGGGCAGACCTCAGAGGTAGGTCTGATCAACCACAAGTGTAGTCATTGGAGAGAGGCCTCCTGGCTCCAGTTCCCAGCTCTCCACCTTTCAGATGTGGGATATTGCATGACATTTAACTTCTCCATGTCTTGGCCTCTTCATCTTTAAAATAGGGCTAAGAAGAACATCTACGTCATAGATATATCGTGAAGATTAAGTCATTAAGTAAAACTCTTAAATAATGCTTGGTTCATAACAGGTCCTCTATAAATGCTAGCTATTATTATTTAAGAAGGACAGAGATCCTCTAGCCACAGGCTACATCAGTACCAATCGCCTCCCTTGTCAGATTTTCATATCCCGTGCCTGGCCCTGGATGAATCTGGGCTAATGACAACTACCTGAAGTCATAATTAAGAATATAAGGATGTCACCATGAATTCTGCCAGAATAAGGTTTCTACTTTCACAGAACAAACCTATGTATATCAGAACACACATATTTTTCTGATATATCCATACTTCATATGGAAAAAGGGGTGCATCATGGGCTTCCCTATAACTTGCATGAGGACAATTGTCTTAGTACATTTAGACTGCTATAACATAAAACCATACAGCAGAGGGTTTTATAATAGCAGATAGTTATTTCTCACAGTTTTGGAGCCTGGAAGTCTATAATAAAGGTTCTGGAAGATCTGGTATCTGGAGATCCATATTCTGGCTCCTATATGGTGCCTTCTCACTGTGTCCTTACAGTAGAAGTGAGGAAGAATCTTTCTGCATTTTTATAAGAATGCTAATTCTACTCATAAGGTCTCCACCCTTAGGAACTAATCTTCTCCCAAAGGCCCCACCTCTTAATGCTACCACTTTGGGTGTGTGTGTTTGGGGGGGAGGAGATTTCAGCATAGAAATTTCAAAGGGACACAGACATTCAGACCATAGCAGATAAAGAGCCCACAGAGGGCAGTGAACCAGGGGCATCTCTCTCAGACGGATTCTCCCCTTTCTGCAGCTTGCAGCACTTACAATGATGATGGCTTCGGTGTGGAACCCAAGAGGTTCTATTTTAAAGGGGCGGGTTAACCTAACTGATTAGTGGAGGTACACAGAATTCCACAGATGCCTCTCTTCGCCACCCTTGGGACTCCAATCCCTTCTCATACCCTCCAGCCCAGTTCTGCTCATCACAGCCTTGGCCGTCATTCTCCGAGGGAGCAGAGCTTTTCTTCTTCCTTCTAACTCTTGACACGTCACCCCGGGCAGTACAACTCTTTTAAAATATATTTTTCTTTCTCTGTAAATAATTTAGGATAAATTGGGTCAATCCAGGAATTTGGGTGTTCCAAAGAAACTATTCTTGCTGCTAACATGAGGAATAATGCCTTATTTCAGCTGAAATAAAAAGAGCTGGAGCAAGATAAAAAGAAGTGATCTTTAACCCTCTCATCAGCAACCTGATCTCAGGCATCTGATGTGATGTGAGACACCACCAGGGGAAAAGTCCCACTGTTACCATGGAGACCATGGATCCTGAGCACCTCTTTCCTCATCCCTTGGTGCCTTCTTTCCAGGCCACGTATTTTTAAACTGAGAATGTTAGACTGGCACAGATCTGGGTACAGACTGCAGGGAATTGATTATTTTTTTTAATGTATTTATTTTTCAATAAACCACGGTGACCTTTAAATACATATGTAATAAAAAAACATGCACAACACAAAGTCTCCCACCTGGATAAATATTCTGTGGGCAGACTATCAAACTTCAATTAAGAGAAGGAACGGGTTGCAATATTCTCACGTGTCCTTGGGGTTGGCGGGAGTCTCTTTCGCACAGGTGGGTAGAGTTTAAAAGCGATTGATACTGTGAAATGTCTCAGTGTGGCCCATTACTCAGTAACTTGTGATTCATTATTTCTATTGCTCTACTGTTGAGGAACCAAACAAACAAACAAAGGCTCCATGTGCCTCTTGCAGGAATCATTTGATGGTGCTGCGTGTAACTCCGCATGAGGCTGGAACGGAAGTCGGGACACAGGGCGCAGGGACCAGCAAGAGGGGCTGCTGTCCTACTTCCGCCCTTATGCACTATCCGGCATGGTGGTTGTGTTGGTTTCCGGCTTAGGGTTTGGTTTCGTTTTGCCATTTGCCCATCCTCTCTCCTCAAAAACAACATATCTGAACAGAGTTCATTTTCATCAGAATCACCCAAAGAGCTCCCTGACCCAAGCTCATTGCTACAGCATGACAAGCTTATTCAAAGAATCCCCCTTGCCAAGGAAATTCATAAGGAATGTATTTCACCAAAAAATAAATAAGAGAAATTTTGGACATAGGTGTCTTTTCATTTTAATCAAATAAGAATCCAATTTATTACTTGCAATTTTGCCTTTAAAACATTCTCAAAGCAGATTTTTGATATGAATATAATAAAAGCATTTTAAACAGTGAGGTATTCTTTGCTTTTACTGGACAACTCTGTTATATGTTATCATAAGATAACTAAGATTTACCATCACTTATTGGGAGCAGTATTTTTAAAGAATCTGGTTTGAAATTTTTCCTGCCCATGATTGAAGAACTATCAATTAAGGTCCATATCAACTTGAGCATGATCAATAACTGTGATTGAATACAGCATTAAGAATTCCTTTCCAAAGTACATTTTAAGATGGTAGCTATTGTAATGTTATAAGGTTTAACTTGCTCTGTTGAAATAAACACCTCACTACTGAAGATGATGGTCCAGAACTGTCACAACAACTGCAGCTTAGCTTTGGCTCAGCTGAAACTGATCAGTTTCTCCTTGAGCACCAAGTTCCAATGTATGCTAATTGCTAAATTTCACTAATGAAAAGACTCACAATGAAAACAGAATCAGGATGAACCAATTCAAATGGACTGACAATAATCGTGGGCTCTGGTTTATAAATAACCAGGACAGCAATTTTTATTGGCTAAGTTTAGATAATACCAGGTAAGAATTGTGAATTAATTTCGTGCTGTGTCTCACCCTAACTGGCACATAGACAATGGAGTTCTTAAGCAGCTCAGATTTGCCCTCAATGAACAAAAGTCAAAAAAGCAGGAACCCACTTTTCCTGCACTGTTTCTGGAACTGGTTGGAAGCCTTTTATGGTCATGATGGCTTCACCCATGTGCTGGTAATGACTTTGCTATGTGAACACCTAGCAAGCACTTCAGCATACTCACCCGAATAGTGGTTGTGATGACATCATCCTAAGCATGAGATTTTTGAGCCTGGGCTTTAGCTTGGTTGAGGGGCAAGTGGGGCAAAATATCATTTCTTTAAAAAGTAGAAAACTAGGGACCAGCAGTTAGCGTAATGGCTATGTCGCTGGACTCCCACATAGTCGACCGCGGTTCGAGTCCCAGACCCGGTGACTTAAACTCACGCCGGGCGTGTGTGCATGCATGCCCAAGATCCCGAGAAGAGAATGGAGGAGAAGGGATTGCGGTGTGGCCATTCCCCCGGGGGAGTGATTTCTCACTTTCTATCTCTCTGTCTGTCTGGAGAGCACATGCACCCTATAGCAAAAAAACCTCTTCAAAAAAAAAAAAAAAAAAAAGGTAGAAAACTACAATTGGCATGATGGAATACAGAAAGAGAGAATTTGGGCCTGTTGCTAGATACGAAAAGAAATGGGGAGGTATATGAAGTATTTCCCATGTCTCCAAGTGGGCAGTCACTTTCAGAGTTGCCATATGCTGAGCACAGGCTTTGCTGGACACATGGGAGAGTTGAGACGAAAGTCGTATGGCATGATCTTGCCAGACTTCCAGAAAAAGGAAGAAAATCTTTGATATGCAATCCACAACTTTCTAATCTGTGAGTGCAGTTGCAAATTCCTGTCAATTAGAGCAAACAGAAACCTCCTAGCAATAATCCAAGACGTTATTATACTTGGAGAAGGTGTATTGTGATGTTTTGAATACTAACTGCAGAAGTCATGAATTTTCTTCTCAGTGCTTACTGTCCTTCTCTCCAACAAAACTAATTAAAATAGAAACTTGTTAAGGAATGAACACAACAGTTTAATAAGTGAAAAGGGAAACATTTTCACACATAGTCTAGCTTAAACTGTTCCAATAGTCCTCACTTTCCTTCAGGTTTCAGCAGGACAAAATTATTATTTTCTTCCATATAAGAAAGCCCTACAATGGAATTCATGTCGTAAATAATAATGTGACTGAAATTTTAAAAGTAACTGAATGGAGTAAGAAGAAGGAATTCTGAAGAAAGCAGAGAGAATGTGCACTGCATCGTTATACTTTCCCCATACGAACAATCGAATGTTTTCTTTCATGTTAACTGTGATTTACTGGAAGAATCCTATACTACCTGCTTCTATTTCTCTTGCTTTCTCCGGCGGCAGGAACATACACATTGCAGACAAGATTAAAATATGAAATTACCATCTGAACATTATCTTCATGCACACATTCTCTCATTTCCTGTTGGTATAAAGACGTTTCCATTTAAATCATGTTTATGGCTCACTAACCTATAGCATCTTCCTAATTTGCACTTGACATCTTACCAAATAGCATTTCAAAGGACTAAGTAGAGCCCAAAAGGCAGAAGCAAAGGAAAACTGCCAAATCCAAAGTGGGAGCATCAGTCTGGGAATGAAGATAGTCATGGTAAAGGTAGAACCAAAGCACTCACACAAATAGGAAATAACAGATTCTTCAGCATAAAATAGACTTGTGAGAAACTAATTGCTGCAGATTTTATCACGCCCAAAATAAAACACGGGGAAGATATCATGAGCATACTGTAACGCATAAAATCTTGACACTTGTGATAAAATACTCAAAATACACACAGGGAGGTTGGAGCTTGTCTTTAATGTTCAGTTCTGTAAATTATTTCAAACAGCTAGCCATATTTGTGGCATCACATTGAACTGGGTGTGAGAGGAAGAGAAGAAACAAAAATAGACACAGCTCCTCTTGGAGCATGTAAGTCCCAGAAGGTGGCTTCTGAGCAGCCTCGGCACTGTAGATGGCGAAGAAGAAGAATTGCATTGCACAGACGCAGAAATGCCGGCCAGGAGGGGGTGAGGGATTTGGCCAAATGACCCCTTGTTAGAGTCAGGGACTCAGAATCTTCTCCCCTACAAACTCCCTAGGACCAAATAGAGGCTGCACTTTGGTAATTATCACAAATGATTGTTTATCACTCAGGAGTTTAAAGGAGGTTGTGGAAAGATTACATTCCAAAGACTTGATAGCTGAAAATACCAGGGCAAAACTGTAATTACCAGCTTTTTTAGAGTCCACAGCGCCTCCTCTGGGATTATTTACATAAGCTCATGGCCTGTGGCAGTTCCACAACAGTACAGTCCCTCATTATTATTATTTTTTTAATGCAATGAAGAAGGCTTTCTGGGTTAAAATTTTAGCATGAACTTTTGCACAGCCATCTCTGTCCCCAGTCAAGATTACTTCCACTACTGGGACCAGCAGTTAGTGTAATGGCTATGTCGCTGGACTCCCATGTAGTCGACCGCAGTTCGCATCCCAGACCCGGTGGCTTAAAACTCACGCCGGGCGCGTGTGCGTGTGTGCCCAAGATCCTGATAGGAGAATGGAGGAGAAGGGATTTGGCATGGCCATCCCCCCTGGTGGGTGATTTCTAGCTTTCTGTCTCTCTGTCTCTCTCTGTCTTCCTGGCGAGCAGACGTGCCCTATAGCGAAAACCTCTCAAAAAAAAAAAAAAAAAAAAAAAAAAAAAAAAAAAAAAAAAGTACTTCCACTACTGTTGGCTACAAAAGACCCAGAGTAATCAAGAGTACTAAAAAGGATGGGAGGGAAGTCAGAGATGATAGCAGTGATAGTGGGTGTCAAATCAGACCTGGACGCTATTAAAAACCAGGGAGAACAGAAATCTGAGCCAGTGGGGAGTGGATTTCTAATAGCCTGAGATTTGAAGTGAGAGCATGTAGAATTTGAACCCCAGCTCCATGTTGTGAAGGTCAAATTAATAATGGATTTGAGGGACCAGCAGCTGGCATAATGGCTATGTCACTGGACTCCCATGCAGTTGGCCACAGTTCAAGTCCCGGACCCAGTAACTTCAACATATGCATGCACATACTACACACACCAACATGGATGCATACACACCAGAGCATTTGAACTGACCTTGCATGAGCAATATTTTCACCCCATTCAGAAAAGGAAACACTAATTCTTGATGTTCATTTTACTCCTACTAGTAATTATTTACTTAAAAGTCAATATGCCTTCTCATTTCTGGTCTCATAAAAAAAGACTATCTAACTCATCCATCATAAGTGACCCATAAAAACTTGAACTATTAGATTAATCTCAACTCTTATCTCTAATCACTTTGCCACAGGAAATGAATAGATGACCTTAGAGAATCTGAAACAAAGGAGGCACATAAATATACTGCTATTAAGTACAGCATGTGATTATTTCCTGGGCAAGGACCGATTTGACTATCCAGTCAAGAACAGGGCAGTAACAATGCACCTGCATAACTTCATTGGTTGTACAGCCTGATTTCTTTAAGACACTCAATAACTTAGACTAAAAGAAAAAGTAATTACCTGAAAGGTTTTTTTTAATCTCTCCTGACTGTAAGATTATCTGATGTCAGGTTTTTAGAGTTTTTTTTGTTGTTTTCATCTTTACTGTGTGCTACCATTCACAGCAGGCTTTTCAGGTTCTTTGGTGCAATGCCCTAATTGCAAGCTCAACGCAAAAACAGAGGCAGGTCACAACAGGTTGCAAGACATGAGCGCACTTTTCTGACTGATGTCTGATGGCATCTGAGAAGCAGCTCACCAAGAGTGTAAAATTCTTGCCACGACTTCAGGCTATTCTTTATAAACATTCATCTCACATGAAGCTTGAGGATGATCACTTTGAAGGGCAAGTTGGCTCTTCTCTTTCTATGCTATTCACCTCTGTACCCCTTTGTGCATGCCAGAAGATGGTAAATCACTGTTCTCCTTTGCAATCTTTGTAAGATGAGAAAGCTTTCTGTGACTTTTGTCTCCCATCAAATTCTTGCAAAGGATGGACTGACATACAACTTCTCCTGAGGAAGACGAGATTAAAAAATACAGGCAGCTTGCCTTCCCAGGATTTCTATCATTACTATCCCCAAACAACTTCCTTTGGGATGTAACAACTATCCCAAATACATTTCATATTTTTTCTTCAACTCCAATACTATAAACATTTTTATTTATTCATTCTGTTTTTTTATGTATTGAGCACTGTTATGAATTGAATTTTCCACTCCACCTCCAAATCCATAATATTGAAACCCTAACCCACATTGCCTCAAAATGTGACTGTATTTGGAGAAAGATAAGTTTTAAAAACAAATAATGCATTATAGAGTGCATATATGTGTATGAAAGATAGAAAGGCATCCTCCATAGGGCTGGGTCATGCCACAACCCCCTTCCTCCAGTCCTTTACCCTGCCAGGATTGTGGGCATGGGCACATGCATCCTCTTGCTTTCTAGACAACTAGAGGGGTATGGGTAGGAGGATGGGGACAGACACCCACCACATGTGGTTTCTAGCTCTACAGTCCTGTATGCTAATGGATAAGCCACAGAGACTGGTTCTGAAGAAAGAGCCTTTGAAATATGATTACGTTTCTTGAGTTCATTGGGGTGGACCCTAATCCAGCTTGACTGGTGTCCTGATAAGTAGAGGTTACATCATAGACTTGTATAGGAGGTTGATCACATGAAGACACAGGGAGAAGGCACCCATCTTCAAGCCAAGGAGAGAGACCTCAGGAAGAGCCAACACTGCCAGCCCCTTGATTTCAATGACCAGTTTCCAGAACTGTGAGACATACATTTATGTCATTTAAACCACTCAGTGGTATTAGTTACGGCAGCCCAAGAAAAGTGATATAAGCATTTAAGGGATATCAGGCATTGTTATAGATGATGAAAATACATTAGTAAATAAAACAGCACAAGGCAATGTCTTCTCGGGCTTACATTCTAGTGGGAAATTTAAATAAAATCAGCTGAAGTTTATAGCTAAGCAAGTGAATGAGTAAAAGGGTGAGTTAATGGATAGGTGAGCTTGTTTCCTGAGTTGAGAACACATAAAGTTAACCTTGGAGTAAGAGTAAGTAGGGGATTTTCTTTCTAATACAATATATATTACAGGATTTTAAAAAATGATAAAACATTTTGTTTGTCTCTGCAATGTATTTTGGTTTTAACCCACAAAATTCATGGTTGGTATTCTTAAAAATGAAGTCCTGATCCACTCAGATAACTAATATCAGTACTTCCATCATTAATGACTTGCAAATAGGTGATATCATGTAGGCCTTATCGGTAGGCAGCAGGGTCCAGCGAGTTCCTTTGTAACATGACCACAATCCTCCATGTTCTTTCTAATTATACTATGGACTAGGACAGCAGTTATCAACCTTGGGTTCATGTTAGAATCACAGGAGAGCTTTGGAAATGCTGATAACAGGGTCCTGCCCTCAGAGACCCAGGTTTAAAGAGTCTGAGCATCAGAGATGTTTACCCCAACCACCCCCACTCACAAACATGGATACATAAACACCAGAGCATTCAAACTGACTCTGCCTGAGCAATGCTTTCACCCTATTCAGAAAAGGAACCACTGATTCCCGATGTTATCCAGTCAAGCACAAAAGAGTAACAATGCAACCTTGCATACCTTAATTGGTAATACTGCCTGCTTTCTTTATCTTATTTATTTATTGTTAAAGAATTATTTATTAATTTTATTTCTCATTATTTTTTTTTCCTACAGGGCACATGCATTCAACAGACAGAGAGACTGAGACAGAGAGAGAGGAAGTGAGAAGGATCGATGCTAAGTCCCATTAGGACTTACGGCAGCCAGCTTTGCCCATCCTGTCAAATACCTGAGTTTTGGCAAGAGTCAGTCTGATAATATGAATAGCAATCCAATTCAACCCAACAGATATTTCCGAGAGATTGCAGGTAAGGACAGTTCATGGGGAAATGCGTATGTACAAGGTGTGACTCCAAGCTCAAGGTATTCATAGTTTCTTATGGAGGACACGGGTAGGCCAGGGCTTTGAATCAAGGAGGAAGATATATCCATTAAGGATCATACAGTTTGGATTGTGACTTTTAATTAAAACTGGTGCTTGGGGCATACCTGCCATGAGTCAGCAGATGCGCCTTGATGCCATTTGTTCCTCATCATTTCTTACTGTTATTACTGTCACTTTACACACTAACAAACTGAGATCCAGCCATTTTTCTAGAGTCACAGGGCTGGTGACGGCACATCCGCTCCTGACCTTGCGTCTGAGTAGTGTGAGATAGTAAGTTCTAGAAGACTTCAAAAAACAAAACCTTATATAAAATAAATTTGCCTATTGTCTTTGGTCCATTTTAAAACATTTTTTTTAATTGCCAGTGAGTGCATGAATTCACCAGAGAGAAAAAGAGAGAGTACCCTCAAACACTATGAGGCATGGTTTATGCATGCCGTAATTCTTTTTCCTCCACTTCTCCTTCCCATCAGGATTTTGGGTGGACACACACACACACACACACACACGCACACACACACACACACACACACACACACACACCTAGTATGCTTTTCAAAACACTAGGCCCAGGACTTAAACCATGGTTGGCCATGTGGGATCCATCTTTGTATCCATAGCCCTTAACTACTGTGCTATGGGTCTCACCTTGGCCCATTTCTTTCTAAAAATTTACCCTAAGGCTTCTTGAAAATGTCCTCCAGAGCTGAGACCCGATAGGCTGACAGCAGAAGTCCTCTCCTGCCTTCTTCATATGCCTTGACCCTAAATGCCCCACTATCGTGACTAAGAAACCAGCTCCCAGCAAGGCACTCAAAATTCGGCTCAATGTAGCTTTGGCCCCTGCTTTCCTTAGCCATTTGGCTTCCGCATCTACTCTTATTTTGCTTGACTCTCAGTTGAGCTCTTCTCATTTAAGCTTGTGCTGGACTCATTCAAGGCCTTACCCGTTGGGTCAGGGTCTGTACAAATCCCTGATTTCTTCTCCAGTCACTTCTCAGTCAGACAATAGTGACACAAAGTGACACAGACATAACAGACACAAAGTTGAGCTTGATGCCAGCCTTTCTGGTCTCTTTGCATTTTTTCACTGTACTCTACATGAAGTCCCAAATACTCAATAACTCCTATCTCTCCCCAAAATGACGTGACTCTTAATTCTCTTTCCCTAGTTTTAATTTATATGTTATCCATTCATCTTTGCTCTGGAGAATTTGCTTAGCTTTGGCTTTGATTGAATATTACTCTTTCATATTTCCAAACCCTCATATTTCCATGGAATATGAACTTATTCAGCCTGCTACATCATTTAACCAAGTAATTCCTAAAAGCACATTTCCCAGTTGAAGTTTTCTCAGGATATTTACACAATACAGTACTTTACACAAATATGCAGTTCCCATTAGTTACCCTCATCTCATTCACCTACTGTGGATCTGGTTTTGAGTAGATTGCTAATGCCACATATGGCCCCTATGCATTCTTGTTACTCTTCACTTGTTCACGCAATCTATACATGAACATGTAACTGACCCGAGATTGTAGTGATTTGAGCATAAGTTCATCTCCCAAACCCTCGGTGAGATTCACATTCTTGTACAAAGTCAAAGTATCAGTCAGAGTGCTGCATCAGAATTTCTCACTCAGTTTTTTGTTCTTCATCCCGGATATCATTGATGATAAACAAGCGATTTTCCTTTTAATCACAGTAAAAACAACAGTAGCAGCAAAACCCAGCAAGAGTAAAAGTCAACTTGTACTGTTGACTATACTGTTACAAGATGTTGCTCTAAGCTAGAAACCTATGTAAATTCAGTGAATCCTCCCAAAAACCATTCTGTAGATACTCTGATCCTCATCTTACAGAAATTGAGGAAAATAAAGACTAAGCAACTTACTGAAAGTCAGACAGCTAGTAGCAAAAAATATAAAAGGAAAAAGGAAAGACTTCCACTACACATATACACACCCTACACACAAATAGAATGATAGAAATGAGGACAAAGTTAAAGCCAGTCCCCATAGTGCAGTGGTTTAAGTGTTGTGCATTGCGATTGAGATCCTACATAGCTGACAGCAGATCAAATCCCTACCTTTGTGGTTTGAAAAGCATGCTGGACACATTTGCAAGTGAGTCTAAAATCTTGACAGGATGGAGAAATGGAGGAGAAATGATTATGACGTGGCTACAATCTATGGGGGGGGGGGTGCTTTCTACCCATTTTTTTTTTTTTTTTCTCTCTGGCAAATGCACACACTCTCTGGCCAAATAAATAAATAAATAAATAGTTAAGTATGTAAGATTTCCTACACAAAGGACCAGGATGTGGTGTGATGGTTAAGATGCTGGACTCTCACGTAGTTGACCATGGTTCAAGTCCTGGACCTGGTGGCTTGAAAATCACTCTGGATGAGTGTGTGTGTATGCCAAAAATTCCAAGAGGTGATTAGGATTGTGGCATAGCCATAGTCCCTGGGGGGGTGATTTCTCACTTTCACTCTCACTATTTCTATCTTTCCCTGACAAGTGCATTCATTCTATAGCAAAAACCTTAAAAGAAACTATTTACACACAATATAGAAATTTTAAAAATTAATATATTTTAAATATTGACATGTATCAAAGCTAGAATTTGGAAGCATAAATAGGTCAGGCATATGATTTTGTCTTTTTTTAAAATTGCATTCTACTCATTGTAGTTGTTTTTGTATTACTTTTTAGTTTTTTAATATTATTGGGCTGTTGGGAAAGTCATGATGTATTCTTTTCTATGTTTTTCTATGCAAAAATGTATCATGACTTTTCTGACAATCTTACATTTGTCTGAATTACTGAGCTGTTTGGCATCCCTTTACATGTTAAGCTTAAGGTAAATATGCCCAGCACCTGCCCAGTAGAGCCAGATAGGGATGAAAGATTTCAGACCACAGAGTATGAGGGAGAGCATTCCAATGTGGTGATTTGTTAGCCGGGAGCAGATTCATAGGGTACAGAATGAGATGTCTGAATGAGAAGGAGAAAATCCTATGGGAAAGTGGGAGAGTGGCCAGGCTATTTCCTCTTGGACTCCTGCCTCAACTTCCTACAATTCTAAGAATACATTTTCTTTCTTCCCAGCTGGAAGTGGAGAAAAAAAAGGTGTCTTTAAATAAAACTGAAAATCCTTGGGTCAGAAATTCAACATAAAAAGAATTTCAAGAGGAATTTAAAATTATAATTTCATTAAATAGAGATTTAGGGTTATAAAGATCTCCAAATTCTTATTTTTCTAAAAATTTTGTTTATAAATTCTTAGTGCAAACAATTTTCCATTTGTTTACATACTTTTTCTTTTTTGTGAGTTTTTTTGTTATAGGGTGCGTGTGCTCACTGGAAAGAGAGAGCCAGAAAGCAAGAAATCACCGCCCACAGAGATAGCCACACCGTAATCCCTTCTCCTCCTTTTCTCCTCTCTGGATTTTGGGCATGCACACCCACATGCCCAGTGTGTGTTTCAAGCTGCCAGGTCCGGGACTTGAGCCGTAATTGACTATGTGGGAGTCCAATGCCTTAACCACTGTAGTATAACTCCCTTGTGACCCTCAATTTTTAATTTGATCAACTAAAATGTGCAAGAGTTCTCTCTCTTTATTATATATGCAGTGTGCTTACACATTCATATATATATATAATATATATATGCCTCAAATAATATTTTAATATTTACGTGTATGATAAATAATAATTTAAAATTTGCTTTTCCTAACATTTTGACTTAAAATTGTCATTTTGTTTGTTATTTTATTTTATTTAGTAATAAAATTAATGTTTGCTTATTAAATATGATTTGTGTGAAACAAAAAAGGTGGGTAATTTTCCTTTCTTCTTTTATGTATTTTGGGTTGGTTAATTAAGATGGTCATTATAAGTAGTAGATAGATTTATTACGTAAAAAGGGAGGGTTAAGTTGGCATTTTCAAGATTCTAGAGAGTGTTAGAAACACTTCAGTCAGAATTAAAGTAGCTTTACTACATTGTCTACAGATTTAAAATACTGGGACTCCATTTTCTCACATATAAGATAAAATTTTCTTTAAATCAGGCATTTCCAGTTATCTCTAAATCACTCTGGTTTTACAAAACAAGAGTCTACTTATTCTAGGGTGTTAAAAAATAGTTGCCTTCAGACAGTAGCACACACAGTCAGCCATGGCGGTGCAGTGGTAATACAATGCTACATGGTGCTAAAACCACATGGGAGGTCCTGATTTCACATCCTGAGGTACCCCTGTGCACACCAGGTACAAGTGTTCCAATGATCCTCTTAGTTGGCTGAGGCTGAGGATGAACTGTGGTTTGAAAAAAAACCCTGTTGGAGGGTAGCTGTCTTTCCCACACACATAGTCCCTATGGAATAAATAAATTAATAAACTTTTTTCTAAAAAAAAAAAAAAACAAAACAAAAAAAACAAAACAAAAAAAAAAAAAACTAAGTCACAAAAGATAGTGAAACCAGTGTTCTGGAGCAAAGGCCAGCTCTCTGTAAGAAAGGGGGGAATCTAGGCTCTAAAGGTTCCTCCACTCTCATAGACTTCCCTATACTGTGTGCACAGCTGCTATGACTAGATACTTACCATAGCTTAGAAAGGAAATTTTAAAGCTATCTGACTTTTTGAAAAAAAGGAGATGTATAAAATATATATAAGAGAAGTATTTACAGACATTCTTTTAGTATATAAAAATTATGAGAGATTTACTGAATCCAACAATAGAAAATAGGCAGATAATTTATGTTATTACAACGGAATGTTTTCAAAGCCGATTAGAGTGGAAGACACAGAGAACCATAATGTCCAGAGAGGAGATCACTCAGCTGATTTCTCACCCACAGACAGGCTTGAAAGACAAGAAGCTCTGGGGAAGCCAGCCCAGCTGCAGCCAGAACCTCCCAACCCCTCACAGCTTTGCCCCAGGCTCTCCATGAAGCATCGAGATGGAGCACACTCCCAGGTATGCACTCAGGACCTGGGGACCCTCAGAGACACTGTGGGTGTCAATCAGTGTGAAGAATCCTGAAAGTGACTGAGGGGATGAATGGCAAAGGGATACAGAGAACTTTCTGGGATGATAGGAATGTTCTACATATTGTTTGGAATAATGTCCACAGCATTTTATTATTATGTATAACTCATAATTTGATGAGAATAAAGTGTTAGGCATTTTGGCTAATGAAAGCTGAACATAGTAAATATGGAAGTACATGTTCAAGTGATTAAAAGAAATTAATTGAACTGTCCCTGTGAGCTAGTGGTTAAGGTAATCAGATCCCACATGACCAACAATGTCATTCAAATCCTGGCCATGACAGACAAAAACACGTTCGGTATGTGTTGTGTTCATGCCCAAGATTCCAACAGGATGGAGAAATGGAGGAGAAGGGATTGTGGTGCTCCATGTGGACGTGCCTTCTCTTTTCCCTCCTACTCTGTCCCTCTGTTTCTCTGTTTTCCTCTGGCAAGCACACACACCCTCTGGCAAATAAAAACAAAAAAGGAAAATAAGGGGATGGCTAGTGGTATGGTGATTAAGACATTAGACTCCCACATGGCCAACCACAGTTCAAGCTCTGGACCTATTGCCTTGAAAATCAAACCAGGTGCATGTGCGTGTGTGCCCATAATCCCAGGAGGAGAATGGAGGAGAAGGGATTGCAGTGTGGCATCCCCACTTTGTGGAGCAGGGAAAGGTAATTTCTCCCCTTCCCTCTCACTATCTATCTAGTGAGTGCGGGAGCCCTCCTTATGACAAAAACCTAAAAAGAAAAAAGAATGAAGGTAAATAAATAATGTATTTAACTTCTTTTGAAATTATGTTGTTTTATAGCTTTATTTTTTATAACTTTACTGAAATAAAGATTTTTTTGTTTTAATTAGAGTAAAAGGAGGTAGAAACTTTAATTTATGGGAATCTATTCTTTCTTTGTCAAACTGGCATAACAATTAAGGTTTTGATGGTAAGTACATTTTCTAGATTAGCACTTTCTTACTGATGCCTCAATTTCATTCTTCTAACACAGTTCTTTTTTTTTTTTCTTTTTTTTTTTTGGAGAGGTTTTTGCTATAGGGCGCGTGCTCTCGTCAGACAGACAGAGACAGAGAGACAGAAAGCAAGAAATCACCCCCCGGGGGGATGGCCACGCCGCAATCCCTTCTCCTCCATTCTCCTCTCGGGATCTTGGGCATGCACGCACACACGCCCGGCGTGAGTTTAAGCCACCGGGTTCGGGACTTGAACCGTGGTCGACTACATGGGAGTCCAGCGACATAGCCATTACGCTAACTGCTGGTCCCCTTCTAACACAATTCTAAAAAACTATCATTTTGTCTACTCTTTCATTTGTAATCTTGCTCAGCATCCTATACTTAAACCCAGGGTTGACCTTCACCCATATACAAGCCTAGGAAAAAACAGAGTTAATATTCAAAGAAGTATCAAATAAGTTCTACATTAAGAAGTAAAGATTTGTTTGTATCCAAACTTCAGCTTCATAACTTTGAGTCACTAAGGAATTCAGTGATTTAATGAGAAACAAGTCAGTTAAGAAAGTAAGCTGTTGAAGAGGATTGAATAAACATATTAAGCAATGTGGGTTAAAAAAAAAAAAAAAAAAGAACATGAAATTCCTAAGCCATAAGACTCTGAATTTGAATTTCACGTGGGAAGGGCTTTGCCAGAGATTTTTTTTTTAAATTCAGCATGTCGTTTTAATTAAATTACAACTCTGAATTAGACATAAATCAACCAGACCGTTTTAGTTTCATTTTCAGCACAAAGAGCCTATCATCTTTTGCATTTCATTCAAAGCTAATTAAATATGAATTTATGGCTCATGGTACCTTGAAACAGAGGATTCCAGAACTTGCTGACCCACTGGGAAGTGAACTATTTTGAGTATAATAACTGAATGTCAGCCATTGGCCACTGCACCCTGCTTCTAAAAGCTAAATGTATTTTCTGGGTGTGTAAACAAGTCTCATAAAACTCTCATTGTTTCCGATCCCTAGTAACAGTGTAAATTCACCACAAACTGAAAGTCTCTGTTTGCCGCCAACACCATCCTAACACAAAGGCTCCTGTTCTTGCATTCCAATCCTTTCCTTTCTTGGCATTCCTGTTCCTCTGAGCACAAGAGAAGTGAATTATGTATACTACTACCTGATTCAGACCAACGTTCTCCTTGCTCCCCAGAAAAATTGGGATCTTGAGGATGTTTGATTTGGGTTTCTGGTTAATCAATATAGTTGAGCTTGAAAACCACTATGCTAATTTAGTTTTCTAATCGCTAGACTGTGTTCTTGGACCTACTCACTGCCCTTAGCTGGGGGTTTTACACTTTCAGGATGGAGAATACATCAAGAATATGTCAAACAATGAAGTCAAGTTACCACTTTCCACATCAAAGATAAGTTTGCATCATTACCCAGGAAATCACCCTCTTGGAAGCAAGGGATCCAAGGATCCCAGAAAACAAACAAACAAAAATACTGTTTGTTTTTGTTTTTCCTTGTGAGAGAGAAAGAGAGAAAGAGAGAGAGAGAGAGAAAGAGAGAGGAAATGGAAAGAGAAAGAAAAAGGTATTTTCTACAGAGTCTTGCCTGTAACTGTCCTCCTGCTCCAGCCTCCCAATGAACCAGAATGAAAGAAGTGCTCACCATCCAGACTGATGGCGTTGGCCTAAGCACTAAATTGGGCCCTCCGTGCAGCTTCTAGCATCCCAAGAGATGGAGTTGTCTATGTACCACCATAGTTGAGCCAAAATTCTGTTTATTAATAATGGTAAAAATAGAAATTAAACACAGAAACCCTTCCTTTTTTTTTTCCAAACCATTTTAACAAACAATGTAGGTTGGCAATTGGGAGGAAAAATAGCGGCTCTGATACATACAGCAAGGTTGTCTGTGCCAAAACAGGCAGTCCCAACAAGCTTCCTGCTTCTTTGTGCCTCAATATAGTTCTTGAGACACTGCAGGGACCTATAAGCAAAGACATAGGGGGAGGCCAGGCAGTAAGATCTCACTGAATATGCTGGACCCAGGCATGTGTAGCCTGTTATACCTGACACAGCTGACAGTGGTAGATTACAACATGAAGATCCTGTTGGGGATGCCTCTCTTCCTTTGGCTCTATCCCAGTCTCCATCTCTTTCTCGCAGGAAGAAATAAATTAACTTTAAAAATATTTATGGATTAAAAAAAATAAGAAAGTAATCAAAAACTTTTGATTAGAAAAGAGATTATGTCAAGAATCTATTTGAATGGGAGAAATCACAGGATGGGACACCCGGTGTAGTGTGAATAACAGTGAAAACAGAAGCTGCAGCACTTGGAAGAAATATGGACTCATTTCAGAGGAAATTTCTGTAGAAAGGACCTGGCTTCTGTTCATCAGAGGCATTTGGCCATTGTCAGGTGATTTTTAAATTGATTTTAAGAGTCAACATTGTAAAAGATAGCCATTGTTCTGTAGTTTTAAAATTCACATTCAAACACAAATATTATAAAAATATCTTTTCTTTCGGTGAAAAAATCAAATCAAAGTCCCTTTAAAACTCAATGCATAGCTTGTAATCCCCCCACCCCCCAAAAATCTAATAATATGGTCCACTATCTGCTTTTATTTCAATGCTGAAGGATCCCTTCTGGGCCTAGGGACAGGAGCCTCTCTCAGCCTTTCCTCCCTGTTAGGAATGAATTCATTCAAACTCCTGGAAGGTAGTAAGAACATAACTCCCCGTGGTGGGGAGTTATGCATTGGTACATAACTACATTATTATCATGCAGTGGTGTCACAGTTCTTTCTTACTGGGATAAACCACAGTGTTAAACTGGTTTTACTACCCAGTTTCTCATAAAGGTAATATGATTAAAAGCATAAGATACTCTACTACGGAACTTGAAGTTATTTTTTCATTGTTCTTGATTTCAAAGCTAAAAGCTGTCCCCCTTGGGAGGGATTACTTCTGTGTCTATGTTGACATAATCTCAAACAGGAAAACACAAGTACCTCGTAGCACAAGTCCTGCTTTATATTTCAGTTGAAACTGTGCCACATTTGCTTCAAAATCTATTTTCAAGGTGGTACCTCTTTCTGTGTTATGGAAAGTTCAACTTTGGCATTTTTCTTTGGGAGATAAAGAGAAAGAAATTCCTTACAGCAGGTTCACCACCAGACAAACTTGTTTATCATGTTCTGTCAATAACTGAGATATTGTTGTTCCTCACTTTTCTCTATCCAAATCAGAATGGGACCAAATCCTTCAAATATGAGAGAAATACCCACAAACTCTGCAAAGGCCAACACTTCCGGGGAATAGAAGCAAAATGAGGTCAAAGAGCAGCCCTATCATAGATCCCCACCGCATTCAAGACCGGATGCTTCTGGAAACTGAAAGGAAGACCTTCTCCCTCTACTCCCACTCGCCTTCTGGACCCAATGGGAATAGCTGTTTCAGCAAGAGCCTGAAATATTAGACTAGCTGTGGTTTGTACTGCACTGGACTCTGCGGAACTGTTTTTGGCTGTTTGGAGCTGTGTAATGAGTCATGCATTTCACAAGCATTTTTTAAAAAGGAGAAACGCCTCCCTGCTTGAAATGTGACTCTCCTATGAAAAGAGACTGTGTCAAAACACTGAACAACTCATGCACTCGCTGTGTAGCTCTCATTCCTCCTGCTTGAGTTTACACTGAAGACTAGTTTTAACTGTTAGAAGCCTGAAATCCAATCCTATTGTAAATCCAAAGGCCACATTCTCTTTGGACTTGGATATGGGCAAACGAATTAGCACCTCCTGTCATCCTAAGGATTAGGTCACAGGCCAAAGGAAACCTAACCTGCCTTGTGGTTTAGAATGAAAAATGCAGTACCTGGAAAAAATTTTTAAAAAAAAAGAAAGAAGAAAACACAAACAAAAACAAACTAGTTTGGCCCGTCCCTTGAGTGTGATAGATGTCATACAGTGGATAGATTACCATTCTGATCTCCTGAATTGTCATATTGAGCAATAGATTCAAAGTACAGCCACTTTGTCATGATAGTGTCTCCATGTGAATTTGACTCTTTTTTTTTTTTAAGAGGTTTTCGCTATAGGGCACGTGCGCTCGCCAGACAAACAGAGAGAGACAGAGAGAGAGAAAGCGAGAAATCACCCCCCAGGGGGGATGGTCACGCCGCAATCCCTTCTCCTCCATTCTCCTCTCGGGATCTTGGGCATGCACGCACACGCGCCCGGCGTGAGTTTTAAGCCACCGGGTCCGAGATGCAAACCGCGGTCGACTACGTGGGATTCCAGCGACATAACCATTATGCTAACTGCTGGTTCCCTGAATTTGACTCTTCACAAATATACAGAACAACAAGCAACTGGCAAGTGGTGTCATAGATACTTTCCCCTCACCATTAAAGAGTATTCACGTTCTCTATGCTCATAACTCTGCTTTGGCTTTCCTGTCTTGTCAAATCAATGTCAGTATCCTGATCCTTACATCTAACAGAGACTGAGAACTTTCTCCCAAAAGAAAGAAGAGCAAGCCCTTGAGAATCAGTTAGATGTGGTATAAGCTGTTTTTGGTTAGATGATTCAGCCCATTTTTGTGGATTTCCCAAGATGCTTTCTGAAAGTCTGTTGAAAAAATATCTTGTGTGATCTTGTAACAAATTAAACAAAAGACAAACCACCGAGTGCTTGCCCAGCCACAAAAACTCTGATTCATGGTGACTATTGAGGGGGAGGAAGAAGCCTAGGTCATCAGTTAAATTCTAACTTTCACAAACTCCGACTTACCACATTCCTTTGGGGAGTTTAATGAAAGATAAA
The DNA here is from genome assembly GCA_026018925.1 of Tupaia tana. Taxonomy (NCBI): domain Eukaryota; kingdom Metazoa; phylum Chordata; class Mammalia; order Scandentia; family Tupaiidae; genus Tupaia; species Tupaia tana. The sequence continues at coordinate 36,813,232 of JAKSZU010000016.1, forward strand.
GGGAGGCTAGGCTATATTTTTAATAGCCCTAAGATTTATTACACTAAGATATTTAGAAAGGTTTTAGGAAATAAGCATTTCTTTAGTTGACAATGTGAGATGTATTGATTGCTTTGGTTTGCATTGTGTTGCTACCTTCAGTTTTAAACAAACCGGAGGAGGAATAGTCTTGTTTGTATGTATTTTAATTCAATTTTAGGAGCAAAATAACCGCTTAATATTTATTTTCTTTAACAATTAACAAAAACGATTCACACATTTTGTTGAAGTCTATTTTCTTTCCAACTGCACACACCCACATTTTTTTGGTGGCTTACTCATAAAACAAAACAATAGGCACCGAATCTGTTTTTCACCAGCCCCAATTTCTTGCCAGGCTTTTCCCAGCATACTTCATGCAAATGGAATTTCTAGCACACCCACGCTCTGTTCTTGTTGTTGTTATTGTTGTTGATGTTGTTGTTGGGTGTTTTTCTCTGCACTCAAAAAGAGAAATAAATCTATGCTCTCGCTCATCTCTTGGGCAACTAATATAACAAAGAAACATACATTTTCAACACACACAGCCCTGCCCAACCCCATGATGCAGTTTATCCTGCCATCTCTCACAACCACATAAAGTGCTCATTCATACACACTCAGCTTCCTTTTCTGGACAATGGTTCCCTCCCTCTACCACTAAGAAGGTTATTCCCCAGCTGTCTGGGAGATGTCCTGTCCTATTGCATGGACTTTAAAATTTGCATTTCTGCTGAAGAAACACAGGGTAATATAATTTTCTTGCTGTTGTTAAGATTAATTGGTCATTGTTGCTGTTGTTGTTGCTACTATTCCTTTTTTCTGGAACTGGAATTTTGGCCATCAGAGAATTCTTGTGTTATAAAAAAATGCACAGACTCAGAAAAGAACACACCAAGAGAAGGAGAGGCACTATATGCTTTGCCAAAAACCATCTGAAATTTCCTGTTTTCCAAGTCTAGGGTGTAACTTTTCTTTTTAGGGTCAAATTGTCTCTGTTCATGGGAATCTGCAGCTTTCTATTCCTGATTTCTTTAAGAATTTATGAATGGGACCAGCAGTTAGCGTAATGGCTATGTCGCTGGACTCCCACGTAGTCGACTGTGGTTTGTGTCCCAGACCCAGCGGCTTAAAACTCACGCCGGGTGCGTGTGCGTGCGTGCCCAAGATCCTGAGAGGAGAATGGAGGAGAAGGGATTGAGGCTTGGCCATGCCCCCAGGAGGTGATTTCTTGCTTTCTGTCTCTCTGTCTCTCTCTGTCTGTCTGGCGAGCGCACGTGCCCTATAGCAAAAACCTCTAAAAAAAAAAAAAAAGAATTTATGAAAGATATTCAATGAGCTTCTTATAAAAAATATACAATTTTTTTTTAACATAGCTCTTTGTGTACTAGACTCCTTGGATTTGAAAATTTTTGCATCAATTTCTCTTTAAGTATTCATCAGTTTATCATAAAGTTGTAAAAACAACTTCAAACAAGTATATAAAAATTTTCATTTTATCCTCTAACATAGTAAAATAATTGGACATTTAATAGTATGTGAGGAATTTGAAAATTATATTAAATTTCTTATACTTAATATGACTTAAATCAATAGAATTTAAATATCATTGTCACTCTACATAATCTTATCATATATAAATGCCAGAAAATTAAATGTATGTATAAATAAAATATAATGACATTTTAATAGTCATAGAAGAAGAAATTAAAAACAAGTGAATATATTTATTTTTAAGAACAATTATGCCTCAAATATTAACCCAGGCTTTTGACAGGAAGTAGATGAATATGAAAGATTTACTGCTGAGGGAAGCAAGCCAGGCTATGAAGGAAAAACATGGTATGTCCCCACTTAATATATACCGAGTGTCTGCACTCTATGACTGAAACTGATTGACTAATGGATATAGAAACACAGTATAGATGTAACTACCAGATATAGTGTGTGTGAAAGAGGAGGGTCTGAGGAAAGATATTTATAAAAAAAATAGGGAGGCCAAGCATTAATGGGACAAAGAAATGTGGTATTATCTGTTGAAGATATTCTATAGTTTGATCAACTGTACTAGGGAGAAGTGTTCACCTGCTGAAATATTCATTTTGTAAGCTAAACAATGTGATTGAATGTATAAAAAAAATGAAATAAAAAATGAAAAAATATGTATTGATAGCTTTTTGTTTCTGAATGACAAACAAACACAAACCCTCAATCACAAACAATTGTATTCTATAGAACCTTCCTAAAAAGTCAAACTCAAATCTAAAATCTTCTTTTTACTTCCTTCAAATTTTCAACCAACTTAATAGTAATTTTAGTTGAAATATAGCTGTATTGGGACTAGTAGATGGAGTAACGTTTATGTCACTGGACTCCCAAGCAGTCAACTGTGGTTCGAGTCCTGGACCCAGTGTCTTAAAACTCATGTTAGGCACATATGTATGTGTACCCAAAATCCCAAGAGGGGAATGGAGAAGAAGGGATTGTGGTGTGGCCATCCCCTGCCCCTCCCCCCGGGGGGGATGATTTCTTGCTTTCTGTCTGTCTTTCTGATGAGCACATGCACCCTACAGCAAAAATATCTAAAAAAAAAAAAAAAAGAAGAAGAAGAGTGAAAGAAAGAAATATAGTCATATGGCAAGATCATTCACTCTAAAAATCTCCTCCATCAAACTTAACATTTGGAATAGAAACACTGTGCATTTTTCCTAAAAAAATCACCCCATAATTATTCTGAAAAATGCTCAAATGTGCCACATATCGTTAAAGCAACATAGGTGCTATGAACCCTTATAGCAGTCTGGCTTCCTCCCTGCATATGCTTAGAAACAGAGTCGAGTACTCTGTGAGGATGCTACTGACTGGAGTGAGCATGGATTCCCCTTCTGTACTGTCATTCTTGTCTCCTATACAGGCTTCTAGTTGTAAAACTGTAATCAGTTTTTACAGGCATTCTTATTTATTTATGCTCATGTTTCTCCAGCCAAGTGTTTATTCCTCACGTTTGTGCAATGCTGGAAGTAAAAACTTTACAAGTGACGACGTTGAGAAAGACTTCCTGCCTTAACTTTCAGGAAGTCGAAGAGCTGTTTTATGCTCTCTTCATGAAGCTAGCATGTTCCCATTGGCTCAGGTCTCAGTTGCAGCCTACAAGGGTCAGATTACTTCTTATTTGTGTAGCCAGGGAAAAGTTGGTCATGAGATCATTTTTAAAAACTGCATATCAGTTTGATCGTTATCAGGCTGTCATATTAGTAGTAACTTCACCTTGCCAATGACAGAAACTTAGAACTTGAAAAGCAAATCTTTGTTAACTTTTGAACCTGTGCCATGTACAAATGCAAGTAAACATGAGTTCCCCTGCTACATATTCCTCATGCTGCTTAGAAAAAAAGATGCAGTTAAACTAATAGCAAGACCAGCTTGAAGATAGTGGGAAGAATATTCACCCAAATGAATCGGAAAACAGATGATTGTAAGGTGAGTGAGTGGATACAAGGTGATCTTCAATCGGATTTTCTCTCCAATAAAATATAGTAATGCCTTGGTGACTTTTTTTCCTCCAAGCAGTTAAGTGTCTATCTCTCACACTTTCCTTCCTGATGGAAAGTTGATGATCATTTGCCTTAACAAATTTTAGAGACATTTTGAAAGAAACCAATGAAATAATGGTTAGGAAAGCACTTTTTAAAATTCTATATAAATACGATGCCGGCACCATCTATTTGTGAAGCTGTGGACAGGAACAACTCGGTACACACACGTGTGAAATCCCTGACCAATTTAAACCTAAATGGGGGCTTCATTTCAAGCACTGATAAATTTCAATATTAAACAAATACACATACACAAACAAAAAATAAGTTTCCGAGAAAGGTCAAATTATCACTCTCATACAGATATGAAATAAATACATGTGAAGAATTTATTTAACTTGTATGATGCGAGGAAACCAAGCAGATGTTACAATCCATTCAAAGAAAAGGTGAAAATGGCACATAATGTATACTCAAGGGAATTTCAAAAAGCTTGTGAGAAAAAGGAATTAAAGTACAAATTAATTCTGGTGCATAAAATGTTGAAATCCATGCATTTTTTTTTACTTTTATAATACACATTTTGATTAACTTTTTGACAATTCCTCATTACTAATGGAACACCGAGATCAGTTGTAAATGGGGACAAAACTGGAAGGGAGTGGATGGAATAGTAGGGGGTGGAGGGAAGTCCATAAACCACTACCAGACAGGACAGAATCTGTGTATCTGCCAGTTACCCACAACAAACTGAAGGTTGCAAAAACACTCAAATATAATGTATGAAGTTAGAATGTGATGACCCTACAGGGTATGCTTTAGAACATGCATTGTTTTACTTTGCAACTCAGATATTTTAGTACATACTTGGAAAAATACAGACTTTTCATATTTTTTATTAGAAGACAGCCATGTATTCCTTTTTTCTCAAATCAATTAACTAATAATTTCTTTTTTAGATGTTTTTGCTATAGGGCACGTGCACTCGCCAGAAACACACACAGAGAGAGAGAGAGAGAGAAAGCGAGAAATAACCCCCCAGGGGTGATGGCCACACTGCAATCCATTCTCCTGCAGTCTCCTCTCAGGATTTGGGGCACGCACGCACATGCGCCCAACGTGAGTTTAAGCTGCCAGGTCCGGAACTCGAACTGAGGTCGACTACATGGGAGTCCAGTGACATAGCCATTACGCTAACTGCTGGTCCCAATTAATTTTTGTGTTTCTTATATATTTTACTTCCCTTCCTTGATCCCTCCCTCTCACTCTCTGCCATTTCCCACCCTCTTCCCACACTGTCTCTGCTGTCCACAGTTGCTCTCCATGCTTTTATATTGTCCAATATTTCAGTTTCTGCCACAGAGTGCAAACATTTAGCGTATTTTAAGTGGGAACATACAATGCCTCTTTTTCATAGTTTGGCTTCCTTTGCTTAGCAGTAAGTCTTCTGTATTCGTCCACTTTCTATCAACTACCAGGGTCTCATTGTTTTTTGTGACTGAGTAGTATTCTGTAGTGTATATGTTCCACACTTTTTCAATCCATTCGTCTGTTCGTGTACATTTGAGTTCATTCCATTTCTTGGGGGCTATCCTGGTGCTACGCAGCACTGCTTAGTGATTGCTACAGAAACCACCTGGTTTGTATATATTTATAAAGTCTGATATATTTACTATGTGGTCCTTACAGAATACATTTGTTGATCCCTGCTTTGAATGAATACATAGAATTGTAAGCCATATTTGGTTAACTGCATTTATGTCACTAGTGAACATACAGTTAAAAGACTGGCATTCTAATATCAATGGGATTTTTCCTAGCCATAGATATTTGTCTCTAGTAAGCCAAAACTATTATTATCATTGAATGTAACATGCCACACAAACCCAGCTGCTATCAACCCTTTTAATTATTTTGAGCCCTGTTAAATGTTTTATTTTTAACAAGTTAACAAACAAAGATATTGTTGTCTGAAATTTATTAATGTGTTCATCCAACTGTGGAAGCTCTACTGCAAATACTGAAAAGGTTGTGTCTTTGACCTAACCCTACTGGCCTCCTCCAAACCTCTTTCAATGAGGCCCTATTCACAGGCCTTGTTTTCAAGAGCAAGAATCCTGCTAAACTGGTTTAGTGAGAGTCCCTTACTCTTGATATCTGATCACCCTTCCTAGTTGATCAAATCCCTCATCTTCCCCCACTTCCCAGGCATTATCCAATCACCCTGACCTGCCTTCAGCAAGATTTCTGTCAAATTTGTTACCCAGAAACCTCTTACCCTGAAGTTTTCTCTTAGAAATTTTCCAACCATTCTACACACACACAAAAAGAAATTTTCCATTCATTAACACCCACCTGTTCCTTAGCTCAAAATGCCTGCTTTTCCTTGTTTTTGAAATTGAGCCCAATCTCTCTAGCTTACTACAAAACTTCATTATAGTAATCATCTTTTATTGAATAAATTCTTCCTTACCATCTTTATTAAGTGTCAGAAAAAGTTTTTCCTTAAGAATAGGCATATTTAGGTAACTCATCAATCATATGATGGCATGAATTGTATATCTTCACGTGTATGGAAGGTATTTGAACATTTCTGTTATTGTTACCTCCCTGGGTTTTCCATTTAAATCAATTTCATTTTACTTTAGGAGAGAAAAGAGAATTCTAAAATAGCTACCAAAGATGTCACATAGGTTTTGAATTTAGAATGAAGACTCTTTGAAGCAGCTGAAAAACTGTTCCACATTCCTCCAATTACTCCTAACCAACACAATTTACTTGTATAATTTAGAGTAGGCTAGTTGCTGTAAATACATGTGCAGAATAAAGTATTTTAGTTTGTTCTCTGTTGTTTAATAGCTGACTACTAACAATTTTAAAGAATAGAGATTTACTTAGCTCCCGGGTGGCTTTTTGTTTGTTTGTTTTCTGAGATGTTTTTGTTGTTGGCCATGTGTGCTTGTGGGAGAGACAGAGAGACAGAAAGTAAGAAGTTACCCCCCAGGGAAGATGGCCACACAGCAATCCCTTCTCTTCCATTCTGTTCCCAGGATTTGGGGCATGCACACACGCCCAGCATGAGTTTCAGGCTGCTCGGTTCAGGACTCAAACCACAGTCAGTCACATGGGAATCCAACACCCCAATCACTACTGGCCCCCTAGCTCATGGTTTTGGAAGTTCAAGGCCAAGGGGGCACAACTGGTGAGGTTCTTTTTGTCCTGGTAACCCTGCATAGTTCTACTACAGGTATTACACAGTGAGAGATTCAGCAGACCATGTGTCAGTGTCTTTGCTCTTTTTATAAAGCTACCAGGACTCAATATGGGGCCCCACACTGATGACTTTATTCCTAATCACCTTCCAAAGACCTCACCTCTTAATACCGTAAGTGAACTAAGTTTTACCCCTTCAACAGCCTCTCCTTGGCTCACCAAATTTCAGTGTATTAATTTCTTGAAGATGCATTCAAACCATAGCATAAATGAGTGAGTTAGCAGATGGTCAACACCTACTCAAAGTCCCTGCCATTTGCCTCATTTAGCTTCCAAGTTCACCCTATGATTACGCAAAAAGGTTATGGAATAGTGACTCATAGAAAGCTTTGACGGAGCTAGTTTGGAAGAAGCTCACTTCGGCTTGGTCATTACCTACAACTCAATAATGTGGATGTTTCTAACTGCAAGATGAGCCCAAAAATGTGGTCTCTATACTCAAATCTTCCTAGTATGTGATAGGGACACAGGCAGGTCTCCTAAGTCCTAGATTAATTTTTAACTTACCCAATAAAGCTTGAGATTTCTGCAACAGCAACATAAATTCTCTCATTAAACAAGTAACAATGCTGATGTTGTAAAACAATGACTGGAGTGGAAAGATCATGACAGGAAAGTCATTGCTATGATGGTACAAATAACATTTTAGGCTATGAGTTTTGGTTTGGTACTGTAGATGTAATGGGGAAGAAAGAAACCTTGGTAGATAATTATCCATGGACCTCTTCAGTTTCTGCATGTCCAGTGGTCAGAGGGTCAGGTGGCCTTGTTTTTTTTTTTTTTTTTTGGACAATCTTTTTGTAAAAGCTTGTAGAGCAAACAGTCTTAGAAGACAGTGATAGTATCTCACTCAGGGGAAAGGGCAAGTCTGTTTATAGCCTTGGAAGATAGTACTATCTCCCTCTGGAGAAAAGGGTGGCCATGATTACGACCCATTATGGAAAATCCGGTATCACTAATCTTCAGGTTTCACTCTTGTAATACAATCCAGTGCCTGTGCAGATATCCGTGGGTCCACTTTGTGTTGCCTCAAGGAAACTGGATTTGGGGAAATAGCACAAGATCAATAATACTATTTAGGCAACTGCAATTAATGTGAGTAATAAATTATGCTTTAACTCTGACCCAAGAAACTTATGTCCTCTGCAAGCAACCATAAAACCGTGTCAGGCAAGCATGTTATCTATCAAGTAGGGTAAAATCTCAGATTCTTCACAGCTCTTGACAAGAAGATGCCATCATAGAAATAGAAAAAAGAATGACACTGAAAGAGAAAGGAAGGTCTTTCTTTGATATTTTTTTACCTACAGCCAAACTTATTATGAACCAGTATGTAGAATAAATGAACCAATATATTATTTAAAAGCCTACATCCATAAAAGCTTAGAAGCAGATGATGGGAACTTGTTTCTCACTATGTATTCTTGTTATGGAGTTCATCAGTTACAGAAGATTACTCATTTAGACTAATTCAATTATTCTTATCGTTAGAATTTTCTACTATACATTCATATATATCTGCTACACATATTATTTTAAGTGATTTTTTTAGAAGTTAAAGAATCTACACTAGGGACCAGCAGTTGGTGTAATGGCTATGTCTCTGGACTCCCATGTAGTCAACCATGGTTCAAGTTCCAGACCTGGTGGCTTAAACTCATGCCGGGCGCATGTACATCCGTGCCCAAGATCCCAAGAGGAAAATGGAGAAGAAAGGATTGTGGCGTAGTCATCCCCCCTGGGGGGGGGGGGGGGCGAGGAGGAGTGATTTCTCACTTTCTGTCTCTCTCTCTCTCTGTCTTGCTGGTGAGTGTACATGCCCTATAGCAAAAAAAAAAAAAAAAAAAAAGAAAAAGAAAGTGATACATCTTAAGCATGGACATAATTAAGACTACATAAGAATACATAGGACTACTAAAGACCTGGAAGGACTGCAGGGCTACCTCATTCCAGAAAGAGGCAAATATTAATAGTAATACCGAATGTATCATCACTTGTCACAAATGTTCAGCCTTATCTGCGGTGTGGGAGGAAGATTTTAAGTCATATTCTCAAACCCAGTTGTATTAGATGTAGATGGAATTACATCACAAGAATCTTGCTACAGATTTTAGAAATGGAACTATATAGCCTTTGAGTTAAAAAGAATAAGAAAGTTAATGTTATCAGGCTAAGTACAACAAATGTTATCTCAACAAGGTGACTTTATGAAAACTCATGGGCTTCCAGTAATGGAATAAGTTGGCCTAGAGTAATAAAAGTAAATAGTGGGTTCTTCATGTCTTGTGGATTCAGTCAGTTAGTTAAATGGAGCCCCTGCTGGGCTTGTTTCCCTGAGAACCTACTTGATACATGGAAGGACGAGAAAGGTTATTTTTCCATAAGTAGTTTCATTGTTTTGACTTTAATCTGAGGCAAATTATCCTTTTTCAATAAAAGTGAAGAGATTTAATCATGCAGGGTACTTTTCAAAGTCAGAAATATATTATGCCAGCATATTAAAATCACATTCAGCTCTTGTCTCTCAATATATTTAATTATAACATGGATCTTTTTCCGTTTATGTAATCCCTAGATAAGACAACGGTGAACTTATTTCCATCTAAGAAAACAGAACCACGACCTGAGCATTTGTTAAGTCTAAAGCTATGAGCTGTGAGTGACCAAGACCTAACAATGTATTTATTTTTCAGTGAATGCTCCTTAACAGCCTCCAGAAATAATGAGTAATCATCACAATGAGTTTGTATCAATGTCAAATAAAAGTACAAATTAGTACTGAAAGAAAAATGTTAAAGTTTTTATAAGTCTACTGCCTAATTTTTATTAAATCTAATGTAACAATCCCTATTTGACCCAACAGCAGTTTCTCAGCAAATTTGTGAAATAAATACTGTGGTTATGCCATATGACAGATAAAAACTGAGACTCAGAACAATTAACAAATGTTAGAGACAAAATTTATAATCAGGTATTTTGGCCTCCTAACTCAACATGGGACTGGGATAGGGGAAGAGCAACAGACAGTTGTAGAGAAAGGAGACTGTATACTCTGGTGCAAAGGCAGAAGAAATAAAAAGAAAACATAAAAAGGTTTCTCACCTTTCAGCGGCAAGAAATTTAGACTTATCGTTATTTGATTTCTCTAAAATGGCTTGATCTTTCTAATTTGCCCATTATAGATTGTGGTGTGCTATGAGAAGAAGACATTCAGTCATTCGAGTCACAGAAGCCCTTTGTTGGTCATGATTGCCGTGTGTGAGCTACGAGGGAAGCCTCACCCAGGGACTTCTTCAACCTTTTTTTAAAGGGAGAAGACAACATATACCAGCTGGCATGGACAAATGCAGTTCTGACATAAATCAGACGGGGATGTTGAAGATGGTTCTATCTGGAGGTCAAGTCAAAGAGGTCTGTTTTCTCAGCTCTGGAGTCAATTGGAAGCCAAGTATCTGCAGGAATCTAAGATGGGGTGGAGAAAAGAGTAGGAAATAACTAAAGCTTCCATAAAGCATGTCTGCAATAATGAAGCAGTGTGACATAGAAGGATTTACACTAAGTAATGCAGTAGTCAGTGACAAAGAGAAGGAAGACTAGGTACACATCTAGTAAGATAGTTTAAACCGGGACCAGCAGTTAGCGTAATGACTATGTCGCTGGACTCCCACATAGTCGACCGTGGTTGGCGTCCCAGACCTGGTGGCTTAAAACTCATGCTGGACGTGTGTGCATGCGTGCCCAAGATCCTGAGAGGAGAATGGAGGAGAAGGGATTGCGGCGTGGCCATCCCCCCTGCGGGTGATTTCTCGCTTTCTATCTCTCTGTCTCTCTCTGTCTGGTGAGTGCACGCGCCCTATAGCAAAAACCTCTCCAAAAAAAAAAAAGATAGTTTAAACCAAAGGCATAAAGGACTCTGTATGTGTGTGTGTGTGTGTGTGTGTGTGTGTGTATGTGTGTGTGCATATGAAGGTGTGCGTGTGTGTGTGTGTGTGTGTGTGTATGTTTGTATATTCATGACATGTTGAAAGGTGAGACATTTACTTAAAAGGGCCAGGAAAGAACTAAAGCTGAAAATATACTTTTCATCTAGAATAGAAATAAGAAAGGAATCTGGAGTGTATGAACATTTTGTTAAATTAATCCAGGTAGGCCTAAGATGTAGAAGTTAAACTATAATTTTACAAAAATTAATTAGAAATTAATGACCAATAAATAATTTGTATCCCGAGGCTTTTAAAATTATAATAATTTTTTTAAAATTATGATAAAGCATTTTGGCAGTCAGTGAAACTGCTCTACATATATTTAGAGTGACATATGACAAAAGTTACTTTACTTGTGCGATGTAAAGAGCAAACATCGTAACAAGACTACAGTCAAGTGAGGGGACCTGGTGTTTAAGTTGGTGCAGGGAAGATTGTCCATGGAAAACTTCATGCCTATGACCTAGAGGCATTGAATTTGAGTGTGAAGTTGGAGTGGTAAGGATCAGAGACAAAGGTAACACAAATGCATATATGCATAAATGCAGAGGGACAAAGCGAACGAATTCTGGACCTTTCCTAGTAAGGACCTTTCAAATCTCAGAATAAGTTATGATTTGGGGAATTTCAGTCTTGAACTCTATCAATTCCACTGAAGTTTGTTTCCCTAGTCACACAACTTATTGTACATCAAGTCTCACTTTAGCCACACATACACCACCATCTGCTGATCTTCAAAGACCCATGAATGACAGAAAGAAATATTCCACAACATAAGATATGGCATTAACCACCACAAGTGTCTTAAAAAAATCAAATGTTGTCAGATGCCAGAAAATAATTATTGCACTTTACAGGCTCTTTGTTAATATATATTTCCTCAAATCTGTTTGTTCTCTAAGTTTTAAAAAAGAAAGCCTGGTTCAGATGCAAAAAGCTTCGTTTATTCTAAGACCATTCTAAGGTTATTCTGGAAACATACAGCTCCACACTTACAGGCAGATCTTGCTTATCCCTGGACAACAGCCTCTCTGAATTCCCAGAATCATAAACTCTATTTACAAACCAATTATTGAAGAAGATGAAGCATCTATAATCCGCTAGAGAAACTTCATCTCCTGCAAAAAAGTATAAGGGAGGAAAAACATTTGAATTAATTTAGCATTTACTTTGTTACTTTTCTTTTAAATGGAGAGAATATTTTTTAAGTTTCATCTATAAAATTAGAGGAGATAGTTACAACTACAAAAACACTAAAAGCATCCATCAAATGGAATAGAATTTAATGGGGAAAACCTCTGAAACAAAGATCTCAAGTCACTTTGAAATATATAATAAATTATTAAATTTTGAAGAACTGTGGGGAAGGACTGCTGCCATACACAGACACTGTGTTATGATGAAAGTATATTTTGTTATCTTTAATGCTGCTTGTCTATGAGGCAGAACAGTAGCCAATGGGGAAGTTATGGAGAAGAAGATATTGAATAAACAGAAGAAGAATATTATCACCTTAATCAGTCTGTGGTGAAATAGATTACCATGGAAGAGACCATCAAATTAGCCAAAGGGGTGACTGTTAAAAGGATGCAGAGGGACTTTTTCTCATTGAGAGGAAGTTGATTTAAGTAACTTAATGGGTCTATTCAATGATGATATTTTGATGCACATTTTATAAAGTACACACTATATTGTATAGTAATAAACACTGCTATGCATCTTCTCTTTGACAGGCATTGCAACATGGATCTACAGTGCCCTATGCAAAACCATTGAGACCCTGTATATTTCAGAAATCTTTTTTTTATGATTTTCAAAAGATTAAATAGTGAATTCACTATATTTTACATAACACTTCCAGCAGGGGCTGGAGCAGTAATCTCTCTGTTTTTAATTTAAATTGTCATTTTTATAAAGTAGAATTACAGAACGTTTTTAACAGAGAACTTTACATTCTTTTGTCTGTTTAATTATGAAATACATTAATATTTCTGTACCTGAATATATACGTATTCAAAATAAAAGACATAAAGATATTGGTAATATTATGTAAATTCTGATCAGTTTTTTCTACCAAATAGTTTTTGATGTCAAACCTATAAATATGACTGTGTTTTCAAATATGCATGCTTTTCTTAAAAAAGTTTTTGCTATAAGCTGTGTGCTCACTGGAGACAGAGAGAAAGTGAGAGGAAAAGCAAGAAATCACCTTTCGGGGGATATGACCATGCTGCAATCTCTTCTCTTCCATTCTCTTCCTGAGATTTTGGCCACATGCTCACACATGCCCATTGTGATTTTCTTTCCCTCTTTCTTTCTTTCTCTTTTTTTTTTTTTTTTTTTTTTTTTTTTTTTGAGGTTTTTTGCTATAGGGCACATGCGCTCGCCAGAAAGACCGAGAGACAGAAAGCGAGAAATCACCCCACGGGGGGTTGGCCATGCCGCAATCCCTTCTCCTCCATTCTCCTCTCGGGATCTTGGGCATGCACGCACACGCACCCGGCGTGAGTTTTAAGCCACCGGGTCCGGGACGCGAACCGCGGTCGACTACATGGGAGTCCAGCGACATAGCCATTGCTAATTGCTGGTCCCTGCCCAGTGTGATTTTCAGGATGCCTGGTCCAGAACTTGAATCCAATCAGCCAAATGGGAGTCCAGCACCTTAGCTACTGTGCCACCTACTGGCCCTCAGAAATGCACGTCTTATATTGTAGAATTAGACATCACTGTGTTTAACAGTGGCCCCACCAGACAAAAGAAGTGTCCTTGGGAAACTATGTAGCAGTTTCTTTACATGTATACAAACTTGCATATTTCTTTAGGATGTTATGATGGAAAAATGCTAAGAGATGTGCCTTATGTTGGGAACCAGCACTTAGCGTAATGGCTATGTCGCTAGACTCCCACATAGTCGACCGCGGTTCGCGTCCCGGACCCGGTGGCTTAAAACTCACGCCGGGTGCGTGTGCATGCGTGCCCAAGATCTTGAGAGGAGAATGGAGGAGAAGGGATTGCGGCATGACCATCCCCCCTGGGGGGTGATTTCTCGCTTTCTGTCTCTATGTCTCTCTCTGTCTGTCTGGCAAGTGCACGCGCCCTATAGCAAAAACCTCTTAAAAAAAAAAAAAAAGAGGTGTGCCTTATGTGATAGAAAATTTTGAAATTTATGACTGGAAATGAAAAGTGCTATACTTTGGTTATTAATCTCTTATCAGATTATTTGGAAATATTTTCGCCCATTCTGTAGTTTGTCTATTGACTATATCAATTGTTTCCTTTGTTGTGCAGAAGCTTTTTAGTTTAATGTAATCTCATTTGTCTATTTATTCTTTTGTTGTCTATGTTTTTGAGGTCTTATTTAAAAATCTTTGCTAAGACTAATGTTCTGAAGTATAATATTTACCCTGTGTTTTCCTGTAGTAGGTATCGTTTCAGGTCTACATCTAACTCTTTAATTCATTAGGATTAATTTTTCTGTATGGTGAGAGATAGGGGTCAAGTTTCTCTCTTCTGTAACAGAGTAAAGTAATTCTAGTTGGTAATAGTTCAAAGTATACTTTATAATAGCTAGAAAAGAGAACTTTGAGTGTTTACAAGTCAAAGTGATAACAAATGTTTGTGATGGTTCGAATGTGTATTGACCTGATTTGACCATTATACATTGTATTCATATGTTGAAAAACACATCATACATCATAACTATGTATAATTGTTATACACCAATGAAAAAACATAATTAAACAAAAAGTGTCATATTTTTAATGAAGTCATAGGAAATATCACAACATACTGGAGGATACATGCAGTACTTCCTAAAGTAACAGTTCTTTGAAGCAGTATTTTTGTAGCTGTTTGTTTGTACCCAATACTGCATACTCTAATTTTCTTAAATTAAATTACACATTGGTGAAAGGAAAATTTAGTTAAGAAATGAAAATAATTTTGAGTCATTTGGAAGACTCCTATGAAAGGAAACTTTTGACTCCACTACTGTAATACTTAAAAACAGGGTAGAATTAGGAATTTTGACTCTCAGAAAGTCCTATCCAGCAGCAGGCATGGGAGACAATGACCTCAAGAACTTTTCTTTTCTTGTGTTCTTAAGAATTCATGATTCTGTCATTTGGAGTGGCAGATGGCAAATTAATAATAATGATGGTAATAACAAAATAATGACAACAGTAATAACAACAGTAATAAAACCAAAGACAAATCTCATAGTGGTGAATTGCCAATTAAACAAGACAAATATGTACCTCATATAGTGTGTGCTTAATGAGGTGATTCATGTTTCACCGGTTTTTAGAATATCCTGTTATATTTGTTTGCAAATTATTTTCCAAAACAGGATGTTTTTCTTGTCCTGTAATTGTTGCCATGGAAAAGAAAGCAGTGTTTTGAAAGAGGCTGGTATACCCTACTGGAAGAAAAGAACAGTCTCCATGATAAGACCTTTCTATCAACAGCGAAGTCATGTAATTCTGAGATGAATTCAGGAGCTGAAGGCCAAATGTGGCTCTCTGTAAACCAGATTTCCTGGCTGGATTAAGCACTCAGCGATGCAGAGCAGACCCCAAATGTTATTGCAAGCAAAAATCCTATTTTAATCTGCCCTCCTGACTCTTGGAATGTTAAATTCAACTGCAGTTTAGAACCTTCCAGTCTTCTGATCTGCCTTCAAAGTGGGCTTATTTTTGAAATAGAATCTGCTTACTTTAAGATTTGACATCTTCCAACATTATTTTTCAAGACAAGCATGTTAAGCATGCTTGCTGATAAGTGAAAAGGCAATTTTTTATTCCCTTGAGATCCTGTATTTATGAGAGCTGGGAGGCAGGAGACATGACGTGAAATGTGTAAACGTATAGGAGAATGTTCGGCATTCCAGCAGCAAGTGGGGTCTGTGTATGAGTCAGTGGTAACTAGTATGAGTGGGTGCCTGGTGGGATTGGACCCCGCACTAGCAAATCACAGATCTTTATTGCTGAGAGTGACCTGATAGATTTACAACCCACTACAAAACAGCAGGGAAGGAAAACCACTGCCTTCAAATGCAGGCTTGATTATTTATTATGCCTTCCACAATGAAACTTCTTTAAGTGTTTACATCTTTGCTGAGATCCCAGACAATCCTTCTCCTTGGAGAGGTTTTGACCTGAAAATGACCACTTGGAAACAGACAAAACCAGAACTTAGTATTGAGAAAAAAAGGAGTGAAGAGAAGCCAGCTCAGAAACTACAAGTATTTAAAGGGTGACCTACCCACGTGTGTGCACTGCTCTTTGCATAACTGCAGATGCCTCTTTGCAGAGAGCAGCAGATTCATCAGGACCTGGTGAAATTTGAGACCTTTGCAGAAGGTACAGGGAAGAGGAGCAGTTCTGAGAAACTGCTGCACCCTGCCCACAGGTCTTTGTTCCTTCAGACCATGATGGATAGTTAGGTGTGTGACTATGCAGGAAGGCCTTCTATTCAGCCTTGAAAAGTTAATTCCATTCTCCACGATGTGACTCAGTTCACAAGTTTGTGACCTTCTGTGGAAAAGCCCTGGCTTATTTTGCCTCTGTGATTATTATCATGCTCCTCTGTGGCTGCTTTCATCTGAGGAACTTCAAGTACCTTCTAAACAATAATTAGGCACACCACTATGTGGCCTTTTCAATTGAGTAAATGAGGGACAATCAACCCTGAACTATCTGAATCTTAATAACTTGTACAGGGCCACATAGTAGTTAGTGACAAGCCAGGAAGAACCCTGGTCTAATGTCCAATGCTGAATCCCTTATCCTGGTCTGTTGGCAATAACAAATTGAAAAAAAAGAGAAAGTGCTATTTAATTCTGTTTTTAAAAATAATTTTACGAACATACTTAGGAAATGATAATTTACTGAGTTTTATCAGTCTTAAATGGAGAAGGAGATGAAGAAGCAAGGGAAAAGAGAGGGAAAAATAAGCTCAGAAAAGGGGAATAATGAGAAATAGGACATATCATTGGAAAACTTTGGAGTAAGTGTCTTATTCTTCACTTCATTTGACAATATATTTACCTTCCTGGAGATGAAATGCACAAAACACCCTAATTTTTTACTTCAGTTCTGAGTAAGAACTGTTCTACTGGCTGGGCTAGCTGGAGATTTGGTGGTTGTATTGGCTGCATCTCATATGGTGAATTGTGCAGTACAAGTCCTGGGCCCAGCAGTGTGTGGTGTGTACATGCGTACATGCCCAAAATCTTGAGTAGAGAATAGAAAAGAAAGGATTATGGAATGACCATCCTCCCTGTTGGTGGTGCTTTCTCACTTTTTCTCTCTCCCTCTTTCTGTCTCCTTTGGGAACATATAACCTGTAGCAAAATTTTAAGAAAAAGGAGTCCTTTACTGGCCTGTTACCCCCAAAATGACTTCCTGTTTTATCTCTTCCTCTTCCACCAAAACTTCTAATCTCAAGCTCTTTCTAGCTTGGGGTGCTTAGATTAGATGCGATATTAGAACAAAAAGTAAAGAAATTCACCTTAACTGTAAAAATAACTGTAAGTCTTTAAAGGAGATGTCATTGCCTAGTTCTTGGAAGGAGTATACTAAATGTAAGTTAAAAAGAAGAAAAGGGGACCAGCAATTAGCGTAATGGCTATGTCGCTGGACTCCCAAGTAGTCGACTGCAGTTCGCGTCCTAGACCCGGTGGCTTAAAACTCACGCCAGGCGCGTGAGCGTGTGTGCTTCCCCAAGATCCCGAGAGGAGAACGGAGGAGAAGGGATTGCGGTGTGGCCATCCCCCCTGGGAGGGTGATTTCTTGCTTTCTATCTCTTTGTCTCTCTCTGTCTGTCTGGCAAGCACGCGTGCCCTATAGCAAAAAACCTCTAAAAAAAAAGAAGGAAAGGAGAGGAAGGAGGAAAGGAAAAAAGAAAGGAGAGAGAAAGGAAAGGAGGAAGGGGAGAAGGAAGGGAGGAAAGAAAGAATGTAGAGAAAGAGGAAAATGATAGATGAATAACAGATAGGGAGTGTTTAAAAAGTCCAGTTGAGGGACTGGCAGATGGCGAGGTAGTTAAGGGAGCTGAACTCCCACATGGTCAACCATTGTTCTAATCTTGGCCCTGATGGCTTGACTTCTCATTTTCCCCCTCTCTTTCTCTCTCTCTCTCTCACTCTGTTCCTCTCTGGTCAAATTAAAATAAATAAATAAAGTCAAATAAAATCATTCTTTAAAAAACAAAAAAGAAGTTTAGTTGAATCAAGTGGTATTTGTCCCTGGAATATCAGGAGAGCTCAACATATATAAGTAAATAAATATGATACACCACATTAACAGAATGAAGGAAGAAAATGATATGATCATCTTGACAGATGTAGATAAAGCATTTGACAAAACTTATAATCTACTCTTTAATGATAAAAACTCTCAACAAATTATTAATCAAAGGAATGAACCTAAACAAGATAAAGGGCATATGACACACCCATAGCTAACATCACATTGAATGGAGAAAGACAGGTCTTCTCAGAGGTGGAAAAAGGCAAGGATTTCCACTCTCACCACCTCTAATCAATATAGTACTGAAAGTTCTAGTTAGAGCAATCAGAAACAAATAAGAAACAAAAGGCATCCAAATCATAAAAGAGTAAGTGGAATTGTCTCTTAAAATGATGTTATTTGGTGTCTAGAACTACACCAACATTCTGTCAGAACTAATAA
The DNA here is from genome assembly GCA_026018925.1 of Tupaia tana. Lineage (NCBI taxonomy): Eukaryota > Metazoa > Chordata > Mammalia > Scandentia > Tupaiidae > Tupaia > Tupaia tana. Next base: position 36,831,733 of record JAKSZU010000016.1, read on the forward strand.
ATGAATTCAGCAAAGTTGCAGGATACACACTTAATATAAACAATTCAGTAACTACACTAACAGTAACAAAAATAAATTTTCAAAACTCCTATTACAAATTTGTAGCATCATAATAAATAAAATGCATAGGCATAAATTTAATCAAGAAGGAGAAAATTCTGTACAGTAAAATCTTTAAAATATTTATGAAATAAGTTTCAGTAGATATGAATAATTAGAATGGCATTCTGCATTCATAGATTGAAGGAATTAATATCATTTAAATGTTCATACTATTCAAAGTGATCTACAAATTCCAAACCATCATAAAAACAGAGTCCAGTGGAACAGAATAGGGAGTCCAAAAATAATTCTACACATATACAGACTACTGGTTTTTGACAAGGTGCCCAGAATACACACGGGTAATAATAGATTACTCATTGAAAGTTGCTGGGGGCTGGCCTCATAGCCTAATGGATAAAGGGACCAGAAGGCAGCATGGTTGTTAAGGCACTGGACTCCCACATGGCCAACCACAATCTGAGTCCTGGACCTGGAAGTTTGAAAAACACACAGGACATGTGTGTGTGCATGTCCCAAATCTTAGGAGAATGGCCATCTTCCCTGGGGGAAGAGGTGTGATTTCTCACTTTCCCTGTCACACTCTCTCTCCAGTGAGCACAGGTATCCCACGAACAAAACCTTAAAAAAAAAAAAAAAAAAAAGCCAGGTGCATGTGCATACAAACCCAAGGTCATGACAGGGTGGAGAAATGTAGAACAGATTGTGACATGGCCATGCCCCATTAGAGGGAGTTTTTTTCTCTTCTCTCAGTGTCTCTCTGGTGAGCACATAAACCCTCTGTCAGTTTAAAAAATAAATAAATGAATAAAGGGTGCTAATAAAACTGAATATCCACAAGTAAAGAATGAAATCAGACCCTTACCTCATAAAATACACAAAACTCAATTTAAAACAGATTAAAGAATTAAATATAAGACCAGAAACTGTAAATATCTTAGAAGAAAACAAGGAAAAAGCTCATTGTTACTTATTGGTCTTTGCGATGACTGTTTTGGATATGATACAAAAGTACAGATAATAAAATAAAAACTTAAAAGTGGAAATATGTCTAACCATAGACTCTCTACATGACAAAGAAAAAAGAAATAAATAAAAGGCAACCTGTGGCATGGGGAAAAATATGCAGACTATACATTTATATAGTATTAACATCTAACATGTACAAGAAAAATCATACAACTAAATAACAAGAAGAAATAAAATAAATAACCCACTGACAAATGGGCAAAGAACATGAATAACTCTTTCTCCAAAGAAGACATATGGAAGACAAAAAAAGTGTTTGAAAAGGTACTCTATATCACTAATTACCAAGAAATCAAAATAACAATGAAATATAACTCCACAGCAGTTTATTTAAAAAAAAAAAAAAAACTTTTGGGACCAGTAGATGACATAATAGTTACATTGCTGGACTCCTATGTAATTGACCAAGGTTCAAGTCCCAGATCCGGTGGCTTGATACTCACACCAAGAATGCATGTGTGCATGCATGCCCAGAATCCTGAGAGGAGAGTGGAGGAGAAGGGATTGCAGCATGGCCATCTCCCCTGGGAGGGTTATTTCTTGCTTTCTGTCTCTGTCTCTCCTGCAAGTTGTACACACCCTATAGTGAATATCTAAAGAAAAAAAAATACTTTCATATTGTCAAGGATGTGCAGAAAAAGGAAACCTTGTACACTGTTAGTGGGAGTGTAAATTGTCATAAATACTATGAAAAACAGTAGGAGGGTCCTACAAAGAGTAAAAGTAATAGTACCTTATGATCCCATGAGGCATCCAAAGAAAAGGAAATCAATATTTTGAGGAAATGTCTGCACCCCCATATTCACTGCAGCACAATTCACAATAGTTGAGATATGGAATCAATCTAAATATCTATCAGTGAGTTAACAGACCAAGAAAACATGGTATATCCACACAACAAAATATTATTCAGCCAGAAAAAAAATGATATCTTGACATTTGCAACAACATAGATGAACCTGGAAGACATTATGCTAAATTAAACCACATACAGAAAGACAAACACTATATGGTCTCACTTATATGTGGGATTTCAAATAATCAGACTCTAGAAGCAGAAAATGGAACGGTGGTTACCAATGGTTGAGGGGAGGGGTAATGGAAAGATGATGGTCAAAGTATACCAAGTTTCTGTTATGCAAGATGAATAATTTCTAGAGATCTACAGCACAGCATAGTACTTACAGCTAACTATACTGTACTATATACTCAAAATTGCCAAGAGCACAGATCTTACATTAACTGTTCGTAAAACAATGACAACAAAAACCCAATACTACTACTAATAATAAAGGGAATGAGGACCAGCAGTTAGCATAATGGCTATGTTGCTGAACTCCCATGTAGTTGACCGCGGTTTGAGTCCCAGACTCGGTGGCTTAACCTCATGCCGGGCACATGTGCATGCGTGCCCAAGATCCTGAGAAAAGAATGGAGGAGAAGGGATTGTGACGTGGCCATTCCCTATGGGGGGTGATTTCTCACTTTCTATCTTTCTGTCTCTCTCTGTCTTTCTGGTGAGTGCACACACCCTATGGCAAAATCCTCTCCAAAATTTTTTTTAAAAAGTAATAAAGAGAATAAGAGAAAACTTTGGTATTTATTGGGTATGTTTATGGCATTGATGGTACTTGTGGTTTTATGGGTGTATATTTATCCCCAAACTCATCAAGTATATATACATTAAATATGTACAACATTTTGCATGTCAGTCATATGTCAATAAAGTCATTTAAATTTTTAAAAAGTAATCCAGCTGGTTCTAACATTTCCTATGTAACCAATTTATAGAGCTTTTCTCTAACTCTCAGTTTCTTCACCAGTAAAATAAAAACTCTAACTAAGCAGTTATCTTTATGTCAAATATGGTTTGAAATGTTAAATGAGATAAAAGGTCATTCTTAGCGTATTGTTTGACAATTTTCACTGTGTCTTTCATATTAAAAAACATAGTAAATACTGTAATTAATATTCATATCTTAGAAATGATATTTTCCAGATTTCTTCTTGTGAGAGAAAACACAGGAACAGAAGAGAGAGAGATGTTTTTGACAGAGACTCACCATGTCATAATTCTTCTGCCCCACCCTCCAAGTTAACTAGGACAACAGGTAAGTGCCACTGAGCCTGGCTTGTTTAGATTGGACTGACAACTAAACCTAGGCCTCCCATGCTATCTCAGCTATGGTGCAAGGGCACACTTCCACTTAAGCCACTGTAGCTGGGCTAGATGAATAATTTTTTTAGCAGTATGCTCCTGCAGCAACAGAAGGAAATCAATGTCCCAAGGTAGACTGTTTTTTACCTTTTTTATTATGTTCAGTCACTATACAACATTACAGCGTACATATTGTTTTTTTCCCCCAGTATAAATACACTACATATTAGTCAAGTCAAAGATATTGCCATATACACTATCATCAAAAGATAACTTTTCATTTTTGTGTCTGATAAATGTTTTTCTTTTCTGATTCCCTTTTTTCCAATGTCTACTGCCCATCCTCTCCTGTATTGTCTCTAGTATCTACAGTTGTCTTCCCTGTTATTATACCTTCCAATCTCTCTGTTTCTGCCATAGAGAGCAGACATTTGGCATATATTAAGCAGGAACACACAATATACATATATTTTATAGTCTGGCTTGCTTTGCTTAGCATTAAATCTTTCATACTTGTCCACTTTGTATCAAATGCTAGGGTCTCATTGGTTTTTATGGCTAAATATTATTCCACAGTGCATATGTGCCACATTTTTTTTTTTTTTTTTTGAGAGGTTTTTGCTATAGGGCCGGTGTGCTCGCCAGAAAGACAGAGAGAGTCAGAGAGAAAGAAAGCAAGAAATCATCCCCCAGGGGGGACAGTCATGCTGCAATCCCTTCTCCTCCACTCTCCTCTCAGGATCTTGGGCACACATGCACAAGCGCCTGGCATGAGTTTAAGCCACCGGGTCCAGGACTCGAACCACTGTCAACTACATGGGAGTCCAGTGACATAGCCGTTATGCTAACTGCTGGTCCCTGTGCCACATTTTTTCAGTCCATTCATTCATTTGTTCTTGAACATTTAGGTTGGACATTTAGCAGACGGAGAGAGGCAGGTAATTGTGGAAAGAATTTTGATTGATTTAGTATCCCTCAACCACTGAAAGATATAATGAGAACAACCCTGAGAAGGAAAGTAACATGAAACCAGTCAAATATAAGTTTGATGAACTAAAGTTTTACATTATTAACAATGCAATTCTAAGTTTCTGAGTAAATATTATATAACTTTTTATCTCCCTTGGATTTCAGAACCCAGACAGTGTTTCAGGGGCATTCTTGAAAAATAAACAAAATTTTCCCAGATTCCAAATGTCCTAAATGTTGTACCATCTTATATCTTTCTAGAAAGTTTTCCTAGGATAAGAAAAACTTACTTTTTTTTTGTTTTATTTAGTTTCTATTGCAATCATTGTTCATCAGAGCATCATTTAATGCTCTGAGTACTATTTTTCTCATTGGTGTGCATATTTCCCATTAGTTGTCCACAAGAGACTAATGCATACTGAAGGGTTTCCAAACATGCTGTCCCAAATTATGCAACTTTTGCATACTGATTATTATTATTTCTATTACTTTTTTTTTTTTTTTTGGAGAGGTTTTCACTATAGGGCACGTGCCCTCGCCAGAAAGACAGAGAGAGACAGAGAGATAGAAAGCGAGAAATCATCCCCCAGGGGGAATGGCCATGCCGCAATCCCTTCTCCTCTATTCTCCTCTCAGGATCTTGGGCATGCATGCACACACGCCTGGCACGAGTTCAAGCCACTGGGTCTGGGACTCAAATCGCAGTCGACTATATGGGAGTTCAGAGACAGCCATTACACTAACTACTGGTACTGACATACTGATTATTTTAAACTTACCAAAAAAAAAAAAAAAATAGAATGTGTTGATCCAAGAAAAACTCTTACCACCCCTTCAACTGTCTAAAATAAAGTGCAAATGTCCTTTTTTGTAAAAGAACTTTACATTTATAAAGAAACTTTCCAGTAGTAGAATATCTGTATCAGAAAAGAACTGCTCTAAGACAACTTTTATCACCTATGAGACTCTTATCTGCATAAAAAGCAACCTTTATCAACTAGACATCTACTCCCCTCACTTTTAAATAATTTAACTCCCCTCCCCTACCTTTCATCACCCCCACCAACCCCCAATCCCAATGCCTTTCTGTAGCTCAGGAGGACACGTATGTCTCAATCATATGGTTGCTTCTTTGAGTCTCATAATTTTGTAAGATCCCCATGCATACATATGTTATTAAAATGGTTTTCTCCCGTTGATCTGTCTTATGTCAGTTTAATTCTGTAGACCAGCCATAGACCCGTAGGTGGTAGAAATAAGCAATTTCCCCCCTCTAAAATTCCAAACTACCCATGTGTAGGACTCAATTAGCCAGGGATCTCTGTGCAGACAGAACAGGTTGTGCTACTTTAATTCTCCTACAGCTTCTTTGCACCCATCTGCTGCTTTAGTTTAAGCTTTCCAGTGAAAGTTGTCCTAAGAAATTCAAAGGAAAACTACAGTGTCTCAAGAAAATGAATTAATTAAAGCCTATGCACATTAAAAAAAAAAAACTTCAAATGTTGGTTTGGGACCCTTCTGTTAAAATTTTGAGTAAATCCTTTTTGTCCTGTTTTTCTCACTCTTCCAGTGAAGACTGTACACTTGATCCTCCCTTTCAAGTAGAATCGTAACTGACCTTGAGCTGTTCTCAGCAGTGTATCTCAGGTATTTTGACCGAGACGTTAACATTTGAGTTACAATGCTAAACCCATTATAAGTTCCAGTGTGGTTCTTGCCTGAAATTGCCAATTATGTAGTCCAAAACAAAAACCTACACGTAAACATTTTTCATCAAATGCACTCTATTAGCCTCCTCATTCAAGTCGATTTTTTTTCAATTTTAATAACGCCATTATGAACAACAATCAGTTATACTAAGGCTATTTACAATGTTTATGAAATGTTCAAAGGCTCATCTAATAGTGCATTAGCACTTCACCAGCTGGGGTCCTGTTGACAGCCACCAATTAATGGAAATACCTCTAATAAACTTCAGCTCCTTCTTCACATGGACCATATGAAAATGGCATACTATTATCTTCATTGAAATACAATGCAAAAATGCTACAAGAGCAAGTTTCTAATGGACATGTTGCTTTTTTCTGAATGAGGAGACTGATGGATTTAAATTTATGTTTATTTATTGTTTAACAGAGACAGCCTGAAGGATGGTGCCTACTTAAAAAGAATAGCCACTCCCTCCTACCAGAGTATAGGCACTTTTTTCCTGGAGCTTCTCTATCCTTGATTTGTCATTTCTTTCATCCTTCATAAGCAAAGCAAATGGCTACTTCCTCTCCTCAAAAGCCCAGGAGGGCTAGAACTTGCTTGATGAGGGTGTAAAGATCCAAAGGAAACTCCAGCTGTATTATGGTTTTCAAAGAGCAGATAGGCATCTGTAAATAATGAGTAAACCTTTAAAGTCACTCCATGCCTGGTAGTATGTGTGGAAAGTGGAGCCATCTAGTACTTGGGTTACTCCTCAAGCAGTGAATAGGTCCTTCCCTGGAATCGGCAGAGGTCTCCCTGAGAAAACATCGTGCTTACATTCTGGTATTTCACTAGCGCATCTATGCCAAGTTTCTAAAACAAAAGGTCCTAAGGAATTAAAGACTCCTCTGATCTTCATCTTTTATTTTCAATTCAGATTAGTCAGTGCAGTTTAGTGAGCCACTACTGACACTTACGAATTCATTAGTTTCAGTTGCATTGCAACATATTTTCAGGAAAATTAACTGGAAAATCTTCACTGTTAGGAAATGACTAGATTAGGATGGAAGACACCTGGGTTCTAAGTTCAGCTTCACTTTCTGACCTCATCAAGCCTCACTTTTCTCAGCTGTAGAGTAGAAATAACAATACCTTCCTCGTGTCCCTTACACAGTAGTTATAAAGAGAAAATTAAAAAAGAAATGTATATATGAAGGCTGTGATTTGAATATGACTCCCAAAATCCATGTGTTAAAATTTGATGACCCACTGTCATACTTTGAAAAGTGATTAGACATCAGGGTAAGAACCATATGGTTGAGTCCTGAGGGAGTTATAAAGAACTCAACCTCCTGCCATCTGCCATATTAGTCCTCAGCAAGAAGACCCTCGTCAAATGTAGTTCCTGGCACCACAGGCCTTCCAAAACTATGAGCTGAATAAACCTCTAATTTCTTTTATTATTTAGGCTCCAGTATTTCTGTTATTAGTAACAGGGAAGAATAGAATATCTATTGCATTAAAAAATCCATGGGACCAGCAGTTGGTGTAATGGCTATGTCGCTGGACTTCCATGAAGTTGACCGCAGTTTGAGTCCCAGACCCGGTGGCTTAAAACTCACACTGGGCGCATGTGCGTGCATGCCCAAGATCCTGAGAGGAAGAAGAATAGAGAAGGGATTGTGGCATGGCCATCCCCCCTGGGGGTGGGGAATGACTTCTCATTTTCTGTCTCTCTGTCTTTCTGGCAAGTGCACATGCCCTATAGCAAAAAAATCTCCAAGAAAAAAAGAAAAGAAAGAAAAATCATAAGGCATCTAAGTAAACGTACTGTTTAATCCTGTCTTCCAGCTCCCCTCCCATAAGTCTAAATTTTCATTAAGCCAACTTCTATCTTTTCTCCTTTTAAAGATGTCCACCTTCCCTTCCCTCTTATCCTCAATGCTACATAGAAACTATAAATGTTACAAAAGAAAAGGAACATGGATAGTTAAGACTGGAGTAGCCAGTCTCCCTAGAGCATGGCTGACTTGGTCAATCTTAACCCTTGGAGCTATTCTTTCACAGTGCAGAAATAATCACTTAATTTCTCAGCAGCAATCTTTTTTTCAAGAACACACTCACGGGAACCAGCAGTTAGCGTAATGGCTATGTCGCTGGACTCCCACGTAGTCGACTGCGGTTTGCGTCCCAGACCCGGTGGCTTAAAACTCACGCCGGGCGCGTGTGCGTGCGTGCCCAAGATCCCGAGAGGAGAATGGAGGAGAAGGGATTGCGGCGTGACCATCCCCCCTGGGGGGTGATTTCCTGCTTTCTATCTCTCTGTCTCTCTCTGTCTGTCTGGCGAGCACACGCGCCCTATAGCAAAAAACTCTCAAAAAAAAAAAAAAAATTGGAGAAAAAAAAAAAGAACACACTCACATCAACCAAACTCAAGGTTTGTGTTGGACCTGTCTTCCTGTCATAAATGTCATCAGTAGGGCCAGACTTCAGATCCCACTATCTGGGAATAAGGAGATGTACACTACAGTCAACACTTTGATCAATGGATAAATAATTTGAACAAGAAAAATGAATTGTCAGATAAAATAATAACCAGACTCAGGTGAGAGTAACTCAAGGCCAAGACCACCAAGGAGACATGCATTCCACCAAAACCATGCCCTCTCCCATGGAGGTTGTGGAGGAGTTCCCCACTGTGACTTGTTCCCACAGAAAATCACAAATTGCATGTTTTCGAGTCCTAGGTAAATAATTCAGAATAGAAATAAAATGGCAGTTGATTATAAAGTTTTGAGTTGTCGAATACTACTAAAAAGTACAAGAAAAAATTATTACACTTTTACTAATGAGATCAATATCCAGCATACTGACAATACAAAATGCTGGCAAGGATGTGGAGCAAAAGGAATTTTATTTATTGCTGATGCAAATGAAAATGGTACAGCCACTCTGGAAGACCTTTTGAATGTTTTTTACAAGACTAAACCTACTCCTTCCACATGATCTAGGAATTGAACTCTTTGATATTGACATAAAAGAGTTCAAAATTATGTTTATGCAAAAACCTGCACTTAGGTGTTTCTAACAGCTATATTCATAATTGCCAAAATATGGCAGCAATCATGATGTTATTTAGTAGGTGAATGGCTAAAAACATTGTGGTACATCCAGACAATGGAATGTTATTCAATGCTTAAAATAAAAAAGGAGCTGGGCCCAGCTGGTGGCATAATGATTTAGGCACCGAACTCCGCATTTTGAGTCTCGAACCTGGTGGCTTGCATTCTCACTTTCTCTCCCCTTCTCTCTCACTCGCTGTCTCTTTCTGGTGAACATACATGCCTTTATAGCAAATTTTAAAATAATAATAAATAAACAAAATAAAATAAATATTTAAAAAAATAAAAAAGCTATCAACCCCTGAAAAGACATCCAAGAATTTTAAATGCATATAACTAAGCAAAAGAAGCCAGTCTGAAAAGACTACACACTATTTGATTCTAACCATATGACATTCTAGAAAAGACAAACTTAGGGAGACAGTAAACAAGAGAATGGCTGCTAGGGCTTGGGGAAAGAAGAGATACAAAGGTTGAGGACCAGGATATTTTTTTGGGGGGAGAGGTTTTTGCTATAAGGCACATGTGCTCCCCAGAGAGACAGAGAGACAGAAAGCAAGAAATCACCCCCAGGGGGGATGGCCATGCCACAATCCCTTCTCCTCCATTCTCCTCTCGGGATCTTGGGCACGCACGCACACGGCACGAGTATAAGCCACCGGGTCTGGGACTCGAACCATGGTCGACTACATGGGAGTTCAGCGACATAGCCATTACGCTAACTGCTGGTCCCGAGGACCAGGAATTTTTAGGGCAAGTAAATTATTCTATTATACTGTAATGGTAAATACTTGTCATTATACATTTGTCAGACCTATAGAATATACGACACTAAGAGTGAATCCTAATGTAAACCATGGACTTTGGATGATAATGATGTGTTGGTGTTGGTTCATCCATTGTAACAAATAGATCACTCTAGTGTAGGATGTTGCTGGGGGGAGAGGCTGTGCTTGTGTGAGGGCAGGAAGTACAAGAAAAATCACTGCACTTTGCACTCACTCTGACTTTTGCTGGGAAATGAAAGTTGTCCTACAAAAGATCCTTTACTTATTTATGTATTTAAGTTTGCTACAGTGTGTGTGCACTCACCAGAGAGAAAGAGATAAGGAAAAGGAGAAATCATCCTTCTGGGGGAGGTAACCACACCGCAATCCATTCTCCTACATTCTCTTCCTGGGATTTTGGGAATGCGTGCACATATGCCCACTGTGTTTTTCAAGCTGCTGGGTTCAGTACTCACAACACGCAACAGGCCATGTAGGATCCAGCCACCCTAACCTTCATGCAACTTCCTGGCTCCAAAATGTCTTTTTTATTTATTTATTTATTTATTTTTTTAACAAATTAAGACAAGGGAAGTCTGAACACAATCTCAAAATTCGGATTTCACATTCATTTTCCAAATGTCTTCATGTTATTTACTTTTTCTTTTTCTGTTTTCAAATCAATGAGATCATAAAATAGTCATTCAAGGAAAACACGTTCTGCTCAGGCCACTAGCCACTCATATCTCCAGTCCTGGCAGCATGTCGCATCTTAGCTCAGTTTATCTTACCTGGGAGAAAACTGGAGACGGTCCAGACACATGGCCTGTCCAACACACAAGGCTTACAAATGAGCATTTGCTTGGTTTTTAACATCCCTTCATGGGACTGAGCTGGGAGAAGATTTCCTGGCAGCTCTGCTTGGTTAAATATATTTCTGACAAAATGAAACTGTATTTTACTAGATTTTTCATCCATAAAATTAGGCGGTTAGACTAGATCATCTCTAAGGGATTTGCCAGCTCTACGGTGGTACGAGTCCATGATTTTATGATGTGGTGCTGAGTTTTTCAATTACATTTTGCTCAATACAGATTATCCAGAACCACTGAGATTGTCACAGAAGGAGCATCCCATGGCACCCAAGTTAAGCTCAGCATCCAGGTTTATTTATTTACTCCATGGCCAATTTACTCAATATTTTCTTAAATAATTCTCTGCAATATTTAACAGGACAATATCTCAGTAAAACTGAAAATAATTCAGGAGACTCAAAGTCTATCACAGTGTTGGGTATTGTATTCATTCTCTTGAAAATAGAAATATTTTATTTGAATTTTAGTTCAATGGTAAGGCAAAAGCAACAATGTGTATGTATATTTACATATACATATTTAAGCACAAACATATACGTACACATGCAGATACACATACATACATAAAATTAGCATATAGCATGTATGTTTAGGATGATATTGTATTAATATGTCCTGGAGAGCTAGTCAAAAGACATATAATTTTCAACTGCTGAACTATTCTCTAAAAACTAAAGTCTTTTTTTTTTTTTTTTCTGGAGAGGTTTTCGCCATAGGGCGCATGCGCTTGCCAGAAAGACAGAGAGAGACAGAGAGATAGAAAGCGAGAAATCACCCCCCAGGGAGGATGGCCACGCTGCAATCCCCTCTCCTCCATTCTCCTCTCGGGATCCTGGGCACGCATGCACACGTGCCCGGTGTGAGTTTAAGCCGCCGGGTCCGGGACTCGAACCGCAGTCGACTACATGGGAGTTCAGCGACATAGCCATTATGCTAACTGCTGGTCCCAAAACTAAAGTCTTAATAGAGTCAATTAATAGCATTATAGATAGTTACTTGTAATAACAGTAGCATTTTGCTTTTGTCCTCAATGGTTTTTATTGCTCCAATTTCTTTAAATCTAGCAAGACGGGACTACCCAAAATCACCCAACTAAGATGAAAATGTTACCCACTTACATAAATCCAGGGACCAGCCAGTGGCGCAGGGACTAAGACAGTTAAATCCCCACATGGCAGGCTGTGCAGTTTGAATCATGGACCTGGCAGCTTAAGGAGCATGCTGGACACATGTGCTAGCATGCTCAAAATCCTGAAAGAAGAAATAGAGGAGAAGGGATTACAGTATAGCTATCTTCCATGGGGGGTGCTTTCTCACTTTCTCTCTCTCTCTGTTTCTCTCCAATGAATGCACACATCTTCTAGAAAATTAACAAGAAGAAAAAGACACTAACAAAGCCCTATGGAGAAGTCCTTGTAGCCACCTGACAACCACAGCCCTACCTCGCCTTGCCTGCTGTGTGAGCGCATCACTTTGCTAGTGAATTCTCCAAATCCAGACAAACCATCAGATGACTGCAGCCTAGTCCAGTGGACATATTGTTTGCATCTTCGTAAGAGAACCTAAGTCAAGACTATGCAGGTAGGCCCAGTCTAATGGCAGAGTTAGTAATAAACTGAACTGCAGTGCTGGAAGCTACAAGGTGACCATGGTTCATATCCCCATGTAGGCATGAAAATACCAGGTGCATCCATGCATGCACAAAATTCTGAGGAGCTGGCAAGGGAAAAGGGAGTGTGGCATGGTAAGATCCTGTTGTGGAGAATTATCTCACTCTCTCTTGCTCTCACTCTTGCCCTGTCTCTTTTTCTCTCTCATGTGCATGTATGTGCCCCCCACCATTAACAAAATGAATAAACTTTAAAAACTAAGCACAAGTAAACTGCTCCTGGATACCTCCACCTCAAAAACTGTAAAGAGACAATGTCAAGATTTAGAGTTGCTAAATCTTGAGCTAATTATTTACACAACAACAAATAATGATACAAATAGATGTACTATGATTTATTTAACCAATCTACTGTTGTTAGACATTAGAATTTTTCCAACTTCTTCCTAGTGCCAAAAGCACTAATATGAACAGCTTTGAGTACATAAATAGTCATTTCCTTGGACAGATTTCCAAAGAAAACTTGCTAGATTAATGTTTTACATATTTATTAGACTTTTTTTTTTTGCCCTTGTGTCCCTGCATAGAGGGCTTTGAGCACTTTACATTTCAATAGGGAGACATGAGAATGTGTATTTCCTTGCTTCCTCACCATGGCTGGAGAATAATGACCTCCAAAGATGTCCATGTCCTCATTCCCAGAACCTGGAAATATATTACATTATTTGGCAAAAGGAATGTTGCACATGAGATTAAATCAATGACTTGGAGCTGAGAGATTATCCTGGCTTGTCCATCATCTGAGTGAGCCTAATGTAATCATGAGGGTTCTTAAAGGTAGACGAAGGAAGTAAAAGAGGAGGCCAGAGTTATGATGTGTGAGATTCAATTCACTGCCACTGGCTTTGAAGACAGAGGAATGGACCACAAGCCAAGGAACGTGGCAGCCTCTAGGGCTGGAAAACAAAAGGAAACTGAAGCCTCCAGAAGGAGCAGTGCTTTGTGGACATCTTGTGTTTCGCCCAGTGAGACCTATGTCAGACTTCTGACCTCCAGTATGGTAGCTTAGTAGGTTTGGGCTGTGTTAAGGCACTAAATTTGTGGCAATTCATTATAGCAACCATAGGAAAGTAGCACACCCACGAACATGCTTAAGATGTTTTCATGTTCAACTTTAATAACCATTAAGAAGATAATTCGTCTTTTTTTTTTGTCAGAGGGTACATGCACTCACTAGAGAGACACACAGAGACACACAGAGAGAGAAAGTGTCCTCAGCATCCCCCAAAAGGGGTATGTATGGTCCCAATACAATCCATTATCCATTTTTTCTGCTGTCTGGATTTTGGGTATACACACACATGCATACACATAGTGTGTTTCTCATGCTCCTGGATCAGAATCCAAATTCTAGTCAGCCATTTGGGATCCTACTCCCTTGACCACTAGGCTACAGGGCTGGCATAATTCATCCTGTCTTGACTGACAAATTGCCTTAGCTGTTAAATTACTGGAACCTTCTCTTCAACTAAGTTGCTTAGATCTCTTCCTGTCTTGGGCCTAACTGTCCTCTCTTAACGGCATTTTGCCTATAATAATATGTCTATGATGTCTTGAAAATTTTTCAGGGTCCCTCTTTTGGAAGGTTGTTTTTAATTATAGGCTCCTCTTCAACTATTGAATGTTGTGAAGAATAAGACCTTGGAATTTAAGACAAGACTTTGCTGTTTAAAAGATTGCATTCCAGGAAGGGAAAGAGGAAATAACGGATTTGGAACCGCCATGAGTCATTCCTAGCATGTCCATATTTCAGGCTTTGCTTTATATGTGAGCACAGCCCAGGGCTTCTCCAAGACTGCCTTGTGATCAGCAGGAGGGAAACAGGGGGAGCTTATAAAGTCCAATTAAGGTCACTGATAACACAAATTTAAAGGAGCACCTACGGTCTCATGAGAAAAACGTTAAGGGTCTCTTGGAGAAATTTTTTTTTTTCCCAACATTGATATGTAGTTGTGGAGAAAGAAAATAATACTACCAACAAAAGACCCCTCTGTCCCAATAGAAGAGGCAGAGGAGGAGAAGAAGAAAACTTTTTTCGAACAATTTATTATCATGATTACACACATGTAATGTGTTATAGTATGAAAGCAGCAACAAAGGTGGGGCAGAATCGCTTTCAAATTCATACAGCGAACTGGAAGAAAGGGCAACCAATGAAGCCTAACTTGTTAGCTCCTTGAGAGATTTAAGGACTCACCTTGTGAAAGTCTCCTCTGGAGAACCTCCTGAGCTCATCGTAGCAGTTTGTATTCACAGTTCCAAGACACTAACATTATAAACTCAAAAGGTGGGGCCTCTTGTCAGCCCATTATGTTTCCAAGGAGACAGGCTAATGGGGGTAGGGGGACGTCATCTGTACTAATGGTGCTGCTGTTTTATTATGAAAGTGTTGATTTACTCAAAACTGCCTGTTAACCCACCTTCCTCTTTCCGGATTTATGTCATTATCTAGCGTCAATGAATCTAATGCTTAATTTGAATGAACAATAGCACTCTGAGTTTGGAATGCCACCTATATCTCTAAATTTCTTATTGATTTCTGAATAACTACCCTCTGACAAGAACTTTCTTGGCAATTTTCCTGTAAGCAAGCCTGTATTTCTCTTGAGAAGAGCTTTAGAACGACCTCTATTTAATAGTTGCCTAGGTTCAATTTTAATTAGGCTATAAGCAGTAAATATTTGCTAATAGACTTTGGGTGAATAATTAATCAGTAAAAGACTGCTATGTGCTGACAATTTATGTGAACAAACTAATAGATCAGATCCAATAAAGTCCTAGTGAAAGCAATCCTTTCTTACCTAATTGTTGAAAATTTAAGATCACCACAACTTGCTTAAAAACATTGCTATGTGATTTTTTCTCTAAAAATTTATTTCCATTCCAATAGCTTATATAAAGAAGATATTCTTTCTATTTTGTTACATTAGTCCCAACAGCTATTCTGTCAAAACATAATAAATAATTTGGAGTTAGATGGATTCTGCCTTTTATTCTTCTGTTATACTTCAGAGACTATTTCTTCTGGAATATTATTTTAAAGAAGCTACGTTTTATTTTATTCTTCCAAGAAAGATGCTACTATCTGGAAGTCCAATTATTTTCTAACAGATTTACAGAGACTTAATTTACATGTCATAAAGTTCACTCATTTTAATTGTACAATTCAATGATTTTTGGTAAATTTACGAAGTTGTGAAACCACAATTTAATTTTAGAATCTCAAAAGAATCCCATTGCCCATTTACTGTCATTTCTCATTTCCACCCCCAACCTCAAGCAACCAGAAATCTATTTTCTGTTGCTATCAATGTGCCTTGGCTATTTTACATAAAAGGAGTCATAGACTTTGCAGTCTTTTGTGATTGGCTACTTCTACTTGGCATATTGTTTTCAATCCTCATCCTTGTTGTGGCATGTATCAGTAGAATTTTTTTCATTGTTGAATTATGTTATATTGTATAAATAAGGGCATATTTATTATTTTTTTTTAGGTTTTTGCCACAAGTCACGTACACTCACTAGAGAGAGACACAGAGAGAAACAGAAACAGGGAGAGTGAGAAATCATCCCCCAGGGGCATGGCCATACTATAATCTCTTCTCTTCCATTCTCCTCTTGGGATCATGGGCATGTGTGCACACACATCAACATGATTTTCAAGCCTTGAAGTCCAGGATTTGAACCACCATCAACTATGTGAGAGTCTAGCACCTTAACCACCACAGCACCTACTGGTCCCTGGCACATTTAATTAGCCAGCCTCCAGCTGATAAACGTTTGGATTGCTTCCACTTTGATGGCCATTATGAAGAAGCTGTTAGGAATATTTTTATGCAGGTGTCTTTTGGTTTTGTTTGGTTTTTAAGTGTATTTATGTATTTATATTATGAGAGAGACAGAGAGAGAAATCTCCAACAGGGATTTTACGATATCCACCCTCAGTTTCAGCCAGCAAGATTATGTGTACATAGGGAGGTGCCAGAATGCAGACTCAAAACCTTCCCATTTGGTTTCAGTTGTGTTCCCCCTGAGCCACTGCCTTGCCCCTGCATGCCAGCCTTTGCGTGAATGTACATGTTTATTTTTACGGGTTGATTCTTTGGGTAAGAACTAGTGTGTTTTAGGGTAAGTTTATGATGAACTTCTTATGAACAATTTGCATACTGATGGAAATATCTGCCAAATTATTTTTCAAAGCAGAAAATAATTTATATTCTCATTAGTGATGTATGAAAGGTTCAAATTTCTCCACATCTTTACCAATATTTGTTATTGTCTGCCTTTTTATTTTATGTAGTGATATCTCATCATGGTGTTAATTTTCATTTCCCTAATGCCTAATAATACTGAACATCTTTACATGTGCTTATTAGCCCTTTGTTTATCTTCTCTGATGAAAAGTATATTAGTTGTATTTATAGGGTATTTGATATGCATTATTTTAACATCATCTTACATATTCTATGTTTATAGAATACATTGGATTATATCTGAATGAACATTTACTTTGTGTAATGTGCTTGGCTATTTGCTTTGTAACGTTAAATGAATATCTTCCATGTGCAATGTGTTAGACTAGTTGCTTTGTCACACACACACACACACACACACACAAACCTTTAATCTCTTATAGAAATAACAACATTATAAGGTAGATGATTCATGACTGCTGAATGCTGTAAGAGATGATTATATAGTGTTTTGGTAGTTCAAAGGAAAAAAATAATCTCTTCCATCTTAATAAGAGGAAGGTATCAAGGAAGGCTGATAGACGAGTCAGTTCTTGGGATCTATTTATAGAAAGATTCAAAATTTCCATGTATGGAAAATGAGCTGGGAGAAAAGTGCATTTAAGGCACAATGAAACTTAAAATAGTCTTATAAAATATAGATATCTGTCGATTCTCTGGAGTCTTCTCTTTTCATACATCAATACTTTAAGTGTATGACTTAACCACCTTGACATTCCCTGAAATAGTTAAGTGGACAATCTTTTCCTAATGTGGAAGCTTTAAGCTTTGAGCTGTATTTCAGGTTTAGTGTTCAGTGCTTTATGACTATAATCCAAAACTGCAGAACATACTGGTTCATTTCTTCTGCTTGTTTTCCAAATTAAGAGGAAAACATAATTTCCTTCTTACTCCCTCCAGTTTTACTATTTGGATTTTTGCCTCATCTTAGAGACCTTAGCTCAACATCTTCTTTAAGCAGGTTGTTTTCTGTTCCGAGCAACTGAGCCTTAAAAATTCTTTTCATTAGCTTTTTAGCTTTAGTCACCCTCTTCCTAATAAACCCCAGAGAAAACCAGAACAAACAAATAAAAACCAAGAGAGACTTTGGAATTCAAGACAAGCTCTTCCAAGTAGGGGGTAGGGTGGAAAAAATCACGGCAACTAGCATGTCCTTTCTTTTCTTCACGTAGTGTCTAATTCACATTGGCTGTATGGTATTGTGCATCAGAGCATCATACCTGGATATTTTCCCTTTCTTTAAACAAGTTTTCTTGATGAAAGCATGGATTTATCTCCTTTACATAAGAACATCTACTACATAGGTCCGAAATTTATCCTAGTCAATCCTTGGTAATACGGTTGTAGATTTAAACTCTGTTTATAACCTAGTCACCTAAAAACATCTACTATGGAGTTATGGGTACCCAGGGATTAATATTAATTTACAATCTGCATTTATAATCTTCTAAAGTATCTTATTACCCTTTCACAGGGCAGAGTTATCCTGGAGAATTGCTTGCAGGTCAGCTTAGAGGAGGGTGGGAAAAATATTCTTAGGGTAAGCAAGCGATGTTATTTCAGATTCTTCCTTAAATATATTACTGTTTGCACATGTAGTCCAGGAACTAAGTACCAATTTAGGTCTGAGGCTTCTGTAAAAGTAGTACCTGCTCTCATGGTCCTGGAAATTGGGCATTAGCCTGTCAAAAGGAACCATTGTCATTTAAACCAATGAAGTATGACTCCATGAGCTTTCCATGTTTAGTTAATTAGCTACAGCCCAAAGTCCCTAAGGGCAAAACCATGCTCATGGATTCTAGTCCTGCCACCTGTGCCAAAATCTTGCCCTCCACGTCCCTGACAATTGAGTCTCTCCTATGCTCTGCTCTTTTGCCCCATCAGCCCAAAAGAAATCAGAGTCCATTTCAAAGGAAGCATTGCCCCAACCTGTCCATATCCCTGGTTATCAGAGAGAACCCTCTAAAGAACTTTTTAAAAATGTTTATTCTTCCACGTCCAACATATTTCTCAAGGCCTGATTGAAGGAATAGTCTTGCAGGCCAATTTGTAGGCTGTGATGAGGGTAAATGGGCCAATTACATGTGATAATTTGTTATAATATTTCTACTCTAAAACAGTTTGGTTTTATATGAAAGATTTTCAGGCAGCTTAAATTTATTTTGTGTGTTTCCTTATGGAGTCCATAATTTAGACTTACACAAGAAAATTCTTAGAGTCAGATTCATCTCCTTAGGCGACCCCCATGACTGCAGACTCTTTGGAAAGGCTCCTTTATGACTCAATCCAATCCAGTCTAAAATTATGTTTTGTTTATAATGGTCTAGCAGCTTCGGGATCTATTCTTAAATATAGTGTCTAGATTTTTTTTACTCATGTTAGTTAACAAAATCTTGGAAATCTTTTGGTACACATACCTTCTGCTTGGGGTCTGTAAATCGAAGGGGTTCAGAACATGTCATCTCAGAATATGCCATTTGGACATATTGATTATTTTAAGCTAAAGGAAATTAAGAACCAATCAATGAGAGAAAAACTCTCCCATGAACTGTCTAAAATAAAGTATAAGTTTCCTCTTTTGTAAAAGAAATCTACATTTATAAAGAAAACTTTCTGTTAGTAAAAGTATCTAGACTAGGAAGAGAGCTGACCTAAGACAATATTTATCACCAGAGAGACTCTGACGTGCCTAAGAAGGCAACCTTTATCAACCAGGTATGTTTTCCCCTTACCTTCCTATATGAGTCCACCATCACACCTAGGAGCCTCCAACCCCAATGCCTTTCTGTAGCTTATATATCCAAATATAAGTCTCAGTCATTTGGCTACTTTCTTGAGTCTTGCATTTTTGGTAGGATTCCTATGTGTGTACAAAATTAATTTTTTTCTCTTGTTAATCTATTTTATGCCAATTTAATTATTAGGCAAGTTACATAACCAAGAAGGATAGAAGGATACTCTAAGGCTGAACTCCAGATACAGATCTGAAGATAATAAAATATGCTATGAGCGAGGTAAAAGTGTAATTGTCTTCCTTCTCCATGCAAACTCTTCCGTATGGAAGGGTCACACAGTCTTTATTAAATAAATTAAAAAAAAAAAAAACAATCAGAGAAGGGGGTGGGGGATGATCTAGCTGTCAAGAAAGGACCAGTTGGAATTGGAGGGCACAGGATACTCCAAAATGCAAAGTCTTTCCACATATCTCCATTTCAATTCTTGGATTATCTCTCCTACACATAAAATTCATAGATCAGTTGTGAATTTAGTAAGCATTTTTAGGTAATAGCTCACAAGATAAAAATGTGCTTTGGTTATCAGTTATCATGGCTGAAAGATATTCTTTTATCAAAATATACTTTTTCAAGTTAAGGTTTAAGGATTTAGGATTGTTATCCTATGTCTCCAAGTACAGGGAGTTGTCATCCTGACTGTAATGTGCTTGAATTATTTTACCCTTAATTCAATTTTATGGTAGCAGCCACCAGATCCACCAAAGCCTAGCCACCAACAGGTACTTCATTTTGGTATGCTACAGACAATAGTTTGCATTATTTAGCTATTTTGTCCTTCCATGTCATGGATTGACAGATCATATCCCTTAATACAAGTTGTATTTTCATGCCTTCTATCTCAGATAAACAATCCTAGATCCTCACATTTTCCTGAAGCCTGCTAGTTAAAACCATTCTTGGTACTGCTTTCTGTATCAGTCAAGGTTGTTAGTTACAAATAATAGCTTTCAATAACATAGGGAAAAAAATACATTTTTGAAAGGCTATTTGTTGTCTTAGAAAATGGGCAAGGAAAAACACAGAGAAGCACCTGAAGGTATATTTGTTCCATTACCGGTCTACTGAGGCCTACTGACCCTACTACCACAATCTGAGTATTATACCCTGTGTGCCCAGCACCTCCAACACAAGTAATGCTGTTGCTGCTGGTGCCCACAGGATGAAATGCTTCCACTTGCATCTCTGCTGCTACAAAATTTATCCCTCCCTACTGGCTTTGCATCACTAGCTAGCTGTATTGGTGTGCTAGGTTTGCCATAGGCTGGGCAGCTTATATGACAGACATTTCTTTTATTACAGCTCTAGAGGCTGGCACCAAAATCGAGGTGTCGGTAAGGTTGATTGATTCTGAAGTTTCTCTTTATGAATTGTAGATGGCTACTCTATGTTTTCATATGGTTGTCTCTCATTGGGAGTCTATGTTAAAAATTTCTCCTTTTTAAAACCTAATTTATTTCTTTCTTCCAAGACAGAGAGTAAGAGACACTCCAACAGAGTATTTATGCCACAAGCAACCCTCAATGTCACTCACCCTGGGGTATACAGAGAGACCTAGAGATGAAAACCTGGGCCTTTTCCAAGAGGGTATAGTATTGTAAAGTGTTGCTTTACTACTGTACCATCACTGGGTGCTAAATTTCTCCTTTTCAGAAGGATACTATTTATAATGGGCTATGTTCTACCATAATGACTTCATTTAACTTGATTGTCTCTAAAAACTATTAAGTCCAAATAAGATCATTTCTTGAGATACTGAGGCTAGGATACCACCATATAAATATGGGAGGGCTACAATCCAACTTACATACTAACAGTCAATTTTTTTTTTTTTAATTTCTTAGAGAGATTTTTGCTATAGGGCACGTGCATTCACAGGAGAGACAGAGATACAAAGAGAGAGAATGCAAGAAATCCCCTTTGGGGAATGGATATACCACAGTCTATTTCCTCCATTCTCCTATGAGATTTTAGATATGCACATACATGCACCTGGTGTGAAATTTAAGCTGCCAGATCCAGACTTGAACCATGGTCGATTATGTGGAAGTCCAGCAATGTAACCATTATGCCATCTACTGGTCCTGATAGCCAAAATTTTTAAAAAGAATTTCTTATTGAATTATATTTATTATTACTCTTGTTATTATTTTATTTGACCAGAGAGATATATGTGTTTCTGTGTGTGTCAGTATACGTAGTGTGTGTGTGTGTGTGTGTGTGTACAGAACAAAAGC
Organism: Tupaia tana; assembly: GCA_026018925.1. Classification (NCBI taxonomy): domain Eukaryota; kingdom Metazoa; phylum Chordata; class Mammalia; order Scandentia; family Tupaiidae; genus Tupaia; species Tupaia tana. Next base: position 36,853,359 of record JAKSZU010000016.1, read on the forward strand.
CATCCTAGCTTTTAGATCTATTGTTATGTAAAAGATCACTTGAAAGTAATAAACTTGATCATGGGTACTCGGTGAAATCTGTGAGACACAAAGGAATAAGATTTATGAAACATAAAGTTGTTACAATAGGCAGAGTAAAGCAAAGTCATGTAATAAAATATGTGCTTGACCATCAAGAGTGTGAGCAAACTTTAAGGATGTATCATAAATGTCATACCATATTTTGTAACTGTACTTTAGATAGCCAAAATTTACTGCAATCTGAATATTATTAAACAAAGCATATTGAAGCCCTATTTTTATCTCTCTTAATACTTCTAATTTTAGCATGAGCTATGTAGTTGAAATAAGGAATTTAGTCTCCTAAAGACTTTCAACTTACCATGTTTTTATTAATATTGATAACGTTACGAATCCAGTAAAAGCATTATTCCACCAAAAATTAATGTGGTTCGTAATTTGTCCAAAAAGTGCTTATTCTGGCAAAATTCCAAAAGCTTGGGCTAGATTACAAAGGGAAGATTATCAGAAATTTAGGACTCAATGCCAGAACAATTTGCAACCACTCCTTTTGTCAAAATATACATGGCAGACACTGGATAGTAGCAGAGCAGTAAAACATGACACTCTGCAAAATTGACCCAAATGGAAAGGTTCTGAGTTCATACTCAGAGGCCTCCCTGAGTACCCTGAGAGTTCTGAGAATGTTTGTGCCCATGATCTGAGGCTGGCTGAAGCTGGGGGTGGATTATGGCATCAGGACCCTGTTGGAAGTACTCTCTGCTTTTGTCTGCATGTCTTTCTCTTGTTCATGGGAGAAGTAAATAAATAAGTTTAAATATATATTATATATACATATATTTATGTAACACATTGAAATAAGTTTAGAATAACATAAAGCCACTCACATGTTAAAGTTAGGCTAAAGACAAGAATTACCAAAGAAATCCTAGTTGGTCCAGGAAAACTTAAAGAAGTTTTGAGCTGAATATAACAAAAACAATGGTCAGTAATTGAAAGAAAATGGAAGGTGCAGGGAGGCACTTTTTTTTTTTGTGGAATAACTTCATTTGTAACTATTCTAAATGTCATCAGCCAATGAGTCCTAAAAAGGCACCAAATAAGCTCAAAAAATTCTCAAATACTTCATGATATTTTCGGATTTCATAACCTGGTCATTGCCCAGACAAATATTGACTGCCAGTGGGAAAAATGTAAACTTTGCTTCTCAACAAGACTTTGCAAATCCCTGTTCTAGCCCACTGCCTCCCAGAAATGCCTTCTTTATGGCCTCTGGGGACTGAAGTGCAGACTACCTGTTCTAGCTCTTGAAATATTACAGAAACTACTTGGGTGGCAGCTGAGGCAATTTTGCAAAACCTAATGTGGGTCAGTCATTTGAGGCTGAGGTTCCAATGTTTCAGTAAACATCACCCCTCCCAACATGAAGAGAGAGATATAGATACATATCCACAAAAATATGTAAACATGTTTTCCCCTAAGATTGCTGTACTTCCTGGATCCAGTCAAGCCAGAAATACCACAAGCTCAACCTTTCTCACAGTATTTTTCCACTTCTTCTCTGGGTCTCAGCCAGGATCTCAAAGTGCAGAGATGAGCAATAATAATAAAAGCTGGGTCCCTTCCAAGAAATGTGTCAAGCAAATTCAAAGTCTTCTCATTAGCATCACTAACAGCAATGATAATAGAAATAGCCACAGTTTTCATTGCAGGTGTCATACAAATGCAGCTGACTGGGAAAAGCTACAGCAATGAAATGTACCTTTTCTACAGGCCTCAGAGAGGGATTTCTAACTGGAATCTCAGACTTTGCAGACTGCTGAATAAACTGAAGTCTAGAAAATGTTACTCAAGATAACATGTGTAGCTAAGACAGGCGCAGAGGTCAACGTTCAATGGCTCAGCATCCAGGTCATTTTCCACTACTCCAACTTAGATCACTGCTCAGACTCCACCAGGAGCCAAAGAGGTAATGAGCAGACACAGCTGCCACTATGGGAGCTGGGTGGACTCTTATTTCCTCACCCTGCACAGGAAGGTGACAACCATGATGGCTTTATTTTTTATTTTTATTTATTTATTTTTTGAGAGGTTTTTGCTATAGGGCGCGTGTGCTCGCCAGACAGACAGAGAGAGACAGAGAGACAGAAAGCGAGAAATCACCCCGCGGGGGGGATGGTCACACCACAATCCCTTTTCCTCCATTCTCCTCTTGGGATCTTGGGCACGCACACACACGCGCCCGGCATGAGTTTTAAGCCACCAGGTCTGGGACGCGAACTGCGGTCGACTACATGGGAGTCCAGCGACATAGCCATTACGTGACTGCTGGTCCCATTATGGCTTTATTTTACCAGATCTCTTATAAATTCAGTGTTCTGAAGCAACAGCAATGTTAGCTATGTCTCTGCTTTTCTGTTATGCTCTCATTATTTGGTCTTGATGAGAGTACTATGAACGTGGACATCTAGCCTTTGGCTTTCTATTTTATAACATGGTGAAAATGATGAAATGGTGAAAATGATGAAACCTACTTCACACAGGCAAAGTAGCTTTAGTGCAATGCCCGATCTCACCACCATCATTATAATTTTTCCATGGGTAACATTTCTGGTTATTGTCAGGACTAAACCAAAGATACAAGTTTAGTATGTGCAATTCTTAAATAAGCTAGTAAGTCTATTGCCTTGGAGTCATCAGAGGCGATGAAGAAGACTTAGCGGAAGGCTTGATCTAAGTCACATGCTTTACCAGTCACTCAACTTTGAGCTCTTCTGGAAAAGAAGAGCTCAACACACACATTAAGGAAGGTCTTCATAATTTCTGTAGTCCATCAATCTCTTCAATAGAAATTTCTCCTTAAACATGTACTTCTGAATTTCTGGCACTTAAGAGAAAAAATTGCATAAAAAACTGGGTTTTGTTTGAGTCAGTCTTTTTAATACATTCGTGTGCTCAAGAAAAAAAAAATACTCCTTAAATCCTAAAAACAGAAAGGTAGATATTTTTAATCACAAACAAAAATAAAAATAAAATGAACTTTAATGTGAGTGTATTTGAGGACATCATAATACTGCCTAGATTTTAAAATATGGGCTTTGAACAGAAGTAAAGCCACCTGCCAATGAAGTTCATCTGCATGCACTAAGCTGAAAAAGTCACGTTTTTTTCTCTAATAAAATTCTAAAACAGATGATTAATACAGCCAAGGACTGAGTTAGATTAATTAATTTGGCTAATTTGAAATAATATGGCATTTTGACAGCATAATTTAGTCTCAGCTCAGTGATGAAAAACGGACTCGAAGAGATTCTTCCCTAAGTGTTTCAGTCTTGGAATCATTTTAATTTCATGTTGATCTAATTAGTAATTCCAATCACAGGGGGGAAGGAGGGAAAAATACATTTCCTCAGTTCATGGTCAATAATTTTGTACCCATGTGGACATTAGAGAGCTCGCGTTTCTCACCAGGGGGCTGGAAGGCTTCCATCTGATAATGGATGATAATGGATGGATGGAGGTTTTACACGGCTTGTGGTCCTCAGGGGAGGCAGTGCTACTGGTGACTCAAAGGACGGGAGAACCTCACACGAACTTTGAATCCAGCAGCACTTCTCTCTTTACCTCCAGGAGCATTTCTGCCTGAAACAAGCAGCTACGCTGGGTTATAAATGGCCAACAGGGAGTGTTTCAGCCATCTCCTCCATTATTACCTGAAAAACTGCCTAGAGATCTTATAATACCATGGGGATTGGAAGTGGCTAGATACAGTTGTGTCATCATCTCAAATCAAGGAACAGACTTCACGTATGTATTTTTTATTATGCTTATTTATGTATTTCTTCCATGAGTGAAAGAGAGAGAGAGAAAGAGAGAAAGAAGCAGTACCCCTCTCTTCAACAGGATTTAGATGCCAAGACCCATCCCCAAGCTTCAGCCACTCCTAGGTCATGGGTACACATGTACCAGTTGTACTCACAGCCTCTGGATAAAAACATGGAACCTTCCCATGTGAGTCAACCTTGCAAAGTATTGTGCTGTATTGCTGTGCCCTGTCCCGCCCCCAAGGAACAGATTGTATGTGTGGTAGGGCCTTCTCCCCTAAACTGACTTCATGACTCTGGGAAAAGATGACTAAAGTCATCCTGGGGGAATGGCACTTTTTTTTTTTTTTTTTTTTTTTTGGACAGAGATTTTTTTGCTATAAGTTGTGTGTGCTCACCAGAGAGACAGAGAGAGACAGAAAGTAAGAAATCACCCCCCGGGGGCTGGCCACGCTGCAATCCCTTTTCCTCCAGTCTCCTCCTGAAATTTTGGGAACACATGCACATACACCCGGCATGAGTTTTAAGCCACCGGATCCAGGATTAGAACTGCTTTAGACTCTATGGGAGTCTATGCCATCTTCTGGTATGGGGAGCAATTTAAAGGAAGAAAAATGGCCCATCAATGTCCATTGTTCAGTTGATAGACAGAGGTATGCAAGAGGAGGGAATTTCACAAAAGGGCTGTGGGCAGCCTGAGGGAGACAGGAGATGCCTGCTGTGCCTCTTTGGTTTGGACTGAGGTCATGAGCCTGTTCTCAAAAGCTGGTTGGATGAAGCCTGCAGGACCAGCATCTGCTGTCTACAAACCGCCTTTGCTCTTGGAGGTGATTCATTAGTCAGCCACATTTACTTTTCCTTCCTATATTTTGTTTAAAGTCAGAGACAAATTTTTTGTTTGGGATAATCATAAAGCATTTGAAACACTTAAGAGTTAAGGAGTACCATATATCACCCAACCCAATTCTTTCATTTTCTCCTGAGAACACTGAGGACCTGGTGGATAAAGGACCCCTTGAGGTAACTTGTCTAATTAGTCATGAGACCTAGGATTATAACTCAGTCTCCTGAGCAGGGCTGACTTCCTGGATAAGTTTGCTTGGAACAAGGTGTTTATTGGAAAAAAAAAAAAAAAAAAAAAGACAAAATTTAAAACAAACGAACAAAAAATAACAAGACAGGCAGGACCAGAACCAAGCACAGGAGTTTTAAGTTCCAGGCTCACTAGGCTGGTATGGAAGGTGCTCTGAAAGGAAGGGACAATGGGCCAGCCATTCCACTGTGCTCCCAGGTTGAAGAGCACCGCTCTCAACAGGTAATGTCCTTGGGTGACCAGCAGGACCTGTCTCAGCTCTTTCAAGAGCAAGCAACACTCATCACCACTCAGGGGAGGCCCTTCCCTCTCCTCTCCTCTTAGTCTCCTCCATCACTGCCTGACTGAAATGATTTCCAAAGTACTTTCCTTCCGTGGTGTGGTGTCCACATCGGTGGAAAGCGGTGGTTGATCTAAATAATCAATGAAGGTGCTAAGTCTCAATTTGATTTTAAGTGTTCATGTGCTTTGTGCTTTTGAGCTTCTCTGCCATCACTCCTTTCCATCCCACTGCCACTACATTCAAACCTGAAGTAGCAACTGTCCTAAATACCCCTCGTACTTTCCCTCCTATCTGCTCCTGTCAGTTCACTCTCTTCACTCACTGTCATTTCCTTGCAGCCCTGTTCAAACACCTTTGTTGGCTCCCCACAACCCACATGCTACATTCCCTTTTCTGACACTCAAGCAGAGCACTATCTGATGGTCTGGCATAACCTGCTGCATGGAACAACCCGTCTCAGACAGCCGGGCCCTGGAATGCATGCTTCCTCACCTGCCCCTGCCCTGAGCAGGGAGACCTTAGGAATGCATAAGCCTGCCCTGCTTTACATCCTTCCTACCCAGATGGGAGATGTCAAGCAAGGACAGAGGCTGATTCCACCCTCTCCACTCATGCTTCTATCTCGGCACTGGCTGCCCACCTAAATGTGTAGGGATGGCCTCAAGGAGGGTGAACCACATGGAGTTCAGAGCACAGAGAAAGCTGAGCTTGGCAACCACCCTAGCCTTGCATCCTACTTGCCTCTGGTCCCCTCTCGCTGGGCTTTCTCCCAGTTCCATTCACTGTTTCTGGGAAAAGCTGAAGGCTCCCTGGAGCAGCGCCCATGCTGGATCGCACTTGCAGCTATTGCTTCTTTGCACCCTCCTAGCAGACGGCCTGCTTTTGCATCACCAAGGAACAGACTCCGGCCCCAGAGATCTGGGTCTTGAGAATGGTCACAACTGCATTTTCAGTTTGTCTTGCCGCCTTGTCTTCTCTGATGTGGAAGAGAGGCATTGGCAAGTCAGAGCAAGGACAGGACTGGGTTCAAGGGCTCACAGGATAGGGGAAGTCAGAGGAAAGTCCAAAGCTATGTCCAAGAGGATATATGAAAAAAAAAACTTATTCTCAGGCTCAAGAAGACAGAAAATGAGTGAGTCAGGAACAGAGCAAGAAAGACATGAGAGAGCCAAAACTTGGGGTGTGAATGGTTGGGATGCCTGCATAGTCATACTTCTGGGTGCTGTGTTACTCGGGGATCTCTAGAAGCACAGAACTGATGGAGGGGGTTCTGCATGTGTGTGTACATTCTCTCTCTCTCTCTCTCTACACACACACACACACACACACACACACACACACACACACACAGGATCTTCAAAAAATCCATGGAAAATGCATATTATAAAATACTATGCATGGATTTCAAAAATGCTTTGCACCAGAATAAACTCATACTTCAATTCCATTTTTTCACAAACTTTTTAAAGTCCCCTCATAAATATATAGATAGATGGTAGATAACAGATACAGATAGATACAGATAAATATAGATAGGTAGATTTATACATTGGTAGATAGAATGATAGATAACTACATCAATACATATATATGAAGGGTCTTCACAAATTTCACAAAAATGCATATTATGACAAAACTATGCATAGATTTCAAAATTTGTGCACCAGAATACACATGTACTTTAATCCCATTTTAGTGAACTTTTTGAAGTCCCCTCATGCATGCATACATAGATTTATTTTAAAGAATGTGCACCCACAGTTCTAGAGATTACCAAGTCCAAAATCTACAGAGTGGGCCATGAGTTGGAGACCCAGGGAAGAGCGATGCTGTGGTTGACATCTGAAGGTTGTGGCTATAGAACTCCCTCTTGCTTAGGGGGCCTCAGCTTTTTCCTCTAAGGGCTTCATCTGACTGGGTAAGTACTGCCCCTCCCAACATACATATACATTATGGAAGGTCATCTATATTACTCAAAGTCTGTGAATCTCTTTTCAAAGTCTACTAATTAAATGTTCATCTCACCTAGAAGATAACTTCACAGCTTCCAGCACCACCTAAATTAAGGTTTCACCAAATATCGGAGCCCCGTGGTCCAGCAACATTGACACACACAATGAGCCACCATAGGCACAAATCTCAGGATGCACAGGTGGGCCAGGTCTAAGCAGGACACAGACACACGCATGTCATCTCCTCACACTTGCCAGGCTCTCCATCCTTCTGGAATCCTCTCCTTCTCTCTTCATCTGCTGAACTTCTTGTTTACTGAAGCTCCTGCTCACTTAATGCTTCCCTCCTGGAGCCCAGTCTTGTCTAAAAGCTCTCAGCTCTCTGAAACTCTGCAGATCTTAGATTCTTTGTCAGGTGTGTGCACATGCATATTTACATCCCCAAAGGAAGGGAGCAGTCCATGCCACAGGTATTTTGTTAGTGCTTAGTCCCTTGTTCCCTCCAGTGAACATAGTTCCCTCCTCTTACACAAACTTTGACTGACTACTTGATGACTTCTCAACTCACCAATATAAGGGAGGAGGAGCCTCATTGACCTGAATTTATTATGCTGTTCACTTTCCCAAAGTATTAACTAGCAGTTTATAATCAACTCTAAATGATTCAGATATAGTAAATTATAAAATGTAGCTGTGACTATAGGGAAACATTAAAAGAAACAAAAGACAACTACGCAAAGACTGTGCTGTCAGCTGTGAACATAGGAAGCCATGCTTCTTTCTTACGAAGTCCATTTACCGAAGGGCTATAATTTGAATTCAGAGAATCTAGCATGTGTATAAATGAGCACTTTCAAACACCAGGGCCTATAATTCAGTACAACCATGTCAACCTTCGCATTTGCTGGAGTAGCACTGCAAGCCCTGCTTATGCAGGGACATGAGGATACATTAACAGCATGTAAGGCAGCTGCAGGATGCTGTCCCTCTCAGAATGAAGCAGCCACCCACGAAACTACTCAACTGCCTCTGGGAGAATTATGCAAAGCCTTATGCTCAGACACTACAACCATTAACCCCTTTAAAGGGCAAGCCCTGTATGTGCCAGTCTCACTAGAATTAAAAGCTTTATTTACATTTTCATTTGAGATTATTCACTTTCCTCTCCTCTCCTCTAAAACGATTTCAACTAAACTTATGCCTTTTTAGTACAATACATTTATCTTAGTCATCCTTTGGTCGATTTTCAAGGATCATATTAATGCAGCAATCAGATAAGAAAGGCCTTTAACACCCAAACCATTCATTTATTTTCAGTTTCAAAGGAGAGGGGGAGAAAAAGAAAAAACACCTGACTCATTTGCTCTGGAACCAAGAACCAAATTATTCCTTTCTGTAACTTCAATTTGTAAATAAAACCAGCTTCCTGGCAGGACACTAAGTGTGAAGAAGAAGAAAGGGTTGGCTTGTTTAATACCAGTTTCTTGAGGGCAGAATGAGAATAGTTGCTGCCCTCAAGAAACTGGTATTAAACAAGCTCCATGGTCCCAGCCAAGACCCTGAGGCCATCAGTCCTGATCAACTAGAATCTGGACCCTGGGCCTTCATGCACCAGCTTCAGGTAATTGGAGGAGGATGCTTCCCCTGAATTTCCACTGCTGCCAGGGCAAGGTTGGGCCCAGCCACTAGAGCCCACTGGGCTGGCAGGAGAAAGTGGGATCACTTCTTAGTACACTCAATGCTAAATGGTCCTGATCACATCAAGAAGCACAGGTGGCTGAGGGTCCATTTCCAGAGCAGGCCACTCTCCTGAAGCTGGCATGGCCATGAGGTTCCCTGCTGCCATGTGCAATGGGCAGATGGGCTGCTGCAAGGGCTCCAGGCACTGCACACATTTCTTTTGCTGTCAGTATTTCCTGGACTGAAGAAAAACCTCCCTCTTGCTCTTCCAATGCTTTTCTTTCTGAGATTAGGATGAGTAAAAAGGAAAACAAAATTTCATTGGTGACTTCAGAAGCTAAGTCTTATTTCTATTTTTCAATGACCACCGAGGCAGAAAGTATTATTATATTGACATTTTGCTCACAATGAGAGAATTAAGGTTCGGAGAGGTGAAGGAATTAGCACAGCTAAGTGGCAGGCTAAGCTTTAGGCCTAGGGTTGGATAATTCCAACATCCATGTGGATTCATTCACAGACTCCATCGTCCCAGGGCATGTACTGCAGTCTTCATGTTCATACATCCACAAGCCAGCCAGTCGTGGGCACCTGAGAGCCACAGTGCTGGCCAAGTTCACATAAACACACATAGTCTTCTTCTAAATGGTGTACTTCCCTGGGACCTGTTAGGTTCTGGCACTCACAGCACAAAGCCAGATACAGGGAGAGATGTCCACAGAGGCCACTAGTGTACATGCTCTCCCACCTGCAGCTCAGTGCACCACACTGCCCAGCAGACCATGACTCTGGGAAGAGGAGGAGGGTGTTCTTCTGTGGTTTACTTCTAGAACTCAGGCTAACCATACCAACTCCCCTTTAGGTGCCTCTTCCTACCTCACTCCTAAAAAGAAGTAAATCGAGAATGAGATGTAGAAAACACCTAGATATTAAAGATATTGGCAGTGTCTGCTCATGAGAAGCCTCTTGTAAACTGAGTGCCAGCCACACATAATTCATGGGTGAATGTAACTAATATACGGTGGTGCAGAGATGCTGTATCATTGATATCTTCTGTGGGGTTCTGATGCGGCCATAGGCTAGGCGTCCAGGCCTCATGATCATGTTACTCCTCTGCAACATGCAAAATGCCATCCTTGGAGGACCAAGCCAGGCTCCCCGGCTAAGGCTCATAGCCCAGCACCGGCTGTGATGCTTCTGTCCTGTTTAAGGCAGTCCCACCCAATCACTTCGGCACACATATAGGGTGAGATGACTCTGAAGGGCCACCACTCCTGAGCTCCTCCGAGAGATGTTGGAACTGCATTACATCATCTCCCACTGTCCCACTCAACATCTTTCATTCCTTGCTGGGTGTTCTCAGAGCCTGTGTCTCAGAGTCTCTTTCCAGAAACCCACAGCAACCCTAACACGTAGGCTAACTTAACCTCTCAGGGCTTTCTCTCTTCTGCCACAGCCAGAAAACCAGAACTATAGAGAAGGACTTGGTGATGGAGACTCAGAGAGGGAGTCACAATATGGAAGCCTTTCTCGTCTCCACTAGGCTAAAGACATCAGGTCAGTAGTCCAGTTGGTCATATATAGATACATAAGGCAATAAAGGAGTAAATTTATGTCTACCTATCATTTATTTACCTATCATCTATCTATATTTATCTATCTATCATCTATTTATATGTATTTACCTGTATTTCCCTATCTATATTTATCTGGCTGTCTAGTGTCAATCTCTATCTACTCCTTTCTATAACTATGTATTTATCACCTATTATCTATACCTGTCTGCATTTATCTATGTATATCATCTATTATCTATTTATTTGTATCTATACCTATCACCTATCTATCTACAATATACATAAATGAACAACATTTATACATGTATTGAATAGCTTTATTTGTTAAAAAAAATGGGACTCCATACAACATCATATGGGTTATGGATTTACTAACAACACAAGGTCACGGGAACCAACCAAATGTCCTTGGCAAAATCTTGCAAATATATCACTTAATGTTTTCAAACACAGTATGATTGAGGCAATATATATTGTGGCTCTTAACATAAGAAATGTGAAGTTAAGCTGGTGGAGAGAGGACTCCAACCTAGGTCTCTGGGCTCAAAATGCTACTGTCTTCCTTCCACACAATGCCACATTTTCAACTCTACATTCTGAATTCGTTTGGATTTAACTAGCAGACAATGCCTAATTTGGCAGTGTAGAGAACCGGGGGAACTGCCTAATCAGCGGCAGACTTCATCCAGTTACTACTCAATTTGGGAATGGGTGTAGGGGGTACAAAATCAGGATCCTGCCTTCAGTAAGGCAGCTCTGAAGGGCATCCCAGCTCTTGAGACACCCACAGAGTTGCCTGTGGATCTGCAGCATGAGGCCACCTGTGAGCTTGTTAGAGATGGAAATTTCAGGCTTCATTCCAGATCCAGAGAATCAAGATCTGCATTTTCACAAGACATGACTCAGGCCAAAAATAGGAGTTATTTTTGACACATTCTTGGGAAAATGCCAAGAAAAATAGACAAAGCAAGGTATAATAATGATAGTACCATTAAACTTGGCATCATTTTGAAGAACATTGCTTAGAGGAAAAAAATTAAAAAGTAAGGCAGAAAAGCAAATTGCAAAGTTTTTCCTTAAGTGAAAATCCAATTTGACTTATTTATTTGCTAGTCATTCTGACCTGCCATAATTTTTGCTTGGCTGGTGTGGCATAGTAAATTATTAGCTTTTGAAGTTTTGCAGACAGGAGAAGAAAGGTTAGATATAATGAATACCTGTTGCCATCATGCTAGAACTATCTGTCAAGTCTAATCTTGCTTTGGATTTTTAATCATAAAGCAACTGGAATATTCAACTGCTTTATAAGCTACTGAAAATAAACTATAGACTTGATTATACCTTAAGACCATAAGAACAACCAAGATTTAAGGAAAAAAAAGTTTTTTGTTTGCAATCTCTGTCCAGTTAGTCAGAATTTACATACATAAAGTTTTAGTTTTGAAGGGCTTGCTATATATATATATATATATATATATATATATATATATATATCTATATATATATATCTATATCTATCTATATATATATATATGATAGATATTTATTTGTATAGGGAAGAAAAGAACAATTCAATTGTAACTTCAGTTTTTTTATTTTTCTTCTTAAAGATATTTATCTCTTCCATGAGAGAGAGAAAGGCACCTGCAGCAGGGCTCTCATTTCACCCCCAGCTTTAGCCAGACAGGATGACAGCACAAGTTCATGCACCTAGTGTGTGCAGAGAGACCTCAGGACACAAACTGGGACCCTTCCCATATGGTTTCAACATAATGTTGGGTTACTACTGTGCCACCACAGTTAGTGTGTGATTTCAGTTTTATCATGATGTTGTCACTCCTGTCTTCCATTTCCTGGTAATAAACATTAAGATAGGTTAAGAAATTGGACTGGTTGGGACCAGCAAGTGGCATGGTGGTTAAAGGCACTGGACTCCCACATGGCCGACCACGGTTCAAGTCTCGGACCTGGTGGCTTGCTTTCTCACTTCCTCTCTCTCTCTCTCTGTCTCTCTCTGATCAAACTGGAAAATAATAATAATAATAAATAAAAAGTTAAAATAAAATAATTCTTTAAAAAAAAAAGAAGAAATTGGACTGGGGGGCTGGAAGATGGCATGGTGGTTAATAGTGCTGGACTCTCACATGGCCGGCTACAGTTCGAGTCCTGGGCCTGGCAGCTTGCTTCTCACTTTATCTCTTTCACTCTCTCTCTATCTCTCTGGTCAAATGAAAATAAATAAATGAATGAAATTAAATAAAATAATTCTAAAAAGAAAAAGAAGGAAATAATCTTGAGTGAATGATTCTCTTGATGACCTTATGACTAAATTCATCCTGTATTGCCCCACCTGCTGAAACCATAAATACAAAAGTTATTTTAGTTCTTTTGTTTCATTTTCTTTTCCATCACAAGCCATTTTGTCTCTATCTCTAAAATGTCTCACCAACCCATCGATTTCTCTCCTGATACAAGGGCACCTATATATCCCTGATCCAACATATTTAGTGTTCCTAAATAACAGGAAACTATTCATGTCCCCGTATCCACTTTGGTCTCATAAAGTTATTATTCACCCAATGATGTTTCAAAGTGTATGCAGAAATTTTGATCAGCCTTCACAAAGCATAAGGAAGAAAACGTAAGGCAATTAAACTAAAAGAAAAATTAGATTAAGAAACATTATCTGAGTGATAACCAATTACTTTGCTATTAGATTTTGTATGTAAGATATGTCTAACCCTTTCAGGAGTCTACAGTCTTTCTTACTCTAATTCAAACAAAACAGATTCTAATGTAAAATACTCTGAAAAGGGGACCAGCAGATGGTATAATGGTTACGTCCCTGGACTCCCACATGACCAATTGTGGTTCCAGTCCCAGACCCAATGGCTTGAAACTCACACCAGGCACATCCTAAAATCCCAAGAGGAGACTGGAGGAGATGGGATTGTGACTCTCAGAGGGTGATTTGTTACTTTCTATCTCTCTGTCTCTGTTTCTCATCTGACTGCATATCTTCTATAGCAAAAGTCTCTCAGGGGACCAGCAGTTAGCGTAATGGCTATGTCGCTAGACTCCCACGTAGCTGACTCTGGTTCGAGTCCTGGACCCGGTGGCTTAAACTCATGCCAGGTGCGTGTGCGTGCGTGCCCAAGATCCCGAGAGAAGAATGGAGGAGAAGGGATTGCAGCATGGCCATCCCCCTGGGGGGTGATTTCTCGCTTTCTATCTCTCTGTCTGTCTGGCAAGCGAACGCACCTTATAGCAAAAAAAGTCTCAAAAAAAAAAAGTCTCTCAGGAAAAAAAAAAAAAAAAAAAAAACCTCTGAAATGACATCATTGTTCTCCAGCCCATCAGATTCTGGACATTCATGCACACACCTGTCATGTTTCAGGCTGACTGGATCCGGGATTCAAAACTGTAATCACCATGTGGGATCCAGCTTCTCAGGAGAGCACATTATTATTGTACCATAGAACCAGCCCATTCTTTATTTATTCTATTGGCTGCCATCATGAGTCACTGAGCAAATGGTAATAGAGGTAGAGCAGGAGCTAGGCAGAGCATTATGGTGGAGTTTCGCACAAAGCACATTGCATGGTCCTCTATAGTAACATTCAGTTACTTTTGCAATATTCCCAAAGCATAAGGACTGAACCTTGACTTTTCCTATCTTCCTCAGTCTCACTCTCACCCATTTCAGTTTTGTGCTGAGTTAATATCTTCAAATGCCCCAGAGGATCATGTATTTCTTAAAAAAGTAGTCCTGTCCTTTCAGAAGAGGAATTTTTATGGTCATTTAGTAAAATCATAAAATAGTTGTTAAAGGTCTGTTATGTGCTCTACAGAACAACTACCTAATTTAGTCCCAACCAGATCAATTTTACTTATTAAAAGATTTGGGAGATTGTATCAATATTATTATTCACTAGAATCAGCTTGTTTTGTCATGGGTTGGGTAGGAATTTCCAGTGGGAGATTCAGCTTTTGGAAGGGTGATGACATAGTCCTCTATAACCACTGTTCATAGGACTCTCTTCTCCCAACTCCACAACCAGATTCTGTCGTCACCATGGCTCTGAAGAACATTACAGAAGCAGAATTCATGTGGGCTCCAACCACCCAGCAAACTGGAAGATAAATTTGGCTGTAGAGTCAAGCTTTTAAAAATCCATGCTTTTCCCAAATTATTCTTCAAAATGTAGGAAATTGTTAAGAACCACAGAAAGTCAAAATGCTATATCAAGTGGAGACAAGCTTCTTTGGCTAAATGGAAAAAGAGTAGATAGATGTTTTCCCTCCTGCCAGTCTATAGCACCATGCTGGAAAAGGTTTGGCAGGCATGTTGCCGTCACCTTTTATTCCATCCCCTACACTTATAGAGCAATGTAAGTTCAGTGTGCCTCATGCAGCCATCAAAGAGCAGGTTGCCACATGAGGAGTTATGGCCATAGACTGGGGACAGTTGACCTTGGCTATTGATGGTCTCCATCAATGGAGTGCTCAGAAGTTAAGCACTGATGTAAAAACAGTGTTCATTTTATCTTGGTGGTTTTCAAACATTGGTGATGAGGCTAACTTTTTCCTCAAACATAACTTCATTCCAAACCCCATCAAATAAAAGCAGATAAACATAGAAATCTTTTTATAGTTAAGGGTGGAAGAGAGTGTCATGATTGAATTCCATCCCCTAAAATTCATCTTTGAAGTACTAACCGCCAATTCTTC
Organism: Tupaia tana; assembly: GCA_026018925.1. Lineage (NCBI taxonomy): Eukaryota > Metazoa > Chordata > Mammalia > Scandentia > Tupaiidae > Tupaia > Tupaia tana. The sequence goes on from JAKSZU010000016.1 coordinate 36,868,517, forward strand.
AGAATATGACTGTATTTAAAGAGATAATTAAGGTTACATGAAGTCATACGGGTGGGCCCTCATCCAGGATGACTGGTGTCCTCATAAGAAGGGGAAGTTAGGACACACACACACACACACACACACACACATACACACAGAGACAGCCAGATGAGGACTTGGAGAAAATCGCTATCTACACACCAAGTGAAGAGGCCTCAAGAGGAACCAACCTTATTTGCACTTGATTTTGGACTTCCAGCTTCCAGAAACATGAAATTTAGTTCCTGTTGTTAAGCCACTCAGTCTGTGGTTTGGTTATGGCTGACAAAGGCAGGAGCTTACAGAGATGATGCCATGCCCCATTCCCTGGATGTCCCCTCTTCTCCTTAGACATCACCAAAGACTCCTAGCACTTCTTGGAATCCCATTGTTAAAAAAAAAAAAAAAAAAAAAAAAAAAACAAAAAAAAAAAACTGGTCTAATCCAATTCTTTCATTTTTAAAGTGCAGAATCAGGTTCAAGACTTGAAGTGAGTCAATTAGACTCCCTCAGTATACCATAGAACATGAGATAGTCATTATAATCAAGCCTTGCTTTACCTCCTTCCCAATGCTCCATGTTGGGAAGGCATGGCATGGTTGGCTCATGCATACTCCAAAGCTGTCTCTCTGCTTGTTGCTGATGTCTGGTGGGTCAAGGTGAAAGTACAGAAAGGCTCTGGCCTGTGAAGGCTATCCCCTCTCACTGTCTCTTCTTCCTTTCCTAACCCATGTCAGATGTGGTAAGGTACTGGTAAGATGAGTTTAACATCTCAAGCTAACTCAATGGCACAATGGTAGTGCACTGCTCCAGTAATGTTGGATCCCTATGAAAGGTTGTGGTTCTGTTTCTCAGACTACCTACATGCACTGGGCACACGCACTCATAATCTCGGCTGAATGGCTGTGAAAATTGTGTGTGGGGGATATTGAGGTCTATCTCCTTTATCGTCTCTACATCTGTCTCTTATTTTCAAAAGAAAAAACTTAGAAAAAACATTTCAATGTATTTACAATCTTATTTACAGTTGACACCATTTTTGTTTATGTGATGCTTAAATCATTTCCCTTTTTTAACACACAATTATACTCAAATGTTTATCTCACCAGATTCTAATGACTAATCCTCAAAAATGTTGAGTGATCTAATTTTTTTTTTCTTTTCTGAGACGAGCACAGGGGGCAGAGGATTAGGGTCATTTTCTAGCCTAAGTACCCAAACACTAGCAAAAGCTCTCTCTCTCTTCTTTTCCTCTTTCTCTCTCCCTCTTTCTTTCAGTAGGACAGGCTATGAAAAACAGAATGTGCTCAGAAAAGGGGGTGAAATCCAAAAGAGCCGACAATTTGACCTAAGCAGTTTGGCTGTTTCATTGTGTTCTCTTTTACATAAATACCATCAAGAATTTATAAGAGAAATAAAGGAGCTGTTAGCTTCCTGTGGTCACAAAGATAGCTTTCCAAGAAGCAGGTTATGACAATCTCTCTGGAGGGATCCCCATGCTGTGTAATAAAAGGAGAAACAGAGGCTGTCTGTCCATTTCCTTGAGGGTCTAGAATATGAAATCTGGCTCTTTCTCTTACAGGTGGATTACCCACTAGCCACTTGAACACCAGCCTTCATTCCCAACCCAAGTATCTTGGTCTGCTCAGCTGCCATAACAAAGAACCACAGACTGGGAGGTTTAAACAACAGAAGCTTATTTGTTCATAACTGTAGAGACTCAAAGTCCAAAATCAAGGTGTTGATGGGGCTTTTGAGGCCTCTCACTAGTGTATAGACAGCCACAGTCTCCCTGAGTCTTTTCATGGTCATCTCTGTGTGTGTGTCAGTGTTCTAATCTCTTCTTTTTACTTTTTATTTATCTATTTAGTTTTGTTACAAGGCACATTCACTCTTTAGAGGAAAGTGAGGAATCATCTCCCAGAAAGGAATGACCATGCCACAATCCCTTCTCTTCTTCTATTCTCTTCTTGGGATTTTGGGCACGTACACACTGACCCTGGCACGATTTTCAAGCAGAGAGGTCCAGTCAGATTGGATTAGAGCCCAACCTAGTCACCTCACTGAAACTTAATTGCTTTTGTAACTACCTTGTTTCCACATACAGCTACATTATAAAGCTCTGGAGCTTAAGGCTTCAGCACATTAATTTTGGGAGACAGGTATAGCTCACACTGAGCTCACCCATAAGTGCTGACCCTTCTTTACTCCTCCTCACAAGCTCCTGCAGCAAGTGGGACTTAAACTAATGAGCTAAACCCAGACAGACTCAGCTAAGCACACACTATAGTGGCTGTGTTGTCAGTCCTCCCTCTGAGCTGACTACCTTCCTTGAAAGAAGAGTGGTAAGAGGGCTTCAGACTGCAATTCAGGTGAGACATATGCAGAGAGGGGAACAAGGATAGAGAGGTAGAAAGAGCTGAGGGTGGAGGTGACAACTCTGAGGCTCTACAGCCTAGCTGATGGGAAAGACCAAATGGATGTCCCTCACTATGGTCTGAAACGCATATGTTGAAGTCAAACTCCCACAGTGATGGTATTAGAAAGTAGGATCTGATCTATGCTCTCCAGTACCTTCTGGGTTCAGCTTCATGGCTGTGAAGCTCTCCCAGCTAGGGTTTCCCCACCCCTTCTCCAGACCCCAGCGCCAGCCAGGACAGAATCTGTCCAGGCGCCTCCATCTCTGCTCTCCTGTACCTTCTTGTGATGCGCAAGCATGCTGCACAGTTTTCATTTTTTAATCCTGTTTTATTTTCTGTGATGTGTTTGATGCGTTTTTTTCTCCTCTTTTTGTTCTAAATCCTTCCCTTTTTTCTTCCTATTTTTTCACTTTTTCTTCCTATTGCTATTTCCTATGTTTATTTTCATTAAACTTACTTTCCTATTTCATTACTCAGCCCTCACCCCACTGCCTAGAGAAGACTAGGTGCATAGCAGCTAAGCATCTGAATATTGTGAATTTTAGAAATTCTTTGCCCTTCATTGTACTGGTTGTAAAAAGAGGAAAACTCTCCTTCATAAATCTGATTTCAAAACTCCTCCTGTGATTCCCACACTGAAGGACCTGGTAGAAAGGATACAATAGCACTGAATTATTTCACAGTAAGGGAAACGCACAAGCTCACACTTACAGAATTCTTCTCCAACAAATTAGCCAAAAGTGAGTATATTACCAATGACAAAAAATCAGAGTAAAGCCTCAAGGATGAGAGAATCAAGTAATACATATCCCGCAAGAGAACACTGTAACTCATCTCTAAGTAGGGAAAAATTAGAGAATATTACTGAAATGTCAGAAAAAGAATTTAGAACATTTATGGTAATGAAACTCTATGAAATGCAAGAGAAAAGAGACATTGTGCTCCAAGAGATGAAGAGCTCTTCCATAATATGAAAGAAGAACTGGACACCATAAAAAATAATCAAACTGAACTGTTAAATATGAAGGCTGTAATACAGAAAATGAAAACCTCCCTCAAAAGTATTAAAAGCAAGTTAGACTATGTAGAAGATCAAATCTCGGGAGTAGAAGACAAAACCTCTGACCTAGAAAAAATTATGAAAAATATTGAGAAAATAGCCAAAAAAACTGAGGATACTATATGAGAAATACTAGATACCACGAAATGCCCAAATATCTGAAAAATTGGTCTTGCAGAAAGAGAAGAAACTAATAAGGGCATTGATAATCTATTCCACAAAATCCTGAAAGAAAACTTTCCAAGTCTAGGGAGGCACTCAAACATTCAGACCCAAGAAATACAAAGAACCTCAAATAGAATCAACCCAAGAAGATCCTTTCCATGACACATCATAGCTAGATTGGCCAAAACCACAAAGACAAGATACTAAGATTGGCAAGAGAGAAACGGCAAGTCACTTACAAAGGCTATACCATCAGGCTAACACCAGATCTCTCATCAGACACAATGCAAGAAAGAAAAGAACGGGGAAATATATTCAAAGTGTTAAATGAAAAACAGTTTTAACCAAGAATACTATACCTGGCAAGATTATCCTTCATTTGGGAAAAGAAGGTTAAAAACATTTTCAAACAAACAAAATCTGAAAGAATTTACCAAATTCAAACCAACTCTTCAAGAAATTCTGAAAGGAGTACTATACTAAAAAAACTAAAGTCAGACAGACAGCAAAAGAGAACAAAAACCAACCAAGAATATGGTCAAATTAATGGTACGGACAAGTTTGGAAATATCGATAATAATGTTGAATGTTAACAGATTAAATTCTCTAATCAAGAGACACAAACTGGCTGAATCGATTAAAATTAAGAAACCTTCCATCTGCTGCCTACAAGAAATCCATCTCATGGATAAAGACATAAATAGATTAAAAGTGAAGGGCTGGAAAAGGATATTCCATGCAAATAGAAATAAAAAAAGAGCAGGAATCGCTATACTGATTTCAGACAAAATAGGTTTTAAGCCAAAATCATAAGAATAGCAAAAGAAGGGCATTATATAGTAGTAAAAGGGCTAATTCACCAAGAAGATGTAACACATATAAATATCTATGCACCCAACTCAGGAGCACCCAAATATGTAAAGGAAAGACTGCTAGATCTAAAAGGAGAGATAGCCTGTAACACAGTAATTGTTGGAGAGCTCAACACACCATTATCTCCTCCTGACAGATCAATGAGACAAAAAAATAAGCAAACAAGCAAAGAGATTCTGACAGACATCTATAGAACTTTCCATCCCCCCAAAAAAACACAAAATATACAGTTTTCTCAGCCCCACATGGTACTTTCTCAAAGATTTACCACATGATAGGGCATGAAATCAGCCTTTATAAATTCAGAGGCATAGAAACTATATCTAGCATCTTCTCTGGAATTAAACTTGATATCAATCTCAGGAAAAACTCTCTAAAATACACAAATACATGGGAACTAAATAACCTGCTTCAGAATGACTTCATGACTACTGAAGAGATTAAGACTGAAATCAGAAGATTCATGGAAACAAATGATAATAAGTACACAAATTTCCATAATCTACGGGGCGCTGTAAAGGCAATTGAAGTTCATAACAATTAGTGCACACAAGAAAAAGATGGGAAGGTGACAAAAAGACAACCTAACATCATGCCTTAAAGAACTGTAAAACAACAACCACAAAAAAAAAAAAAATCCAAGAAATGCCAGGAGAAAACAAATAATAAAGATTTGAGCAGAAATAAAGGAAATAGAAAATAAATTAACTATACAGAAAATAAATGAACGCAAAAAATGGTTCTTTGAAAAGATAAACGAGACTGACACACCATTATCTAGACTAGTTTAGAAGAAGAGAGAAAGGAACTAGATAAATCAAATTCACAATGAATCAAGCAACATTACAACAGACATAATAGAAATACAAAACATCATTAGAGGATACTATGAGCAACTATATACCAACAAACAAGAAAACCTGAATGAGATGGACAAATTCCTGGAGATATATAATCTACCAAGATTGACTCAGGATGACACAGAAAGCCTGAATAGACCCGTAATAAGCAATGAAATTAAGTCAATAATAAATAACCTCCCAACAAAGAAAAGTCCAGGTCCTGATGGCTTCTCTGCAGGATTCTACAAAACTTTTTAAAAAGAGGTAACCCCCATTCTACTCAAACTGTTTCTAGAGATGCAAAAGGAAGGAACCCTTCCAAATTCATTTTATGAAGCCTACATCACCCTCATTCCCAAAACAGGTAAGGATATGACAAGAAAGGAAAATTACAGATCTATATCTCTAATGAAATAGATGTAAAAGTTCTCAACAAGATACTTGCTATTCGTATTTTTTTCTTTTTTCTTTTTTTTTTTTTTTTTTTTTTTGAGAGGTTTTTGCTATAGGGCGCGTGCGCTCGCCAGACAGACAGAGAGAGACAGAGAGATAGAAAGCAGGAAATCACCCCCCAGGGGGGATGGCCACGCCGCAATCCCTTCTCCTCCATTCTCCTCTCGGGATCTTGGGCACGCACGCACACGCGCCCGGCGTGAGTTTAAGCCGCCGGGTCCGGGACTCGAACCGCGGTCGACTACGTGGGAGTCCAGCGACATAGCCATTACGCTAACTGCTGGTCCCTGCTATTCGTATTTTTTAGGAGCCAATGTAAAACACTTTATTTTCTATTTTACTCTACTTTACATTTATATAGTGCTCATTATCACAGAATACAGATGCTTTTTAATCTCATAATTTAGTATATACATAATCTTTTATTATGTATTATGCCATCAATGTACATGAAAAATTATTTTAATTTGTATATTTGTAAAGTACATTATGGTCATTTAATTTTTTAATTTAAATTTATTTATTTACATTAATTCAACAGCATATTAAAAAAATTATTCATCATGATCAGGTAGGCTTTATTGCAGGCATGCAAGGGTGGTTCAATATACGCAAAACTATGAATGTAACACACCATATTAACAGAAAGAAAGATTAAAAACCATATGATCATTTCAATTGGTGTGGAAAAAGCATTTGAAAAAATACAACATTACTTCATGATTAAGACTCTCAGTAAAATTGTCATAGAAGGATTGTTTCTCAGCATAATGAAAAACATCCATGAAAACCTATAGCTAACATACTGAATGGAGGAAAGCTAAAAACTTTTCCACTAAAAACTAGTACAAGACAGGGCTACCCACTTTCTCCACTCCTATTCAGTATAGTACTGGAAGTCCTAACCAATGTGATCAGACAAGAAAATGAAATAAAAAGGCATTTCCATAGGAAAAGAAGAGTTAAAATTATCTGTTTGCAAATAACATGATGGTATACATAGAAGACCCAATAGTATCCACAAAGAAACTTCTTGAAATAATAAATGCATACAGTAAAGTGGGAAGATACAAAATTAACTTACAAACATCTTTAGCATTTCTCTATACAAACAACAAGCAGACAGAGACAGAACTGAAGAACATAATTTTATTTATCATAGCCACAAAAAGTATAAGATACCTAGGAATAAAACTAATCAAAGACATTAAGGACCTTTATAAGGAAAACTATGAAAATATTTAAAAAATCAAAAAGGACACAAAAAAGTGGAAGGACAGCCCATGTTTCTGAATTGGGATAATTAATATAATAAAAATGGCAATCCTACCCAAATTAATCTACATATTTTGTGCAATCTCTATAAAATTACAAGAGACATTCTTCACAGATCTAGAAAAGACAATCATACAATTTGTCTGGCATCATAAAAGACCACGTATTTCCAAAGCCATCTTGTGCAAGAAGAGCAGAGAGGGTGGCATCTCTCTTCCTGACCCCAAAATATATTACAAAGCTGTGATAACAAAAACAGCATGGTATTGGCACAAAAACAGACATGAAGACCAATGGAATATAATAGAGACCCCAGAAATAACCCCCCAAACATACAGCCAACTGATCTTTGACAATACCAGTCAATCCAGTGGGAAAAGAAAAACCTCTTTAGCAAATGGTGCTGGAAAAACCGGTTTTCCATCTGCAAAAAGTTGAATCTGAACCCCTATCTGTCACCATTAACAAAAATCAACTCAAAGTGAATCACAGATCTAAACCTAAGAGCGCAAACTATAACTCTACTGGTGGAAAACACTGGGAAATTCTGAGAGACATTGGGGTAGGCCAAGGCTTCTTAAGCAAGACCTCCAAAGCACAGGAAATAATCCCCAAAATAGACAGGTGGAATTATATCAGATTCGGAAGTTTCTGCACAGCAAAGGACACCGTAATTAGTGTGAACCAACGACCCTCACAATGAGAGAGAATTTTTGTTAACTATGCCTCAGATAAGTGGCTGATAACCAGAATACAAAGGGAACTCAAGCAGCTTACCTGGAAGAAAATGATTAATTAAAAGATGGGAAAATTAGCTGAATAAACAACTCTCTAAGGAAAACATATGAACAGCCAAAAAGCATATGAAAAAATGCTTGACACCCCTCATCATAAGGAATATGCAGATCAAAACCACAGTGAGGGTCCAGCAGTTAGCGTAATAGCTATGTTGCTTAACTCCCATGTAGTCGACCACAGTTCAAGTCCCGGACCCAGTGGTTTAAAGTCATGCCAGGTGCATGCGTGTGCATGCCCAAAATCATGAGAGGATAATGAAGGAGAAGGGATTGTGGCATGGCCATCCCCCCTGGGGGTTGATTTCTCGCTTTCTGTCTCTCTGTTTCTCTCTGTTTTTCTGGCAAGCACACATGTCCTATAGCAAAAACCTCTCAAAAAAAAAAAAAAAAAAAAAAAGAAGAAGAAGAAAAAAGAAAACAAAATGAGGTACCACCTAATCCCAGTCAGAATGGCAAATATTAAAAAAAAAAATGTTAAAGGATGGGGATGTGGTGAAAAGGGAACTCTTATACATTGTTAGAGAAAATGTAAATTTGTCCAGCTGCTGAGGAGAAGAATATGGAGATTCCTCAAGGACCTTCAAATAGAACTACCATATGATCCAGCAATTCCAGTCCCGCGTATCTACCCAAAGGACAGGAAAATGTTCAGTCAGAAAAGTGCTTGCACAGCTATATTTATTGCAGAATTATTCACGATTGCTAAGACATGGAAACAACCCAAATGTCCACAAACAGATGAATGGATTGAAAAAGGTGGCACATATACTCCATTGAATACTCTTCAGCCATAGGAAAAAAAAAGAAAAAAAACAAGACACTGACATTTGATAAAAAAGTGGACAAACAGGGAAAATTTACTGCTGAATAAAACAAGTCAGGCTTATGAAACAGACATTGTATGTTTCCACTTAACATTTACCCACTGTCTATACTCTACAGTAGAGATTGAAAGACTGGAGGACATAAAAGCATTAAAAATTATTATGGACACTGGGGACAAAGTGAAGGAGAGTGGGAGAGGGGAAGAGTGCAGGAAGGGAAATTTGGGGGAAAAATGGAGAAGTAAGACATTTGTGTTACACAGAAATGGTTTGTTCCCTGTTAGTGATGATGTGAGTAGTGTCAACTCATCTGCTGTGTGGCATATATCATGTTAGGTAAAATCTCTTTAGAAACTAAATAATGTATAATGGCTGAATGTATGAAAATAATAAATAATACTAATAAAAAAAGAAAGTAGGGTCTTTTGGAAGTGACAAGGATTTGGGTGCAAGTTATTTAATGGGAAGTGACAGCAGAGGAGTCAGTGAAGAAGTGGGAAGTAGAGAAGGAATACACGGAAGACATAATAATGAGCTAAGTAAGGAGTAGGTTCCACTGGGTCAGCTGGGGCTTGTCTTCCTCTGAACCCTCCAAGCAGCTGCCTGGAATATTCTTTTAGAAATGTCTCATTGGAAGGTGAGAGCACCATGGACTCACTGAAAACGGTTGTGGTTAAACAAGATCCACAGGGAAGAACACACTTGGAAGAGAGGCCCAGCCAGGATCTTTGGAGCACACAGTCTATCCACAGAATACCTCAGGTAGGAGTAGGATACATGGTAAGTATCAATAGCGTCTGTGATGCCGTCCCAACACAGGTGTCAACATATTGCAGTTCAATTGTGTCATTTTCTTCTCAGCCATCTTATCATTAGTTATGTAGCCCTCACTGTATGTAAGACTCACCTAGGAACTGGTGCCATATGAAAAAAAAAAATGGAATAGCTGCCTTGGCTGCGAGTTGACTGGACACACACACACACACACACACACACACACAGTTAAAGTACACAAGACACGCTGCTTGAAAACAATTACTTTTAATCCATGAAATATGAAGAAACTTTACAAATAGGTTTTATTGCATGTTAAAAAATGAATAGCATGGGCCAATCAACAAAAAATTGTTCTGCCATGTCCACGTTGATAGCGCACTTGGACATTGCATAAATTTATCTAGCTGGTTAGTTCAAGCAATCCATTGGTTTTAGGTTTCTGTTTGCTTTCTTTCCACTGAGTTCCTTGTTGTTTAACAAAGGCAGCAGTTGATAGATTCATGTGGAAACTCCAGGGAGAAATAATCTGGAAGATTGTCTTAGTACCCCTTGGCTTCTGTGATAATTAACAAATCCTGACAATCAATCAAGTTCGGGATGAGGCTTGTGTAGCTCTTAGGAAAAGATTTGTAATGTGGAATTAAGTGGATGACTAAGCAGTAAACTGTTTGCAGTTACTCAGAGAAGAAAGGACGCTGAAAACACCATCACAAATTCCCCTATGGATCCCCTTACTTCTTGCAGGACACTTCACGTAGTCATGTATCTGCAAGGATGAGAAAGCATCACTGTCCACTATGGGACAATCAGATAATCATCCAGCAGACATGAGCTGAGCAGATGCTGCCTGTCAGGCACTGCACTGGTGCTGAGTATGGAATGGCAAGCTGACCTGACAAAATTCCTGCTCCCCTGAGAAGGTGGAAAAACAAACAAGCAAACAAACAAATATAAGACACAAATCATCAAACAGTATAATATAAAATGTGAAGATGTACAAGATATTTGGAGTGGGTATAACAGGATAGTAAAGATAGGACATTTTCTGGGAGCGTAACTGAAAAAAACCTCCCTGGAAGATGGCATTGAACCTGAGGCCTGGACAATCCAAAAGCTGAACACATAGCAAAATTCTTTAGTGAGGTTCTTCCTCCTCCAAAGGGTGGGTTGAACTGAGACTCAGGGAGTTGGAAAAAGACGCATGGCACTGATATCACGTTGTTTATTCAGCTGATTTCCGAGGGAGCTCACAGAGCTCTTAGCAGCACTCACAAGGTGCTTCCTTCCTCTTAGAGAGTGTAATGCATGTGCATAGTGCCCACAAAGTGCTTCCTCCTTCTTGGAGCCCGCAGCATGGAGAGTGAGCTGAGCCAAGACCACCAGGGCTGAGATTACAGAACCAAGGCAAGCTGAGCAGGGCTAGCTAGCTGCTCCCTTTCTCTTAAAAGGGCTGCAAACAATAGTGGCTCATTGCCAAAGACAGACTGTCACACATGCACATGTGTGTTACATGCAATGGTATAAAACAGCAAAATCATAATTACAACAAGCATGCCAGCACAATACAGCTAATAATCTAAGTTATCAACCCTGAGGTCTTCAAACATGATGAGATAGAGAATGAGGGAGCCAGGCTGAACCATCCGACTCCGTTTTCTCTTCAAAACCCCTTTGCAATACACCAGACATGAAGGGCCGCACACATGCTCGTTCACCTAACCCTGACACCATGGGTCTGTTTTACAGATGAGAAAACAGAGTCTCTGAGACACAAAGCCACTGCCCAAAGCCACACGGTGGTTAGTTGTATAAATTAACCTACTTTTTACTTTTAATTACTAGAGGGTGTGTTTGCTCACTGGAGAAAAGAGAGAGGGAAATTGAGAAATCACCCTCCCATGAGGAATGGCCATACTACAATCCCTTCTCCATTTACTCTTTTGAGATTTGGGGCACACATATGCACACACCTGGCATGTATTTCAAACTGTCAGATTTGGTTCACAACCTTCACAGTCAGCCATGTGGAATCTAGCCACCAGCTGATCTTTAAACCTACTTTTATTATGACTTTCATAAACTGATGCTTTAAAATTTATAAAATAGACCCTAGCTGTTCTCAAGTAAGTTCTGGCTCACCCTTAAACATTTGGAAACTTTCAATAGCCTCAAACTGAAAGTTTTGGCTACTTCACACTTTATTCTATACAGAGATCTTCAAAATGTCCATGGGAAATATGGCAAAACATATGCATGGGTTTAAAAACTTTTGTACCAGAATAAATTCGTACTTAACTCCATTTTTTCACCTACTTTTTAAAATATCCATGTACACTGTAAGAGAGTTAACCTGAATTTTCAGGGTGCCACATTCAAGCACTCTTGCACAATCCTAAGCCCATTTATCCTGCCTGTCCATTTCTTCCCATGGCAACCACAGTGAGAGTGTCTACCCACAGCCCTACTTTCTCTCTTTGTCTAGTGGCCAACTCTGGAGCTTCCCTGTGAGGCCCTGTGTGGCATCCTGTGGTCTTCTCTGGAACTCTGAGTTTAATAAAACCTGTCATCTTTCCAGATCTCTCTCTCTCAACCCACGTCTAGTCTCACTGCACCTTCCTCAGGTGATATGGTTAAAACAGCAGGTAATGGGGAGAAGCAGCCTAAGTTCCCTGTGTCAACCTCGCCCAAGTCTTGGAAATAGCAATTTTACATACCCTCTCAGTTGTGCTGTGTCCAGACTTAACACTAGAAGTTCCTACATGATCCCTCCTTCTTGACTCTATCCCCCTCCTTCTAGAGTTGGCCCCCATCCTAAGGGTCCCCACTTGTCACTACTCCACCATAGGGCAAGGTGCCTGACATTAAGTAATATGTTCTCACACTGCAACCAGGGCAGAAATCATACTCCTTGTTACTTCTTGAGATTTGTACCCCTTGTCCCTCTGAACTTTATGTGATCCAGTAGCATTCTGTCTGTTCTCTCACCTACCCTATCACTGGGCTCTCTTACTTGCTTGGGCTTTCTATGGGGCTTCCTACAGTTCCAGTCAGGGAGCATATTGCCAGGAGGCAGAACTCATTAGAATATTTAAAACAGAATGACTTCATGCAGTAAGTGAACTATTGTATGTTGGGTCTTAGAAAAACAATAGCAAAAAATATAATGTTTTAATAAGTTGAATTAAAGAAACAGCCTCAGAACCAAGGTCTCTCTCTCTCACCCTCCCCAGACCCTCTGTCTCTCTGGAAGCACAGAGAAGAGCTTTCTTCTACCAGAAGACTTGGTCCACCAAAGAAGAACATGATTGCCTTCAATCTTCCTACTGACATTTCATTAGCCATGGAAGATTAAACTCATATTACACAGAAAGAAACTGAAAATCAAACATCTCACCTACATCCAGACAAAATTTGTCCCAAGATGTTCTTTCTCTAGTCCCACTCATTGCTACTCAAAGTCAATTACTAGTCCTTTAAAATTAACTGCAGCACCCCTATTTTCCTGAAGAGGGTATTTAATATTTTACCATCTGGCCCTTCATACTTTGTGTATGATTTTAAGTTTAAACATATTAACAAATTTGTTGTAGTTTTTCTCCTATTAATCTATTTTCAATTCACTTCAGTAGACATAGACTCAAACCTTCACAGTAGGGAAATGATTTTTTTCACCTTTATAACCTCACAGGTAATGGAGTAGCTGAGAAGCCAAATAGGCAATGAGGTGACCTGATAGTCATTAATGCAGGAAGCCGCCACTAACACAAGACCAGGGGACAGAGGTGGAGTAGAACCCTTTGGCTTAGTGACCAGGGACCCATACAGGAAGCTGAAGCCACAGGGGAGACATGGCCATGGCCAGAGACATCCTATGTAGAAATGGAGAGGGGAGATCGCCTGACTTCTCTCACCCATCATCTAGCCCTAAACCCAGCCCAAAGCCAGGAAACTTTTAGGTGGGACAAGACCCCTAGAGGCCAGCACTCAGGATTTAGAGGGCAAAGAGACCTAGGAAGAAGACATCCTCATTGGTAAAAATGGCCAAAAATTCCACTCCGTAACAGGCCCTGTCCTGTGTGCATGTATGTTTGGTATGTGTGCATACATGTGTTGTTTGTGCATGTGGTATGCACAAATGTGTGTCTATGTGTGTACATTTGTGTATGTGTGTGTCTGATGACAAATATGTCATTTGCTTTTCACAGTCACTGAAAAGAGATACAGATACTTAAGCTTAGGTGTGTGTGTTATGTAACTTACCAAGAGTAATTTGCAAGTGGTAAAACCATGACCTGACAGGAGTTCCCGCTCCACACTCACACAGAAATGGAACAATGAATGAACAAGATGCTACTTGATTGTTTTCTGGTTTGAGCAAGACATTTTAACAACACTGAGTAATTATCGAATGTGGTCCTCTCCCTTATGTTTGAGTAACATCACCAGCTAATGGTGTCCTGGGAAAGTTTTTGTTGATGTTTTATGTTTTGTTTTGTTTTTTTACTATTATTGCAATCTGCCCCTGTTTGCCTCATTTAGGATCCAACAGGTCTTCTTTATTTAATAAAGAAGTTACTCTGGGAAAAAAGATGGGTACAGGTGAAGCTCCAAAAAATTAACAACTCTGCTCAACCCTGAGCTCCAGTCTAGCATTCCTTGCTGAGCTTTCCCTTCATCTAAAAGAAAGAACAGGCAGTCCATTAGAAGCTAAGATTGAAGACAGTAAGTTTAGGCTTCAGAAATAAATCTCTCAGTCTGGAACACCAGATCTCAAGGGCTGCCAGCTCTTGACAAAGACACCTTCGCAACGCCCAGAGGTCACTTAATATCAGGCTAAACAGACAACCTTGCTAGAATCTTCTAGCTGTTGCTCTGCCCTATGCTCCATCAAATATGCACGCCCAAAATGAGGAAGTATAGTTAACCATTCACTAAAATATTGCCTGGGAGGTCTGACTAACACAACATTTTCATAATGATTCACAGCCTGAACTCAGAGCAAATCTGCCTCCTCCTCCTTGGTGTGGCTGGGAGTAGCTCACCACCCTGTGATTACCTTGTCACCATCTGAAATGCAGGTATGAACTCTGAGAAGCTCAGAATTAGGTGGATATACTTGGGGAAATAGGGAGGTTTAAACATACTCCTTTATTTTTCTGTGGGGGGCAATATGCTGGCCTGCAAAGGGGTTTTCCAAAGTAAAGTACTGACAATAAATGCCTAAGATGACTCAGAAAGAGCAGAACATGGGACTATGGGGTCTCTAGAACTTTATGAGGTGTCCTCAAAGACCCAGACTTCCCAGCCATGGCCCCCATGCTCTTTATTTTGGCTTACCTGGGGATCTACCTGCAGAAGACAGTGATAATGACCATGATCTCTCCTTCCACCTATCTCCTTCTGACCTAAGATAGTACATTTGTCTTATGATTACCATTTACAACACCATTTCAAACTCACTATACCATTTCTTCTGAGTTTAGCCCCATGAAGACACACCAGACTCCTTACCTTTTCTTCAGAGAAGAAAAGACAAAACAAACCCTGGAGCCCAGAAAGTGTGAATTATCTACTTAATTTCTCAAAGCTCTTAAGCCCTGGTGCATGATACCAGACCAGTTTTGTTAGTTTGTTCATTTGCTTATCCTTTCAGAGAACTGCTTGGTGGCCTGCATTTTGTAGGTTCTTTCTTCTCCCTGATCTCTCACTCTCTACTAATCAGAACTAAAAAATCCTCTTTGCAGGAGTCTGAATTGCCAGTGCTTGTGAATGTGTAGATTTTAACTGTAACCTTTAGAAAAGCAGAATCCAGGTCAATGTAGTGAGTACTTTTAAACATTTAATGATCAGTAATTGATCACTTTCAGAATGAAATAGAAACAGCAGCAGTCAGTTCTACTCAAATTAATTTACATATTCAATGTGATTCTGTCAAATTGCTGGTGACAATCTTCACAGAAGTAGAAAAAAAATCATAAAAGTTGTCTGGAATCATAGACGACTCTGTATCACCAAGGCAATACTGTGCAAAAAGAATAAAGTAGGAGACATCTCACTACCCAACTTTGAAATATATTACAAAGCAATGATAATCAGAGAACTACAGTACTGGCACAAAAATAGACACATAGAGAAATAGGACTGAATAAGGAATCCAAAAGTAAACCCCAAGTTGTATACTCAACTAATCTTTGACAAAAAGTACAAGAAAATGTGGTGGAGAAAAGAAAATATTCTAAGCCAAAGGTGCTGGAAGTATTAGCTATCCACTTGCAGAAAAATGAAATTGGCCTGTATTTCTCACCATTAACAAGAATCAATTCAAAATAGATCAAGGATTTAAATGTAAATCTTTGAACTATAAATCTACTGGTAGAAACTTAGGAAAAACCCTAGGAGATATTGGAGTAGGCAAAGATTTCTTAAATAAGACCCCTCAAGCATAGAAAATAATCCCAAAAGTAGACAAGTAGGATTACATCAAGCTAAAAATCTTCACAGAAAAAGAAATAACAATTAGTGTGAAAAGTCAACCCTTAGAATGGTCGAAAATATTTGCAAATTATCCCTCAATCCAAAAAATGAATAATACAATTTAAAAATGGACAAATGAACTGAATAGACAACTCTTCAAGGAAGAATTGCAAATGGCCAAAGGGCATATAAAAAATGTTCAAAGTCTCTTGTCATAAGGAAAATGCAAGTTAAAATCACAATGAGATACGACTTAACACAGTGAGAATGGCTAGGATCAAAAAAATAATGAAAACTGCTAGCAAGGCCATGGTGAAAAGGTGACCATCACTCTTACACCACTGATGGAAATGTAAATTAGTACAACTTCTGTGGAAAACAATATGGAGATTCCTCAAAAACTTACAAGTAGAACTACCATATACCCAGTTATCCCACTTCTTGGTGTTTATCCAAAGGATAGAAAAACACACAGTTATAAAAAAAAAAACATTAGTATATCCATGTTTATTGCAGCATCATTCACAATTGTTGATTTATGGAACCATCCTAAGTGTCCAAAAATGGATGACTAAATTGAAAAACTGTGGCACATATACACTACAGAATATTACTCAACCGTAAGGAACAACAAGACCCTATTATTTGATTCAAAGTAGATAAATATAGAGGACTTAATGTTAAATGAAGTGAGCCAGACTTTGAAAGATATACACTGTATATCCCTACTCAATATGTACTGAATGTCTGTACTCTATGACAGAAAAGGAAAGAGCTGAAAATAAGATAGTAAAGAGGATAAGCCTATGCTTATACCAGAGACTGTAAAATAGGAAAGTGAGTGATTGAAAGTGAGTGGTAAAGGGTGGGTGGGAG
This sequence comes from Tupaia tana, assembly GCA_026018925.1. Taxonomy (NCBI): domain Eukaryota; kingdom Metazoa; phylum Chordata; class Mammalia; order Scandentia; family Tupaiidae; genus Tupaia; species Tupaia tana. The sequence continues at coordinate 36,885,374 of JAKSZU010000016.1, forward strand.
GGACAAAGGGAAGAAACATTTAACAGACAAAGGAATGTAGAGTTCTCTGTTGGCAAAAAATCTGTAACTTTTGCTTTATAAAAATGAAAATTTTTAAAAAGCAACTGAACTACATTTGTGAAGCCAAGCACATCCTGACGACTAACTCACTCATCACCATTATGCCCTCCTAGCTGAGGGCACAATGGACTTTCTTTCCCCAGAAGCTTCCTAAGTCTGGCCAGTGCTCCATGTGCCAGTGCTGATTAACTGGGCCCAAGCAGGTATTCTTTGAAGGAATTGATTCTAGTGCCTTCTGTTAACTGGAGTGGGACTCCTCCCTGCTTGGGTATCAGGGTAAATCTCTCTCAAACCCTGTGATTCTCAGGTGCAGTGAAAGTCTTAGGAACACAATTAATGTGACAAATTTCCACAAGTAGTCAATTCTAACTTAATGCTTGTCAATTGTGTAAGATTGAGCTGAAGTCACACTCCCAGCACTCTCACCAAATGAGCACCTAATGATCTATTTCAGACCATCTTAGGAATACCTAGTACTGCTAACCCAGCATGGTCACATAATGGTAACTTCCAGTTCACAAATTGCCACAGCATTTTGATTGGCATCTTCACACAACTACAGTTCACAAATCTCATAATATGAGGTCCCATGTTCCAGCTGATGATAAGAAGACTGCTGTTTATGGGAGAACAGGAGTCCAAGAGATCTGGATTAGAACTCCAGTTCCACCAGTCACATGATCTCTGACCCTGGTCACATTATTGATCCTACTAAGCCTCCTCCAGTCTTCATTAGTAGAACAATAATAATAATATCTACTTTATAGGGTACCAACAAATGTAAAAATAAGAGGCATGATGTTCCTAAAACATTTAGCACAGTGCCTCACAAACTGTCACGTCTCGTGGTGCAGAAGAAATGTAATATCTTCTCACTTAGCACACTAGTTTCCATGGTTGAAACCCCCTGCAGCAAAAGACAGATTATAAGAGAAAGCATAACGAATTTATTTACTGTAAGTTTATGTAACATGGGAGCTTTCAGAAATGGAGACCTGAAGACCCAGAGAAACTCTACGAACAGTCTTGCAGATATATAATTGGAGGACACAAGGAGGTGTGACTAATGCTAATAAACTGGGGAAACTTAGCAAGGCTTGTTTTTTCAGATTCCTCTTGCCTCTGTATGTGACATTCCTTCTCTACAGGTTTATTAGGAGGAATATGAGGGTCTTATATCTGGCATGAAGGTCTTATGATCCCTTTCAGGGGGAGGGAAGATTTCTCTTATGTTCAGTTTTCTGGAGAGGAAGGCAGAAAAGACCTTCCTGCTTTTACTGTTTTCTCAGTTTTCAAGGTGCCATACTATGGGCTAATGTGTCCTGAACTCTGTCAATAGAATCCCAAACACAAATAACATAGAAACTACACTATCATCCAATGTCATAAAATGATTTATTCAACCACATGCATTATCATTTTTTGTCTCAAATTGCAAGCTCTCCCAAGCAGAAGCACTGTCTCAATCTTAAAACATGGAAATATGCCATCATCCCTGAAATACAGACCTGCTAGCTCAGTCACCTTTTTAATTATTTAAAATGTTTTAAAGAATCAATGTTATGTTCTACATCAAACTATCTTGATCTTTGTTATCTATATTTTATTATTTTTTTTAGATTTACATAAATACAGTTGATAAGTGCATACATGCATATGCACACCTTTACATGAACATACAAATTCACTGCATTAAATTCATAAATATTGACTCATCTGAATTCTGTTAGAATATTAGCCACAGCAGGTGGTGTGGTGGTTAAGGCACTGGGTTTCTGCATGGCTGACCAAGGGTTGAGTCCCAAACCCAGCTGCAGATTGAGGGTCACTCTGGATACAAGTGTGTGCATGCCCAAATTCCCAAGAGGAGAATGGAAGAGAAGGGATTGTAGCATAGGCCATCCCCACCAGAGATGTGATTTCTCACTTTTCTTTGACTCTCTCCCATGAGCACACGTACCCTCTGACAAAAACCTTAAATAAGTAAATTAATTAATTAAAAAGAATATTAGTCATAATTGAAGTTATTAAATTTCCCTGAATAAAATGCATCATCTCTCTTAAGCTAGTTTTCTATGTCAGGAACCCATGGAGGAATGAAAGGAACACTAACTGTGGAGCAAAGTCAAATGGACCTTGGTCCAACTCAGTCTCCAACTTGATGATCTTAAAAATCAATTAACCTTGGGGCAGGCAGGTGGCATTGTGGTTAAGGGTGTTGGACTCCCACATGGCCCATTGTGGATCTAGTCCTGGACCTGGCGACTTGCTTGCTCTCTCTCTCTCTCTCTCTCTCTCTCTTCCCCCCTCCCACTCTCACTCTGTCCCTCTCTGGTCTAATTCAAATAAATAAATAAAGTTAAATAAAATAATTATTTTTAAAAAATCAATTAACCTTTCTAAATCTAAGTATCTCTATTCCAAACATGAGCAAAATAAAATTCCCCTTCTAAAAGTACAATGGTGTTAGGTAAACATCAAAGCACTGTAAAAATGTAGAAACTATACAACATAAGATGGTTTTTAGTATAATTATGCACCATATTTTTGTTTTACAATTATTTATTTTGGGGGAGCCATCAGGTGGCATGATGGTTAAGGTGCTGGGCTTCAGTATGACTGAAGGGCCAGCAAATGGCATGATGGTTAAGGTGCCAGACTGCAATATAGTTCAAGTCTGGGATCTGGTGGCTTGCTTTCTCACTTTCTCTCTCTCGTTCTCTCTCTCTCTCTCTCTCTCTCTAGTATCTCTCTGCCCTATAGCAAATTAAAAATAATAAATGAATTAATAAAATAATTTTTAAAAAAATGTTTTCCTGTGAGATGGGGAGAAAGAGAAAGAGAGAGAGAACCCCCAACAGGGCACCATGTTGTGATCTACCTCTAGCCTTAGCCAGTCCTGCTCTTGGGCATACATGTGCTTAGCATGCACAGGGTTACTTCAGATTGTGAACCTAGGACCTTCCTGTGTGCTCTTAGCATTTCAGAATGTTGAGTTACCACTGAGACACCATGACTGACCAATATTTTTGTACTTTAGGTATAAAGTATTGAGATAAATGACATTTTTAATAACATAAGAAATAAGAAAAGACCAGATCGCTAACTTCTTTTGCCCCATACTCTTTTTTTTTTTTTTTAACCTGCATTATACATGGTGCCTGCTTAATAATTAACTTTTGTAATAAAATACCAGATCTGGAAAGTACATTTTTATTTCAATTTTGCCACTAGTCATGTGTGTTCACCAGGAATGGGGTTGAGGGGGGACTGAGAAATCACTCCCCATGAGTCATGGTCACCTTGCAATCTTTTCTTTATTTCTCCTTCTTTGGGATTTTACATGTGCCAAGAGTGCTTTTCAATAGATAGGGTCTGGGTCTCAAATGACTCAGTCGACTATGTGGGATCCAACCAACTTAATCACCACACCAGCAACTGGCCCCTGGAAATTACTTTTATAAATATTCCTCTAGTGGATTATAAATCTACTTTCATAAATGCCTACAACAAATTTACTCTCTTGCTTCATAGTACATGTAAAGCATCCCATTTTAAACTTTCTCTCATTAAAATAATCTACAGGTTATTGACAATGCCTTTAAGTTTTTTCTTTTTTCTTCTTTAATTGCTGATAGAAATGGAAGGGATATTCAATGGCATATTATAGCATTTCCAGTAAGTATTAAATATCATGTAGTGCCAGGTAGATACCATACTGTCATACTGCATGCAATGAGGAGACAAGGCCCACAGAGCTTCTGTCACCTGCCTCCTCCTACCCTGATGAGTGAGTGAACACAGACTCCAAGTCAAGTATGAATTTATTCAAAGCCCATTCTGACTAAAAATAAGTAGATACTTAAAATAGCAAGTTTATCACTGCTTGTTTACAATGACATAGCATTCATACTATTCAATTGACTTGTCAAAGTTACCTTCATCTTTTTTTTTTTCTTCTAGAATTATTGTATACACAGGGCTATTTTTTCTCCAAATAGTTTAGAATTTAAATATTTTGCTTATTGTCAAAATTAATTAAAAGCCCCAAAATTCAAATTTTAAAAATTGTTTCTTTTCTAGACTATCTCAAACAGAAAATGTCACAAAGATTCTTTGTCATTCTGTCTTCTCAATTTTGGTAAAAAAAAAAAATGTGATAATTCACAATAAAATTTTAGGAGCCCCAAAGGATACCCAGTCTTTTCCTATTTGCCCACTCAGAAGGTAGCAAGGCAGTTGAACTTCTCTCCTATTTTGAGAACTGAGTGATCAGCAGTTATGGACCTTCTTTTGGATGTGAGACTGTGATAAAACTTGTGGTCTCTTGGGGCTAGACAGTACTGCAGTGGAAACACTTCACTTTGCAATGTTAGACCCACTTGAGAAGGTCCCGGTGGTGTCATGAGGCCTCCCTATGCACACTGATTATGTGAGTGTGCCTGTTATCCAAGCTGGCTAAAGCTGGGGGTAGATCATGGCATGAGGACCATATTGGAAATGTTTGTCTCTTTATCTCTGTGTCTCTCTTTTGTGGGAAAAAATAAATAAAACTTTAAAAAATATTACAATCTACCTACTCATCCTGTCAAAGAAGCTCCATGAGAAGCCAGGTCCTTCCCAGGGCCCAGATGAAGAAACCAGAGAAAGGTCATGCCTTGACTTGAGAACTAACTCACAGGGGACACTACACAGAGGTGGCTGCCTGCTTCCTACTGGAAAATTGCACTCTCTGACTCTGGTCTTGTTATGGAGGTTAAAAAGTGAGACCATCCTTTTTACCAGGGAAAGGAACCTACTGAAAAAGTTTGTGTTAAAATACAAATTTCTCCATTTAACAGTTAGGCTTTAGCTAAAGTTATTGCCACTAGCAATTTGCCATCTTTTGAACTTACATTAAAACTTAGATATCTATTTCTTTTGTGAAAAAGTCTCCACATAAAACATAATTACTGTAATGGAGATGCATTGCTTCTCATTGGGGATTTGTGGTAACTATTTTGTTAAACTTGCAGAGGAATATCAGGCTGAAATGACTTGAGTAAGCCCTGAAGAGAAGCTACCAAAGATCATTTTTAAGTAGAACAGATAAAACAAAGTAGAAGGGTAGGCAGTTATCTGTTGCAGTTAAATATCGGAGATATCTGAGATAGAAACACAATGCTCTCAGTCAATTGAACTGGGCATCCATCAAAGAGAGTGTTTTACTTTCTATTCTATTGATGGCATCTCATAATAAAATAACAATTTGCATTTCTATGGTGCCTTTCATCACATAGGACTTTATAGATGCTGAATTATTTAGCTTTATAACAACTCTGAGAGGTAAGTCTCTTTATATGCTCACTGAAGGCATGGATAAGCTGAACTATCTCCCCAAGGACACAGTTCAGAACAGATCCTGAACAACAGCTTAACCCTGTCTCCTGGGGGCATCTCCACTGCCTCGTTTTTTTATGGATAAATTCATCCGAGCATTTTTCTCACCCAAACAGATGTTTCTTTTTAAACTCTAATCAGAATCACCCCATCATTATGTGACATAAAGAATTATAGCCAAGTAAATCCCTTTGGAAAATGGCATCCTCTAGATGAGATTTTCCCCCCAATTTGTTTTCATTATTATAGATGGTACATCCACCCTCCTCCCAGCTGCTCTCACAAAAGTAGGGAACTGGGAGAAAAATTAGGGATCTCATTCCAGAGGGAAACCATTCAACATGCTACACAAATACGTCATTGTCTTGCATAGCTATGTTTCGTTTATGAGAGTAGGTCAGGATTTTTGTACTTAAAAATTGTATAGCCTCTGTGTAGACATCAGAACAATAATGAGAGATATTAATTCTGTATTCAATCTTCCTCATCTTTGTCTTCTCAACTGAGTCTGGAGTTAGGATCTAAGAAGCCAGGGGAGAAAGAGGTTAGGATACAGAAAATGGGTAATTATTCCCAGGTTAGACAGGTGAGCGAGGAGAACTGTAATTGGATAAGCAAGATAATACAGAACTAGAACTAGGGGTGGTTTCCTTTTTATGAGCTACATTCCACTCCCTCATGTTAAAATAATTAAGTAAAAGATCATTAGACTGAATAGTTCCTGTTTTGGGTTCCTATGTAAGCAAATAGAAGCTGGACTCAGGGTAAACAACAAAACAAAACTTAGGCTGAACCAATCAGAACCCACCAACTAACCAATATGTAGAGACTTCACCAATCAGAAACCATGAACTGACCCCTAACTAGACATTTTCCACTTTAACCAATCAAATATTTTCTTTGTTTTATTTCCAGAACACCTTATAAAACTTCTTCCTTCCTTGTGGAGCCCTGAGCAGCTGTGGTTCAATGCTGCTTATGAATTGCTTTCTGCCTAGTCAGACAAACTTATTTAAATTGTAATATGCTGGGCCAGAAGGTGGTGTGATAGTTAAGGTACTGGACTCTCACATGGTTGACTGCAGTTTGAGACCTGGAACCAGCAGCATGAAACTCACGCTGGGCATGTGCGTGTGCATGTGCCCAAATCTCAAGAGGAGAATGGAGGAGAAGGGATTGCAGTATGGCCATCCCCTGGGGGATGATTTCTTGCTTTCTGTCCTTCTGTCTCTCCAGCAAGCTCTTGAACGCTATAGCAAAATTGTGTAAAAAAAATTTAACATGCCTATCCTTATCTTTTAGCATCTTTAAATGTAAGCCTTATCTGGATTGAGGAGGAGAAACAGATTTCCATTTGTTAACCTTATCTTTTTTCCAAAGAACATTGTAGACTGTCTTGCGAATGATTTTTACTTAAATAATGCTTCTGAAGAACAAAGTATTTGTTTGATATGTATCAAATCCCAACTTCTTATAGTATGTTTTTTGTTGTTGTGACTGTTATTTGGGGAGTTTGGACTTTAGAAGGTGATATTACAGTACTAACGGTTCATTTCATTGTCTGAGAAGTAATTGTTAACTAAAAAGAACATTAAAACCATACTTATTGCATCATCTCTTATTAGTAGGGGTAATCCATGTTGGGGCAAATGGCAGGTATAAAACCTAAAGAACACTAAATCCAGTGTTCCCTGAGTGCTGGAAATTGGGAAGCTCTGCTGAGTCGATATTCAGATTCACCACTAAAGAGAAGGTAGTCACTTAGGGTGTAGTCAGGTATGATGTGTAAGAACAGTTTTGTTTGTTTCTTTGTTTTTTTTTTTTTTTTTTTTTTTTTTTTTTTTTTTTTTTTTTTTTTTTTTTTTTTTTTTTTTTTGCTATATATCACTATTCTTATTTCAAAACACTGAACAGAGAAAACCAAAAATGGAAAAATACTCCAAGGCAATTCTCCCTCCCTTCTGCATTCCTCCTCCTCCCCCACCCTCTTTTAGGATCATCCAGGCTCTGACCAAGGTTCTCCGGTCTACACAATTCTGAATGGTGGCCACAGGAAATAGCTTTGTTTAGAACACAAAATCACTCATGGTTGAGTTGCTTTGTTTGCTGGACCAAAAAATGCTTCAGAGATGATGTAATGATCTGTATTTGAATAAACTCTTGGTGTGAACTATTTTAAAATGAAAAGAAAGAATTTCTTTTCAATGGTGATCTGTCATTCTTCTGAACACACTTTCAGAACTCTTGTTTTTACACTTGAACCCTGCTACCTAACAAGATGCACTTTAGTCCAGTGCAGTATAATTATAGTATGCAAGGGGCCTTCAAAAAGTTCATGGTGAGACTGAGCATGGATTTAAAGGTTTTCTTTTTTTCACCAAAATAAGCTCATACTTTAATTCCATTTTTACACAAACTTTCTAAAAGTCCCTCATATATTTAATTTTATAGGTATGTGTGTGTATATGTGTGTATACATATATATATATATATATATATATATGTTAAAATTAAATATATGAGAAGACTTTTAAAAAGTGTGTATAAACTTTTTGCATATATATCTTTTTTTGTGTGTGTACAAATACATATATATATAGTGTAGATGTGAATAAGGGGTGATCTCTTTCCCATTCATCATAAAGAGTCATGTGTGACACTCCTATAACAAAAAATATAAGTTAACAGGAAAGAAATACAGACTTATTTGATGATCGTTTCATGGAACATGGGAACCTTCAGAAGGAAGAGCCAGAGGTAAAGAGGAAGCTATCTGATTTTCTGCTTCTATGAAACAGGGACAATGTACTAGAGGAGCCCCAAATCTGAAAAGGATTGCCCAATAATGTTTCCCAATCCAAAGAATGCATGCAGAGGTCCAGCAGAGGAAGACATAAGTTGGAGTACACAGGACAGGATGCTCCTCTGACAGCTGGGTGGAGAATGGCCCATGCCATCATTAAGTATAGGCTCAGGTGAAGAATAAAGCATTCCTAAATCAATTAAAGATCAGTGCAGATTCCCTGAAACCAAGCAGGTGGCTGGTTTGTACATATAGTGATCAAAGGGTGCAATAAATATTAACTTACTGATGAACAGAATCATTAGAGTATGTTTAGGGTATAGTGTCCCAAATTTTGTGATGTTGATGTGGGAAGGGTGTCCATACCTCCAGAAAAGCCCTGGCCACAAACAAACTCCATGAGCTAAGTGAAAGATCACAAGATGTTCACGAGGTCCAGTCCGACCAGCTGCCGGGTTTCAGGGAGATGAGGCAAAGACGGAGGCGGAGAAAATTTCAATGTATGGCACCTACCCTCACACTTCGTCTTATTTTCTTTATTATAACCCTCTTCAAGGAGATAACACTTATATTAATATATGAAAGCTTTGTATATTAACCTGGATGTCAATCCTCCCACCGCAAAAGGAGCAGCAAAAGCAAAGGGAAGTGGAGCAATTTGAGCAATGTCTTGACTGCACAAAAATTAGACTTGTGGACGGACATTCAAGGCTGACGGAACCTCATCTAGCTCACCTACTCCCCAGCCTCATCCCAAACACACACATACACACCTACAAACATGTACATAGACTCATTACACACACACACACACACACACGCAGACACATACCTACAAACATGTACATAGACTCATTATACAAACACACACACACACATCTACAAATATGTACATAGACTCATTACACACACACATGCACACACACACACACACACTACCCACGCACACACGTTACTCTGAAGGACCCTGAGTCTTCACCAGAATCTGCAGTCTGTGTACATGAGCACCAGGAGCCCATCAGCCAGCACTGGGACTCGAAGCTTCGCTCTGGCTCTTTCTGCCACATCAGAGTATTTGATGTTTCATGACAGAAGTGTCATTGAAGATGACCATTAATTATTAATTATTAATTCCTGTGACTATATCACTACATGGCAGGGTATAGCCCTGAGGGTCACACTTAGAGAACACCCTGGACCTACACACTCGGTGAGGGCAGCAAGTGCAGCTTTAATAAGCTCTCCTGGTGATTCTGATGGATGCTCAGTTGTGGGAATGAAGTGGCTAAAACCACTGCAAGCTGAAAACTTCTGAACAATCAGAAGCCACAGAAAGAAAAGATATCTGACCTTAAGAAGATATTCCTGAAAATAGAGTTGCCATGGACCACCCCTCTGAGATGTTTTCTCTTTGGAAGAAGATTGACTCTTAGCACCAAAAAGTATAAATCCAACTACCCTTTCACATCAAGAACCTTTTTACTTTCCCACTGAAGGCCTAAGCTTCTTTTTAATTTTTGTAAAGTTGGTATATAAGTCATTCCCTCATTACCAAGTTCTTACATGTATATGCATGCAAGTATAAATAAACCTGCCTTGGGGCCAGCAGGTTCAGGTGCTGGACTCCCATATAGCCAACCACATCTTGAGTCCCAGAAAGAGAGAGAGAGAGAAAGAGAGAGAGAGAGAGAGAGAGAGAGAGAGAGAGAGAGAGAAAGAAAAAGAAAAAGAATTAGGGAAGTTTGGGTAGAACCTCACATCTCCCATTCTCTTCAGAAAATTTGAGCCCTCAATGTTCAAGAATTTATTAAGCATCTACTATACACTAGATACTACACTAGGGATATAGGATACAATATTGGACACAAACAGACATTATCTCTTTTTTATGGAGGCTTAGAGTTTGTGGGGAAGAAAGTTGTTCTATGCTTTTTCACTGTGTCTTCAGATAGCATATATACACACACAGAGAGAAAAGGAGCGACAACTCTCTGGTGTCTCTTTTTTCAAGAATTGGAGTCCTTTACAATCAGACTCCACCCTTATTACCTCATTTAATCTTAGTGAACTCCCTCCTCCAAATATAGCCACACTGAAGGTTAAGACTTTACTACATGGATTTTGGAGAATGCACACATTCAGTCCTTAACAAGTGATGTATAGGGCAGATTCACCTTTCTGTAACAGGTCAAACCTAATTTGCCTGGGAGTTAGTGATTCAAACTACTAAGACTTGAGGAAAATTTTAAGGACTTAAATCACTCAGGAAAACTAGGTCATTGATTTTCCCCTCTGTCTACAATAGCAATTGAGGCTAAGCAAGTCACGCTCTGGTATATAACAACGTTCAATCTGTTCCTATGGACCCATACAAGCCTTTAATGTTTTCACTCTCCCCACATTGGGTTTGATCAGAATGGAGGAAGGCATGTGCGAGATGTTAGTATTAAGCCACAATGTGCAGAAGAAAAAAGAAAGTGTTTCACTTAGTCAAGGTCATTGTAATGTTTGAGAGCAACAGGTAAATGGCTCAGTATCTGTGAATGACAGACTCAGATTTGGGACACATATGTCAAGATTGGATCCCAGCGCTATCTTTTATTGCCTGTGAGGTTCTGAGAAGATCACATAACCCATGAAAAGCTCTGCTTTCCTTATCTACAGGATGAGAATAAGGCCAACCCCATGGGATTTCATTTAGAATGAATTGATTGGCACACATGAAGTCCATGGCTTTGGGTCTGCTTCACAGTGCCTCCCTCCCATGTTTCCAGACTCTGTCGCAGCACTGGTTCCAACTCAGTGAGCCGGTGAGAGCAGTGCTCTGGGAAGGACGTCCCCACAGTCTTCAATCAACAGCCATCGAATGTGCTTCTTGAATGAGACAGAAGAGTGCTGCAGAGAGTCTGCATTTCCAAATCTGACAACTAGAGCAAAAGAGTGATAGGGTCAGGGAGACCTGTCAAAATGGATCTGCCAGCAACTTTTGTCAGGGGATGTGGGCTTCTATTTTTGACAATATGAGAGAACAATGCCAGGCTTCCTCGAAGTGACTGATTTTCCATAAAGAGAAAACCACCAGGTTCACACCCAATACACAGACTCATTCACCCACAAGCAAGACTAAACCCAGCCAGAAGTTTTGCTCACAAGATTTGGGGACAGAGCCCCTTTTATTGACAGAGTCTTAGAGAAAGGAATTCATTGTGTGTTCCCGTAATACATTTCTAAATTAAGAAACCCTAATTGTCCCAGTGTCAGGACTTTCTCACTTCGGCTGGAGTTGATTAATAACAGCAACGATAAATGAGTGATGAGGGTGGTATTCAAAAGTTATGAATGCCCAGTTACTTGCCTGTTTCCTTCCGGGTTGCATCAGTTTATTGACACAGTGATTCTGTGTGGCTCAGAGCCAGCAGAGTGAGTGGCACATGCCCAGAATTAAGCTGGAGGCTCCAGAATTACCCTGTAATTGGCACGGTAAGAATGGTTTTCCTCACACCACCTGGATTGGCCATATGGACTGAAATGTGCCATGCATAATTGCCTTTCCAGACATTTCCCTTACAGCATGCTCTGACCCAGCCCAGGGCAAGCAGTTCACCTGCGAGCACAGGTTCACAGTCCAAGGCACCAGCAACCACACAAACCATTTCCCATGTTTCTTTCTGGTCAAGCAGAGTGAGCATGGAATATAGCTTGGCAAAATGTAAGACAGCAACCAGATGTGACATTGCTCAATGCTGTCATATTTATTCCTCCTGTGCAGAACTGTCCCCTGATGGGCAAGTCAGACAACCAGCCACACACACAATCCCCTTTGGAAATAATAGTTCCTTCACGTACTTCCCTGATTTACCAATAATAGAAATTCCTCTGAGTGGAGTTACCCTTGTGACTTGGTTTATGTCTATAAAGTCCAAACTAAAGTGAACACAACAAACTCATCATTTAGTAATGATCGGCATTCTCTCCAGCAAGAAAAGGACAAGATTCTAGGGAGACAGGCCATGAGACAGGCAAGTCTGAGTCAGTCCTTTCAGACACATGGCAGCCACATGATGGTTTCATCATGACCAGTGACTTCATTCAGAGCCAGGTTGCAGCTATAGCCTTCCTTTTCTGTATACGTGATGGCATCCAAACATTCAGGCAGATTTGAAACATTTAGAATAAGGCCTGGCGACTCAATCCATCCTTCCTGCCAGAGTTAAAACTAGACTTTGTCTATACCTAGGGTGGTGGATGGGAGCGTGGAGAAAGTTACATCAGAAGCATATGTCTACATGTAGACTGCTTAGGGGAATGAGTTTCAACCTTTATTGCAAAATTAAAATGTACAGAGAAAAGCTGGGGTAAGGCAAACATCTAGGATCATTTAATTCACTTGCTTTTCCCTGGAGTGCTTGAGACAGAGTAAGACCTTCACGCAACAGTAACATTTCCTAAAGCTCTTTCATGTCCTTATCCTAGAAAATTACAAAAATGTTCTACAACCTCCACTGGACACAAGAGAATGTTACCATTATAACTTTTTGAATAAGGAAGCGCAAATAACTTTCTTGTATTCTTTTCCTTAGTTCAGCAAGACACTGGAGGGCAGCCTCAGCCAATTAGCAAGAAGTTCATCAGTCCTGTCAGTACATATGAAATGGGGCTTGAAGCAGATTCTTCCCCAGTCAAAACTTCAGCTGAGATGCAACTCCTGACCAGTACCTGATTGTGGGCTTGTGGGCTACCCTGAGCTAGCTACGTCACAAAAAGATTCCCAATCCACAAACCTGTGTCGTGCTAAATGCATGTGGTTTTAAGCTGTTCATTTTGGAGCAACATATTGTGCAGCAGGAGAAAACTAGTACATTACCACACTGATCTGTTTTCTGGCTTTGAACATACCAGTTTTATTCTTTTTTTTCCTCACTCTATTTTGTTCACCAAGATTGCCATTAGCCTTGGTCAATGCCTGTCCAATTCTACCTGTTCTTCAATACCTAAGTCACTTTCTATGTTTCCTCTGAGCCCTTCTGATTATTTTAATGAATGGTGTTCCTTCTTTTTTCACAAGACACAGAATTTATTACATTAGTCAGGCTAGAGTCTCTCTGAGCATATTCCTGACCTTGAAATAGCACAGGTTAAAGCAGAGTATGTGTGGGATTTATTTTTATTGTGCTTGTTCCCTTTATCCCTGTATCATGTCCCCTCTCATTATTTTCTTTTTCTAATATTTTCTAGAATACATTGCTATTTATTATAGTCACCATGTTGTACTGAAATTTTGAATCCTTTGATCAACATCTCCTCAACCTCTCTATGTATTTTTTTTTTCCTAGATTACTTTTATTACCTTTTTTTTTTGGGGGGGGGGAGAGGTTTTTGCTATAGGGCGCATGCGCTCGCCAGACAGACAGAGAGAGACAGAGAGATAGAAAGCAAGAAATCACCCCCCAGGGGAGATGGCCACGCCGCAATCCCTTCTCCTCCATTCTCCTCGGGATCTTGGGCACGCACGCACATGCGCCTGGCGTGAGTTTAAGCCACCGGGTCCGGGACACGAACCGCAGTCGACTACGTAGGAGTCCATTACGTTAACTGCTGGTCCCACTTTGATTACCTTTTTCATTATGTGAAAACAGAGTGTTACATTCAGACTCAAGTATTCCCTAAGATTTTTGACTAAATTAATTTATTCAGAGAAGAATTGACAGGAAAAGTCACCATAGACACTAAGGATGATCAAGCACATTTGTATAGATCACCCTTACCTTCAGGGCCGGTAACTACTAAACTACTTCTTGCGTCTATGATTTCAACCTTTTTAGATTTTACACATAAGTGAAATTATGCAGCATTTGTCATTTTGTGCCTGGCTTCTATCACTTAGCATAATGTCCTCCAGTTTCATCCATGTAGTTAGAAATGACAAGATTTTCTTCTTTTTTTTTTCCCCATTATGTGTGTGAGTGTTTGTGTGTGTGTGTGCGTGCGCGTTTCCTTATTTATTCATCTGTTGATGTACACTTAGGTTGATTCCACACCTTGACTATTGTAAATAGTATTGCAATAAACATGGAGTGCAGCTATCTCTTTGATACACTGATTTCATTTCCTTTGGCTATATACCCAAAAGTGGGATTGCAGGAGCCAGGGGGAATTTAATACCAGGCAGATGGATCATCAGCACTACTAAGATTTGCATTTCTTTCGAAGGAAAACTGGAGAAGATTGGAGGTTAGAAACTGGGTCAGCATTAGTTGCCCAAATAAGGAAAGCATGAGCTTAAGAATAAGGTAAGAGTCAAGAATGGGAAATCAGCACCAGGAGAGGCTGGTAAGGAAGAAAGCAAACCTGCACAAGGATTGTAGACTGCTGAGAATGAGCATTGCTCTGGTGGGAGTTTTCACCTCTGTGGATCTCAAAGAACAACACTCTAGGACCAGGGCTTGACAGCTTGTGATATACTCTGTGTGTGAGTATGTAACTTTCTCTTTAAGTTAGCTGTGGCTCCCCAAGGAAACGATAAGCTCATTGAATGCAATGCTTTAAAATCCACTCAGTAAATATTCATTAAACCAGTATATGGAAATAGAATCCTTGCTCATCCCTTTCCTTCTTTGAAATCTTTAAAAACATAAAGAATATTTATATTCATGACTAACAGTTCATTTATAGAGTCAACTCTAGTCCTAAAGATATAGAGCAAATTTAAAATGTGCTAAAATTTTAAAATCTATATATTTCTATGACTATGGAGGCTGTTTATATGCAATTCCACACAGAAAAAACTATAACAACTTCAATACCAGTGCACAGGTTTTATAAAGAGTCTAATAAACAAGATGCTATTTTCATTCACTCCATATCAAAACTAGATTTAGAAAAAAACTTGCAAATTCACACTTAATAACAAATACATTTATATATACATCTTAATTTCTTATTCATAAATAAAAAAAGCTTTCTGAGTATGCCTGATATAAGTCATAATTTCAACTATATAAAGGTTTAGGAAATTCAGGCTTTCACAGGTTCTATATACTTTAGCTAAACTTACCAGGTATAACTAACTAGAACTTTATAAAAACAGATATTTGGGATTTTGTTTGTTGCTGTTGCAGCTTTTATAATGTCAAGTGCCTGGTGTGACTAAAATTCTCACTGTGCTGGCATTGATTATAGCCAAGCTATGGGGGAGGGGGTATATTTATTCCAAATCTCAGCCATTACAAGGTAATGATTCATCATGTCCCTCATAGAATTTAGACTTAAGAGATTTCAGAGAAAAGCGCATCCTTTCTAATGGTTATGTATACATTAAAAGGAGAAAAATAGCAATATTATTACAATCAGAGTTATTTTATGTACATAGGTAATTGTCTAGAACATTTACTAGCTAAGGACCAAAGTCTTTAGGAAATTAAATCATCTAGTTTTGTGATCTATACAAATATGTTTGATCATCCTTAGTGTCTACTGTGCCTTTTCCTGTCAATTCTCTGAATGAATGAATGTAGTCAAAAAGCTTAGGGAAAACTTGAGTCTGAATGTAATGCTCTGTTTTCACATAATGAAAAGGTAATAAACGTAATTTAGGAAAGATAAAATAAAACACATACAGCCAACACTTGAGCTTGTATACCAAAAGCAAAGCTCAAAGTATGTGGGGGAAATACAAAACCTTGAGTTTTCTGGGAATTTCTTTCCCCTTTTCCCAGTTTAACTTAGCATCTTCCATGTGGTAGCATACAGCTTAATAGGGTTTATAATTTGGTTTCAATGTTGTGACTACACATGTTGTTCTTACTGTTAGGAATGCCTAATCCTTAGTTGAAACTATCTGTCACAATAATATTCTGTAGTGAAGACTTTTACAAGATAATTACATGGTGAGTAAACAATACAATGTTCTCTTTTATCTGTTTTAAATGGGATGCCTTCTAATTTTATCACCTGCCTTTTGTTCATGTATTATGGGGCAGGGTAAATAAGAGCCACAGAACAGCCTTCCTAAATCATTTGTTATTATACCTTCTAGTATGTCTCTAAATTAATGAGAAATATTTAATGCTTACCATCTCCCCACTTTATAAATATCAGCTTCCATCGTTTCTGTATAAGGTGGAAGAAATATTGAGCACAGTCTTTCCTCCGAATGCTTACAAGATTGTTTGCAAAATGTTCTTCCGATAATAAACTGGAGAGAATAGTGTCTCTTTTATATCGTATTTCTCCCGGAGATGCTCAGTTCTAGCTGAAGGCAGCTCAGCATGGAGGCTGGCAATGGACTTCATTTCTTTTCTTCATTTTTTTGTTCTTCCCTCCCTTCTTCCTTCTCTTCGTTCTTTACAGCATTAATGGATTAGTTATTATGAACCAAGAGTGTAGGCTTGCTAATCCTAATGTAAAACTGAGGAAAATGAGATGTTTAAAACTTCATTATGAATCAGCCCATGGTCTGACTGTTAAGGTGGTTGTATCCCAAGTGGCCAACCATATGGTTGGAGTCCCAGATCCAGCAGCTTGAAAAACACCCCAAAAGCATGTGAATGTACGCCCAAAATTCCAAAAGGAGAGAAAGATAAAGAAGAAATTGTGACATAATCATGCCTCATGGGGTATGTGTTCTTGCTTTCCTTTTATCACTCACTCTGTCTCTCTACAGAGGACAAATATGCCCTCTGGCAATTTTTTTAATAAAATATGAGTTATGTCACTGGACTCCCACATAGTTGACCATGGTTCCAGTCCTGGATCCAGCAGCTTAAAACTCACACTGGTTGTGTGTGAGTGCATGCCCAAAATCCCAAGAGGGGAATGGAAGAGAAAGGATTAGTGTAGCTATCTCCCATGGCAG
Organism: Tupaia tana; assembly: GCA_026018925.1. Taxonomy (NCBI): domain Eukaryota; kingdom Metazoa; phylum Chordata; class Mammalia; order Scandentia; family Tupaiidae; genus Tupaia; species Tupaia tana. The sequence goes on from JAKSZU010000016.1 coordinate 36,902,470, forward strand.
GTAATTTCTCACTTTCTGCCTCTCTGGCAAGTTGCACACACTTAAGAGCAAAAGTCTCTCAAAAAAAAAAAAAAAAAAAAAGTCAAATAACCTGTCACTATCCTGTCACTATCTGTCATTACACATCTAACAAGTTACAAAGCTGCAAAGCTTGAATTTTAACCCAGGACTGTCTGACCCTATAGAGCAACCAGTTTTTCATTCCCTTGAGGTCTTTCAGAATCTTCTTTGGGATGCCAACCTGGCCCCACTCCAGAGAGCAAGTCTCATTGGAGAATGTCTGAGCAGCACCCAGTAAGAGAATCTCTACTCAGAACATCATCTTCCAACACTTGGCTCATCTAGGCTACTTTGTGCCTCTACGCATAGTGTCTTTCTCCTTGCAGCAATCAGGAGATTGATCACTACTCTTGCTTCTATTCTCCATAACTGGGAAAAGCTGATCTTTTTTTACAGGTTTTTGCTATAGGGCACGTGCGCTCACCAGAAAGACAGAGAGAGACAGAAAGCAACAAATCACCCCCCAGGGGAGATGGCCACGCCACAATCCCTTCTCCTCCATCTCCTCTTGGGATCTTGAGCATGCACACACATGCGCCTGGCGTGAGTTTCAAGCCACCGGGTCCGGGATTCGAACTGCAGTCGACTACATGGGAGTTCAGCAATATAGCCATTATGCTAACTGCTGGTCCCTGGGAAAAGTTGATTTTAAAAGAGCATTTCAGGCCACTGTGCAAACAACAGTGTATAAGAAAGCCCCTGTTTGCTTTTCTCCTGATTCCTTTCCAGAGCGATAGCCAGCCTCTTGTGAAAAGAAAGCCCCATTCTCCATTCCCATTTCCCACCATGCATAGCTCCCAATTCTTTCTTTCTTTTTTTTTATTTTCCCCTCCTTAATTGCAGGAGAGTCAAGCCCTCTGCCTTCCAGGGAAAGGGAAACCTTGGGCCATCCACTAGTACGGAGGTTGAGGTGGCTGCTTGACAACTTGAGGGGTATGTTGGAGGAAAAGAGATAGCAGTGTGGCCATCCTCCATGGGGCTATCTCTCACTTTTCTTCCATCTTTCTCTCTCTGTCTCTCTCTGGTGAACAATGTAGTTTCTGATGGATTAAATTTTGGTTCTTCTGGGCCATTGAAGTTGAATTGTTGAGGATTAGAGAGAAAAAGAAAGTATTTCTTGAGCAGAGAAATAAAAAGCAAGCAGGAATTGGACCTGAGAGTAGCTCCACTGAGCCAGTAAGAAGTCTAAGCTGATGGTGAGGAAGATGGAGAGAGAGGGGCAGAGGCCACTGCTTGTGGACTAGGAACACACACACACACACACACACACACACACACAGAAAGAAGAGTAAACCTGAGGAGATCTGCTCAAATACACCCAGAAACTCCCAGAATCTCAGACACAATATGCCCAATACATGATCAGTCACCTTTTGATTTAATGCACCCACTGCTAAAAATAGAACTTTGCCCCAACCCTACTGGAGTTCACCACTGCTGGTTCACTGGAGTGGTGTTCGGATGAACCAAGAGCTGGCACTAGGTGTTATGTAGCACCATATGTGGATGCTGGTCATCTAACAAAGCCCCAGAATCCCCAAAATAAAAAACTGGAACACCCGGCATTATGGTACTTTTGGTGTTCCTGGAGCCACCAAACGTGAGACCCAAGTGCTGAGCCATCAGTTAGTCAGAACCCCCTAGGGCAACAGAAAGTATTGGCTAATTATTGAGGTGGAGAAGGTAGCCACATCTGGCCTGCTTCCAAAAGTGTTACACAGGTATTCTCTGCCCCTCATGAGACTGAAATTCAGTAGTGCGATGTTTATGATATTAAAGTATGGTTCCTCAGCCAAAGAAGTTCCTAAAGTTGTTCCTCCAACCGATTCTGTGTACTGGTATTCCAGGGAGTTAGAATGCTTTTCCCTCACTAGGCCAGTGTGTGTGTGTGTGTGTGTGTGTGTGTGCACGTGTGTTTGTGTGTAGATGCACAAGGGATTTGCGCATTTTGAAAAGCGCCTGGTGACTTGAAGTCCCCATTCTCCTTAAAAAAATGCTTTGTAGGGACCAGCAGTTAGCGTAATGGCTATGTCGCTGGACTCCCACGTGGTCGACCGCGGTTCGAGTCCCGGACCCGGCGGCTTAAACTCACGCCGGGCGCGTGTGCGTGCCCAAGATCCCGAGAGGAGAATGGAGGAGAAGGGATTGCGGCGTGGCCATCCCCCCGGGGGGGTGATTTCCTGCTTTCTATCTCTCTGTCTCTCTCTGTCTGTCTGGCGAGCGCACGCGCCCTATAGCAAAAACCTCTCCAAAAAAAAAAAAAAAAAAGAAAAAAGAAAAAAAAAAAAGAAAAAAATGCTTTGTAGCAAATTGCAATACAAGAAATTCATTAGAATTTACCCAAAATAGGCTTACTTTATTAAATAATTACCTTGTAACAACTAAAAGCCAGAGATAATACTAATATTGAATATTTATGTAGAGAAAAACATGACACCTTTTACCATCTAAAGGTATATACCTTGCCAAAATGTATTTGTTGAAACTCTAATACCCAGTGTGACGGTATTTTGAGTTAGGGTCTTTAGGAGGTGATTAGGTCATGAGGGTGCAGCCTTAAGAATAGGATCAATGTCCTTCTTCTTTTTTCCTTTTTTTTTAAGAGAGAGATTTTTGCTATAGGGCATATGAGCTCACTGGAGAGACAGAAAATGAGAAATTACCCCCCATGAGGGTTGGCCAGGCTGCAATCCCTTTTCCTCTATTCTCCTGGGATTTTGGGCAGGCATGCACATCCATGTGCCTGATGTGAGTTTGAAATCACTGGCTCTGAGACTCAAATCATGGTTAGCCATGTGGGAGTCCAGTGACATAACCATTATGCCATCTGTTGGTCCCTCAATGCTCTTCTAAGAGACATGAAAGAGCTTGTTTTCCACCTCTCCCTGCTGTCGGATACTGTGTGAGGACACACCATGAAGCTATCTAGGAACCTGGAGGCAGGCTCACCAGTCAAAATCTGCCAGCACTTTGATTTTGGACTTTGAGCCTCCCAGTTTGTGGGCTTTACTGTAGCAGCCTGAGTACACTGACTCCTGCTATCAAGACTGAAGGGGAGGTATCTTCTTTAGTCTCAAAATATACTGTCAATGTACATTTAATGATTTGGAATATCCCCTATCTAAATGTTAATTGGCACTACAGGTCCTGCTGGGTGTGATATGAACCATGCCCCCATCCTCTATCCACCCCAATCTCTGCTTTAACTAAAATTTTTTTAAGATTTTTTTTTTTTTTTTTTTTTTTCTGTAGAGCTGATGCACTGACTGGAGAGAAACAGGAAGAGACATGGGAAATGGGAAAGTGAGAAATCATCCTCCCACACCCCAAGAAGGATGACCACACCACAGTCCCTTTTCTCTGTTCTCCTCTCAAGGTTTTGGGCATGCACACACATGCACCTGGTGTATTATTCATGCTGCCAGATCCAGGGCTCAAACCACAGAGTCAGCCATATGAGATTCAATCCTTTTTACTCCATTTCTCTATTTATCAGGATTTGGGCATGCATATGTGCCCAGTGTGTTTTTTTTTGTTTTGTTTTTTTGTATTTTTTTTTTTTTTTTGGAGAGGTTTTTGCTATAGGGCGCTCGCCAGACAGACAGAGAGAGAGAGACAGAGAGAGAGAAAGTGAGAAATCACCCCCCAGGGGGGATGGCCACGCCGCGATCCCTTCTCCTCCATTCTCCTCTCGGGATCTTGGGCACGCACGCACACGTGCCCAGCATGAATTTAAGCCACCGGGTCTTGAACTGCGGTCGACTACGTGGGAGTCCAGCGACATAGCCATTACGCTAACTGCTGGTCCCCCCAGTGTGTTTTTTAAGCCACTGGGGCAGGATTCAAATCATGGTTGGTCGTGTAGGATTCAGCTCCCTATGCACAGTGCTTAATTGCTGTGCTGCAGAGCTGGCCCTGTGTTGACTTTTTAAACTTAGTATAATGTTTTTGACATTCATCTGTGTTGCAGCATGTGTTAATATTCTGCTCCTTTCTATTGTTGAGTGGTATTCTATTGCACAGTTATTCCACAGTGCTTATCAATTCAGTTGATAGACATTCAGGTTGCTTTAAATATTGGGCTAATAAGAACAACAATGGCATAAAAACTTTTTACACTTATGCAGACATATATATTTCCTCTTTGGAAAATATTTAAGACTGAGGTTATTGGATTATAGGCTAAACTTTGTAAGATTCCAACTTAATAATTTTTAGAATAGCTGTATCATTTTTCATTTTCACCAACAATAAATGAAAATTTCATACACTACATTTTCACCACCACTTACTATTGCCAGCCTTTTTACATTTAACCATTTTAGTAGGCACAATATCTTCTTGTGTTTTTTATTTCTATTTCCTGATGATTAGTAATGTTGAGCATCTTTTGTCTGTTAGTCATTCATATGTCTTTTCTGGTAAAAAGCCTGCAAATCTTTGATCACTTTTAATTTTTTTCTCTTATTTCTAAAACACGTGAGGGGTCTTTAAGAAATTTATGGAAAATATATATTATTTTTAAAACTAGTAAAAGCTGATTTTAAAATTTTGAAATTGCTTTAATTTAAAATAAAATCCTATTTTAATTTTATTTCTCCATGAACTTTAAAAGTCCCTATGTGTGTGTGCATGTGTGTGTGACAGCTGGTACTATATTTCTTTTTACATTCAGGATACAAACCTTTGGTTGGATATATGTTCTGCAAATTTTGCTCCTAATCTGTGGATTTCCTTGTTATTTCCTTATATCTTTCAAGGTGTAAGAACTTTTCAAAACTTTCAATGTATCTCGAGTGCACTGTTTCCTGTTGGAGTCCTGACTGATGGAGGCTCAATGGAGACATTGAGGCAATGTGGTATGCTAGACTACGAGTTTTCCTCCTTTATTATCCAGAAAGTAAAAGGAAAGAGTTCTCTACCTTCAAAATGCCCACCCTCCATATATCCTAGTCCTCACTACCAGCTGTTCTTACTACCACCAATCCCAACTTAGCTTCTCTACTCAAGTTTAGCACTGAAAGCTTGAGTTAACTAAATGGGGAGGAGATGTGAGAGACCCAACATATGGAATTGACAATTATAGTCAAAGCAGCTTTCTCAGATTTAGTGATTTCAAAAAAAGACCGAACTACTTATAGTCTTATTTTAAATCATGTTCAATGGTCATATTTAAATAAGATTAGGATTTCAAGTATAAAATCAACTGTAGTTTATGCTTTGGTTCAGTTAAAAAGATTTCTATTTATCAGGGCCAGATTTACCATGAGGTTATTGAAACTTGAGCTTCAGGGGCCCTAGTATCCATGAGCCCATTATGAGGTCTTGGGAAGGGCCCTGCAAAGTGTATATAAATTTATTCTAAATAAAATAAGTATGTATACTTTATTTTCATTGGCAATTTTATATTCTTATTTTAAAGAAGAATCTCCAATGATATCTTTTAGGCTCTATGAACTACGGAGGAGCAAATAGGCTAAAGTCATTTGAGTGATTTAAGAGCTTAGTTGCAAAGACAATTTTCTCTGAATTATAAGAAAAAGTGTGCATGTGCATGTGTGTTTGTGTGTGTGTGTGTGTGTGTATAAGGATAGTCTGTGTGTATATATATATAAGGGAGTGCATGGTCATGAGAGTAGAAATTGGTGCATATATGTGAGGATTCTTTTATAAAGGTGGGTGCATGCATGTATAGAGCATGTGAATGTCTGTAAGAAGAGCTTGAATGTATGATTATGTGTATCTGTGTTGACATGGAGCAAAGAGTAGAAAGAGAAAAATACTCAGAGTTGATTAAATATTTCCTAAAATAGCCTACAACTTATGTCGCTTTCTGCTTCATTTAAAAGGATGACGATAGAACAAAAATTATGTTTTTTTTAAAAAAAAAACACAGACTTCTAGGAACAAGAATTGGCCCTGAGGCCTGAAACAAGAATAGCTGATACTGCATTTCAAAGATCAGCAGAGTAATCATAGAAATAGTCCTTGTTCAGGTATTAGGAATGGCAGTAAGAAGCATTCACCTTCTCAGTAACAACTAGTAGAAGCTTTTAATGCCAAAGCTGAGTGTATAATGGATACTCTGTATCCATCAGAAAGAGAAAACTAGAGGAAAAAATGTTTAATATCAGGTATAGGTGAATGAGGTATGAAAGAGCTAAAAACATTACTGCTGAGCAAAAGCAGAGGCAAAGCTTCAAAACTGCTAAATTTATTATAAGATGATGCTTAGATTGGATTGAGGATTATTTTTCCTTAATTTACCAAGGATCAAATTTTACCAAAGGATGAAAATGTAGGAAGTTTGGAGAGAAATCTAATATATCATGGGACTAGATGTAGTGTTTCTTAACTTTCAGTGCATATACTGTATCTTCTTTCAGTTCAACCCCACTCTAATAGTTCACATTCCCTAAATAGTGGTTGTAACATACTTGATGGTTATGCCTATCACAAACCATTCAGTCTCTGAAATGTGTGCCCTAAAATACACACACACACACACACACACACACATATATATATATATACACACACATAGCCACAGATAGATGAAGTTGATGGGTCCTTTGAAAAGTTTGAAGTAAATTCCCAGATGCATCCAATAGGTGATCTTCCAATCTTCTGGAAGATTCTTTCCATTTTGAATTTCTGCTCTTTTCCCACTGGTCTTAGTACTCCATTCAGTCTTCTCCTGGGCATTGACCACATGCATTCCTCTGTTTAGCCTCCTCTTTTGAGTTCTCACTAGTCCCCTGACCACCCTCACTATCCTGACTCCCCCTTGATCTGGTTTTACTATAACAGTTGCTCTTCTTCCATCCAGATTTGCAAAATTGGACTTATTCTGGATTTCCCAGTAGTTATACATAACACATTACAGCCTGTCACAAAGACTGGAATCTGGGCAGACTCCTGAGGGCCTTGGGAGATTTGTCTGTAAGTGAGAGTAAATCCTAGATCACATTTAAAGTAATCTGTAGTTGTAATATTCCATGTAAATAATTGTGTTATTTTTAAAAGACATTTAAGAGCAAAGTAAGCTTTTATTTGCTCATTGTATATCTTTAATCCCTTTATTGTAAATTTTCAGTGCTGTGTGACCTGTCATTTGTGGACAACATGGCAGTTGTAACATGGTCCTACTGTCCTCTGAAGGGAGTATGACCAACTGAAAACCACAGCCCCTGTGTTCTGAGACCAGTCTTCACATCTGTGCTGAGTCTGTGTTTCTCATGAGTTCTTCCAGCCAGAGACTGAGCATGGCAGATGTACTTGGAGAGGTCCATTCTGGAGAGGTAAGATTTCTCTGTGGGTGACAACATTCCCAAACCCTCCTGGAGCCACTGTGGCTCAGATCTTTCTTCTCAATCTCTTTCCTTATCTACCTCACCTACAGCCAGACTTGCATTGAACCAGCTCCCCAGCCTACTAACTCCTTCCTCATTCTCCTTCCCAGGCATTACCCCTAATAAATAAATGACTACCCATATTTTAGCATCTGCTTTCTAGAGATCACAAACTAAACAAGCACATAGTTGAATTATTGGGATTTTTATAGTGTAACCTGTGAATAAATGTGTTACACTTGTATTTATTTATGTATTTTTTAGGTTTATGTTATAGGGCATGTCCTCCCACCAGAGAGGAGAGAGACAGATACAGAAAGAGAGAAAGTGAGAAATCATCCACCCAGGGAGGATGACCATGCCCCAATCCCTTCTCCTCCATTCCCTTCTAAGGATTTTTGAGCATACACACGTATACACCCAGCATAATTTTCAAGCCTCTAGGTCCAAGATTCAAATTTTGGTCAACCGTGTGGGAGTCCAACACCTGAAACACCATGCCACCATTGTGTTACACTTTTTTATCATTATTAACACATGTGTTTGTATTTCTAACATCTCTTCAGGGTTGCTTATTTACTATTTTTTTTTAAAAAAAGAATTATTTTATTTAACTTTATTTATTTATTTATTTATTTATTTATTTATTTATTTAAATTTGACCAGAGAGGGACAGTGAGAGAGAGAGAGAGAGAAAGCAAGCCACCAGGTCCGGGACTTGAACACAGTTGGTCAAGAAGGAGCCCAGACCCCTTAACCACCACACCACCTGCCGGCCCACCTATTCATCATTTACTATTATCTATTCAGAAGAATTTTTTTTTTTTTGCTTTTTTCCTGGTGTTCTGCTTTTTTATGGATCAATACAATAGTCCTCATTTTTATTTTATTTTATTTTATTTTTTGGAGAGATTTTCACTATAGGGCGTGTGCGCTCGCCAGACAGAAAGAGACATAGAGACAGAAAGCGAGAAATCACCCCCCTGGGGGGATGGTCACACCGCAATCCCTTCTCCTCCATTCTCCTCTCGGGATCTTGGGCATGCACACACATGCGCCCGGCGTGAGTTTTAAGCCACCAGGTCCGGGACGCGAACTGCGGTTGACTACATGGGAGTCCAGCGACATAGCCATTACGCTAACTGCTGGTTCCCCTCATTTTTATTTTTAACTTTCATTGATTTGGAAGTTAAACAGTCTATTTATTTGCTTTTACAGAGCAACCTTAAAATTTTTTACAACTTTATTGAGACATAATTTACATACCATTTAATCCATTCATTGAAAGCATATAATGCTTTATTTTTTATTATTATTTAATTTAATTTTAAATTTTTTAGACAATCACATGTCACTTAGCTTGTAAAGTGAATGTTTCAACATGAATACATTTCTCATCAGTCCAGTTTGGGATAATTTTTTTTTTCTTTTTTTTGGAGAAGTTTTTGCTACAGGGCGTGAGTGCTCGCCAGAAAGACAGAGAGAGACAGAGAGACAGAAAGCAAGAAATCACCCCCCAGGGGGCATGGCCACACCGCAATACCTTCTCATTCATTCTCCTCTCTGGATCTTGGGCATGCAGGCACATGTGCCCGGCATGAATTTAAGCCTCTGGGTCCAGGGCTCAAACCATGGTTGACTACATGGGAGTCCAGTGACATAGCCATTATGCTAACTGCTGGTCTCGGGATAATTTTTTAAGGGTTTTTTACTTAATTTCACTCATTCATTCATTCATTTATTTTTAATTCAACCCGAATGAGAGAGAAGATGAGAAAGCAAGCCACCAGTTACGGGACTCAAACCGTTGTCACCCATGTGGGAGTGTCCAGTGCCTTAATCACCACGCCACCCACTGGTCTTCTGGGATAATATTTTAAAAAGTATATGCACAGATGGTCACAGTATTGTGTGACCATCATATCTAAATTTAGAACATTTTTGTTTCCTCAAAAAGAAACCCTGTACTTATTAGTAACTTACCAATCCACTTAACCCTACTATAGGCAACCACTGATATACTGTCTATTAAATTTGCTTATTTTGGGTATTTTATATATATGTGATTTTATATATATAACGTGATCTTTTGTGTTTGTTTTCTTTCACAGGGCATAATATTTTGAAAATTTATCCATGTTATAGTATATTCATGCTTTATTCCTTTTTATTAACAAATGATATTCTATTGTATGAATATTACACATTTTATTTATCCATTCATTAGTTGATGGACATTTGGGTTGTTTCCACTTTGGGACTATTATAAATAATGTTCCTAGAACAGTTGTATGCAGGATTTTCTGTGGTTGCATGTTTTTGTTTCTCTTGGATAGACACCTGAAAGCAGAGCTGCTGAGTCCCAGCAAAATTTCTGATTTTGAGAAACAGCAAATTTGTTTTCTAAAGTAACTGCATGAGTGCTCCACAGCAATGTACAACTGCTCTAATTCTTCTATATCACAATTTTTTTTTTGTCTTTCTCTCTTCTCTTCCTAAGATTCCACTTGCATAGTGGTGGAACTTTCAACTGAGTTTCCTGTGACTTCTGTAGAGGATAGAAGATTTCATCTTTTCTTCTCTCACAGCTATTTTTTAAAAGAATTTTATTTCACTTTATTTATTTATCTATTTTTTTATTTATTTATTTTAATTTGACCAGAGGCCGTGGGGGGGGGGGGAGGTGGAGAGAGAAGATGAGAAAGCAAGCCACCAGATTTGGGACTCGAACCTCAGTCAACCATGTGGGAGTCCAGGGTCCCTAACCACCACACCACCTGTTGGCCCCTCTCACAGCTAGTTTTTACCTCATATTATGGAAGAATGCTTTGGATACACAAAAGCCTTGGTCTCTCGCTCAGACAGCTCTCAGTTCTCAACCATTCTTCGTAGTCCTTTCCACAGGTAGCTTCCTGGTCTCTTCTGGCATTCTCCAGCTACTAACCACTTAATACTTCCTTGATTTGTAAAGCTGATTCAAGTCTTTGGACCTCATTGGTCATTGACTCCTGGTACTCTCCAGGAGCCTGGAGGTTTGGGGGGGTAACTTATTTCAAATAAGCATCAAAGGAATGGGATAGTCACACAGTACAGCCCAAAACCTTGAGAGTCAGCAAATAGAGAATTTGCTACTGGATTTCTTGGAGAGTTTGCAATTTGAGGTCTGTTTGTCTGACTTAACTTCCATGCCAGAGCTTCACAGCATAAATGATTCTTCGTAAGACAGTATACTGGTAACACTTCTAGGTTTTTAGGGATTTTTCCAACACAGTTTTTCATTTTGTCTAACATTTCTCTCTCCAACAAAACTTTAAATCTTTTCCCTAGGACAGTTTTAGAGCAAAATCTAACCAACAAGCCTTCATAACTTTGGAAAGAGAGAATCATTTACCATAATCTTTTCTAAACTTAAAGTTGGCGGCCTAGTCCATGCTTTATTTAAACAATGATAACAAGGTTCAGAGACTGAGGAGTTAGAGAATGGCAATGCCTAGTATATTCTTTAAAAAAAAAAATTCCCTTTAGAAAGAGGTGGTTCTATTTGGCAACCACAACCATAACCCAATCTGTTAGGCAAACCTAACTTGGACATTTGACTTTTTTTCCTAAATACTTCAAACTAAAGAAACATTATTTTAGAGAAAATTTACTAAATCTAAAAAGCAAACCCCCCTACTCCCCAAAATGCATTATTTTTCAATCTTAATAGTTATAACAAATTATTAAGACTTTTTTATTTTATTTCTTCCATAAGGAAAAAAAAAAACAGATACAGAGAGAGACAGAGAGAAAGAGAGAGAGAGAGACAGGTACACTCAACAGAAGCTCAGCCAGGTTGGATCACTATGTGCATAGGGAGATTAGAACTTAGGACCTTTCCATGTGAGTCTAGCATTGGACAGGACATTGTGTGTGTATATATATACATATATAATTTTATATATAATATGTATACATAATTATATATATATATATATGTGTGTGTGTGTGTGTGTGTGTGTGTGTGTATATATATATATATATATATATAATCAAGTTTACCTCTTTCTGAAATATTTCTTTTATAAGAAAACAAGTACACTTTATGTTGAGAAATATTAGAAGACTCAGGTACCTGCTTTTTTAGAATTTGGATTTAATGTCATGGTGAAAACTCTGCTCAGATAGAGAATGTAAGTGAGAAGGCAGAATGCCATCTCAACTTTATAATGCAGAAGGACTCCTCTTATTTCCCCGAGGAGGGGAACATTATTCTTCCTACCTGAAGTCATGCCCAGTGGCCCCTCTCCTTGGCTGCCTCATTGGCCCTGCTGACCACTGCTCCTGCATACCAAACTTCTGTCTCAGGAAGCAGCTTCCTCTGGCAACAGCAGGGTTGGAGGCAGCCTTCGGTTTTGGTCCTCCATGAGACTCTGCTCAGTGTAAGTGCACTGTGGCCTCAAATGACAGAGCCTAATTGCTGCAGGATTACTGTATGTTAGGTTTTGCTTGGACACTAAGCATTCATAAATTCCTGGTTGAAAATCAGGGATAATGCCCAGGCAAGCACCAAGTAGGGTTCCCATCCTGCTAAGCTGCTTCTTGACATAGGTCACTATGTTCTTCTCTAGAGACTATGTCTAACATCTGAGCAGCAACTCTAAGTCCTGTAGACTCTCTTCTAACACGTATACCTTTTTATTCCTTCCTTTCTTTTTCTTTTTTAATGAGAAAAGAAATAGAACAGGAAAAAGAAGGAGATAGAGAAAGAGAGGCATTGTGACAAGGTTTCGCCACGGCATGATCCTCCTGCCCCAGCCTCCATAGCTAGAACCATAGGCATAGGCCACTTTACCTGGCCTGTTCAGGGAACCAAACCTAAGCCTCCCATGTACCACCACGATTGAGCCATGTCCATGTTTTTTGGTTATAATCTTTCTGGCCAGTCGCACAGCTCTTCTGGGTTGAAAAGTTAGCTTGGCTCAGGTCCAGCAGGTGGTTGCTACTAATGTATCTCATTTTTATTATCCCATTGAACAGAACAACTCAAGCCAAGTTCAACTATCTGAGAACCATCTGCAAAAACCTATGCTACTGGAGGGCTGGGGTGAGAAATAGGGGGAAATATATATACAAAACACAAAATGGAAAATTATTTGTCGATCATAACATGTATGATTAAGCCAGTATGCAATGTGTTCTGGATGGAAATCACTTTTTGTATGCTGTGATGATACTCAGTGAATGAATGTAGTGAATGCATGTAAATAAATTAATAAAAACAAATAAAAAATGTTATGGTGTATACACTAAAAAAAAAAAAAAAAAAAAAAAACAGGAATAGTGGTTAATCAAGGTTTAGGAACATTTACATGAGAATTACAACATGAAGAAGAAAGGCTAAAATTCTTACACTTCTTGCTTCCTCTAAATCCTAAGTTTAGGCCCTGTGACCCCTAGAGCCTTTTTCAAATCTCCCAGGATAGATTTCCTTCTCATTCTCTCAGGAAACACTAGAAAGGGATCAGTAAAAAGCATCTCTGGGTGTCAGGCCACTAGGCATTCCCAACACACACCCTGGGACCCTCAGGAAGAAGGAGCTGAAGGTTCAGGCTCTGGGGAAAACTGAAAGCCACTTCAACAGATTGACTTTTTTACCTTCTCCATGTTTTAAGCTTCCATCATGCTGCTTCCTTTGACTGATAAGTCAGTTAAATTAACCCAGCAGCAGCTACAGCATTTGTGGAGCCCAGTGCAAAATTAAAATGCATGGCCTCTTGCTTAACAGTCATTAAGAATTTCAAGACAGACACAGCAGGACATCAAACCAGGAGTCTCCTGAGCATCAGGTCTTACGTCTGCACTGAATTAACCCCATGCCATTCTTTCTAGACAAATGACCTAACACATCAAGTGAACTGAAATATTTTCCTGATCAGGAAGATTTGCTATGCTGGAGTTCATGTGCCTCATCACTGTATAGTACACCGTTTGATTTCTTTCTTTCTCTACCTGTGGGATGTTTCTATAACAATAATAAGCATTGCAAAATTAGGAAACCAGAGGTCATAGAAACCCATTACTTTTTTTAAAACATCATTTAACTTTATTTATTTACTTATTTATACTTGACCAGAGAGGGACAGAGTGAGAAAGAGTGAGAGAGTGTGTAAGAGAGAAAACCACCAGGTCCCGGACTCAAACCTCGGTCGGCCATGTGGGAGTCCAGTGCCCCACCACACCACCTGCTGATCTGAAACCCACTACTTTTATTCTGTTGGGTTCACATGACATCTTTATAAGCAGACAATTGCAGGACCAGCAGTTAGCGTAATGGCTACGTCGCTGGACTCCCATGTAGTCAACAGCGGTTCACGTCCCGGACCTGGTGGCTTAAACTCACACCGGGCGTGTGTGTGTGCGTGCCCAAGATCCCGAGAGGAGAATGGAGGAGAAGGGATTGTGGCGTGGCCATCCCCCCTGGGGGGTGATTTCTCGCTTTCTGTCTCTATGTCTCTCTCTGTCTGTCTGGCGAGCGCACGCGCTCTATAGCAAAAAACTCTCAAAAAAAAAAAAAAAAAAAAAGCAGACAATTGCATGAAAAACCTAGATTTCCAATGATGGGGCTTGGAACATGTTATCCCAAAATGTGGCACCTTATTATACTGGACATATTAAGCTGAAGGAATTTGAGAAAAGAGAAGATGCAAGAAGGTCTCTCTGACCTCGCCTCCTCCCTTTCCCCTGAAGCACGTAAGAAGTGTCCTCCTGCCTTATGCGCAGAGAGAAGGAACCCCCTTATCTCTGAAGACACAGAGACACAGGGAAGGAGTTAAACAGGCCTTGCTGACTTCTCTCGGTTCATTACTTTTAGCTCATATTCCCTTTGCCCTATCTCAGTCTCCATGACTCTCTACTCTTCATCAAACCTACCAGTAAAAAACAAAAGTTTGACTGTTTCATTGAGTCTTTATTTCCGAAGGCTCTTATGTCATGTAAAACTTAGATGAAAAATATTTGTATGCCTTTCTCTTGTTAATCTAACTTTGACAGTTTTTTTCTTTCAGACTCCTATGGGGGCCCTAAGAGGTCTGGAAAAAGTTCTTTTCTCTCTACATTGCTTTCTTCAAACAATTAGGTTAACATCCCAACCCTGCGTAAGTCCTCGCTGTGCACAGAACCTCCCCTCAATCTAAGCAGCCCATGCCCTCCAGCTCCTGGCAGTCTCCAACTTCTGCCTGTCACAGCCATCCAAACTTCTCTCCTGGCGTTTGAGGCATGGGGCGCATTATGCTGCTCCAATGAGCAACCTTGAATGGGAAAATGAACCTGACCTATCTTCCTGTCCACATTTTTCTTCGCAGGCACTTCCCCAAACACTGGAGAGCCTGCAGGTGTGAAATAAAGTCATCTGGAGGGATGAGTACTTCCAGCTATCATCCCTGGAATGTAGCTGTCCTAGCACAAACAGGTGCAGACCCCCCAAGCAGTTCACATGCATACTACCGCCATCAGGATCTACCTCGACACATCATTTACGTGGTCTGCAGTCCTCACCATAAACAAAGAGATGCTGGCTGTGTTGCTTGTTGGATGCTTCTGGGGGAAGAAAGAGAGAAGCCTAGGGAAATTATGTGGAGTAAATGTCAATAAACAGATCACTGGTTCAATGTGGACATGGTAGACTCAGTTGCCATTCAGGCCAACACAGTTGTCCCTGAGATTCAAGTAGCCTGGAGTAGGTGGTTGTACCTAGAGAGAAGGAGTAGGACAGCTCTGGGCTAAGCAGATGCTATGTCACCATTTCTAGGGAGGTTGTCCTAGGAGACAAGGCTGAACTTGGAGGTTATACACCAAAGTCTAAGGATCTCTGGGGAGCAGGGAGGAATATTGGAGAAAAGCAGTGATCCTGTTTAACAGGCCAGGACCTAGGCTCACTCCAGGCCCAGATGTGGGCTGGGCTTGAGCAGATAGTAGGTGGACAAACTGATCTCAGATTGAGGGAAAATGAAGGAGAAAGGAAGGGAATAGCAGTTGGGGTGCCTCCTGGATTCTGAAACTCTTTACCCCAACATCCATGGAAGGAGCCAAAAATTCCTTGAGCCATACATCCCAGTAGGAAAGATAACTTGTCTTGCAGCACATTGGTGTACAGGCTTCCATAGCTAAGTTACTTGCACAAGTTATTTAAACACTCTGAGTTCTGATTTTCTCATCTGTACAGCAGAGATAATGGTAGCACTGTACTTACGTGATGAGATGTAGGAGAGAATTAAGTAAAACAAAGCACTTGCTGTCCTTAGCCTTAGTCTGTGTGCTACAACTCAGACACTGTACAGGTTGCACCCCCAAGAGCCCATCCTCCGGCAATCCCCTACTTCCCTGCACCCTGTTATTTCAGTCACACGTTTCAGGAAATTCTATCCATCCTTCTTACATCCTCTTATGCCTGAGGACCTTAATATGCTAATTATGGAAGTTCCATTTCCTTTGCCACTGGTGAAGAATGAGTCTAAGGCCCCACTTTGTCTCCCAAGGGCATCATCAACTGGAATAGGTCTTCCTCATTCTTCGGAAGCACACACAAAAAGATATCCTCTCTTCCAACCTTTGGTAGTTTTGCTGTGAGAATGAGATACTTGGAGCTGCACAGGTGTGATATGAGGATGTCTTTGAGCGTCAAAGAGAGAATCCAAGTTACAAGCCACATCTGAGAGCACAGGGACAGAGAGGACCCTGGCCCTAGCTGCGTCAGCTGGCCTATGACTGCCATCTTGTGAGGCGGTGTATTCCCTGTACCAGTTAAATCACCTCACAGTTTTGTGTGCCCTTTTGCCTACATGGCCTAGAAGCAGTTTTGCCTTGGGATTGCTTAGTATGGTAAGGACTTCCTAAGCACTGACATTTCAGGACAACCAGAGAAAAGACTGATCAAAGGATTTTCTTCCTCATTAAAAGCCATGCCCAGAGAGTATTTCGATACTACCCTGGTTGCCTCCAGTCCTCTCCTGGGGTTAGAAATCTGGATTCATTCAGCTGGCCAGGCCCCAGGTTTGTGTGGCTTTCTCAGATTTCTTCTCTGTCCATTCAAGCCACACCTCAAGCAATATTAGCTGACAGGAGCTGGTGACACAGCCACAGTCTGATTTCCTGCAAGGTGTTCAAATGTAATTTGATAAGAAAAGTCACAAAAGGAAGCAGAATGCGGCGTGATTACTAGAGGGGTGGACAACTTGAAGACAGCAATGGGAGCTAAACACATTCTGACCATGAGCCAGAGCAGGAAGACAGCTCTGAAAGGCTCTAGAAAGAGAATGAGAGAGAGGAAAGAGAAAAAAAAGAGAGGAGAGGGAAAAACAAGAGGAAGGGATGAGGGCAGAGAAGAAGAGAAAAACAGGGAAAGAGGAGGGAGAGAGAAAGGAGAAGGAGAAAGAGAAGGGGAAGAGAGAGAGGAAGAAGGGGCAAAAGGGAAACAGGGAGGGAGAGTGGGAGACAGAGGAAGGGAAGGAGCAGGGAGTAGAGGGAGAGAGAAAGAGAAAAGGGGGGCCAACAGGTGGTGTGGTGTTAAGGCACTAGACTCTGAGCCCCCAGCCCTGGGCCCAGAAGCTTAAAGAGTCATGCTGGGTACATGTGCTTGCATGCCCTAAATCCTGAGAGGAGAATGGAAAAGGAGAGATTGCAGCATGGTCATCTCCCCTGGGGGTGTGATTTCTCATTTTCTGTCTCTCCAAACACACAAACCCTGTGGCAAGAAGGAAGGAAGGAAGGAAGGAAGGAAGGGAAGGAAGGGAAGGAAGGGAAGGAAGGGAAGGAAGGGAAGGAAGGGAAGGAAGGGAAGGAAGGGAAGGAAGGGAAGGAAGGGAAGGAAGGGAAGGAAGGGAAGGAAGGGAAGGAAGGGAAGGAAGGGAAGGAAGGGAAGGAAGGGAAGGAAGGGAAGGAAGGGAAGGAAGGGAAGGAAGGGAAGGAAGGGAAGGAAGGGAGGAAGGGAAGGAAGGGAGGAGGGAAGGAAGGGAAGGAAGGGAAGGAAGGGAAGGAAGGGAAGGAAGGAAGGAAAGGAAGGAAGGGAGGAAGGGAGGAAGGGGGGAAGGGAGGAAGGAAGGAAGGAAGGAAGGAAGGAAGGAAGGAAGGAAGGAAGGAAAGAGGGAGGGAGGGAGGGAGAAAGAAGGAGGAGTAAAACTTGCAGCAGAACAGAGGGCAGGATGGCTCTTCAGCTGGGAGCTGTCCTGCTGGAGTGTGCGTGGGGGGCGGAGCTGGGTCTGGAAACCCAAACAGGGCCCACTGTGTGAGTGTCCTGGATGACCTAAAGCAAGCAGTGACTTCTATTCATCACCTGAAGCTTTCTTATGAGTGTCTAATTGTCACAGTGTGAGCACATGGAGAAAGTTTGGACCAAACAGGAAAGGGCATTCCTAGTTTCTGGGGAAATGTTTCAGGTATAAGAAGAACGATAATGATATTCATCCAAAATAGAATCGGGGATCATTTGTCTTCCTTTTCTCTTCTGAGCAGTCTCTGCTGCAGGATCGTATGCACTTCTCACATGTGCCTTCTTTCTAACCAGACAGCTCAGGAGATTGCAACCTTTAGCCTTGTGCAACAGTCTCAGACCCACCCTGTAGCCTACTGCTCCATCTGTCTATGCAGGCACTTGGCTTAATTGAGTGCAAGTCAAATATCAGTTAGCAGCAACCAAAGCCTTTAGCCCCATCATTCTTGTTGGTCTCATTAGAGGAATAATTTGCTTTGCGAGGGATTTGTTTAAGAGTCCCCAGGACTCGAGTTGCTCCTATCTAATAAGGATGCAATCTTAAGTAGCCACCTGTTTGTACGTGCCAATGTACGTGACGTATTGATGTCCATGAATCCAATGTGTCAGAATTTTGGTTTTATCAGTCAGAAGACTACAGTATTCGGCTGAATAATGACATCTCCTGGAAAAGTCAGCCATGCTAATTTTTATGAAATATTATCTCCTGGTAGCTACTGCTGGTCTCACAAACAGTTTTTCTCCTTGCTACTCAGGAACAGGATATGATCAACAAATTGAATGATTTTTCTCTTTAACACAGAGTAATCTGTCTGCTCCCATTTAAATTGCACTCAATTTTTCTTGGCATAATGGCTTCCTCTTTAGATGAAATGAGCCTTTTGTATTTATGAAAAATGTGTGTAACGCTTGCTGCTAGCTGAGATAACTTCACAACTTTCTGCATTCAGTTATTGGTAGAGTGCATGTAAAACAGCAGTTGGTAATTAATAGGATATTGATTGGCCCAGCCTTGTATAATCATAGGCTGTATAATAAATCATAAGGTGTTTTGCAATTAGAAAAATCCATACTAAATAACAAAGTACTGTTATCTTAGTAACCTTAACAAGTATGCAGTAATGCATCATGGAATAATTGCTATGATATAGGTGTACCTGTTCAGAACGTCTCTTCATTTATCACAGACAACAAACCTCTTATTTTTATGGAAATTGCTGTCCTGGTTAAAGGCCAGTGGTGACATACCTTGCATATATATATATATATATATATATATATATATATATGTATATAAAATACTTTTTTCTCCTCTAGAAATTTTCCATATCATCAAATAGTAAGAGAGCTTTCTCCCTCCATCACCACACAGGTAGTGATTAAAGGCTCCATTATTTTGGCAGTGCCCACCAGTATCGCAACATTTATAGCGCTTTCAGCATTTCCATTACAAACCCCTAATAAATGACCAGCTATAAAGCAAAATTGAACCAGCTGGGGACAAAACTGGCATAAAAAGATTCTTGCCTGAGAGTAGGTATTCTTTTCAGTAAGCAATTTCTCCATTCATTTTTTAAATGTATGGAATACTTTTATGATATTTGCCATCTATTTTGTAGAAAAAATATGGAAGACAATTGTGCTACTCTTTTTTAGTTTGGCTTATATTGTTCCTCAAAAAATATATAAGACTTTAAAAATACTTGTATCATGGATTACTATTGAGTTAATAGAGTTTTCTCTTCTACGATACATTCCGGTTTATCTATGAAAAGTCAAAAGACTATGATCTTTATTAGTATCATTAATTGATTGAGTAAAGCTTTAAAAAATATATATTTTTGACCTGGAAGAGTTCCTGAGGTCATTTAACCCAGTAGTCATTTGTGAGAAGAGAGAACTGAGAACATCAGTAACTTCCAAGGTTACTGACCAATATAAATTACAGACTAGAGACTCAAATGCAAGACCCACAATTTAAGCCCTATCACCTGACTCTCCATCTGCCAGGGTCATCTCAGTAATAATAATCCACAGTAATAGACACACTCTCACACAGCTAGACTGAGATCTCTAAATTCTAAACTTCCAGTACCCTCTGTTCTATTTTTAGTTTCACCTTGCCTTAAAGTCAGGCATGTTCTAACATGACTTCCAGAGGTACACTGAGACTCATTGACTGAGCACCACTGTAATCACCAGCTCTCTGTTTCCCATACCAACTGAGTAGCTGCCATGCTCGGGCCACCATGATAGATACTGTGTGGTGAACATTGTTTACCTTGACAGCATCAGCATGGGGAAAGCACCTGCTACACTTTGAATGTGTTCCCTCAAAATTCATGCATGAAAATTTGGTGAACTGTTGTGATGGTATTGAGTGGAAACTCCATCCAACTATGTAAGAGGCAGAGACTTTGGTAGGGGATTAGGATTAAAGTCCTCAGGGTGAGACTCTTGTGATTGACTCCTGGTAGGTGTATAAGACGGACACAGACACAGACACACATGCACACTCTCGCCATGTGGTTCTCTGTGCTGTCTTGGATGCTACGGAGATTCTCCTTCAACAGGAAGACCCTCATCAGATGCAGCATCTTGACCTTTTGATTTGGACAGCCAAAATCATGAAGTAAATAAATATCTATTTGTTATAAATTACCCAATCTGAGGTATTCAGTTATTAAGCAACAAAGAACAAGCCAAAACAGTACCATAGACCAGAGAAGAGAGCCTAAGTTATGATTTTGTAGGCCTCATTGGTCAATCAGCCTAGACTGGGAATCAAGCCCTTGACTCAAGCCCTAGACACACTACATATATCAACCATTTTGCTTTGAAAATCACACATTTTCTTAACTAGCTCAAGTGCTTGTTTTCATTAACTTACATAGTCTTAGTGACCTAGCCTCATAGTCTCCATTTTCCTGACAGTTCTTGCTTTTGTTATGTTGATTTGTCATGTAGACTCAGCCTCTGACACAGAAGCCAATATAAAAACACAAAACATTCAAACTGTTGGGGACCAGCAGTTAGTGTAATGGCTATGTTGCTGGACTCCCATGTAGTTGACCACGGTTCAAGTCCCGGACCCGGTGGCTTGAAATCACGCCGGGCGCATGTACGTGTGTGCCCAAGATCCCGAGAGGAGAATGGAGGAGAAGGGATTGCGGAGTGGCCATCCCCCCCAGGGGGTGATTTCTCACTTTCTATCTATCTGTCTCTCTCTGTCTGGTGAGCGCACGCGCCCTATAGCAAAAACCTCTCCAAAAAAAAAAAGGTTATACAACATGGTTACTACAATAACAATGCATTGTTTACTCAAACATCATTAAGAGAGTAGATTTTAAGTGTTCTCACCATATATACACAAAAATTATAGTATGTGAAGTAATTCATATGTCAATTAACTTGGTTTAGACATTTCACAATGTACATATATTTTGAAATATGCTATACACCAAATCTGTGTGTGTGTGTGTGTGTGTGTGTGTATATACACACACACACACACACACACGCAATTTTTATTTGTCAATAAGAAACAAAAAAAATATAGAAAATCTGAGAAAGATGTCATAATCCAAGGAAATAAAATAGCTAAATGTGATATAGTACCCTGGATGAGATCCTGGAACAGAAGGATTATAGGTAAAACTCAAGACCAGCAGGTGACAAAGTGGTTATGTTGGAGGACTCCCACATGGCTGACTGTGGCTCGAGTCCCCAGCCAGCAGCTTGAAACTCATGCTGGGCACGTGAGCATGTGTTTCCAAAATCTCAAGAGGAAAATGGAGGAGAAGGGATTATGGCATGGTCATCTCCCCTGGGGGGTGATTTCTTGCTTTCTCTCTCTCTTTCTCTGTCTCTCTGGCAAGCGCATGTGCCCTATAGAAAAAAAAAAAGGATTATAGGATTATAGGTAAAAACTAAGGCAATGTGAATAAAATGTGGACTTCAGTTAATAACAAGGTATCAATATTGGTTCATTGATTGTGAAAAATGTACTTTACTAATACAAGATAATAAGGGAAACTAACTATGGAATCTATAGAAACTCTCATTTCCCCAACTTTTCTGTACATCTAAAGTAATTCTAAAGTAAAAGTTCTTTTTTTTTTTTTTTTGGAGAGGTTTATGCTATAGGGTGTGTGCACTCGTCAGACAGACAGAAGACAGAGAGATAGAAAGCGAGAAATCACCCCCCAGGGGGGATGGCCACGCCACAATCCCTTCTCCTCCATTCTCCTCTCGGGATCTTGGGCACGCATGCACACTCACCCTGCGTGAGTTTAAGCCACCGGGTCCGGGACTCGAACCGCGGTCGACTACGTGGGAGTCCAGAGACATAGCCATTACGCTAACTGCTGGTCCCAAGTAAAAGTTCTTATTTTTCTATTTTTTTTTTTTTTGGAGAGGTTTTTTTCTATAGGGCGCGTGCGCTCACCAGACAGACAGAGAGAGACAGAAAGCGAGAAATCACCACCCAGGGGGGATGGCCACACCGCAATCCCTTCTCCTCCATTCTCCTCTTGGGATCCTGGGCACACATGCATACGCGCCCGGCGTGAGTTTTAAGCCACCGGATCCAGGACGCGAACCGCGGTCGACTACGTGGGAGTCCAGTGACTTAGCCATTACGCTAAGTGCTGGTCCCTGAGGATGAGCTTTCTGACTATCATTTTTAGATTAAAATACCCATGTTTTAAAAATTAGCTGTGGTGTTGATGTCACAAATCTGTAAATATACTAAAAAACCACTAAGTTGTACACTTGTTGGGTGAATTATATGGTAAAGGAATTATATGTCAATAAAGAGGCTAATAAAAAAATCCTGTAAACTAATTAAAGTCATCGAGAGCTATTGAAATATACAGCATCAGTAATGAGCCCTTTTTGGATGAGTGTTTTCAAAGGGCCAATAAAATGAACACTAAGTGTGTATCTTCATTATATATCAATATCCAAAGAAATAGAATTTGTTGAAAATACGGTCACTCCAATCTCTTTTCTGTTGAATAAAAATCTCTGTGAATCTAAGGAGCTGATGAAAAACAAATCAATGTATTAAAAAAAAGCAGAAGTGTAAATGGTTGTGTTAAATCACTTTTATTGTGAGGGTTTACAGAAAAAATAGAGTATATAAAAACATGTATTATTTATTATACTGAAGAGTAGAACCTCTGGCATTATCCAGACATTTTGCTTTGTAAGGTGGAAGGCTAGGTAATAATTTTATTCACGATTTATAAATATTTAAGAATTAGCAGAGTTGATCTGTGAATAATTGCTAATAAATCAACTGGCATTTCAAAGGGCAGAGATGTGAGGTGGGGCAAGACGGCACTGATGAACTCTTCCACCTTCCCACCTGCTACAAACCCTAAGCTGGTGCATCTCTAACATCTCAGAGGTTGTTTGCATTTTTGCTTTCTAGTTTTCTTTTTTGTTTTCATTTTGGAGACACTTTCCTTACCACCACTGTCTCTCTATCTCCTTGTCTTATTCCATCTTTGACTCTGTTGCCTTCCCCTTTCTCTCCTCTCAAATTTCTGCTTATTTTTTCCACCAGCCATTTCCTCCGATCCAGCAAGTTTATGACACTATAGTGTGTTCTTTAGTACATACTGTGTTTAGTGGTAAAAGTGGGCTCCCTCCTAACTGGTCCTGAAGTTAGGAGCAATGGAGCTGAGAGTGTCACATTTCTACAAGACCTTGGCTCACCCAGTGTGACTCCCATACCAGCTTGTTAGAAATGCATATGCTCAGGCCCCACGCTAGGCTCTCTGCCTCAGCTGCTGGGCCTTTAGCAAATACCCCAGGTAGTTCTGATGTACACACGTGAGAACCACAGATCTAAGAAGAAACAAAACCTGATTTAGAGGACTTCAGTGTTGACTAGTGTCTTCTCTCTTATTCTCTGTCCTCACACTTTTTTTTTTTTTTTTGAGAGATTTTTTGCTATAGGGCGCATGCGCTCACCAGAAAGACAAGAGAGAGACAGAAAGTGAGAAATCACCCCCTAGGGGGGATGGCCACGCCACAATCCCTTCTCCTCCATTCTTGTCTTGGGATCTTGGGCACGCATGCACACACATCCGGAGTGAGTTTAAGCCACCGGGTTCGGACTCGAACCGTGGTCGACTATGTGGAAGTCCAGAGACATAGCCATTACGCCAACTGCTAGTCCCTGTCCTCACACTCTTCTTCATGGACACTCAAAGACTAAAGACACCGTATTGTGAAATAAAGCCTGGACGGGGAGAGGCTGGTCATTTCTGTCACTTCAAATAAAGTATTTTTTTTTTCTTGGAGAGGTTTTTGCTATAGGGCGTGTGCGCTTGCCAGAAAGACAGAGAAAGACAGAGAGACAGAAAGCGAGAAATCACCCCCCAGGGGGGATGGCCACACCGCAATCCCTTCTCCTCCATTCTCCTCTCAGGATCTTGGGCACGCACGCACACATGCATGGTGTGAGTTTAAGCCGCCAGATCTGGGACTCAAACCGTGGTCGACTACATGCGAGTCCAGTGACATAGCCCTTATGCTAACTGCTGGTCCCAATGCAGTATTTCAAATTGAGATGACCTCAGAATCCCCTGGACAACTTGCTGAACAACCTTGACTATTAGATGTGATATGGGGCCCAGGATTATTTGTCTAACAAGCTCCTGGGTACTGCTGATGCCACCAGTCCAAAGTCCACATAGGTCTCAAAGAACACATGGGTTTGCCCCTTAGTTGTTCCAGTTAATTTTCCTAAGGATACAGAGTCCCAAGAATTATACACAACAGTAACTAATTTGACCATAAATATGAATTGGGAATAATGATCCTTGTCATTCATGCTAGTAACAATTTAATTGTGTTTACCTCCGAAGTGAGTAGACATTGTGTCTGAGAGATGCTTTTCCTTTGGAACTAAGCTGGCCACAACTACTATCCTCACAACCTTCCCAAACTCTCCTGGAATCCCCAGATTTTGTGAATGTATTGATAAAGCCCAAACTCAAATTACCTGTAGTTGATTCTACATTATTTGAGTCTACAGCCCTTCTGAAACTTTTCTGAAAGTCACTTCTCAGTTACTTAACAAGATGGAGAGATAAGCCAATCATATCAACTAGATACGCTGGTTAACCAAGGAAAACTATATCAAATGTCATTATCAGGTTGTCACTTTTCAAGTAATGTGAATGTGACAAATCAATGCCATTCTGAATAATTCTTACACAAGGCAATGTTGCTGTCATGACACAGTGAGGGAATAAATGTAAAGACTTTTAATAACATGCTCTATGCATCATCATATATGATTCCAATAATTTACCTAGCATCATTCACAATGATCTTTATTATCATTGTATTAGAGACGATTCCCTTTACCTTTTCTGTGTTGTTATATTAATGTGGATTTACTATTTAGTGTATTAGTAGTCGCAAAGTTCTGTGTGTTTATGGAATCAAATTTAAGAGAACTATTTGACTGTCATTTCTAGCCTCTGTATAAGATTTTTTTTTTTCTTTTTCTTCCTTTTTTTTTTTTTTTGGAGAAGTTTTTGCTATAGGGTGTGTGCACTCACCAGACAGACAGAGACAGAGAGATAGAAAGCGAGAAATCACCCCCCAGAGGGGATGGCCATGCCGCAATCCCTTCTCTTTCATTCTCCTCTCGGGATCTTGGGCACGCACGCACACGTGCCCGGTGTGAGTTTAAGCCACCGGGTCCGGGACTTGAACTGCAGTCAACTACATGGGAGTCCAGTGACATAGCCATTACACTAACTGCTGGTCCCTGTATGAGATATTTTTACATCAGATACATTTCCTGTAATTTAATCAGCAACATAAAAACAATTTCTTAAACAAATAGTAATGTTACAAACGTGTGATCTACACTGAACTTCAAAAACAGCTTCATACCTATTAAGTCACTGCATTTCATGACACCATCTCAGATAAATATTTTAATCACTTGACCAATAATATATTATAACCAAGAGAAATAGAAATAGCAAAACTATTTGGTGCCAGAACTGAAACTAAAATATGCTTTTCTGGGGCTAGTAAGTGGTATGAAGAAGGTTAAGGTGGCTGAGAGATGTGTTTCCTTTGGAACTAAGGCCACATGGCCACTGCGTAGTTTGAGTCCTGGACCTGGTGGCTTGAAAATCACACTGGGCGTGTGTCGCAAGTACGTGCCTGAAATCCCAAGAAGAGACTAGAGGAAAAATGACTATGGCTTGGCAATTTTCCCTGGAGTTGGGGTAATATCTCTCTCTCTCTCTCTCTACTCTCTTTCTCACAAGTGCACATGCCCTATAGCAAAAACTTAAAACAAAAAAAGTGCTTTTCTGGCTCACTGTTCCTCATTCTTCAGCAAGATGGACATAGTTTCACTGCCACTCCCACGTGGCCTAAAGAAGTTTTAGCTTCGGACTGGAGACTTGAAACTCACATAGGTGTATATGTGTATGTATGCGTGCCTGAAAGGCCAAGAGGAAAATGGAAGAGAAGGGATTGCAGCATGGCCATCCACCGTGGGGAGTGATTTCTTGCTTTCTGTCTCTCTGTCTCTCCAGAGAGCGCACATGCCCTGTAGCAAAAATCTCTCTAAAAAAAAAAAAAATGACAAAGGGAAAATTTATGACTGTAAAACACTGACAATCTGGGTGGATACATCTGGATAGGGGAGGAAGGACACCATGCTTGCTATTAAGTCATAAATCTATACTCCAATACATGAAACTACTCACACATTTCATTATTCACTTAACTCAGTAAGAACCAGTTTTATCTTTTTTTGCAGACGAATAAATGAAAAGTTAAATAATATTGCTGACATGATATAGGAGGTTGGTACGATAGTTTCCTCTCTGCCCTGATGCCATTGTACCCTGGCAGAGGTACATGACTCCATTTAAAGTAATGAAAGCCACGCTTGGGTATTGAAAAAAAAAAATTCCCCTCTAGAATTTGCACCAAAAAATCCCTGAGGGAATAATATTTTCTACAACCCAGTCATTGCCCTATCTGGACCCAACAAGTTACTCTGCACAGTAATTAAGTAAGCACAACAGGCAAATTTAGATTTCAAGAGTCTAGGCTTTATGGTTACAGATGTTCCTCTCAGCATAGTCTATTCAGCAGTTCCTTTGGTCATAAATGTTTAATTTTTAATCTGTTTTTTATCGGTTTTGTGTAATGCAGGCTACTAGTATACCAAAGAATTTTTACTCATGCATTTTATATGCAGGAAGTTTGCAATAATAAAAGCCTTAGGAAGATAAAATAAGGTTTGTTCCCTTAAGAAAATGAACATTGCTTTAGCAAAACAAAGGCTAATGTCCTTGTTACAAGACACGAACTGTACGGACCTCATTTACAATACTGTTTGTGAGTGACAGCCTATTTGTAGACATCCCGGAGAGTCACGGGACTTACCTTGCAGATGTAGAATTGAAAGCACAAAGAGTTACATCATCTATTTGCACTATTGATGTCCTTTGAAATGATTCAAGGATCCAAAACAATAGTTGTTTTAAGATATATTTTATGACTCAAACAACTGCCCCACTTTTCAGGATACCATGTGATACAGATAATACGTGCAGATGAAAGGTAAATTGTTGCTACAATACCACAGAGAAGACTGACAAAATCGACACTGACATCATCTGTTTCCATATTTATCAGTAACTATAAACCTGAATTTTAGCTGCTGTGATAACATAATCTTTTTTAATATACTGTGAGAGTAAAACTTTAAAACAAAATCTTTTGTTGGAATTTTTCTACTTAACATACCACTTAGCACAGGGTCTGACTGTGTAAAATGATTCCTAGACCTTCCATTTAACTTGGCATTTTCAAAACCTTTTATCCATCATTCTTTTGTGTGGAACTTTTCAATATACCCATAGATGAAGTCAGTTAATCATCCTATTTTGACAAAGCAGACTTAATTGAAGTGAAAGAGACATCAGCTCTCAATCATTAGCAGTTGTGGCAAAGGAGTTAATGAACATGGACTGTGACCAAGACGGACAGGTCATCCCTAACCAAGATGAGACAAGAAACAAGCCAAGGTCAAGCTGTACTTGCACCCAAATATGTTGGCCTTCCTATTTAGACTGTCCCTGAACTACAAAGACCCTTGCCTTTGTTGCCGTTCTCTCCTGCATTGGCTCTCCCTATTACAGAGTTGGCTTTGCTATCATAAACTGAATAGCCTTGCTTCAAACCAATGATATTTCACCTTTGCCAATTTTTAAAAAACTGAAGCATCCCATTCTCTAGGACCAATGTGGACTTTCTACTCTACTTTGCCTTTCCAGCTGCCGAACCATGGCCACATCACCCTACCTAACAGGGCTAATCGAAGCATAAGTATAGACTCCTTTTGATGCTGAGACTCTCTGAAGCTCATGTGTCTCCAGTAAATTTAAAAATGTGATCTGTTCCCTGTAGAGTCCCTATACATCTATGTCTTTTGCTCTACTCAGCGGTTCGTGGTGGAGACCTTTTGTAAACTATCCTGTGGAATTTTAAAGACATTGTGTATACTAATATTTGGCAGCTGTCACATAGCACATGATCAACTTATATTTTATGAATAATTTTTACAATTTTTGGAGAAAGAACGAAGACCCACAAGGACTCTGAATTGTAGTGTGACATTTATTGGGCAAGTCCACCAAATTTGCTGTCTCTGTTTCTTCTTTGTCTTCTACAGGCATGCATGTGAACGTGCCTGGGAAAGAGATGGGATGCAGAGCAAGGATGATCTGATATTGAGTCTACTGATCCATGTAAGGAAAAGAGGACATTTCACCATTTGATCAAGAAGACTATGTAGCTAATAAGTATGAAAGGCGGATTGGAGCAGTGGTTCTCCAAGGTTAGTCCTAGGAACCTGTGTCCAGGAGAACTGCCAAGTCAAACTATTTGTGTAGTTATTCTAAAACTTTTCTGTCTTTTTCAATCTATCTTTCATGAGTTTTCTCGGTGCTAGGTGATGCTGCTATTGCAACAGACTGAATTTTGGAGCAGAGATGGAAACCCAGTGCTTATGTTAAACCAGACATTAAAGATACTTGCAAAAAGGTAAAACATCACCATTCTTCTAATTTTTGTAGTTTGGGTTTTATTTTTTAATTTTTTAAGAGAAATTCTTGCTATAGGGTATGTACACTCGACAGAGAGACAGAAAGCGAGAAATCACCCACGTGGGGGATGGCCATGCCACAGTCCCTTCTCCTCTGTTCTCCTCCTGGGATTTTGAGCATACACACCAAGCAGGAGTTTTAAGCTGCCAGGTCCAGACTGGAACTATGGTCAACTATGTGTGAGTCCAGCAACATAACCATTATACCATCTGCTGGTCCCTGAAAATATAATTATTTTTAATGAAAACATTTATTCATACTAACATGTAATGACATCATTATTCTTATTTTTAAATAAAGTAAAAAACAAATCTCTTAAAATGTCCACAGTTTGGGACCAGCAGATGTCATAATAGCTATGTCGCTGGACTCCCATGTAGTTAACCGCGGTTGGAGTCCCAGACCCAGTGGCTTAAACTCACGCCAGGCACATGTGTGTGCGTGCCCAAGATCTCGAGAGGAGAATAGAGGAGAAGGGATTGTGGCATGGCCACCCCTCCTGGGGGGTGATTTCTCGCTTTCTGTCTCTCTGTCTCTCTCTGTCTTTCTGGTGGGCACACGCGCCCTATAGCAAAAACTTCTCCAAAAAAAAAAAAGTTCACAGTTTAAATTTCTAATTGGTTAATATAAGTAAACATAAGCCACATACATAGCAGCTTTGGAACACTACCTAACTTTTAAGAGTGTAAAAAGGTCCTTAGACCACAAAGTTTAAGAACCACTGACTTTGAGGAATGTTTTTTCAGCTCTAATGATCATGGAAGTGACCCACAGCCTTACAAAAATACAGATTCTGAGTAAAGGGTCCAAATGAGGCTGACGCCACTCCACAGGCCACTATTAGACCAACTAGTCTGCTGCCAAACCAAGAGAATTCAGTTTGAGCTGCGGTCTGTCTGCTGCAGAGTTTTAAACCAAGGAGGAAGGAAAGTCCCTTTAAATCCTACAGAGGGTCAGAAATGGATGGCCTTGTAGGGAGGAAAGTCCGAGTGGGGAGGAGGAGTAAAATTCATGCCAGTAGAGACAAGATGTTTTTAGGATTGAGAAACACTATTATTTTTTTTACTTTGGGAAAACAGTGGTCAGTACAGTAGAGAAGGGTGTTTAGTTTGGAGTTAAGTCTATTGTATTCTTATTTATTTTGTTTATTTTTTTAATTATTCTTTCTCTCTCTCTCTCATTTTTGCCAGAAAGCATGCACAGTTGTCTGAGAGACAGAAAGAGGAAGAGAGGAATAGTGAAAAAGCATGCCCCACTGGGACCAGCAGTTAGCATAATGGCTATGTCGCTGGACTCCCACGTAGTCAACTGTGGTTTGAGTCCCGGACCCGGTGGCTTAAACTCACGCCAGGTGCGTGTGCGTGCGTGCCTAAGATCCTGAGAGGAGAACGGAGGAGAAGGGATTGCGGCGTGGCCATCCCCCCTGGGGGGTGATTTCTTGCTTTCTATCTCTCTGTCTCTCGCTGTCTTTCTGGCGAGTGCACGCACCCTATAGCAAAAACCTCTTAAAAAGAAAAAAAAAAAAAAAGCATGCCCCATTGGGATGGCCATGCCACAATCCCTTCTTTATTTCTCTTTCTGAGACTTTGGACAACCACGCACATGTACCTGGGCATGTTTTTCAAGCCATGATGTCCAAGACTCAAACCATGGAGTTGGCCATGTGATATTCAGTCATTTTAATCACCATACTACTGACTAGCCCTCTCTCTTAATTTTTTTTTTCTTTTTTTGCCAGAAGGCATGTACACATGCCAGAGACAGACAGACAGACAGAGAAAGCATGCCCCAAGGGAAGTGATCATGCGGCAATTCTGTTTTCTCCTTTTCATCCTCTTGGGATTTTGGAAAAACACATAAACATGTGTTTTTCCCAAGTTTCCAGGGCCAGTATTCAAACCACAGTCAGACATGTGGAATCCAGTTACCAATGCACAGTATTACTGCACTACCAGGCCAGTCCTTTCTTTCTCTCTTTCTATTTTTAATGTCAGAGGGTATGTTCATGAGAAAAAGAGAGAGAGAAAGAGAGAAAGAGAGAGAGAGAGAGAGAAGCACCCTGGATCAGGGCCTGGTCATGCCACAATCTTTTTTCTACAGTTCTCTATCCAGTCAAGATCTTGAGTTCACACTTATAAGCCCTCAGCATGAAGCCAACATAGCCAGGATTCAGATTCTGGATAGTCATGTCGGATCTAGCTTCCTCTGCATAGAACATAATTGCATGCCATAGGACCAGTCCTTATTATCTTTCTCATTGCTGTTCCTCATAGAATAGTGTTCCTCACAAAGCCTTAGGGTCCCCTCCTCTTTTTCTAGTTCTCAAATACAAATTAGTTTAAATCATTAATAAATACAGGCATACTGTCTCTTTAAATTAATTAACATTTAATTAGGATTGGTTTATGGTAGGACAGGGCATCCATGTTTTGCACACTGAATTGATAAATAAATGGTGAAGAAGGTTTAACCCAAACCACACCTTGTAGCCTCTCAAGTGGTTCTGAGAAAGCAGAACAAATGGATCATCATCTGAAAGGTGTGAGAGTAGACGGAGAAAAACGTTCAACTCGAATCAACTTGGATCTTAATGGCTATGTCATAAGCACTCAATTTGCTGTGTTTGAACCAGAATTCCTAAGAACACAGGTGAAGAACTGGTCTCAGTGTCTGCACTATAATGAAGAAAGAGCTTCAAGATCTCTGATCTTGTGCT
Organism: Tupaia tana; assembly: GCA_026018925.1. Classification (NCBI taxonomy): domain Eukaryota; kingdom Metazoa; phylum Chordata; class Mammalia; order Scandentia; family Tupaiidae; genus Tupaia; species Tupaia tana. The sequence goes on from JAKSZU010000016.1 coordinate 36,934,012, forward strand.
TATGCTCATCAGCCTCTTCGAGCTAATACAATTAAAAAAATAAAGAGAGAGAAGCTGTCACTTGGGCACATTGAGTTCATTGGGTGGATAAAATGTTTTGTTCCCTGTGAAATAAATCTCTCTACAGGGAGCTTCACTGCGTTGCTCCCCCTTATTGCTAACAAGAGTTAAATGCCTAATTTCCTATGCTCTGGTGGTAACCATTTAGCATGTGAGCTTTAAAGCAGTGACTTGTTTTAAGTAAGACCTCTATTTGGAAAAAGCAATGTCCTTGAAGTGAGTTTTCTCCTTCACTGATGAGATTTGCCAAGCAATGGCGCATCAGTCTACTTAAACCAGGTATTTATTAACCCAAGCCTGCACACATCACTCTTTACTGTGGATATGTTTCAGACATCGCTCTGGAATGCAGAGGTTCCCAGTGCTAAATTCTGTGTACACCCCATAAAACAAACATGCAGTAAATAGAAACATACGCATCTCTGTTTGACTAGCAAACTACATGGTCACACTTTTTTAAATTTCTAGTGGTTTTTAAATATAAAAATGTTGATAGTATCCTAGAAGTATAAAAAAAAAAGCTATTTTTAACTAGTTACCTTTTAGTAATCCATGTTCATTAAATTACAAGTAGAAAGAGGGATCATGAACATGGGGTCAGGGGAATCCACAGGTAAACCCACCCACCCCAAAAAGGAGCTGCCTCTGAGTTGAGAACAAACATGGTGTGTAAGTTCCTTCTGAATAGAGCAATGGACAAGAAGGAGTAAATACAACATCATGGGAACCCTGACAAGCTCACAAAGGAATCAAGTATTTGGGGGCAGGACAACTAAAGTCCAAAATTGGGAAGTTGTTGAAAGCAAGCACCCATAGCATCACTGCAGTTTTCTAGACCAGGAACCTCATGAAAACAGTTTGCATTCTAGCACTATCTCCTGGCTAACTTCCCCCAGTCCGGCCTACTCCACCCCAACACATCAGGGATACTATTGTAAGCTTAAACTCCTCAGAAAAGTATGTGCTATTTTCTTTGTGTAACACATGCCTATGACAGCCATAAGTGTTCCCCCCATTGGTTGAAACATAACTAGGGAATTTCTAACTTAGATCATCGAAGACCTGGACAAATGACTCAATCCCATCTCTGTACTCTCATCTCCTCTCTTCCTCACTTTCCTTTTCCACTCCTTTTTGCTTTAGCTGAGCAAATAATTACTTTGTGACAAAAAAATATATCTTGAGCACTGTGACATCATCTAGATTTTATCCAATTTTTGATGTCCCTCTAAGTGCTCCAAATGTCATCTTAGTCAATTTCCTTCATGTCTGAAATTGAGTAGCACTGGGTAAAAAATTACATGCAATTATCACTTCGTTATGTTTTTATATTATGTCTCTAATTTCTAATTTGTATTCCTAACCCAGATACAAGATCCATGACACCTCAACCATTGCTAGTATTTCTCCTCCAACTTCCACAAAATATGGAACAAAACAGAACAGGAATACATTGATTGATTGACTTACTCATTGATATGATCTGAAGTGCTCATAATAAGCTAAAAACTTGGAGTCAAACATTTTTTAAATAAAATCAATGTTATACAAAAGTGAAAGTATCAGCCTAGACCTAAGGAGATTTAATATAGGAAGAAACTTAAAAAAAAAAAAAAAATCAACAACCATTTTCACTCACTAATAAGAAACTAGAAGATCCAAACAGAACTCTGTTTTACAGATGGGTAGTGAAGAAAGGGTAGGCCTAAAATTAATGACTGGCAAATATAAATAAATAAAATATAAAAATTCTAATTGCAATCATATGATTTGCATAGGACTGAGATAATAAAACAAATTAAATGTTACATCTACATTAATTAAGAAATCTCCACAGATCCAAGTAATTGGGTCTTCTATAGGTGAACTAGATGAAACCATTTAAAGATATGAACCAAGAACATAACATTTTCCAAGAACACAACACATTTAGAATGTGAAAAGACATATTGTTGTTCTAAAAGTATATTAATAGAAAACTTTAGTTATAGTAAGGCCAACAAATAGGGAGACAATTTCCATTGACTGGATAGTTTGCTACTCCCAGATCCCAAGGAGAGCAGGCAAATATTCTAGGTGAAGTCACCTGGGGAAGCTGTAGGGTTAGTCAGGAGTATGTGGGGTAGGACTAGCCTTTCTTATGGTTTCTGTAGGAAGGAACAGGAAAGGCAGGGTCAGCAGGTTTGGGGATGGCTAGTTTTAATAACTTTAGAGGGGCTGTCGCTAGTGTTTTAGTACCTTGCCCTGAGTAATTAGGGCAGGCAGATAATAGTCATGAGTGTGAAAGCCTGATAAAGAAGGGGGTAGGGAGTGGCTCTGGATTGGTTGGTGTGTAGCTGAAAGCATACTTAGGGAGTAGGGCTCCTCTCCAAGAGAGGAAATGGTAATGAAGAGGTGGAGGCCAAGGCAAGGCAACTGGGGCATAGTATTAAATTGTTCAGAACAAGATTCATCCAGCATGTGAATGTAAGACAGATGTTAAAGCATCAAATTTACAAAGCTAGAAATGTAGCTAATACATAATTATCAACCTAATAGCCATAGAGAAATACAAAAAAGTAACCCAGAAAGATAATCATATGACTATTTCACCATTAATGGGTCTGCGTATCAGGTCACTATTAAAGTAGCAGAAAGCTACCTACCTTTGTACGTGAAATAGAGCTTATTGCCTGTGTACAGGCCTGTTCTAGCTTTGTCCCACATAAAGCAGCCAATTTATAAACAAGCTAGAGAAAGCTAACAAGTGACCAAAATAGACCTTGATTGTAAGTGAAATAAACTGTAACTACAACACTGAGCCCATAACCTTGGTAGTAAAATAAAATGAAGTGGAAGAAGCCATGCTGTAATAACAATTTAATATTCACCAGATTGTAAAGTGAATCTAGGAGGAATCATTGCACATGCAAGGAGAAAATTACCACCCCATATAAGCTGCAGTGAGACAGATTCATGGTCACCCAGAGAGCCCCAAAATCTGACTGGTGATTTTCTTTAAAATGATGGCTGGAAAGTGATGGTGCTTAATTCATTTCTTCATGTCCTGCAGAGCAGAAAGAGCTTCAAACAGGTCTCACATTGAGGGTTCACATTGTGAGCTAGTTGGATTATTAAAGGAGATGAAGCTGGGATGGCCTTTCAATGGATCAGTGAATGCTTATTATTGGAAAGACCTTGGTTTAAAAAAGTTTCCAACCAGAACCTTGCCGATAGGTAGTTGTTTGATCCTGAGGACATAACTTAACCCTCTCTCCATTGAAACAGTGGAATTTTTCCATACCTCAGTGGTGTAGGATTAAAAAATTTTTAAACTTTCTTTCAAATAAAACATTTTTATCAATGGCATTCATGACTAGGTGCTGACATTTCCTACGTTATTACCCCTTCTCCTTGGTTCATTGGCTAGGAATGCCCCAAAATTACTTAATTAAACCATAAAACTTATTTAAAACAACCATAAGCAATTTTTTTTTGAGAGGTTTTTGCTATAGGGTGTGTGAGCTCGCCAGAAAGACAGAGAAGACAGAAAGCGAGAAATCACCCCCCAGGGGGGTATAGCCATGCCGCAATCCCTTCTCCTCCATTCTCCTCTCAGGATCTTAGGCACACATATACATACATCTGGTGTGAGTTTAAGCCACTGGGTCCCAGATTCGAACTGCGGTTGGCTATATGGGAGTTCAGTGACAGCCATTACACTGACTGCTGGTCCCCCATAAGCAATTCTTAAAGATGTCTTTATCATGTCAGTAGGTATGTAAGTGTAAAATCTTATCACTGAGCCATCAAGAATACACATGGCATTCAAAACATAGTACCAAGTTACTCTTCCTATTGAGATCCCCATAAATCCATTGAGAATAAGTCTTATATGGACATCTAGGAGTCCTTTTCTCTCACCCATAATGATTTAAAGTTTATCTCTACATCTGTGATTTTCTCCCAGCATCCTGGCTTCATGTCGGAAGAGCAACACTGTATATATTTTATAATGCCAACCTTATACACCCATGAAAACTTTTAGTCCTTCAGAATGCCAGTAAACTAAAGCCCCCCCCCCCCCCCCTGCCCCCGAGCAGGGATAGAAGGCTGGAAGGAAGAGCAGAGATAGAAGGGGGGAAGGAAGGAAAGAAAGAGAAGGAAGAAAAAAAAAAAGAAAGAAAGAAGGAAGTAGATAGTGAGAAAGAAACATGGATGGGAAGACACAGGCCCACTCCTTAGGTTAGCAAGACAACCTTATTAGAAAACCATACCGATATTTGAGGGGCTGGCAAGTGGCATGGTGGTTAAAGGTGCTGGACTCCCATGTGGCTGACCACGGTTCAAGTCTCGGACCTGGTGGCTTGCTTTCTCACTTCCTCTCTCTCTCTCTCTGTCTCTCTCTGATCAAACTGGAAAATAATAATGATAATAATAATAAATAAATAATAAAAAAAAGAAAACCATACTGATATTTGAATGTTAAACTGTCCTAACATTGGAGTTTTCATAACTCAGACCTCCAATCAACTAAGTAGTTGGGATCAATCATGGATAAATGTAACCCATAATCTGGCCTAATATGTGAAATGCTTGGTCACAATTACAGTTTCCTTACAAAGGATTTTCATGGTCTAGGCTCCCAGTGCTAGATTTTGGAAAATCTAATACTTGCTCCTAATGGATGTGTGAGCATATTCTTTTCTTTCCCTTCCATATCAACATTAGCACTGTTCATTTTAGCATAGCCATTGTTTAAAAATGGCATGCAAATTGCCATTTTTCTTCAGTGTTTAAATTTCCTTCGTATTTCAAGTGTTTATTAAGGCACTCTATACCTTTTGTATCAGTAGCAAATAATGCTAGAGAACTCTCTAGAAGCATTGAAAGTACTCTCATCTTGAACATCGGTGTCCCACAAGTAGAACCACTTTTCTCTCTCTCTTTTTTAAAAAAATTTGCCAGAAGGTACATGTGATCACCAGAGAGAAAAAGAGGGAAAGTGAGAAAGCATCCCATGAGGGACAACCCCTTCCCCTCCATTTCTCCCTCCTATTGGGATTTCGAGCACATAAGCACACACACCTGGAGTTTTTTTCAAATTATCTGGGTCCAGGACTCTAACAGTGAGGTTGGCCATGTGGGGTCCAGCTACTGTAACCACCATACCATGGGCTGGCCCTTAAAGATACTTCTCTGCGTCTCCATTTCCACTGCCTAACTCTGTAGTCACATCTGGATTATAGGGAAAACCTCTTAACTGGTTTTCATGTCTCAAACCTCCCCCTTCAATTGTCATTTTTTTTAAGGAGAGATTTTTGCTATCGGGTGCATGCACTCACTAGAGAGAGAGAGAGATAGTAAGTGAGAAATCACCCCCTGGGGGTGAAGTGATGGCCACTTTTTTTAACCCTCCTTCCATTGCTAACGATTAATGTGCCACCTGTAACTGGAATCAGGCCCATTTGTAAAATAAGGGCTTGCCTACCTCTGCAGTTTCTAAGAAGTGGTTCCTGAAAGAGACTTGGACAAATGGAGCCAGCAGTTTGTTTCCACACTGCCCCAGGCAGAGCAGGACACCTGTTACCACCCTGCAGGTCAGAGTCTATGTACAATCTCACATAGAAATAGATTTCTACGGACCACTTGGAAATATGAAATGGCTGGTCAAGGCTATTCCTTAAGTTCCTCCCAGCTTCCTGGTGTGACTATGACAAACAAGACAGCACTTCACTGCCACAACAAGAGTAATCCAAACCAAAGAGAATGCAGAGAAAGCCCTCTGAAGATGACAAGATGCTCAACCTAACTATTCTCAACCTCACTATTCTTCAGAGAAATGCAAACCAAAACCATAATGAGATAGCACTTCACACCAACCAAGGTGCTACCATAAAAACAAAAGACAGAAAATAAAAGGTTTCTATGGGAATGTGGAGAAATTGCAATCATTTTGTACTGTTGATGTGAATGTTAAAATGGTGCAGCTCCTGAGGAAAACAGCTATGCCAGTTCCTCAAACAGATAAACCAAGAATTACCATACTACAATTCCACTGTTGAGTATATTCCAAAATAATGGGAAGTAGAGATGCAGATATTTGTGTGTGTATTCTCATAACAACATGATTCACAATTGTCAAAAGATGAAAGCATCACACATGTCCATCAATGAATGAATGGATAAGCAAACTATTATTTATCCAAACAGTGGAATATTGCTCATCTTTAAAAAGAAATTAATTCTGACACCAGATACAACGTAGATGAACCTTGTAGAATATTATGCTAAGTGAAATAAGCCAGTCACAAAGAGACAAATTCAATACGATTCCACTTATGAAGTACTGAGATTAGTCAAATTCATAGAGATGACTGTCAGGGGCTAGGGAAGAGGGAATGGAGAGATGTTATTTAATTGGCATAGGAATGTCCATTATTCCAGTTTGGAATGATAAAAAGAATTCTGGAAATTGATGGTGGTGATGGTTGCCTACCAATGTGAATATACTTAATGCTATTTTAAAATGGTTAAAATGGTACATTTTATGTTATGTCTATTTTACCATAATAAAAAGCTCTTTGAATCTCATTTTCTGAGAAAGATAACCTGACAGATAGCAATGAGAAAATGCCTCCTGGAATAACAGCTGGGCTCCTCTAGCTGGTGATATTTATTGACCAGACATATGCATGTCTCCTCTCTTTGGCAGGAGAGACCCAGCACCCTGATGGTCAGGCTATGGAGAATAAAAATAGAACCTCCGCTTTCAGCAATGTTTTCCATAAGTTGGAAACACTGACACTTTTATGACAAAAAGTACCATTTTTCTTCTTGCGTCTTCTTAGGAGTCACTTCATAAAGGATACCTCTTGATTTTTGTATAGTCCAATTGAGGAACACGACAGTAAAGAAATAAACACACTAGGACTAGATTTCCTGGATTGTGCAATTAGATTCCTACTAAATCTATAGAGGCTCTGCATATGGGCATCAAACATTTACTTCCCAGGGTGGATTTTAACCATAAACCCACCAAAGGGGCAATCTAACTGTGGTGCAGCCCTCTGCATCTGAGTGTACACAACTTAGGCGAGTTTGCTGGGGCTGGCAGGAGTGACACCCTTCTGACAGGATCGACAAATCAACAAGGTTACCTGATTTTCAATGTATTTTTAGATGCAATGTCATCCCTCTACAACAAAAATTGTACCCTACTTACTACAGAGGTTATGTGTATATCCACTATTTTGCATATCTGCTCAGTAAATTGCCTGACATAAATTCTTCATCTGTTCGAATACAGGCTCTATGAAGAGAGGCAAATTAACTGTTTCTTCTACTCAGTATTGTCGCAACGTACTTTACAAGAGAAGTTCAAAATATCAGGGCAAAATTATGACTGCCTGTAGGCACTTTTTGTTCAATAAGGAAATGAGGAAGAGACGTTCTGTCAATAAAGTATTGAGAAGTATGTTTTATGACTGGTTGAAAAAAAGATGGATACCATCCAAGCTGAATTTATTATTACTACATCTAGTGTTTTCTTTTGATTTTAAAAGAGTATGAGGCCAGCAGGTGGCACGGTGAAAGTAGTTAGATTATTTAAGAAATTTTGTGAATGAATAAAATGTGGGGGGAAAAAAAGGAATGTAAAACAACTGTAGAGACCTGAGATAGTGTGGGAGGATGGTGGGAAATGGCAGAGGGTGAGAAATAGGGGTAAACATACAGTATATTCTGGATAGGAAATCACATTTTGTATGCTATAACGATGCTCAGGGAATGAATGTAAAATAATTAATTAATTTAAAAAATGTTTCAGAAGAAAATTACAGGGCACTTGTAACTAGGGAAAAAAAGAAGTTTTAGAGGAATAATAAAGAAAAATCTAAGTTAAAAAAAAAAAAGAAAAACAAACAGGGATTCGCGTTTTAAAAAACTTACAGCCATGTCTCTGCTCATGTCCCTGCTCATGTCTCTGCTCATGTCCCATATTCGTATTCTTCCAGAATATTCTGAAATTTTCTTCAAGACCATCCCTACCTTTTAAACCCTAAATAGTCTTTCTATGAAAATGTACTCCCACATCCTGTCTTATTTACAAAGCCTTTTCTGAGGCAGTCTTAATTCGTCTTTCTCTTCTGTCAGCTCCCAGATTATTTATGATATTGTGGTCATTCTGTTTTGTAGTGAAGAAAATTTTAAAGAGTTTATCTTCTTTTTCATATTGTAAATTCCTTGATCTAAGGGCTGAATTTAATTAATTAGTCAGTAAACTTAGATATAGGCCTTGCATTCATTCATCCACTCATTCTTTTTTTTTAATGAAATATTTATTGAGTGTGCAATATTTTGTATGCTCAAGAAACAGGAAAAAAAAGTAGTTTGGTGTTTCTTTTCCCCTAACTTCTAAACTTAACTGTAGTTTATGGGGCAGTAGCTGAAACTAGAGGAATGACAGATGGGTCTCATATCTGGAATTCTTGTTCCCTCTTAGCCTGTCTATGGTACTAAGCTGTACATAAAATAAATACAAGCATGCAAGAGTACTTCAACAATACATCTTGAAAAACTGAATTAAAGAACAAGTTTATTTTGATACAGTTTTTTTTTTTTTTTTTTTTTGAGAGAGAGTTTTTTGCTATAGGGTGAGTGCACTCACCAGAAAGACAGAGAGAGATGGAGAGAGAGAAAGCAAGAAATCGCCCCCCAGGGGAGACAGCCACGCCGCAATCTCTTCTCCTCCATTCTCCTCTCGGGATCTTGGGGCTCACACACACACACGCCCAGCATGAGTTTAAGCCACCGGGTCCAGGACTCGAACCATGGTCAACTATATGGGAGTTCAGCAACATAGTCATTACACTAACTGCTGGTCCCAATTTTGGTTACAGTTTTTTGAAATTCATGCATATGTTTTTCATAATGTGCATATTCCATGATCTTTCCAAAGACTCTTTATATGTAAGTGATGAGAGAGATCATTTGGATTGGGGTTGTTTACAGTTACAAAATAATAGGATGAAATGTCTGGGATGTGAGCCGAATGATTAGTAGGATTTATAAGGTTATTCCAGGGTTGAACAGCTGGCCAAAAACACCAGGCAACAGTGAAAGGTTGTGGGTAGGGGGAGAGGACACCAGGAAGACCAAGAAATGGACTCTGGTTAGAAGTTATACAAAAGGAACTCTCACAGGCAGGGCAAAGACCAGATGAGGACCTTGGCTCTATGTACATAGGTATTACTTCAGTTTGTTTGTGCTATTATAATGAAATTCCTCAGACTGAGTAATTTAAAAATAGTAAAAATTCATTTCCCATAGTTCTGGATGCTGGAATTTCAAAACCAAGGCACTGGCAGATGTAGCGTCAAGTGCAGATTGCTCTCTGCTTCCAAGATGGTGCCTTGTTGCTGGATCCTTTAAAGGGGCTGAATGTTAGGTCTCCACATTGGAAGAAAGACCAAGGGACAAAATGGTCAGAAGGGCAGGCAGCTCTCTTATAAGGACACTAGTCCCACTCAGGTGGGCAAATTCTTAAGATGTAATCACTTCCCCAAAGGTCCCTTGTTAACTGGGCTCAAATACCATGATAATGGGCTCAAATTCTGACCCTGAATCTCTGAAAGTAGAAACTCAGACTGATGCTGTTTATCCTATGTACTGGGATAACCAACACGGCTCCAGAAAAATCAACAGCTCTATTTTCTTTTCCTTCCTGAGCTTTTTTGTAGAGTTATGCAATGAATGGGTAAATGGTGACTGGAAGGTTGTCCAGGGAGGAAAACCACTGTATCGGAGGGCAATTTGCTCATCACGCCTCATACCCTCAGCACACTCCTAATTTCAGCATGTGGGATACAGTATAAGGAGTGATACGGATCAAAGAGGCAAGAAGAAAGATATTTTATCATTTGGTATTTATTTTTTAATTACTTGTCAGAAAGAGAGACAGAGAGAGAGAGAGGAGAGAGAGAGAAACCAAACCTCAACTGGACCTGGTCATGTCACAATCCTATCTTGTCCATGTCTCCATCTCATCAGGATCCTGGGCACGTGAAGTGACTTTGCACCTGCACACCTGAGCATACTTGCTTGTTCTTGCCACGATCAGGCTTCCAAACATAGTAGCAAATAGGACCCAGTTCCCTTTCCACAGTGCTTAAACCACTGTACTGTAGGGCTGGCCACATTTAATGTAATCTCTCCCTTTTCTTTTTTTTTTTTTTTTTTTTTCCCTTTTTTTGGAGAGGTTTTTGCTACAGGGCATGTGCGCTCACCAGACAGACAGAGACATAGAGACAGAAAGCGAGAAATCACCCCCCAGGGGGGATGGCCACGCAGCAATCCCTTCTCCATTCTACTCTCGGGATCTTGGGCACGCATGCACACGCACCCGACGTGAGTTTAAGCCACCAGGTCCGGGACTCGAACTGCGGTAGACTACATGGGAGTCCAGCGACATAGCCATTACGCTAACTGCTGGTCCCAATCCCTTTTCTGAGGCAACACAAACCTAAGAAAGAAGAACCTTCTTATTTCTATCCCTTCCCCTCTTTAGACATCCACACAGCCATATGGGATAAGTAGACATCTTGCCCTATCTGTTCTCACTCAAGAGTAGGTCACATGATGCTCATTAGATGCAGGTAAGATATTACATGAACAGAGGAAGCAATGTACCCAGGCTTGCACAGCTAGAGAGAGGTAACTCAAGGCCAGAAGAATTGGGAGCTCCAGCTCACTGGAGCCATCAGCCTGGACATCCCTCTATCTTCCCTCCCTTTCCAAAGTTGTTTTGCTTTTATAACAATTTCTTTTTGGAGAGGGTGTGGGAATAATTTATCTCTAAAGCTCCTCCCTGTTTTGTTTTCCTTCATTCTCTCTTCCTGTTCTCTCTCTTCTTCCCAAAATACTGGTAAGTACTAGTTAGGAGAGGAGATCAATATACAAATTTAGAGCAAAAAATTATGAACAATGAAGGTCAGCAGAAAGAAAGATTTTGGTTATTCTCCTCTAATCATTTGAGATAATAAAATATAAGAGTCATAGAATTCAAAGAGCAACGCTTTCTTTTTTTTCTTTCTTCCAAATTATTTATTTCTGATGAAAATTCTGAGATTAAACATTACAGAGAAGTAAAGTTATGACATAAAGTTTAAAACCATTGCCCTGTGCATTATAGGATAAGATGTTCTAAATAATCATAAAATTTTCTTTCTAATTTATAAAAATGTTATTTTAGTAATCCAGAATTTTTGTAGTTGATGATAAAAATTTTGTTTGGATAATGTCCTATGGTTGTTTTCATAATTAAAAAAATTAAATTTCCATGAAACTTGCTTTAAAGAATTTTTATAAATAGTGAGTCTTTTGCTATATCTATAATAAATATATATTCATTTTATATATATTTATAGATAGATAGATATTCATTCAGATTAATTTTTGCTTAGGTTTACAGTGATAATCTTCATTCTTAGCACTATCTTGAGAAAGCAATCCTCTTCTACTGCTTAAGAAAAAAACTGTCCCAGACAGTGCATAATTATATTCATTTAGATTTTTACCTAAAGCCTATTTTAAACCTTATTTCACTAAAGCAAAACCTACCAGTAAAATGGAAAGAATAGAAAACTACATTTATAGACTATATTTCTAATTTAAGAAGCACTTTTCTGCATTCTGAAATTTTAATGTGGATTATTTATATAGTCCATAAGATTTAAGTAATACTAAGAGAAGACTTTCCAATGTGAAACTGGGTTCCCCAACATTAAAATCAAGTGATCTTCAGAAGAGGCATCAACTGAGACACTTTCAAACAGTAGTATTACAGAAAGAAAATGTAACTGTAACCATAATACATTAAAAAAAGATAAACTCAGATAAACAAGGAAAATGGGGGAGAAAGTTGTCAGGGAAGAAGCTGTGGCTCTTTGCTTTCTCTGCTTTTTTACCTCTCAACTTCATTTGTCTGATAACACCACTGTCACTTCGTAATTGCAGGATTTCCATTTAATGAGGCTGAACATCTAAAATAGCCCTACATTTTATACCTCCAAGAATGCATTATGTCATAAAATGACATCTGACTAGATTAGAATGGATTGTATATCTTTGTTAATATAGATTCATTGTAGCATCAATTTAATCCTGATATATAAAAATGGGCATTTTTTTTTCCATTTTCAGATTCATATTTGAACCTCCCAACAGAAAGATTTGATGACAGGTAAACTTGGAAGCCCTTAGCATTCATGGAATTTTGGAAGGTAGTGAAAGTCAAAACCATCCAGGCAAAGGGGAGGGCTGCACACATATCTGGGGATTATAAATGCATGTTCAGTTGTCATCTCAGTGAATGCTGAAGACAGATTAGTCTGCTCGCATCAGGTATAAGCTTGGCCCCAGATTTAATGAACTTGCTTATGTCAAATATACCAATATCCATGAGATTAGCCAAGCCTCTGATGACTTAAAACACCTGGAATCTTTTCCATTCATGTGGTTTTATTTAAGGGCCAATTTATCCCCAGAAGATCTCAAACTAAAATTCCAACATATATTGCCACAACATTAATTGCCAACTGGCAAGCATTTAAGCAGTATGTAGACATTTCACATGATATGTGTAAGTCCTTTATTAATGGTGTCAACTGTTGATAAATCAGTGTGTGATTCTGGCATAGCAGGAAACACATATATACGCTGCATTGACTACATCTATGTTAGTAGGGAAAGAGAATGCACAGCCATTCATGCATGGATGAGCTCAGATCAATAAGAACTGCATGAAAGGAACTTATTTAAATGACAATGGTGTTATGTGCCCTATGAGCATCTATTAGGCACTAAAACTGCCCAGATTTGATTCTTAATCTGCAAAGAAATCTTACTGGGTTGAGGATGGCTCCTAGGCGCTAGTAACTTTGCACTTTGATGTCTATTAGACACCCAAATGAGAGGAGGTGCTTTGCAGAGATGTTGCTGGCATTCGACCAATGGCCCACAGGCCCTTTATTGGTCTAAAGAACTGTCACAACAATAGCTCCATTGTGGCAATCATGTGCTTACGGTATGGGACGCCTTCACACTTCAAATGCAAGATCAACATGAGCATAACTAATGGAGCCATCAAAGAAACCAGTTTAAAGTTCTGATTTGAAAACATCCACTCACTGCGCATTCCTCACCAGGGCCTTTCCCAGGGGAAAAAATAGCCTGGAACTGTGGATGGGCCACAGTCGAAAAGCCTGCAGTGTGCTCTGTGCCAGGGTGCCCTCTCCGAGCTTTCATCTCACTGAGATCATCCTAGCTGGTTGTGGGGATTCCCAAGGAGACAGAAGAAGCTGAAGAGTGTCTGGGTTTCTCACATATCCCCGTGTGTACTGGGCACAGTGTCCCACAAGGGCACATTCAAATCCCCAGGGTGCTGGATAGAGGGTGTTGGGATTCAATGGACCATACAATGGAAGGATGTGGTCAAGATCAAAAGAAGTGCACATTCAAATGAGAAAACAGGATGCAATTTGGTTTTCGAGCCAGATTCCCATCCCATGCAAATGTATAGAATCAGCTGTTGAAGAAAGAAGTAGTAACCATAGCATTTGCAGAAACTTTAAAAATCTGGGCAGGGAAAACCAAGTCTGCAAAGACTTCTTGCAAGTGCAGTGGTACAATTATCTGGAAGGGTTAGTAGAATCCCTTGTGGACTGAAGGAAGAGTCAAAGATGTTAAAATTCAATTTTAATAAGGACCAACATGGTGAGAATGGATGGAGAGAAATCAGCCATTATAGACCAAATGAAAATTGCATTAAAAGACAGACACAATATTTTCTTAAAGTATGCCAGAGAGCACATGTGCTCACCAGAAAGAGACAAGGCAGTGAGGGAGGGAGAAGAGAAAGAAAGCACCCACCAACAAAGTGTGGTTATCCTGCAATCTCACTTCCTCCCCTTTTCCATCCTGTTGAGGTTTTGGACACCCACGTACATATGCCCAGGGCCCGGATTCAAACCATGTAGTCAGTCATATGGGATATGGCTCCCTTAACCATCAGGCCACTGTGCATACACAATAATTTTATGACATGGTTGCAACTTCTTAAAAGCAAATGACTCAGAGTCTTAATAACCAAATTGTTAGCAAACCGTAGACTTCTTTAGCAATGTCCTGCTTGACTACAAATCTGCTCCAGTGAATTCAGCTAAATGCATTTAGCAGTGTTCTGTGTGCCCAGAAAATCAGGGGTGCTATCTGTTTCACTGGACAACAATTCCAGGTAACTCTACCCTGCTATCATGTCTGTTTGCTATTTCCCCACATAGGTATATATACCTTTAAGACGTGAAGTGGGGAGAGTTGACAGTATATTCTCCAGGTTTTCCTCATTCTGCTTTCCCTTATTTTGTCACCCTCTAAATGACTTGGAGAATGAAAAAGGATTCACCAGAAGCTTCTCTCTCATTCTCAAAAGTGAAATGCAGCCATTGACTCCCAAGACCTGGCTTGCCCACCAGTTCATCCTGGATGTTCTTCTTATGAATATAGATGACTTCATACACCATCAGCATCAGACAGGGCCACTCTGAGACCAGGATGGATCAAGGCAAAAGCAAACCTTTGTGCAATTGTTTGTTAATGCAGACAAAATATAAACATTTTAAAATGAAATGAAAATAACCTAACATCACTTTTTCCTGTATAGTAGAAGTGACTGCTATTTCTTTATTTATGACAGCTTTAGTCTCACTACATTTATCCTGCTTATAGATAAGATTTATAAAGATACAGTACTCAACCATGGAATTGCCCTTACATCCTGATAGAATCCATTCTAAAGTAGGCCCCACTTCCTTCAACTATCCTCAAGGCACATAACACAGCCTCAGTTCGTGTAAGTCTTTTATGGCACTCTTTTGCTGAGATACCTCAAATTCACCAGGGAATGTGTTCTGCCTCGAAACATGTTCATCCCTAGGTGTATTCTATGGCCTTTGACTGAAAGGCCTCGATACCAGCACTCCCCATGGAACCACTCAACCATGTGTGGCCACAGCTTTAACTCTTGTATCCAGATAAACTGTTTGCAGATCTCCATCTCTCGAACTAATGAAACCAACCTGTTATTTGTATTAGACTCCAATTTTCAAATGCCTGCTCACTATTCCCAGATGCCATGTTGCTAGAAATTAAATTTTGATTTGCCCTAAACTGAACTCATCATCTTTGTTTTTTTCTAAAATCTTTTTTACTTCCCTACAACTCCCATCTCATATAGCGGTACTGATTAATTTTTAATCTCTCAGGCTGTAAATAGGTAATAGTATATATAGAAATAATCAAAGTTGCTAGATAATATGTGAGGAATATTTAAACTCTTAACTAAGCATAAAATTATACCTGAGTATTATCAAAGAAAGAATTATTTTGTCACATGTTAAAGATGGTAAAGAGGACTTATTTGAGAAGGCACTGATGCAACAGAATTATGTAGTAGGGGAGAGAGATTGGGATAAGCTCCAAATAAAACAAGGACAAGAGGGAATTCATAGTCAAGGAGCAAGGTAGGTGGTGATGGATGGAAAATTAGTATGGGAAAACATTAGGGATAAGGGGAATTTTTGCTAGACCTATTCTATAGGATTGTTGCTAGAAGCAGGTCAGAGTGGTAAGACATCAAAGATAGGGGGATGAAGAATTGAATAAGTTATTGGGAGGGGGACAGTATTTGATAAATTAACTCAGAAGGATTCTCAGTAAACTGGACTAAGTCGGCCAAGGACTACAACCGAAGAAGGCTCAGAGGCACCTCTGAGTTTTAGGTTTAGTTGAGAATCTCTTTGTTAATACCTATGTTTTATTTATTCTTAATTTTATTGTCTCAAAACTAATAGCAAAAATAACAAAGCAACCAGGGTTAAAATCTGAAGAATTTGGCAACTTAAGATGATAATGTCCTTAGGGTCAGATGGTGGTGCAGCAGTAAGACGAGACTTTGAAATACACTCACGTGGGAAAGTTCCAGGTTGGCATCCAAAGACTTCCCTGTTGGAAGTGTGTGGGAATGTTCCCCATGAAGTGGGGCAACTGAAGCTATGAGTGGACTGTGGCATCTAGGCCATGATGAGGTACTTGTATCTCTCTCATTTCTCTCTCTTTCTCTATCTCTCCCTTTCCCCCTCTTTCTCTATCTTTTTTTCTTTAATGGAAGAAATAATGAATTAAAATGTAGTAAGATGATGATGCTCTTCATATGTAAAGATTTGATTCGGGGAAGAAAAGCTTTCCGAAGTAGCTATTTATTTTCAAGATATTTCTTCTTTAAAAAAATAAATAAATAAGAGAGAGATAGAGAGAAAGAGGAGAGAGAGAGGTACATGCCCAAGAAGGTCCTTAAGCCATAATCCACCCTCAGCTTCAGCCAGCCTTAGATCATGGGTACACACATTCCTTGTGTGTTCAGGAAGGGAGGTCTCTGGATGTAAACTGGGAACCTTCCCCATGTGGGTCGGTCTCACAGAACATTGTGTTACCACTGTGCCACTAACCCTCCACCTGGCTCTTTTGCAAACCCTGAGAGGCACCAGCAGATGGCATAATGGCTACATTGCTGGACGCCCATGTAGTTGACCCTGGTTCAAGTCCTGGACCCAGTGGCTTAAACTCACTCTGGGTGAGTGTGCATGCATGCTTAAGATCCTGAGGAGAATAGAGGAGACGGGATTGTGGCATGGCCATTCCCCCTAGGGGGGTGACTTCTCACTTTCTGTCTCTCCGTCTCTCTCTGTCTTTCTGGCGAGCAAACGTGCCCTATAGCAAAAACCTCTCAAAAAAAAAAAAAAAGAAAGAAAGAAAGAAAGAAAGAAAGAAAGAAAGAAAGAAAGAAAGAAAACCCTAAGAAATCTTAGTATTGTACGATTTATACTAGTCTTTCTTCACTGTTTGCATTATCTTTATACCAATGTAAATGGAAGAAAGTTGTCATTTACTAAAACTCGTCAAAATACTGATGCCAAGACTCCATTCTTCTTGGATACTGCACTTGTCTATTGCAGCCATCCTCAGTCTACTTAGGTCTGCACATTCACCGTTCAAGAGGGTGCTTTTCCTGCTACTTATATACAGCTAAAACATGGGTAAGTGATCATGTTTGATAATAACCTTGTGATCTACACTGATAGTTTCTGAAATTGGATTTTCAGCAGACTCACTTGGGGAGTTTCCTTTTCTTTCATTTCATTTTCTTCTCTTGAAAAAATACATTTCTCAGATCCCCTATGACCACTGTGTGTGCCACATTCAGGATCCTTATTCAGAAGATTCATGGTATGGAGAGCAGGATTTGTAAATGAAAAACAAAAATTCTCCCGGGTAGTACTGATGATCAGCAAGACTCAGAAATGACTTAATAAACAAAATGACTTACATTCTGGATATTGTCAGTGGGTTAAAAAAAAAATAGTCTACCTTAGTATCCTTTAAAACATAAAAATAAGACATTCCCTTTTATATTAAAAAGTTAAAAATCAAATTACACAAAATATTTAGAGTCCTCTCTGTATTTTAAAACAAAGTAAAATTGATAAAATTGAACAAAGCTTCTTTTAAATACAGTATTTTTTTTTCTTAATGTACTCTTAAAAACCCTTTCCAAATCCTGTTCCTTGGTGTCAGCAAAGTCCTTGTAAATAGTTGTGCTTCTGTTTGTTTTTAACATGAATGGATTAGATCTCTATCGCCACATCTGCTCTGTCTCCTGATGGCAGCTGGTGTGCCTTCTCTTCCGGTTCCTATACTCACCTCAAGTAACCAATTAGAAAGATAGAATTAACTTCCACCAGATTGTAAGGTTCTTAAGGGCAAAATTATGCCTGTCCTTGTCATTACTACATCCCGCTGCATTTAACAGCATCTAACACATCATGCGTTGGTTGTTAAACCAGTGCATGATGGATGAATGACACATTCATGTCCCAGCAAGTGCGTCAGCAGCTCAGACCACACCTGCCATTTCTAATGAAGATGAAGTCACTTGCCCTCTTAGAAGTAAAAAAGCATACCTGACCTCCCTTATAAACAAAGGTCTTCTAAACTAAAACTTCAAAATCTTATTGAGTGTGCTATATAAATGTAAGATCACAGAGTATCAAGAAATATTAAGTCACTGGTAACAAATAGTTGTCCTGCCACCTTGCAATAGGTTATATAATGTAAAAAAATAAAAGACGGGCACTTTCTGAGCACTTGAATTCTAGATACATATTTGTCACTAATGTAATTGTGTGAACTTTGACTCTGTCAATCATGGAACACGTGGCTGCTTCCATCTGTTGGCTATTGTGAATGATGCTGCTATGAAGATGGGTTTACAAATATTTGTTTAAGATCCTACATTTCATCCTTCTGGGTACATACACAGAAGTGGGATTACTGGACCATACAGTAATGTCCCATTTAAATTTTTTTTTTGAGGGGTTTTCACTATAGGACGCATGTGCTCGCTAGACAGACAGAGAGAGACATAGAGACAGAAAGCGAGAAATCACCCCCCAGGGGGGATGGTCACGCCGCAATCCCTTCTCCTCCATTCTCTCGGGATCCTGGGCACGCACGCACACACGCCCGGCATGAGTTTTAAGTCACCAGGTCCGGAACACGAACCACGGTTGACTATGTGGGAGTCCAGCGACATAGCCATTACGCTAACTGCTGGTTCCCCCCATTTAAATTTTTTTGAGAAACTGCCATATTGTTGTCCATGGTGGCAAAACCATTTTTCCTTCCTACTGAGCACACTGATTTTTCAACAGGGTTCTAATTTCTCTGAATCTTCACTACACTTTCTAGTTTCTTTTATGTGTTGATATGTTATAGTAGCCATCATTGTGAATGTGAAATTATAGTTTCAATAGATACTTCTCTAATGCTTAATGGTGTTGAGCATGTTTTCATATACTACTTGGCCATTTGTTATCTTTCATATTTTTGGTGATAGCCTATATTTTTGGTATAGCCCATACCATATACAGGTGTTTATTTATATAATTCAGATACTGTCTTTCCACTCTTCGTGGTTTGTGACCAACACACATTTACTTGTCGACTGGCACTAGAAGTTTGCACTAGAATCTCATTTGATTCTCACCAAACTGGGAGTGAGCATGCTGGTGTCTCCATTGTATAGATGGGGCTGAAAGAAGTCAATTGACTTCTCCAAGGCAGCATCACCAGGAATTCAAGCTCTGAGTGCCCAACCCCAAGACAATGTTTAGAGGCAACCATGTTGTGCTCATGGTACTGAGGAACCACTCAAGCCTTGACCATAAAGAAAAAAGAAGAGAGATCAGGGGGAACAGGTGGAGTAGTGGTTAATGTGTTGTACTCCCACTTGGTCAATCTAGTGACTAAAAATGGGCATGTGTGCATGTGTGCCCAAAATCCCCAGAGGACAATGGAGGAGAAGGGATTGTGACATGGCCATCCACCCTCAAAGGATGATTTCTTACTTTCTGTCCATCTCTCTCTCTCTGTTTCCAGTGGAGTACACACACCTTATAGCAAAAATCTCTCTCAAAGAAAAAAAAAAAAGAAAGAAAGAAAGAAAGAAAGAAAGAAAGAAAGAAAGAAAGAAAGAGAAAGAGAAAGAGAAAGAGAAAGAGAAAGAGAAAGAGAAAGAGAAAGAGAAAAAGAAAAAGAAAAAGAAAAAGAAAAAGAAAAAGAAAAAGAAAAAGAAAAAGAAAAAGGAAAAGAAAATGGAATAACTTCCTTTTGGGAGTCAGATCCCACATAATCTAGTACAGTTTAAGTCCCTGCCCTGGTGGCTTCAGACATACTCCAGGTACATGTGAGCTTGTCCAAAATCCTGATAGGGTGGAGAAATGGAAGAGAAAGAATTGCAGGATTGCCACACTCCATTATGGGGCACTCTCTTACTGACAAGCACATGTGCCCTCTGACAAACAAGCAAATAAAGGAAAAAAGGAAACCCTCCAAAATAATTGAATATGCTTTATATATAGACTCATCTTAAGTAAGTGAAAACCCAGAAAAGGAAATGTACGTTGCAGGTAAATGCTTTCATCTCAGGCAATCTACACCCTGATTTATACAACATGAGTTTTATTTTATGCCTACACACAGACCAAAGTTTTAATACAGATGGTCCTTCAGCTTGATTAATGCTATTAAGTAAAATGCTGTTATGCATAAAGGAGAAAAATAAAAGGACCTAGTTAAGCACTTTTTTTTTATTGGCCTTGGGACAAGTTCATTAACCATGCTCAAACTGTTTTGCGTAATTTATGCATTATATGCATGTACATATAGTGCCATATAAAATAGATCATTTACTCAATTAATAATAGCAGCGTCATCTCTTCTGCTGGATTGAGAGATCTATCAGACTTTCTCTTATAAATCTCATCTTCAGTCGCTTATGCATGGGAATGACCTTCCATTACGAAGCATATATTTGGATTCAGAAAAGGTCGAAGTGCCTTTTTAAGCAGAAAATGACTGAATCAGGATCATTAGTAGCTGAGAGTAATCTCATTATTCAGTATCCCCTTCATGTCCCCCCCGCCACCTTAGAAAACAGTGCATGTAAGACTGAAATCGATTTCCTCAGCTGCCTCTTCCACATCTACTGGTTTCACAGCCTCCTTGTATTCATTGTAGGTCAAAGATCAGTTTTTAATAAATGACTTCGGATAACTTCCAAACAGTGACAGCACACACCTTATAACCTTACAGCAAAAATCTCTCAAAAAAAAAAAAAAAAAAAAAAGAAAGAAAGAAGAAAGAAAGAAAAAAGAAAAGAAAAAGAAAATGGAAGAACCTCTTTTTTTCCCAGTAGCTCAGTGGCTAAGCTTTGTGTATAGGGAGCCAGATCCTGCAAGACCTAGCACAGTTTAAGTCCCTGCCCTGGTAGGTCCAGCACATGGGATTTTTCTTCTAAGAGTTCTTTGTAAGTGCTCGGATCTCTGGATCTGTTTGTGAAATAGGCTCCTCAATTTTTAAAAGTTAATTAAATTGGATTAATTCCACTTAGGAAGAGGCAGCCCATTTTTGGGGGGGTGACTTACTAATAATATACAAACTATAGGGAGTGTTGAAAGCAGACATCTCCCTGCTTCATCTCCCAAGTGGCCTCAGCTGTTGAAGGATGGTGCTGATCAGACCTCTCCCCTGAAGTAGTAGCAGCTCTGAAGTCCTTCATGCGAAGCCTTCATGGTCCCTCGGGAGTCTAACTGCATTGTTGTGGGCACATCCTCTTAAGGGCTTAGTCATTCTTGTAAGAGGAAAATAAGTTAAGACCTGAAATAGCATATGAGGGCTAACCTCATAGCCTAGTGGGTAAGGAAATCAGATCCCGCATGGCTGACTGTAGTTAGAATCTTGGCTGGTGGCTAGAAAAACACACCAGGCATGTGTATGTGCATGCCCCAAATCCCAACAGGATAGAAACATGGAGGAGAGGAATTGCAGCATGACCACACCCCATTATAGAGTGTATCCCCCTACCCTCTGTCTTCTCTCTCTCTCTCTCTCTCTCTGGTGAGTGCATGTTCCCTGAAAGTAAACTAAAAAAAAAAAAAAAAAAAAAAAAAAAAATCGCAAATGCACCAAGATGTTTGTCCCATTGCCGTGCATGATCACTGAGCAAGGAACTGGAATAGGCAAGGACGTTTGAGAGAAAAAAGAAATGGCCCATAGGGTCTTGAAATGACTGAAGGCAGATTGATCTTTTAGCAACATAGTTGATGCTTATAGAACAAAAGGAACCATAAAGAGATGTCAGGTGGACTGAGGGATGACGTTTGTATCTCCAGTGAGGTGAGCTATTAATAGGTCTTCCTGTGGCCAGCAGATGGCATAGCAGTTAGTTCATAGCTGGACTACCATGTGACCGACCACAGTTGAGTCCCAGATCTGGTGGCTTAAAACTCACACCAGGCACATGTGTACGTGTGCCCAAGATCCCAGGAAAATAATGGAGGAAGAGGGATTGCAGCATGGCTATTCCTCCTGGGGTGGGTGATTCTTATTTTCCCTCCCACTGTCTCTGTCTCCCTCTCTTTCTCTCTGGCAAGTGTATGTGCCCTAAGACAAATGCGCTTTAAAAATATGTGTGTGTGTGTGTGTGTGTGTGTGTGTGTGTGTGTGTGTGTTCCTATTGTTTTTCTCAGAAATGGAAGAGATTCTAATGTTAAATAGATTAGTGAAATGGTGGACCTTAACCAGAGTTAAAAAGATCTCAAAAAAAAAGTTTGTCCTGGCCTATATGTGCCTCTGGTCACACATGGCAAGTCTGCACTGAGTTATTCATAAATGCAAAAATGGGCAACAGAATTCTTAGCCTTACTATAAAAAAAGAGTATACACTAAATTATTAATATTTTCATATTGATTACATGTTAAGGTGAAAAGATTTTGAATGCATTGCATTAAATATGTTATCAAGATATCTGTCCCTTTTTTTTTACCTTTTTCATTGTGTCTCCATTGGACAACATTGATGTAGCACTTCTCAAAATCTTCCCTATTCTAAAAATGCCATATGAGTCCCTAAAAGATGATGCAGCAACCAGCAATTCCCAAACTAACTTGACCTCTAAACTCTATTCTGTAGAACATTTATAAATCTTCCTTGAAATACCAATTTTCCACAGTAAATGGTCTCAGAAACCTGTCAAAATAACATTTTCATCTTT
Source organism: Tupaia tana (assembly GCA_026018925.1). Classification (NCBI taxonomy): domain Eukaryota; kingdom Metazoa; phylum Chordata; class Mammalia; order Scandentia; family Tupaiidae; genus Tupaia; species Tupaia tana. The sequence goes on from JAKSZU010000016.1 coordinate 36,956,778, forward strand.
GGCTCAGGCTAATTCAGACTCAACTACCTGTCACATTCAGTCTTCTGACAAATCCACTACAATTTTACATGTGTTTGACGTATTTGTTAGCTGAAAGGACCAAGATGGAACCAGTGAGGCAGGGACTATTAGTGATACACTTTGTAATGCTCAATTCATTAATCCCATAATCTGTTAAACAATTAATATCCCTTAAATATGAAGCCATCAATGTCTCTAAATATTTATACATCTTTACAGATAGATATTTAAGCATTCAGTACAAACTTACCTGTTTGGCTCTCTAAAACATAATTAAAAGCATCAGCAATTATATAAAATTATTTTTAAATGCTTTAATCATCTTAAAACAGAAACATATGTAAAACATCAAATAAATGACAAATCATTATTAGAAACCTATAGTTCAAGATGTTTCAAAAGTATGACTATTCAAACTCAACTTCGATTAATAGATGCATTTTTATAGACGTTAGGTGGTTGGACAGAGTGAGGTTGGAATTGGAGGGATTATCAGCAAAGGGAAGTGAGCAGAGATGCAGAAGGAAAAGCCACAGCCACACTCAGGAAGCTCCACACACTGAGCTGGGGAATAGGGAGTGTCCATGGCCTCAGAGAGGGACAGGACATATAGTCTTTGTGTCTCAAAGGCCACCTTCTACAAGGTCTGGGACACTCACAGCACCCTTGACATGTAAACTGTGGGTAATACTTGGCAAACTTCAGTGAAAAGATACAAAGGAAAATAATGTATTCATTTTGGAAGGAAATTAAAATAAACGGTCTACACTGTTTATTGAAATAGATAAAGAGGGGTTAGCCATTGTCTTGGTGGCTAAGGCAGCTGGATCCCACTCAGCGAACTGCACAGTTCAAGTTCTGGGCCCAGTGGCTTGAGAAAAACACTGGGTAGGCATGTGTGCCCAAAATCATGAAAGGAAGGAAGAAATGAAGGCGAAGGGATTGCAACATGACTGTCCCCCATGGAGAGGTGCTGTCTCACCTTCTCTTTCTGTTTCTGTTTCTGTCTGGTGAATATACATGCTCTCTGGAGTAAAAAAAAATAGATTAAAAAAATTGTGCTTTTTGCAGCCAAAAAAAAGAGAAAAGCTACGATGTTTACTTGGACAATGAACATTAACTGACAAACCACCATGTGAATGAGTTGAATGTGAATGATTCTGTAATATGTGGATCACCTTTCTTTTTAGATATACATGGTTTTCAGCCTCAAAATAAAAATTTTAAAAGATTTATAAAGGCATTGACAACAAATGCTCAGAAATTTCCTAAACTCAAACGTTTGGAAAGTACTTAAAGGAATCTACTTCCCCTTTCTGCTACATTCTATAACCCCTGTCTAAGTGACACTTGAGTACACTATTTTAAGAGTGACTCATCCTGTCCATGGATCTGTTTTCTCCCAAAACACTAGCACTTTTACACGAAGCCAGCTGGAACAATTATAACTGAAAGATATCATCTGTCTCTTTAACTCATTCTGGATCATTAAATCAACTCTAGCAGAGGTCTGCAGTTATTGTGAGCTGGCTTAGGTTGAGACTGGTCCTGGGTCATTTCTAATCCAACTCCATCATCTTTGCCAAGTCATCAGCCACCAAGATGAAAGAGCTGGGCATCACAACCAGACAGCTCGATACAAATCTGCCACGTTTTCTTACTGATCCCAGAATCTTCATCCAGTTACTCACCAGCTTGTGTCTACGTATCATCACCTGCAGAAGACTGATGGCAACATCTACCGTATATGTGTGTTACGAGCTTTAACCAAGTTAGTAGACATAAAACACTTAGAACGATATCTGGCACACTGTCTGTAATTGAGAAATATTGGGTTGTAGGAAAAGTCATAATGTATTTTTCTATGCAAAAATGTGTCATGACTTCTTCAATGACCCAATATTAATTATTGTGATGTCTGATTCCTGGGATAATAAAATAATGTATTGGTAGGAATAGGGTTGCCAGATAAAATATGAAGTTCCCAGCTGACTTTGAATTTCAGATAAACAATAGATCATCATTTTAGAAAACTATGCAATATTTGTGTTTTCATTTGCTGATGTTGTAATTCTGAGCTAGAGACTTTGCTTCTCAATCTCAGATTCCAGGACCTGGAGAATATCAGAAGCCATCTTCCCCTCTCAGGATGACATACATAATCCACAGGGCCCAGTGCAAAGTGAAAAAAGGGGTCTTTTGTTCAATAAGTATTAAGAATCTCAAAATATCAAAAACAGAACACTAACCCAAGACTTTAGCAAAGACACCTGCTTCTTACTTCCTAATATTCTTTCTGTGGAGAAATTGATAAGCTCTGTACTATTTCATTTCTAAGGTTTTTGTAAATTAAACACCCTTTGATTCTTCTCTAATGGCTCAGTGACTTCTACACTGGCTTCATACATTTGTCTAATGCATAATGTCTAATGCATAATTCTATGCAATTCCTTTATGTTACCAAGCTATAGAAATTAGAATGATAATGAAATAGCTGTTTGCTATACACGAAAGACCCCTCAAAGTGAATATTGCTCACACCCAGGCCCTGACACACATGCAGACATATGTTGGATACAGCAGCCAGTAAAGAGAGCTGAGTGTTGACTCCCCATGAACAGCGTAGGGCCTTCAGCAATCTCAGGGTCAAAACTCTTCACTTGCCATCATTCTACCATGCCATCCAAAAGCTGATTAAAAGGCAACTCCAATGATGTCTGGGTCAAAACTCTTCACTTGCCATCATTCTACCATGCCATCCAAAAGCTGATTAAAAAGGCAACTCCAATATCCTTGATTTCTGCCTGCAACTATTTGTAATATAGGAGCTAACCTTAGAAAATTTTTTATCAATGAGCAAAATTAAGACTATGGTGCCATAACTCCTCATAGGAAAGGTGACTTCCCATCAACACACTGCTAGTCTGAGGTCTGCAGGGAGCAGAGGTGGGAGATAAAGGCATCCAGCTTACAGCCTCCTCTTATGCATGGTCCTCTTGCAGCACAGGTCTGCCTTATGCGATTCCAGAGTCTTCATCATCAGACTTAAAGGTCCCTGTTCTTGTTCATTTCTGCCCTTGTTAAAACACAGGAAGCTTTGTGACATACTTGTTTCATTTTCTAAGCTGGATTGACTACTGATAAGCATTCCTTTTAATTATTCATTAACGTTTATTGCCTGTCTTTATCAAAAAGTGGTGGTGTACTTTAAAAGCCTGTTTTTATTCCCCCCTGCAAATCAGTGGTCCTCACCCTTCCTGAATTTCCGCTGTCTGTGACGTTCAATGACCAGGTGTGGGAGGGGACCTAACTCCTCCTGTCCCCATATAATTACACTGGAGATGAATTGACACCAGGTTCTGCCTCCAAAATTGCTCATCTGTAAAGAAGTTTTACAGCCTCATAGACAGCAATTTCAGCAAAAGTCTCCCTGTTCAGATGGCCAAAGATAGAACTAATTAGACTTAAAAAAAAAAAAAAAAGTACTAAATACTTTGAGAAAAGAATCCTTAACCCTAATGAAGTTTACTTAGGTTGACTACTTAACCAGCTAATTTATTTATAACATATTATTTGGATAGGAACGGCATTTCCACTTCACACCTGTGTGTGGATAAGCAATTTCAGCAAACTGAGACGGTTTCTGATCAGTGCCTAAGTCTATCCTTTATCCAGAGCACAATTTATTCTCTTTCTTCTTCCTTCTGTCATTAATCTATATAATGAAGTCTCATTCTTAATCACATTGCCACATATTACATCTCAACCGGAGGCTGCTTTAGGACCTGGGACACAATACACCCACTTTGGTAATGGAATCACAGATCTGATATACAGACTTTCTCATTCGGACTGGCAGATGAAGCATGTGCCTTTTTCCCTACAGACTGAAGTAAGGGCTTCTATTTTTTTATTTTTATCTCCAGGATATCAGTTAATAATGTAGTTACTCCAATTACAGGTAGTACCTGAAAATATAATCATAGAGTTGAAAACTTCATTCAGGAAAGCCAAGCTATGAGTATACAGGTTCGGTAACTGAATTTTACTCACTTGTTTGATTTATATGACATCCTTCCTTACGTGTTTTCAAAGTGTTTCCTGTTATTCTGGCAAGAACTTCATAAAGCAATAAATTGTAAGAGAGAGGGAAAAAAATGACTAAGTGAGAAATAACAGGGCCAGCAGGTAGCATGGTGGCTAAGTACAGGATCCCACATAGCCAACTATGCAGTTAGAGTCCAAGACCCGGAGGCTTGAAAAACTCACTGGGTATGTGTGCCAAAAATCTGGAGAAAAGAATAGAGGAGAAGGGATTGCACCATGGCCATCTCCTCTGGAGGGTGATTTCTCACTTTCCTTCTCTGTCTCTCTGTCTCTCTTTGACAAACACATGCCCTCTATGGCAAAAATCTAAAGGAAAAAAAAAAAAAAAGATGGTACCTGAGGTTACTTGTTACCTATGTTGCTCACTAGCAATGCAGGAGTTAACCTCCAGATTCCAGCAAATAAACAGAAGCCAAAAATAAAATGAACTAAGGACAGGGTGAAGAGAAGAGACATTGGGAAGGCTGCATCTGGGCCATTTTCTCCCAGGTCAAAGTAGATGAAGTCACCTGATTTTGCATCCTAGTTCTGACTTTCTAGCTCTTAAACCCTTGGGACTCAGTTTCCCATTTGTAAAATAGGAATAAAACCAGAACTCCCTAGAGTGCTTTTGCAAACATTAAATGAGATAGTGTATGTGCTTAGTTAGCAAAGAGTCCTCAATAAATGTTCATCATCTTTCCCACTCCAATTGCCTTGAAAAACAGCTCCATTCCCTTTGCTGCCTTCCCATCATGGTAGGAAACAGTGCCGGTTAATGTTGAGTACCTAATACTCTGAGAGAGATCGTTCTCAGTGAATCAACAAAAGTAAGTATCTCTTCTGGGCTTAGATCATTATTAAGAATGAAAAAGAGGGACCAGCAGTTAGCGTAATGGCTATGTTGCTGGACTCCCACGTAGTCGACCGCAGTCCGCGTCCCGAACCCAATGGCTTAAAACTCAGGCCGGGCACGTGTGCGTGTGAGCCCAAGATCCCAAGAGGAGAATGGAGGAGAAGGGATTGCGGTGTGGCCATCCCCCCTGGGGGGTGATTTCTCGCTTTCTGTCTCTCTGTCTCTCTCTATCTGTCTGGCGAGCACACGCGCCCTATAGCAAAAACCTCTAAAAAAAAAAAAAAAAAAAAAAAAAAAGAATGAAAAAGAAACATCATTGTCCCTGATCCTTTAGGAGAACTGTAAACTCAAGCTCTGAGATGGTCAGAGGAGCACTACTTAAATGCAAAGGTTTTATTATGCATTGCTAAATGCTGAGGAACTGTATGAGTATGTGAAATTGTACTTAAAATAGCCATAAAATCAATGTCACATGGAAAGAAAATAAAACAGTGAGTTAGATATTTATTGTGCATTGCTAAACTCAGAAGAACAAACAGTACATGAAATGGTGCATATACTAGAACACAGTATCTCAGAAAAGATGTTTGTGTGGCTTAGAGTCACCTAGGATAAACTCACAAAGCATGGCTGATACGGTGGACCTAGCAGAGTATCATTTGCCCCCACTTTTGCTGCCCAGGGTGGGCGTCACAGCTGCGGGTGAGAGAATCTAAGAATAGAGGACCTGGGATAGAGGGCTGGACTAGGGGTCTACTAGAAGGTCATTGCCAACTCCAACAAGAACGTGTACTGGGGGAAACCAGAGTGATGCCAGGGAACGCTCAGGGAGGTCTGATGTGTAAGGCTGGCACTGACTTAGTGACCTACTTGATTTCTATTGAACTCAGCGACCTGCCACCACACCGATCATTTATCCTGGTGATTGAGCACTTTTCCCAGGGGAGACTGAGCAAGAGAGAAGTTAGATACTGCCTGGTAAACTACATGTCCTATCAAGAGAAACACAAGACACATATGCCACGGGAAGAGGGACATCATAGCCATAAAAATGTTTTTTTTTAAAGTAACATTAAATTAAAACAAAATGATTATTCCATTTATCAAGATAAATATATATACATAAATATGCATATATGTGTTTATATATATATGTATGTGTGTGTTTTTTGTGTATATATGTAGACACATTTTTTTTTTTTGCAAGTACCACGTACCAGTATAGGATTGATTTCATCTTCTGAAAAGGAGCGACCAGAAATCCCTCAGGTTTTAAGGCACTGACAGGACCAATGCCTCACCGTGGGGGGTTCCTGTTGCATATGGCCTCTTCTGTAACTTCTAACCCTTCCTGGCAGTTATGTTGTGTACCGTGTCATCATTCTCACAATGGCTTTTTGGGCACCTCTCTAGTCATGACACTGTTTCTACCCCTCAGTATGTGACTGTGCTCTGCAATTGTACATGTCATTCGACTCCATCTGCACTAGTGACATCAGGGTTTCCATAGCAACTAATGTATTTCCACAAGGGGGAAATGGAGGGTTCTCAACTATAAATAGAGTGAAAATTGAAGAAAATGACGAGTGAAACCAAAGTGGGTGATGGGCAGTGCTTGTGGCAGAGAGAGGTCGCATTTCAAGGATGAGGACCACTTTTAAGGACAGTTTCTGCGACTGTGCTGGCTGTTGAATTCCAGGTCCTCTTCATTTCTGTCTTCCTCAGTATAGCCCTATTCATATGCATCAAGTGCATGTGAGTGTTTCACTATATCCAGGGAAAATCATTTTCTCCAGGTATTTTTCTGCTAGATAAAGACAATTGCGAAAGATAGTGCAAAGTTTTAACATTGGTATATGTAAATTACCAAGGATAATACAATAGAGGACTAGATAAATGTCTTGCTAAATGATCCATTGTTTCTTAAGAGGAAAAAAAAAAGAAAAAGAAAATTTTTTTAAAAAGAATGAGGAAAGCACCATGGATTTCCTAGCCGGAGGCTGAGGTGGGTTTCTCCTGGATGTGATTCTGCAGCAGAAGCAAGTGGGAAAAATCCTAGCATCTAAGTGACCCGCTGGATCACCTGTAACATGTAACACATGCTTCTTTCCAGCCATCTCTGTGCGTGCACTCTACCCTAGAGGTGGAGAAGGATAACAATTTAGAGCATCGATTATTCAGAATAGTCATGGAATCACAGGTTTGCCAATGACCTAAAAATACCATGCTGTCTTCTGCCCTCCTCCAGGCTGAATTTTAGAACATCCAGAACAGACTGGTTTCTGTCATGATAAATGACCCACCATGACAGACACTCTGAACAAAGGTTCGTCGTGTCCTTGGTTCCACAGAAGCCATTTAATTCACGCTCACTTTTTCAAATTTTAATCCAGGTATTTGTTGTGTTTTAAACATTATACCAGTCTCAAAAAATCCTTTGCCATCTCACGATAGGCATTCTAACCCAACATCCTCTTATTTATAATTCTCAGAAACATGGACTATGTTTGCTCCTTATTTTTCCCCTTCACTTCAAATATTTGCAGCTTTATTATTAAGTCTCCCAAGCTTCACATAAAACATTATTTTATGACAAAGAAAATATTCACAAAATGTGGTTAAGTGAAAAAAATAAGCTCATGTTTCTGGGGAGAAAAACAGCAATAAAGGGAAAAACAAGAAAGCTAAATAATTATATCCTGGCACAGAGAGAAAGACTGGGAGGATTTTATACTCAAACATTAATCATTGTTATCTCTGAATGCATGAAGGAGGAGTTCAGAGTAATCTTTTCTTTTCCCATGTTTTGAAAGTTCTCAACATACTTTGGAATGATAGCATTAATGTTGTAAGGATAAAAATATTATAATAAAAAGGAATAAAGAGACTTATTAAAGTCAAAGACCACAGAAGCATTAGAGTCTGAGTTCAAATACAGTTCGACTGATTCTTCTTCTTTAAACCCTTTTTTATCCTTTTTTTTTTTTTTTTTTTTTTTTTTTAATTTCCTTCATGAGAAAGAGAAAGAGAGATACCCTGTCTGGCCACATTGCAAATTCTTCCCCAGCCTCAGCCAGCCAGGATCACAGGCATTCACAAGACCAACATGTGTGAGGGACCTCAGTATGTGAACCTAGAACCTTCCCACGTGGGTTCGGCATCACAGCACATTACATTACTGTAGGTTTTCTTTATCTTTTTTTTTTTTTTTTTTCCATGAGTAGAGTTTCAGTTTGGGAAGATGAACCAGTTCTGTGGATGGATAGGGTCGATGTTTGCACAACAAAGTGAATGTACTTAATGCCACTAAACGAAACATTTGAAAATAGTTAACATGGTAAATTTTTTGTTTTTACCATGATTTTTTAAAATGGTGCTGAACTATTACATGTATAAAAGCAAAAACTTACATGGCAAAAAAATTAATTTCAAATAAAACATAGATTTAAGTGTAAAATATACAACCATAAAACTTAAAAAGAAAAAATAGAAAGTGGTCTTCAGAAACTAGGTCTGAGCAAACAGTTCAAGGACATGACACAAAACACTTGAGCCAGAGGAAAAATTGATAATGGAAACTTCATCAAAATTAAAATTTTTGTAGTCTGAAAATCTCTGTTCAAAGGATGAAAAGACAAGCTATGGACTAGGAAATACTATTTGCAAACCTTATATCTAACAAAAGATTTGTATATAGAATATATGAAAAACTCAAATCTCAGCAATAAAATAAAAATCCACTTAGGAAATATTTACTGAAAGAGAGAGACAGTTTGGGTAAATAAGAACATGAAAAGATGCTCAACACTATCAACCATTAGAAGTGAAAAATAAAAAGCACAATGAAATATCACTACTCACCTCTTAGGACATTTAAAACAAAAAATAATCAAAGTACTTCATGTTGGCAAGGATGTGAAAAAGTTAGATCATTCATACATGACTGTTGGCAATGAATATGGTATAGCTTCTTTCAAAAACAGTTTGGCAATTTATTGGTTTCTTGTAACACTATATATAGCATCTCCCATGCAACCCAGCAAATGTACTCTGGGGCATTTATCCCAGAAAAATGAAAGCTACATACATTAAAAAGCTGTACGTAGATTGTAATTGGGCCTCTAAATTGGGCCTCTAACTATATAATACTTATTGTTTAGAGTCTATCTTATAGATTAAACCTTAGGAAAATTAATCTTAAACTTCTTTCATTTCACAAAACCTAGCCTTTACCCCCCTCACCGTGGACAAAGCCTAATGCTTAACTAAGATAAGTTAACAGACGATAACTTTGCTGAGTCCTTAAAGATGCCTGGTTATGAAGAAAGTGAAGGGAGAGGCCACCACCCCCCTCAATGACAGTCTGAGAAGATTTTATCAGTTAAAGCACTGCAAAGCCACACCTGGCTTCTAATCCAGGATCTAAGAATTGTCTTTACCAGCTCCATTTTCTTCTGATGCCTTTGTAATCATTGCTTATCTTTAAGCCCTTGCAGAAAATAGAAACAAGTCATTCTGCCCAGACAGATGAAACTGTCCTCAAGTGTGTGACACCCACCCCCCAGCCTGGCTGCCAGTCTCCTTGTAATCATGCAGAAGACAGAACCCTTCTCGATAACATGCCCTTTGTTTCTTTACCTACATAAGCTTTGTACCTTGCCCAGTATGGCAGAGACTGTTAGGGCCTCAGGTCTGCTCTTTTCCTGGTGTTGGCTTCACTGAACAAATTCTTCCCTTACTCACTTAGTCTTCGTCTCTTAGTGCAACAGGTGTCATAGACCTGATTTTTGGCCTCCTGAATGAGCATCCCTGCCCATTTTGGCATCAAGAGCACCTTTCTTTGTAATAGCAAAAACTTGAAATCACCTAAATGTTCTTCCATGAGTGGAAGGTTATACAAGCCATGGCTCCTCTACAGAACAGACTGCTGTTTAGCAACAAAAAGGAACAAACTCGTGATGCATGCTAAATCTCAATGGATCTCCAGAGCACTACAGGTGGTGAGAAAATGTCAATCTCAATGCTTCCATATTGTACGATTTCATATGAAGCATTCTCAAAATGACACTAGGAATGGAAAACAGATTTGTCTTTGCAGGGAATGGGGAGGTAGATAGGAGTGCAAAAATGAAAGTGTAATGTGAGGGAGCTGCTCACAGGTCTGAAGGAGTCATATGTTTTGACTGTGGCAGTGGTTATAGAATCTGTTCATGGGATAAAATTGAATTGAATGCTACACACACACACGCACACACACACACACACACACACACACACTCATACACACGACCAGATGTGACAACTGATAAATGCTTAGTAAGACCTGCGTAGTCCAGTTAACAGAATGTACCAATGTCAACATCCTGGTTTTGACCATGACCTACAGCTACTAAAGATGAAATCACAGAGGAAAGTGGAGAAAGGGACATGAAACTATGCCAACTATTTTTACAACTTCCTGTCACTCTATAATTAATCCAAAATACAGATAACTTTTTTAAAAAATCACATTACAAAGAAGTACATGTGAACAGTCAAATGAATGATGCTGACAGTATCTGTAAAAGTTCATTGGACTAAAGATCATTATTCCTTTTCTTCTTTCAAGACTTATTTTATAATCTCAAAGTTTCTTTCAGATTAGAAATACTAAGAAATAAACAAACAAATATATTTATTTAAAAAACACATGTAGGGGGCCAGCTGTTAAGGTGCTGGACTCCTACATAGCCAACCATGGTTCAAGTCCCAGACCCGGTTGCTTGAAAATCATGCTGGGTGTGTGTGCATGCAGGCCCAAAATCCCAGGAGAAGAATGGAGAAGAAACTGCAGTATGGCCAAACTCCTGGGGGGATGATTTCTCACTTTCCCTCTCTCTGTCTCTTTGTCTCTCTCCAGCAAACACAGGCATCCTACAGCAAAAACCTGAAAAACAAACAAACAAACATGTAGGTGGGCCAGCAGGTGGTGTGGGTGGTTAAGGTGGTAGATTCTTACATGACCAGCTGCGGTTCAAGTCCCAGACCTAGAAGCTTAAAAATCACACTGAGTTTGTGTGCATGCATCCCCATAAATCCCAGGAGGAGAAGGGATTGTGGTGTGGCCACCCCCCACCCGGCCGGCGGGGGAGATTATTCATTTTTCTTCTCTCTGTTTTGTATGTGCCAAATGGCAAACAAATATATATATATTAACAGACGATAACATATATATATATATATATATACACATATGTGTATATAATATAATGTACATATATATATATAATATGTACATACACACACACACACACACACACACACGTAGGTAAAGCGCAGGGCCCTCAAAGCACACCCAGGGATCAAGCTGGGACTCAGAGCAGAGGTCCTGCAGAGAATAGCAGCCAAGGCAAGCATACCTCCTCTTCTACTTATGGGTAGTTCTTCCAGCCCTTTCTTTGTCTCCCATCCCCTCCAGAAGGTCACAGACTTGGGACCCTGGAGCCTCCAGGCACTGCATTCTCAGCTGTGACTCTTGAACAAACAGCATCTCCTTCCCTTTCCGTTTGCCATATGATCACCGCTGGCAACACCACTCCATTATGCTACAACCCAGGCTGCAAAATCAGATGAATAAAAAACTTCTGATTCAGAAATGTGACACACTTGGCAAGGGGCAAATGGCGCATTTTTCACTAAGTGTTAAAATGTTGTCAGAGCTGCAGATTATTTTCTAAGTGGAGACAAGTTGCAGAAATGACATACATATGACACCTAAAGACCTCTCTAAAATGTGTTCTGAACACCATCCTTCCTTCCCATTATATTCTCATGTAGCTTTTAAAAATATATTATTACTATTGATATTACTATCAAAATCATCTGTGAAGTAACCAGAAAAATGTCTCACCTCAGGTAACCTGTAAAGAGAGGCCAAGGAATGAAAATAGAAATAAAACTCATAGGGGAGAATTTCCTTTCATTTTGGAAGGAAGAGAACACAGGATAAATGTCTTAGATCTAAATTTTCATCTTCCAAGCTGTGGCTTTCCAGATATACATGTCTAAAATCTTTCAATGGATAATATCAAAACAGATTTGCTCTGATCTACCAGTCAGAGCCTGCATCACTGACTCACACTGATTCTCTCTCCAACACCTCCCAGCACAATGCACAGTGATATAATTACCTTCTGCGCGAGTCAGTCCTCGGAAACCCAGTTGACGCCGAGCACAGAGCTCCAGTAGACGGCCATATGGCTTTCTCTCTCCCACTGAGATATTTTTATTCAGAAATTTCAGTACAGGCTCTGATTTTTGGCTGCTGGATTCCTGAATTTGTCTTGTGAGGCCTCCCTGCTCATGATAAATCTTAGAGGCTGCCTTTGGATATAGGGAAAAACGATTTATAATTGAACCAAAGAGATCCTTTTCATGAACTTGCCCCAGGAGATATCAAACTCTCTTTATAAGCAAATTGAATGATTCATAATGAATCTTATCACGTGAAAATGATGTATATACACCCTACAGGAGCCACAAAGCTACCCTAGGGCAGATATAAGAGGAAGGAACTACAGGCAAACTATTCATAAGAGCACGTGGTGGGACGGAATGAAAAATGGTAAATATGTTATGTGGATTTTACATTTCAATAATGAGGTAAATAAATATAACACACATGATCTTTAGAATAATTTTTAGGAAAACAATAACAATATGGATGGAGGGGGAATCCTTCAAAAAGTTAGTGGAAATGTATATTGTGAAATAACTACACATGGATTTGAAGAATTTTTTGAAAAATTAATGTATATTTTAGTTCTGATTTTCCATGAAGTTTCTGAAGTCTCCTCATACAAATTATGATGACAGTACTTTTTCTTCCTTTTCTTTTTTTTTTTATTATTGCTCTAGGGCATGTGTACTCACTGAATAGAGACAAGAAGAGAAAAAGAGAGAGAAGGAAAATGAGACATCACCACCCAGTGGGGATGGCCATACCACAATCCCCTTCTCCTCCACTCTCCCCTTCAGATCCTGGGCATGCATGTAAACATGGTCACCATGTCTCTTAAGCTACTGGGTCAGAGACTCAAACTGCATTCAGCCATGGGGATCCAGCTGCCCCAACCACCACACTGCTGGCTAATCCAACTGTACTTAAAGTGTCTTAAAGTTTTGTTTGTTTTGAAACTTAATTTTTTTAGAGAAAATAATTCTCTTTATGGCTTTATTCAAGTGTATTTTCCCTGGTGCTGCCCTCTCCAGGTCTCCACTGAGCTCTTAAATGTCTGGGTTTCCAGACTCTGCAGCAGCCCCTGCCCTATCCTGTCTGTCTCTGCCATCAGCCTGGGTCATGAATCCCCAAATCAAGGGTGCATATAAAAGTATAATCCTTTCCTTCAGTAGACTCACAGTCCAGGGAGCAGGCCAACAAGAAAGCAATTACATCACCCATTTTTATAGGGTGCAATGAGGAAATAGGCCTAGAGAGATCGTTTTTCTGCCTTACAGAAATAGAACAGGTTTTAAGAAAATCTTACTTGATCAGAAGCCTGATGGATGATGTTTGCCCTTCTGGATCATTTCATGTCCTTATCTGTCCTGTTCTGTGCCTCAGGGTTGTGTTCATGGGCTCCCTGGGCTCCTGGTGAGTTCCGGGAGGAGAGGAGGAGAGTATGGCTGGACATTCAGGTCTGGGTACCCTACACTGCAGTCCCCAGATTATTCCCCAACCCTTTCCACATCTGAGTTCCAGTCCCCTACCAATCATCCCTTTCATTACTCAGCTGTGGTAGATGAGACATGAGCAGGACGCATCAGAGGTGAAGCAGAGAAATGAGCATGCTCTGCAGTGGGGGAGTTTAGCAACAGAGTCTGACTGTTTCTAATATTTTAAGCAATTCCATTTGATTGGAACACAACACAATAGGGCATGGGGTACGGGCAAATGCATGACGAGTGGGGAGGGATAGAGCTGGTAAGGTGTGTGTGAACCAGATCACTGAAGATCCTCCACACCACACTGAAGGGAGGGAGACTTTCCAAACAGGCAAAGAACAGACTACAGGGTGAACAAGAAGGGCACACGTCCAGGCACCCACCATGGAAAAAGGGAGAGATAGGCTAACTCAGGTCTCTGCCATTTTACCACTTACATATGGTGAAGTTTGTGTTGATGAAGCAGACCATGTCATTGCATGGAAAAATGGTTCAATGAAACTCAGTTGTGTGGCTTTTTCCCCCCTAGGTTTTTGCCATAGGGCCCATGCCAGAGAGAGACAGAGAGTGGCGAAGTGGAAAAATCACTCCCCCAAGGAAGATGGCCATACCACAATTCCTTTTCCTCCATTCACTTTCTAGGATTTGGGGCACAAATGCACACATGCCTGGCATAATTTTCAAACCACCTGGTCCAGGACTCAAACCACAGTTGGCTATGTGGGAATCCAGTGTCTTAGCTACCACTACACATGCTGGCCCCTGCTGTATCATCTTTATGATATTTTACTCAGTACAACTGCAGGCCATGTCAGCAGTGCACCTGAAAAATACTAGGAAAAGGCAGCAAACAATTGCCAAATGTAAGATCACTGCAGGGGTCCGGACAGTGGTACAGCTGTAATACAACCCTCTGCAAGGCTGGCCCACAGAACGTTCCAAGTTCATTTGTGGAGACCTTCCTGAGTATACGGGACACAGTGCACCCAAGAGCCAGGGCTGACCAAAGCTGGGGTGGCTCCTGGTGCAAAGATCCTGCTGGGGGTTTCTTATCTCTCAGAGGAAAGAAATAAATACACTTATCAATTTTAAATAAGGTGACAATTTTGTTACTATTCAATGCATATAGTGAATTCCTATATTCTGTAGAAAAGGAACTAATCTTTGTATAAATAAATAAATAAATAAATAAATAAATAAATAAGCACTTATTACTCTCCCCACCAAATATATGTTGAATAAGCTGTAGAAAAAGTAGATGTGAGGAGCTGCCAAATTACTTGCAGAAGTGGGGCACTTGTATGTCCCAAGTCTTGTTAAAAGAAAAGGAAATTCACTGGGATGTTTTTAAAAATGGGTTAAAAAGGATAAAACTTAAATTTTAGAAAGATGATACAGGTCACTGAGAATGCTTTGGACTTGGATAGGCTGATGAGGACACAGATTTGGGGCAGGCAAGAGGCTATCATTATCCTAACAAAAGGTGCCCAGACAAGGGATAGTGTGAAAATCAAGTCAACATGGAGCTGGGACACCAAGGAGGCAGCTGATGGAATCCATGACAACTGGTTACAAGAGTCCCAGGACATTCCAGCCTTCCAGCCTGAGCAACTGGGGAATTTTATGCCATTCTCTGAGTCAGAGGCCAAAGCAAG
This sequence comes from Tupaia tana, assembly GCA_026018925.1. Lineage (NCBI taxonomy): Eukaryota > Metazoa > Chordata > Mammalia > Scandentia > Tupaiidae > Tupaia > Tupaia tana. The sequence goes on from JAKSZU010000016.1 coordinate 36,972,099, forward strand.
GTAGAAGCTCTTGTACACCAAACACTAAGGGAGCAACCGAAAATGCAACTAACGCATGCAAACACGCTTACACACGCATGTGCCCAGTATGAGTTTTAAGCCATATAGTCCAGGACTTCAATCACAGTTGATTAAGTGAGAGTCCAGTGACATAGCCATTATGCCATTTGCTGGTCCCTGTCATTCCATTTTAGATATCACCCATCAAAAAAGGGAAAATACAACTGAATTTAGGGTTCCTTAAAATGTGGGATTAAAGATTGAATACGGCACTGGCTCCAGTGAAATAAAGGCAAGTGGGACAAAGATGCAAAACAGGAAATATCTGGTAGGGGCCTTAGTGCTGTAGGTGATGCAGGTGGGATAGCCTGTTGACAAGAAAGGCGAAGTCAGCTTTGTTGTAGAGAATAACAAATCCCCAAAGCACTGAATACAATATGCAGCTGCAGAACTGAAGGCAAACAAAGACATTTTTTCATTCTTATTCTTCTGGCATGTAAGAAACTCAACAGGAACTCAAGACAGAGGATGTGCAATTCTTCCTACTGGCAACATGAGTAATTTTTCACTAAAATTTTTATTTATATATGTTACACAATAGACATCGTCGAGAGGGAAAGGAGTGAGAGGATGTAGGTTATGTCTTTTAAGTTGGCTTGTTTCCTTGGGAAGAGAAACAACTTTTAACTCAAGATTGTGGTTACAATCTTGTGTTTTGTTTCACAAAACACTGTTCTCTTGAACATCCTTTAAGCCTTAGTAGAAAAAATGTGGGAAGAAGAGTTGTCTAAGAAAGAAGATATGCATTCTTACCCCACCAGCATTGCTCCAGTCAGCACACATGCCCTCTCAAACAATTTTTTAAAAAGAAGAAAGAAAGATGATAATTCATCTAGAGCAGAGTTTTGGTCAAAATTCACAACGATGAAATAGCCTAGCACAGTCAGCTGATAATAAGCATTGGACATCTATTACTTGTATACCTCTGTAACAGGCAAAACATAAAAGCATAGACAGCAATCATGTGGGAATCTATGAACAAGTTTTTCAGTCTGCTCTATCTCAAACCCTCTGTGCAGCACGATCATCTCTTTGATTCTCTGCTACTGGTTTTCTTTACCTGTATTTGCAGTAAATAATCTCTGAGGTACCTTACAATTTCAACATCTCTTTGACACAAGGCTCTGCATGATATATATCTTTTTTTTTCTTTCTTTTTAGAGAGGTTTTTGCTATAGGGTGCATGCACTCACCTGAAAGACAAAGAGAGACACAAAGCGAGAAATCACCCTCCAGAGGGGTGGCCACACACCACAATCCCTCCTCCTCCATTCTCCCCTTGGGATCTTGGGCATGCATGCACATGCACCCGGCATGAGTTTAAGTCACCAGGCCTGGGGCTTAAAACATGGTCGACTACATGGGAGTCCAGCACCATGGCCATTACACCAACTGCTGGTCCCCTGCATGATATATAAAGAAAAATCATAAAGAAGGTGACTATGGGCCAGTCAGGTGGCATGGTGGTTAAGGTGGCTGGATCCCACATGACTAGCTGTGTGATTTGAGGCCTAGACCTGGCAGCTTGAAAAACATGCCAGCATGTGTGCATATATGCCCAAAATCCTGAGAAGAGAATGAAGGAGAAAGGATTGTGGCATGGCTTTCTCCATTGGAGAGTACTCTCTCTCTCTCTCACACACTCTCTGTCTCTCTCCAGGGAGTGCACACATCCTACAGCAAATTAAAAAATATATATATTATAAAAGAAAAGTGACCAGTATACTTACTTACTTTCAAGAAGTTACAGTTTCCAATTAAAGACATATGGTATCATATATACATATACACACATGTATTATGCATACTTTATGCACAGACAGTATATTTTGTATGACTGGTTTCTCACAAGTAATAGAAATGGTAAAATTACTAGATTTTCTGCCTCTGTAAATACCTAATGTATCACATACATGGCATGTTTTTGAGATGAGGAGCTAGCCTCTGGACTATACAACATTAGTATATGGCTGTGCTTCATTCTCTACAAGATATCAAGTGCCATCTAACTGCTTCATACTGTGTTAAAGTGTTATGGAAAGAGTCCTACACAAACCCAGACAGAAGGTTCAGGGTGGGTTGGAACAGGGAGACATCACAAAAGAATAAGAACGATTTACTGTGCAGAATTTTTTTAAAAAATCAAAATCAGATAGGTAAAGAATGAGAGACTAGATGGATCAGGTTCGTGCTTCAGAAAGGAGCAGCCATGACAAATAGCTAAGCAGCTGGCAAATGCAAGATATGCTCAGAAATCATTGTAGGTGGGAGATTCAGACATTCAGATAGATGAAAATTTGAAAATCATATTGGAAAAAGAGTTGAAGCAAGATAGCAGAGGGTGTTGAAAATACCTTTTATCAAGGCTGCTGGCAGTGGGAATCACTGAAAGACTCTTCATAAAATAATGGCATGATGAGAATCAGGATCCAGGAGTGTGACTGGGACGTCAAGTGTGGGTACTTCTGTGGAGCATCTTCTGGCATGGGTACTGTGTTGGGTCCTTAGGGCACACTCACAGCACCAATTTTCATTCTGGCTTCATTTCACTTCAGGCCTTTTTCCTCACTGCTATGAAAATTAGCCATTTTCAACTACCTGGAAGGAATGATAAGGGGGAAATAGATGTTTTGAAAATTTTCTTAAATCTTTACATATTTTTCAATATTGTTATTTAGCTCAAACATCTACAGTGAAAATTGGCATGAAATGTATTTACTTTAAATCATGGAATGAATTTTAAAATATGCAATATCTCATTTGTGTTAAAGTGTTGTATTACTGATATCAACAAAGAGTAGCACTACACTGGAAAGATTATGAATAAATAAACTCTCAGTTCCCTTAGGAAGTGACAGGAGCTAGTGGTCATGAATTAGCCTGGAATTTAATAAGCACATTTGGTCACATTGACTTCCCTTTGGTGAGTATGTGCCAAAGTCACTAGGAAATCTTTTTAAATTATCCTTATAATGATATTCAAATGTGGCTAGCTCATAAAGGGGAAAGAAAATCCACAAGGTTGTTGTGACTACCATACCATTACCACATATTGGGACCTGATGTCCACATCAAATTGTCTGCAGCCACATTTCCTCTGAAGCCTCTCGTAAGGGGCTTGTTTCTTCTAGCTTCTGATAGTTGCCAGCATGTCCTGGTATCCCTTGGCATGTGGCTGTATCACTCCATTTTCTGTCTCTGTGGTCATATGTATCTTTGTACCTTCTACAGCATTCTTATAAGGATATCAGCCATCTGTTTAAGATCCCATCCTGATCCAGTAAGACCCAACTCACTATATCTCTAAAGGCCCTGTTTCCAAATAAGGAAGGTCACATTCTGAGGTCACGGGTTGACATGCATTTTAGATGGACACTATTTAATCCAATATGGTAAGAAAAATGCATTTCTGTGCTTGCTTTGGCAGTGCATATACTAAAATTGGAATGATACAGAGAAGATTAATGTGGCCCCTGTGCAAGATTGACATGCAAATTCATGAAGCATTCCCTATTTTGTAAATTATGCTCCAGATAAAGGACTGATAACCAGAATACACAGGGAATTCAAGCAGGTTTCTCAAAAAAAAAGATGATGAACCCAATTAAAAGATGGGAGAATGAGTTGAAAAACCACCCTCTAAGGAAGACATATGACATAGAAAAGGCATATGAAAAAATGCTCAACATCCCTCCTTATAAGAGAGATGCAGATCAAAACCACAATGAGATACCACCTAACCCTCATCACAATGACTAAGATGAAAAAAAAAAAAAAAAAAAAAAAATGATAAGTGCTGGCGGGTGGATGTGGTGAAAGGAGAACTCTCCTACAGTGCTGGTGGGAATGTAAATTGGTCCAGCCACTGTAGAGAACAATATAGAGATTCCTCAAAGATCTACAAATAGAACTGCCATATGATCCAGCAATCCCACTCCTTGGTATTAACCCAAAGGACAGAAGAATGCTTAGTCAGAAAAGTGCTTGCACATCGATGTTTATTTTGGTGTTATTCACAATTGCTAAGACATGGAACCAACCCAAATGTCCACCAACAGAGGAATGGATTGAACAAAAGTGTGGACAATATACTCTATGGAATACTACTCAGGCATAAAAAACAATAAGACCCTGGCTTTTGATCAAAAGTGGATAAATATGAAAGATTTACTGCTGAGTGAAGCAAGCCAGGCTATGAAGGAGAGACATTGTATGTCTCTACCTAATATAAACTGTCTGCATTCTATGGCCAAAACTGAATGACTAGAGGATATAGAAACATAGAAAATAGTTATAGATACCAGATATAGTGTGGGAAGAGGGTGAGAAAAGGAGGAGAATCTGAGGAAAGATATTAAGAAGAAAAATAGAGAGGCAAGACATTTATGGAACAAAGAAATGGGTTATTATCTGTTGAAGATAATGTGTACAGTATTCCCAACTGGACTGTTGAAAAATCTATTCATGTTGGAACATTCACTTTACAAGCTAAGTAACATATGTAATTGAATGTATAAAAGAAATTGAAATAAAAATATTGAAAAAAGAAAAATGCATTTTTAGGCCTTTGTCTAGACTCTACATTTATTTATTCATAGTCCACTTGCCTTTGTAGCCTGGTTTTCAGACTCCCGTGTACAAATTAGACACATATTTGTACGTATCAGCACCTCTTGGAGGAACCAAGACAGCCTCAGGGAACTCAGGATAGTTCAGGATAGTCAATAGAGCACACCCAGTTTGTGCATGAGTTGACTTTTAGTAGCTCATGGGAGTCAAACATGACTTCTTCTCCCACCTCAATGCTCAGAGACATCACTGGTAGCTCATGTTGACCATGGTGAAAATATTTACACCATGGAAATTGGCAAATGCCACAATTCAGGACTTTTAAAATTTGTTTCTGGATAGCTAGTTTAGCAGCACAGCCCTGGACATGCCCAATAGTAGTGACCACCTTCCTCTCCTACAGGAGGACTTTCTAGCTCCTCTCCTTCCTAGTCAACTGTGGTGGTCATTATAGGCAAATTCAGCTCAAAATCAAGTGGAAGGGAATTAGCTTTACCTCCTAAAGGCAGGAGGATCAATAACACATGTTGAAACTACCACAATATTTAGAAAACATTTGTGAGGAAATCTTCGAGGCTATGCAAATGACCAGTTTCTCCTTAAAGGCTATGCAAATGACCAGTTTCTCCTTACTCTGCAAGGTTCTTGGCCTACAGCATTATCTCTGTTGTTCTGATAATGATTTTTCTATTTCTTTCATTTTTTTCCATATTTGTTATATAGAATTCTTCTGTATGAAATATTTGTCTTTTCTCCTCATTTACTTATTCATTTGTTATATATTTTAAAAATATATTTTAACTTTGGAATAGTAAGCTAATATACACACAAGTTATAAGCTAGAGTATAGTGCACATGAATGTTACACACTGGAGAATACCAAATGGACTTAGGCTGACATATCAGTATGTTAACATATTTTTGTTTTAACTACTGGTCAGAGTAAGTCTTTTTTTTTTTTAACTTTAATTTCTATGTTAAGCTCTTTAAGCAAGACATTGATTAGGAAAGCATGTGTGTGCCTATGTGCTAATTAAGCTGATCATGCCCACTATACAATAGAGTAAGTAACTACTTATCGAGAGTAATAAGAACTTCGTTAAGAAGTTATATGTAAACACAACACATTGGATACAAAATCTGGAGGCTAAGGTTGATGTAAGATTATGCTCATCATCTATAAACCCTGTTTTCAATGAAAGAAAAGGAGTGAGGGAAGGAAAGAAGAAAAATGTTTTTTGTCTTATCTGTGCTTCCTATATTGGAACACTATGTACATGCTCACAGAAGAAAAGGGTTCTATTATGGTTTGAATGTCTCTTCCAAATAGCTCATGTGTTGAAATTCGATTGTGATGGTGTAAGGATGGTGGAAACATAATCGGACTGTAGAATTAATAGGTGGAGCCTTGGGAGGTGATTAGGATTAGATAAAATCATCAGCATGAGACCCCCATGATTGAATCCTGGTGACTTTACGAGAGAGAGACACAGAGACAGATTCAGACACGGGTACATGAGCTCTTGTTCTTTTACCATGTGATGCTCTGTGTTGTCTCTAGATTCTACAGGGTCCCCATCAGGGAGAAGACCTTCAACAGATGCAGACCATTGACCCTGAACTTCAACAGTGAGTTAAGAAAATCTCTATTTTTTAAGAATTATTTTATTTAACTTTATTTATTGATTTTAATTTGCCCAGAATGAGAGAGAGATGGGGGTGGTGGGGTGGGGAGTTAGAAAGCAAGGCACCAGGTCTGTGTCTCAAACCACAGTAGACTATGTGGGAATCCAGTGCCCTTAACCACCATGCCACCTATGGCCCCAAGAAAATCTCTACTTTTTTTTTTATAAATTATTCAGTGTGGTTTTTAGCTGTCAGTGACAGAAAAATAGACTAAAACAAGTTGCATATCAAGACATATTTTAATACCATGCAACTACCCCATCCAATATCCCTAATGGAACATTTATTTACTTATTTTTGCACATCCTTGCTGAGATCCCAGTATTTTATTCTACCTTAATTGCTTCTCAATATGTCACTCTTCAGAACTGAAATTTCTCAGTTTTCTAAACATCTATTGTTATGCTTGGACCAATCAATTTCCAAGCTTCACAAACCTCTTTCACTTGCCACTCCGAACATTTCTGAGAAAAATAATTAAAATAAAACTTGAACAAAGTACACTTGCTATGAGTGCGCAGTCTTTGTACTTGTGCCTGGTGCTTTCTCTCTGTAGGTAGACCATGCTTTCAAGAGTGTTCCCCAGGGAACCAGCAGTTAGTGTGATGGCTATGTCGCTGTACTCCCACGTAGTCAACCGCAATTTGCGACCCGGACCTGGTGGCTTAAAATTCATGCCGGGTACTTGTGCGTGCGTGCCCAAGATCCCGAGAGGAGAATGGAGGAGAAGGGATTGCTACGTGACCATCCCCCCTGGGGGGTGATTTCTCGCTTTCTGTCTCTATGTCTCTGTCTGTCTGTCTGGCGAGCGCATGTGCCCTACAGCAAAAACCTCTCCAAAAAAAAAAAAAAAAAAAAAAAAAAAAAAGGAGTATTCCCCATAACACTAAAACTTAATAAAAGCAAGTAATCTAGACAATTTTAACCAATTTATAAGAATCCAAGTTTAGGCAGAAATGTTCCTCTGAAAAATATAAAACGTAGAAATTATTAAAACAAACTTTTATGTAATGTATTTAAAATGAATTTTCTACATATTTGGCAAGAGTCTCTCAGAGGATGCAACAGTTACTAAAAATAGATTTACAGAAAACTATGTAGTAATCAATTTGACTTTCAGTAATTACTTCATTTCCATATAGGCAGAATTATTTTTAAAAAGACTAAAATTAGTGAATGATTTATGGACTCCCTAAAATTAATATGAATATTTCTTTTGACTTGATTTTTTAAATGAAATTTCATGTTTTCTTTGCTTCTTAGAGATAGAAGACAATAGTATTATTTAGTGCAGGTTAAATGTTTTAATAGCTTACGGATGTTTTGATTTAAAAAGATGGGGCCAGACAGTGGTGCAGTAGTTAAAAAAAAAAAAAAAAAAAAAAAAAAAAAAAAAAAAAAAAAAAAAAAAAAAAAAAACCACAGAAAAACAAGGCTTGTCCACATAGAAGTTTCTGGGTTCTGGGTTCGCATCCAAAGACCTCACTGAAAACACCGGGCATGTACTTGTCCATGATATCAGGCTGGCTGAGGCTGGGAGTGGATTGGAGCACTGAGACTGTTATGGGTGCCATCTCACTGACTCTCTCTCTCTCATGAAAAAATAAATTACTAACATTTAAAAAAATACAATATTGGGACCAGCAGATGGTATAAAGTTTACATCGCTGGACTCCCACATAGTTGACCACAGTTCAAATCCTGGACCGGTGACTTAAAACTCATGACAGGCGTGTGGGCATGCATACCCAAAATCCTGAGAGGAGAACAGAGGAGAAGGAATTGCAGGGTGTCCATCCCCCCAGGGCTGATTTCTCATTTTCTATCTCTCTGTCTCTCTAGCGAGTACATGCATCCTATAGCAAAAATACCTCTCTAAAAAAGAAAAGAAAAGAAAAAAAAATACAATACCAAAGGCATTTTTAATCTAAATTTGGAAAGTCAGAATTCAAACAGTTATAAAACTAAGAAGACATTTTACATGCTGAATTTTCATTAGCCATCAAAACTTGCTTCAATTTTTTTCCTTTATATTTACATACAGTAAATTAGACAAAGCAATAAAAATGTCCAGTTTAACTAGGTTTGACCTTACTCGTGGGAAATTCAAAGGTAAGCGCTTAACTTTAAGCCCCATCATTAATAGCAGCTTGTTTGGGGGCAAGTACTTAAGTGATTTGAGACTCTGCTTCCTGATCACTAAAGCCGAGCTCAAAGAAAGCATCCCACAGAGTTGCTATAAGGATTAAAATCTATTATATTCTACTTACATCATATTTAAATCTATATATTTTATAATATATATAAAGACACATTCAACAATATTTTTGAATGTATGTCATTGGTAGCCTTGAAATAATCATATATAATGGCATAAATGAATTTAAGTTTTTATCTTTCGTTTGTGCAGCACATGTGCTTATATGATTATATTTCAATAAAGTGGTCTTACTAAGCACAGCTATAGATGCATTTATTTGTCCATTCATTCAGGAAATATTTATTGGGTGCCTGCATTGTCCTGATCACTGTTCTAGATGTAAGAAAGATACCAGTAATCAAAAGAGAGAATATTCCTTATCTCATGGAGCTTAAACTCAAATTGAAGAGCTAGTCACTCAATAATAAATATAATAAATAAATTATGTCATATGGTCAAAGTGTCACATGTAACAGAAAAAAGACTAGAGGAATAAAGTTGAGGGTGGAGCACAGTTAAAATTACAAACATAGTGCTCAGAGGACACACCTTAAAGAAGGGGACTGTACTTATTGGAGGGATTCAACTAAGGGAGTACCATGATCTAACTTACACTTACAGAGTTGCTCTAGCTTTTATATTAAAATGAAGGATGGAGAGATTCAGAGCACAATGCAGTCATCCAGGTAGAAAAATATGCTTCAGACCAACATGGCATCAATGGAAGTGGTGAGAAAATGTTAGATATTGGGTATATTTTGAGAAAAGAAAAAAATAGATTTGCCAATTAATCAAATGTGGGCATGACTGAAAGAAATATCCAATGATCTCATTAGGGCTTTCACCTGAGAAATTGGAAGGATGGAAATACCAATAATCAAATTGGGGTACAGAGTCTAAAACAGGTGATGGTTCTGGAAGACAAAATCGAGTTTTATATGCGCTGGTATTTCAAAGGTCAGAGAGAGACTCACATGGATGGAGTGAGTAGACAATTTGACGTATATCTTTGAAGAGCAGCCCAGCCTGGACATATATATGTGCACATTATTAGCATGTAATTGATATGTTAGGCCTCCAAAATGAGTGTGATCTCAAAAAAGCTATGTGGGAAAAGAAAAAAAGGGCATGGGGGAAGGGAGATGAAGGACCATTTCTGAACCCTGAGACACTCTAAAAATAAAAAGAGAGAAGAAAAAAAAAACGCAAAGAAGACTGAAAAGGTGGAACCACTTGTTGAGATGTGAACCAAGACAGAGAGCATTTGGAAACCAACTAAAGAGAATAAAAAGGAGCCAAGGATGACTAGTGCATTGGATGTGGCCGATGGGCACAACAGAGTGGAAGGAGACTCAATCAACTGATGTAACCACACGGAAGTCCCTCTGTGCATGGCAATTCTTGGGAGTAGTGGGAACAAAGCTCAACTATAATGGGACAAGGAAAATGGAAGCAATTAATTTAGAAACCATGGGTAAAGACAACTCTGTCAAGGAGTTTGGCTACCAAAATAAGTAGAGAAATGGTCCCAGAGCTGAGTGGAGAAGCAGGATAAGAAAATACTTAATAGTTTGCTGGTTAGTTTTTGTTGTTGTTTTGTTGTATGAGAGAGATTTTTGCTACTGGGTGCATGCGCTTACTGGATAGAGAGAGAGACAGAAAGTGAGAAATAACCCCCTGGAAAATGGTCATGCCACAATCCCTTCTCCTTCATTCTCTTACTGGAATCTTGGGCATGCATGCCCAAGTGCCTGACATGAGTTTTAAGTCACCGGGTCTGGGACTTGAACTGTGGTCAATTACATGGGAGTCCAGCAATGTAACCATTTTGCCATCTGCTGGTCCTGTGAGATGGACTCAATGCTGCAATCCTCTAGCCTCCAGTAATTTTTGCCATAGGAGAGGCGCCACTACGCCCATTTGTTAGTTTTGTTTTTTTTTTTTTTTTTTTTTTGGAGAGGTTTTTGCTATAGGGCGCATGCGCTCGCCAGACAGACAGAGAGAGACATAGAGACAGACCATTTGTCAGTTTTTAAGAGTAGAAGAAACAGTTGCCTATTGTCATGCTGCTGGGAATAGATAAAGCAGAGCAAGAGAATTATTAAGGTTATGTTAGCTTCAGTCAGAGCCAGGCTGCTCATCTGCACAGGAAGCCAAACATGGAAACATGTGCTAGTAGTGGGCAGCTATGACATAGACCAAATCATTGGCCCCACAATGGTGTAAGCCATCTCCCTGGAACAAATTCCCACTGGTTCTGTTTCTCTGATTGACTCTTTTTTTAAAAAAATCATTGTTTATTTATATTTATTCATTCATTTATTTTAATTTGACCAGAGAGAGACACAGAGAGAGAAAGAGAATGTGAGAAAGCAAGCCACCAGGTCCAGGACTCGAACCATGGTCAGCCATGTGGGAGTGTCCAGCGTCTTAACCACCATGCCACCTGCTGGTCCCCCAATTGACTCTTGACTATGCACCCTACTATGCCTATTTCTAAGTTCTGGAAAGTCTAAAGATTTTATGACATGATCCTTTTCTAAAGGGAATTAAAATATTAAAGAGGCGAGTTTACAATCAAGTATGTATAATTTGTTCACAAATATATATATATTTCATGGTCTTTTAAGGTACAAACAATATTCTATGGAATGGAGTTCCTTCCTAAAGTTCCTCAGGGCCAGTATGGCAAGATGACATCAGAAATGCTTTTAAATAAAGTGTTCTCTTCAGGTAAAAAGTAGCAATTTATCAGCCACCCTCTGGGTGGTAAGTCTTATTCACGCTATCACCAAATCATGGCAGATGGGAAGGAGCTATTTTCGCAACAGACCTCCCCCAGCTCATTCTACATTAATAATTTTTGGCTTCATATGTGCACATGACAACCTGAGCCACTGGGGGACGTGCCAGTTAAACTACTTTAAGTTTTCCCCTGAAATCAGCACAAACTGTGTTCCAGGAGAAAAGCTCTAGAGAAGGAAGAGAGCAGTCGTTTTGAAAGCGTTGGTGCTTTTTCTCTACTCCCTCCTCAGACATTAAGAATAAAGCCTTCGAGTGAGTGTCTCGCAGGAAGCCAAGTTGCAGGCAGCTCCACAGAGCTCCAGCTATCTGCTCATTTTGCAAAAATAGAACAGCATCTTGTGGCTCAGGGATTTATTTCCATAGTCTGCCTGTGTCTTCCTGAAGACATAAATTGGGTTCTTTTCAGTCATAGAGGAACCTAATTGCCTAGTTCATTCCATGCAGACATTCCTACCTATAACAATTCTGGCCTTGTTGAAAGCAAAAGCCAATTTTACCATGATTGAGCTAATATAGTGTTTTGTGCAAACACAACCCCTTTATCATAGAAGATCAAAGTCATTATTTCTAATACCCCTTCTCAACAATCTGAAAAGTAGATGAGCGGTGAGTAGTCTTGTTCATAATAAATGAAAAGGGTAAATCACAGTGCAGATTAGAACAGAACTAGGTATTCTGACTTCTAGATAATTCTTTTTCCCATTTTCTCTCCTAATTGCTCTTTCTGCCATCTCTTCATATACAATAGATAGGTGTAATATAATGAATGAAGCAGAAGCAAGAGAAAAATCATTGAAGCTGTAAAGCTGTATATATATATATATATATATATATATATATATATATATACACACACACACATATACATACAAATATTACATATAATCAGAAATAGTGCAGAAACACGAGTATGTACTTTTAGAGGGTACTTGACTGAGCATGATGTGCTTACATAAATATAACCTAAGGAACTCAGGTTTTCTTCTCCTCTCAGAGTCCCTGTAGCATTATAAAGCACTGCTTTTTTTTTTTTTTTTTTTTTTTTTTTTTTTTTTTTTTTTTTTTTTTTTTTTTTTTTTGGAGAGGTTTTTGCTATAGGGCGCGTGCGCTCGCCAGACAGACAGAGAGAGACAGAGAGATAGAAAGCAGGAAATCACCCCCCAGGGGGGATGGCCACGCCGCAATCCCTTCTCCTCCATTCTCCTCTCGGGATCTTGGGCACGCACGCACACGCGCCCGGCGTGAGTTTAAGCCACCGGGTCCGGGACTCGAACCGCGGTCGACTACGTGGGAGTCCAGCGACATAGCCATTACGCTAACTGCTGGTCCCAAGCACTGCTTTTTTGTATTAAAACTCTATAAATGATGTTCTTGGTTAAGCTACTGATTTTTCATTTATTGTATTAGTCAGATCAAACTGTCATAGTAAAGTACCAGAGATTGAGGGACTTTAACAATTGATGATTATTTTCTCACAGTTCTGGAGACTAGAAGACCACGAATAGGTTTTCTACCAATTTGATTCCTGGCTTACAGAGATTCACCTTCTCATTGTGTCACATACATGGCCGAGAGAGGGGAGAGAACACTCTCTCTGGTGTCTCTTCTTGTAGGGACAATAATTCCATCATGAGGAACCCACCTTCATGATATCATCTAACCTAATTATCACCCAAATGAGCCTGTGAAGCTGAAATACACCATACCCTGGTATAAGGCCCTGGAAGAAACTCACTGTGCACCAGTTATTAATCTTAGGAGAGGACTCTAAACATTTTGACAATTTCTGCTAATATTCCTAGCTTTCACAGGACTCTAAACACACAGTCAGTTCTACCAATTTCCCCATATCTGACAATACTCTAAACACCTCACCAGATCTCTCAGGAGGTTTTGTACAAACCCAGCCACCAGGGTATGAGACAGACTGTGCCATACTAAGGGAAATAGGCTGGGAGAACAAAATCCTAGAAAGTGATACAAATACAGTGTGTTCAGATGTGTTTACTGATAGACATGTAATGATGCCAGTGAATAAACAGAAAGGATACAAGGGAGGGACTTCCAAATAAGGAATTTCTAAGAAACCAAGTTTCTTGAGGTAGTTATCCTACCTCCCCTAAATAGATGGAAGACCTTAGGGAGTCCATGGTCTCAAATGTAATTATTCCAGGTATTAGAGAATGACTCCTCTTGGACCTTTAATTCTATTGAGATGATATGTTCTAAACTATTAAAAGCTAATCTAACATTTTTGTTTATTATTTGGGTAAAACAAGATAATTAGAATGTTTTAATACTTGCCCTTGAAAATTGCTCCTATTTTCAAAGCATAGGTACGTAATGGTAAATATTCTAAACTCTTTTCATAGCCTTTTTTATTCTCCCAGTCAACCAAATTGAAGTTATACCGAATGTGATTTTTTCCTTAAATTAAAAAAGTGCTGTCCAAGAAAGAAAAATTCTTTATCAAAGATGTCAACATTGATCACTATTGAGTTTGATAACTAGTGTAAAGCTTGAGATATAGTGTTTTAGTAATTTAACTATAATGAACACAAGTTTATTTTAATATATTTCAAGTTTTCTTTTTTGTTGTTTATATTTTGAATAGAATCCTAATCTTTTGTTGTTATCATTATTATTATTATTTTGTTTTTTTGCTATAGGGTACATGTGCTCACTGGACAGAGAGAGACAAAGAAAAAGTGAGAAATCACTCCTCCAGGGGCTATGGCCACACTGCAATTCCTTCTGCTGCATTCTCCTCCTGGAATTTTGGGCATACATACACACACATATGGTGCTTCCAGGTCTGGGACTCAGACCACGGTCAAACTTGTGGGCATCTAGTGCCTTAACCACCACACCACCTATTGGCCGCTGGAGTCTTAATCTGTATTCCAAGTTGTGCCTGTTATCTGAAACCTATGGTGTACATAAAAGTTACAGCAATCTCCATACAAATTATTTTAATTAAAAAAAAAATCTTGCAGAAAAAAATACAACTTGCAGAAAGAGATACTGTTTTTCTTTTTAATTTTGGCACATTACCTGTGAGCTCACTAGAGGGAGAGAGAGAGAGAGAAAGTGAGAAAATACCCCTCCATGGGTAATGGTCATGCCTTAATCCCTTCTCCTTCATTTCTCCTTCCTTTTGGAATTTTAGACACACGCACATACACGTGTGCATCCCCAGTGTGTTTCTCAAGCCACCAGGTCTGGGACTCAAACTGTGTGCTTGGCCATGTGGAATCCAACTGCTTTATCCACCATGCCAAAGGCTGGCCCAGAAAAAGATGTAGCTCATGACTGGAAGTCAAAGCCAATGCACATTTATCATCCTAGAAATCTTACGGACCTTAAAAATTATGCTAAATCTATTCTTCCTGTGCTCTAGAAATGGAATAACAAAGTCTGAATGACAGAACATCTGTGTACAGCACACTTTACTGAATATTTTAAGTCCACTGTTGAGACATACTACTCAGGAAAAAAAAAAAAGATTCTTTCCAAAATATGGTTGTTCTTTGACAATGCAACTGGTTACTCAAGAGCGCTGATGGAGATATGCAAGGATATTAATGTTTTCATACATGCTAACTTAGAATTTATTTTGCAGTCCATGGATCAAGCAGTAATTTCAATACTCAACTTATGTTGTTTAAGAAATATATCTTATAAAACTATAGCTGCCATAGTGAATGATTCTTCTGATGGATCTGGGCAAAGTAAATTGAAAACCTGGAAAGGAGTGACCATTCTAGGTGTCATTGTGAACTTTCAAGATGCGTGGGAGGTGTCCAAAATATTAACATTGAAAGGGTTTTGGAAGAAAGTGATTCCAAGCCTCATGGATGACTTTGAGAGATCAAGACTGAAGTGAAGGAAGTGACTGAAGATGTGGTAGAAAGAAATAGAGAATCAGAATTATAGGGTTTGTAATGTCACAATAAAACTTTAATGGATGAAAAGTTGCTTTTTATGGGCAGCCAAAAAAATTGGGGAGGGGGTCCTGATATGGAATCTATACCTGGAAAAAATGCTTTGAACTTTGTTGAAATGATAAGGAAAGATTTATAATATATAAATTTAGTTAATAAACCAGCATTGGGTTTTGAGAGGATTAACTTTTTTATTTTGATTTATTAAAGCTAAAACTATCTTTCTTGAAATTAAAAAATATATTTAAAAATATCTATTTAATGACCACAGTAAGCTATATAGCCTCAGCTAGGTGCTACTTTATAGTATGTTCATTCTACTCAGAGAGTTTCATGCCTAAAGTCAACATGCATTCACAGATATGTACATATCAGCTGAACATGCTATTGAAAGTAGTTATATTCAGTAAGGTATTTGGTGAATCCATAAAATGTGGAGAAAAAATAAAAAAGGAATAGAAAGCAATTGCAGGTATCAGAGACAGTGTGAGAGGAGGGAGGGAAATGGCAGAGGGTAAGAAATAAAGGGAAAAAATATATATACAAAAAACAAGAAATGGAAACTTACTTGTTGATGATAACATGTATGATTAAGCCACTATACAGTGTGTATTCTTGATGAAAAACCGCATTTTGTATGCTGTAATGATGTTCAGTGAAAGAATGTGAAATAAATTTTTTTTCTAAAAAATAAGGTTTGTAGGGTGGGCCCTGATCCACTCTGACTGGTGTCCTTAGAAAAGGTAATTTACATACACGGAGACAGTAAGGGAGTACATACACAGAGGTAGTGTGATGAGAAAGCCACCTGCAAGCCAAGGAGAGGCTCTGAGAAAACCAAACCTGTTGACACCTTAATCTTGGATTTCCAGTCTCAAGAACTGTGATAAAATAAACATATGTTGTTTAAACCTCCCAGTCTGTGGTATTTTGTTATGACAGCCTCAGCAAACTGATACATCTAGGTAATGTGTACAGAGGATCCCACCCAGAATAACAAAAGAAAGATAACAAATATGTTTAATGTGTTTTATTTCATTGAGGAGGTTATAAGATAATAAAAATACGATCCAAGAGAATATAAAACCAATATTGATGAACCTGGTATTTGGGGACATTTTTCTCTAAGGGGTTCTGTTGATATACATAAGGGAATTGAGAAACTTAGAAACTCAGTAAAGGTTTTGGTACTGTCATAAGGACTTAGAGCAAAAACCAGAATCTAGTATCTGCAAACAAGTAGAACCCCAAAGACTATATCCTAGAAATAATGATAAATCAGAAAAAGTACAGCACAGAAACCAAAGTTCAACTTAAAATGCTATGAATTCCATAAATGAATTGGTTGTTTCAGAAATTCTACTGCCCCTAGCTACTTTTCAAAAGCAATGTGTGTTCTCTTTGGAGAAAGAAAAAAATATCCTAGACATCAAATGAATGTGAAATAATGAGGAATAAAAATAGATGGCAATTCAGATAAAAGTGTTATTGAATATATATGATTAATATGCTTAAGAAACTAAAAGAAGAGTTACAGAAATTGAAACTATGAGGATCTAAATGGAAATTCTAGGACAAAAAGGTACATTAGCCAAAATTAAGAGCGTACTGCATGACCTTAGACCAAGTGAGGCAAGAATTAGTGAGCTGGAAGATGGGTCAAGGGAAAAATATTTCAAATGAAGCACAAAGAGTCAAATGGTGCAAATCGGATTCCAGGAGGAAAGAAGAACAAAAGGGTGAGAAAAGTTTCTGGACAATTTCCAAAACTAACAAAGAATATCAAACTACAATGCCAGAATCATGTAAAATCCAACTAAATTATATCAAAAGAAAAATGTACCTAAGTATTGAAGGCTCTCCAGAGTCATCTTCCTGAAAGACAGGAGGCTGGAACATTTACGCACTGGGTTTTTTTGGTTTTCCATTGACTGAGGAAATTGTATAAATTCATCTAGGAAGTCATATTAAACAGAGTTCACCAGAGAAACAGAACCAATAATGTGCGTAAATATATAAATATAATGATATTAATATAAATAAAACGTTAAATATACATGCAATTATTGAAGCTGAGAAGTCCCATCCCTGGTGTCTGCAAGCTAGGAATCAGGAAAATCGTGATGTAGTTCCAGTCCAAGTCAAAGTCCCAAGAACCAGGCAGAAGATGAATCTGAGGGCAGAAGATGAATACCTCAGTTCAAACAGAGGTAAACAATTCATCCTTCCTTCATTCCTCTGTCCTTCAACTTTTTTGTTCTATTTGGGCTGACAAAAGTTTGGCAAATGCCACTTACATTGATGAGCACAGATTTTTTTTTTTTTTTTTTTTTTTTTTTTTTTGGAGAGCTTTTTTGTTTTAGGGCGTGTGTGCTCGCCAGAAAGACAGACAGAGACGGAGAGACAGAAAGCGAGAAATCACCCCCAGGGGGATGGCCACACTGCAATCTCTTCTATTCCATTCTCCTCTTGGGATCTTGGGCATGCATGCACATGCGCCCAGCATGAATTTAAGCCGAGTGGGACTCGAACCGCGGTCAACTACATGGGACTCCAGCAACATAGCCATTATGCTAACTGCTGGTCCCAAGCACAGATCTTTTTTACCCATTCCACTGTTTCAAATATGAATGCTTCTAGAAACATCCTCACAAACACGCCCAGAAATCATTTTTAACCAGCTATCTAGCCACCCTCTAGTTCAGTGAGGTTGACGTGTAAAACCAACCATCGTAGAAGTGTTTCTCTCCTGACTCCCTGTCTACATGAGTGTGAGACTAATGGGCTTCCCTGACATTGGAGAGGAAATGGAAGAAGAAAGGAAAGACAAATGACCTACATCTGAGGTGAGAAATTGTCATTGCAAATGAACCGAACTCATAGGTAAATAGAGTTGTTTATTGCATATCCTCATTAAATGAACTATTTCAATGACAAATAAATAAACAAAAACTCCTAACATCATTTTAGATCTTTGCATGTAGTTAACTTCTTCACAAAGTCCTGGATTCCATTTGTTTCAATACAGTGTCCATTGCAATGCAAATACTGTATTCTGTATATCTAAATATTCCAGACAAGATCAGGAAATGGGAAGAAAATAAGTCTGATGTATTCTCTTCATGACTAACAACTCTGTCCCTACAGGTGCTAAATGTATCATTCAAGTCATGCTAATCAGCATTAAACATGTTTACTGAACCACATGGAACATTTTGAAGAACAGATGAAGGCTTAGTGCTTGCCCACTGGGAGCTTATGATCTGTGACTTAAATTATTCCCATTTGTTTGGTACAGATTGTTTCTTTGACTTTTACCAAATTCATCTACATGTGAAGTACATTTAAAAGTAGCGTGTCAAGCCATTTCTAAATAGCTAGGGGAAAAAAACCCGAGTAGGAAACCATGGGTCAGGTGCCATTAGCGGAACCTGCTACAGCAACCTGCTGTGGACAGTGACATTCTCAAGCCAAGATTTCCATCCATCAAAAGTCTGGCAGGTGCTCAGAGCCAACTGTGTTTTTTTTCTTTCTTTTTTACTTCCTATAATGTAGCCAGCCAAAGAAATTTTAAACTCGTAATAAAATCAAAAGTTTTGCAACCAAGCACCCCCTGGAAAAGACATCTCTCCCAATCCTCTGTCACTTTGCGCTTGTCCCTAGTTCCATAGAACTTGCTTTGAAATGCTAGTTCATACGTATGTCACATTTATAAAGAGAAAAATTGAACAAGGTGAGTTATTTCTGGAGTAAGTTCAGCTCAAGAAAGAGATTGCCACATAAAGTCTGCTCCAATCAAAGATACACTTCATGCTAAACCATTGTTCTATCTGTGCTGCTGGTGGTACCAGCTACAAGGACGTCTTAAGTCGTGACTTTTACTTTTTTCTTTTTTTGCCTGTACCTTGCTTATAGGCATTAGTTTTACTGTACTGAATGGTCAATCGCTTTAGTCACAGGAAGCTTTTTCTACCTTAAGAACTATTTCAGGCATTATAAAAAATAAAGAGAACAACATAATTAACATTCATAGTCTTATGTCATTAAAAACAAACTTCAACAGGACCAACATTTGGCGTAATGGCTATGTCGTTGGACTCCCATGTGGTCTACCGGGGTTCAAGGCCCGGACCCGGTGGCTTAAATTCAGGCTGAGCGCGTGTGCATGCATGCCCAAGGGCCCGAGAGGAGAATGGACAAGAAGGAATTGCGGCATGGTCATCCTCCCTGGGGGGTGATTTCTTGCCTTCTGTCTCTCTGTCTTTCTCTGTCTTTCTGGCGAGTGCATGTGCCCTATAGCAAAAAACTCTCAAAAAAAAAAAAAAATTGAACATCATTACTTCAGTGCCTATTATTTTAAACAAATAAGCCAGTACTGTTACAGTTTAGATCTTCCGTATAGGCTTCCCAGTCCTTTGTATTTTCTCCTTCCTGAAAGATAATTATGATTTTGGTGTTAGTATTTAATTAGCTCCAATGATGTTCTGATTTATTTTGTTTTGTTCTGTTTTAGACGTTTTTATTTTAGGGCGCATGTGCTCAGCAGAGAAAGAGACAGTGAGAAAGAAAGTAAGAAATAACCCCCTAAGAGGGATGGCCATACCACAATCCCTTCTCCTCCATTCTCCTAGGATCTTGGGCATGCACACATATGTGCCCGGCATGAGTTTCAAATCATCAGGCCCAGGACTCAAACCATGGTCAGCCATGTGAGAATCCAGTAAAGTAACCACTACGCCATCTGCTGGCCCGAATATTTGACGTTTTTTACTATAATGGCAGATATGTACTATGATTGGTAAATTAAACTTCATACAGATGGCATAATTCTACTTGTATTTTTCATTAAATTTTTCTGTGATTTATTCACTTTGATACAACTAATTCACTCATTTGAATGACTGAAAAAATTCCATAATATGTATGCACCAAAATGTAAGTATTCATTCTCCTGCCCATGCACGCATAAGTTATTTTCAGCTACTCTCCACCACAAGGCTAGCTGAAGAAAATATTATTATATTATTATAATAAGAAAGAAATATTATTATTTCTTATAATATTATTATAAATATATTATTATAATTATTATATTATTATAATAAGAAAATATTATTATATTATCTCATTGCACATGTATAAAAGTTCCTCTAAGAGACATTTCTAGAAGTACAAATTTTAGATCATAAGGTTGCATCTTCAATTGTGCCAAATATTGCCAAGTTGCTCTGTAAAGAGGTGGTACTATCCTGTTGTAAGCTCCTAGTGTCTAGGACAAGCAAACACTACCATCTCCAGCCTGACCTGATCATAACTGATCATAGTAGTAATCATACCTTAATCAATAATCTTTGCAGCAGAGTAAACTGACCTCTGGCCATGAAAGAAGACCTTGAAACAGAGATAGAATGGGCTTAGGGTTTTGTGTGATAAAAAACTTAATCCCAGGTTCCATGAGATGGCTGACAAGTGTTTAACTGGCTGATGGGTATCAAAACTAATCTGAGAGGCAGCCCACTTTGTTACATAATTAGACTGCATTCTGTAAAGTTTAATTAGATTGTCACTGGCCAGCCCCTAGAGTTTTATTAATTTAATGACATCCAAATTAAATGATCCTAGTCTTGTTGTAAAAACACTTCTGGCTGTCTTTGAACAAGAGAACGCTCACTCTGGAGAGCAGCCCAGAAAGACCTGCCCTACCATCCTGTACCTCTTGGAGGCGAGCAATCACACTCCATATGGAACCACGTGGAAAAGATGGGCAGATGCTCAGAAGGAATGAGGAAGGAATGAGGAAGGAATGATGCCCTACGGCCAAGCCTGAAGCCCTGGAATGGAGTAGCTTAAGTCTGCCCCCTAGTGCACAGATAGGAGCCCCATGTTTGCTTTTATCTGTGCAGGTCAGAGCAGGGTACGTAAGCTCCCTAAGCCTCAGTGTCCTCATCTGCACAATGGGGATAGTAATAATACTTAGTTCATGAATGCGTTGTGAGAACTAAATGAGTAAAGTGCTTATCACAGTGCCTGGCATATGGGGGTGGGGGTGGGGGGGAGGGTGCTAGCCAACTTCTGCCCTAAGGATTAACTTTGTATTGCAGGGGAAGAGTAAGGCATGCTAAAAGTAGTACGTTTCCACCCTAGGTAGGACTGAGGTCAGCTCTCTCTTTGCTGCTTAGAAAATAAACAATCCTGCGTAAGTCCCACTGTCATTTTGAGTCTAGTTTCCTTCTCTGTGAATTCAGGAAGATGCTCCTGAAAATCAGCCTGTGTTGGCGAGCGCCAAGTGAGCATCTGGCACTCCTTTGTTCCAGGTTAAAGGTTTGCACTGACTTATCTCAGCTATATCCATCCCTGGTTAATGAGGCAACACCAAGAAACAACAAACGACCCAAACCAACCTTAAAAGTGAAATTAGAAGGACACGAAGCAGAGCTTCTTGTGCACCCATTTTATTCAGCTAGAGGAAGGACAGGGAAGCCTTGTCTGCCTCTCCCTATCTGCCAGTCAGCCAGAAACACCGACTCACCAGGCTAGTTCTTTCTAGAATTAGTGTCTCACAAATGCCTTGGCATGTCACCCTTCACATTCCCCGACATCGAGCATGCTTTCATTGGTTCCTGGCTAGATGGGTTACCCTTGTCCAGGGTCTAGGAGACACAGAAATTCTGTTAAGATATTTTATACTGGATGTCTGATCTTTTTCCTCTACCGTATTACAGTATTTTGCTCTGTCTCCAATCTTCTTCAGAGGGAGGCTGAATATAAATAGTCTATGGCATTTCTAGACAAGTCTAAGCAGCCTTTTTTCCTTTTGTCCCCACTTCTACCATCTAGACGAATGGCACTTTGAATAGTAGGGGTATCAGAGTGAAGTGAGAAAGCTTGCCAGAAAGAGATAGACACAGAGAGACAGAGAGAGAGAGACAGAGAGAGAGAGAGAGAGAGAGAGAGAGAAAGCATGCTGCAACCCCTTTTCATACATTTCTCCATCTCACCAGGATTTGGGGCATGCACGAACACTCACCTGACATGTTTTTCAAGCCACCAGGGCTGGAACTAGAAATGTGGTCAGCTGTGTGGGATCCAGTTCCCTTCCCCACCAACCCATGGGGCCAGCCCCTGTTCATTATGATTTCATTGTGAAGACGATGATAATACACACACACACACACACACACACATATATATATATATATATATATATATATATATATATATATATATACTCATTATACAAAGGCTATGATTGGGTGTCACACGACATTCAGGGCCAATTCCTGCCTCCTGGAACTAAATTCCACAAGTTTCTCACTCTCCAATTTCAAATTTGATTCTTTTTCCCCCAAATACTGAACTTAAATATTAATGAAAGGGGCAGAAAGGAATATGGGTAAGGAATTTTTTTTTTTTTTTTTGAGAGAGAGAGAGAGGTTTTTGCTATAGAGTATGTGTACTCCCCAGAGAGACAGAGACAGAAAACCAGAAATCACCCCCAAAGGGGGATGGTCATATAGCAATCCATTCTCTTCTATTCTCCTCTTGGGACCTTGGGCATGCACACACATGCTCCTGGTGTGAATTTTAAGCCACCGCGTCTGGGACTTGCACCGTGCTTGACTATTTGGGAGTCCAGTGATATAATCATTATGCCACCTGCTGGTCCCTGGGTCAGGAAGTTTTAAAAACCATTTCCTAGTCTGGGATAGGGAGCTGACAGACCTAATAGAAGTCTATATGTAGCTATTGGGACCACAGATCAAAGCAGAAGCAACTGTCACCTTTGCCTTTGCCCCTAAATAGAACTGGATTTTGTAGCTAAGATGAAATGCAGGGCTTGTCATAGTCTACAGTGGGATGAGATCCAATCTGTTCTGCTTGTTACTCAGCTTCCCTTCTGGTGGCCTCATTTGCTGACCAGCACCTCCAACTGTCTATCCTGCCTGGCTGGTCCAGCATTCAACTCAGTCTGTCTATCACACTACCCCATTCCCAGGAGCTCCCACCACCTCTTGCATTGCATTTTTAAATTTTAACAATAATTTAGTATCAAATCAGTGAATAGAGTTATATTTGAACAGAGACTTCTTGGATAAAATATACGCTGCCAATGAAACTTGGATTAGGCTGCTGCCCAAGGAAACAATGAACAAAAGAGCAGCCCCCTTTCCACCTGTCCCACCAGGAGCTGTCCAGCCTCAGACCAAATGAACCCCGGTTTTTAGTGCCTCTGGTAGCTGGATTGGTTTCTCTATCTTTGGTCTTCTGACCTAGAGCATGAGATAACACCTTAAATGCAATAAATTAGTATGAGAACAAAGACAATCTAAGACTTCTGTGCAGTTGGTGACCTCCAAGATGTCATTTTCTTACCGACTTCCCTATGTTACAGGCCTCTCATTTCTCTAGACCCAATCCTAGGCAGGAAAATGACCTGAAGACTCCACGACTGCCACACTGAAAAGCTCTTCAGGTCCAGTGTATTCTTTTTCTTTTTCTCCCATCCTCCCCCCTTTCTCCTTCCATAAATAAGAAATGCACATCATTTAAAAACCAAATATTAGTAAAAGGTTTAAGGTTTTAAAAGCAGCCATCTCTTACACTCTTCCCTCCCATCCTATTTTCTGGAGCTAATGGCTTCTTCTCCCGTTTAGTGTTTCTGCTGAAATTTATCTCCACAATTCTGAATACCAGGCTTATGTCACTAAGTCTAGGTTTATTGCTTTCTGATTGTATTACTTTGCTTTAGATTATATTTCTGTTTTACTAGGTGAGGATGTAGCGCTCTTAAATCCCCTGCTACCAGTCCTCTTGTTCAGTCAGGCAATGTGAACACACATGTTAGATAAATCAGTGATGGAAATGTGCTTGATCACTACGTAAACATTTTCCTTCACAATTCCAGGCAGTGTGCTAGGGTTTGCAATTCCTTTCTTGTATTTCATTTTGTTTTTCTCAAAGCTAACAATTGTCTCTTCCTTTTTCTTACCTCATTTTTTTATGAACTCATTCTTGACCTTCCAACATCTTTATTTTTACCTCTCACAATTATTCCAAGTTATCCTTCTTTGGTTCCTGGAGACCCCTCTCCAAAGACCTTCATCCTGTTATTTAGAGTCAGTTCCCTGCTGGCTGTGTACACACATGCTATTCTGGAACGTTTCCTCATAGTACTTGTGCTTTAATTCTGTGCTCCAGGGCAAGCAGATGGTGTAGTACTTGAGGCACTGGACTCCCACATGGTTGACCAAGGTTCGAACCCTGGACCCGGCAACCTGAAACTCACTCTGGCCGCATCTGCCTGCATGCCAAATTCCCAGGAGAAGGGTGGAGGAGACAGAATTGCAGCATGGCCATCCACATGGTGGTGGTGGTGGTGGGGGGATTTCTCACTTTTTTTTTTTTTTTTTTTTTTGAGAGGTTTTTTGCCATAGGGCGCTTGCGCTCGCAGACAGACAGACAGAGAGACAGAAAGCAAGAAATCACCCCCCAGGGGGGATGGCCACGCTGCAATCCCTTCTCCTCCATTCTCTTCTCGGGATCTTGGGCAAGCACGCACACGCACCCGGTGTGAGTTTAAGCCACCAGGTCCGGGACGCGCACAGCGGTTGACTACGTGGGAATCCAGCGACATAGCCATTACGCTAACTGCTGGTCCCTCACTTTCTAACTTTCTGTCTCTCTGTGTCTCTCTGGTGGGCCCACATACCCTATAGAAAAGAAAATCCATTTAAAAAAATAATCTGTGCTCCACTATAACTGGTACTCTCTGACTGTACAGCATTGCCCTTACCAGAGGACTTGTAAGTAATGCAGAATCGCAGCTCAGCTTTCACCTACAGACTCAGCATCTACTTCCTGATGAAATCTCGGGAAACAGACCTGTGCACTGAAGGGTGAGAGACTGTGGTCGTGAGCCTGCTGCTGCGCAGGCCCAGACACACACTCTCAACCCAAAGAACAGCAAGAGCCCACTTCAGTGGGCTCAGAGCAGGCAGTAGCATCACCACCTCTCTGATGGTCAGCCTGAGGCCTGGCCACTGCAGTGTTTGTAGAAAGGATAGCTTGAAGAGCACTGGAGGATCCTGCAACTCTCTGCTTGTGACTAAGGAGGGGGGCCAGGGAGGGAGAGACCTGGGAAACATCCCATCGAGCCGGTCCCTTTAGAAAAGGACCACGTCCACATAGTAAACTCCTCAGGGGTCAGCAGACTGTAGAGGCTTCATCCTTGTACTCCTGTGTTCACACACACACACACACACACACACACACACACACATGCACACATGCACACACACAGACACAGACACACACATGCATGCACATACATACACACATACACACATGCATACACACACACATACACACAGACACAGACACACTTACACACACACACCCTCACTGAATCAGTCTGCTTCTAGGACTTTCTCATTTCTCTTGCTCACATTCGCCATTGGGCGGGAATAATCACATCTCAGATACCATCTCCAATGGAACCTGTGTCTCAAGGGCACCCCTGCTCCTGGCATCTCTTTCTGATGTTAAAGTTAACAGAGGAACTTGGGGGGAATTTACTTATTTTTTTGTTCCTCATTTTCTCAAGTGGACCGTGTCACACAGAGGAGTTGCCACAATGGATGCCCATGAGGTACCTTATGATGAAAAAAATATATATATCTGTGTTATTTGCACAAATCATTACGAGTTGTTTCAGATTCCTCTGTGAGACTCACTGTGGAGCAGGCGTCGATATTCTTGAGGTTTCTGATACACATAAATACTACTATTTGATTGCTATTGTAGTTAATGATACCGGGGTTCATGATTTACACCCTGTTCTCCTGATTAACGCAAGTCTGGTGGCCGGCTCCAGGGTTATTTAAGGTATACTTATCTTTCAAATTAATGTGCTGTGAATGAAGTGGATGGCTAATGCAGCTCACCTGTTGAGACCTGGGGCCATCAGCTCTCCCTATGTAAGAATGGATGCTGCATTGCAGACAGGACACAATCCCCAGAACTGGGCACCTAAATTTTGAAGAATGTCAGAATGCAGCTCTGAAAATGCTGAGGGTCTGAGCTTTATGTAATAGCAAAGAAACGTTCCTGCAAAGCTGCTCCCAAAGGTTCCCTCCCTTATTTTGTCTTCATTCGCGTGAGGCCTGGAGAGAGCAGCTCCCTGGGTTTCACTAATAGTAGACTTTCCCAGTGGGCACGTTCAGAATCAAATGAATTTGCTATCATTAGTTTCTTGGACACTTCATGAACTGAAAATCAAAACCCAAATATTGGAACCAGCAAATAGTGCTATGGTTACATCACTGGACTCCCAAATAGTTGACTGCAGTTTGAGTCCTGGACCCAGTGGCTTAAAACTCACACTGGGTACATGTGGGTGTGTGCCCAAAATTACAGGAGGAGAATGGAGGAGAAAGGATTGCAGCATGGCCATCCCCCCCAGGGGGTGATTTCTCTCTTTCTGTCTCTTTGTCTCTCTCTCTCTCCCAGGCAAGAGAATGTACCCTATAGCAAAAATTCTCTCTAAAACAAACGAATGAACAAAACCCCAAATATTAATAGCACAAAGAACCCTTCCATTTTCTTAAAAATCTTTGGAAAAGCCTACATGAAAAAATGTGATTCCATGAACATATCTGTGGAATAAATGAGATGAAATGCCCTATGGCTGTCCAAACAAGGATTTGGTTTCTCTTCATTGTCCTTCAAAAGCTCTGGCTCCACCCTGCTAACACAAAAAGGTCAGGAGGACACTATCTGTCCATCGAGTTCAATTAGGCGTTCAGAGCTTCTAATAAGACCCTTCAATCTGCTTGGCAACAATGTCTTTCCAGCTAATGGTTCTTTTCATTTAAGTCCTCTCATTTTCTTTTTCTTTTTTTAGTATGAACATGTCCTCTTTAGCAGACCGTGACAAAAATGTCCAACTGTCAGACCCACCATTTTATGACAAAACATTTCTTTTACATGCAGCCACTTTGTGAATAATGTTCTTTTTTTTTTAAAAAAAAAAAAAAAGAGGTTTTTGCTATAGTGCACATGCGCTCGCCAGACAGACAGAGAGAAACGGAGAGACAGAAAACGAGAAATCACCCCCCAGGGGGGATGGCCACGCCGCAATCCCTTCTCCTCCATTCTCCTCTCAGATCCTGGGCACTCACACACACGTGCCTGGTGTGAGTTTTAAGTCACCGGGTCCAGGATGTGAACCATGGTCGACTACATGGGAATCCAGCGACATAGCCATTATGCTAACTGCTGGTCCTGTGGATAATGTTCTTTGATCCCTGCAAACAATGAGAACTTCTGGGACCAGCAGTTAGCAAAATGGCTATGTCGCTGGACTGCCATGTAGTCGACCGTGGTTCAAGTCCAGGACCTGGTGGCTTACACTCACGCCAGGCACGTGTGCGTGCATGCCCAAGATCCTGAGAGGAGAATGGAGGAGAAGGGATTGCGGCGTGGCCATTCCCCCTGGGGGGTAATTTCTCACAGTCTGGCAAGTGCATGCGCCCTATAGCAAAAACCTCTCCAAAACAAACAAAAAAAAAAACAATGAGTACTTCTTACTGCCTCACATTTTCAGGCACAAGGCCTTGGCATTATTGCTTCAACACGGGACACCAGCATAAGCTGTAGCTGTCCTGTTTATTCTCTAGTTCTCTCTCCTTTTGGAAACGTCTTGGATCACTTTTTGTGGTAGAAAACTTGCCTTGGTTACTAACAACTCTGAAACAGTTAAAGACCAGAAGGATTCTCTGGGAAGGGTTTAAAAGGACAATATACCAAAATATGCTTTTTGAAAGCAGTTGTGGCTTGTCTTTTTTAAAAGCAGAACTACAGTTTTGTTTTTTAGCTCTGCCTTTGCTTTTTCGGGCATGTCTCTAATTTTCTGTCCACTATGAGTCAATGCAGCAAGAAAAGCAATGTTCTCAGGAATATCTTTTCTTTTTTAGTATTACAGCTAGGTGAATTACTCTCTCTCTTGTTCTCATTTGTAGTGTCCAAAATGAAAAATAATCACAGCAAAAGGACATTAGAATACCATCTCTTGGAGCCAGCAGATAGCATAGCAGTTATTTTGCTGGACTTCCACATGGCTGACAGTGATTCGAGTTCCGGACCTGGTGGCTTCAAACTCATGCCAGGCATGTGTATGTGTCCAGGCCCAAGATCCAAGGAAGAGAATGAAGGAGAAGGGATTGAGGTCTGGTCACCCCTTGAGGGGTGATTTCCCACTTTCCTGCTCATTGTCTCTTTCTCTCACCTGCGGTGAGCACACATGCCCTAAGGCAAAGACCTCTAAAGAAAGAAAAAAGAAGCAGCAGCAGCAGAAGAATTCCATCTCTTTATTGGCTGCTATTTGCCTTTATTCTGGGAATGCTGACGAGGCCTAGATGTCATTTGGTCTGTCTGTCCTTCTGGCTACTGTCCTTCTCTCATACTTGAGCACAGTGAAGCACCTGCCTTACACATGCATACCTGGTGGGAGTCAGGAGAAGGCGTGCCAGAGCCAAAAGGCCAAGCAGGCCAAATACAGCACAATCCTCACACCCCAGCCTTTCCTCCTGGCCAGCATTCTTTTCTACGTATTACTCTAAATAATACTTTTCCTGCTTGGAGAGGAAATTTAGGGAGGAACTTCACAGGCTGCCTAAGGCAGATGATGACTTGAGCTGAGTCACAGTTCTCTTCTACACTGACACATGAACTATAGGTTCTATTTCGCATCGGCAATGAACATCAAAACTATATTTCTTCCTTCTCTTTTGGGAAGCAGAAACACCTTGTAGGATGCATTTGGTAGGTCAAGACTGGAAGTGAGTTCGTTTTGCAGCATTTTGTGTGTGTGTGTGTGTGTGTGTGTGTATGTGTGTGGTCACGAGCTGCAGAATGGTGTTTCATTCAACAATGAACTGCATGCACAGAGATGATCCCGTAAGGAGCATATAGGCTACACCGCGTAACCTAGGCTAGTGGAGGCTACAACACCTAGGTTTGTGTTAAGTACACGCTCACGTTTGCATTAGGACAAAATCCCCTATAACACATTGCTCAGAACACATCCCTGCCATTAAGCGATATATATACAACAGATATTATCAATGAAGAAGGCTTTTGAGAACACATCACAGCTATTTCTTCTTAAATACTCTTTTCTCCCGGCATGCAGAATAGATCGCTGAGCCAGCTGTTTATGGGAAATAATTATTACTCCCTGCCAGCACCTAGAAGTAAAGACAGAATTTTTAAAAAGTAGAAGACACCTAATTTCAGAAAATTTTGCTGATTAATTTTCTCACTACATCAATTCAGTTGCTTGCTTATTCCGGAAATGGGTTTCTAAACTGGAAAAAAAAAGAATATAAAGCCTGACTAATAGAGCATGTTTCCCAAGAGGCATTTTGCAACAAAATAATCATTTCCAATGTCTCCTCTCCAATTAGACCATCTTGAAGCCTCTGCTGCTCAATCCCTTAACTGCTTTGGGCCTTCACCCTATTCACACCTCTTTAATAGTAAACACAGGCTGCTGAGTGTCAAGGAAAGCACATCAAGAAATGTCTCTTCCCCTAGATTAGAGACTAAAAGCAGTCACTGTTATTTATGTCGCTATTGTTCACAGCATGCTCACTGTTTATAGTTAATTGCATGGAAACAACCCATCATTTACCAGAGAAGCATGTAAAAATCCATTCATCCATAGCAGTGTTACTTAAAAATAATCTTTCCCTTCACTGCTCCACCCCAATGCAAGAACATACACACACACACACACACACACACACACACACACGAATTCAAAAGGTAATAGAGTCTTCAATGAATAGAAATACTGTCCTCCTCTCTTTTACACTGCATTTTAAGGAAATATCCAAGTTTTCCCAGTGAGTTTTCTAGAACCTAAGCATTTTCTCCATCTTGGCAATTTCTGGGATTAAAAGACACGGTCTCTGATGCTTTGCTTTGTTGGCTACCCTGAGAGCCCATTGAAGTGGTTGATTATGTACATTTTATTTTAAGGACTGAATAGCAATTCAGGATTTCAAGGAAGTTGGTGTAGCTTAGCTGCTAAGCATGTGAACGCCTAGGTCCTTGTGGCAGGTGCAAGGTGGATGTAAAATACCCTACTTGTGCACAGACCATGGCTCCCAGCTGCACAGCTCCATCAGTAAGGATTCGGTTAGGAAATAAAGGCCTTTGGGGAGGCCACCCAGTGACATAGTGGTTAACGCAGCTGGATCCCACATAGCTGACTGCATGGTTCGAATCTCAAAACCAGTGGCTTAAAAAATCACTCCAGGCATATGTATCTGCATGCCCAAAATCCCGAGAGGAGGATGGAAGAAAAGGGACTGTGGTATGACCATCCTCCCAGAGTGGTGATTTCTCACTTTCCCTCTCTCTCTCTTTCTCTTTCCAGTGAGTGCACACACTCTATCACAAGCTAAAACATAAAAACAAGACTTCGTTGGAGAAAAAGATTTGAAAAAGAAATTAGAGCTGACATAGCTGTTAGAAACACACTCTCAGAGGTCTAAGTGTACAGAGGCCACAAAGAGGATTTTACCTAGAAAAAAAATCAGTGTCCTAGGGCAAGGCCCCGTAGGCAGCACCTGCCTGTCACATGTATCTGCTACAGCTGCCCCTGGAGGTTAGTGTCTTCTCTTGCCTCTGCCTGAAGTGAGCCCCTTGACAAGGTTCGTGGGCAGGTCAGTCCCAGACTCTAGGTCTCTGCCTTCAGCCAAGACTTCAGAAGAGCCAGGTAGGGCTTGCATCACTGTCAACAAACAATAACCAACAAGATGGATGCAGGCATGCAGAGTGACTTTGGGACACACTTACAGGAAGCCCAACCCATCCCAGGTCGATGAGGAGCCCTTGACAAAAGCAGTTATTCTATGAGGTTCTCCACTCCCTTGTCCTTTCATCAGTGCTCTGGTCCTCCCACCACCCACCACGGGCCTCTCCACGGAACGCGCACACACACACACACACACACACACACGGTGTACTACCGCACACTTCTAGAAATATGTTGTTGAAAAGAAAAAAGCAATAGTTTACAATAATGGTGGTGTCTAGTCACTAAAAGAGAAAAGATACTTGTTTACTTTAGGCTACAGCATATAGACTGCAGGATAGACCATGGATTCAGTGAACATTCAGTGAGCATTGATTGTGTGCCATCTAAATACCAGGCAAGTCTCTAAGAACTGGGGCTACTGTAGAGAAGACATAAAAATGCTGACCATCAGGCAGTTAAATTCCCCTGGAGGAAGCCAGCTAAGAAGTAAACATAAAAAAATGTTGGGGACCAGCGAGTGGCATGGTGGTTAAAGCACAACGCTCCCACATGGCTGACCATGGTTCAAGTCTCAGACCTGGTGGCTTACTTTCTCACTTTCTCTCTGTCTCTGGTCAAATTAAAAATAAAATGAATGAATAAAGTTAAATAAATAATTCTTTAAAAAAATATAAAGTGTCATGTGGGATATGTGCTAAGGGGAAAGTAGATGGGGATAGTTACAGACAAGGAGGAGAACAAGAGAGATCGGGGGCATGGCATTTTACCCAGGGAGGTCCATGTGACATTTGATGCATGACACAAAAGGGAAGTTAGAGACCTGGGAGTATGTAAAGACACCAGTCCTACTAGGTTTGTTCTCACCCTAATCACGTCAGTTTACCTTACTCACCTCTACAAGGACCCCATCTCCAATTACAGTCACATTCTCCTGTCCTGGAGGTGAGGATTCAGCCTATGAGTTGGGGGGAAGAGGGAGTGGACACATTCAGTCTGTAACAAGGGCCCCCTTGGCTTCACTCTGCTCCAGGAATTCTGGTCTGAGCAGCCAGGAGAATGGAGTTGCTGGTACTTAACTCAGGAAAACTAAGAGCCTAGTTTTCTTAGAGAGAGCGGAAATAAGGAATTTGGACTCACGGAGTCTGAAACAGAACATCGAAGCCATCCAGTAGACAGCAGGGTAGACGGAGAGCTGGAAGCAGACATGAGACTAAACTGCGCAGGTTGTAAACAAAGTCCCTCAACAGGACATCAGCACAAATCGAAGCTGCAGAGCGAGGAAAGGACAGTACAGTAGGAGGTGCTGAGAAGGAGAGCCTGGGAGGAAAACCAGAGCATGCGTGTCCCCACGGCAAGGAGGGGAAACGTTAAAAGAGAAGCAGGTGACTATGTCAAGTGATAGGCAGGGAGATGAGAGCTGAGAACTGTCCCCTGCATTTGGCATTGCTGGTCAGTGATGGTCAAGGAAAAGGCCAGTGTAGTAGAGGGACAGTCGGATTTGGGTTTGCAAAGAAGCCACAGGAGGAAAGAAGATCCCAATGAACACTGCAGTGTGTACATCCAGCAAGGCTTTCCTCACAACTTCTCAACCATCCACAAAACCACACCAGAATGCCAAGGAGAGTGACAGCATCATGGAGATAATTTGATTAAACTTTGTGTTTGTCTGTTTGTTTCCAATCAGTAAACTTTAGAAGTTTCATTGTCAGTGATACTCCACAACTGGCCACAGCAGTAGGACTCACCTGCAGGCTGGAAACAGTTGCTCACTGTCACCCAGAGTTTCTGCACAAGTCCATGTTCCTATAGCCCTCTATACCTGGGAGAGGGTGAGGATTAAGGATAGCTCTGGCTTCGCATTTCATTCAGGTGTGGTGCCCGAAACTGTCACCTCATTCTGGGCAATTTTGTCGTTAGGTAGCACTATTTGGGCTGTGGAGCAACAAGAATGCTACATGCTGGAATGCGTGCATGTCACAAGGACCATGCAGGGGACAAGCGCCAATAAGAGTTCAATTTTAAAAACAGATAAATGCTGGATGATTATCTGTTTATGATAATGTGTATAGTGTCCTCAACTCACTGGTGTGAAGTACATTCATATTAGGTAAATTCACTTTACAAGCTAAGTGATGCATAGTGATTGAATGTATAAAATAAATTAAAATGAAACACAATAATAATAATTTAAAAAAAAAACAGATAAATGCACTTGGGAAAAAAGAATAAGGACCAGCAGGTGACATGGTGACTAAGGTGCTAAACTCCCACATGGTTGACTGCAGTTTAAATCCCGGACGCAGCAGCTTGATTTCTTACGTTCCCTCTCTCTTGCTCTCTGTCCCTCTCTAGTGAATTAAATAATAATAATAATAATAATAATAATAAGTAAAATTAAATAAGTAATTCTTTTAAAAAATAAACCATGTGTAGAAGTACATCCATGTATATATCATAACCACAGACTTACACATGTGAGTATACAAGTATGTTTATACCCATATGTGTGTACATGCATACATATATGCATACACATGGCAGTAATGTGTTTCCCGATTTTTTTCAGTTCTGTGCCTTTTGTAATTATCAACTGCCCTCCAGCATAGCAATATCAAGCCTCTTATAAGTATCTACGGTGACATTTAACTCATCCAAAAGTAGCCCCTTTTGCCATGTGTTTTCCTGCTTAGAGAAGTGAAAGGAGGGCCCAGACTGGCTTTCAGTCCATTGGGAGGTACAAGCTGCAGCCCGACTTTGCATACAGGTTCTGTGGACCATGATCTCTAGTTCAGTGCTTGGGGTAGAGGGGGGGAGGATGTGAGAGCAGACACCTTCGTGCAGCGTCTGTAAACAAATCAACTCTTGTGTGTGCTCTCTTAGGCCTGCATTGAGGAAGTTAACATGAAATGAACAATTCCCCCATGTATTAAACATGCACGGCACTCAACAGCACACGGAAAACCCTAAACTAAAATAACATGAGGAGGGAGGTTGTACATGGGAACTCTCTGTTACTTTCTGCTCCAGTGTTTTTGAAGCCTAAAACTGCTCAAAAAAGTAAACTCTATTCAATAAAAACATGACACATGAGAAATGGATTGCATGTGAGGACAGAAGAGTTAAAACCACTTGCAGTTTTGTGTCCAAGAAAGCCTTGTTTTGGGATCAGCACTTAGCGTAATGGCTATGTCACTGGACTCCCATGTAGTCAACCACGGTTCGCGTCCCGGACCCGGTGGCTTAAAAACTCACACTGGGCGTGTGTGCGTGTGTGCCCAAGATCCCGAGAGGAGACTGGAGAAGGGATTGTGGCGTTGCCATCCCCCCTGGGGGGTGATTTCTCGCTTTCTGTCTGTCTCTGTCTGTCTGGCAAGCGCATGCCCTATAGGGAAAACCCCCCCCAAAAAAAAAAAAAAAAAAAAAAAAGAAAGAAAGCCTTGTTTTACCTTTACTTTATTAACCTCTTGTTGACCGGAGTATGGTTCATTGCCCTTCCCACATGCCCTTGGTTTCTGAGGGTGACCTTAGAATCAGCTGAGGAACCACAGCACCCAGGATGAGTGAGTGCTGTTGAGTGACACAGCAGGGAATGTTGCTTAGAGTAGTTTTGCTCAAGCGATTTGCACAATAACTGAACAGGAAGGACTTTTGTTCTTGCATTTTTTATGTGCTTGTTTTATTTCATCACAAAGTGTTCAGGTTCATTACAGTTCTGAAAATAGAGAACAATATGTAAATGACAAAAATCATCAGCTATCTGATCATTTTTTAAATAAGCATTCTTAAGATTTTGGTGTCTATTTTGCTCAATATTTGGGGGCGGGCACATGTTTTTGTTTTTATGTAATAAGATGGCATTACATTTTTAGTTTGGATTTTTTTCTTTCTTTTTATTTACCATTACATGGCAAGGTATTTTCCCATAGTACAAAATTTTCTTAAAAGTACAGGATTTAGTGGCTATATTGTTGCTCATCAGATTTATCATAATAAATTTAATTCTCCCCTTCTTTTCAATATTTAAGTAACTATCTAGGTTAAATTATTATAAATTAAGATGAAATAAATGTGTTTATCACTGATGTAAATATTTCTATGTTTCCAAAGGTTGAGATTATTCAGCGAAAGATAAATTCTTTCTTTTCTTTAAGCCAGAGGGTATGAGCACTCACAAGAGAACAAGAAAGAAAGAGAGAGAGAGAACTCCCCCATGGGCCAAGGCCATATCACAACCCTTTTTCTTTCATTCCTACCTCCTGTCAGGATTTTGGGCATGCATAAACACACATGCTTGTGTATGCGTGTTTTTCAAGCCACTGGGGTTGTAATTGAACCACAGTCAGCCCAGTGGAGTCTGGATCCCTTTGCATTGTGTTTAACTGCTGTGCTGTAGGACTCACTGAAAGACAAATTCTTTTTATTTTTTGGAGAGGTTTTTGCTATATGGCGTGTGCACTCACCAGACAGACAGAGAGACAAAGAGACAGAAAGCAAGAAATCACCCCCCAGGGGGGATGGCCACGCCGCAATCCTTTCTCCTCCATTCTCCTCTTGGGATCTTGGGCATGCATGTACACATGCCTGGCGTGAGATCTAAGCCATGGGGTCCTGGACTCGAACTGCGGTTGACTACATGGGAGTCCAGCAACATAGCCATTATGATAACTGCTGGTCCCGAAAGATAAATTCTTTTTTTTTCTTTTTTTGGAGAGGTTTTCACTATAGGGCTCGTGTGCTCGCCAGAAAGACAGAGAGAGACAGAGAGACAGAAAGTGAGAAATCACCCCCCAGGGGGATGGCCATACTGCAATCCCTTCTCCTCCATTCTCCTCTTGGGATCTTGGGCACGCACGCACACGCGCCCAGTGTGAGTTTAAGCCACCAGGTCCGGGACTCGAACGGAGGTCGAGTACATGGGAGTCCAGCGACATAGCTATGATGCTAAGTGCTGGCCGAAAGATAAATTCTTAATGCTCTTGATAATACTGCCAAATTGACCCCTCAAACATTTTCATACTTACTACCAACAATGTAATGAACACTTAGCATTTAATGTTAAGCTTTTTAAAATATTTACCAATTAAATTAATAAACAATGCTATCTTATCTTGGTGTATATTTGCATATCTTTGATTAATTAGTAAAGTTAAACATGTTTCCATTGGTTAGTTGGCTATTTGCAATTCTTGTCTTAATTGCCTGTTTCAGCAACTATCCAACTATCGACAATTTTCCACATATTGAAATGTTCTTTTTTCTTTTTGACTGGACAATAGATCTTTGTATACTATGTGAATTTGTCTCTTTTTCCCACTTAGATTTTAATGGCCATGGCACTCTGGCTGTTTACAAATTTGCAAATTAAACTGGAGAGGACTTCAATCCTAGGAAGAAACCTTAAAGGTCATCTAGTCTCTTCACTTCACAAATTAAAACATTTGTTTTAGAAACTTTACATAATTTCTTCAGAATCTGATACCCAAGGACTGACCAGCTGGGACTATGGTAAGCAATTAGCATAGGACGTCTTGCTTAATTCTGAGTAGAATATCATGAGGTTAGTATTACTTGTTCTTGTTTTACAGAAAAGATAAATTGCCCTCAGTTTCAGACAGCAAATTGCAGGAGCAATTATTAATTATTTTTTAGAGAGATTTTTGCTATAGGACATGTGTGCTCGCTGGAAAGAAAAACAGAAAGCAAGAAATCACCCCCCAGGGGGAGGGCCACACCACAATCCTTTCTTCACCTTTTCCTCTTGAGATTTTGGGCATGAGTGTACATGTGCCCAGCCTTAGTTTAAGCCACTGAATCTGAGACTCGCATCATGGACAGCTACGTGGGAGTTCAGCGACGTAACCATTAAGCCACCTGCTGGCTCCTTGCAGAAGCATTTAATTGCCAGTGTATATTATTTCAAGCCTCTTATTCTTATGTTTTTATATTACCAGAGGACACATGGAGAGAGGGAGAAACACCCTTCGATGGGGGATAATCACACTGCAATCTTTTTTCCTCCATTTCTCTTTCATACTTGGATTTGTGGTATGCACACACAGGTACCCCATGTGTTTTTCAAGCTGTCAGTGCCAGATTTAAACCACAGTCAGCCATATGGGATCCAGCTCTCTATGCACTATCATTTTTGTTTATTTTTTTGTATTGTTTTGCCAGAGGGGGTGAGCACTCACCAGAGAGAGAGAGAGCAAGATGGAGGCTGACCATGCCACAGACCTCCTCCTTTTCTCTCTTTGGGATTCTGTCTGGGCAAGCATGTACACACAGCTGGTATGTTTCTCAAGCCACAGGATCCAGGATTCAAACCACAGAGTCAGCCATGTGGGATTCAGTCACCTTAGCCACCACATCACCACTTGGCCCAAGCCTCTTATTCTTAATGAATAGCTTCAAGGATGTTTAAAGAACTCCAAATATTTAAATAATTTGTTTATATCTCTAGTTACCAGTTTCTAAGCTAAAAAATATCACTAAAATGGGGCTCGCAGTTGGTGTGAAGGTTAAGGTACTGGATCCCACATGGCTGACTGTGCAGTTCCAGTCCTGGGACTCAGAAGCTTGAAAAATACATTGGACACCTGTGGTGCATGTTCAAATCCCAAGAGGAGAATAGAAAAGAAGGGGTTGCAGCATGGCCATCCCCCCTAGGGGTGATTTCTCACTTTCTCTCTCACTGCTTTCAGCAAGTGCACACACCCTATATCAAATATATATATATATATATATAATATATATATACATACACACACACACACACAATACATATATAGAAAATATGTATACATAATATATGTATATATATATTATATATTACATGTGTGTGTGTGTGTGTGTGTATATATATATATATATATATATATATATATATTAAAACTGCTTCCTTTTAAAAGATTGCTGTGAAGATAATATATAATATAATGTGGAATGGAGGTTGATATATCTACTAAGAGGGTCACCAACAAGGCCTCTCCCAGCACATGAACACTGTTTATTCTAGGTTCACGTTTGTGAATTGATCTGACCAATGGATGCAGAAGAAGTGACACTGTGCCAATTTTGGGACAAACCCATAAGAGAGCTCTGAGCCCTGAGCACCATGTAAGGATGCCATCTGGTCTACTCTGAGTCTCTTCCTGGGGTCTGACCCGTGAAAGAGGCCACCTCAGATCTTCTAGCGCAGCTGTCAGATGGATGCAGCTGCATAAGTGACTCTGCCAGACAAGAGAAGGACCGTTGTCCACCTACATATTCATGGGAACCAGTAGACATGCTCAAAGTCTTTTTAAGTTTGGAAATGTAT
The DNA here is from genome assembly GCA_026018925.1 of Tupaia tana. NCBI lineage: Eukaryota > Metazoa > Chordata > Mammalia > Scandentia > Tupaiidae > Tupaia > Tupaia tana. Next base: position 37,010,507 of record JAKSZU010000016.1, read on the forward strand.
GTGTGTGTACCTGTGTGTGCATGAAAAGATGACTGATACATGTTTGTAGGTGCTTTGCCTGGTGATCAAGAGCCCGCATTCTATGAACAGTAGTGTTCTTTATAGTCCCTTCCCTATCATTTTTAGGACAGACTAGACCCTTCTCTTCACTAGGTGGGCAGAACCATGTCTGTCTGGTTCCCCATTGCGGTTCTAGAGCCTAGTACTGTACCTGCCATAGGAAATGTTTGAGTAAAAACAATTTAACTCTTCCGTGAAAATGGTTAAGCCTTTTAAGTTGCTTAAACTTTTAGACTATCCTTCTATCAACCAAAGTTTGGAAGTGAAAGTGGCACAGGCGACTTGTATCAACCTAACTTTAAGCATCACTTGTCCATTAATTACCTGATGAATGTAGTATAAAATTTTATGGTTGCTCACCACAAATTTTGTTTTGAACTAATTGAAAGCTATGCTAAAGCAAAACCCTGAATCAATCTTTACACCTGTGGTGTCAAACAGACTTCTCTTCGATCCTTTACCAATTAGGTACTGCCTTCATCACCTCTTGCATTATTTGGAATATTTTGCATTTTGTCACTTAATGCTCTTGTGTTGGGGAAAGATTAACTCCTCGAGAACAAGGACATACACATGACTGCTTCACATCCATTGCCACGTTCTGCAGCGTCCTTGGCACGTAGGGGAAAATTCATAAATGTAGTGTTGTCCTTAAGACCCAGAAGAATAGTAAGAAATATTTACTGATGATCACAAGTTGGCACACGTTATTTCAAAACAGATATATAAAAATTTGCCCTGGGCTAATGAGAGGATAATACTTGTAACAAGAAAAGGAGAATAGCAAATTTTATTTTTGAAAAACAGAGAGCCATTCTTTTTGGTATGCTTGTGTGGGTATTTGCCTCTCTGATGGTATTATCTATGAACATATGCATGACCTCAGGCTGAATTTGGATAATTGAGTATTGCCAACCCAGACAAGCAGCAACAGCCCTGAAATGTTGGGTGTCAGAATGTTCCCCTTTATTTACTGCAGGGTAAGCCTGCAGTCCATATTATGCCCCATAAACAACAGTAACAACAAAAGAAACACCCCATAAAAATTAAATTGTGAAAACTAAATTATTTATGTGATTTCATTTGTTGGATGTGTTTTGTACCACAGAGCCTAGCTTCCTTCTAATGTCATAAGACTATTAGGAACTGTAATAATCTTCAGGGGATGTAAGATTTATCAGCCCTTGCAGAATGGGATGGTAGCCAAGGAAGGAGATTAAGGGATGCTAGTGAAATTAATCAAGTTTTTCTCTGTGTACTGGCCAAGAGAATGCAGTAGGTTATTATTCAAGCATTTTACACAGTAGGAACACAATTTGACCACTACCATATGTTGAATTTAATATTACGTGTTGGTCTTTTCCAAAAACAATCCCATAAAAATGTCAATACTTTTGTCGACTAATGGCTTTATCCATTAAATAGGGAGTTTACATACAGAAAATGAAAGAGTGTTGATATTCACTAGCTCACTGGGAGACATTACATTTTAATCCTGCTGCAGAAGCCAGACTGGCTGATCTGCAAACCAAGAAGACTGATGGAGAGACATGGGTAAAGAGACTCTAATACATCACTGTTTTCTTTACTGTAAAAAGGACTGGTATCCATTCCCTGGTGGAATGTGAATGGGCTACAGTCAGTGGCTTTGAAATATGAGCTTTTCCTTTTCACTTGAGGCAATATTGAAGTTTTCTGGAATAGATAGAAGCCATCATTCTAGTCCTAACACAAAACGAAAGCATCATTGTGGGAGCAATTTTGAAAATGTATGAACTTCATAAAATGTTCCATTTCCCACATTGTGAGTTTGGCTCCACAGTCAGAACAGCGAAGCTCAGGAAAATGGCCCATTAAGGCCTCAAACCTTTGGGCCTCTTTATAAGATATTAAAAGAAAATAAAGTATTCGCCCTATGGAATGTTTATCAATGATGAGATAGGAATAAATACAACACACCGTATGCCCTAGAAAACCCAAAAAATAAGGCAGCCAGTAATATCTGAGATATTTATCAATGAAGTTGTACCACATTTATATTGATCACTAGAATTATCATTTTAATTTCCACATGATGAAGCTTAGAAAGACTTTCATTAGGTCTACATTAAAGGCAATTACCTCATCACATTAGTAAAAAAAATAAAAAGGAGAACAAAAATTTATTGGTTATATATTCTTTCCTTAATAAATTAGCAGTTCCGATGCACTCCAAAGAAAAAACATACCAAAAATAAACTTACTTTATAAACTATTGTGAGCACATAGATACAACTAAATCTCCTAGCCTACTTTCCAGGTTTCTAAATATGATAAATGTGGTGGCTTTAAAGAAAATCAGACTTTATTTAAAGACTTTGGATTTGGGGGTCACCAACAACACCAAGAATCTTATATTGTCTCTTCTGTTTGTTCTTGATCAAGGAGGCAGCTCAATACATGGTTCCTGGTCTGTCAGATAAATGGTCTCTAACCCCCGACCTGGAATCCTTTGAAATAAATAAACTGAAAAGAAAAAAAAAAAAAAAAAAAAACCACACACACACAAAACTGCTCCAATTCTGTGAAGTGTTTTGAATTATTCTTCAATTGACATTCATCATTTTCTCAACTCAACTGTGAATTATCTGATGTTTTCTTCTACAGAAGTTTCCACAAATACATGCACAAAGTTGTTTTAAAATTCAGGTCAGGTCTAGCTCTGTGGTACAGCAGTAATGCACTGCTCAGGAAAGGCCAGACTCCACATGGCTATCCTGGTTTAAATCCCCAGCCTGGCCAGCCTGAAACATGCCTGGCTCATGAACAGATCCTGTAGGGAGTGCTCCACTTTCTCTTTCTCTCATTCACTCTCATGCTCATGTGCACACACATGCACTGTGTATCATGAATTTAGAATGAATGAAAGAAAGAAAGAGAAAGGAAGGAAGAAAAAGAAACAAAGAGAGAAAGAAAGAAGAAGAAAGAAAGAATGAGAAAGAGAAAGGAGAGAAAGAAAGAGAAAGAGAAAAAAGAGAGAGAAAGAGAGAGAGAGAGAAGAAAAAAAGAAACACAGAGAGAAAAAGAATGAACTCAGGTCAGTTTACAATTAACACAGATTCCAGAGGTGTTTATCTGTGGGGTATGGGTGTGTGTCTCTCACACAATAAGGATCAAATAACCTAATTCAAGCTGTAAATATGGGAGCAAGAAGAAAGTAGAGAGGAGATCATTGGTTCACTTTTTTAAATTCTTACTTTGAAATAGCTTTGGTTTCACAAGAAGTTGCAAAGAGAATAGGGATGTCCTATGCTCTCAATCAGCTTTCCCAGTGGTTCATTCTACATGATGACAGCACAGCATGAAAGCAGAGAGCTGGCATTTGTGTGCTGTGTGTGCCTGGTTCTGTGTCACTTGTCCCTGTACACATCTGTATAGCCACCGCTACAATCAACATACAGGATAGCTTGTCACCCGAAAGATCTCCCCTGGAACTACTCTGTTCAATTGTATCCCTCCAAAAGATGTGTTGAACTGAAGTCCTCACCCCCACTAACTGTGACTATGACTTTACTTGGAAACAGGGTCTTTATAGATATAATCACAGTAAGATAAGTAATCATGTACTGATTAGGGTAGACCTTAAGCCTAACTGTAGTCTTCATACGAAGAGAAGACACACGCACATGACCATGGGTGAAAACCATGTGAAGATGGACACAGAGATTAGACTGATGCATCTACAGGCCAAGGATATCAACAATTTCCAACAATCACCAGGAGCTGGACAAAGATGAGAAGGATCAGGATGCTCCCCCAGAGCCTTCAGAGGGAGCTCAGCTTTGTTAGCACCATGACTGGATTCTTGGCCAGCAGAACTGTGAGAGAATAAGTCCTAGTTTTTGTTTTGCTTTGTCTTAAGAATTTTTTCATTTGGGACCAGCAGTTGGCGTAATGGCTATGTATCTGAACTTCCATGTGGTCTACCGTGGTTCGAATCCCAGACCCGGTGGCTTAAACACATGCTGGGCGCATGTGTGTGTGTGTGTGCCCAAGATCTCGAGAGGAGAATGGAGGAGAGGGGATTGCAGCAAGGCCATCCCTCCTGAGGAGTAATTTCTCGCTTTCTTTTTGTCCCTCTCTGTCTTTCTGGAGAGCACATGCACCATATAGCAAAAACCTCTCCCCTAAATTTTTTTTTTAATTTGACTTTATTTATTTATTATCTTAATTTTACCAGAGGAGGTTGGGGGGGGGGGGGGGTGTCAGTGTGAGAAAGTGAGCAGCCAGGTCCAGGACTTGAACTGCTGTCGGCCATGTGGGACTCCAGTGCCCTCAACCACTATGCTACCTGCTGGCCCTGTGTCCTAGTTTTTTTGTTTTTGTTTTTATAGAGATTTTTGCCTTAGAGTACATGTGCTCTTTGGAGAGAGACAGAGACAGTGAGAGGGAAAGTGAAAAGTCACCCCCCAGTGGGGATGGCCATGCCACAATCCCTTCTCCTCCATGCTCTCCTTGGGATCTTAGGCATGCACACATGCATGCAGTGTGTTTTTCAAGCCATCAGGTACAAGACTGGAATCCTGGTAAGCTATGTGGGAGTCCAGCAACATAACCACTACATCATCTGCTACCTCCCCAGACCTAGTTGTTTTAAGTCACCCAGATTTTTGTGATTATTTTTAGAGTAGCCCTAGGAAGCTAATTCATATTCTCAGAATAACTTCTGGGTCATATTGATGGTATGTGTTTAGGTTTACAAGAAACTCACTATTTTCCATAGTGTCTTGAACCCTTTTATATCCCCATCAGCAATTAATGAAAGAATTATCTCATTTCTCCACATCATCATCAGCATTTGATGGTTTTGCTATTTTTTTATTTTTAGGTGATCTACTAAACATGTAATAATAACTCATTGTGATCTTAACTTACATTTACATGTTTCCCTGTGCTTTTTTCTACACATATATATTTTTCAGTGAAGTGTTTGTGTCTTTCATCCATTTTCTAATTAGATTGCTTGTTTGAACATTGGGTTTAAAAATTCTTTACATATCTAACTAGATATTAGTTCTTTATCAGATACCTGGTTGGCAAATAGCTTCTCACTTTCCCTCTCTCTGTCTCTCTCTGGCAGGTGCACACTCCCTATGGCTAAAAGTAAAAAATAAATAAATAAATAAATAAATACTTCAAAGATATTCTTTGTAACTCACACTGCCTCATTTTGAAAGTAAGCACCCTTCCAAATGAATTATCTTAAAGGAGGCAACCACTTTTCAGGGTATGTATTTGGATATATGTTTCCTTAAAGTTGCTAAGCACTGCTCTATTTTCTTTTTCTTGAAAGATGATAGTATTAATCAAAAATGCTAGAAAAAGTTTACCTGTCTAAATTTTCTTTTTTAAAAACAGGTTTGTTTCCAGCTTTCAGTTTAGCTAGAGATCCCCCATATAATTTTTGGAACTTCACATGTTTTTCTTGGCCAGGAGAAGAATATTGTGGTACAGCAAAAACACATGGGCTGGGTTTTTGTATATTGTGAGTAATGCGCACATCTATTTGGCCCTTTTTTGAACTTCCATCATAAAACATGGTAAAGGACTTATTGAAAGATATAAATCTCCAATAATTAAAAAAAAAAAAAAGGTTAGAAAAGAAAAGCAACTCCATTGGAAGCCAAGCAGAAAGGGTTCCACTTCTCATAATAAAGCAAGCTAGGCTACTCAGGTCATCTTTCCCTTTGAAAGTAATAAAATACTGATTGAACTCTAAAGAAGCTTACTTAAAAATTATTCACTAGCTGGCAAGACAGAAATTATCAAGGTGGGAATCAGTCTGTGCGGTATGTTAGTTCAGATGGCTAGATCCTACATGACTGACCGCGTGATTCAAGCCCCAAACCAGGAGGTCTGAGAAACATTCCAGGCCAGGTGTGTACCCAAAATTCTAAAAGGATTGAGAAATGGAAGAGAAGGGATTGCAGCATGTCCATTTCCTGTGGGTGAGAGTGCTTTCTTTCTTTCCTTCTTTCTTTCTCCGTTTCCAGAGAGCACACCCACTCTCTGACAAGAAAGAGAAAGAAAAAATAAAAAGAAGGAAAAAGGAAACAAGAAAGAAAGAGAGAGAAGAAAAAAGAAAGATGAAGAAAAAAGGGGAAAAAAGAAAAGAAAGAAAGGAGAAAAAGAAAGGAGAAAAGAAGAATGGGAGGAAGAGAGGGAAGAAGGAAGGAAGGAAAGAAGGAAGAAAACAAGGAAAAATATCAATGTAGAATATAAGCCTGTACCACAGAGGCATTAGCAGAGCACAGGACATCTTTCATCCTGAGGGCACCAGCTAACTCAGGCAAAAGCGAATGATTTCATGAATATACAAAAGTGGGGTCTCCAAGAAGAAATAATCCACTCAGAAAATTTGGAGTTAAGTAGGACTAATTCTCAGCAGAAAAATAAAAACCCACCCTAAAATACAGAATCAAGTCATGGACTTGGATTAACATAGAAAGTCTTGAATCTAATAAAGAACAGATACAAAACAAAACAAATCAAAACCAAAACCAAAACTACAGTAAAAAATCCTCCATACTATTGCATGTTGAAATCGGCTCCTTCAAATCTAGAACAACATGAGGTTGATGGCTCTTGACAGCTCTCAGCACCATGCTACAGGTGCTTATCAAAGAGTAAGGTGAGAATAAATGGAAGAATTGGTAAGGAAGAAAACAAAACTGCATTTTCACATTATATGGTTGTGAACATAAAGAACATTTTTAAAATAGAACTGGACCATCTGGTGATGTGGCAGTTATGGCACCTGGATCCAACGTGGTTGACCACACCTTTCAAGTGCTGGACCCAGCCAGCTTGAAAAATACTCTGGGCACGTGCGTGCATGTCCAAAGTTCTGAAAGGAGGAATGGAGGAGAAGGGGTTGCTGCATGACCATCCCTCATGGAGAGGCTCCCTTACTTCCCTTCTCTTTCTTTCTGTCTCTATTTAGCAAGCACACACACCCTCTGGAAAAAAAATAGAATTAATAAAAGAGTCTGGCCAATTTCCTGACTGCCAAAGCAGAATGAGTGAGGGGAGAGTGAGAGCAAGTAAAGATGCGTACGCAGTTCTGAGAACTATGGACTCTCTTGTGAAAAAGTTCGGGTTGCATTTCTAGTTTGAAGGAAAGATAGCAAAGGAGTTTGTGGATGAAAGCGGCATTACATCTTTTTTTTTTTTTTCCCACCACAGGTCACTTTGTTTTATCCAGAAAAGTAGGAGAGACTGCAGGGAGGAGAGTGAGAGGAATAGAAGAGACAGGGGAAGCCGGTACCAGGTGTGATGGTCAAGGTGGATTCAGCATGAGACACAAGATACTACGAAATGTGAGCCCTACAAGACCCCAAGTGATTAACGTTGGATCTAAGAGAAAGACAAGATAAGAATTATTTTTAAGTTGTGTCTTAGATAAAAGGCAAATAACAATACTATTTATAGAAATGGGGAGGATTAGAGTTAGAACACAACTGAGGTAGCAAATACTAAGATGGTTACATCCATTAAACTTGACACCCCCCAAAACACTGAGTGGTGTCACTGAAGAAGCAGTTGGTCGCAGCACCACTCCCTTCCTGGCTCTATGCTTCGCAGCCCCATCCCCAGATAATCAGTGATCCTCTCTTCCCTCATCTCTGTCAGGGATCATGAAGACCAATCAGAAGAGAACTTTTACAGGATCTATCAGGATCCATGAACAACTTGTTTCCACATTCTGGATTTCCTGGAGGTGAATCCACTGTGACCTTTTCTGACTCAACCTCTGATTTACTCCGTGGGTCCTGTCCCCTCTCCCTATTTCTAGAACATTTCTCTCTGATGTCCACTCTCTCCTACATTAGTAAAATTGCCCTCTCTATTAAAACACATTGTGATGTTCCAATCCTTATTTAAAATCATTCTGTTTATGCCACTTTCCCCTCCAGCTAGTTTCACAGTTCTCCTGTGACAGACATTGTCTAGTTGTCCATCAAATCTCTTTATCATGTATTAGTCAAGGTTCTCCAAAGAAGCAGAACCAATAGGAGAAATAAATGGATTTGTCTAAAATGATGTTTATTGTAAGGTATTGGTTTGTGAGATTATGGAGGCTAGGAAGCCTTACAGTCAACCATCTGCAAACTAGAGACCCAGCACAACCACTGTTGTAAATTCCAGTTCACAGGTAGGGAACAAATAGCTCAAATAGAGAGACAGAGAGACAGAGGGGGGGGGAGAGAGAGAGAAGTCTCTTTTTTTCTATTCGTTTGTTCCCTTTAGGCCGTTAGTGGAGTGGATGATACTCACCCAAATTGGGAAATCTGCCTTACTGAGCTGATTCCATCCATAAACCCCCTCACAGACACACTCAGAAGCAATGTGTTTTACCAGTGACCTGGGCATCCTATAGCCCCATTAGGATGACATAAACAGACCACTGTACTGTGCTTCTGAATTAGAAAGCACTTCTAAACTTTCTTTGTAATCAGTGGGCCATGTGACTGAGTTCCGATGAAATACACCTGAAGTGACCACACGACTTTTTGACCCACTAAACACCACGAACAGCAGCTTCTCATCCTCGGAGCTTATCAGGCAGAGAGAAACCTGAAGCCTTTGAGTCAGGGATTGTCCTTAGAAAGGTGAATAAAAGACTTCTTGCCACCCTCCTTTCCCAATTCCCACCCCTAAGACTACCTGAACAAAAGATAACATAATGTGCTTAGCCACAGAGCTATGGGTTTATTCATTAGAGGAAATAGCATTACTCTAACTCATACTCCCATGAGCTGCACATGCTGTTTTTTATAATATGCATTTTAACTTATTCTATATATTCAATCACTGTATGTCACTACAGCTTATAAAATGAATTTACCCAATGTGAACACACTTCCCACCAGTCCAGTTGAAGATATCATACACCTTATCATCAACAGACAATCTTCCATTTCTGTGTCCTTCAAATGTCTTGCCTCTCTATCTTTCTCCCTGATTCCTTTCCTCTTACTCTCCAATGTCTGTTTTGATTGCTTTCTTCCAATTCTTTTTGAAGCCATGCTGATTGATTTTATCCCTGCTAGTCCATGAAGACAGCTTTTGCCACTGGCTAAAACCAATGGTTAATGTGGAGCCCTTCCCTTCCCTGGCTCCTCAGCAACTGGCGACACATCCAGTCACACCTTCCCTCCCCTCCTCATCACTTTCTTCACCGTATTCCTGGAACTCTAGCCATCCTGATTTCCCCCCTACCTCACTGGCTGCTGCTTCTTGCTTTTCTTTGCCAGTGAATTAAAAGGTGAGCAAAATGCCTGAGGCTATGTGTGAGATGTGTGTGAGAATTTGAGGTGGCCCAGGGAAAGATCTTGCAGGATGTCATCTCAGTTCAGAGCAGGGGCTATGGAGAACCACAGAGGGGTAATAGCATTTGTAGAGTCTTGAGTCATACATGGAGATGCTCTAATGAGGAGGAAAGGTAGGCTGGCTGGTCCTGGTGGCTTTGGAGCAAAATGCAGATGATTAGTTCTAAGCAGAGCTTGTCCCATGGGACTCTTAGGCCTAGAGCAGGTAAGAAGCTAGCAGGAAGAGAATACGGTGCCCAGTTATCCGTTCCAGGGAGCATGGGAAATTCCCCAGGGCTTCCTTAGTTCTTCTCCATCATTAATGAGGACAGTATTTATTATTGGAATTTTAATTCTGCTTTAATCAAACAACCACATGGGTTTGGCAGTTAGAGGGCATTGGCGAATGCCTTTTTGTTTCCTCATCATTCATTCCACTTATCACTTCATCTGTACCTCTTTACCTACTTGCAGTCCGTCTCTTTACCTCTGACACCCAGTGCTCACTTCCTTCTCTGTGATCTTCATGGCCCTGTCACCAATCCACACTATGATGTCAGGCAGCCCTTTTGTGTTTTCATTTCTTCTGCTCTGAATTGAGGTTAACAATAGCTTAACCTATGTTACCTGGTCATTATAAAATCAAGATAAAATAAAAGAAATAAAAAGCATTGGCAATGACTAAGTAGCATACGAATCTAAGATAGTATAAATATTGTTATTTTTATCCCTGAGCTAATTTTGTATGGACACATTTATAGAGGAAGAGAAATAATGTTCCAGATTTTGTGGCAATCTTTGGTTCATCCACATCATTTATGTATTCTGTACAAGTTTATCTTTTGTAGTCATTACACATAAAAGGCCCACAGTAAAGGTCAGATGGTTTATATTTTTTTTAATGCAAAAATAATCTCCTAAAATGTGTTTAATAAATTCGGATTTACAAATAACAGGATTTCATTATTTTTTATGGCTGAGTAATACTCCATTGTGTATATACTACAATTTCTTTATCCATTCATCTTTCGAGGGACATTTAGGTTGATTCTATGTCTCTGCCATTGTTAATAGTACTGCAGTGAATATGGAAGTATAGATGTTTCTTTGACATGTTGATCTCATTTCCTTTAGATATATATCCAGTAATGGGATTGCTAGATCATATACTAGATCTGTTTTTAGGATTTTAAGGTTTTTTTTTTTTTTTTTTTGAGAGGTTTTTGCTATAGGGTGCGTGCGCTCGCCAGACAGATAGAGACAGAGAGATAGAAAATGAGAAATCACCCCACAGGGGGTATGGCCATGCCACAATCCCTTCTCCTCCATTCTCCTCTCAGGATCTTGGGCACGCACGCACACGCGCCTGGCATGAGTTTTAAGCCACCGGGTCTGGGACACGAACCGCGGTCGACTACGTGGGAGTCCAGCAACATAGCCATCATGCTAACTGCTGGTCCCAAGGTTTTTGTCAGAGAATACATATGCTCACTGGAAAGACAGTGAGAGGCAATGAAAGGGAATGCACACTGGGGTTTTGGGCACGCACACACACATATCCAGCATGAGTTTCAAATTGCTAGGTCCAGGACTTGAACTGCAGTCAGCCATGTAGGAGTTCAGGGTCTTAACCCACACGCCACCTGTTGGCCCCATCTGTTTTTATTTTTTGAGGGTTTTCCATGCAACCAAATGGATGGACCTGGAGAGACATTATGCTAAGCGAAAAAGTCAAGAAAGATAGCCACTGCAAGATCTCAATGATGCATGAAATTTAAAATAAATGAATTCCATGAAATTGAGAGTAGAATAGAGGTTACCAGAGATGGAGGAGAATAAAGGAGAAGCAGTGATGGGGACAGGCTGGTGAACCAGTAGGTCCAAGGTTTAGTTAGGAAGAAGATGCAGTGCTATAATCCATAGTATGGGATATTATGGTAGGTAGCAATAATATAATGTATGCTTCAAATTGTTAAAAGAGGTCATTTTAAATGTTCTCACAATGAAGCTAATATTAATGTTTAAAATAATGAATATGCTAGCTACCATGACATGATCATTACACAATGTGTAAGTGTCAAAACATCACAATGTACCCCACAAATATGTGCAACTATCATGTCAATACAAATAAATAAATAAACATAGCATAACACTTCAAAGAAAAAAAAAGAAGAAGACCAGGACCCAGCTGCTACAGCACACACTACTATGCTGCTGTGCTCTGCAGGCTGCAAGCACACAGGAGAGTGGTTCAATTTCAAGTCTAACCAAAGACCAGACATGGCGGTGTGTGTCTGTCATCTCAGTGACCTGGAGGGGATGAGGCAGGAGGATGGTGACTCCCAAGGCTGACCTGAGCAGCACAGTGAGACCATGTCTGAAAGAGCCAGGCATGGTGGCATATGTCTGTGGTCCCAGGTTGGGTGCTGAGGGAAGAGGATCATGACACAATGAGACTTTGCCTTAATGAAATGAAACAAAACAAACCGATTCCAAAGAAAATATAGAAAATAAATTCTTAACAATAAGAACATGAGGGTGCAAAAGAATGTAACCTTGTGTGTACTTTTCTGTGGAAAAGTTGCATTTTATTTATTTAAAAATGAAGAGTTTTCAGATGTCCAAATACCAAGAACAATAACACAGATGTGCCTGAGAAATATAAGATAAGTACACAGGAAGCTCACTATAGTACTATTCAATATGAGGCAAAACTTTGTTTAGGTTTAAGGACCCGAACAAAAGAGATTTAAATCAGTGAAGTACCAAAAGATCCTTATCACATTGTGATCACCCCCCCCCCCCAAGGCCAACTTGAAGTATAAACCTTTATAGGAGCTTTTTATCAAAGGAAAGCTTTTATCAGCTTTATATAGCTTCAGTTTAGCTTGCAGTAATAATTGGATTTTTCTCAGTCACAAGAATTTTTCATGTGTGTGCATGAGGTGGGAAGAAAGAGAGAGAAGTAGGTATAGATGATCAAACTGTAAGAGAAAAGGCTGAGGGAATTGTTCTGTTTTAAAAATTACTATTTAACTGTGTTGTGCCTTTCACACCTATTTTTAACAGTAATTCTTTTAAATGGGAGTTTATTACAAGCAAATATTATACTTGTAATTATTCTTTAGCTATCTGATACATATTAGACCAAGAGTATCCATTAATAATTCAAAAGATTTCGCTCACCTTCTCTCTTATCCTATTGTCTAATACTTAAGGTGTTAATGCGAAGGGATGTGAAGAGAATAAAAATGGTGCAAATAGCTTTTTTCTGTTATGGTATCAAAATCACGGAGGAATTTGAGCTTTTACAACAATTGTAAGTAATCAGGTAGGCCATAATGTCAGTCAAATTAGAATAATCCCTCTGACTGATTCTGGCTTCTTCTCAATTGTTTGCTGTTGCAGGAAATGATCCTTTCTATCAATACTTGTACATTCCTTTGGCCCTCTCCTCCTGCAGCCTATTTTGAGATGCTCATAAACAGTTGTGACTACCGTTTAGAAAGAAAACCTCACAAACGTTGCAAATGGCACAGCCCTTGGCCCTGCCTCTACCCACAGGACCTCTTCATTAAGAAGTGCCAACACCATTTCCATTTTCTATCCATGAAATCGGTTGGTGATTAGTGAAATCTGTGTGAGATGTAGCAACAAATGACTAGAACAGAAAATCATCTGATTTGCATTATAATTCATATGCCAGGAAGGCTGTGTTGATTGACTCCCCTCTGTATTTTCCATAAGCTGCAAAGTCATTAGTGCTAAGAAATGTCACTTACACATGAAAGAGTCACAGGGGTGGGGGTGGGGGACCACTCATCCCATTTAAGGAATGTGATGCTGCACTTGGCCAAGTTAAATACCTTGGGATTTAGTTAGGTCCTTCTCCTTCCTTCTTCAATTAGATTATAGAATCTCTAAAGCCAGAATCAGGGAGTATTACACGAGGAGATGAAAAATCTGATGGGTTTACAAGTCAGTGTGCTTATTATTCTACAAAACCTCCATCCTTATTCACCCTTGAATATTTAAATCCATACAGATCAGAGCTGTACTCTAGAGACTAGCAACATTATGCAATGCACACCTAATCTCAGCTTTTATGCAAATGAAAGACCCCTCATTTTTACCCTTACTGTTAACTTAATTATTCAAATGCATCTGAACACTGGCTTGCTGGCTCCAAGCTGATGAAGACAGCTCCATTTCCTTTCCTAGATTGTGCTTAATAAGCTGAAAGTGGAGAAGGTAAAGAGCAAAGATCAGATGCAACCCTGGTAAAAGCAAGAATCAGAGAAAACTGATGTCTGGCAGCCAGCAGCAATGACACTGCTCCTGTAATCACAGGACATGGTTATTTAAGAAGAAATGTGGTTTTGCTTTAACCTAATGAAGCTTTGTCATTTTTAAAAGACATCACACTGTGATCGTCACAGTTGCATTAAAAGATAATGGTAGCCAGTGCTCTGTGTGTTATTTTTAGCATGAAGCATAACATGAAATCTAAAGTTAGGCAATTCTCTCCTCATGCCTCCCGAGGGTCTCATTAAAATGAGATGTTTCCCTCCAGAGGTTAACTCAGTAAGCAATGTTTAAATTTCTTATCAGGCCACACAGAGTTGCCACACGAGAAATAGTTTTGAAAACAAATCCTTCTGTCAGATTGTGGCTTGCACCATGACAGCAAAATCCCGCTGACTTCAAATGTAGAGAGGAAATGGCCTTTGAATGAAAGATGTTTAGAATTTTCAGTGTTCTAATTAAGGAATAAGAAGGTATCTATTCAGCTAGAAAGTCACCATAGCATCAAATTATACAGTCTTTTGAATCAGCCAATATCAGCTTAATAACATTTTTACCATATAATGAGGTTGCAAATATTAATCCTCATTTTGAACCCAGGTTGAGGATTACTGCCTCAAATAAAAATAAATAAATAAAAAGCTTGGGATTCTGAAAATAAGGCCAGTTCCAAATTAGTCAAAATTGTTTTAGAACTGGCAAATAGGCAAACCTGCGATAAAACAGCTCTCATTTCCCGCATACTATTTCAATATCCTACGTAATTTTTCATTGTTGAAAGCATTCCCAGAGTTCCCTCATGAATAAGTTCCTGAAACACCAAATAAATAAAAATCACTCTATGATGAATGGCAGCATTCCATTTCCTGCCGTTGAAATGCAAATTATTTTATCTAATTGTGCCTGTGTGAGGCTTCTGACCCACTGACCCATCTACATAGCTTTTCATACACTAGAGTAAGTCTTTGCAGACTCACTCCTTTGCAGATTTAAAGACTTTGGGCTAAAGAGTCTGCCATTAGGAGATGATGACTTACAAATCAAGCCTTGTTCAAAGATGCTGACCAAAACGTAACCTTGTAAGGACAATTGTGTTCCAATATGGTTGCTGACCCAGAGCCAAGCTGTTAAGATGTGTTCTCAGGTTTTATTGTACATTGTAACATGCTACCAACAAATCAGTCTACTTTGCCTAACCATTGCTCTTTTTTCTAAAGACCACAATCTATGTAAAACACAGAATGTCCTAGTTGATTAAACTTAAAAAAAAAAAAAAAAAAAAAAAAAACCCTCTCTTGGATAACTGGCAGCTGCACAATAGATCACGTTATCTATGGAATGACCACAAGGAGGCAGGAAAGTTGAAAAATATGTCATGAACACAGTTGACTTAGACACTGAACAGATTCTACTAGTTCAGTTGTGCATTGATGAGCTGTTTAACTCTGACAAGTCCAATTTCCTTGCATTTGAGTCAGAATCATTCATGAGCTCTCCAAATGGGTTGGTGTGACATCAGGAGACTATTATAATAAGAATGATTAAGTGATAGTGGTGGCTTCCTTGGGAATAAATAATTTCATAGCAAAAGTCATATGACCCTGGATTCTCAAATGAACTGAATCCTAGTCCCTTTAAACAGCAATTTTAGGAAGATACCCAGTAAATATTTATTGAATAGAGTATACCCAGGATAACCTGGACTCCATTTGGTAATATGTCTAGAGCTTTAGTGAGTGGTAACAAACTATCCATGAGCATGTTTAGGAGGTCAAAACTGAGATCATTTATCCCACTTTTCATGGTGCATCTTATAAACTGATTATGTGTGTTACCTTAAAATTTATACATTGAAATCCTAATCCCTGAGGTGATGATATTAGGGCATGGGATCTTTGGAAGATGACTAGGTCTTGACATAGAGTCCTTATAAATGGGGTAAGTGCCCTTATTTAAGAGGCCCCAGAGAAATCCCTCTCAGCTTCTACCATGTGGGAACTCAGTGATAAGGTGCTGTCTATGAAGCAGAAAACAGACCGTCACCAAACATCACATTTCTGGAACCTTGATATTGGGTTTTTTAGCCTCCAGAACTGTGAGAAATAAATGCCAGTTGTTTATAAGCCATCCAGGCTATGGTACTTCATTATAGCAGCCCTAGAGGACTAAGACAATGCTTCTCTGCATTTCTCTAGGAAGCTCTGATTTTAGTAAGGAAATACAATGTGTTTGTATATCTTAATAGCAAAACATGTATGTAAGTATTTTATGTGCTTTGGTATATTAGACCAGATTAATTTCTTCACTCAACACACTTCCTATATGTCAGGCACCAAACAAGATGCAAAATATGAATTTTGACATATTTCACATTGAAACATCTCTACGAGATCCAGAGCTCTGAACATTAAGTAAGCATAGACTAATTCGAATTACTAAGTATGTGTTTCCACTCATTTGCTCTGTCCTCCTGTTCATACTTGCTGAATTCAGAGGATATAAAGAATCAATGTGGGTGGTCAGGATCAGTCTAAAGTCCAGCACTTCTAGGACCAGGCCAAATTCATCCAATAATCAAGGATGTAAAGTAGATATGAATCTACCACTAATTCAGGAATATCTAATTGCTCTGAGAAATAGAAGCTAGCTCAGGAAATTAGACCAAATATATATTAGCCCATCTTACCAAATTGTGTTTAAAGCATACAGATATTTCTCAACCAATGATGGGGTTCAACCATCATAAGGTCAAAGTAGCATAAGTTGGAAATGTAGGTAGTACCCCTAACCTGCTGAACATCATGAAGCTTATCCTAGCCTGCCTTGAACATGCTCAGAACACTTACATTAGCCTATAGCTGGACAAAATCATCTAACAACAAAGCTAATTTTAATAAATGTTGAAATTACATGGTATCTATTGAGATTATTATTATTATGCACATTATAAAGTAAAAAAATAATTGTAAGTCAAATGACTATAAGTCAGAGACTATCTGTATTTTAGTACAATAAAAATATTTCAACTTTTATCATGTACATCATCAGAACCCAAAGTTTTAGCCTTCTGTTTCGAAAACAGAAGAACCTTCAATTCATGTGGTCTCAAGGACAAATAGGTAACATGCAGGAACAAAATATTTCTGAAATGAAAAATATTTAACAGCGATAAAGGGAGAAATGTTGCATGGATGAAATGTCATGTACACCAGGCAAGACAAGGAAATCTTTTGGTCTCATCTGGAATTCATAGGATTTCATTCATTCTAATTTTCATTATGTCACCCTCATCCCCACCATGATTCTAGGACTAAATTTCTTTTTTAAATAAATTGTTAGCTTTAGAATATAAATAGAATGGACTTTTCTTATTCTAAACTTCACATATTTGCCAACCTGTGGTGGGTCCCAGGCCTCCCTTCTGCCTATTGACTTCAGGTTTCAGGTACTGTTGGTGCAACTTTGTGACTTGCATATATCATGGAATCTCATTCAATATCCATCCAAAGGAAAAGCATGTGTTTGTCACAGATTCGGTTGTTAGTCACTGGGTCTTTAAAAGCAGAAAATGGCTTTAGGACCCTAAGTGAAGCATACGATTTTCTACCTGCAGCAGCCCGTGGTCCAGAATGAACCATGTGGTACTGCCAGCTACAGGAGAGGTGGGGAGGTCTTTCCGGTGTCTCAGGAGGGACAAAGCATTAGAAGTAAGGGCCAGCACAAATTGTGCCCACCACAGCCCTCTTTACCGGGACTTATTGGTGGATTGTCGGTGCAAGAAAAATGAAGGAAATAGAAGTAAGACTGATAAAGGAGAACTCGCAACACTTCAGAGAGTTCTCAAAGTCTTGGACAAAATACATGATATTTTCATGAAGCTGGGATGCTTGTCAGTCATCTTGCACTGCTGCATTAAAGCATACCAAGAACTCTGATTTAGAAATCACTAAGTTAGGTTAGCACATGAGTGGGAGAAGCAAAATGCAACATGAGTTTCCTTCCAAATCATGGCTTAGTATGGAAGCAATGGTGCAGACAATGATTCACAAACAGAAAAGGGATGCCTGACCTCTTTAAACTGATTCTCCGCTGATGGATTTTCAATTGCACGTATTTAAATTTTAGGGAATACTATTGAATCTAAGGAAGAAGAGATCTGTAAAAGGAGACACAGACTTTTATTCGAAGTTGTTTTTTCAAAAGGTTTTGTGAGGGTTATTCTCTTACTTGCTTAGTGTGTGCCTTTGTGTTTTTATTTCTCAAATGACTCCAAAAATAAATAATTCTTTAGCAATAGGGAAGCCCTACTACCTCCACTTCTTATGCTCAGCATGCTCCCTGAAATCGGCAGACACCAAGTTTTATACACTCCCCATCAAATCAGTACAAAAGAAAGACTAGCACAAACTTGTAGAGATGCAGGTGCTTTCTACTCCAGTTCCTAGTCTTGTAGAAAAGTCACTATTTTCTATTTCTAAGTACTTTTCAGACCACCAAAAAGATAACGAGGGTGCTCAGTTTTGAAGTTTTTTAAAAGCAGGTAAAGTTTGAAGCAGTTTTCTATTTTATATTTTTTAACTTCCATAACTATTGAATCATTGAGAAAGTCATGATGCATTTTTACATAGGAAAATTTTCATGACTTTCCGACAACCCAATATTATACTAGTTTTGAAGGTTTTGTGAAAAGGAAATGATTCATCCAAACTCTTCCCTTTTTTCCAGAGCAAAAGGTTTTGGGGTACTTGAGTTAGAAATTAACCAAGTGGATATGCCAAATCTACAATGTCTAAGTATATATATGTGAGTGTTGGGAGTGTGTCTTATAGCCAAACTGAGCTGGGCATAGCACAGAGCAAAATGTCGATTCTAGAACTACTTTTTAGTGTTGGAAAGGATCCTGGTTGATACTTTGCAAAGTTGTCACAGTCTGTAATTTTGTTTGTTCTCTAGGGTTTTTTATTATAATTTCTATCTTATATAAAAGAGTTATACAAATATACAAGGTGTAGTGTAGTTTTTCAAAGAATGTGTACATATATAATGATCAAATTAGGATAATAAATATATCCTCAAACATAGAACTAACTTAGGATCCACTAATCCCTTACTAGATATATTTCCAAGAGAAAAGAAATTAGTATTACAACGAAATAGCTAGATTCCAAGTTTGTTGCAGTACTAATCACAATAGCTGAGATATAGAATCAGCCTAAAAACCCAAAAACTGATGAAAGGATAAAGAAAATGTGAAATGCACACGCCCAAACACACACACACACACATATCTGGAATACTATTCAAGCAAAAGATATGATATAATCCAGTCATTTGAGGCAATATGGACAATTCTAGAAGAAATCATTCTAGGTGCAATAAACCAGGAACTGAAAGACAGTTTGCGATTTGACAAGAGTTGTAACTTATAGGAAGTTCGAAGAGATGCAGTTGAGGAAGAAAACAGAAGTTACAGTTCACTCTGACTTCCAACCACTCATCCCTAAAGTGCAATGACAACCATAAGGCATTAGAACAAATGTATAATTTCATAAGAAAACATGAGGATTGGAAAAGTTAAGTGAAGAAAGCTAAAAAGCTCCTTTTAATCTCAAACTGGGTTGAAGGAACTCAAATGCAAGCTCAGGCACAAAATGTTCTCTGTGGTCAAGATTGCAGTTTGGACTGAAGTCAAACAGTTGTGGTAATTACAACACTGAGAATCATCCTGAATTCCTTTGGTCTGTCTAGGGTTCTACCTTTCTGGCACCATAACAAAGATGCATCAAAAACTCCTGAAGTCCATGCCTTGCAAAACAGAGGTGGTGTTGTAAATTTCAATAACCAGTCAGTTGTGACACTGAGATACTGTGTTATCTGGGTTCCTTTGTTATATTTATATTTCATGAATCTTAATAATAGGTATGGAGAAGTCTTTATTTGCAGGTTAGAACATATAGCTCACTCCTTTATTCAAACATTTCTTGAGCATCTTCTATGCAGAGGGTTTATGCTAAATGTTAGATGCTGTGGTAGGGCTGGGTTAATGACATGTTTTCTGCACTTCAATCAGTAGAAGTCAGACAGGCTCAAGGCATGTCTCAACTTTGCCATTTTCTAGCAAGGTGACCCCATTCTTACAGACTTCATGTCATGAGCCTTGGTTCCATTATTTGGGAAATAACAATGACAATCACGGTACCTACCTCATAGTATTCTTAGGATGAAGTAAGATGATGCATGTGGAATGCATTCAGAAGACAGTCTAGCACAGACTAAGTAGTTCATGTTATAAAAGATTTCCTTCTGGTGTCTTTAACTGCCTGACAGAGAGTTTTAGTGGAAGGCTCTCTTAGTATGCTGTATCTCATTGCATTTGTTGTGAGGCAGTTTGATGATAGGAGCTTGCTGAATCTATGTGGGTACATGGGATAGAATGAGAAGACAGTGGCGGCCCCATCAAGAAGGGAAGGGATGAGAGAGAAAGGAATAGCCACACAGAGAATTGGGGGGGGGGGGATTGGAGAGAAAGGGCTAGTTTAATTCCCCAGGGATGGGGGATAAATGGGCATTCAGACCTGGGTTTTAAAAGATAAACTTACATGTTGCTTACTTTTAATTAGGGTCTACTCCTTTATTCCTAGCCCTCCACCAACTCTCAAATATTCCACTCACTCTTCTATTGTCATTTTCCGAGTGTCATGACTTTTTATGCTTTTTATCTGTTTTACCTTGTTGTTATCAATTCTATTCCAAGAGCCCTGACAAACAGGGCACTCAAGCTTCTAACATCTATTCTTTTCCCTCTCCCTAAAATGTTGTTGATTCCTCTTCCTTGTTGTGGTTTGTCCCAGAGATCACTGGGCACCTGGGAGAAAACCCTCACTTGGCTGAAGGTGCATCTCTCTTCAAATGAATGCTGACATGCTGGAAGTAGCATAAGACTCAGCAAAACTGATCATGGACTATTTTCACCTTGGGAGTACTGCAAAGAACAGTTGATACTTTCCAGTTGTTGTTTAGAAAGAACTGCATTATTTTGATTTGGAAATCAATTTAGTCCATCTGGGCTCCTATAACAAAATATCATAAACTTGATGGCTTACAAAAAATATGAATTCATTTCTTACAGTTCTGGAGGCTGGAAAGTCCAAAAGCAAGTTGCAGGCAACTTTAGTGTCCATTGAGGACCTATTTCCTGGTTCATAGACAGAGGTCTTCTGTAGCTGTCCTCAACCTGCAGAGAGACAGCAAGCTCTGGGGGGGGGGGGGGGGGGAGAGGGGGGGCTCTTTTATAAAGGCACTAATCACATTCATGAGGGCTCCACTCTCATGTGCAAATCACCTCCCAGAGAGTCTACCTTATACCATCTAGGCCAGGATTTCAGCACATGAATTTAGGGAGGTGGGCGGGGAAGGGAAGATATACACATTCAGTCCAAAGCAGTAATGTATTTTCATGAATGTGTACATTTATATGCTGATACTGAAAAAGGAAGAGATGCTCCTGAGTTCCCTGAAAGACAGAGTCCTACAAAACTCACCCTTCCTGAAAAAATAAAACACTCAGCTGATCAACCAGGTAGGTAGAGTCACCATTGGAATGCACTCTTAGGTATTGCTGGCTCAGTTGGAAATTACCAGATGGGTAGTTCTGAGTTCTTAAAAGGATTACAATTCTTTTCTCTAGCATTTGCAGTGAATGAATATCATCTTTTTTAATGTGGTACCACTTACCTTCATTCAACTGGAAGTAAAATGTGAAGCCACAGTGAAGGAATGATTTACAAAATAGTTTTCTGAGTCATCTTTAGTCTGTACCTTACTGAAGATTTAAACAATCAATAGACATTTAATGAGCATTTACCCATGTCCAAAACATGCTATTAAACACCAGAGGGCCTTTAAAAATATAATATATAATCCTCCTTTTGAAAGGTTTTTTTCTGTCCCTTTGCAGAGAAATAAAAATGTAAACTAAAGAACAATTGATATGTATAAAAAGTGACACATAGTATCACAGGGAGTTGAGACCAATTAACTTGTTAGCAGGTATCAGATCTCCCCTGGAGAAATATAACTAGTAAACTAGCAAGATGACTGGATAAACCACTTAGGAAGAGTTCCATTGCCCTCTGTGATCTATCAAGGTCATGAAAGATCAGAAGATGAGAATAAGAGAATCACCAAACCAATCAATGCAGCAGGTGAAAGCTCTTTTTTTATTAAGAAGCAGAAGCAAGGGAAATCAGGAAAAAGGAAGAAGGAGTAGCCAAATTTTGAGGGGAGGATGCAGAATCAGTGGATCACCTGAGGAATGGGAAGAGTGATGGTAATTTGTGGTCTGGTGTGGTTGGGATCAATACAAACTAACAGAGGTAAGACGATAAGAGCCTGAGACAAATTCCTTCAAGTCCCTGGCCCACACTGAAGTGCTGAAAATGCCTTCATTCTCTGCAACCTGTTCTTGGTGGCCCTGTTGTGATTGTTTTCTGTATGTACTGGGATGTGACCACCCCTCCTTAATGACAGTGCCTCACCCATCTCTTGTTGTACTGTAGAGGGACAATCATGAGATGTTTCCAGTATAGTGTCTATTGTACTATAATATACTATATATAGTATACTATAGTATGTATAGTATATATATGTATACACACACACACACTACACATATACTATATTATATATATATATATGTATATATGTATATATGTATGTATACACACACACACACACACACATATATTGTCTCAAAGTGCTCCCAAAGGAACTGAACACACTTACCATAGCCTAGAGCAGTTGCTCAGCCATGGGTATACCCTTCTGATTTCAGTTTTCTTACTCGTTCCCTGGTGTTTCATGGGATGCACAGTCCTCACAACACACGTGCACTCGAGTCTGTGATTTTGGGGTCAAGCCTGGACTAAGACAATGTTACTCTAAACCCTACAGTGAAATCCACCAGGTAGTACCTATCCTGGCTCAGATAATAGGACCTTGTCCTATATCTGGGTCAACAATGAGACAGGAGTAAAGAAATAGCATAGAAGACAATGGAAACCAGTGCTCAGAAACACACGCACACACAAACAGACACACGAAGTTCACATAATTTTGATATTAGACCAAAGATAGGATGAAGGTTTTTAGTCCAATATTTTGTAGATCTGAAAGGGCACGGTTAACCAGCAATCGAACAATACCACCTGATAGAGCTCTCACTGAGCCAGAATTCAACATTTTACCTTGAGTCACACTGGGATTTAGAGGCAAATGATATCCACTGACCTTCTACACCCCCTAACTCTTGTTTCCCTAGCCCCACACCACCTTAGAGATGTAGTAAAACTTTTAAAAGTAAAGATTACATAAATTTAAATGATGATACTTCTACTTACTGGTTATAGTTGTAGTCTGAACAATCAACTATGACCTTAAAAACGTTTTTTTTTAAAAAAGGGAAAATATTAAGCCACTCTCATATGGCTGTCATATGAACTGTATGTAAAATGCCAAGAAAATAAAAATATCTCAAACATTATCACATTTTTCTTGGTAATTGCTTATACCTGGATACCATTATAGAGTATCTATTACTGAAGTAGATTTCAAAATGGCCTTTCAAATACATCTACCATCATGCTTCCTGTGACTTCATCAAAGTACCAGAAAACGTATCTTTGGAACAAATCAAATCATAGTAGCCCTGAAAAACTATTAGCAATAGAGGGTTATAAAGACTGAGGGAATCCTGGAGAATGGGGAGAAGATAGGAATTAAGCTAATGAAAAAGAAAACTTGGCCTCAAACACCAAAGGCAAACAGTTACAGTGACAGGATTCCAGAGAAGCTCCAAGCTCAGAATAATGAAATATATCGTACCATCCCCCACAAAGATGTACAACGATTATATGCAAATCAGAAATTACAGTTAAATAAAGAAAAAGAGGCAGTTCAGCAAGCAGGAGCTAATGATGGTAGAATTGTTACAGTAATTATTGTAAAAACTACACATGGAACAGTTGGACTAGTAGACATTTTTCTCAATCTCTCCTGCATATGTGGGTAATAATCCCATCCTCTTAAAAAAAAAAGAGTTATAGATAGGTTGCAGATCATCTACCTAGAGGGAAAGACCAAGCTGAGAAAAGCAGAGAAAAACAGAATTGCAGTTCTTTTCACATGACTCAATATTTTCTTTTCTTAACACTTTAATTGATGAAAGCATACGGGGATAAATAAAGCCATCTTCCCTCCCCACCCCCTTAACCCCTGTGAGCCCAGGAAAAACATTCTTGTTATCCTCTCCACAAATATATGGTAGCAAGGGTCATGTTTATTCACTTTTCTAATAATATGCATGGGCAAAAAGACATATTTTACAACCAAACTGCTTGGGCGATCAAGACATTTTGTTATCTTTTCTAGAGTGAATAGTATTTGCATATTCATGATACTGGAAATGCATGAATTACATATAGATTTTTAGGAGAAACCACATTTAGACAAAGCATTGAATACTTAATTATATTCATAGAACAAGTCTAAATGGTATTAGCTTTGAAAATGTAAAAACAATAACATAACTTAGAAAAATCAGGAGACAGAAGGAGAAAATAAATATACACATTTGCTCAGTTCCTTATATTTCATATAAAGGATAAGTAGAGATGGGTTGATAAATGTTTTTGAAAAAGTTGTTTTTAAGTGAACTATTCACATTTATATGTTAACCTCTGAAAGAATACAAGAGTAATTGGCAAGTTATTAAAAATCAGAAGGCTTAGCAAGAAGATTGCATATAATATAAATCTACTAGATATTAATCCTTCTAATCCATCAACAGACAGACACTGGCTGATGTTGGCTAATGTTGCTCAATCAAGAAATTGATGCAGAAATTGTTAAAAAGTATTTTTATATGGGGCATAAAGCTAAGAATCATGAGAGACTTTATTCTTCATCATAGTAACTCTGAAATGGCTTAACGGCTACTTCTAAAAGCATGTATCAATCCTATGACGGAAAGTGAAAATAAATATTAATAATTCTACTCATAATAACAAGCACAGGAATAGGAAACGTGTTTAAGATACATTTTATGGATAATTTTTTGTGATAAAATGTACTTAATATAAAATATACCACCTTAATCATTTTTAAGTATACAGTTTAGTGACATTAGGCACATTCAGATTGTACAACCATCACGACCACCCATTCGCAGAACTCTTCCTCACTCCAAACTGAAATTCTGTCCTCACTAAACAACTGCTGTTCTCCCACTGACCCAGTCCCTAGAAACCACCATTCTACATTTTGCCTCTATTTTGGCTATTCTAAGACCTCATATGAATGAAACTGTACAGTATTTGTCTCTTTGTGACTGGCTTATTTTGCTGAGCCTGATGTCCACAAGTTTCTTCCATGCTGCAGCATGTCTCAGAGTTTCCTTTCTTTTTAGGCTTAAGAATATTCTGTTGTATGGATATACCACATTTTGTTCACCCATTCATCCCTTGATGGATACTTGGGTTGCTTCAATTTCTTGGTTATTATGAATAGTGCTGGTATAGATGTAGTTGTACAAATATCTCTTTGAGATCTTGCTTTTACTTCCTTTGGGCATAAACCCAGAAATGAAACTGCTGGATCATATGATAATTCTGTAGTTAACTTTTTTGAGATATATCTTTTTCTTTTATCTTAATTTTGCCAAGGGC
Source organism: Tupaia tana (assembly GCA_026018925.1). Classification (NCBI taxonomy): domain Eukaryota; kingdom Metazoa; phylum Chordata; class Mammalia; order Scandentia; family Tupaiidae; genus Tupaia; species Tupaia tana. The sequence goes on from JAKSZU010000016.1 coordinate 37,035,948, forward strand.
ACATGTGCTCACCAGAGAGAGAATGACAAAGCGGGAAAGCACCTGCCAAGAGGGTGTAGTATGCTATAGTCCCTTCTCCATCTCTATATATATATATATATATATATATATATATATATATATATATATATATATAATGTGTGTGTGTATATATATATATATATATATATATATATATATATATATATATATATGTAAAGACATATTCAAAAATATGTGATTCCATCTTTGGTTAAAACATTTAAAAAATATTAAGAACACACATATATTTATATTTAGATATATGTGCAGAATACAAAGTGTTCCTGTAGTGGATTAACACAACTGAACTGTCCAAAGTCATTTCATCAGAGAGGCCATTTGGCCATCTTTATCTGCAACAGCCCACCTTCTAGTTCATTGCTTGCTAACCCCAGTGACTTACTGGTTTATATCCAATGACTACACTCACCTCCATCTCTAAGGTGTGACTCACAAGGGGACTGGCTTATCCATTGCATTCCCAATGACTACAACAGTTCTTGGCATTTAGTAGAAACTCAATAAACACTGCTGAGTGAGCAGATGAATATTCACAATGACTGCAATGGGAAAAAAATCACTAAGAGACTGAGGAAATGAAATTTATTACATTTAGCTTTTAATTCTATGAAATTTATTTTTTTCTATATTTATAATAAAAATTATCATTTTAAAAACTTTAAGAATGATGATTCCTGGAAGTAAATAACCCTTAATCCAAAAAGTGAATCTCTATTAACAAGAGTCTTTCAGGTACTCTCAGGCTAAAAAAAAGAGGAAAGAGATGGTAGCTGTGCCCCAAATTTTGAATGTTCCTGTCAAAAATATGGCTAGGGCTACACAGAGCCCTGAAACTAATCTTCAACTTTCCTTTTATCCAATGTGAGAAAGACAGACCATTTACGGACAAGAGGGGCCTAAGACTGCTTTGAGACACATTGCCATGGGTCAGTTGGCTTATGAAGATACCATCCTCAGAGTCACTACCACCCTCAGAGTCAGCTGAGCCTGGTCACTGAGGCTTTCAGAGCATAGCTGAACATCTAACCACACACAAATGCTCATGACGCTGCCAAGGGCAGTTATCAGCACATGTCAGCTGGAGAGCAGGCAGGTGCTGGCATGTAGAGCCTCCCTTTGTGTGTCATGGAAAAACTTGCCTGTATAAATGCAGCCTGAAGGAAACGTAAAGTGCATCCCTGATTTAGATCAATTTTCACTTGTGTTGTGTCTAGAAAACTGACTTTGCCTCATTATGGAGAACTAGATTTTACGTGTTGGCTCTGTTGGGAAAAGCTCTGTAGGGGAAGGAGGGTTGAAATATCCAACAAAGAAAAGGTCCTGAGAAAGGCCAGGACTGCTTCCTGTTGTTGTTCTGTGATTCCCTAAAAAGAGCACTTAGCAAGGGCCCCGATGGAAGCTGGAGTGTATGTACATAAAAATATGAGTTGCTGGAGGAAACATTTAGACTAGAGGGTGAGAAGGAGGGGGTCCTTACACCCCATGAGTCATTCCTGGTCATGTGTAGCAGCCAAAAATTGCAAAACAGGAAGAAAAAGAAGATTGACAAGTGGCAACAGGAAAGCAAAAGTCACGCTGTACTCCCTGCAAGGCAATGGAATGAGTAGTCACTGAGACATAAGAACTCTCATTTTTTGCTTAAAAACAAGCAAACAGAAATGAAAGCTTTAGCGAGTTTGGCATTAGAGATTCAGTGACTGAGAAACATTCACTAGAAGCAAGTCCACTAAGCACCTGCTGGCCTGACCGTGCTGGCCCCTGCATTCTCTAATGATCTGATAGCTCCTTTATACTGACCTCCTGAGGCAAAGAACTGGAAAGTGTGTCTGCCTATCCAGTCTTCCTGTCATTCTGAGTGTGCCTACCCTGCCAGAATCACAGACACTTTAATCTTCTCACTGAGAGTCAAGCCCTCCACTGCCACATTGTGCATACTGTCATCCATGGCCCTGATGTTGCTCTAGGGTAGCTCTTAGTTTCTCAGGAGTGAACTTTGGAAACACCCGGAACAGCAGGACAGGACAGGGAAGTGCATGGCAACCATGCATCATCACTCACGGAATGTGAGCCAGGAACAGATCAATGGGCAACCATCATCAGTCCTTGCAGACAGAAGGACTGCCCAGAGCCATCACCCTTGAACTGACCATGGAGAGAATTGAGTGTGTTTTTTTTTTTTCCCCCACAAAAGCCTGTTCTTGAGTAGGTTTGAGGTTTCCTGTGAGAGTGAAGGGTGTAGCCTGCTTTAAGAAAGGACTGGTTAGTGTCAGTTTATTCTCCTTAGCTTGGTTTGAAGATTCCTCCTGCCAACATGCTTCTTCCCTGCAACTGGTCAATCAGTCTAAGGGTATTTCTGAATATGCTTCCTTCAAAAACATCTTTAGTTTGTCCTTCCAGGTTGTTGCAAAAACAGTCTGTGCTGTTTTAATCCCATATGACATGTATTCGGGTACAAAAATACCCAGAGGGACCAGTCTTGGTGACATAGTTCCACAGCAGGCTCATTCATCTTGCATTGCCATTGTTAACCTTCCACCTCATGGTTAAAAATTGCTGCCTAAATGCCAGTGAGTGCTTTCATAATGCAGCCAGGAGGAAGAGGCAGAGGGGAGTTTTCTTTCTTTCCTTGTCATATACTGGTTCAGATTTAGTCCCATGCCATACCTAGCTACAAAGAGGGTCGAGAAATGTCTTTGCTGAGGCAGAACTGCTAAACTATAAAATTGGAGTTTTTCTCTGAAGAGAATGGAGAATACCTACTGTAGAAAAGGGATCTCCAACCTCTCAGCCACAGACCAGTAGCAGACTGTGGTCTATTTGGAACTGGGCCACATAGAGGAATGTGAACAGTGGGTAAACTAGTGGCGCTTCATCTGTATTTACAGTCACTCCCCATTGCTCACATAACCACATGAGCTCTACCTCCTGTCAGATCAGCGGTGGCATTAGATTCCCACATGAGCACAAATGCTATTGTAAACTGCACATGTGGCAGATCTACAGGCTCTGCACTCCTTATAAAAATCAAATGTGTGGGACCAGCAGTTAGCATAATGGCTATGTTGCTGAACTCCCATGTAAGTCGACCATGGTTCGCGTCCTGGACCTGGTGACTTAAAACTCAGGCCGGGCACGTGTGCGTGTGTGCCCAAGATCCCGAGAGGAGAATGGAGGAGAAGGGATTGCAGCATGGCCATCCCCCCGGAGGGTGATTTCTCGCTTTCTGTCTCTCTATCTCTCTCTATCTGGCGAGCGCATGTGCCATATAGCAAAAACCTCTCCAAAAAAAAAAAAATCAAATGTGTGATAATCTGAGGTGCCACTGACATGGTGGCACTGATGCTAGCTAACACTGGGAGCAGATGCATGTACTGCATTACAGTGAGTTGTATAATTGTTTCGTTATATATTACAATGTAATAATAATAGAAATAAAATGTACAATAAATGTGATGTACCTAAATCATCCCCAAACTGCCCCCCATTCATGGAAAATTGTTTTTCATGAAACTGGTCCCTATTGCCAAAAGAGTTGCAGATTGCTGCTGTACAATGACCATAGTCTTTGACAAGTCATATTTCCCTTATTCTGTTCAACTTTCTGTATTTCTTTTCTAACTAATAATTAGCACCTACTTGGGTATACCCATGAGGCAAGTTAAGCATGTAAAGTCCATGACTGTATTTAGTCCTCACATCAACTCCAGAAATGAGGTAAGTTTAGTTTAGGTGACTAGCTATGGTTGCCCAGCTAGCAGTTGATGTAATTAAAATTTTAAACCAGGTTGGGACCAGCAGATGGCATAAGGGATAAGTCTCTGGACACCCACAGGACTGACTGTGTTTTGAGTCCTGGACCCAGAAGCTTGAAACTCATACCAGGCACATGTGCATATGTGCCCAAAACCCCAAGAGGAAAATGGAGAGGAAGGGATTGTGGCATATCCATCCCCCTTAGAGGTCTGATTTCTCACTTTCTGTCTCTCTGTCTCTCTGACAAGCACACATGCCCTATAGCAAAAATCTCTCTCTTAAAAAAAAAAATTAACCCATGTATGTCTCACTCCAACAATATTAACTACTGTAATCTGTTTCTGGAATGGATTTGAAAAAGAGATCTAGAAATGCAAAATAAATAACCCCTAAACCAATTCTTCTTAAGTGTTTGAGCTTTACCTAAGATAAGATAGATCTAAAAGGCATTATGACAGAACTGTAGGCTGCTGCCCATCAAAGATCTTTGACTTCACTTAATTTTTGTATCTTTTCTCCTTTTCCTCCTTTTCTTATTCTAACAAAATACCCTCAAGAGCTTCCAAAGCTATGCCAAGCACCAAAGCTCTGCCTTGTCTCTCAGACTTTGATTTCTTATAAGGTTAATAGTGCCAAGTATTCTGGACAACAATATAGCCTTGGTTAAATAAGTGTTACTGAATTATTCCCATTGACTTGTGAAGTTCTCTCTATAAAATATGAACTCGTTCTCTATTCCCTGTCTCAAAACAGACTAGTCAGTGAGCCTACTCCAACATGCTTTTAATGATTTCAGACTACTCAATACCTTGGACTGTCATTCCAAATATAAATCTTATCAACTTTTAAACTAGCTGTAGAGGAGGAGTTTTTTCTAGAAACAACCAGCCTGGGGATACAACTTGATGTGATTTCTTAGTTCAGCCTGTAGCTTGATCTATTTTCCTTAAGTTGTAGTCTTTGCTTCTAAATTGGAAAGCAACAAGCAAACAAAAACAAGGGAGTTAATTGATAACTCTGATGAGTTGAGTTCTGCTTTATTTGAAGAGATGTCCATTTTGTCTCAGCTCTGAATAAACATTAAGAGTTACTTGCTTGCTCTTCAGCTACTAGAAGCTGGACAATTAATCACATGGCTTTGTATCTCACCTACACAAAAGGCAACATGCAGGATAGACAGCTCCTTCTCACTGCTCCTTTTCTCATTAATTAATTATAAGTAATCTCTAAATAACTCCTCCACTGTAGAGTTCTGATATACATCTTTGCTATTAGCAAATTTTCATTTGGTAGTCAAATTCCACCCCTAATCACGTCTCTAGGTATTGTGTCCACAGCTAACTGCATCCATATGGAATAATTCTGGGTTATCACGATGGACCTGTAAGTCAGCTTCTAAGAAATGACATTTGGAAAGAAGACGAACAGTCCCCTGAGCAGACATCTAATGATGGTTATGATAAGGTTCTGGAACCTTCTCACCCTTGCTGTGTGCGGAAATGTTTGTGTAAAATCAGATCAAATAAAAGGTCTCTCTCTGGTCCCTCAGCCAAATCATCTTTCACTTAGTGTAGTTAAACAAATATTAGCCTGCATATATAGAATTTAACCTTTTTAAATGTGCACTGTGAGTTTGTCTACCCTTTGTTAAAAAAAAAAAAAAAAGAATAGCACTTTTGAATTCATGATTTCACCTCTCTGAGGAGTTTTCTTTTCTCTGCCAATTTTCATGGGAGACCTCCATCCTGTTATGTAGGTTTTGATGGAAAATGAGGCAGAGAAAAATAGGTCACTTTTCCAGGTTGCCTGAAAAACATTTGCAGCATTACAATATCTTTTCACAAAGAAAGAAACTACCAGAATGCCCTCTAACTTAGAATTGAATTCAGACATGCCAGAAAGGACCTCTGAACCCTCTGGTCGCTGGCTCAAGATAAGAGGCCGAACTTGGCTTCCAGACCCAGCTGGCTTCATAGAGTAAGAGACTTGGGCCAGGGGACTCAAGTTCCCAGGCTCAACTTTTACTGGAAAAATAAGGTTGGTAATACAGGTTGGGCACCCTTAACTTGAAAATCCAAAATCTGAATTTCTCCAAAATCCAAAAGATTTAGAGCATTAACATGACTCCTCATCTGACCTCATGTTGTTAGTTACAGTCAAACCGATGCAATTCAAAACTACTTTATAAAATTACCTTTAAGCTACGTAAGATGTATATGAAACATAAGAGCATTTCTTGTTTACACCTGAGTTGCATGCCCAATATATCTCATTATATTTATGCACATATTCTAAACTTTGATAAAAAAATTCAAAATCCAAAACACTTCTGGTAGCCCACATTTTGAGTAAGTCATACTCAACATATACTATCATCCTCATCTAAAGTGTTTGTAAAAACTGAAAATGATAATGTCTGTGATGTACTTACCACATTGTGGGCAGCTCTTTGAATGACAGAGGGATTTTTGCTTTGTCCATGACACTCCTCATTCATTTCTGTACCAGGACCAGCAGCAGGCTTCTTTCTATGTACCATAATGCCTCTGGGGTGAGAGACCTTGGATGGAGTAGCAATAGGCCATGGCCCTATGTTCTCAGGGCTGCCTCCCACTGCCCTCACCATGGTCAGATCCAGTCGTGGCTCTCAATCCAGCAAAGCATGCAGTCAACTCCATGTGAGCTGCCTCTTTCCCTTAGCCACATCTCTACATCCACCTCTTTCCATGGCATCCTGATGCCCTAGGTTAGAGACAAAAGTAAAGAGTCCTTGAGTGATGCTCCCAGGCATGTCTGCCCTAAAGTCAGAGCATCATATTCTGTCCCCTGGATGTGCTGAGCTCCTTCCCCAAGACATTCTGTCACACACTGCTCTGTAACTGGGACACCCCTGGACTAGCCTGTGGCAGGGCCTTTTCACCCCTTCCTCTGTGCCATTAAATGGCATCTCCTCACATGCCTCAGTCTAGATTAGAATTTGTATTACACAACCAACCATATAGCTCTTTGTGCTTTTATCTTTGACACAATCATAATTATAGATCTGAGTGTTTTTATCAAAAAAAAAATATGTTATTGGCAAAGCCTGTATGATTCCACTCATAAGAGGCCCCTGGAGTAGTCAAAGTCATAGAGACAGAAAGCAGAGTAGTGGTTGCCAGGGGCTGGAGGAGGCTGGGAATTGAGTTAGTGTTTCATGGAACAGAGTTCCACTTTGGGAAGATGAGAATGCCATGGAGATGGGCAGTGGTGATGGTGGAACCATAGTGTGAATGTGCTTAACACATCAAATTATAAATTAAGTTGCATATGCACATGCACGTACATATGTGACTATGACAGAAAATATCTAGAAAAGCAAAGCACCAGCATCAAAGAAGAGTTGCTACTTCTGGGCTGTGGGGTTTTGGGTGAGTCTGGCTTTCTTCCCCGGACCTGTCTGTGTTTTGCTATGTTTTACAATGAGCATGAGAGTGATGACAGGGGGCTGGCTGGGCTGACTCAGACCATCCCAGGCTGCAGCTTCCCTTTCAAGGTGATCTGTCAATAATGCTCAACCACCCTGGGCTGCTGCCTCCTCGTCTAAAAAAAAAAAAAGGCAGTGGGTAACAGCTACCTGGGGATTCAGGGAAGTGAGATACACAGGGCTGAGTACAACGCCAGAGACTCAGCTGTGCCCAAAAATGGAAGTAGAGAGTTGAGCTTTGGCCTGCCTTGGGGATGGTGCAGAGAGGGAGAGACAGAGGGGCTGGCCATCTGCAGCTCCTGCAGGCAGAAGTTGTGCTGAGAGTCAGCCCTTTACCCTGAGAAACATGAAAAAGATGATATAACCTAACAATGCATTCCTCTTTCCAAAAAGGTCTATCTTGCACTGGCTAATTCATTTCTGACTGTACAGGAGTGCAGTTCATGGTGGTGTTCAATCGTGCATGGTCTGCTCTGTGAGCATAAAGCTTCATCTGGTGTTGAAAACCATAATCCCTGCTCTGTAGTACTTTCGAGAGGGCCAAATGGGAACACATGTGAACCATAAAGTATGGTGAGCAAGTGTCTTAATTCTGTCTTTTCTCCATCCACTGACCTAGGATGATACAGAAAGATGAAACAAGGCCCATGGTGAAAACGTTCAATGCCTCTCCAGCCTGACGCATCCACGGAGGTGGGCTGAAAGAGGGAAGGGAAGTCCATTACTTGTCTAAGAACCCCTGTGATTCCCTCTACCTAGTGCTGAAGATTATATTGTCATGCAGGCAGCTCAGTAAGAGAGAAATGTCATTTGAGGCTCTTAATAATGGAGCTATATAGCCTGGGATTGAGTCGATTCATTTTGTCCTAGCTAAGAACATAGCCATTTAGCCAGCACTCAATAAAATAGGGTCCTCAGGACTCCATTAAAATCCCAGGGAACCTCACACTGTGATAAAGCTCAACCCCTTTGTCATTTTCCATTTTCCGGGAAGATTCTATAGTTAGATTTTTAAAAAAATACAATCTCTGAAAACAAACTCAGCAAGGAGACATAGGATAAAGCTCCACTAATTACAAATTGGAGGAGAAAGTTCACAAGCATTGAAACTAAAATAGAACCTGAGAATGCCAGCCCAAGGAAAAGGGAAGTGCTATGATCTGACTGCTACTCCGGTGTGGAGAGTCCCAATGCACAATGTGTGTGATTTCTTACTGAGAGACTCCAATGTGTGGAAGGATGTCTTGTCCTGGGATACAGCAGAAGCCTGGACAGCAGGAGAGGTCACTAGTACAGATGCAAATGATCAGCCAACCACTGAGGCTGCTTCTCAGATTCCTTCCCTGGAGCCAGGACAACTGGAAGAGGAAGTCCCACCTCTCTGAGTTCTGCCATCCACATTTTTCCAGCAGCCCTTGAGTCCAATGGAAATGCCAGTTATTTTAATTGAATGATAAAGGAGATGGATATGAATTAATTTTACAGCCAGTTACGGATAAGGTGTGGATTTTACAGGAAAGGGAGCCTTTTTAGTGCAAATTTATGGTCCACTCAAGACATATAACTTGTAATAGACCTAGTAACCAGAGCTGAGCCAGATTCCTCCTGAAAACTCTGGTCCTCTAAACAGGGATTTTCTACACATTTGCAGTAAGTATGGAGGCTGTGTATTCGTAGGGCAAGCCAGACCAAACAAGCAAACACAAGTTTCTTGCCCTTACTGATTTGCTCTGCAGACCTCAAGAATCCCTTGGCCTCTCTGTTCTCAGTTATTCTTAAATGTTAACTAAGCTGGTTGGCCTCAGCGCCCTCCAAAAATCCCTTTGAGCTCTAAGCATATTTTAGTGTTCTTTTTGGAATGCTAATCAGACTGAAGAGTGGAGTGTGTGATTAGAGTAGGCTGCTAAGCCTCCCAATGTGCCCACCCTGCCCTTTCCAGCGGCTGAAGTTTCCAGCTGGCTCTGTCCTTCCTTTAGAGTATACTGGGTTCAAGATGCATGCAACACGCCTTCTCCTTGAAAAACGCATACATATAAAAGCAATGAAGATCAGTTAACAGATGTGAAAGTTAAGTAGCCCTCACTCAGCTCATCTCATAAGAATATTGAGGCCAGCCTCGTCCTTCAGCCCAGAAGTACATTTTTACTTCACAAGCAGCTAGAAAAGTAGAAGATTCTTGCATAACTGAGTTAATGTCAGTCTCTTCCATATACACTCAATGTTAACATTATTCTGGCTAAAGCTATGCTGTAGATAGTATCTCTCCATTCCTCCCTCCAGAAGATATCACTTAAAAGGGCACATTACAATCCCCCTACCAAGGTGTGAACTCCCTTCACAGAATTCCAATTTGAAGGCAAAGCCTCACCCTCAAGAAAGCTTGCTGAGTTGGTGACAGTGTGCCTTTACCCATCCTTTACCAATATGGAAAATGAGATGAAAAAGGAATTCAAATGGTCTCTCACATCTCCCTATGCTGCCATACAAAGTGTAACCCTGGACATACAAGGTGTAACCATGGAAACAGGAGACACAGACAAACTAGGAGGTGAGGAAATCTGGAAAAGGAAATGCCCTACTGCCAGCTTATGAGACCCTGAACCCTCTGTGCCCCCCTTTTCTTATCTGGATTTGGGTGAATAATATTCCCATATTTATAATCCCAAATTAACAGAAAAAATAGAATTGTAAATCATTTTGCAAACAGAGTGTATGAAATTTTTTTAAAAAATGAAGAAAAGAATTTAAGGTACTCCTTATGCATACACACACACAAATAATCAGCCTTGAAAATAGTATTTGTTAAAAATAATAGTTGCTGCAAGTGTTTCCAAAGAAATCAGAAATAAAAACCAAACCACTGGAATCACTAAAAGGAAAAAAAAAGATCTCTTGTTATGATGCAGATGTCGGTTCCCCCACCTGTGGTCACTGTGACTAAACCCACCCTGAGGCTCTCCTTTTTAAGGGACTTGCTTCATCTGGAAGAGGAAAGAGCTCAATTCGCCCAACCCCGCCAAGCCCCGCCAAGTGCTCCCAGCATGTACCATTATGGCCTGGTTTCTTCTCATCCAAACTTCCCTCTTTTTTTTTTTAAGATTTTAGTCATAGGTGCATGCACTTGCCAGAGAGAGACAGAGAGATGCAAAGTGAGAAATCACCCTCTGAAGGATGTCCAGGCCATAGTCCCTTCTCCTCCATTGTACTTGGGATTTGGGGCACACACTTTTGCACACAAGCCTGGTGTGATTCCCAAGCTGTAGGGTCCAGGACTCAAACTGTGGTAGATCATGTGAAAATCCAGTGCCTTAACCACCACACCACTTGCTGGCCCACAATTTCACTTTTTTACAATCTCTAGACCAAGGAGGGATCACGTTGATAATGGAATTGTGTTGATTTAAAGCACAAAGAGACATGCCTTGGTGATAAAAGTTTCTCGACATATGTGCTGATTTTAACACATTTAAAAATTTCTGATATGTTCTCCACGTACATTCCATCAAATCTAAACATTAAAAGCATATACTTATGAAAATGAATGTCCAATTGGAATGATGTTTCATTAAACCTGAGATTGTGTACTAATTATAAAATCAAACCACTCAAAGTTAGGTTTAGGCAGGGATGGCTGTCTGCAGACAGGGGCTATGTAAACTCAGTGCTATCCAAGGTTCTCTGTTCACATCTGTTTGACTCTATAAATAACATTCTAAATGGATTTAAAAGGAATACAAATGCTGGAAAATGAAATCTACCTGAGCATACATCAACAAGGAAAGATATTTCAGTTTGAGAGATTGGATTTGCTGCTCCTCAGTCCACCTCATTGACAAGAACGTCAAGTCTAAACAAAGGAGTGAGTTTGAGGAGATGATTTTCTGGAACACTGGAAAGACGTAGGCAGTAGACCCAGTTTCCTCCTGCCACAGATAGGACTTCCTTTCTCTGTGTCCCTACCCAAGACCCCGTTGAATTTAAAAATGCAAAGAACACAATGTCTATAAGCATTCCCTTAAATAGAAGCAAATACACTGTGTATTTTTCCTTTGAAAGTTTCAGGAAGGACTGCACATCCAAGAGTGTTCTTGCTATAAGTGAAGCTTACAGTTGATTTGGCCCTACCCTGCACTGGAAGTTGGATAGAAATAGATGCATCTGTTCCTGTCTGCATAGTCGGGTTTCTTTAGTAAATATTTTGTATCCGTTGGTTAATTACATGAAGTATTAATCTAAACTCACAACATGGGAGTATATGTATTTGTTGATTCTTGCTGCCAATTTATAGATAAGCTGAAATATTTCAAAATCATTTTTAAGAAGTCAGAAAGAGGGGTCAGGTGGTGGCAGAGCAGTAAAACACAGCACTCTGTGCAGCAGACCCACATGGGAAGGTTGACAGTTCACATCCGGAGACCTCTCTGAATAGACGGAATGCATGTATGGTCATGATCTGGAATGGCTAGGGATGGATTACAGCATCAGGATCTGTTAGGAGTGCTGAATCTCTGACTATCTCTATCTCTCTCACAAATGGAATAAATAAATAAGATTTAAAAACAGTCAGAGTAAAATGTAAGGAATATTTTTTTAATTTCCAGAGGGCACATGCTCTCTCCAGAAAGAGACAGAGTGTCAGAGAGAGAAGGATGGAGAAGACATCCTCCAGTGGGAAATGGTCATGTCATAATCCTTTCTCCATCCTGTTGGAATTTTGGACACACATGCACACATGCCTGACATGCCTTTCAAACCACCAGGACTAGATTCAAACTATAAGTGCTCGCATCTTGTTGGAATTTTTAAAACATATGTTACTTCTATCATTTCTTTTTTAAAAATTATTTTATTTAACTTTATTTATTTGTTTTTAATTTAACCAGAGAGGTACAGAGCGAGAGAGAGAGAGAGAAAGTGAAAAAGCAAGCCGACAGGTCTGGGAATTGAACTGCAGTCGGCCATGTGGGAATCCAGTGCCTTTAACCACCACATCACCTGCTGGCCCACATTCTGTTGGAATCTTGGAGGCACATGTACACATGCCTGACATGTCCTTCAAGCCACCAGAACCAGGTTCAAACTACAGTTGATCACGAGGAAATCCAGCTGCCTTAACTACTAGGCTATGGGTTCAGCCCAGGAATATTGTTTATAATGAATGAAACTATTAAGTAACTTTTGACACCTTTAAAAATAATAGAAGTAACTTAAGATCAGTAAAAATAAAGCACAGGAGATTAGTCTAAGTACAATAAGTACACAAGCTATTTAATGCTCAAATTACATGCTTAGACAGCTAAAGGATGCTGTTCTTTTAGCATTTATTAAATAAATTTTCTGGATGTGAACAGCGAAAAATTGATTATTGCTCCTCCAGTTTAAATTACATTCTTTTAATATAGAAAAAAGGACTTGTAAACTTCATTATCTACATGTATCTTACTAAAATCAAATTTTTATTTATTTCCAAAAAGCAGAAGTACTCAAATTATTTTACTAACTTGATGAAAAGTGGCATAATTGAGTTCAGAGAACTTGATTCTAATTCTAGATATCTAACCTTCGGCATTTCTCTGTGATTTCTCTTTCAGCTTTTGTTTGTAAATGAAAAGACCAGGAAACAAAAATCCGTAGTAGCATAAATCAATGACAGAGTGAGTGCATGGGTAGGTTAATTGATAGGGAAGACAACAGATTAGACAGTATATAAGGGTAGACGCAGGGACACATGAACAGATGAGTGGATGGACAGATGGAAGGATGACAGATGAATAGATGAACTCATGAGTGGATGGATAGAGGAGATAGATGATAGATAGATATAGATGATAGGTAGGAAAAGGATGATAGAAAAGGAGATGTGTTAAATGAGGTTTACTAAGATTCACTCCTACTCTATTTGTTTTCATAAGGGAAGATGTCAGAGACCCTTTAAATTGGAAATTCTAAGTCTTCAGTATCAAATCAATTCCAAATGTTAAAGCCATGATCCCTAAGTATAATCTGTTATTAAAAAAGGAAAACAGACCTGTAATCACTCTCCTTAATAAAACTGTTAAAAAAAGAATTCACTACATAGATTGCCAACTAAGTTAAAATCTATGCGTAAACATTTTTTTATCTAAAAGATCACTGTCATAGGAAAGCATCACTACCTCATTTACCCCGGTTCGTGTGTAATCATTTTTTAATAAAAGGTTTGTAAGCATTTTTGTGGGAATAGGAAATATTTCTCAGTCATGTGTACTTTCTGGTTAAGTCTCTTAATGTATTCCCTAACGTTTGCAAATGCAGGACGACTACTGCTCACCTTGAGAAGTGGGTGTACTTTAAGTGTAAACATACAGAGCTCTGTTTTTGAAGGTAGATTTGAAGACAAAATTCCAATAATAATGTTGAATACTTGAAGGGTTTAAAGTTGTCTAGCACAAAGAGAATTGAAGTGAACATATAAAAAAGGAGAAAGAAAAATGGGCAAAAATGTGCATTCTACATCAAGATAATTTTAGGACTGTGCAAACAACTATGTTAAAAAAAAAAAAAAAAAAAAAAAAAAAAAAAAAAAAAAAAAAAAAACCACCACCACCACCAAACCAGGGTAGTATAGAGCTGTAACTTGCTACATAGACTGAGAAGATTTCTAAAAACACCAGAACCAGAGAGAAAGGCTGGTGATATATGGTATGTCCCTCCTTTTCATGTTCCTTTCACTTATAATAGGGATTCTAGATTTTATTTTATATAAAGTATATGTTATTTAGTGTTTTCTTTGATATATATTGCACACAGGTATAGATGAAGTGAAAATATGGGTTTATAAATACTGTGTTTATCATGTAGAAGTAATAGAAGATTTAAATTGTAACAGTCCATTAAGATTGGTTTAGTTTGGACACTTGAGAAATCTAATATTTAGTGACTTGAAGTGATGTATTTTGTGAGGTTTTTGTAAATATAAATAAAAATAAAATTTCAGGGTTTATAAAAACTTGAAGAAAATGGGGATATAAGTATTTTAAGTATATTTAAGTAGCTTAAACGTATAATTATTTAAGATGTCCCCACATTGCCAAGTGAGAACGTAGAAAACAAAGAGCAGGCAAATTAGACATTGTTGCAGGTAACATTTGTAAAGCCAAGATGCTCATACCCTGAGTGTCACTTGGAAATTTGGATGCTGATCTTGAAGCTAGTTTTGTGTGTGCTGCAGATGGTGGTGCCCAGCAGGTGCCTTCAGTTCTTGGGAAATGGGTTTGGAATTGAAATTGCTGATGGCCAATAGACAAAGAGGCCACGCAACCTAAAAATCTGTAAAAGAAGGGAAACAATGTTGGAATCCCCAGATTTAAGAAAAGATTTCAGCTGCTGACATCCGTTTTCAGCAGAAACACACTGAGATTCATCGGGTCACCCAGCATCACTCCTGTTCCAGATTTAGCAAAACTAGGAAATGACTAGCTGCTTCCAAACCATGCACTGTGAAGAGTCTCCAGCCTCTCATGGTTTGAGGGTTGGAAACAAAAATAAGGGAAGTCCAGGGGCTGGCCCAGAAAGATCTATTGAAACAAGACGTTGATTTTCTGCTTATAAAAGAACATAGAATTAGCAGAAACTGAAAGACTGGAAAGTTTAATAGTAGGAAGGGCAACTGTAGATACTAGAGATAGTACAGGGTGGGGGGATAACAGGAGGCAGGTAATGGGAGGAGGGAGGGAGAGAAACAGGGAAAAAAGATTTAATTGACACAAAATGAAAAAAAAAATAGATTAAGAAATAAGTAACAGTTTTTGTGAAACAGATTTTAGTTCCTCTCATCACACAAATGAAACAATATGAGATGGTACATATGCTAATCTGTATGTAGCTGTATTTATCTCTGTATCTCATAATATTTTGTAAAGGAAGTCTATGTAGTTGCCTAACAGAGCATGGCAGACCACAGTCAAGTCCCAGAGATGGCTCTGGAGGGACTCTCCCTGAGGAATGAGAAAGAAGCTCTATGAGATGAAACAGGCAGAAAATGAGCACAAGGTGGCTGTAGGAGCTTTTAAAGGTTTGGAGAATGGGGATGCAATTTTTCTGTTGGAGGAAATAAGATATAACTCATCCAAAATGCTTAGTACCAGAAGTGCTTCAGAGTTCAGATTTTGTTAAGTGTTGGAATATTCGCATATATATAACAAGTTATCTTGAGGATGGGACCCAAGTCTAAACACAAAATCTGTTTACGTTTTAGGTACACTTTATACGCATAGCCTCAAAGTAATTTATACAATATTTTTGAATTGCAACATTTTGATGATCATCTGTCACATGAGGTCATGTGTCACATAGTAGATGCCTTCAGCATTTACTAAATGTTGAGTCAAAAATTATTAAAACCATAATGGTTATGGACAACTTTATCACCTTAAGCCTAGAGGGGACACCAAGCTCTTTGCAAAGATGATAAAGTTGATAATAAAACTTCCAAGTCACAGAGCATAATTTGACCTCAATGTGAGAATCAAATATTATGGTTGAATATGGCAATATACCATATACAACAACACATATAACATAAGTAATTGATATTGTTAGTTACCATACCTAAAGGTTTTTCGGTTCAAATCCATTCAACCAGAAACATCGAACTAATAATTAAATTTTGCTATGTAGTTTTAGAAAATTAAGTCAAGACAGCTTTCTTTCTTTCTTTTTTTCTTTATTTATTTTGGAGAGATTTTTGCTACAGGGTATGTGCACTTGCCAGAGAGACAGAGAGAGACGGAAGTGAGAAATCACCCCCCAGGGAGATGGCCATGTCGCAATTCCTTCTCCTCCATTCTCCTTTCAGGATCTTAGGCATGCACATACAGATGCCCATTGAGTTTTAAGCTGCCAGGTCCGGGACTCGAACTGCAGTCGACTATGTAACCATTACATCATCTGCTGATCCCCTAGCCAACTTTTTAATGACTTATCCAATGAAGTGTCACTTGCCTCTCAGAACTACCAGTTTTATTATTTATTTATACTGCCTGAGTTTTAATCCCAAATAACTGGATTCCTAAATGTCACATGGTGCTTTTTTTAATATGAGTAAAAGTCATGAAAAATAAATTTGTTAAGCTAGATCTCACCTTACATCATACTGATATTTCTGAGAAGTTTCAGGCCAAATATATTCCATTTTAAACAAAGTGAGCCCGGTTTACTATTTCAGGGAAACTGTTGAATCACTCAATCAAATAAGTGCCAGCTCTCCCCATCACCTCTTCATTATCCCCTATGAAGCAGTGTTCCTTACAAATTCTATCATTGCAACTGCAAACCGTCTTTTGCCCATTTGTGGTAAACTGTTTTGTTCAGGGCTTTTCTCTACAGAGATGAGAAAACAAAACAAATTAAAGAATTGTTTAAGGAAACATTTCCTCTTCCTGCTCAACTTTAAATTTTGAACTAAATACTGAATCTGCAAAAAGTGAAAACTGTTTTTCATCCGAACAACAATTAGAGCACAATAATTCTAAACTAAAACTGGAGTTGGTGCATCTCTGGTCTGAGGACCACACCTACCCTTGTCATTTTTTCCAGGACTCTCCTTAGTTTCTATGAAAACAACCAGACATTCATGCGATTACAGAACAGAAACCACAGAAAAAGATGAGCTGAGTCACAGGCTCCATTAACTATTCTCCAGATTGCTACTTACTCACAGGAAAAGGAAAATCAAGGACAACAAATCTTTGCAAAATGCTCTAATCACAGGCTTATGTCAAGTAAATATATTGTGAAATGGGTTCTTTCTTAAAGTAAGAATAGACTTATAGCACATCACTATAATGAATATACTCAAAAAATACAATTTAACCTAGTAAAAGGAAAAACAGAGTATATGGCTAAAAGGTCATTCATTCATTGACGCAGCAGCCCAGAGTACTGAAACATAACAGAGGAAATTGAATCCAATATTCACTCCCTCCAATGCCTGACTTACCTTCTTGCTTTCTGCTATATTGTCTACTTCATCTTATTTAGAATAGAAACTGCACAAGCCTGCATGCTTCCTAAGTAGGAAAATGCTCACTGATGGGAACAAATGTTAGTCTTGCTTTTACTATTAAAAACTCTATGCATATTAGATGATAATTATCTTTTTTTTTTTGAGAGGTTTTTGCTATAGGGCCCATGCACTTGCCAGAAAGTCAGAGAGAGACAGAAAAAAAGCAAGAAATCACCACTCGGGGGGATAGCCACACCGCAATCCCTTCCCCTCCATTCTCTTCTTGGGATCTTGGGCATGCACGCACATGCACCCAGCGTGAGTTTAAGCACCAGGTCCGGGACTTAAACCGCAGTCGACAGCATGGGAGTCCAGCGACATAGCCATTACGCCAACTGCTGGTCCTGATAACTATCTTTTTTAAAAAGAAAAGGAAGAAAGGACAACACTTAGCTGCTTTAAAAAATCTTTAAGTGGCAACTCAAATAAATATAAATAATAATACATATTTTGGCATAATTATATTTTATAAAGTTTATGACTTAATCCTTTCTTATTTTCAGAAGAAAAAAATCTAGATGTGGGAACCCCTGTGCATGCTGCTTAGGACATATTGCATCATTTCCATTTTGGCTATCAAATCTTTTTAATTAGATTTTGCATCATGATTCATTTATACACACATACATAGAGACAACGATATAAAAGTTCATGAGACAATGCTTTATTATGTGTGCTGCTCTTAAATATTTTCTATTCTAGTTCTTTTCCTCCTTTTCTTTCCTCTTCTATTCTTCGGTTTATGAAGAGGCCGACTAAACTGATTACATGAACCTAATGGGTCATGACCCCCAACTTGAAAAATACCTCTCAAGATGACCACATAGGATGTGCAGAAGGCCACACCTACAATTATTTGCTGCTATCGCTGCTGGTGGTCTGTTCACCAGCAGTAAGACACCAGCTCTCTGAGAGCGAGGTCTGGCCTAGTATTGTACGGACCAGGAATATTCCATTCAGGTGGGGAAAGGACAGGAAACAGAAGGAGAAAGAGAAGATAGGAAGAGATATTTGATGAGCTGTCCATGACTCATTTGAAAAGGATTGAGACGGAACATACCATTTCAAATCAAGCAAAATTGAAAAATGAGCCCTTAGATCTCAGACAAGATGAGTTCCTTGACAGTTAGTGCCTACTTGGCTTTCTTTCCCACATACCTCCCCACCACGCCACCCTCATTTCCATGAAGTTCAGATGTTAGTCCCTGTTTTACTTCAAATAAACCACATCAGAGCATGCATCATGTTTGCACTGAGACCCTCGTATGCTTCACCAGCCAGGGAAGACTCCAGGAAGCATTTTCTATCTGTAATAAAAAGTTAGGATAAGACCCTGAGAGGATAGTCTGGAGCCCAGGCTACTCTTTATGACCAAGAATCTCCTTCAGTGAGGAGTCACCCCTTTCACACATTCCTGACTGCTAAGCCATGCACACACAGCTGCAGAACTCTCCACAGGAAGAACATGTTCACTTGAGAGTGATATTCTAAAACATTTATGCCTGTGCTCTTCCTTTTAATTCATGTGATCAAGAGGAAGACGATTTGGTATGCTGTGCATTTTATATGACTGCGTAAACTATAAGGAGAATGACACTCTAAACTTTAGTTCACTGAAATCAGAAAATAATTGTTTTTAGCTTTTGCATGAGCACTAGTTTAAGGAGCTTAAATTCAAGGTTTATTTTGAGTAATAGTAGTGATCAGGGAAGCAAACTGTGGTCTCTTTGAAACATGTCAAAGACAGTTTCTGTTTTCTGCAAACTTTAAGGACAACCTTCTGAAGTTGCCTGAGTCCATCCACTGGTTACTTCTAGTCTATTTAGACTCTTGCTGGAGAACTGAAGGTTGAGGACTGCAATCAGAAATACCCACCAATTCTAGATGGTCACTTTTGCTGAAGGACAAAAATTAGATTATCTTTTAGGCCTCAGTAACCATAATGCCAAACTTTATGAGTTGAATTTCATGAACATTCAGATGGGCAATAAATCTTCCTTTTACATTTGAAAGGTGAAATCAAGATAAATCAATTTATAGAAACATTGGAGAATATCATAACTGCTCACAAAATGCCTATGTTGTTTTGAGTTCGTTCTCTTTATGAACTGAAATGTGTTGATAAAACATGGGTCTTTTCTAAGCTTGTTAAATTAATGAATTTAGGCTAATTCCACGGTCTGTGGTTAAAGTAGCCAGATTCCACATGGTGACCACACAAATCAAGTCCTGGACCCGGTGGTTTAAGACACATATCAGTGAGTGTGCATGCATGGCAAAAATTCCCAAAGAAGGGGAAGGAATTGTGGAATGACCCTTTTCTATGGGGGAGCTTTCTTTTCTCCCTCTCTCTGTTTGTCTCTTGCAAGTGTGCAGGCCCTCTAGCAAAAAGAAAATTAATGAATTTGTTAAAACTAATAAAACAATTCTCCACTTCTTTGCCATTGAATCTTTAACTTACATGAATGGTGTTTGTCTTTTAGTGCTGGTTTATTTCACTTACCATTATTCCTCCAAGTTTGTCTGTGTTTCCTCAAATGACTGCATTTCATCTTTTTATTATGTGTTTCATTGTGTATGTATATCACATTTTCTTTATCCATTCATTTGTTGCACACTTACATCGATTCTATATCTTAGTTGTTATAAATAGTGCTCCAATAAACAGGAAAGTAAAGACATCTCTTCGCCATACTAATTTCCTTTTCCTTCAGTATACTCTGAGTAGTGAGATTACTGAAACTTAAGGTTACTCTATTCTTAGATTTTTGAGGAACTTGTATACTGTTTTCCATAATGACTGTTCTAATCTACAGTCCCATTAACAGTGCAAAGAGTTCCTCTCTTGCCACAGCCTCTCCAGCATTTGTTAATCTTTAAAAAAAAAAAGAAAAGAAAAGTAGCCCAGGGACCAGCAGATGGCATAATGGACTCTCATGTAGTTGGACTACATTGTTGGACTCTCATGTAGTTGACTGTGGTTCAAGACCCGGACATAGTGGCTTAAAACTCATGCCAGGCATGTGTGCATGCTCAAGATCCCGAGAGGAGAATGGAGGAGAAGGGATGCAACATGGCCACCCTTTCTGGGAGGTGATTTCTTGCTTTCTGTTTCTCTGTTTCTCTCTGTCTCTTCAGTGAGCACAAGCACCCTAGAGCAAAAATCTCTCTCTCTATATATATATATATAGGGTTGATCATTTTTTGAGGGCGAGCTGCTCAAGTTCCCTGTATGTTCTGGTTATCAGTCCCTTATCTGAGGCATAGTTTTCAAACATACGGTTAAAAGATGAGTGAATGATGTGAACAGACAATGCTCCAAAGAAGACATATGAACAGCTAAAAAGCATATGAAAAAATGTTCAACATCCCTTATCATGCAGGAGATGAAAATCAAACTACAATGAGATATCACCTAACCCTAGTCAGAATGGCTATATTAAAAAAAAAAAAAAAAAAAAAAAAAAAAAAAAAGCAATGATAAGTGCTGGTGAAGCTGTGGAGAAAAGAGAACTTTCCTAACCTGTTGGTGGGATTGTAAATTAGTACAGCCACTATAGAAAACAATATGGATATTCCCCAATGATCTACAAATAGAACTACCATATGATCCAACAATTCCACTCCTGGGTATCTACCCAAAGGATAGGCATACATTCAGTTGGAAAACACTCACATGTCCTTATTTATTGTGGTATTATTCACAATTGCTAAGACATGGAGCCAACACAATGCTCATGAACAGATTAATGGATTGAAAAAATATGGCACATATACACTATAGAATACTACTAAGCCCATGAAAAACAACTAGACACTTGCATTTGAAGAAAGTAGATGAATATGGAAGATTTAATACAAAGTGAAACAAACTAGACTATAATAGAAAGGCTTTGTCCCCACCCAGTATATACTAAATGTCTGCACTCTATGGCAGAAACTGAAAGAGTGGAAGGTATAAAGGCATGGAGAGCAACTGTGGAAACTAGAGGCAATGGTAGGAGGAAGGTGGGAAATGGCAGAGGGTGAGAGGGAAAGAATCAAAGGGGAAAAAGAAAGAAGTAAAACATTTAAGGAACACATCTGTTGATGATAAATATGTATGGTAGTATCTTTGTTGAACCAATATACAGTGTATTCACAATGGGTAAACACATTTGGTGTACTGTATTGGTACAAAGGAATGGAATGTAAAATAAATACATAAAGAAAAAAATTAATAAGTTTTAAAAAAGAATGTAAAATTCTCTGTTTTTAAAAAAAGTTCTGTAATGTTTGCTTTATAAAGATGAAAATTAAAATTAAAAAATAGCAATTCAAACTGTAACCAAGTTATACCTCATTTTGATATGCATTCCCCTGACAATCAGCGATAGTGAGCATTTTTTCATGAGCTTCTTGGTCATTTGTATATCTTCTTTCAAGAAATATCTTTTCAAAACAATTGCCCATTTTAAAAACTGGATTATTCCTTTTTGCTGAGGAGCTGTTTGAGTTCTTTGTATAGTGTAATTATTATCCCTTGCCAGATGGATAACTTGTGAATATTTTCCCCATTCTGTAGGTTGTCTCTTCACTCTGTTTCCTTTGCTGTGCAGAAGCTTTTTAATTCTATGTAATCCCATTTATCTAGTTTTGGCTTTTGTTGCTTGTGCTTTTGAGGTTTTACTTTAAAAAACTTTGACTAGAAATAATGTTCTAAAGTGTTTCTTTAAATTTTTTCTTTCTAATAGTTTTATTATTGGGGTCTTATATATAAATCTTTAACTCATTTTGAGTTAATTTTTGTAAATAGTGAGAGATAAAGTTCTAGTTTCATTATTCTCCATATGTCTATATAATCTACTGAGCACTATATATATATATATATATATATATATATATATATTTAGCACTATATATTGAAGAAACTGTCTTTTGTGGTTCTATTCAAGTTTATTATTTTTTTCTGCTTATGTGAAGAATTCCATTAGTATTTTAATAGGAGTTGCATTGAGATAACAGAAGTGGGAAAGAGATGAAGCTGGTGGAATGAGGGAAAACTTGGTTAACAGATACAAGAGTGCAATTAACTAAGTGGAATGAGTTTTAGAGTACTTAGCACATAGAATAATGGCAGTTGATGACAATATAATGTACATTTCAAAATACTTAAGAGTGAATTTCAAATGTGCACAGCACAAGGCAAAAACAAGTGTTTGAGATAGTGGATATGTTTATCACCCTGATTTGATCAATACGTAGCATGTACATGTTTTGAAAAACCACACCTACTCCATAAATATATATAACTAACACATGTAAATTAGAAATTATAAAAAATATTTTTAAGGGGCCAGCAGATGGCATAATAGTTATTTTGCTGGACTACCATGTAGTTGACTGCAGTTCAAGTCTCAGACCCAGTGGCTTAAACTCATGACAGGTGCATGTTCATATATACCCAAGATTCCAAAAGGAGAATGGAGGAGAAGGGATTGCAGCATAGCCATCACTCCTGTGAAGTGATTTCTTGCTTTCTATCTCTCTGTCTTTCTGGCAAGTGCTTGTGCCCTAGAGCAAAAATCTCTCTTAAAAAAATAAATTACTTTCAAATAAAATAATGGGGCCAGCCCATGGTATGATGATTGATGAGGCTGGATCTCACATAGTGGTCTACCATGAATGCAATGGCTTGAGAAACATTCTAGTTCCTAAGCATGCATGCCCAAAATCACAAAAAAAAAGGAACATGGAGCAGAAGGGACTGTGATGTAGCCATTCCCCATGGAGGGGTGCTTTCTCACTTTCTACTTTCTCTCTCTCTCTCCTCCTCTGAGCACATGTACCTTCCAGCAAAAGTTTTAAAAGACAAAATTATAAAAAATAAATAAATAAGGGACCAGCAGTTAGTGTAATGGCTATGTCGCTGGACTCCAATATAGTTGACCGTGGTTTGAGTCCTGGACTCGGTGGCTCAAACTCACGCTGGACGCGTGTGCATGTGTGCCCAAGATCCTGAGAGGAGAATGGAGGAGAAGGGATTGCAGTGTGGCCATCGGCCCTAGCGGGTGATTTCTTGCTTTCTGTCTCTCTCTGTCTTTCTGGCAAGCGCACGTGCCCTATAGCAAAAACCTCTCTAAATAAATAAATAAATAAATAATGAAATTAATACCTAGCTACATCCCACTCTTACTACACTTTTAGTACTAAAACAGTACTAAAACAAAACGTTTCTCCTAATTTTTTTCTTTTACAAGGATTTCAACCTATGAACTTATCTCCCTTGAGTATAAAGCTTCCTGTGGAGATAAAAGAAGGATTTGTCCCTCTCTCCATTCCCCATGATGTATAGCCCTGTGTTTTCTACATGACTGGGGCTTATTATGTGTTCAGTAAACTAAGTTATTCTTTTTTTCTAGAGGAAGAGACTACATATTACCAACTCTTTCACAAAATCAACCTTTATATCTCTTCCATATCAGGTGTATTTATGTAACATTAATACGATGGATGTACAGAGAAATAGTTGCTCTTAATACTTACTTTCCAGAGAGCAATGACTTTTGTTTAAGAACGTATATCAAAAAAAAAAAAAAACTCCAGCCCAGATCATGGCCTCTCTGAGCTCAAGAATGTTGAATGCCCAGCACCTGAGGTTGAAATATTAACAAGCCTTACCTGGAATAAAATTTTAACAGTGAGAATATAAAAAAGTCAATCAGGGAACCAGCAGTTAGCGTAATGGCTATGTCGCTGAGCTCCCACGTAGTCGACCGCGGTGGCTTAAAACTCATGCTGGGCACGTGTGCGTGTGTGCCCAAGATCCCGAGAGGAGAATGGAGGAGAAGGGATTGCGGCGTGACCATCCCCCCTGGGGGGTGATTTCTCGCTTTCTGTCTCTATGTCTCTCTCTGTCTGTCTGGTGAGAGCACACGCCCCATAGCAAAAACCTCTCCAAAAAAAAAAAAAAAAGTCAGTCAGGCCAAGTGATCATGTCGTGCCCTTCATTTGTCTCCCTTACGGTAGGAGTGCCAGAGCTCAGAGATTGAACTATGGAAACCTAATAATGACCCATGTTTCATGCATCCCATTTTATCATAACTCATTTCAGAGGAGTAAGGACTCATCTCTCAGATTGTTTAGGATATCACATGCAGTCCTGGATTCACTAGTACACCATTCAATGTAACTATATATTGTCACCAGACCTATAGTCATAAAGTCCACTCATTCAGCCTTGGCTCTTCCCCTCCCACCACCAGCCCATTCCTTATGTGACTTGGTGATGTCCTGAAGCCCCTACTGAGGCTCTGTTACTCCAGAGCCAGGCCTTATCCTCTCCATGCTATCCTTCTCCAGGTCTGTGGCCTCCCACTCCATTCATGAACCAAAGCCAGATTGGCAGGAAGTCTTTGACTAACAACAGTAGTGGATCTTCTGAGCAATCACTCATGGTGTATTTTTTTTTCTTTTAGTCCCTAACATTTCCTTGGCTTTGATAGTTGCCTTGAAATTCCTGTACTGTTGTTGACTTCATCTGCCCAACTCATCCTCACTGATGCCTTTCAATAATTAGAACCCAGCTTCCCCAACATGGCCTGGGGCTCTGTGGCTTAGGATACTTGGTTTTTCCTTGGTTTTCATGTCATATGGTGACTGATGGGATGTTCCCTACTCCAATCTCAAAGTATTATCCCCATCCCTGTTTGACCCCAGGGAAAGGAGAAACATAATAACCCCATTACCCAGCAGGCTACTATTATTGAGTCATTTGTTCCCTGGGCAGTGACTTTTAAAAACTTAAGGTTTTAGTCCCAAGGAATGAACCAGCTAATGGGAATGCCTGGCCCCTGAAATGAAGAGAGGGCACATGTTTGCAATAGATGTTCAGCATCTATCATAGCTGACCATGTAGAAATGCCTCACCTCTTGGTACATCTGCAGCGCCCCAGTTAAAAGTCAATATTCTTAAAAGAAGACGGCATAGGAACTAGGTCAGCTGATGTGAAAGCATTGTAAAACCAAGTGGTTGAGAATGACCTAGTTCTGGTATCACAAAACATGAGATAAAAGGTTAAAAAAAAGTCAAGTCTGTTTAAGTACTTAGAGACCAATACTTCATCAAGATTCTTTCAGTAAAAGATTTTATTTAACGTGAAAGTTGAGAAACTCATTATTGACTTGACAGCAGATTAAGGCTATTAAGAAAATTTGCTAAAATAAACAAAGAACTTGTGCCCTGCAGTAATGGTGAAATTGCCGGTAATCACTAAGTAAAAACAACTGAAGAACAGGATGAAACCAATAATCATCTCACTTACATGAAGTACCCTGCAGGTAATGACCTAACAAAAATGAAGAGAGCACAGCTTTAATTTATGGACATAAAAGGAAGTAATAACAAGTATGTGTGGATATAAAGCCTAGTTAAACAAAGGAAGAGTATTAACCCAGGAGCTGTGTCCATGTGTATTGTTTAAAAAGATCTTTGTCAAGTTCTAAAGACAGCTTCAGTGACCTCCCTAAGAACACCATACTTAGGACTGCAAAGTCATAAAGAATTGCGTGATCTTGCAGAAACTCATGTCCTTTTGCAGGGATCCCCTCATTTATCAAATGAGGCTGTTATAATTTCACGAAAGAATTTCAATGTACCTTCTGACTGGAACACCTTTTATTTGTGAGAAAGGATATTATAAATTTGTAAAATGTATTCCACTCCAAAAACTATCTCCTATGGAAAAGGGTAGAAAACCACATGCTTATCAAGGACATTTGATCCCCACTTTAGCACCTTCAGAAATTATGCAATTTCTTCAATTTTTATTTTCAGATATTCCCCTCTTCATTTATTAACTCTAAAAATTGCTAGTTTTTTTCATGGATCACTGTAACTTGGAAGTATTTTGGGTATTTTGCCAGTTTCTTGAAATTTCAGAGCTACCAGGGATACAATCATTTGCACTTTCATTTACTCACTTAATGGTATCAGTGAAACACAGCATATCCGTGTCATCATGTAATTTTTGAACCTGCTTCTAGTATGACAGTATTAAACATAATGATAAATATGTATTTTTTTTTCTTTTTTTTTTGGAGGTTTTTGCTATAGTGTGCGTGTGCTTGCCGGAAAAACAGAGAGAGACAGAGACAGAAAGCGAGAAATCACTTCCAAGGGGGGATGGCCATGCCGCAATCCCTTCTCCTCCATTCTCCTCTCGGGATCTTGAACACACATGCACACGAGCCCGGCGGGAATTTAAGCCACCACATCCGGGATTCGAACCACAGTTGCCTACATGGGAGTCAAGCAACATAGCCATTATGCTAACTGTTGGTTCCATAAATACGTATTTTTAATGACATGAGAATGCCATCTATTTGCTATTAAAAAACTGACCATGTTTCATTTGTTTTTAACTGATGTTCAAAATGAGTAATGAGGAAGAAAACTCACTTTATTTGGATTCTTTAGATGAAGGTATTTTCCAGAAGGTTTTGGGCATACTGCTGACTTTTGAAAGACCTAATAGAAAACCCCATCCTGGAAACCCCCTCAGGGAGAGCCCAGAGCTGGTGAGAAGGCCACCTGGGATGTGTTTTCCCAGCTAGACTAGAACTCGAGGTTCCTTGTCAAAATCAGCCTTACTCATTCCATTCAGAATTCAGAATCTCCTCCCAAGGGTTTTTTTTTTTTTTTCATTGGTAAAGACTGAAACTGATGGGAAGTCAGCCAGTAAGAACTTTGAGCTTTTGGTCCAAAAAATGAGAGCCAGAGCATGTGATGCTATGAGGCAAGGGGGACAAAGGACTTGCACACTCCTGGGCTGCTCCTCTTATATCACTGTGATACCCCCTCCCAGCAAGCCCTTCTTCCTTTTTTGTCCCCTGACCTCTTTGCCTCTACCTCGCTCTCCAAATTGTCTCCCTCTTCCTCCATCTAATCCACAACATGCTCATAAACACGCATACATTCGCACAGCACACGTATGTGCAAACACGCATGGCACATGTGCCCAGACTGACTGGTGTGAGGATAGTCGCATCTACATGAAACAGTCCCTGTTCTGTGAGCCATGTCTGGCTGCATAAAGAGAAAAGAAAGAAAACAACATCTTGGAAGAGAAACGAAGGGAAAGGAGTCAAATGTACCAGGGAAGGAGGAGCTTGTAGGGATGAAGCCAGGCAGCCACTATAAATGAGGAAATTTCTCTCTACATAGCTCTGTTTATGTTGATCCTTCATTCATACCGAAGTATCCGAAATAATGGAGGCTTACTTTGAAGAGTACATGGAGTGTTGTGTGTATATGTGATTGTATTTGTGGATGTGTATAAGGTGTGTGCTTGTGTATGTGTGTGTATATGAGGTGTGTGTATACAAAGTATCTGTATTATGAAAAAACTATGCATAGGTTTTTAAAATTTTTGCATCAAAATAAACTTACACTTTATTCACATTTTTTTCACAAGCTTTTTGACTTTCCCTTGTGTGTTTGTATGTGTGTGCATATGTGTGTAGGGGAGGTATACATGTGCTGTGTGTATAAATGTATGTATATGTGTTTATAAGTGACTGTGGTATATGTACCTGTATATGTGCATATATATGTATATATGTGGTTGTATATAGTGCTCATATGCATGTGAGTGTTCACCTGCACATGCATGCAGATGTGTGTGTGCACGTGTTTGCACATGGATATATGCATGTGTATGTGTGCAAATGTGTGCATCTGTATGTATGTGTCCCTGTGTCACACACAGACCCCTGAGACTGGTGGTTGATAGTG
The DNA here is from genome assembly GCA_026018925.1 of Tupaia tana. Classification (NCBI taxonomy): domain Eukaryota; kingdom Metazoa; phylum Chordata; class Mammalia; order Scandentia; family Tupaiidae; genus Tupaia; species Tupaia tana. Next base: position 37,064,028 of record JAKSZU010000016.1, read on the forward strand.
CAGAACTTGAAGCTCATGTAAGTATTTTGAATATGAAAAGGCAAATTCGTGCAATAGAAGTGCATTAGTCATTTGCAGTTTACTAATTGTGTATTTTATTTTAATGCTAATGCTTCATGAAAGTGTAGTAAATTGACATAATAACAGAGTTGGGTGCATTCTCAGCATCGTAGCCCTAGTATGCCTGATTCTATTCTGTGTGCATAAACGCAGGCGATTAGGGTCTCCAAAGTAAATGGGGAGTTTACGGAGACCTGGTGGCTCCCAGAAACGCCCAGGGCAACCTAATGTGACATAATATTGTTGCCATGGTAACATGGATATTCAGCACAAGAATCACAACTATATATCACCAATTTAGTGCTCTACTAAACACAAAATAATACCTCTTTTAATGATGCTGGGCTGTGGTTCCCAGGAATATAGGGCCCCCTGTAGCAAGTGCCAATTGCAGAAAAAAACTACAGGGGGAAAAAAATAAATACTTATTGTGCAGAGTCGTGGACTTCACAAATGAAAGTCAGGCTACAGTTATTTGCAAGGGCTCTTAATAAGAAATTATTTTAGCAAATTGCATCTATAGCCTTTGGTTGGAATGCTCCAAACCTGGAATTAGGTGCCTTAACTTAGAGCTGATTGGAAACCAGACTGAATCTGAGAATTGTAGCCAGTAATTACAAAGGTTGGTCCTCGTTCTGGTCTGCTGTGAATAATTATTTCTGTCCGTGGAGAAAATCACACAGTGGTGTGAGAGGATGAGGTGGAGACTGTCATGTGAAATGATACGAAGGCTTTCGCAATGCAGAGCTTGGAAACAATAGCAAAGAGAAGTCAGCCTCTGTCTATTTTTACTCCGTTTGGTGAATGATGGCTGTGAGGGAATCCTCCGCTTGCCTCCTGCTACACTACCATTTGTCCCAAACTCATTTTCATTTTATCATGATTGGTTAAGAAAACATCCATTTGGCAATGCCTAAGTAGTCTCATTCTGTCATCTGTATGGGCTGTCTCCTCTCCAACGACAGAGTTCAACTGTAAAGAGGGCTCTAGATCTTGTGAATTTCTACCTTTTTTTCCCCCCATAAATAATAATCTTCCTGAGGCCAGCAGGTGGCATGGTGGTTAAGGTGCTGGAATTCCCACATGGCTGACCATGGTTCGAGTCCTGAACATGGCAGCTTGCTCGCTCTCTCTCTTTCTCTGGCAAAAACCCATGTGAAAAAATAATAATAAATAAATAAGTGAATAAAATAATAATAATAATAATAATCTTCCTATTTCTACCCACCATTCCTTTCCACATTCCTTAATAGTTGGACGCTTGAAGGGCAAACATGGGAGGCATCTGAATGTAGTAGAAAGAGTATAGGCTTTGGAGAGAAACAGACCTAAGAAAAAGTTACAAAATTGCTCTAAGTCTACATTTTCTTATCAGTGAACTACATTTGGATTGTATGAGAGGTGCCTGAAGTGTGTCCAATCTCCTGCCCACACGCACAAGGTATCCCCAGGATACCACATGTCTTTTGCTCTACTAGGAGACCCTAGGGTCTTTAGTTTGTGTAGGACCTTCTTACTGACCCTTGGGAGATCTTCCATAAGCTGCCCTGGAGAGTGTACTGGGGTCTTCACAGGAGACTAAGACTGTGGACCCCTGACCATGTGCATGACAAGTGTGATAGCCCTGAGCAGGGAACAAGGCAAGGTCATCCTCAGGCCCAGCCACCAAGCAAAGCAGAAACAGAGCCCCAAATTATTCTACACTAACTGAATGAGCTTTAAAAAAGACATTTTTCTATAGTTTAGAATCATAGTTTCACTAAATGGTGAAATAATTTTAAGCTATTTTCCCTACTAATTACTATCTTATTATTAGAAAGGATGGTTTCCTTGAAATCTAGAAAATTTTGCTCTAGTGGATTTCAATGGTATGGTGAGACCAGAGCCAAGTCTCTCATTCCGAGGAAGATGGCGACACCTAGTGACCATTCACTAGAGGTGCGAGTGCTTCACACCTGTGTTGTTTCAGGCCTTACTATGCTTTTACACACCCAATATTTCATTGTGGCAGGTGAGAAAGGAAAGCAAATCCCTATGTCTTTGAAACTTTGAATCTCGTAGAACATTTGACCTTAATGAGCCTATTACTGAATCCTGGAGAAACCTAGAAATGAAAACAGCCACCCGCAAGCCACCCAGACAAAAAGACTGGAAGCTTTGTTCCTCTCCCATCCTTAGACATTTCTGATTTTTTCAAATTGGCATGTGCATTCACTTTAGGGCAGCAGAGAGAGAGAGGATGAAAGAGAAAGCAATCCCCCCCATGAGTGTGGTCACACTGCAATCTCTTCTCCCCATTTTGTGGGGATTTGGAACATACTCATACACGTACGTGCCTAATGTGTTTTTTTGTTTTTTTTTTGTTGTTTTTTTTTTCTTTTTTTGGAGAGGTTTTTGCTATAGGGCGCTTGCGCTCGCCAGACAGACAGAGAGAGACAGAGAGACAGAAAGCAGGAAATCACGCCCCAGGGGGGATGGCCACGCCGCAATCCCTTCTCCTCTCTCCTCTCGGGATCCTGGGCACGCACGCACACGCGCCCGGCGTGAGTTTAAGCCGCCGGGTCCAGGACTCGAACCGCAGTCGACTACGTGGGAGTCCAGCGACCTAGCCATTACACTAACTGCTGGTCCCCCTAATGTGTTTTTAAATCTCCTGGGGCTGGGGTTTGAACTGTGGTTGGCCATGGAGGATCTAGTTCTCTTAATCACTATGCTGCAGGGTCTACCCAACACTGTCGATTTTCAAAGAGCCCATCATGAATAAGGTGGATATGTGACTAGGACATATTTAAATATAATAATCTTACATTCTAGTGTTTGATATAGACGTGGTTAATAGAATCTCTCATTTCTTGCAGATACTCTGCACACTATAACCTGACACACATGTTTTCATTCTTTCCATTTTTCCTGGTCATGAATTAATTACACAGTGTCCTGAAACAAGGAAAAAAACGCCTCATGGTTCCTCCTCATTTTCTGAAGTGGGAAAAGATTTGTTCTTTCTGCTCTAGAATTTCAGAGGAAAAAAAAGAAAGAATGGCAGCCAGAGACGGCATGGAGATTAAGGTACTGAATCCTTCGTGGACAACTGTGTGGTTTGAATCCCAGACCCAATGGCTTGAAAAACACACTTTGTGCATGTGCCCACGTGCCCAAAATCACTAGAAGAGACCGGAGGAGAAGGGAATGCATCCCCCCTGGAAGGTGATTTCTCACTTTCTCTCTATCTTTCTCTGTCGGTCTCTGGTGAGCACATGTGCCTTATAGCAAAACTAAGGGGAAAAAAAGAAAGAAAGAAAAAGAAAAAATGCAGAAACAAAAATGAATTTTTATGGTGTTTTCAATATATCACCAAAAAGAGAAGGCTAATAATATGGCAATCCACTTTCCCTCAAAAAAAAAAAAAAAAAAAAAAAAAAACCAACACAGAAAATAAAGAAAAAAATGGATCATTTCAGGCAGAAACACTCAGAATGAGTGTGCTTAGTTGGGATGAGGAGATATAGAGACTCAGAGCTGGAGATCCCCCGGATGTGTCTGGATGTTGTAGGGAGGGGCCCTGAGCAGCTCAATCCAATGCAAGAGCAGCTGAGAGGGTGAGAGACTCCTGTAGGAGAGTGAAAGGGGACTCCTGGTGACCAAGCAGAGAATGACACTCTCCATAGCTTTTACTAAGGGCAGCCTTGCTTTCTAATAAGAGCATCAGCTTTACTTTAAAGAAGCACTCTCTGAGGACTAATGGACCATCCCATCTCACTCCAGCTCCCCCACCTGCGCTTCTGGGCAGCCTTGTCCCAGGCCATCTTGGACAGACACTTGCCAGAACCACTGCTCTTAGGTACCGAGTGCCAGGTCCCCTTTGGGAGCTGTATTGTGGGTGCCATACACAGACCGCTGTTAGTGACCCTTCCCTTGGGTTGCATGACAGAAGCCACTGTCCTTAGGTGCACAAGTGCCAGGAGAGCTGGATGATGGCTAGGGTGGGACAGAGGCAGCCTCTCCGCTGGCTGTCATTGGAAGGACAGAAGATCCTGAAAAGTTGAGTTGGAGGGCTGCTGTCTAGGCCCAACTTCTGGGAGGAAAAATCATGAGCCAAGAATGGGATTGAAGCAGAGAATTTCTTTTGTAAACACATGTGCTAGTCTAACACCAAGATTCCACTTCCAGACCAAAGCAATGCTTTTTCTTGGAGTGTCCTTACCTGTATCTGGGGCTTCCTGACAAGTCTGTGATTACAACATAGAGCCATTCCCATTGCCAACTCCACCCCCATATGCCTGCTCTGGTACAGACATGCTGCTGCAGCATCAGCACGCCCAACCTGCGCGAACAAGCTAGACCAGAGTTAGCTGCAGGGCAGACCTGGCTCATGTGTTTTCCTGAAAATCAGTATTGTGAAAATTGTGGGCAGAGACAAGTTTTTGTGGCCGATTCTAGGATTACAGGTGACAACGGGATTTATTCATTTCTCCTATGTTCAGTAACTACGGTGAACATCATACGATGGTTATTTTCTGTTTTAAAAGCCATGCAGTGGCACAGCAGTAATACAACTGGACCCACCTGGGTAAGGTCCTGGGTTTCATACCGAGACGTCTCTGTTTAAACTAGACACGTGCTCACGATCCAGCCAGCTGAGATGGGCTGGACTGCGGCATGAGCCTCCTGTTGAGGATGCCTAGTTCTCTCTGTTTCCCTATCTCTCCCTCTCTTTCTCTTCCTGGGAAGAAATAAATAGACTTTTATTTATAAAGTAGACTGTTATCACCCTGCTTGATTGGAGGTTGTCCACAGAAAAGAGCACTATGCGTATTCTGTACACAGAAATCACTTTTCACCCCCCACACCAACACCTCCTCTGTTTACTCAATAGTCTCCTGGCATGAGAGAGACCTGGATTGGACGTTGGCGCTGCCATCACCACCGTGCGGAGCCTCCTCTCAGTCTGAATAAGCTCACCGTCTGCTCTGTTCTAGCGTTTGTCTCTTCTAAATTAATACCAGTGATTTTATATATATATATATATATATATATATATATATATATCTGTGTGTGTGTGTGTGTGTGTGTGTATGTAATATCCAGAGGTTATGTGTACTCTCCAGAAAAAGACAGAGTGACAGAGGATGGGAGAACCCTCTCCCCACTGGAATGTGGTCACGTTACAATCCCTTCCCCATTTGTTTATCCTATCAGGATTTGGGGTATCAATGAACACGTGCCCAGCCTGTTTTTCAGGCCACCAGGACTGGGACTTGCCCTGCGGTTGGCCGTGTGATCCCCAGCTCCCTCAGCCACTAGGCTACCGGTGATGATAATTCATGCCGGACGTATATGCATTCCACGCAGTGTGGACGTGCATGGGAGGGATTCTGGGCAGCGGTCTGTTCTGGCCAAACCTAACCTACTGGTTTGTCATCGACTGTGAACGCGTTCACTCAATGTAAGGGCTGGGAAATGCGCCAAAACGCAAGATGATGCACTGAGCCGAGAATGAAGCTCCGCAGGATTCGCCATCATACAACCACTCCATGGCGTTTGGATGAGGCTTAGGATTTTTTTTCCCTGCTCTTTTAAAATAGATATAAATAGTTGTCACGCCATTCCGTTTTTAGCCATAGCTCACTACTGGGGCTGGCTGTCGAAAGCCTGTTCCATAGTGAAGAAATGTGGCAAAAATACAAGTTAGACATACTCATTTTCGAGCACACATTATATATGTTCTGAAACATCAATACGATTTCCATCCGGTTCAGGACACTTGCCTTAAATGTAATTCAGCCTGGGTACTGTCATTTTGCAAAAAGGATTATATGCTATAAATAACTGTCCCTCAAACCTAGAAGTAGGATGGCTCATGCATAATGCATAAGCTGTGAGCGGCGGCTCTGCCCTTTGAATGAGGGAACATGTGTTCCCCGGTCTCAAGAGGAAGAAAGCCTTCTTTCTATCCCCCTTTGAAATCCTTGGCTTGGAACAAGCCAATCCTTCTGGGATAATCCAACCCTAAACTCAGCACTCAGTTTCCTTTTCATGGGTCCCTCTCCCTGTTTCCCCACTTAAGGCGAACAACAGGCCCTGGGTTTAAAAGTCAAAGCTTCTCTCCTTGCTAAGACCCTGCAGAGTCCTTATGTCTCCCTGCTCCCCTACCCAGGCACTGTTTCAATCATTTAAAAACATTAAGAACATTCTAGTGGGGCTGGCAGGTGATGTGGTCGTTAAGGCACTGGATTCCCACATGGCTGACCGTGGTTTGAGTCCCAGATCAGGCAGCTTGCTTTCTCACTTTCTCTCTATCTCTCTCTGGTCAAATTTAAATAACAATAATAATTAGTAAAATTAAATAAATAATCCTAAAAAGAAAAAAGGAATATTCTAGTGATTGTGGTGCCTAGGAACCTACCCCCCCAGGCTGCAGGAGCTCACGCAGTTTGTACTGTTTCCGCCCTGCTACCCAGAGCCCTGCAGGAGCCAGGAGTTGAGGTCAGGAGGGTGGCTCTAGGGGTCAGGAAACCAGTGTCCTCTTGTGTCCGTCCCCTCATGGCAGAGCAGCAATTCCTCCTGATGCTTGCAAAAAAAAAAAAAAAAATATGTGGCTGTCCCTGCTTATGCGAGTGAAGGCCTGAAAGGCAGCGAGGGAAGGAGGGAGCCATCCACACACCGGGCTGTAATCCTGCTATGGTTGAAGAAGGTGGAGGACCACCGGAAAAGGTATGTGACAAAGCCACGCACAGAGAGATGGCATCTTCTGGCTGATCCCAGAACCAGATCCTAGCCAACTTACACCTCGGACCAGCAAACAACTGTGTAGCACAGGAACTAATGAGTGAGTGGGTGGATATGTTGTGCTAACTTTCTGTCTGCCGTATTCCCACTTCATCCAGATGAAACCCCGGGTGCCTGCCTCTATCTCAGCGCACATTGCTGTTGCTGTGGGGAAACAGAGAAAGGGAAAGGAATTCCACGGAGGCCAAGCGTTCCCCAAAAATGACACACGCAACCCCAGTCCTACAGGATCTTCAGTACAGTGAGGCATGTGAGGCACTCACTGGGCACAAAATATCAATCATGAAGGTAAACGACATTTTAATGCAATATGTTAGCAAATCTAAATTAGTACAAGAACCCATGACAAACAAAACAGCAAATTCTGCTTTTTTTTTTTTTAAATTAATTTTTTGCTATAGGGTGCACACATTCACTAGAGAGAGAGAGAGGGAAAGTGAGAAATCACCCCCCTAGGGCAGTGGCCATGTGGCAATCCCTTCTCCACTCTTTTCTAGGGATCTTGGGTATACACACACATGCCCAGAGTGATTTCCAGTCCACCGAGTCCAGTACTCGAACCATGCAGTCAGCTATATGGGATCCAATGCCAACCTGCATGCCACCCACTCACCCCAAAATATCAAAATTTTAAATAAAGACAGGATTCCTGTCACTGATTCAAGCCCCCCCACCCCCACCCCTCCAGGCTCTAATATGATTCAGCACAGCATTAGGCATTCTTCATCCAGTTATGACATTCTGTTCACATGATTTGGTTTTTGTGCATTCATACTGATGCTCTAGCACGCTAAGATAGTATTTCTTTTGATCACTGAGGGCTTTTGTTTGGGGCCTCTGGGTTGTTAGCCCCAAGGTGGGTCACTCAGTGCTGTCACCTGTGTCCCGTTCCCAGACAGACGCACCCAGGGCTCCCAGGTTTAGGAGGTGGCCCAAAATAATTACCTCTCTTTCTTTGTCTTCTCCTAAGTCGCCAAAGTGATGTTATCATGTCGAAAACACTACATCCATGACGGGGTTGCCAGATTCAGCAACTAAAAATACAGGGAGCCCAGTTAAATGTAAATTTCAGGTGAACACAAATATATTTTTCAGTATAAGTATGTCCTAGGCAATGTTTGGGACATATTTCTACTGACAAATTATTTGTTATGTAACTGAGATTCAGATATAGCAGAGTATCTGGGCATTACAACTAGGGGCCAGTTTAGATCCTACGTAGGGCAGGAAGACAACATGGCCGGTGTCTTGGAAGGGACTGAGCAGAGCTGCTTCACAGCCCCGCTGGCTTCCGCGTGACGTGAGAGCTGCAGCATCGGCTCCAGCATGTGTGCTTCCTGATCCTTCCTGCCTCTCCCTACCCATTTGTCTTCCCCTTGACCCTCCCTGGTCTCCCCTCTCACTACTCCTCACATGATGCTCTGCTTCAGCTGGGGGCCTTTCTGTCACCGTCAGACATGCCCACGAAGCCCATGGCACTTGGTTCCTCACCACCCTCACCCACCAGTTCTCACATAGACAGCTGGATACCCTCAGCATTGATCGCTCAGAGAGATACATTTGACTTATTTGATATGTTAAAGTTATATGGACACACCAGATATTTTGACTATGAGAATAACACTGCCGAATATGAGAGTAACATATTTGTACGAATACAAAGTTATATTTGTATAAAGTAATATGTTGATATTTATACAAATACAAAGTTGTATTTGCCTATATATGTTGTTAATATGCATTCCAAAGTGATTTAGAGAATCTCAGAAATCTATAGTCTAGTCGTATTTTTTAAATTACATTGTTGTTGGCCCCAGATACAGCAAAGTTTCTTGGTAAAAGGTGAATTTCATCAGATTTTAAAATACGGCCGTTTCAAGTCTTATTCAGCTAATTGCTTTATTTTGATGCCATCCTAAAAGTGTTTTTAGACAACTAATTCTAAACTATGGTCTCCAAGGCAAAGCAAGTCATAGAAAGAATGAAAAACTTCTAACAATTACAGTTTTCTAATAATTCTGGACTCAGCAAGGATTTTCCAAAACTTTAAATGGCTGTATACAGAAAACTTATGTTTTAGAAGAAAATCTATAGTACACTTGTTATTAGAATGTAGTCATGTTTTCCTTTTCTAAACTTTTCCAATCTCTTATAATAAATAGTTACATTCACTAACTGAGGACAAAAACTTTTCAGTTCAGGCCAGCCCTGTGCCCAGGTAGTTAAGGGAGCCATATTCCACATGGACAGACTTCATGGTTCAAATTCCAGCCTTGGAGCTTGAGAAACACACCAGGCATATGTGCAGACATGCCTAAAATTTCAGTAGGATGGAGAAATAGAAAAGAGATTGCAGCATGACCATGTTACACTTTCTCTCTCTCTCGTGAGCACACACACCCTCTGGCAAAACTTAAAAATAAATAAATAAATAAGAAATCCTTTCAGTTCTTCTTGCCTTATAAGCTGAAGCTGGACACCTGAAGTAAATTTCAAAAGATTAGTCTTATGCCTGGTGTGTGGTCCACATGAAAAGTTAGCCAGGGCACCTGGTGCCACAATTAGGGACATTCAAACTACAAACCAGGATGAGACACTGTCAAGTGCATGAGGTGGGCAACTTTCCCGAGACGCTGGAACAAGACTTTCTGTTATTGTAAGAGTTTTATTAACTCCTTTATTTTTTCTTTACTTATATTTCCTTCTTTCCCTCAGTAGGATTATGCTGCGGTTCAAGTTTTACAGTTAGTAGCTTACAGATGACTTGAAGAATGCCACTCCCTATTTTAATTTAACCAAATCAAGAGGTATTAGATGATAGCATTGCTACTTGCTAGCAAACACAGAGAGGTACATGCAGCTGTTCACATTCCCTCCTGCATTTACATAAGCGCCTCTGGGGAAATAGGAACCTGACTAGAAAGGTCTATCCAAAGGTCAAATGGTTACAAGATGTAAGAAAGAAAGATTCCCCACGTGATCTGTTTAGTTGACTGCCTTCCAATTGAGGGTGGAATTCTAACTACTTTTTCATATTTTCAAAATCCTTTCCAGAGGGCCTGGGAAGTCACACCTACAAACATTCATGCAGAGTAAGCCTTCTTATCGCTGCTAAAATAAATCACAGACATTCTTTTGATGATGTCTTCCTGAGATACAGACCTTCTTTTCTGATCACCAACCTAAGAATTTCAAACTCACCTATAACCGCCAAGCCTCCGTTTCCAGATGTCCATCTTTTTTGTGTCAGGCCAACGTAAAAGATTTCTTATGCTTATTGACAACTCTCTTGCTCTAAAACTATAAAAGAAACCACCATATCTCAGCACCTTGAGAAACACGCTTTCTTTCTTTGGGTATGTCACTCAATTTCATGCTTAGTAATAAACCGCATTATTATTTCTACAGAATTGGTTATTTCCCTCAACGATGTCCACTTTTCTCTTACTATCCTTGCAGGCAGTTTAGTTATCTTCATTACGTTCAAGTCAATTATGCTTGTATCTCTATGTGTTTAAATTACGGTATCTCAACATTTTTCAATGATGCAAATTGCTATAGTCTTTTATAAGTGGGTGGTGGTCTAACTGGAATCCCATCACTCTGCTAGTTTTCTTGCCAATCAATTTGGCCAGGGACCTCATTGAAGTCATTTTTTTTTTCTTTTTAGGTTTTTGCCATAGTGTTCATGCACTCACCAGAGATATGTTTTGGATACTATATAATATAGAGAGGGATATTAACCAGAATAACCATGTTAGCCTCAGTTTCCAAACCCTTAATTTTACACTAAAAAGACAAGTTCAAGTTTACCTGACTGTTTCAAAATCTTTAACTTACTATGTTTTTTCCATTCTCCTGTTGCCTCTTACTAAACCATTCATGCAGACAGAGCCACTGAATCTGTGGATGAGGAGGTCATACATAAGCAAAGTTCTTCGAGGCCCTGATAAGGTGCCACCAACTTGGGCAGGGCCCCTCGAAAGGCTCTCATTGCTGAGCACCAGAGAGAGTATGCAGTTCCAAAGTGTTTGGTGAGTGAAAACAGTAATGCCTTATAGCTTAGGGCATTCTGAGCTAGGTGAAATAAAGGATATTTACCTCCTCTAAAAATATTCTTAGGCCAACATGTGACATGGTGATTAAGGCAGGTGGATCCCACATGGCTGATTGCATGGTTCAAATCCCAGACCTGGTAGCTTGAGAGACACACCAAGTGCATGGGTGCATGCCCAAACTCCCTAAAGGAGGGAGAAATGGAGGAGAAAGGATTGTGGCATGACCATCCTCCATGGGGAGGGTGATAGCTCGTTCTCTCTCTCCCTCTCTCTCTCTCTCTCTCTCTCTCTCTCTCTCCTTTCTCTCTCTCTCTCTCCTCTCTCTTTTCAGCAAATGCATGTGTCCTCTGGCAAAATATTCTTATACTTTGATAAAATAAGAGAATTCCTCCTCAAAGCTTACAAATTGTTTCCAGGAGAACTTTTGCCATTGACTGCAGGGGAGATAGTGTTTTATCATCCTCATTACTGAGGTGCTTCCTAACAAAATGCTGAAACGTGTGATAAAGTATCAAGCCTTCCTGCATCTGCGAAGGAAAATTGCTATTGCTACTGAATATATGAACTGCAAAATGCCACAACACTGAGGTTTTAATGTATGCTGTAATATGGAGAGAGTGAAAGTTACTTAAATTTATTTAAGTATTATTGAAGGAAACTGCTTCCTTTAGAAGCCCAGCTAGTGGGAATTAAGATACACACACACATTAAAATGTTGAAAAGAGATACTTGTCGATGCAACCTTTATGAAACCAAGGTCCTGAGAGCATATTCATGGGAGAAAAGAGAGAAAGAGTCTGCAAGAGAAAAATCATGAACAGTTCCTTTCCCTTTGCCAGGGAAGAACTGTGAGCCAGCACCACTGGACCAGGATTCCAATATTAGCTCTTCCCCTGCTGGCACCCTGAGGATTGGGCATATGACCCAAACTCTCTGGGCCTCAGTTTCCTCTCCTGTGGAATATCAGTTGTAACTAGAACATCTTTAATATTTATTCAATCTCTCCCCTAGTCATTCTGTCTAGAGGGTACATACTCTTGCCAGAGAAAAACAGAGAGACAGAGAGGAAAAAGCACTCCGCATCGGGGAAATGGTCATGCTGCAATCCTTTCTCCTCCCTCTCTCCCTCCTTTCTAAATTGTCTGCATGCACACATATACACCTCCCACCTTTCTCAAGCTTCCAGGCCCAGGACTTAAAGCACACCACCATGTTGAAACCAGTTGCCTTAACCACCACACCACAGAGCCAGCCCAAGAAGGCTAATTCTTATCAGGTGAAAAAAAGTCACAGTGAGAATACAGATGGGTATACTTAAGCTATGTCAAGATTTTTGTCTTCCAAGAAAAACTTTGAAAATGTGCTGTCAGTGAAATATTACATTAGGGAATTTATTTACAAAGATAAGTCTTTTACAAATATATACTGAAAGAAATCTCATGTTATGTGGAGTCTTTGTAGTGTAGGGAAGGGAGGGGTCATTGATGTGAAATAAGGACTGCTTTTGAAATTTTCCTTATAACCATAGCCAGCACTGAGTCATGCTGGAGTTTGGCATAGGAAGAAGTTATTGGGCTACATAGAATGATGGAAAAAGAAAAGAGGGCCAGCTTTGGCCTGTCTGGATCCACACGACTGACTGCACAGTTTGAGTCTCAGATCCAGTGGCCTGTGAAACATGTCAGGTGCATGTATGTGTGTTCCCAAAATCCCCCCCCCCCCCAGATAAAGGGAGAAATGGAGAATAGATTGTGGCATGACCATACCCCATGGGATGTTTTTCACTTTTTCTCTCTGTCCCTGTCTTTCTCTATGAATGCATGTGATCTCTGACAAAATTTTTTTAAAAAAATAATAAAAAAGACAAGGAAAAAAGTTCTCAAGAGATGAGGAATTCTCTATATCAAATCTAGGAGATATGCAATTCTATATACCAAATCTGGAAGACATCCAAACCTTTATACCAAATCTAGGAAATTAACAGTATATATAAATTAAAGGAGATATGCAATCCACATATTAAATCCAGGAGATAAGCAATTCTCTCTACCTAATTCAGGAGGTATACAACACAGTGTACCAAACCCAAATACATGGATGATAAACAAAGTGAACTTGAGAGCTTAGAGCTGTCAATGATCTCATCAGTACCCTGAGCACATGACCAGTTAGTACTGGATTGGGTACATAGTTGCAGGTGTGCACACCCTTCTTTTAAAATCCATTTTTCAGGGATTATTCTTCAAGGAGGCACGGTAAATAAGGGAGGAGCGTGGGGAGGGGGTGTCTGGCAGAAAGACCTGAGTCTTTCGACTCTAATGATAATACCAAATGTGGATTATAATACTAGGTGTTGGCAGAATAAAATGGAGAGAAATATAAAAGGAATAAAGAAGAAAATTCTCATTTATAGTTTTACCTGCCAGAGAAAAATTACCATTAGTTATTTTCATTAGTTGCTTAGTGATTTTTTGGCATATTTAACCTGGATCATACTGTGCCATGTCTTTTTCTTTAACATGATATGATATCGTGAGCATTTTCTCCTATTTGGTTTTCCACATATTCCACTAGCATCGTCATTGCATATGCCGCATCATCTGAAGCATCTACCACAGGGCCTTTGCTGCTGCCCTGCCAGTGGCTAGCACTGTGAAGTGGCTCCACATGCAGACAGTGATAAGCACCTACCTGGTGAGTTCCCCAATCAGCAAGTGCTGTTTCTACTCTCATTTGCAGAGGAGGGAACCGAAGTACAGAGCTAGCGATGATTCCAAGGCGAGAACATGTAGATGTTCAGGTTGTGTCCAAGTTCACTCTAGTATCAATGATGCTGCTTCTAGGCACCTGCTCTTCTTGTGTTTACCCCGCACCCCCCCCCTTTCTCAAGCCCCCAATACCAACCATCTCTAACTAACTTGGCTTCAACAATGCTTCCTTGGCTCTAGACTCACCCCAACCCTAGAATCAGACCTGGGCCCAACTTTTGCCTTTGGTATTTATTAGTTTTGGCTATTTACCTTCTGCATACCTCAACTTTTATATATGTAAAGCAGAGATGTATAACAGCATCTCCCTCTTAACACAGCTCTGAAGATGAGGCCACGCTGTCTGCACACGCTTTTATTTCCATTACATCATTTAACATTGTCTGCAATCCTATGGAGATATCCATCTCCACTCAATCACATTTTTGGGCAGGAAACGTCTCTGATTCACCTCTGGAGCTGTCACAAAGTAAATCATAGAGCCTTGTCTTACGAGATAAATACAAAGGGCACATTTTACCTATTTCATGATTTTTCCTAAGCCATAAATTTGAAATTCTGGCTTTCAGAGATGCACTGTGACCAACATTTCTGTATGTTAGCAATTTCTCCCACTCATTTTCCATTTTATGCACCCTCCCCCTCTTCAGACAGCCATGGGTTTTTATCGTAGCCTCATCAGGAAATGGATGATACAGCAGCAGCACAGAGACAAACAATAGAGGCAAATTCCTAGCTCCTCAGTGTCTGAAGCTGAGGTACAGGCAAAAAAAAAAAAAAGCGATAAATTTGGAAAGATATTTTTATCTGTGAGAGCCATTCCCAACCCCCCACCCTGGCTTCTATACTACATGTGTTTTTCTAAATGGGGGGAAATGGAGAAAGATACAGTAGAGACAAAGAGGTGTAATTGCTAGTGAATTTCTGAGAAGGAACTTTGGCCCTATTTTTACCACCGATGACTTCAAAGAGAAGACAAAAAAATTCTTAGGTAAGCTTGTGAATTCTGGAGGACAGAGAAACGAAAACTCCCTATTTCCTAGCATGTCTCAGGCAGACACGAACTCCCTCACTAATAACCTGCTTACCATATTTCAGAAATATCCAAGAGGGTGGCAGTCTGTCCAGATTTAGCCCCCAAATTTTCTGCATGTCCCAGGGTGCAGAAGGTAGTAGTAGTGTAATTTCCTTGACATTGAGAGAGAGACAGATGTGGAGAAGCTTTCGATTGGAACAAGAAACACAATGTGTTGGCCAGTGTCCTGACCAGGAGGGCCCAAGAGCAATGTGTCCAGTAGAGGCCTGGGTCACAAATGGCAGTGGATTACAGGGTGCAGCTCTTCCTGAAGCTGATACGCCCTATAAACAAACACAATTCCAAGAGGAGACAGGAGGACCTAGAGTTGTCTGAGAAGTGGCTAAAAGTATCTCTCTTCTACTAGGCATATGGGAGGGAGGGGATTCTCAATATAGACTGGGTTTGCATACAAATAACCCAACTGACCTGAGCCTGAGCCAAGCATAGCTTTAAAAGTAAGACTGGTCTCGGCTTCAGCCCTTTTCCCAGGGTGGGAGCTGGGGTCTCACATTTGACAGAGGCAGAACTCAGTCAGAACAGCCAGAACACCCCATGGGACAATGAGGTGACCTCATACCAAGGGCAGTGCTTAACTCTTCATTGTCTGTATCTAATGCCCCTCCCATTATACAAGGCTGTACAAGGTCCATTTCTCTAACAACACCATACCCACACTTCTTACCACCAGAAGGGAAGCAAGCCTGTGGGGACAGGCCCTACTGGTTCTATTCACTGCTGTTTTCAAAACCTAGCAGATATTCAATACCATTTGTTGAACAAATGACTAACACATATGTAAGCCAAGGCTTGACAAAGAGAACCACGTAGAAACTCATATGTAGGCATGAAACTCTCTGTAGAAAGACTCATGTAGGCTAATACCTCTCTGGAAGATGAACAGGCACCCTCATTCCCCAAAACTCTCTAGCTGGGTCCCATAATTCTCACAACAAATTGAACAAATGACATAATTTACTTTCTGGGAACAATCTGGTATTTTTGATAGCCCCTACTAAATAAACCTCTAGATTCCTTAGTATCTGAGGAAGACAAGGTGACATCACCATGACAATTACTCTATTTTAGGAAAACCGAGTGTACTGGGTAGGGAAATGTGGAATGAGCAATAGAGATCATTTTACTGGATTCTTTTCTATGCTTTCTTGGAAAAATCCTTTGGGATTTGATGAAAAGCTATTTGATGATGATGATATAGACAGTAATGTCTTTGTCTTGACTGATATTCGTGGTAATCGTGCTGGAAAAAGAAATGTAATACACTGTAAAAATATATGTGATGAAATGTGATACAAAAAAACTTTGAAATAATAAATAAAATTAAATTTGAAAAAATCCCAATGAAGAGAAGGAAAGTATATGTTGAAAATGGCTAAATAAAATGAACTGTGAATTGATAGTTCAGAAACCTAGCTGATAAGACATGGTATAGGGGGTGATTATTATAATTATGTCTCTTTTCACATGTCTAAAATTTCTTTGTGGAAAAAGTTTTTTGTTTTTTAGTTTACATCTGTGTCGGGGGTAGTGTCAGCGACTCCCACCCCTGTGTAACAACACTTCCCATCTGTCCCCTCATGATTTGTCAGAGCCAATTTTCAGACTGCTGTATTTTGTTTAAATTCTACAAGTAATGGAGACACTGCCACTTCCAAGCATTGTTCCTGAGATGATTAGAAAAAGAAGTCTGTTCGTGTGTACAAGATTACTAAAAAATTTAGGAAGCACAGCAAGAAAAAAAATCATTCTTCTATACATGAACTTTCTGAAATCCATGATATTTATAGCAAGCAAGGAATGTTTTCTCTTAGGTCAATAAAAAGAAAAATAAAATCAAGCTGCCTGGGAAGGAAGAATGATCTGTGTGTTCACACAGTAAGAGTCAAGTAGATTTTCATGGTAGGCTGACTTCTGAGCTACTTATCAGTCTTACCTAAGATAAGCAACCTTAGGTTGCCATTGTGAAAGTACTAATAGTTATAAAAACAGAGTCTACCACAGTCTATTGGCAAACACCTTGCAGACAGCGTTACTGTTCCTTTCAGACCCCAGTTGGCAATTGAATTATTTGGGACTACCAAGCAGATTTCTGTATTTACAGAAAAATCGAAAACACAGAGTCAATCCCATTAACTTCCCAGAAAAAAAATAAATAAAAGCAAATGGTAAAGTCAAAAATACATTTGGGAAGGTAGGTTCCGATATGTTAAGGAACAGCATTTCCAGATGAAAGAGGGATGGGGATGAAACATTCTGAGCAAAGGCCACACTACTTCTGACTTAGCCCTTTCCCTATTTGATATTGTGGATTTAGGTTTTATCCATTCATTATTAACTTCAACTTTGTCTTTGCAAGGAGAGTTTAAAGAGGCTTATAACAACATATGAACTTTAAAAAGAATGAAGCTTTTGATGAAACTAGAGCAAAGGAAAGGGTAGAGAAAGAAGAAGCAGACAAAAGATCCCGCATATCCCTTAGAGAAGAGCCATAGAGTGCCCTAAGCTGTCAACAGATGCTATAAACAGGAAAATGTGCCAGCAACAGACCAGGAGTATACATAAGATTAATTCAAACTTGCTTCTTGGGAGACACATTAGTATTCCTGGAACAAGATCAGAGAGAAATTCCTCAGGAGAGTCTGTTGTTAGAGAGAGTAAGAGCACTCCTTATCTTTCAAGGAGTGTGCTCTGCAGTGGGAAGAGAGGGCACAAGAAGGCAGACATAGTGAAATAAGATAAAAAATGCAAAGCAATTTTAAGTAATTGTAACTAACTTTATGAAGGCAGATGCTTGTCAACAGTATCACACAAAGCTAAACATTGTATCTACCTTAGGAAAAAAGTACCTGGTCCTCAGACTCTTTCTGGAACACACATGCTTTTATTATGTGCACAGGCAATTGTTTTTCGGGATTCTGCTTGCTGAAATGGGGTGAGGTCAAAGGGCTAAGTACCACTCTATCATCAATACCATTATCATCACCATGAGTACAACCCATCACCAACACCATCATCGTCATTGTAACTATCACCATCATCAGGACTATCACCATCAACAACATCATCATAACATCAAGTTATCAACAACACCGTTCTCCTCACCAACACCACCATCAACAATACCATCAGAAACACTGTCAAAAACAAAGCCATCACTATCAACATCTTTATAACCAACCACACCATCATCATCACCACCATAACTAACACCAATCATCACCATCAGCAACACCAATAACACTACCATCATCAACACCATAACTATCACCAACATCATTTATGGCATTTAGGTGGGGACTAAAATCAAACCTATCAAGGAGTCAGACGTAGCTTATTTTGCTATAATGCATTCTGAAAAATATAGTCTCTAAATTACACAGTATTGTCTATGAATCCAGCAATATGAAGAACATTAGTAACAGTATTTTACTTGAAAATATGTTTTTTTTATGTCAAGTTTTGACATTGACTCAAAGAAATAACAAACCAAAGGTTGAGGAGAAAACAAGTATCACACTTTAGGGGAAGAAAAAGAGACTAGGTAAAGGTCAGTAAAGGAAGTACTAACAGTAAACAGGGTCAGGTTTCACACAACTGGAGCTGATACTTAATAAGCTGACCTATTCACTTCATTATTGGCAAACACTAAGTTTTCCTACATCTTGATTTGTTTGAGGATGAGTTAAGAGAGAACAAGACCTAAAAGACAAAAAAAGGTGTGCATGCCAAGGGTTAATGGAAAGACCAAAAAATTAGCACTGAGTCACTTCAGCAAAACAAAGAAACATCTAGGATGCCCATAAGCATTATCAGCAGACCGCCCATGGATACTTCAAGCATATGGCCATAAGGAGAAAACAATGGGATTGAGAAGGAAAAACTGAGATGTAAAAATGGACAGAAAGGACCTCTTTTGCAGCTGTACATCTGAATTTTAGAATAGGCCACTCTATAATTAAACCAAGAATTGAATTTAGGACCTAAACAAACAAAATAAAAATAGAAGAGTTAAAATCTATTTGGAGCCATAAATAACATAATGGCTCTTGCTGAATAATTAAGCCAATTAATCACTTGGTTAATACATAAACTTGAGAGTGCAAAGGAAAATGGTGAAAAGATGAAATATGGGTCTAATGACTCACTTGGTAAAATGACAGGGAACAAAGAATCCACATAAAATAAATAATTTTCAAAAGGAAAGTAAAGAATGAATAGGAAAAAAAAAGTAAAGAAAAAGAAAGAAAAGCAAACATTTCTGGGCATGCAAGTTTAGCATCTAAACAATATTATTCTGGTAACTTGTTAAAAAATTCTGCCAGAGGACCTAGGCATTCTTTAGAAAGAGTCAGGGAAAGAGAGAGAGAGAGAAAGAAGCACCCTTCCCTCCGAGGGAATGGTCATACCACAATTCCTTCCTCTCCATTTTGCCCTCCTTTTAGGATTTTGGGCACACATAGACATATGCTCAGCAAGTTTCTCAAGCTGCTGGGTCAAGGACTTGAACCACACAATCAGTCATGTGGGATCCAGCCTCCTCAATCACCACACCACGGGCTGGTCCATTCTGGCAACATTTACTTGTTTGTTTGTTAGGTTTTTGCCATAGGGAACGTGTGCTCACCAAAGAGACAGAGGGAAAATGCAAGACCACCCCCTCAAGGAGGGTGATCATGCTGCAATCCCTTCTCCTCTACTCTCCTCTCGACACGTCCAGCTCATATGCCTGGCGTATTTTTCAAACTGCTGGGTCCAGGATTCAAACTGCAGCCTGCTATGTGGGATCCAGTACCATAACCACCGCATGATCTGTTGGCCCATTCTGGCAACATTTTTAAAGAAACAAATACACAAATAATGTTTAAAGGGAAAAAAAAATCTACAAATACACAATGGTTGCCAAATGGTGGAGGGAAGGACAGAAAAAGTAGAAGCAGTATATCAACCTAGTTCTTGTACAAAGAAATATTAAAAATAACTGCCATAAAGAAACGAGAGACCAGTAGTTGGCCTAACGGCTATGTCACTGGACTCCCACATAGTTGACTGTGGTTTGAGTCCCGGACCTGGTGGCTTAAACTCACACCGGGCGAGTGTGCATGCATGCCCAAGATTCTGAGAGGAGAATGAGGAGAAGGGATTGCGGCATGGCCATCCCCCTGGGGGCGGGGGGGGTGTGATTTCTCGCTTTCTATCTCTCTGTCTCTGACTTTCTGGCAAGCACACTTGCCCTATAGCAAAAACCTCTCCCTCCCCCAAAGAAGAAAGAAACAACAATGAAAAGTGATCTGAAAATTTTATACCTGTCCATGAACATAGCAGAGAGATAATCTCACATATTCAAAACATATCAATAAGTACCAGCTACTCTTTAGAAAAACAGTACTTGGGACATGTTTTTAGTGAAAAGTTGATGGAGGAAAAGGGACTCAGAAGGGAACAGGAAATTCTCTGTCTACAGGGATTCTGCCATCTTTCTTGGTTAAGCAGAGGGGAAACCACTGAGCAGCTGTGCAGATCAGTGTTTTGTTTTTATAAGTTTCTTTCCATCCTTTTCCTATTAGGAAATTCAGTTTGCAGAGCAAGCCTCACCCACACAATGAGACAAGTACATTTTCAATCTCATCTCCAAAGAGTACAGTTTAATTTAAGTTGTTAGCAATAAGTGACTTTGTTTTAAGCAAAATGTCAAACACAGTTACAGTAGCATCAAAACTGACCTATTTCACAGCTGATTTGACTTAAAAATGATCTGTTTTTCCCCTAAATTACTGGTATCTTAGCAAGAAAATTTGAAATAATAAACAGTTCCAAAGCTATAGAAGAAAGCATAATTCTGGCCCAAATATCCAGGCTGGGGGTTTACCTCAGCGATGACAACATCTGTGGGTTGAGAACAGGGCAAAAATAAATATGAGGAATTGCTCAGATTACCACAAACTCATAGAAAAAACTATTAAGGGAAAAAATTTGCTCTCCAATAGATGATGCATGACTAGCTCAACAACTTTAAATCACTTAAAGATAACCCAGCTCTGGGTTCTCAAAGGTCAAGAGCAACTATTCTAGTTGATTAAAGTAGAATCTGAGGAGCCAGCAGGTGGCATGGTGGTTAGGGGCGCTGGACTACCACATGGCCAACCACAGTTCAAGTCTTGTACCTGGTGGCTTGCTTTCTCACTTTCCTCTCTCTTGCTCTGTTCTTCTCTAGTATGTATGTATGTATGTATAAATAAAAAGCTAAATAAAATAATTTTTTAAAAAAGTAGAATCTGAATTGAGGGTATGAAATAATTGCCTGGAGCAAAGATTTTCTGGGGAAGGCAGCCCCATTCTCAGCTCAGAGGATGCTCAGGACCATGGAAGAGGTTTGTGGTAAGGAGAAAATTTGGATCTACTCCTGTAACTGTGACTTTTCCCCAAGTTCTGATAGATTCAAGGCACCCCACCTCAGCTAGAATACTTCCCATATGTAGCTAGAGTCAGATGAGCCTGACAGTATCTAAACTCCTTTTCTTAGCCTCTGGTCTCAGCAGAATTAAAATACTTCCCATTCTCTTTTATACATTCAACAAACTTTTCTGAGTATCTGCAGTATACCTGTGGAAGTTGCTCAGTTATTTACCTTAACATTCATCTCATTCATGTACAACATATAAGAAAACATGTTTAACAAAATGTCCCAAAGATTCATCAGGACCTTGTAAAAGGACTAGGTTGGGATTCTTAGACCTTCTAGAAATATTTCCATTTCTCCTGACTTTTCACCTCTACTATGGGGTACAGACCAGGATCTCTAAACCACATATGCTAAGGACACCATCAGGGATTCATTTGTTAATTGGGCACTGAACTGTGCTCTTCCACACACCCAACCCACTGAGAAAGATCTCCCTCAGGCATGTATATCCCTCTCACGAGGGTCTGAGGTCCACAAGTCCAAAACCCCAAGAGCATGGCATCATTCTTTTCTCCCCTTGCCTCTGAAAAGCTGTACAATTAAGCTCCAATATCATAAGCTTTGTGATATTATGTGTCTCAATCAATAAAAGTTTCAAATTAAGAGATGATTAAGCAATATTTTTCATAATAAAATGACCGGTAAAATCCCAACACAAATGAGTCCCATTAGTCTCCTTCTTGATGGATGCCAAAATGACCGGCATGAGCTGTCACCCTACCTTGACTAGCAAGATTTTCCAGGCTCCTGAGAGACCATTTTAATTTCTAATCCAAGTGTGAGACTATGGCACTTTCTACATTTGTAATTTACTTAATAGGTCATGGAGACACTGGGTGAGACCAGCTGTGTAATGCTCACAAATCTTCTGCCCTCTTACTGCAGCCACTGGCAGTTTGAACTCAGTAATTTCCATGTGACTCACTAATTAAATGGATTTGAAATTGAGGATATTATACTATAGGCAGAAGCTTTCAGAGCCACTTGGCTTCACCCTGTTCTCCTTTCCCTGCTCCTACAATCGAGGGAGCATTGGCCAATAGATGGATGAACACAAATGACCAAGACCCCATGCCAACCAAATGAATGGACAGGCAACACAAGTTATAGATAAGCCATGTGGGCTGTTGACATCCAGCAAAGCCAAGCCAACCCTATGTGACACAGCAGCTTTCAAGTATGTCCTATATACATATTACGTAACACCTTGAACGTCACTTCCAATGAAATCTATGCAATCATTTACATGAATCATTTATCATTTTAGTATAATTTTGGTATCTCTGCAATGTGGAGGAAAAGAAAAAGGTTAATTATTTGCTCAAAGGGAAAATTAGCTAACCAATAAATCCAGTTTTTGCTAAATATAGTATAAGTTTAATGTACCAAGTAGAGTCAGAAGTCTGAGTTATACAAGCTGGGAAAACTCTTTAGGTCAGTGATATCCGTAAGTATCCATCGTGTGCAAATTGTTTATTAGAGAAGGATTTTCCTTTTCTTTGGACTGTGTTATTTGGAAGTTGTTGTGTAAGTTCTCATAGGAGACCATGGATAGCTCACTTCTTTCCACCTCAGCCCTTCTCCCTATTCTTAGGATCCTTTCAGACTCAGCCACTGTTAGAGCTAGAGAAAACCTCAGACATTGCTAGACACAACCATTTACAGAGAAGACACAGGGCCTAGAAAAGTATCTCTTTCCTTTCAATATTTTTGTCTCCAAGCCTACTATTGTGTTTTTTTAAGCTATTTTTTCTCATTCACTAAGCCTCTTCTTTCTCAGTTACTCATTACCAACTTCATATAGGATGCCTCCTCCTAATTAAGTGTAAGCAGAGAGGCAAGCATGCAAGTTCAAGCAAGCTCTGAGCTGACTTTTTTCTTACTCCTGTATTATTAGGTTGTTATTCTAGTTATTGCCTAAAAATTAAGCATCCTTTCTCTGTAAGGTGCTAGAACACCTCAGCAGAATGCAATTTCTGAGTCTGTGTGTGTGTGTGGGGGGGGGGGGGGGGGGGGGGGGGGGGGCTGTGGGTTAGAAATCAACATAAAATAAACACATAAAGACATAGTATAGAAAAGCAAGGATCAGATGGACCCGACTTCTCAGATGGAGAAAGCTGCAACCCAGAACCAGCCTCAGGTTTATTATTTGATAGGACAGAAAACGGGGAAAGAGGAAATCAAAGCCAGTTGTTTTCAGATGTTAATTGGCTGATGAAATGAGAACGACTGGTGCAGTGTGATTTCTCTGATCTTTTGGGGCAGATTCTGATAAACACATTTGACTTCCTTTAGCCTGATACTACTTTGCAATATTGATAACAACACCCAGGGAGCATGGTCATGTGTTCATTGTTTTCATATGTATGCAAATGAAGCTCATGGAACCCTGTTTTGCATGTGTCTGAAGGTCACCACGTTTGCTCAGAATGGCTGCTCTCCACAGACAGGGATTGCTCTAGCTCACCTAATCAGATCAGAGCATCTCTCAGGTATTAACGTCAAGCAGATGTAGAGCTATGAGTCTTCCTAAGGCCAATGCTATCTATTCTGAAGAATGTAACTCTTCAGTTATTCTTTTTTTTTCTTTTCTTTTTTTTTTTCTCTTGGAGAGGTTTTTTTCTTATTGGGAGTGTGCGTTTGCCAGAAGGACAGAGAGAGACACAGAGACAGAAAGCGAGAAATCACCCCCCAGAGGGGATGGCCACGCCACAATCCCTTCTCCTCCATTCTCCTCTCGGGATCTTGGGCACGCACGCACACGCACCCAGCGTGAGTTTAAGCCACCGGGTCCAGGACTCGAACCGCGGTCGACTACATGGGAGTCCAGCGACGTACCCATTATGCTAACTGCTGGTCCCACTCTTCAGTTATTCTGTGACTTACTGTTAAGGCATAGTCCTGGGAATATGGGGTACAGTGGAATCTTCCTCTCAGCACTCATCTTCCTTTTGGTATTCCTCCCAATTTCTCATCTTCTGTGTGTGTACTGCTATCAAAGTCTCCTTAATGATTCATACCATAAAAATAGTTCTTTATGGGTCCACCAGGTGGTATAGTGGTTAAGGTGTTGGACTCCCACAAGCTTGACTGTGGTTCAAATCCCGGACCTGGTAGCTTGAAATACACAAGGCACATGTGTGTGTGTGTGCCCAAAATCCTAACAGAATAATGGAGAAGTGATTGTGGCGTGGCCATCCCCCCCGAGGGGTGATTTCTCACCTCTCTCTCTCTGTCTCTCTCTGTCTTTCTGCTAAGTACATGCATCCTATAGCAAAAATCTCTCTCTAAATATATATATGTGTGTGTGTGTGTGTGTGTGTGTGTGTGTGTGTATTTGTGGTGATGAGTAGTCTTTGTTCCATTTTCTAAGATATCATCTTACACCCTTTGATAATCTCCCACAATATCCTAGCATAATGACTGGTACACAATAGACATCCAGAGAAATATTTCAACTGAATGCATGAATTGGAATTAATTAGTTAAATTCCTGGAAGGTAGTTTACAGAGCAAGTTTGTTAATTCATGATTAATTTTCCTTCTTATCATCTGCACTTCACTTGATGGACTGTTATTAATGAAAGACTGATTTAATGAGCATTAATGTGATTGAAATCTGAATTAATATATTTTAATAATTTATTGTTTTCATAATTCCAAGACAATAAGATCAGTGGAATGGACCTCATGATCTCAGACCAACAGAATTTAAAAGAGAAAGCCCATTTACCTTCATATCAACTTAAATTCTTCAGTGAAAATTTCTTATTCAATGATAATTTTTCTTGGTGGTGACAAGTAGGTAAATGTTCTAGCTCTAGTAAAGGAAATCCCATTTTTTTCTATGTCTGCAGACCTGTTCATATGCAAAATAAATGACAGTGTATGCCATTCAATGGGCTAGTAAAGTCCTGAGACTCCTCACAGGTGTGAACACTCCTGTGGTTCCCAGCCACAGCAAAATCTCCAACTGAACTATGTTTTCAATCTGACCACCTCGCTGCACTATGTATTTCTACCATGTAAACAGCACCAAGAGTGTGAAGTATGGACTCGCTTCTGCTTGCTGCCTCTGTTCAATAGAACATCTGCTTTGTTTTTTCATTGTAAACAGATGGAAACCACGCAAAATGAAATTAGAATAATAATCCTAGTTGACTCTAGTTCAATTATCATTTCAGTAATACCCTGAGTGTTAAAAAATTTACATACATATGTTGAGTCTCGTGGACTTAAGTTTGTACATGGGCAATTTTTTTTTTTACTTACTAAATCAAATATACTTCAAGTTTTAAATTCTTTGATTTGAGCATTTTTTTACATGGAAATATCTGATTTGAGTCAAATAAAAAATGCATTCAGTTTATGTGAAGCTTTTGTGAGACAATACCATGGGCAAGATAAGAAATGGATAATTAAGCTACAAGAACCTTCACAATGAGAAGGCAAGAACAGGGTCTCAATCATGTATATTCAACATCTTGTCCCTCAAATCTATGTTAAAAATTTTTTTGCAACAATTATTTAAAAACTGAGATACCACTCAATCATTCAGCATGTAAGTTTGGTGACATGATGCCAAATTATAAATTTAAATAGATTAGTTATACCCTTTGACTTATATCTCCCCTTTTCTCCTTTGTTGGTCAAAGAGTATGAAGTTTCAATTATGCAGGATAAATAAGCTCTGGGGATCTAATTTCCAGCGTGGTGACTGTCGTTAATACTACTTGAAATTAAATAAGAGTTGAGTGTTCAGTGTTCTCAGCCTCTCCGAGAAAATGGGGGTAAAGAGGAGAACCAGGCAGTGGTTCAGTAGCAATGCAAATGAACCCATGTGTGAGAAGTCCTGGTTTCTTATTCTGGCACCTACCCGAGCACTGTGGGCTCACATGCATGTACCCATGATCCCGGCTGGCAGAGGCTAGGAGTGGATTGTGGTATGAAGACTCTGTTTGATGCCTGTCTCTTTCTCTGTCAACCTTTTTTTCTTCTATTTCTCTGATGGAAGAAATAAATAAATAAACTTTAATGTTTTAGAGATGCCGCAGCAGGGAAAATGGCAGATGGGAAGGTGGTAGAGGAGAAGCCTGAAAAGCAGCACAGAGCTGGAGCTGCTGGAGGGGAAAGTTCCAGTCAGAGTGCTGAGAAGTGATCAGCTGAAGAAGAAGCTGTAGACCTCCCAACAAACCCTACAAAGATCTCCAAGTCTGGATTCACCATAGGTAGTCAGATAGCAAAGAAAGTATCAGCCATACACATCCAACTTGGATCTCAAGTGAGCCTAGAAACTACCCCAATTCTTGCTCCAAAAACCCTTTCCATAGCATCAGTTCTTTATGAAGATGAAGATAGTGAACCAGAGGAAATGCCTTTAGAAGCAGAGGATGAAGAAGCTAAGAAAGGGATACACCAACATCAGCTAGACTAACTCCTTCAATAAAGGAAAACACAGGTTTTCTGATAACCATGAAGCTATGGGAGTGAAATATAAAATCTCATCTTGCAATGTCCATGACCAAGACAATTAAATAATTTGTTTTGAAACTGGGGTGTGCGGTGGGTGTAAAGTAAAAGGAACAGTTTCCTTTTTAAAAGAAAGGTATAAGACTATCTTCAGTCTTCGGAGTCACTTTTTTTTTTTTTTAATTTTCTATTCATTTTCATTTTCTTTTTTAGATTGAGTGGTGTACTAACAAATGAGAGTCTGACATTAAAGGTAATTTATGCTTTATATACAGATTTCAAGACATTACTAATTTTGTAGTTTTCATGTGATTAGTTTCCAAAGGTTACAGATAATAAGTCAGAAATGCTACCATTTTAAGAATTACATATTGTTTAGACACATCTTTAGCACATTAAGAGAAAGCAAAAAGTTATTGTCTATTTAAAACTGCAAGCAGGGGGCCGGCAAGTGGCATGGTGGTTAAGGGCGCTGGACTCCCACATGGCCGACCATGGTTCAAGTCTCGGATCTGGCGGCTTGCTTTCTCACTTCCTCTCTATTTGTCTGTCTCTCTCTGATCAAACTGGAAAATAATAATGATAATAAAAATAAATAAAGTTAAATAAAAATAAATAAAGTTAAATAATTCTTTGGGAACCAGCAGTTAGCATAATGGCTATGTCGCTGGACTCCCACGTAGTCGACCGCGGTTCGCGTCCCGGACCCGGTGGCTTAGAACTCACGCCGGGCGAGTGTGCGTGCGTGCCCAAGATCCTGAGAGAAGAATGGAGGAGAAGGGATTGCGGCGTGACCATCCCCCCTGGGGGGTGATTTCTCGCTTTCTATCTCTCTGTCTCTCTCTGTCTGTCTGGCGAGCGTACGCGCCCTATAGCGAAAACCTCTCCAAAAAAAACAAACAAACAAACAAACAAACAAACAAAAAAAAAAACTGCAAGCAGTAACTCACTCTTTTTTCTTTTTTAATATTTTCTATTGCTATAGGGCATGTGCCACTTGCCCGAGAGACAGAGAGAGTAACTCACTCTTAATTCCCTTATTACCTAAACTGTTTGGTTCCCAGGAACAGCCTTCGAGAGAGAAGGGGGAATATTATATTGCGAGGAAAATGTTACTATTGACAGACAGTAAATCTAGATAAAGTACAACTTTTTTTTTTTCCTTATGGGCATTTGTTTTGTTTCTAGTCATCATAAACTAGGTATTGCATTGCTATCAGTGGATATAGAAGCTTAGCTCTTTTTTAAAAAATAAATAAAAACTTTTATGTAAACTGAATATTTGAAATAGCCCACGTTACCTTAATGGGTCTTGTCTACCTTCGTTAGTCTTCATAGAACAACCATTTGCTACCAAAGTAAATCAGTATTTTGAATGTGCTTCTCTTGATTTGGTTTATTGGCTGATCCTGTAAGCATTTTCATCAGAACTTGAGGCAAATCATAAGGAAGTTGTTTCTTTTAAAATACAAACCACCACCAAAAATGTCCATGTACATATATATTGTTTATACGTTTGACTATTTTTGTTTTTTGAAAGATATAAATACCAAAAAGAAAATTTAACATTGTGTAAAAATGGAAACAAGATGTACTTTCTGTAACTTTGTGTAAGTATTTTAAGTTACTAACTTGTGAAATTCAATTTAAACTGAATTTATTACAGGATTTCTTATTAGTATACTTACATGGCTTCTTTTACATATGTATGTATTGACCAGGGGCCTCTCAAAAGCACACGTTAGGTATTGAAAATGGAAAGAAAATGCATCTTCAAACATATTTTATGGAATCTCTTACTGCATATATTTGTTACATTTGTGTATTGCAAGGTGTTTGTTTTTGTATTTTTCTACTGTATGTGAATTTTCTCTTTAATGTGACAGTTATACACATCTTTAAAAGCATGGTCACAGGCTAAAACATACAGTGTGCAATGATTTCCCTGAAAACTCCTGCAATGTTAAATTTGGAGGCAGCCTCAGACTATTACATTGGTGGTAACTACTCGCTGAGTTTAAAAGATAATAAATCCAAAGAAGCAGTTTGTGTATATTCAAGTTTAGAATAAACCTCAAGTAAAACAATGCAAATATATATGGAACTAATATACAAATATATATTAGTTCTTACATGATTTAATTATATCAAGATAAATGAATCTAACTTTAACTTTTATGTAGGCAAATACTCTGTTCATTTTATTGTGTGTTAAAATAAAATCCCTCTCCTACATTCTTTTCTTGACCCAGATGAAATATTAATCTGAGGTCAAGATGGGAGAGTAAAACGACTGAGATGAATATCTTTACTAAGCTGCCAATAAATTTGTCAAGCTAAAGAAAAAAAGGTTTTAGAAAAAGGTAACTATCTGCAGTGCATGTTAATTAGCTTTATTATAGTAATTACTTCACAACGTATACATAGATGGAAACATCATGTTGTTCACTTTAAACATACATGATTTTTATTTGCCAAGTATAAAGCTGGTGAGATAAATGATAGATAGATAGTTTGCTTTAGGTAGAAACAAAGACTGTTCCAGATTAAATCTACAGGATATTCACATTCATACGAATCTGAGTTACAAACCCACACAGGGCACATAGAACTTGGAGTTATAAAAAAAAAAAAAAAAAAAAAAAAAATCAATTCAAAAAACATCATGAATGGCCTTCCAAATGAGTCATAACAAAAGGCATAAGGGGGCTAGAGAGCAAATATTTCCTGACAGACAGTAAAATTCTGCCATTAAGTGTTCGATATCAATCTCTGCTACGGTCAAAACTCTCAGTAAAAATTCAGGTGCCTCACGATATTTTTTATGATTATCTATATTAACAGGAAAAACATTATGGTACAACTTTGGGACTCGAGAGAATGACTATTGCCAATTGTCTTCAAAGCCAATTGAAACCACTTTCCAGTACAGCTCTTTTCTTTCTGAGGATGATCTGTGCTATTGCAAAATGCCTCCTCTACAGCCATTGCTGTCTCCAACTGCACTTGTCAGACGGAGGTCACTCAGGAGGCCACTCTGCCACTTTTACATATGCATCAGCATTTCAGCAGCAGGTGTTCTGGAATAATGAAGGCCCTTGCCACATTATACCACAACTAGGCTTAAATTAAGTTTTCTTGGGATCTCACAGAATGCAAGGGAGCTGTTTTTTTAATCCTATTGTTTAGTACATTTTGGGGAAAATATGCTATTTTTTATTTTATCGATGATGAGTAAAATGGTAGAGAAAGCATATACTAGAAAGTTAGTAAAAACAAATTAATGTATCTGCCCATGTTAATTATGTGGACCATTCTTTTATATTTATTTATTGTCTACTTTTAGATTCTTTAGTTCTTTTGAATGGATGCATAGTATATAATTTGAATATACAAGGATACTTCAAAAAGTTCATAGAAAATTGTATTAAAGTATGAGTTTGATTAAAAAAAGTTTTGAAATACATGCATAGTTTTTTCATAATGTACATTTTCCATTAATACTTTGAAGGCCCCCTCATATACAAAAAAGACTGTGTTTTATACTTATGGTCATCAGATTCTAGCATATTCTTTCGGGTAACCAACCTAGTTTATTGTATTAGTAAGTTTTAAAAATGTTTTACTTGGACTTACTACACCATTCTGAGCTTTGCTTTTATCATATATTATGCTTTCCAGAATTTTTAATAAATTTTTGAAAATATTAAATTGTGGCAAAATACACATAAAAAACATATCATTGTAACCATTTTTTAAGGAATTATTTTATTTAATTTTATTTATTTATTTATTTTTATCTTAATTTGACCAGAGAGGGATAGAGTAAGAGAGATAAAAAGTGAGAAAGCAAGCTGCCAGATCCAGGACTTGAACTATGGTTGGCCAACCAGGAGTCCAGTGCCTTTAACCACCACGGCACCTGCCAGCCCTAATCTTAACCATTTTTAAGTGTGCAATTCATCTCCAGAATTTTTTTATCATTCCAAATTAAAACTCAGTCCCCATTAAATTGCAACTCTCATTCTCCCCATATCTCAGCTCCTGGTAGCCACCATTCTATTATCTGTCTATATAGATTTGACTACTCTAGGTACCTTGTATGAGTGAATTACACAGTGTTTAGTGTGTGTGTGTGTGTGTGTGTGTGTGTGTATGTGTGTGTGTCTGGCTTCTTTAATTTAGTATAATGTCCTCAAGATTCATTCATGTTGTAGCATGTATCAAACTTCCTTCCTTTTTAAAGCTAGATAATATACTGTTGGATTTATATGTCACATTTTATTTTTATTAGACACTTGGATTTCCTCCTCATTAAGGTATCGTAGATAATGTTGCGGGACCATGGGTGTACAAATATTTCTTTGAGATACTACTTCTAATTATTTTGAACATATGCCCAGAGTGGAATTGCTGAATCATATGACAATTCTATCCTAGTTTTGCTTTCTGTTCTTAATGCTTCTTCTTTTCCTTTTTTATTTTTCTTAAATTTGTCACTGTAAGTGTGGCCTTTATTTCACACGTGCTTTTGTGTTTACTCTTTTATGCTACTTTAAAAATTTTATATTTATTTTTAATTATTTTACTGGGCATTTAAAAACTAACTTCATGATATACTTAGGTCTCTCTCTCTCTTTAGACTGTTTATTTAGATTTCCTATTATAATTCAATATAAAATTTATATATTTATCATTTTTACCTCCCTTCCTTGTCTCTAAAACTTTTAGTTCATTATTTTATTATCCTTAGTTATTCTAATATTTTATCTTTTAAATAGGCATGATGAGTTAGTTTTACACATTCT
This sequence comes from Tupaia tana, assembly GCA_026018925.1. Lineage (NCBI taxonomy): Eukaryota > Metazoa > Chordata > Mammalia > Scandentia > Tupaiidae > Tupaia > Tupaia tana. Next base: position 37,095,536 of record JAKSZU010000016.1, read on the forward strand.
TTTCTTTCTTTAGAAAGAGCAATTTTGGGAACCAGCAGTTAGCATAATGGCTATGTCGCTGGACTCCCACGTAGTCCACCGCGGTTCGCGTCTCGGACCCGGTGGCTTACAACTCACGCTGGGCGAGTGTGCGTGCGTGCCCAAGATCCCGAGAGGAGAATGGAGGAGAAGGGATTGCGGCGTGGACATCCCCCCTGGGGGGTGATTTCTCGCTTTCTGTCTCTATGTCTCTCTCTGTCTGTCTGGCGAGCGCACGCGCCCTATAGCGAAAAACCTCTCAATAAAAAAAAAAAAAAAAAAAAAAGAAAGAGCAATTCTTTTCTTTTTTCAGAAAGAGCGATTTTTTTGCTATAGGGCGCATGCAATGGCTGGAGAGACAGAGAGAGAGACAGAAAGCAAGAAATCACCCCTAAAGGGATTTGGCCATGCTGCAATCCCTTTTCTATTCTCCTCTTAGGATTTTGAGCACAAATACGTGCATGACCGTTGTGAGTTTTAAATCACCGGGTCCAAGGTTCAAACCATGGTCACCTACATGAGAGTCCAGCAACGTAACCATTACACTATTTGCTGGTCCCAGTTTTATACATTCTTTTTTAAACTTCAGGCTAGAGAAAAAGAGAAATGTCACACATTTATAATTTATACCATTTTCTCTCCCTCTTCTTTCCACTTTCATTGCTGTTTAGTTTTATAGCAGCTTATTTTGAACGTTCTATTATAATATCATCTTATTTACCAGAATTCTTATAGTAGTTTGTTTAATTTCTACATTTAAATGGCTTCAGTGTTCACTGCCCATTTTTTATTCCAGTCTCCCCATTTATTTTATAGTCATCTTCTAGAAATTTCTTCAAGAGGGATTTACTGGGCCAGCTAGTGGTGTGGTCGTTAAGGAGGCTGCATCCTACATGGCCCACTGCATGATTTGAATCCCAGACCCAGGGGCTTGAAAATCATGCCAGGCATATGTGTATGCATACCCAAAATCCCAAGGGGAGAATGGAGGAGAAGGGATTATGGAATGGCCACCCACCCCCCCGACTCCCAGGGAGGTACTTTCTCACTTTCCCTCTCTCTCTCTCTCCCTCTCTGTTTCTCTCTCTCTCTGAGAACTCTCTGGACAGGACATGTGCCACATAGCAACAAAACCAAAAAAACAAAAAAAAAATTTAAGGGGAGGGGATGGAATTTACTGGCACTTTATCACCTGGACCTTTCATGCTTTAAGTTACTTTATAAGTAAAAACAACTTATTCTGTTCCCATCTAAAATTAAATATTGTAAAGTAGGAAGACAACTGATATTTCCCTTTATAGATATCTTGTTCTTTGGGTTCTTTTTTTTTTGGTTGTTGTTGTTGGCCTGAATACCTATACCTTTAAATGTTTATCTACTGCTCATATTTTGATCATCCAAGATGAAGGGCATAGAGCTTTGGAAATACATGTGGGGTGTGCCCCAGAGCACAGGACCCCAAATCATGAAGTCTTTTCTGGGTAGACTTTAACCTCAAGTAGCCAACACTATCTGAGGAGAAGTTAGAGTAGCTTAATTTTCAGAAAAAGGCAGCCTTTGACTTTGCTCTGAAGACAGCCAGACCAAGGCTTTGAAATACTGAGAATGACAGTGTACCAGGAGCTCATAAACATGTCAGAGAGAGACGGCTGAGAACCAGCTGTATTGTGCAGTAACTCACAGCCTGCAGCTGGAATGAAAGATGAGTCTGGGAGCTGGTTTTTAAATGACCAAACTCGGTACTCATTTACATCACTTTCTGGCCTAAGCACTTGGCTCTGACATTAGGTTTTATTTCTGTTCCATGAACCCCTCTCCAAAAGGCTTTTCTCTCTGATCACAAATAGATTTTTATTAGCATTTTGGAAAAGAAAAAGGAGAAAGGGAGAGAGCTTAGGTGTCCCACTTCTGTTTGGCACAACTTTAGGTGGTCATTACTCATGGAAATTTAAGATGCATAGATGATCGTTTGGAATGTGAAGAAAATAAAAATATATATAGCTCCCCCCAAAGTACACTTAATTGCCAAAATAATGAAAAGCTATTTGCTGATGATAATGTGTATGGTAGTGTTTTTGTCTTGACTGATATGCATGGTATGCATGTTGGAAAAAGCAATCTTTTAAACTGTAAAGATGTATGTGAGTAAATGTAAATTAAAATAAAAAAATTATATATATATGTATTAGCACAATTCAGTATTTGTTGGATATCACCTCTGGCCCTGCATGTATACACAGGGAGACTTATGCATAAGCCCAGGAGCTATAATTTGAAGAACTTAAGAGGTGCATCAATAGAAAAGGTCCACCATCCCCACCCAGCAGCTTCCCTGCCTTACTGACTCCCCATGCCACTATTAACAATCTCCATTCCTTACACAGAGCAACAGTCAGTAGGAATGGGTCTACTTCCTCTTCTTTCTCTAACAAAACCAGTGGACTCAAAGAATCCCAGGGTCTCATGCCATTAGCTTCCTCTGCCATAGAACGGAAATCCTTCATAGTCACTCTGTGTAACATGTTGATGTTTGTGAGGGTTAAGTGCAATCGCACGTAAGAGAACATAGACACATCATAAATCCCATACTCAACTAGAGACTAGAAAGGCTATTAGCAGCTTTTTAATTAGGTGAAAACATTTTTGCCACCTGAGAGGCACATTTTAATAGAATTCCTTGATATAACTTTTAAGAGACTCTGGGACACAACTGACCTTTCTAACCTTTTCTGTACACTTTCACCATCCCAGAATAATCTCTGAACACAGCCTTAGAACCATACTGTTCCCAGTGGAACCCTTCCTTCCTCCAATTTTACATCTTTTGTATACTTCGAGACTCCTATGTTCATTGTCTGTGCCTGCATAACTAATTACCACAGTCCTAGGGGCTCAAAACAATGCCAGTGGATTCATTCACAGTTCTCTTAAGTCAGGAGCTCAGGTGGCTCATCTAGGATCTCTTTATATGAGATCACAAGGCCAAAATCAGTGTGCTACACCTCTAGGCAGTACCTGTGCCTTCTTTTGTTTTTCATTTATTTTTTAAATTATTATTCATACATTAAATCGGTATACATCATTCAGATTGTGGAGAGACTTCACCCAGCATGATATACACCTCAGTGCAGCCCAATTGAGACCACCATACTAGGAGGAATTTTCTCAGCCCTGGCACATTTAGTGAGCACACCTGCACAAGAACACGATGGAGAGTCTGAATCAGTCTTCTACCTTCTGCTGGGGGCCCTTCTCTGTCCTGTTTTTCTGATTCATGTCTCCTTTTTCTTTGCATTCCCAGTGTCCTCTGATGCAGGCAATTCAGCATCTACCACTTCTAGCTAAGGCCAGAGTCAGCTGTGGCCCAAGGAATGGGGAGAAGAGGTGGATCCCAATGAAAAACAGGAGCTACTTCTCAGAGAAGGGCAGAAGGCACCACACCCCACTTGAAGTGTCCACAACAGCCCAGAGCAAAGCCTGCTACATATGTGTGCAGGCCTAGAGCTCCCAGAAGCATGATTTGTTTCCAAGGAAATGTTCAGGAAGTGAAGTCTTAAACTAAAGGGGCTCTAAAGTGATCAAAAGTGCATAGGACATCTGTGTACACATGGGACATAGGGGCCACTGCTCTCTGGGATAGCCTTTCAGGGAAAGGTACAGAATTCACCTTTTGCTATAGGTGCATATGCTTGACAGAGAGAGATAGAGAGAGATAGAGTTCCTTTTCTAGGAACTGTCTGCACCCTCAGACAGACAACACAACACGAGCACGTGCTCAGGATTAGGCATTTCACCTGAACAACAGCCACCTGGTAAGAAACATAACACATGCTCCTTGGCGGTTTCTTTATTCTTGCTAATTTTATTGTCTGATGTTCCTTGCTCAATAACTGTAAACAATAGGGAGCAGTTTTTTGTGTCTTCATGTTAACATGAATGTTCTAAGAAAATTCTCCCAGATGGAGCTGAGTCAACAATCTTCCTAAACATAAGAGAATGAGCTGTGAATGGACAATCTTTTGTATCCTGGCTAAGATGATTCTTCAACTGCACAATGACCCTTGAAACCAAAAAGCTATAAAAGCATATTTTAAAGGATAATTACTAGAGAAACATTACACAGATATATAAATACATATTATAAAAAATGCAGATAGAATAACAGGTCACTGGACTCCCATGTAATCGACTGTGGTTCAAGTCCCAGACCCGGCAGCTTAAAACTCACACCAGGCATGTGTGAGTATGTGCCCAAAATTTAGAGAGGAGAATGAAGGAGAAGGGACTGTGGCATGGCCATGACCTCTGGGGAGTGATTTCTCACTTTCTCTCTCTATCTCTCTCTATCTCTCCTGCAAGCATATGTACCTATAGCAAAAATCTCTAAAAAAAAAAAAATAGGCTATGCATGGATTTCAAAATGTTTTATACCAAATTTATACTTTTATTTCATTTTTTCCATGGACTTTTGAAAGTACCTCATTTTTTCTGAAATCTCAATGTCAACTTCTGTTAATTATGACTTCCTTGTTTGTTATTACTAGTTAGTGGCTGGTGGGGAGAAATGAAGAATGAGCTATGTGTGTGTCTGTGTCTCTGTGTGTATCTGTCCATGTGTGTAGGCATTTCTATGTTTCTATATGTCTATATCTATGTGTCTCTATGTGTATCTGCATGTCTATATCTCTGTGTCCATATCTGTCTATGTTCATGTATTTTTGTGTCTGAGTGTGTTTGCATGTCTATATCTGTGTATGTCTATGTGTCTCTGTATGCATATGCACACAGCTGTCAAAGAGGGAATTTAAATCTCCCTATAGCCTTCCTAGAGTTCTTTATTTCTAGACATCTTATAGCTTCTTGGTGTAAGAAGCCATGTCACCATCCAGACCACTGCATATAGTGCATCCATTCTGAGAAGAATGTCTCCCTGTTAAGAAGCCCCCGAGACATTCTGGATACAGGTTACGCCACTTTGCCACAGACTAGGGAGGTCAGACACTGGTAAACTGATACTTTGGGGATCAAAAGTCCACATGAGATCATTTTCCAGCCTTCTCAAAAGCTGACTTCTATGAGTTACCAGCTCTCCATTGTCTTCAATTTCTTTCCAAGATGGATAGATTTCCGGGACTCCGGGTACAGAGCAGAGCACAAGGCTCTGAACAGCCCTGGAGTACTGACGTGCCTTTCTGAACCCTGACCTCCTTTGCACACTCTATGAGGCTCTGAGCCCAGATCCTGCCATATCATTCATAAGACCAGCGCAGGCCCACCTGATTTCACAGGAAGAAAACAGCATGAACTTGAGACTCACAACATTAAGAGGTTTGCTGCTCTTCGAAGAGACCACTTTGGGAAAAAGAAATACTAAAGCAGGAACGTGGCACCATCCAGAGCAGACGTGGAAGCTGGGCTGGCTGGAGAGATTGGGCTCAGCCTTGAAAGCTACAATGTGTGAGGGAAAGTCTTTCTTTTTTACTCTTTTCTTTTTTTTTTTTTTTTTTTTTTTTCTGGAAAGGTTTTGGCTATAGGGCACATGCGCTCGCCAAAGAGACAGAGAGACAGAAAGCGAGAAGTCACCCCCCAAAGAGGATGGCCACACCGCAATTCCTTCTCCTCCATTCTCCTCTCGGGATCTTGGGCATGCACACACACGCACCTAGCGTGACTTTTAAGCCACTGGGTCCGAGACGCAAACCAAGGTCGACTACATGGGAGTCCAGCAACATAGCCACTATGCTAACTGCTGGTCCCATGGGGGGAAAGTCTCTTTGGGGGGAAATTAAAACATTCTCTTTTCTCCAGTTTTCAACTCCCTGTGAGCCTGACCCTGACGCACAGAATCAATCATTCACATTGTCACTGTGTTTCCAATTGCCTTTTGGAACCATGGACTATATCAAGTATATCAAAGAAGGTTGTAAATTTTTTAATGCTTTATTAGTTGAGGAATCTGGGCAGTCACTGGCTGGGTAATGGAAAGGCTTCTTTCACGATGTCATGGAGCAAGCCAAGTCCCATGACAGCTGGGAGGGGCTGTGACTGCCTAGGTGTGTGTGGGGGATGGGGGCTCTGCCGGAGAGCACATGATCATGTGAACAGAACAAGACCTGTGCTGACTGCACCTGGTCTCAGAGCCACTCCTGATCACCCTCAGGTTTGGTGTCCATAGATCCTCTACTCCCAGGTCTTATATGGGAAGGTTGCAGCCCCAGATCTCAATAAATAAAAATGTGTGATCTGCAATATTGACTTTTCCCCCAATGCATAGTTGTTGTCCTGTTTATTGTGATCTTTTTGCCTCAACCCCCAGAGTTGCTGGGATTACAGGTGCACACCCCTGTTCCTGGCCTTTAGATTGGACTGGGAATCGAGCCGAGTCCTCTCATGTCACAGCCAGTGGAGCACAATGTCTTAGCGGTGCATGTCACAATGGCTGGGCCAGTACTGAGGTTTTTCTATCAATGCTCAGGCACATAACCAGAGACTCCATAAAGTCCAGGGGGGGCAGAAACAGAATAATAAATCTGGAGTTCTCATCAAGTGCTCTCAATGCAGACTCAGACACAGGGCTGCCAGAGTAAGAACTATGTCTTTTGGAAGTGTCCAGGACTTGGAATTGTTCCTGGCAGCTAGCATGGCTGGATGGATAGTGCCAGGAAATAAGAAAATAAAATGAAACAAAGCAAATAACAAAACAAAACACTACATCTAGTGATCGCTACACTCCAACTTGTCAGGAGAGCAGCTATAAATTTCACCCAAAGCCTAAGGAAAAATTATAGTTGATAGTAGCTAACATGGTGTATGCATAGCACTCTGTTATAGCAAAGCCAAAACAGCAGAGATTGTTAAGTTTCTGTTTAGACAACTTCAGAGAACTCTGGGAGTTTCTGAAAAAGCTTCATCCCAGGACGTATAGCCTACCATGGCCCCTGGAAGGCACAGCAGTGTCACTGGGTCTAGATGCCCTCTAGAGGTAGACAAGACAGCTGGAGCTTGGGAGTAAAGGAGCCCCCAACATGAGCTGCCTTTGGAAGCTGTAGAGACTTGCAAGGGGTCAAGAGTATATTCTCCTACAGGCTAATATGTGATCCTGTCACGGTTTCATGGAAGTTAGCAGAAGACAAGAGATGTCTGGGTCAGAGGACAACTTAATGACTCACAAAGGTGGCAGCAACCAGAATATCAGCATCAGAAGTGCCAGTTTCTCAAGCCCCACAAGGCGATGCAAAAATCAGATGGTGTGCACCTGCAGTGGGTTGTGTGACGGAGGAGAAACTGCAACCCCAAGTTTAGGGAACCTACATCTTTTAGAGTGGGCAGGAGGCATGGTTGCCCTTGCTCTCAGAAATGCAGTACCTCTAAGGATGTTTGCTACACAAGTACTCTAGAATAGATAGTCTAGGGGCGGGGGGAAAGGCACATCATGCTCACACGATGTGAAAAACACAGGTGAGGTGTGAGTCACATAGGAGACAGTCGCTGTGTGTGGAAGCAAAGGTTTTCAGATAGTGACTAGTGAATTTACAGGAGTCACTATAGAGCTTAGGCCACAGGAGCTGAGAAAGAGCCCAAAGTAGCAATGGAATTGTGGTGTGGCCACCTGTAAGTTAAAGGGGGATGTTTAAGATATCAATACAATGGGACTGTCCCATAGCCTAGTGGTTAAGGGAGGTGAGCCCACATGGCAAACTGCAGTTTGAATCTTGGTCCCAGTAGGTTGAAAAACGCACATGGGGACATGAACATCTATACTCAAAATCCCGACAAGATGGGAAAATGGAGAAGAAATAGTGGCATGACCATTGAGGAGGGTGATTTCTCTCTCTCTCTCTCTCTCTCTCTCTCTCTCTCTCTCTCTTGCTATCTCTCTCTGGCAAGCACACATGCCCTCTGGCAATTAAAAAAGGTATCAATACAGTGAAAATTAGAAACCTTGATGGAAAAAAGTGAAAACTCGAGAGTGAAATAAATAAAACCCTAAGGAGACTTAGTACTAGTAACAAATCAGAATTTGGTAAGGAGAAATTCCCCTGTAAATACATGTGTTAAATGTACACTTCTGTTTGTAAATGAGCAAAGATGGTTTGCATATATGAAACCATTAGAACATTTGAATGAATCAAGGAACAAGAAGACAAAAGGGAGAAATGTCATTCTACAAGGTTTGTTCATGTACAACTACTAAAATATAACTATGTTTATCAGCCTGATAAGGTATTTCACAGATGAAAACAACTACTGAAGGAATCAAGACCTGGTATGCTGGACACTTTATTAGGTATGCTTTGTTTTCTGATGCACAGGAGGTTACTTCCTGGACCTCCTGGACCTTCCCTCTTCTCAGGGCTAATTCTCTGTCAAGGCATATACATTCCTTTTGAAATTGAGCAGGTATGCTATATGTGACTTCAGAAAAATCTAAGATGGCTAATAATGGCTATTATTTATTAAGTATTTACTATATACTTTGCACTGAGCTAAATGTTTAACATATAGTCTTTGTTCACAAACAAATTCAATGTTCACAAACTTGTATAATTTTTTTTACAATGAGAGAACAGACTGAAAGGAATGAAACGACTGTTCAAAGTCCCATGACTAATAACTAGTTTACCTGAATCCTGGTCTATCCCTCTCTGTCTCAGCAGGGTCACCTCATGCATGCCAAACAATGTCACTAGTTTGAGCTCAAGGTTATGGCCATAAAACAAGGCCATAAATAAAAATGTCATGAAACACACAATGGAAGGCGATGTGGGTGGCTTGTATTAGCAGTTCTGTACATACTTGGAGCTGAGAGACAACATTTATTGGTGCCATCATGCCACAAATAAATATAGAGATGTTTACAAATACTTTCGCCTGGTTGAAAACCTTCCTTTTTGATTTTAATTTTATGTACCATCCTAATAATTCTTTAGATCATCATCTTCCATGTCTATGTTACAAATGGTCCAATGTGTGTTTCAGTGAAATGCAAACACTGAATATATTTGTGAGGTTGGGGCTGTATATCCCTTTTCATAAGCAAAACTTGGGATATATTTTTTCTCTTTAGTGCTTGAGGCAATCTTGAAATACAAGTTAATGAGACCCAAAGTATCTCTATTTTATGTTATTAAAGGTAATCTTCTTTAATTAACATAATCAGAGGAAATAATATACTTTAGAGGCCAAAAAGGTGGCATATCTTAGATCAAAGTTTTTTTCCTAGTGATTGTGTTTGATTATCTTTTAAAAACATGCGCCATATGAATTTCTAGAACGCAGTAATTTGATTTTTTACTTTATTTACTTTATATACTACCAATTCTGACTTTTAAATCATAAGACAATTGGTGTGTCTTTATATAATGTTTATAATGTTGATACTCTGGAGGGGAAAACTTTGTGTTTTCTTCATTTTTTGTGAATAAGATCATTTCTAGAACTGTAATTACTTGTTTTGTTTTTTTTTCTTTTTCTGGAGAGGTTTTTGCTATAGGGCGTGTGTGCTCGCCAGACAGGCAGAGAGAGACAGAGAGATAGAAAGTGAGAAATCACCCCCCAGGGGGGATGGCCACGCCGCAATCCCTTCTCCTCCATTCTCCTCTCGGGATCTTGGGCACGCACGCACACGCGCCCGGCGTGAGTTTAAGCCACCGGGTCCGGGACACGAACCGCGGTCGGCTACGTGGGAGTCCAGTGACATAGCCATTACGCTAACTGCTGGTCCCCGTAATTACTTGTTTTGAACAGCTTCACTGAAGACATAGCATGCTGCTGGCTGGTCCCTTATGTTCTTGTTCCTCCCCACCCACTCTATCATGCTCATATTCGTGAATTCCTCCAGAATTCATTAGCAAAAGCCTAATGCAGGTAAGACAGCATATAACATGTGAAAGATCTGTTGAATGAGGCCTTTGTACAGAGGCATAAAAAAGACCCTTGTTAAAATTAACAATATAATGCACACAATGTTCCTGGCACATGCCCAACCTATGGTGCACCTGGTAGATAATAGTATTACTGCTAATACTGGACCTAATTGAGTCACAAATTTACAGAGATATGAGATAGATTTGTCAGCATAACCATCTGTAGCCTATGAAAACAGAACTTGAAATAAAATAAGATAGAGGAATCAAGAAGTACTTATGGACATGTTGTGGGGCTATGAGCAGGAATTCTAGAGGATGACTATTAGAATGATTTGGGAGTTTCTGAGGGGATGGTGATTATCTGAAAAACAAACTAATTGACTAATAAGTTCACCAAGATTGACCCACACTCTGCAATAATCTGCTTTATTTTGAGCTGAGAATAGGAGGCTGCCATAACAAAACACCTCAGACCTTGTCTTAAACAACAGAGATTTTCCTTACAATTCTGCAGACTGGAAATCCAACATCAAAATACCCTCAGAGTTGGTCTCTAGCAAAGACTCTCTCTGACTTGCAGATGGTCACTTTCTCACTGTCCTCAAGACAAGAGAGCAAGGAGAAATAGAGAGAGAGAGAGAGAGAGAGAGAGAGAGAGAGAGAGAGAGAGAGCGCTGGTGCCTCTTCTTTTTAAAAAATAAAAATTTATTTATTTATATTTCTCTGAGAGAAAGAGACAACCCCAATAGGGTCTTAGTGCCATGATCCACCCCAGCCTCAGCCAACCTAGCTCACTGGCACACCTATACACACCTGGCATGCTCAAAGAGTTCCTGAGATGTGAACCTAGGACCTACCCATGCGAATTCACTTGCATTGCTATTGTGTCACTCTCTAGCCTATCTTCCCTCTCTTATAGGGACACCAGTCCTATCAAATAGGGCAGTATTCATGATCTCACCTTTATTTTTTTTTAAAGATCTTATTTCTTAATTGTTCTTAAAGATCTTATTTCTAATTAAAATTGTATTGGGGCAAGGGCTTTAACATATAAATTTTGGGGAATGCAATTCTGTCCATAACTGGGATCAAGAGGATATTCCATCTGCACACTGAAGTCTTTGCTCTTCAGCCCTTTGCCCACCTCCCAGTCTTTTGATGAATTTAAGACCTCTCCCTCAAAAAAATAAAACAAACAGAAAAATGCTTTGAATTGCATGGAAAGACTTTCCAGGCAATATTCCTCTTGTCAAATGATAGCTCCTTTAAAGGCAGGAAACAATTAACTCTCTCTGCAGGAAACATGCCCTAAATTTAGAAGGGGCACAGAAACAACAGACTGGATCTTCAACTTCTCCTGTGACTGTGCCCAAGACTATCTCTCAGTCTCAAAACCAACTCATCAGAGTTGGGGGAATTGTAGCAGAAAGATGTAATCTACCCCCATTGTTGTGGCTTACCTCAGAGTCTCCCTGGGGCCAAGCCTGACTGATGTTGCTCAACTCTAGCTGAACCATGTACAGTGGAGGGTCATCCACATGTGTGTCACAGACACTACTTGTTTTTCATTTTATTAATAAAACATAAATAACAATAAGAGATTCTACAGGTAAGTTACAACTAGGAAAGCTATCCAGTCATAGAATGTTGAGTGAGGACCTTGGGGATGAGTTAGGGCATCTTTCATGAAGATTTCCTGAGAGAGGAGGTAGCTTACCCATGGCACCCACTTTATCTGTGTGAGCAAGGGCAACACTCCAAGCCTTTGACTAACCAACCAGTGTTCTTCTTATGACTGTTTTCCTTTTCACATCTCCAAAGATTGGTAATATTGTAGTCTATAGCAAGGACGCTATTTCTAACAGAAAAAGTTCAGGACATTCAGAAAGCTTTAAGACTTGGTCTCATATTCAACAAGCAGGTGAACACATTGCAGTGGCCTCATGTATTTCTTTATTACTTGTTTTATTGACTCCCCTGGCCAAATAAGACAACAAAATTGTTTTGTTGAAACATAGAAACCCAATCCCAAATTGGGAATTCAGTATTTTTAAGTTAGGAAATATGGACAATGAAAGATAAAAAGTGATTTAGCAAGGGTCTGTTCCACCCTAAAAATATTGGACATAAATAAGTATATTAAAAGGCACTTGTCAGCTTATGTACCACTGAACATGTCCTGTGGAGACTTCATGACACTGGTACTTCTCAACACAGATGTAAAGAATTTTTTAAAAGGGCAAGGTTTGGACAAGATTATATTTCAATGGAGGACATTGGCTTCAGGAGCTACCTTCCTTGACCATAAGACTTGTCAACATTGCCTGCTACAGGCTGCAGAGTAGCTTTATGCAGGCAAGTCTGCAGGTGGATGGTATACAAAGGCAACTAGTGACTGGCATAAAACATCAGGAGGCAAGAAATGACCTTAACACCAATCATGTGCTTACTCTGGAATGAGGCAAGGGTGAGTTATTGGAGAACCACAGATGTTCCTTCATGTCTTATCTCAGGACAGGCAGAATAGAGCAGCAGGAGTCAGGAGTGAAGCAGTCAAGAGGAATGATGAAATTTCACATGCCTAGGACAAATCAGTCTGAAAGATAAATGATGAGAAAGAATTAGAATGGGACCAGTAGGGGCCAGCAAATGACATGATGGTTAAGGCACTGGACTCTCACATGGCCGACCATGGTTTGAGTCCTGGACCTGGTGACTCGAAACTCATGCTGGGCGCATGTGTGTGCATGCCTAAAATCCCAGGAGGATAATGGAGGAGACGGGATTGTGGTGTGACCATTTCTCTGGTGGTGATTTTTCACTTTCTCTCTCACTCTCTCTCTCTGGCATGCACATGCTCTCTACAACAAAAACCTTAACAACAGCAACAAAAATGAGGGCCAGCAGGTAGCACAGAGATTAAAGAGGCTATATCCCATGTGGTCTACTGAGTGGTTCCAGCCCTGGGCGCAGCAGCTTGAAAAACACACTGGCGTAAGTGCATTCATGACCAGAATTTCTAGAGGAGATTAAAAGAGTGGCAGCATGGTCATCTCATCGAAGGATGATTTCTCACACTTCCTCTATCTTTCTCTCACTCACTGTCTCTCTCAGCCAGTGTATGCACCCTATTTGCAAAACTAGAGAGAAAGAAAGAGAGAGAAAGAAAAAGGAACAATGAAAAGAAAGCATTAAAATAGTTTTTTAATTGATCAGTGTAAATTTAGTGAAGGAAGGAGTTTAGATTTTACAAAGATTTGGGGAAATACCTTTCTAGACCACAGAAAATGGCGACATTCATTATTCCAGGTATTATAATACAAGCTTAAAATACAAATATTCTTACAGCATGTTTACGTAAGATAATGAAAGATTACTCCATCATAGACTTTTATTATGAGTACTTGGAAAAGGTAGGAGAAAGGAAATGAAATGTATCCTGGACTAGACTACCCATTGGTGTTGCATGACAACCCACATTTCTTTAAGATCACAGCAGAACATAAACAAAGTTAGCTGGAGCATTATACCTAATACCACAGTAAGATGTGGCAAAAGTGTTAGAACCAAAACACAGTGCATAAATTGCATACTCTCATGTGTAGGACAGGATGCGAAGAACTAGCTTCTAAATTGTATTAGATACATATGGCAGCCACACAGATGTAGATTTGATTGATTTAGGATTCATAAACTACTTCCTCCATCATATTTTTTCTTCTCCACCAATCCTCTCAATATCCTCATTCATCTTGGCTTATGCATTCCTCTTTTCTCTCAAAGGAGGTCTAATATTTCCTTTTCCATTCTCATAATATTTTATTTGAATATGAGTCCAGATTCTAAAGCATTAAAAAGCCAATCAATGTCTGTGTTAAGGAGAAATGATAGGATTTATCTGTGTTGAGATTGTCAGGGCAGGAGTCCACTTGGAGGACATGTTCACCCTCTCCTACTGTGCCTAAGGAATATGGACTTGCTTTGCAGCTTTGTATGTAACAGTTCTTCACCATCCCCTCCAACAAGGTAGCAAGGTTTCTAGGACATTAAAATTAAAATTTACTGAGATTCTAATGCCTTCCTGAGACTTCAGCAACCAGAAGGCAAAAAGCATGTGCTGCTATTGTAGTTCTTGTCCTCTTTGTTTTGACTTGTCTGGGAGGAGATGCAATTTCCTCTGTCAGAAAGTTGTTTTCCTCTCATTGGCTGAAATTCCCACCAGAACATCCTGTCTGTTGTAAGCCACACACCTTAGTGAGTGTTTAGAGCACTGATTTTTGATAACAGAGAATATTAAAGCTCTTTGATCCTCTTCTCAGAAAAAAATGTGGATACACACACAATTTGCAGACAATATTGAAAAGGTTCAGGTTCAGGTTCAAGTTCTACTGGAGCTTGAACAATTCTTGAGATTTCTACACAGAAACAATTTGAGTAAAGAGATTTCAAACATACACACACACACAAAACAAAAACAAAAAAAACAAAATTTCAGAAACTTTTCCCTAAGGAGCTTTTCATGACCCAGCAGTAGATTATAATATGCTTGCTGTTACCCACTAATTTACTCTCATTTCCAACATTGTCTGTGAGGTGTAAGGATCGCACCACTCACAGAAATGACACTTGTGAGCAATGCACAGTTACTGAAATGCTGACTGTGGCAACTGGCCCATGCACTGCACTGCTCACAGCACTTACTATGCATTGGAACATACTGGTATCCAGAGGAGCCTTTGCCTTCTGTGTTTCCTGCTGCCAAATTTTCTTCATAATCTTGGAGTTTTGGGTCTTCTATTTATATCCTTAAAGCGCTCTCAGGTTGAGAGACAAAAAGACTGGGGGGGGAAAGTAGGTCATTAACTAGCTGGGGTTTCAAAAACAGTTCTAGCCTAAGAAAGAATGACCATACCCAATATCTGAATAATTCACTTGCCCAGATACTGATGGAAATTAGAATTTTGTATGTTTTTTCTTAGGATTTATTTATTTATTTTTATTTATTATTATTATTTTCTTTTTTGGTGTGTGTTACTTTGTTCTTAAGTATACTTTCTTTTATAATTTTTTTTAATTTTTTATACATTCAATCACATTATTTAGCTTACAAAGTGAACATTTCAATATGTAAACATTTCTCCCCAGCCCAGTTGATCAAAATATCTTCAACAGATAACTTGATTTGATTTTGTATGTTTTTAAGACTGTAGTTCGGGGCAGACAGGTGGCATGCTTGTTAAGATAGCAGGATCCCACATGGCCAGATGCCCAGTTTGAGTCCTGGTCCTGGTAACTTAGCAAACACACTGGGTGTATGTGCATGCATGCTCCAAATCCAAAAAGAATAGAGAGGAAGAGATTACAACATGGCTATCCTCCTTGTTGGGGGGGGGGGGGGGGAGTACTCTCAAGACTATAGTTTCAGTAAATAATGTATTTGCTATTTAATAAAACTCAACAAAATATATCTATCTCAGTATCTCTCTGGGATATTATTTTACAATTTGCTACATGTTTTTAAAATATTCTTTTTGTGGGCTGAAAGGATATGCAGCAATTATTTATTAACAGAGAGAACACCAAATAGATACTCAACTGCCTTCCTGGAGATTTTGTCTGTCTATCTGGACTAGACTGACTGGACTGGACTGGACTCTCTGTGAGGACAGCTCTTTCACTATGTGCTTCACTTCTTTAATCACTGCTACATCAATTGTGCCGAACGTCTGCTATTACTCCAGTGGTGTATTGTCTCAGGGTTTTTTGTTTGTTTTTTAATTTTATTATACGGCTTTGTGCTCCCTAGAGAAAAAGAGAGTAAGACAGGGAAAGTGAGAAAGCATCCCCTAGAGGGGCTGGCCAAACCACAATCCCTTCTCCGTTCTCCTCTAGGGATTTTGAGTGCACACGCATACATGTGCCCAGTGTGATTTTCAAGTTGCAGTCTGGAGTCTAACCAAGTAGTCAGCCATGTGAAATCCATCACCTTAACTTCCATGCCACCTGGTGGCCCTATCTTCTCAGGGCTTATGCTGTGGTCAAAATTTTCTAAACAGTCTCTTCTTATTACCCAAAGAAAACATTCTCATTATTGTTACCTAACTTGAGATACAGAAGAATGAAAACGTTTTATAAAGGAAGACATTTAGAAAATATTTAGTTCTTTTATCTTTCCATTTTACAAACTTCTTAGTGGTCATTCCAGGAAGTGGAGTCTGCTTAGGAGACAGGAATTCAAGGGGAAAAAATAATAAAATAAAACAAAAAACAGTTCTGAGAATGGGGTAAAGAATCTTTGGGAAACAAAGAGCTTGGCAGCATGTATATTCAGTGCAGCTTTGAAATGCGCCCCTCGGGAACCAGCAGTTAGCGTAATGGCTATGTCACTGGACTCCCACGTAGTCGACCGCGGTTTGCGTCCCAGACCCGGTGGCTTAGAACTCACGCCGGGCGCATGTGCGTGCGTGCCCAAGATCCCGAGAGGAGAATGGAGGAGAAGGGATTGCGGCGTGACCATCCTCTCTGGGGGGTGATTTCTCGCTTTCTGTCTCTATGTCTCTCTCTGTCTGTCTGGCGAGCGCACGTGCCCTATAGCAAAAAACTTCTCCAAAAAAAAAAAAAACTTCTTCAAGGCAGTCATTCTACATGGGCTGTGTAATTGGACTTCTTTGAACAGCAAAGCATGATTGTGTTTCAGATTTCATGGCAAATATTTTCAAAAATAATATTCAGGTTAATGTATGTTAGTATTTCAGATATTTTATTCATATATTGGGCTTAAAGCTTATCTAGCTAAGTAAGCTAAGTAAGAATTGTGTGTGTGTGTGAGCAATATACTCAGGGTCCGTGAGAAGCATGGTGAATGGTAATGCACAGCGCAATCACTCTAACATTTTCTGAAAATAGCATTGCTCCTTGTTTCTCCTCTGGTACAGCAGAGTTTTGGCTTTCTATGATAAAGAGCCTCTGGGACTGGCCATCACTCTTTGAATTAGAGTCATGAACACAAGTAGGAACACCATTATCATTCACACTCTGTAGGAGCTTCAGCTTCGCGTTCATTATCCCTTCTCTGAGCTCCCACAGCACTTAACATATGGTTTAAGGTAGCAGCAGTGAAAGTTTCTCAATTATTATCACTTTGTACCAAGCACCTGCCCATCTCCTGCTGTAACAGATCCACACCAGAGTAGGAACCAACTTACTTATGTCTGTGTTCAGAGCCTAGTGCATGGCTTCACCTCATTCTATGCCATAGATATTTATTGAATAAATGAATAAATGAAATGTCAATGACTTACTGTATTCAAAAATACATTGACCATGTGTACATTATTTAAGTTTGGAAGGTGGGAACCCCTATTAAGATTGTTTAGTTTTTCATACCTTCCTATAAACTGCGCAATGGAGCAGCAGATAATTGATAACAACCCACCCTCCCCTTAGCAATCCCCACCAGGTGTGTGTTTGATATTCTTGTTTATTTGTTTATTTAAATGTTTATTCTATCCCTCCCCAGCAGCTTGATCACTGGCACTAGCCCAGACTTGAAACCCCAACAAATTAACTCACACTGAGCTGTTAACTGCTGACTGAGTTTCACAGGGGATAATTCAAATGTTCTCAGTGTGGTCATGAGGGCTCCAGATTTACCTGTCACACAGACTATCATGTCACCAAGGATCTATCTCTGTCTTTAGATCCTGCCTCTGCAGCTTATTGCTGCCTGCTCTCCAAGTCTGTGTATGAAGTCAATTTTCATTCACAACCACTCTCCTCCAGCCCATCAAAAGAAAAGCTCCACCTGATGGTAGGAAGGAGCAGCGGGCTAATTGTGAAATGGGGATTTCTGAATGACAGCATGTCAGCTCAGATGCAGTCACTTGGCAAGGCTCAGCACATCTGGATGCTTAGTCTAACATGCTCTGATGACATCATAGTGCTTCTGTGTTTAGCTTCACATCTGCCTTCCCGCAGGGTCACCTGGAATTCCATGACCCTGAGCACCTGATCAGTTTCTCAAATGTCTGAGTTTCACAGTCACAATGTCTTGAACTCCATTCTTTCATTCTTTATCAAAAATATGTTGATGCTGGGACCAGCAGTCAGTGTAATGGCTATGTCGCTGGACTCCCACGTAGTCGACCGCGGTTCGAGTCCCGGACTTGGTGGCTTAAACTCATGCCGGGTACGTGTGCATGCCCAAGATCCTGAGAGGAGAATGGAGGAGAGGGGATTGTGGCGTGGCCATCCCCCGTGGGGGGTGATTTCTCGCTTTCTGTCTCTCTCTGTCTGTCTGGAGAGCACGTGTGCCCTATAGCAAAAAAAAAAAAAAAAAAAAGCACCTCTCCAAAAAAAAGAAAAATAATAAATAAAAATATATATATATATATATATATATATATATATGTTGATGCCAACCATTATATGCTAAGTGTTAATAAGAAATTAATAAGACAGACTTGTCCCCAGACTTTAGGGAACTTTCAATCCAATGAGGAAAAAACAGATAAGAAATTGGAAACTATGACAATGTTAAGTGTTCACTAGGAAATCCATCCCAATGTCAGAATCTTCGACAATGAGCAGAGTCAACTAGAATGGCTGGACTCAGGCCCTACCTCAGACCTATTGGCTCTGGCTTCCATGGAAAGGAGATTTTGTGCCTCCCGAGCTACAGCCAACTACCAGAGCTCTTCCCCTGTGAAAGAACACAACTCTCATGGTTGATTAATGGTGTTTTTTTTTTTTTTTTTTGGAGAGGTTTTTGCTATAGGGTGTGTGTGCTCGCCAGAGAGACAGAGAGACGGAATGCGAGAAATCACCCCCCAGGGTGGATTGCCACACCACAACCCCTTCTCCTCCATTCTCCTCTCGGGATCTTGGGCACGCATGCACACGTGCCCAGTGTGAGTTTAAGTCACCAGGTCTGGGACTCAAACTGCAGTCGACTACATGGGAGTCCAGTGACATAGCCATTACACTAACTGCTGGTTCCAATTAATGGTGTCTTATTCACATGTACATATATACCCCCAGCAGGTCACCTGTCACATAGTAGTATTCAGCTGATTTCATTTTATTGTCTAATATTTACATCAGTTAATGATCAGATGAGATAAGACTCCAATCAATTGCTTCACAGAGGGTGGCTGCCTTGAGCCATGGCCATGAATCTACAGTGATCAGTCTTGACATGAGAAGACTCACCTTTCTCCCTAGACCCAGAGAGGTTCTAGCTGGCTCTTAGAGAATTGCAATGCAGCAAAGAGCTAGAGGCACCTGGGCTGGACAAACACTATTTGACTCAGTGGGTTTCTTTTTTCGTGGGGGGAGAGGTTTTCTTGCTTTCGGGCGCGTGCACTTGCCAGACAGAGAGACAGAAAACGAGAAATCACCCCCCCAGGGGGGATGGCCACGCCGCAATCTCTTCTCCTCCATTTTCCTCTCGGGATCTTGGGCACGCACATGCACATGCCTGGCGTGAGTTTAAGCCACCGGGTCCGGGATGTGAACCGCAGTCAACTACGTGGGAGTCCAGCGACATAGCCATTATGCTAACTGCTGGTCCCGATTAAGCCTTTCTTTAACTAATCTCTTCCTAGGACACAGATCTTCCCTTCCAATCACCAACCTAGGAATTGTGGAACCCACCTATAACCTACAAGCCCCCACTTCTATATGTCCCGCCTTTTTGGGCGAGGCCAATGGAAAATCTCTTCACTAAATGTTGTCTGTCAATCTCAAAAATGAATAAAAGGAACCCCTGTACATGATCACCCCGAGAAAGGCATGTATGCCTCTTCTCCAGGCCTAGGTCACTCACATTTGGCTTGGAAATAAACCGCATTAATTATTAATTATTAATTAATTTTACAGTTGGTTATTTTTCGCATCAACAAATGCACAACAGGACCCTTCCATGATTCTCTTTCTTACAGACTGCCTGTTTGTGTCTTCCCTGCCAATTTCCTATATTGAAGCCCTCACTCCTAATGGGACAGTGTTTGGAAGTGGGACCTTTGGGAGGTGATTAGGTTTAGATGAGGGTAGGTCCCCCATGATATATTAGCACTCTAACTAAAAGAGACACCAAAGCATATACTCTCTTCTCTCTCTCTCTCTCTGCCCCCCTCCCTCTCCCTCTCTCTTTTTCTTCCCCTCTTCCATATGAGGACAAAGTGAGAAAGTGATATTTATTTTATTATCTGTGGAGAGCAGCCAACCTGAAAGCATGTGATTAAAACATGTGGCCTAAAGACACATGCAGATATGTGCTTAGGTAAGCTACTCTAGCAGGGCTATTGAGAAGCATCTACATACAAAAGCAGTACCTGCCTGTTGTCAATGGTTGTCTTCCTGTTGTTGTTGATACCCAATACTCACCATACTGCCCAGTATCAGGCTAAACAAAGTCACACGTGTTCATCAGATTGTCCCCCAAAAAGATCAGAGAAATTATATGGCGCCAGTCATTTTCACATCCTCAAATGATTTACATCCAAAAACAACTGCTTTGCATTCTAATTTCTCCTCCCTTATTCTCTTTGCATTCCACTTCCTTCTTCCCCATTCCTTTTACATCCCATTTTCCCCTTCCCCCATTCTCTGCCCTTTAAAAGAATAAACCTGAGGCTGGTTCTGGTCGCAACTTCTCCATCAGAGAAGCTCTGCCCATCCAATCATCACTTTTCTATACTTGTGTGTCTTTGTGTGTTTGTTATCACGTCTATTTTTTATCCACAGCCTTCCCCACTCAGAGAAACGTGTTCATGCTGAGCTGGTCCTGGCAATTATCATTATTTTTTTACATTTAGTCACTGTATATCATTACAGCATACAAAATGAGTCTTTCCAGTATAAATAAACAGTGTCTTAGTCCAGTTGAAGGTGATGTCTATTAAAGAGGAAACATATATTCAAGAGGAAACAAACTGGCACTCACCTTGATCTTGGACTTCTCAACTCCCTGGCTATGAGATCAATGTCTGCTTTGTTTAAGCCATCCTGTTTGTAATATGTTGTTATAGCAGTCCTAACAGACTGAGGCAACCAACCACCTCTTTAAGTAATGATTTCCACAGATAAAATGAGTGCTTCTCAGAGCCTGCCTGAGTCCTAAGCATGGTTTGTCCGAAATACAGATTATCCCTATCCTAAATAATGAGAACCAACTGTAGTTTATATTGTGTTTAATGCCAAAAAAGGCTAGCCCCATTGTACAGCAGTTAAGAGCTACACAAAAGAAGTTAAATCCCACATGACTGTCCAGGGTTTGGGTCCTGACCCCATTGGCTTGAAAAATATGCTGGGGTGAGGGGTAGGGGTGGTGCACACATGCATGTGCTCAGAATCCTGATGGGATGGAGAGTTGGAGAAAAAGGGTCATGGCATGACCTGGACCCATTGTAGGGTGCTCTTGCTCGCTCTCATGTGTGTGCATGTGAGCTCTGGTAAACATATATTTATATATAAAACCATATATAATTATATATTGTATATAAAATATGAACAATTTATATAAATATATGTACATATATTTGTAATATGTCAAAAATAAAAAAGGAAATGCAATATTCAAAAAGAATTAAAGTCTAAATTATGCCAATAACCTGCATCTATCCAATTGACTGCATTTTCACATATTCAAATGAGAATTTACTGCATATACTCACAATGGAAACTATATTCCTAAGTATTATTTGGGGAGTTGTATCCATCTGGAGAAAATTTCATGAGGTCTCTTTAATGGTACCTCATTTAGCGTCTGTGCCACATAATTAAACAATTTAACATCAGAGTGCAAAGCCACCGTGCAAGTGGCCCCAAGTGACAAAGACTTGAAAATGAGCCACTTGTGAAAGCTGTCTTAGTCGTTTCTTTTTGTCAGTGACACTGAAACACGAATTGTTGCCCTGATAAGTCATGTTGGTCACAATGACTCCTCTCAGAAGTCTTCAAACAGAAGAATACCTTCGAAATGAGAGCATTTTTGAGAAGATCCCAATGAACATTCCAAGCCACAGTAGCTCAACAACTTGATGGGGATGTCTGCTCTACGGTATAGTGTTTAATCCTCATCCTGGCAGGGGGAGCCAGCATGGGCTGGCCTGTCCCACTGAGTTAGAAGCGGAAGACTGATGAGTTCCTAGGGTTTCCCTAGTGCAGCACTGTCAGCTGGTCCTCTGCTGCCACCCAGTGTTCCTTGACAGGAAGGCCCAGAGACACTGATGCTGGAGGCCTGGGCTATAAAGCATCCTCACAGTTACTGAGCTTGTCTGCTGAAGAACTCAAGATGACGCAGGGGTCACCCCTTCCTGAGACGCAGTGGACCAAAGCAAAACATTGTGCCCTCAACCTATAATTCTTCCCTTATCTCAACAATTTTCCTCCTTTGTAAAACACAGATGGAATGAACAACAACAACAACATAAAAACATCATTTAAGGGGAGAGGCCCCAAAAGGAAACTCTGAAAGGTATAAGCATTATCCCCTTGTTTTCGATTTTCTTGTCCCCTTCTTGCCCCTGGGCCCCTTTGCATGATCTTATAGCAGGAATGCCCCTTTACCTAGGAGTCTATGACTAGAACCTACCTGCAGTACCTGCTTACCTGGAATGAACACAAGCACCAGGCCTAAGTGGGCATGGATTCTTCCCAGGGTGGACTACTAGCATAACTCAAAAAGAAAAATGCCCCAATGTTTGCTGGGAAAGTTTTTGGAAAACTACCTGGAAGTTGCAGAATATTACAAAGACCATGCTAAGATTGGAGTTTCCTGCCGATAGTTCATTGAACTGTGAAAATGTAATAGAACCTCAAGTAGAAACAAGAGCAATAACCATACCTGTTTTGGAAGGATTACCAACGGAAAACTGGCTCTCAGACTCAACCATTGGATGCACAATCTGAAGAAAGCCAAGACCCATCTCAGAGGGGAGTGAAGGCTGGTGGCAGGAAGCCAGGCTCAGCCTTCATCCCCATCTCTAGCCAAGACCAGGAGTGTGGGCATACCCCAGGCCTTAGACCTAGGACAGAACTGATTTTCTCCCTGAGTGGGGGATTCTCAACATGCTGTGCTGGGGGGACAACATATGCCACCTCAAAATATACATCTCTGGCATATTTTGAGATGACTATTCAGAAGAGTTGCATACCTAAGATTAGCTCTGTAAAACCCCTAAACTTTCTGGCCCAGCCACAGTACTACATACTGTTGATGCTGCTGCTTGGCAAGCTGAGGCCACATGAAATTCCTGTGTTTGACCCCCCCAGACTACCCTAAAAGCAGGGCACATACCTGTAGTCCCAGCTACTTGAAGGGCTGAAGTAGGAGGATCAAGACGTAGTGAGACCCCAGATAAAAAGCAAAACAAAAACTAAAGACTTCTATCAGTAAAAAGAATAGCAGATGAAAACAGGCTTTCCTTGAGCTCCTCCTTACCTGACTAAAATAATGGTATCCTAGGAAGAATGGAATAGAGGTCTGGCACCTAAATCTGAGGAACAAGGCAGTCTTTGCATCTTCTCCTCTTCCTTAGCCTAACCCCCAGCTCCTACTCTTTACCAAACCGTGTAATTCTTTCAACCACTTGGGCTTCACTTGGTCTCATATTTTGTGTAGCTCCCATGCATAGATGCACATAATTAATTTTATTTTTCCTGCTAATTCGGTTGTTAGTTGGTTTTATAAACTGAAAATCAAAAAGAGAAAGTTTAGAACTTCCCTACAAAGTCATCTCAGAACCTGGCTGGAAGACTACACGGACAGGCTGGTGATATGTACTGCCTCCTTGGCCCCATTAGCACTCCTTAAAAATGTACCTTAAAAATGTGGCCTTAAAAAAATAAACTGTGAACACTAGGCAGCCTTAGAGCACTAGAATCATGCATTCAGATTGTGGCCTGAATTTGAGTAAGCTCATTTTGAAGGAGCAATAAATTTGTACATTTAAGAATTGATTTTTGGCACACTGAATTAGAAAGTGATCGTTCAGTCAATTGGTTTGGGATAGTTGATCTGCTATGAATTCAAAACAATGTTGGTGACCACATTAGCTGAAACCGCCTCTCAGCTCTATGGAATAATCACTACAGAGAGTGGCTATTAGAGACCAGATGCACTCCAGCTCCACTCCTACGGCTGACCCACAGTCAGCAAAAGGAAACAGGAACCAGAAGCAGGCGCAGGCCTGGAAAAGATCCAGGAGACCCCTCTCTCACTACTGATGAATTTACCCAGGGGAGAGGCAAAAGAAGGTTCCTCCAGGAGCCAGCAGGGAATGAGACAATATCTGTGGTAACAAACACTTCTGTATCAAATTTCTTCTGTGCAGGCACATCACATATATTTACTCATTTATCTTCATAGCCACCCTTGAACTCTGATCGCTGCCCTCTTTATAAAGACAGAGTCAAGTCGAGGTTATGGGGCTACATGCTGAGGCCCTGTAGCCCCAAGTGCTGGAACTGGGATCACACCCAGGCTTGGGCTCCAGAGCCCACACTGGTATCTACAACAAATCACTGTTCTGTGTCTGCCTCACTAGTAAAGCTCCAATCTGAAAGCCCATGACTTCCTTGGGCAGGTGGAGGGGGAGAGGCAAAGCCCTCCTTGTATCTGCTTGTTCCTAGGTGCCCACGTCCTACTCTTAAGGACACAGATGCTCAGGTTGCCACCTGGGAAGCCGCTCCCTTCCCACGGGGGTCTGTGCATCCAGAGGAACCCCATCCCTGTCTGCCACTCACTAGCACGTCCAGCAAAAGAAGATAAAATGGAAAAGGGAGGGTCCAGATCCCAAAAGAAGTCTGCAGGTGACTCATTTACATTTTTAATATTTCTCAGGGGCCAATAACACAAGAGGAAAATGTAATGGATAAAAATTGTTAACAGATAAAGCTTCCAATATTTGCCCTCCTCCTGCCTAGTCAAGTGTCTTGCTGCTTCACTTCAGTGCTCCTCCATCCTCTGGCCATAGCCCAGCCCCTCCACCCCACCCTGGGAAGCTCCTGCCCTTCTATATTGGCATTTGGACCAGTGGGGGAAATTCCAGAAGGAAGACAGAAAGGACATAAAGAGCTGATTTGTTTAGATTTAATTTTTGTTTTTGTTTCAAGAGGCCCTGAATCCCTTATGATGCATCAACACTGGGCAGCAGAGTCTGCAAAGAATTTTGAAGAGCTATTGCTGAAGTTTTATGGAGCTTTTGAAATTAAAATAGAGTTTGGATTATGCTTCAATTATTTTGTTTGGTAGGATGCATTCTGTTGAGCATAATACCACAGTGATATTGTGGCTTCATCAATATTATATGCAACTACGTTTTAATAAATGAACTTATGGCTCTGCTCCCAGATCTCCTGGCTCGACCAGCATTTCTCAGCAACTGAAGTTAGGAAGTAGACGTACTCCTGGAGAGAACCCACGTGGTGATACCCATTGCCTACAGCCCAGCTAGAAAGAACCCATGTACCACCATCCATTGCATAGAACCCTGGGTGTCTTCATTTTTCACTTTGCTGTCTCTTCTGCCAGGTTAATACAAAGTCATCATAGTTACAAGATCCTTTAACCAAATTTCTTGACTCTATGAGAACCATAATAATGAAGTTGCATAAGAGTGCACAGGTAGTGTATTACTTGAGCAGGAACTCAAAGTACAGTTAGGAAAACAAATGAGAGTTTGGACCATCCTATATGTCTGAATACATTGATCAACCATCTTCGAACGTCTTAGTGTCAGCCTTAGATTTTTTTCTTAAACAAATACTTCCCTAAAGCTCAATTAAGATATTTTTTACAAATGAGCCTACTTAAGTTTCTGGCTTTCTTTCACCTGTAATCACAAGTTTATTTTGTTTTGTTTCTGTTACTAACTTTTTTTTTTTTTTGGAGAGTTTTTTTTTTTTTTTTTTTTTTTTTTTGCTATAGGGCGCGTGCGCTTGCCAGAGAGACAGAGAGAGACAGAGAGAGACAGAGAGACAGAAAGCGAGAAATCACCCCCCAGGGGGGATGGCCACACCACAATCCCTTCTCCTCCATTCTCCTCTCGGGATCTTGGACACGCACGCACACGTGCCGGCGTGAGTTTAAGCCACCAGGTCCAGGACTCCAACCGCGGTTGACTACATGGGAGTCTAGCGACATAGCCATTATGTTAACTGCTGGTCCCTGTCACTAACTTTTCATAAATCAAGCAACATTTCTTTTAAGAAGGCATGAAGTATATACATGGAGGACACAATACGAGTTCTTCTATTTTATCATTTAGGTAGGCAAACAAAGCGAACAGTAAATCTTTATGGAAACCCACTCCGTGTGTAGAACTGTGTATCACATGGGACAGGACCTTGAATATAGTAGGAGCTCATTAAATTATTTTTAGTTAGGGACCAGCAGTTAGCATAATGGCTATGTTGCTGAACTCCCATGTAGTAGACCGCGGTTCAATTCCCAGACCCGGTAGCTTAAACTCATGCCGGGTGTGTGTGCATGCGTGCCCAAGATCCCAAGAGGAGAATGGAGGAGAAGGGATTGCGGCATGGCCATCCCCTTTGGGGGGGGGGGTGATTTCTCGCTTTCTATCTCTGTGTCTCTATCTGTCTTTCTGGTGAGCACACGCTCCCTATAGCAAAAATTTCTCAAAAAAACAAAAAACTAATAAAAATTATTTGGGGACCAGCAGTTAGCATAATGGCTATGTCACTGGACTCCCATGTAGTCAACCGTGGTTCGAGTCTCAGACCTGGTGGCTTAAAACTCACGCTGGGCACATGTGCGTGCGTGCCCAAGATCCCAAGAAGAGAATGGAGGAGAAGGGATTGCGGTGTGGCCATCCTCCCTGGGGGGTGATTTCTCGCTTTCTGTCTCTGTCTGTCTGGCGAGTGCATGCACCCTATAGCAAAAACCTGTCACTAAATAAATAAATAAATAAATAAACAAACAAATAAATAAAAATTATTTTTAGTTATATGACCAAGTGAACAACAAATGTCTCTACATTTTATTCTGGAAATATGATTACTTTAGATTTTAAAAATAATAATCTATTTGAAACATAATTGATTTCTTCTTTGAAAAAGTAGAATCTGTGAATACTTTTGTTCAGTGAATATTTCATGCTCTGTCTGCACATGAAATAAAATTCAGTTTAGAAATTGGGGTATATGTATCTAGGTGGGTATGAGTAGAAGGGGTGGTTTGTGCTTAGGTGATTGATTTTTACTTTTAAAATTAAAAAAAATATATAGCTTGGTGGAAAAAATGAAACAATAGTAGTAATGAGCTAATAAACATTGAAAAGTATTTTTAGAGAGTTCATTTTCCACTGTCATAAGGATAAAAACCTGGAAATGAAGATTGCTGAAATTGTTTTCATTAATAGGGAATCCTTAAGTACTAAAATGTCAACTCTATTGAATTTTAATCCCCTAATATTCAATTCTCATTATAATCTTTCTACAAAACAACCTCCCATGAGAAGTTTTCTAAGTTTGATTTTGTAAAACAGTTTGCAATTTACCAAAATGTCCAACACTAAATTTAGTCTTATATAAATATAAATGCCTGAAAAGGATTACCCATGCATATGGGAAAATGAACTGAGAAATGAATCTCAATTTTCTGACCAACAGAAAGCTTGTTGGGCTATGGCCCACTGTTGTCAGACTCCTGCAGCTTAAGGCAAGATCCGGGCTGGGTAAGTGCGGGTATTACTCTTGTGTGCAGGTGAGTTCCTGCCAATTATTAAAGTTAAACAATCTCTATGTGATTCCCTGTTAGAATATTTTCCCCCCAAAGTCATGGCATTTTGAAGTGTTCTTTTGCAAAAGAAATATGTCAGAAAAGCCAGTGAGAGCTTCCTAGGGTAATTTAGGGCTATTTGAATATTCAATCATATTTCAAACGTCTAGATGGAGATAATCTGAGTTAAACTGGCATCTGGGGATCTTGATGAAGGAGATGACAGAAGGCAGGGTAAGAAAAGAAAAAGGGTGATTATAGAACAGAATTCTGTGCCATCATTAAAAATGACTATGTTGAAGAATATATAAAAGTGAGGCAGGAAGCTAGAGAATGGAAGTAGGTAATGGGGCTAGAGCATCTGCCTCTGTGGCTAGATAGAAAAACGGATCAGGGTAGAGAATTCCCCACTCCACGTAATGTAATGGTGTAATGGTAGACCCGGCCACATTTGAAATAGTCAATGGGGTAAAAACAATCGGTGGACCCAGTCAATAATCACCGACACAACCCTGATTAAGGAAGTATAAACCCCATGGAAAGTAACTACGAGGGTCCTTAAGCCCTTTTGCGCTTGGGCTGCTCCTACCTCTTGGGAATTTACTTTCACTTTTACTTAATAAGCTATCTTTTACTTTTACTATTGGCATGTTTCGTTCAATTCTTTGTCTGAAACACCAACCTGGGGAGCCATCCCATGACAAAAATACAGATATGCCATCAGGGAGCATTGTGTATAAAATAAAGGTTTCAGATTAAACTATTAGGTTGTCAGAAAAGTCATGACACATTTTTTTTTCATCATAGAAAATATGTCGTGACTTTTCTGACGACCAAATATGATCACATCTTTACAAACATGTATATAGAAAAATGTGGAAATATAAATACTGAATACTGGCAATGGGCTGTCTCTGGGTGGCAAGAAAATAAATGATAAGTACTTCAAGTATTTATAGAATAAAGTGAGTTAAGCACTTACTTAGGACTTGAGAATACAACATTGAACAAAACAAAGTCACAGAGGAAGCCAGACTTGACCTCACAGAGGAAGCCAGACAATAAGCATAGACGTGAAATTTCTCGCTTTCTGTCTCTCTGTCTCTCTCTGTCTGTCTGTACTTTTAAAATAAAAAAATAAATCCATATGTACCCACTCACCCAATTATACAAATAAACATATCAAGTGACAGTAAGCACCTGGGGGGCGGGGTGAGGACCACAGTAAAAAATAAAGGATTGGGGTGAGAAGTTGTTATGTATCAAGATTGGTCAGGGATGGCTTTGCAGGTGAGGATATATTAAAGTTCTGTAAGATGGAAGAAGCCATGTGTTTATCTGGGAAAAAAATTAGTCTCCATAAAGAGAACCTCAAACATAAATTCTTGAGAGTAGAATGTGGTTGGCTTGGGATATTGATCTCCTTAGATAATTGTTCTGAAGACCCAAGGCTTTAAAAATAGGCTCCCTCAAAGAGAGCCCATAAAAATAAATCTGGATCAAACAATTGATCTTGCCATTCATTGGCCCCATTTACCACCAGAAAGTATGAATCTTTTCCCAAGCTCTGTTCATATTCAAAATTTGTAAGCTAATCCCATAGTTTTTGAAAATCAGAAGGTCTGATATAGACTCTGGCAATGGGAAAATTAGAGCTGATAGTAAGTGAATGAACAGTATTTTATTGTGTTGAGTATTCTAGTATTTCTTTCTCACTTTATGTATTAATTGCATCCTTATTTACATAAGCAGGTACATGCTAGGCATCTCTACCTGTTTAGTTCACCGTTGTAACCCAGACCCAAGTCTTTACCTGTATTCAATGAACATTTGCAGAATGAGTACTCTTAGCAAGCATGAGAGTGAGCCTTTGTTCTTTGGTCTTATAGTGCTCGTGAGGAGGTGCCTCCTAGATGATCAATTCCAAACCATGTGGGACCTTTCCCTTATCTGGTCCCTTCTACTCACCTGACTTGTTACTTAACTACAAGTTAAATATTTTGGCACTCTATTTGGTTCACTTCCAGGTGTAATTTACACCTAGAACACCCCCACTTCATTTTGCAAGTTTTTGATCATTTATGATTTTAAAAATCATCTGGCATTCTACTTGCTTGAATAAGTTTCTCTGACTGATTAAAAAAATGGTAATGAGTTCTCTACATACTCCACCTTCACTTCACTTCTTCATTCCATTGGAAACAGTAGTCACTTTCCTTGAATGTATTGTGAATATTTAATGTGCATTTATGTTTATGTATTTATGCATATGTTCTTAATTGTTCTTCTGTCAGTGCTGTCTTCTTACCCTAATATCTAATTTGTAACTCAATTCGTCTGTTTGACTCACTTGTACTGTACCCAATACATCATTCAATGTTCAATTCAATGTCAATTTCTGCTTGATAAGAACTTTAAAAAAATAATCACACTGTAGACATGTGAGTGGTCTGACAACATTTCTATGTGGAAAGATGAACAGTATAAAGACTCAGTCTTTTTTCTGCTTAGCAATTCTATTGTCTCCATAGATGACATTCTGACACCTTGGGGCTCCACTTCTTCCCATTTTCTCCACCTTCTCAGAATTTCATAGGATTCAACATCAGATCATTACTAGGAATGTTGCTCCTTTTAATTAGCTAAGCTGTGCTAACAAGCCAAGTGTTACTCATTATTATTCAATAAAACAACAAGGTTGCCATTAGTGCAAGGGGCAAGGTACTCTTAATGTTCTTTGATGGGACATTAAACAAGGACGATCATTAGATTTTTCTACATGTTGGCAGTTTTCAATCTTCAAGGGTGACATTTTAAAAATGAAATATTCTTGACCAGAGTAGTGGTTTCAGATGTAATATATGATCTGATTAGAAGAGTGTATAGGAAGCAACCACAAATACACACATTAAAAATTATGCTTGGTGAGACTAGCAGGTAGTGTGGTAGTTAAGGTGCTACACTCTCTCATAGCCTACCACTATTTGTGTCCCAGACCTGGCGGCCTGGAAATCATGCCAGGTGCATGTATATGCTTGCCCAAAATTCCAAGAGGAGAATCAAGGGGAAGGGAATGCAGTATGGCTATCCCACTGGGGGCATGATTTCTTGCTTTTCCTCTCACTATCTTTTTCTCTTTCACTAGTGAGTACATACACTCTATGGTAAAAACATTTAAAAAATTATGCTTGGTCTCCTACTAGACATCATAGTATTTATCCAATTATATTAAGCACTTATTATACCACAAATACTGAGGGAAATCCTAGATACACAAGTCAATCCCATTCTTAAAAATCTTAAGATTGTTATTTGTTATTTTAACTCCCTTTTGTGTATTTCTCAGTTCTAAATGTTATCGAAACTGGTCAAATGCTTACATAAGGAGAAATTTAATAAATAAATCTGTTATTTGGACTCCTTTTAGATGGCTGTCTATTCTAAAAGTCTTGATTGAGATGATAAGAAGTTAAGCGGATTCTTTTTTTATAGTATCCAATTCTTCTTTCGTATTGTGGAAGAACTTCATCATCTCTTGGAGCTCAATGTCTCTTTTTTCTTGCATCTCATAGATAATCAAAATAGCATGGTATTGGCACAAAACCAGACAAGAGGACCAAGGGAACAGCATAAAGACTCCAGAAATAAACCACAAAACATACATCCAACTCATCTTTGACAAAGGGTACCAGTCAATCCAGTGGGAAAAGGAGAATCTCTTTAGCAAATGGTGCTGAAAAAAACTTGGTATCCACCTGCAGAAAGATGAATCTGAAGCCCTGTCACCATTAACAAAAATCAACTCAAAGTGGATCAAAGATCTAAACCTAAGACTGCAAAGTATAAAACTACTGGTGGAAAACACTGGGGAAACTCTGGGAGACATTGGGATAGGCAAAGACTTCTTAAGCAAGACCCCCAAAGCACAGGGAATAATCCTCCAAATAGACAGGTGGGATTACATCAGATTAAGGAGTTTCTGCACAGCAAGGGACACTGTAATTAGTGTGAATCAACAACCCTTGGAATGAGAGAAAATTTTTGTTAACTGTACCTCAGATAAGGAGTTGATAACCAGAATACACAGGGAACTCAAGAAGCTTACATGGAAGAAAATAATTAACCCAATTAAAAAATGGGAAAATGAGCTGAATAAACAACTCTCTAAGGAAGACATACGAACAGCCAAAAAGCATATGAAAAAATGTTCAACGTCCCTCATCATAAGGGAGATGCAGATCAAAATCACAATGAGATACCATCTAACCCCAGTCAGAATAGTGAAGATTAAAAAAAAAAAATTATAAGTGCTGGCAGGGATGTAGTGAAAGGAGAGCACTCCTACATTGTTGGTGGGAATGCAAATTGGTTCAGCTACTGTGGAGAACAATATGGAGGTTTCTCAAAGACCTTCAAGTAGAACTACCATATGATCCAGCAAGTCCACTCCCAGATATTTACCCAAAGGACAGGAGAACACTCACTTGGAAAAGAGCTTGCACAACTGTATTTACTGCAATACCATTCACAATTGCTAAGACATGGAACCAACCCAAATGTCCACAAACAGATGAATGGATTGAAAAAGTTTGGCACATATACTCTATGGAATATTATTCAGCCATAAAAAAACAAGGCCCTGGAATTTGATAGAAAGTGGACAAATATGGAAGATTTGTTGCTGAGTGAAGCAAGTCAGGCTATGAAAGAGAGACATAGTATGTCTCCACTTAACATATACCAACTGTCCACATTCTATGAAAGACTGGAGGACATAAAAGCATTAAAAATTGTTATGGACACTAGAGACAAAGTGGAAGGAGAGCGTGGGAGGGAAAGAGTGTAGGATAGGAAATTTGAGGAAAAAAATGGACAGGAAGATATTTGTGGGACACAGACATGCTTTATTATCTGTTGATGAGGATGTGTATAGTATTCTCAACTGGACTGAGACGCATATCACGCTGGGTAAAGTCTCTTTACAATCTAAATTATGTATAGTGATTGAATGAATAAATTATAACAAAAAATAATAATAATAAAAGAAAAAAGAAGTTAAGCAGAATTTTGTCAGAACCACAAGAAATACAGATAGTGATATAATCAGATATAGATTTTTATTATAAAATAACTATCATCATACGTGCAAGAAAATTATAAACGTGATTGAAAATACTGGCAGGTATGCTAAAATTACATTTTAAAAAATAAATTGTAGAACTAAATAATAACATATTTTCTTTTTTTTTTTTTTTTTTGAGAGGTTTTTGTGCGTTCGCCAGACAGAGAGATAGAAAGCGAGAAAACACCCTCCGGGGGGATGGCCACGCCGCAATCCCTTCACCTCCATTCTCCTCTCGGAATCTTGGGCATGCACGCACATGTGCCCGGCGTGAGTTTTAAGCCACCAGGTCCAGGATGCGAACCGCAGTCGACTACGTGGGAGTCCAGCGACATAGCCATTACGCTAACTGCTGGTCCCAATAATAACATATTTTCTAATTCAGTCTATAGAACATTATGAAAAGATAGCACACAGATGAAAATAAAACTAGTGAACTAAAAGGCAGGTCAAAAGAAAATACTCAAAATGAAGGATGAAGAGACAAATGAATGGAAATTCCAGAATGTGTGTAAAAAAAAATAAAATAAAATACAACAGAGGAGAAAATGGGAACAATATGTAAGTAGAATTAAAAAGAAAGGAGAAGATGGGCCAGCAGATGGCATGGTGGCTAAGGTGCTGGAATTCCATGGCTGACCATGGTTCGAGTCCCAGACCTGATGGCTTGCTTTCTCACTCTCCCTCTCTTTCTCTCTCTCTATCTTTGGCAAAAATTCCTGTGAAAAAATAATAACAACAATAATAAATAAATAATTCTTTAAAAAAAAAAGAAAGGAGAAGATAATGAGGCAGAAGAAGTGAACACTAATAATTTACCAAAATTTGATTTCAAACCACATATTCTTAGGAGCTCAAAGAAAGATATGGGAGAAAAAGTCAAACAAAGGCATATTACAATAAACTGATGAAAACCATTGACTAAGGGAAAAATCTTACAAGCAACCAAAGGAAATGGTAGACCACCCTCAAAAGAAAAACTCTAAAGATGATAGATGACTTCTTAATAACAATACTGGAAATTGTAAGAATCATTCTCAAATGGAATAATTTTTTTCTAAGTCCCGCATACAGAGTGAGTCTACTATTTGTGGTCCTTCAAAAGTGTCTGTATTTAGAAAAAACATTTCTTCAGAAATGAAGAGAACAATACCAAGTATTAGTGAGTAGATGGAATAAGAAGAATTTGCATTCAATGTTGGTGAAAGTTTAAAATTTGTAGAATCAATTTGGTGCTATTTATCTAAGTAAAAGCTAGGCACTCTCTATTGCCCAGAAATACCATTTATAAGTCTACATATACCAACATAACCTAATTCACCTGTGTAAAAAAGAACCATAGTATCATTACTCATAGTAACAGCAGATCAGAAACAACCTCAACATCCATCACCAATAGAATAGATACATAAAGTACAATTTATTCACACATGGAATTTTATAAAGCAGCAAAAATAAGCAAAACACAGCTGATGAAACAGTAACTCTTACAAACATAATTTAGAGTGAAATAAGGCAGACACATAAAAAACATGTGTGAAAATATTTACATAAAATCAAAGTCAAAACTATAGTGGTCAGAGAAGTATATGTATGTGTTAAAAACTTTAAAAATAAATTGAGTTAATGACTACCTTAAAAATCCTTTTAAAGGACCAGCAGATGGCATAGTAGTTACATTGCTGGACTCCCATGTTGTCGACTGTGGTTCAAGTCCCGGACCCAGCAGCTTAAAACTTATACTGGACATGTGTGCATGTATGCCCAAATATCCCAAGAAGAGAATGACACAGAAGGGATTGTTGTGTGGCCATCCACTCCAGGGGGGGTGATTTCTCACTTTTTCTCTCTCTGTCTCTCTCAGTCTCTCCAGCAAGTACACACACCCTACAGCAAAAAATCTCTCAAAAAAAGTCATTTTAAGTGGCCAGTTGGTGGTGTAATGGTTCAGACTGCTGGATCCCCTCACATGGCCAACTGTGCAGTTTGTGTCCCAGATCCAGTGGCTTGAGAAAAACACCTGTGTATGCATACATGCCCAGAATCCTGAGAAGAGGCTGGAATAGTAGGAATTGTGGTGTAGCCATGTTCCCCACTACGGGGAGAGGTGATTTCTCACTCTCTTTCTCTGGTGAGTACATGTACTCTATAGCAAAAACTAAAAAGAAAAAAACTTAATGATGTATTTCACTGAGGAAAATAAGTAGTAGGAATGAAGAGTGAGTACAAGGGGCTTCTAGGGATGTGTGCAATGTTCTATAAATTTCTTGATCAGTCTGGAGTATCTATGTATTCGCAGTACAGCAACTGATTAATTGATTGTATTGAAAATTTATGATTTGGTCTCTTTTTATATGTGTTTCAAACTTCATTTAAAAAAAAATTAGAGTCAACCCCATGGCAAAGTGTTTAAGTACTGTGCATTGGGAGCTGGAACCCACATGGCTGACATTGGTTCAAATCCTGGACTTGGCAGCTTGAAAAACATGTCATGTATGTGTGCATGTATGCCCACAATCCTGATGAGAAAAATCAATAGAGGAAGAAAAATTATGGTGTGTCTATATTGCATTGGGGGGGGGCTCTCTCTCTCACTTTGGTGAGTGTGCACACCCTTTGGCAATTAAAAAATATTAAAAAATAAATTAGCATCACTAGTCTTCTGAAAAGGAATATAGATTAAATAAATATTTAAAAATAAATTTTAAAAGTGTAACATTTTATTTCTAACACATCCACTGTAATGAAAATAGTAAAGAATGTTCATCGGGCAGAAGGAAAATTATTCCAGATGGAAACTCAGAGATGAGGAGGGAATAAAATACAGTAAAAAGTTAAATATGTAAGTACATTCAATCCCTCTCTATGTTATAAAACAAAATATTCTCTCTAAAAAAGAGAAAGAATTAAAATGACCAAAATAATATAAGTCAAAAGAAGGTAAGTAAAAATAAAGTGGTTTGAAAATGATAAAAGTACTACTTTTTTTAGTCTATAAGAACTCAAGAAAGCTTTAAAAATCTCTAGAACCTCAAGAATTTAAAAAAAAAATTTTAAAGTATAACTGGCAAGCTAATAGTGGGTAAATAAAATAATAAAATAACAGTCTCAAAAAACTTCAAAGGATTAAAACCATATGTTCTCTGACCACAGTGGATGTAAGTTAGAAAGTATTAATAAATATATAACTCAAAATTTCCCATGTTTGAAAATTGAGTAATATACTTCTAAATAAACTTTACTTGATAGTGGGGGGGAAATAGCAGTGGAAACCATAAAATATTTCAAACATAATGGCAATGAAAATACTATTCATCAAAACTTATTGGATACAACTGTGGCTTTGCTTAGGAGGAAACAGAGCCTGCACCAGTTACCAGTGTACTGCTTTTTATCTCCATATCCTTCTTCATTGCCTGCAAAGCCAGCACCTGTTTACGCCAGGCTCCAAGTCCGAGGAATTCTGCCATAAACCACTGGTGCTATGCATTTAAACTTTTTTAAAGTTTATTTATTTATTCATGCCACGACTGAGAGATAATGAGACAGAGACAGAATGACAGTCCCAACACCACAATCTACCCCAGCTTTGGCCAGTGTTGGGTCATAGTCCTCTGCATGCCTGGCATACTGAAAGAGGACTCCAAACACGAATTTGGAACTTTCCCATGTGGGTCAGCCTCACAGAGCACTGTGTTTTACTCTACATCACTGCCTGGCCCTAGTGCTATGCACTTATTTGTATATTGTAAAAGATCAAGCTATAAAGCACAACAGAAGTCCCTACTCATTTTAAAACTCACCATTATTTTTCATTTACTTACAGCGACAATTGCTTCATTTCACACATCCCTTTAAAATGCCAACCTACCTATATGAAGCAGTTGTAAGTTTGAATAACTGTCATGAAGGCAATTTTAGTAAAAATAAATAAACCAAGTAAAAGATATATGTATACAAAAGCTGAGTCCTTGACAAGGAAATTGGTAAAAGAAAAAACAGTCATCTAGTGGCTATATCTTTTCAAATTGTTGCTAAAAATCAAATAAAAGGACTTGAGAATACAACTATATTGGGGGAATTACTTTATCAGTGAAAGAAAATGAAATGAATAAAAAATATACACTTTTGCTCCTTTTCAAAAAGCCAAGTTCTATTTGGAAATTCAATGATGGAATATTTATATAGAAACAATTTTTACTTCATTTCATTGTGCCTATGTTGAATAAAACTCAGCTCCTAGCTAGCTACCTAAGCTGAAATTTTTAATATGTGACTGGTAAAGTTTTCAAGTACTATACTTTGTTGATTCTACTGGATGTTTTTGAGAAGTTTATTTTATGTATTCTTCAGTGAGCAAGAGAGAAAGAGAAAGGTAGAGACAGAGAGATAGCACCCCAAACAAGGACATGATGCCATAATCCACCCCCAAGCCTCGGCTAGTCTCAGATAATGGGCACACACCTATGTCTAACACACTAAGGTAAGTCTGTGGACATTAACTTAGAATTTTGCCATGTATGTCAGTTTCACAGAGTGTCACACTTTCAATCAGTTCTTCTGAACTATCTGTGAAGAAGGGTCAATTTTGTTTTGTTTTGCCTTTTTTTTCCCTTTATGAGTGAGAGATAGTAAGAGGAAAAGAAATAGACAAATATAAGTATTTTTGACATTGTCTCTCTGTGTTGACATTCTGCAGCCTAGCCTGCCAATTATCTATAATTATAGGCACATGTAATTAGTCTGGTGTGTTCAGGTTGGCCTGGGAACCAAACCCAGAATCTCCCCTGCAACTCTCAGCCTCCCCAGATTGCTCTGGGTCTTGTTTTGGCATTTAAAATTTTCCAATTCCAACCTGGCTCCATAGTGCAGTGATTTTAAGCACGGTATGTAGGGAGCTGGATCCCACATGGCTGACCATGGTTTGAGTCCTGGCCTGAGAAACCTGAAAAATACACTGACTGTGCCAGGCGCGTGTCGTGCGTGCCCAAGATCCCGAGAGGAGAATGGAGGAGAAGGGATTGCGGCGTGACCATCCCCCCTGGGGGGTGATTTCTCGCTTTCTGTCTCTCTGTCTCTCTCTGTCTGTCTGGCGAGCGCACGCGCCCTATAGCCAGAAACCTCTCAAAAAAAAAAAAAAAAATACACTGACTGGATGTGTATGTGTGCCCAAAATCCTAATGGGAAGGAGAAATGGAGGAAAGGAACTGTGGCATGACTACACCCAATTGAGGGGAGGGGTGCTTTCTATCTCTCACTCACTTTGTCTTTTTCTGGCAAGCACACATGCCCTCTGGCAATTAAAAAAAAAAATTCAATTCTTCAGTTCTAGAGGATTGATAGCTTTCTAATTTACAATAAAAATTGCTATGAAAATAAAACAAATACAAAATAGGAGTCCCACACTTTTAATCTTGGAGTTAAAGACATAATGTTTCTTAATAGAATAAATGTAATAAAATAGTTTTAGCTTTCTAAATTCAATTTCTACACTCAATTTCTTAATATCTAAACTTAATATAATCTTAATATCAATTGAATTTCCAAATAGGTCTTGGCTTTTTGAAAAGAAGCAAATTATGTGTATTTTTTATTCATTTTCTCTGACTAATGAAGTAATTCCCCCCAATATAGTTGTATTCTCAAGTCCTTTTATTTGATCTTCAGCTTCAGCATTTTTAACTTCTCAACTCCCCATTCTTTGACTTGCCTTGTGATTGACCAGAAACAAACTATTTGTGGATTATACTAAGTAGCACAGATATGGGACATCTTTTTACAGTAATGTGCACATGGTTATATCAGTGAGACATTGCTGTTTAATTCTGGGACATCCTTTATGAAGGAGGCACATTTGTATTTCATATCATGACAGTCCAGGTCTATTGAATAAAAATAAATCAAAATTTTGAAACCCAGTTTCATTTCATGTAATGATTAATCATGGATAAGCAATTGAATCTTAACTGGGTTTTTCCAATTAGGTAAATTTACCTATAAATCCAGTGCATATTGATTTGGAAGCTAAATCTTTTCAACGCAATGAATGAGCTCTTTTGAAATTAAATTTAGAAGATTGCAAGGCAATTAATCAGATCACCAATTAGTTGGTCCAAATTAATTATAATGACAACCAAGACAGCTCAACCGGGTTCTCTGATGACATGTATATTTTTTACTCAAACTTTAAAAAAATGTTTCTAGAATTATTTATTATTATTTATTATTTTAATTTGCAATCAGGTATTCACACTTACCAGAGAGAGAGAGAGAGAGAAAGAGAGAGAAAGTGAGAAAGTAAGCCACGAGGTCCAGGATTCAAACCATGGTTGGCTATGTGGCAGTCAGTCCTGTGCCTTAACTACCACACTACCTTCTGGCCCTAATATTTCCTCTAAATATTAAATGTAATGTTCCTCTTTATAATATTCTAAGAACTTGAATATTCAAAATGCCTACTAAACAGCAGATTTTGTCTTTAAGTGATTTATACATAATTTATGCTGAAAAAATAGAAAAACTTGAATGAAATGTATTAATTCAATGGTTAGATTTCTATTCTAATATATATGAATAAGTAAATACACATAAAAGCACAAAAATTCATATGATGCAAATTTAGTGAAGATCATTACAAGGGGTTCACATTACTCCCAAAGAAGTAGTGGGAAAAGCATTCATTGAACCTGGATAATTTTCTAAATACACACTTCCATAGCAATCGTACAGTTCATATTAACATCAAAACTAAAGGAGCAGAAAATAGTCTCAATAGCCTTGGTAAATGTTAACTGCATTTGCTGAGTAAATACTCCCTAGAGAAGCTAGAATGCTATAGGACTGGACAATGCCATTGTCTCTGGCAGCTCTGCAGTCATTATTATAACAAGCGCTGTCTGTGGGCACTGTGACATGCTCTTCTCAGGCACTATCTCCTTCAATTTTAGCAGCATTCCATAAAGTGAGTACTATTACTACTGGCCCCCATTTTATTTTACAAATGGAGCAGTTTTATATCACGTGGCTTGAAGATCAAATGACATGTACTGAATCCAAAGCACTCTATTCCTTCAAGTTCATTGAAACTATCTCTAACCTATTGACTTCAAATTTAAGTACTTCTTAGAGAAGAAACACTTTTTTATTTATTAATACTGAAAGGAAATAACAGATTATAAATTATTGTTTACCATTCATATGTATTTTTAAAGTGGCATTTCTTTACCAAGGAGTAGACTCTTTAAGTAATATGTCTGGAGTAAATTAAGATGACTATTATCTTTTTTTATTAAGAGAGGTTTTTGCCATAGGGTGCATGGAGAGACAAAGAGACAGAAAGTGAAAAATGTAACCCCCCCCCCAGACTTGGGAATGCCAAGCCACAAGCCCTCTCCTCCATTCTCCTCTCAGGATTTTGGGCACACATACACACACACACACACACACACACACACGTGCCTGGCATGCGTTTTAAGCCACCAGGTCCAAGACTCAAACCACGATCAACTATGTGGAAGTCCAACAATATAACCATTACGCCTTCTGCTGGTCCTCCTATCATAGATATTTAATAATTTTTTTTTTTTTCACATTAAGGTCTTTTTCTGTCATGAGACTTGAAAATATATATTTTTTGGTTTGTTGGTCTATTGACTTTCTATTGATATTTTGCTGCACACATTTTAAAATTATTTTTTAAGAATCATTTTGTTTAACTTTATTTATTTATTTGTTCACTTAAATTTGACCGGAGAGGAACAGAGAGAGAGAGAGAAAGTGAGAAAGCAAGCCACCAGGTCTGGGACTAGAACTCAAGTTGGCAATGTGGGAGCTCAGCACACTCAATCACCATGCCACCTGCCAGTCCCTTTAAAATTATTTTAACTGACACATAGTAATTGTATATGGTGAAACAGAACACATAGAAGGAGTAACAGGCAGACCCAAGCCACTTAGCTTGAGCTCATCAGGTGCCCCTGCCTATCATGCTGTTGAGAAGAAGGGGCTGTTCCAAGCTACATAATGCACAGTGCTGCATGAAGTAATCTACCGTTTTATATTCTACCATCTAGCTCTATCTCTATTCACAATGGGAGCAAAAAGGTTTGGGTACACAGGAATCAAATACCTGAAGACAGGAGACACTGGAAGAATTATCTCCCCTCAACCTCCCTACCAATAAAAGGAGAGAAACTTCCTCCTGAATAGCTGAAACCAAAACTCCCACTGTGGATTCCACACTTTCACTCAGATTAGAGGAGAAAAACTGGCATAAAGGTAACTCACATCACAGAAGAGCATGAGCACACAGCTATAGAAACATATGCCACAGAAGTAAGAAGAATTGAGTATATTATTAGATAACTAAAATTCAAAGCAGAGCCTCAAGAAATAGGGGAAAATTAGGAAATACCTCCCCCCAATGGGAACATAATAATTCCTCACCAATGATGGATAAAACACAGAAGTCACAGAGATGTCAGAAAAAGAATTCAAAGCATTCATTGTAACAAAACACAATAAGATGCAAGAGAAAACAGACAACAAATTCCAAGAAATGAAATCTTTCTATGACTTGAAGGAGGCACTCTGTAAAGAGATAGACACCCTGAAAAAGAATAAGACAGAATTTCTGGAGACAAAGAATTCAATGCAGGATATCAAAACCACC
Organism: Tupaia tana; assembly: GCA_026018925.1. Lineage (NCBI taxonomy): Eukaryota > Metazoa > Chordata > Mammalia > Scandentia > Tupaiidae > Tupaia > Tupaia tana. Next base: position 37,136,959 of record JAKSZU010000016.1, read on the forward strand.
TTTGAAAGTATTAACAGCAGATTAGACCACACTGAAGAAAGAATCTCTAACCTTGAAGACAAAATCTCTAATTTAGTCAAAGCAACTGAAAAGAATAGGGAAATAACCACTCTAAATCAGGACAACATACAGAAAATCCTAGACACCATTTACTAGCTAAACAGTTGCATAATAGGTATCCTGGAAGGTAAAGAGACAGGTATAAGGCATAGAAAATTTTTTCATGCTATACTAGCTGAAAAATACCCAAATTTAGAGATGCGTACAGACTTCCAAATACAGGAAATCCAAAGAATTTCAAGTAGATATTACATAAGAAGATCCTCTCAAAGGCATATCATAGCATATCATAGTCAGATTGGTTAAAAAATGAAAGACAAAGACAATATTCTAAAAATGCCATGAGAGAACTTCCAAATTACTTATAAGGTTACTCAATTAGACTAACATCAGACCTCTCAACTGAAAAAATACAGGCAAGAAAAAAATGGGAAGATTATATATATATAAATAGAAATAATTATTTATTTTATTATTATTACTTACTTTAAAGATTGACCACAGAGAGAGAAAGTGAGAAAGCAAGCTGCCAGGTCCAAGACTCAAATCACAGTCAGCCATCTGGGAATCTAGCACCTTAACCACCATGGCATCTGTTGGCCCCAGAATGGGAAAATACATTTAAAATGATGAAAGGAAAATCATTTCTCTCTAGAGAACTACACCCAGCAAGATTATCCCTTAAATGGGAAGGATAAATCAAGTAATTCCCAGATAAACAAATGCTTAAGAATTCTCCAAAACTAAACCAGCTCTTCAGAAAATACTAAAAGAATACCTCACCAGGAAAATTCAAAGAAAATAAATAGAAGAGATCACAAAACATCTAGAAAAAAATGATGAGTCTACACATATTGATAACAACATTGAACGTCAGAATTAAATTTGCCTACTAAAAGGTTAAAAATGCAGATTCAACTGTTTACACACAAGCAGGTTTAAGTACAAATCCACTCATTATTTGATAGACAGGTGTCTCTACATGTTTCAAGTTGTATTTATTATAACTATTACTCAATTTATAAAACTAGATTACAGGAAAAACTCGAAATGTTACAAGTAGCTGAGTCTTTCCTTGGAGTAAATTTAAAGACGGCTAAAACCAAGAATGTTGTAAAGCCTATAAATCACCAAATCACTGAATTTACCGTGTCTTTGCTTTTAAACATCTCTTTTCAACTTTGTTTCATTTTCACTTTTTTGAGCACTTATTTTTTTATGAACAGTATAGCATATGGTCTTACAAGATCTCACAGTGAGTGAGTAAAAGTTTTATTTTTCTATCTCTTCCTAATGGCCTATTGTTATGTACAATTTTACCTATCAATATTGTTATATATTGTTATGTATCAATTTTATCTACCAATGATACAAGAGATATTTCAGATGATTAATTCCTATGTCCCACAATTGTCTCCATGGAAATTACAAATTCTTATTTCATTGGTTATGTTAAGATTATCTCTGTTTTCAGAAATCCATCCTTTGGGCTCATAGGTGGCATGGTATTTAAGGTGCTGAACTCCCACATAGCCAATCATGGTTAGAGTCCCATACTCTGAGGCTTGAAAATCACACTGAATGCTTATGCATGCATGCCCAAAATCCCAAGAGGAGAATGGAAGAGAAAGGAATGTGGTATAGCCATCTTCTCAGGAGTTGAGGAGGGAGGTGTTTGGTCTTACTTCACTTCTCACTGTCTCTCTCTAGCAAGCACACATGCCTTCTGACAAAAACCTAAAAAAAAAAATTCATCCTCACTAATTTATGAGACTTTTTGTTGTCTGATTTTTAATCAGTTTGTTTTTCTTTACACTGTATTTCACAGTAAAGAACACCAAGGCAATTCAGTACATACTTCCAGAATAACTAGTGGTGTGGGTTTTGAATGCTGACAACAGAATTTAATGTTAGATGTAGAAGGTGGTAAATATGTTAATATCCTTGATTTGTTTATTATACAATGCATATATGCTTTAAAGACCATTTGGTGCCCTACGAAAATGTGTAATGACTATGTGTGAATTATAAATTACAGTATTTTTTAAAACTTAAAAATATTGTACGTTTATGGAGCACAATGTGATTTTTCAGTATAAGATATAGTATGTAATTATCATATCAAGTTAATTAACATATCCATATGTCAAAAATTTATCATTACTTTATGTGGGTAACTTTCAAAACCTTTTCTATTAACAATTTTGAAATATATAATAAACTATTGTTAACTATAGTTACTCTCCTACACTCTTTGACACTAGAATTTATTCCTCTTGTTGAAGGGTAATTTGGTATCTGATAACTAACATCTTCCTATACCTCCTCCTCTCCCTTTCTTCCTCTCCCCAGGCTCTAGTAACGACTATTCTCTCCTTCCTTGAGGCCAATATTTTTATTTCCACGTACAAGTGAGAACATGTGGTTTTCTCTTTATGTCTGGGATATTTTATTTAATATAACATCCCCTAGGTTCATCCATGTTGCCTCAAATGACAGGATTCTATTCTTTTTAATGGCTGAGTAGTATTCTTGTGTGTGTGTGTATGTCTGTGTGTGTGCATGTGTGTGTGCACGTGCACACACATTAGGTTGATTCTGTGCCTTGGCTATTGTAAATCATGCCACAATAGTCATCAGGGCTGCAGATAGCTCTCTGACATAGCAGTATAATTACTAGATTATATACTAGTTCTAGTAATAATTTTTAAAGGAATCTCCATACTGTATACTGTATTTCCATAATTTATTTACTAATTTATATTCTCATCAAGAGTGTATGAGTTCCCTTTTCTCAAAATCCTTGCCAACATTTGTTATTTTTTAAAATTTTTGATAGTAGCATCTCTTTTTTCTTTTTCTTTTTTTGGAGAGGTTTTTGCTATAGGGCACGTGCACTAGTCAGAAAGACAGAGAGAGAGACAGAGAGATAGAAAGTGAGAAATCGCCCCCTTCTCCCCCAGGGGAGATGGCCACGTCACAATCCCTTCTCCTCCAGTCTTCTCTCAGGATCTTGGGCATGCATGCACATGCGCCCGGTGTGAGTTTAAGCCACTGGGTCTGGAACTCGAACCACAGTCCACTACATGGGAGTCCAGCGACATAGCCATTACGCTAACTGCTGGTCCCGACAGTAGCATTTCTAACTGGGGTGAAATGATAGCTCACTATGGTTTTGAATGGTATTTCCCTGATGATTAGTGATTTTGAGCATTCTTTTATTTATTTGTTGGCCATGTGCATGTCTTCTGAGAAATGTCCATTTAGATTATTTGTTCATTTTCATTAAAAAAAAAAGCCATGATAGAGTACATAAATAAGCCCATGTAAAAGATAGAAATAGGGAGAGATGAGTATCATCCACAGAGTTTAATTATGCCATGATACCCTTCTTCTGCTTCTACAATCTATCAAATCTTGGGCACCTCCTTGCCCATTTTATAACTAGATTTATTTATTTATTTATTTTTTTTGCTTCTAAGTTGTTTAAGCTCTTTGTGTATTCTGTTGTCCTTCTTGTACATGTATTTTTAAGTTTTATACTGACAGATGTACTAATTGTTTTTATTTCTTTTTGTATTTATTTTATATCATACTTGAAAATAATTATAAAATTATATTTTAAATTTATCAGCTTTCTTTAGTTTTGATAAGCTCATTTCTATGTTAAAATTATTCATCTATCTAAAATTTGGTTTAAAGGATAGGCTAAGGTTGAACTAATTCATCTCAACATCATTTCCTGAATAAGTATCCTGTCCCTAGTGATTTAAAACGCTTTCTTTATCATATATGGAAATTCTATATGTTCTGGACTCTATGTCTGGACACAGTATTTTGAGTTCCTAAGATCGACCAGAGTTTTTCAAGCAATAGCCATCTATATTGGTTTGCCAAGGCTGCCATAACAGTACCATAGATAAGGCAGTTTAAACAATAGAAATGTATTGCTTCAAAATTTAGAGACTAGAAGTCCAATATCAAAGTGTTGGCAGAATTGGTTAAAACTTTGACCTTTTTCTTTGGCTTACAAATGGCTGTCTTATTCTTTACATGATTGTCCCTCTGTGTGTGTATATGTATCTAAACTCTTTTTTTTTTTTCTTTTGTTAGCACTAGAGAAAAACAGAGAGGGAAAGTGAGGTATCACCCTTTCCCCTCTGGGCAAACGGCCACACCACAATTCCTTCTCCTTTCTTCTCCTTTTGGGATTTTGGGCACACATGCACAAATACCTGGCCTGATTTGTAAGCTGTGGATCCAGGACTTGAACTGCAGACTTGGTCATGTGGGATCTAGCACCTTATCCTCTATGCCACCTGGCAGATTCTGTCCTCTTCTTATAAGGACACCAATCCTATTAGGGCTTATCCATATGACTTCATTTTAACTTGATTTTCTCTGGAAAGATCCTGTCTAAATATCTTCGCACTGTAAGTATTGGGGATTAGGAATTCAAATCATGAATTAGGGTGGGTGGGGAAGAAGGAGTATTCAATTTATAATACTATCTTGGAACCATGAACAAAAGATAGATCTAATGGAAATACAGAATCAGAAAGAAAATAAACTTCTATCTGTTTAAACCACATTGATTTGGACGACCTATTCTCACCTTCAAAGAACTGCTGATGATCACAAAAGAATAAGCCAACATTTTGTTTCTCTAGAAATATATTAGACAAGAATAGAAACTTTGAAAGGTAGCTATGAGTCAAAATATTCAGAACTCCAGGCATGTGCTTCAGTCTTGCATATTAAGGCCAGACCTTTACCTGAAAACCATCACTTGCAGGGGGAAGAGAAGAGCTGATAAACAAATATTCAACTGGGACTTGCAGAAATCACTTGAGAACACTCTGCTTTGTTTCTAGCTTGTTTCCCTCAAATACAATTCCTGAATCTAGTTTCTCTCTCTTGTTAGAATCTGGGTTTGATATTTCAATTTTGACCTCCTTTACATTTTCAAATACAGGTCTCCCTATAGGCCCTTGTATTATAAATGAACCCCTCTTTCTCTTTCCACTTCAGAACTACCTGTGGGCAGAGGTAAGGTCAAGTTCTTGCCCGCTGGAACCCATTCTTTGCCACAAATTTGTGTGGCTCATAACCCTAAAGATTTTCACTATTTCCCTTCCAAGTGTATTTCAACATTGTCAGTAACAATAATTTTAACAATAAGAATGTGGGAAGGATGTTGAAATGAATCTACTTTAATGGTGATATGCTGTCTGAATAAAAAAAAAATCAATTGAGAAATAACAAAAACAGATGTTTCCCCATTGAGCTTTGTATTTTATAAATATGCTATTGCCTCTGGCTTGTTTCCACTGAAAAGACACTTCAATGATGAATATTTATTTCACTGCCACAAACACTAATGCATACAAATGGTGAATAATGCTACCATGGGTATTCTTTTCCTTCCTGGATCTCCTGATACATATCTTTTATTCTTTAGATAACTGACAAGTATGTGTTTCAAAACTCCAAAAAGTGAGATCTAAAAATTAAATTATATTCATTTTCTTCTATTTCTGGCAAATCAAAAAAATACATAAGCTAGAATGTTATGGCATATTTTGCTAAAAATACCAATAATTTGCATTAAAGTCTTCATATTAAATCTATATAATAATAATAATTCTGATCACTAACTGAAACTGTACAAAGCAGCTAAGGGAAAATCCTGGAAAAATTGAGGAATTGATACCAATAGACTACCTGCTTTTAGGAACAGAAATCTGACCATTTTATTCCAAAATGCCAATAATATCATAGTAAGATATTAATTTTACTTTAGAAGCAACTAGATATTTTCTTTCTAAAGGTCCTTCTTGTATTTATAATTCAAGGAAGAGGTTTGTTCGTTTTAACACTGTGCTAGGCAGAGTGGTCCCGAAATTTGTCCATATGCCAATTCCAAGAACATGTGAATCTATTATGATAAGTGGCAAGGAGAGATTAAGGTTGAAGATTAAATCAAGGTTGCTAATGAGATGACATTAAAATAAGGAGACTATATTTGAATATCTGGGTGGGTCTAATGTAATTACAGTTAGCCCTTTAGATCTGTGAATTCTGCAACCACAGATTCAATCAAACACAGATTAAATCTGTCAAAAAAAAATTGAAAGGCCTAGCCATGATGACATAAGCAGGACCCTCCAGCATGATGGCTGGGGCTGTATGGAAGTCCTGGATTTGGTTCCAAGGCCAATCTGAATGGGCTGGGTATAATGACAAATGCCTGTGGTCCTTGCTCACTGGAAGACTGGGGCAGGAAGGATTGCAACACAGCAAGACTCTTTCAGAAATAACCATCCTCTTTCTCTGCTTACTCTCTCCCTAACCCCTCTCTCATTAAAATATTTAAAAATTGATTGCATCTGTACTGAACTCTATCCCAATCTTTGTACTTCGTACATTTTTTTCTTGTCATTATTCCCTAGAAATACAGTATAACAACTATTCACATTGTATTAGCTATTACAAGTCATCTAGAGATGACTTGCAGTATATAGGAGGATGTATGTAGGACATAAACAAATACTGTACCATTTTATAAGGGACTTGAGCTTTCATGGATTTTGTTATCTGTGGGGGTCTGGTCCTCCACAGATACCAAGGCACAATTCTACAAGTGTCTTTAACTATAGAAGGAGGCAGAAGCATTAGATGCAAAGACATGGCATCATTGAGAGGCCCATTGCTGGCTTTGAATTTGTGTTGTTTTAAGCTACTGTTTGTGGTAATTTGTTACAGAAGGAATAGAAACACAACATACATTTTATGCTGCTGGAAACTACTTTTGGAAAGTCTCATTTCTCTCTGTCTTCAGGAAATATTCTCTGAACTCTAATTTTGTGATAGAATGTCTGCTCCACCCTCCCAGGATAATCTGTGTTTTTGTGTATTATAGAATGTATTAGGCTGCTCAACAATATTCCATTTATTTTTCTGTAACCTATGCTAAACCAAGATAACAAAAAATGTTGACTATGTCTTTAATCTCAGGGTTAAGAGCTAGTTCCAAAACTTTCATCCAAAATTTAGCACCACCAAAATAACATACCCTATATTGGACTACAATAGTTATACAATCAAAGAGTCATAGTCCGTGAACCCATTAGTACCCTTACCTTGGAAACCAATAATAAAAGTTTTATAAAGTGTTACAACTATTATAAAATGGCTTGTCACAATAAAGAATGTAACCCATGACCACAGAACAGATAAAAGTTCAAATACACAGCCTTAAAGGCAATAATTTTGTGTCACAACTGAATGTACTACAGTGTAGTTATATAAGGTGTCCAGTCATCCACAATGAAAACTGTAGTATTTCAAGCTACTGGTAGAAAGTTGAAACATACTAAACAGGCTTTTTATTTTTAATTTGCCAGAGGGTACATGAGCTTGCTGGAAAGAGACAGAGAGAGAAAGTAAGAAAGCATCTCCTACGGGAAAGCATCACACTGCAATCCCTTCCCACCATTTCTCACTCCTTTCAGAATTTTGGTCATTTGTGAACATTTGCCCAGTGTGTTTTTCAAGCTGCTGCCTGAACTAAACCACATTGTGGGCCACATGGTATCCAGCAGCCCAAGGGCTGTCCCACCAATTACAATTTGAGCAGTGGCTACCTTTAGAAAATAAACCTTTAAAAAGTTCGGTCTAAGTTAGCGTAATGGCTATTCGCTGGAACGTAGTCGACCGTGGTTCGCGTCCCGGACCCGGTGGCTTAGAACTCATCGGTCTGCCCAAGATCCCAAGAGGAGAATGGAGGAGAAGGGACTGTGGCGTGACCATCCCCCCTGGGGAGTGATTTCTCGCTTTCTGTCTCTATGTCTCTCTCTGTCTGTCTTATAGCGAAAACCTCCCAAAAAAAAAAAAAAAAAAAAAAAAAAGAAAGTTTGGTCTTCAGAAGTTTCCAGCCTTTCATTTTCCCTCCTCCATTTGATCATTTTCACATCATGATGATGTATTTTTCTTATTTCCTTGAATATTGCTCTTTTCCTTTACAATAATTTTACTTAAAACATTATTTATTCTTAATGTGAGTTTATGCAAATGGGTACTTACATTTTAAGCATTTTTCTTAATTTGGAACACAGGTTGTGTCTCCTGTTAGAGTATGTCAAGTATTAGCAAACACATATGAAGGATGATGAGCCAGCAGAGTCATTTTTCTGTGCATACCACATCCTAGTCATTGTGCTTTGAGTTGGGCATTCACTCTAACAGGGTATTCTGAGGCCATTTCAGTCTTGAAGACCTTTTCTATTACAGAAAACAGGAACAAAATTCAATCCATGTGTTTTTAATACATTCATTAAAAAAAAAAAAAAGACTTTCAAATTCTTAGAAGAAATCTAAGATAGTATCACTATGACCTTGGCAAGGAGAGGGTGAGTTGAGGTTGTGGATTAAGTTTTTCCCATATATATTCTAACATTAACTGAATCTGATTGAATCTGATCTACTTCTGCCATTTATCATGCCTTAACATATAAATATGTCTCCCATACACAAAAGTGTCTAGTTTTGGCATTTCTGTTTTTTAGATTTTTTGCCTTTCTGTATGCCAATAACATTGTCTTATTGACAAAGCTCTGGCTTTGGAAAAATTAATCATCCTTTAAGAATCATTCCTTGATAAGAAAACTTGTCTTAATAACTGGCAAAATAGGCCTCCCGCATTACTGTTCTTCAAAACTGACTTGCCTGCTTGAACATGTATTCATACATATTTTAAAATCACTTAGCACTACTTATCTGTTGTGATTTTTTACTGGGATTGCATTGCATTTTTGGAAAGGACTGACATTTTATCATACTGAGCTTCCCATACATGAACATAGAATTATTTGCCATTTATCTAGGTTTTCATAAATTTCTTTCATCAAAGCATTATGCTAGGTTCAAAATTGAAATCTTCTTTGTAGTCCTTGCATTCAAAGGGGAGTAATTTTTTTCCCATTCAAGTGAGAGACAAAGCTTGCATCTAGCTGCTACTTCTTTTTCCTTTTCTTCTTTTTCTTCCTCTTCTGCTTCCTCTTTTGCTAATTTGCAGTATATGTATGTATTTATGAAAAATAACTATATCACTATTTTTAGTATCTGTGTGACTGAAACAAAGTGTTCGAGCCAGGTCTAGTCACTCACTACACAGAAAAGCCAATCTCTAAAAGAACAAGTTTCCAAATATGAAAGCTTTATTTTGTTGATGACAACCAGGAGATAGGACTCAAAACCCAGCACTTGATCTCCTCTCGGGATCTTGGGCACGCACACACATGCGTGCACCTGGCATGAGTTTAAGCCACTGGGTTCAGGACTCGAACCACAGTCAACTACATGGAAGTCCAGCAATATAGCCATTATGCTAACTGCTGGTCCCTATTTAAGAAAACTTCTGATAGGCTGTTATATTGTTTTATATTTGTTGTAAACAAAAAAATGCTGTAGTGAACATCTTGATTTAGATTTGATTGTGCCTTTGTGAGAATATAGTTGTAAGATAAATGTCATGATGAAAAATTTCTTGTGAAAAAGTACACACAATTAAAATTTGTAAAAAGAATGCGGAAGTACTGTCTTTTAAAAATTTTTTATTAACCTTTATTTATTTATGTTTAATTTGATGGGAGACATGGAGAAAGAGAGGGAAAGTGAGAAAGCAAGCCACCAGGTACAGGAGTTGGACGATGGTCAACCATGTGGGAGTCCAGTGCCTCAACCATCATGCTATCTGCTGGCCCCAAGAATGCTGAAGTACTTTCTAAAAGGCAAAATTATATATAATGAGTTCTACATAGTTCCAGGGTATAAAAATACCTGGTCCTCATAATTCCACAAACCTTTCTTTCTTGAAGTTTTATCCAACTGCTCAATCTGATAGATAAGAGAATATCCCACTGTTCATTTATTTTTAATTAGGAGTAATTCCGGCTTTCTTCATATATGAACGTGTAACTTTATAAAATTGTTCTTAAAAATTTAAGTGCACCAGCTGGCGATATGGTGGTTAAGGTGGCTGGATCCCAGTTGGCTGACTATACAGTTCAAGTACTGGATCCAGCAGCTTTAAAAATACACCAGGTACATGTGCATGCATGCTCAAAATCCAGAAAGGAGGGAGAAATGGAGAAGAGATTATCATGTGACCATCCCCATGGGGGAGGGTACTTTCTCATTTTCTCTTTTTCTTCCTCTCTCCCTCTGGAGAATGTATGCACCCACTGGCAAAATTGGAAAAGGAAAAAAATATTTAAGGGTATTAGCTAAGAGGATTCTCAACATCTTAATTTTCTAAAACACCCAAAGTTAAACTAAATTCAGGGTCAACGTTTATCTCCAACAGAGGTGTATATCAAGGAACATATTTAAGAGTAGGAATAAAATTGAAATCAGTCAAATTAATTTGAATTTCTTTTAATATATACATATATATTTTAAAATATTTATATATTTAATTTTTATTTCATTCCATTTATTATTTACTTGTTTATTTTATTTGACCAATGAGAGAGAGAGAGAAAAGGAAAGTGAGAAAGCAAGCCACCAGGTCTGGAACTAGAAACGTGGTTGGCCATGTGGGAATCCAGTTGCATTAACCATCATGCCACCTGCAGGCCTAAATATGAATTTCTTAATGAACCACCTGAAACAGAAAAACTGAAGGTTGAAGTCAATGCTATAATGAATGTTATAAATACAGCTTGATTTAATAAAGTAGAATTTTATGTTGAAAGTAAACTAAAAAAATAATCTGGTCTCCCTCTCTTTTTTTTTTTTTTATTCTTTTTTTTTTTTTGGAGGTTTTTCGCTATAGGGCGCGTGTGCTCGCCAGACAGACAGAGAGACATAGAGACAGAAAGAGAGAAATCACCCCCCCAGAGGGGATGGTCATGCCGCAATCCCTTCTCCTCCATTCTCCTCTCGGGATCTTGGGCATGCACGCACATGCGCCTGGCGTGAGTTTTAAGCCACCGGGTCCGGGACACGAACCACAGTCGACTATGTGGGAGTCCAGCGACATAGCCATTACGCTAACTGCTCGTTCCCTCCCTCTTTTTATTGGTAAGCCCATTTCTACAAGCTCAACAAGATGAAATATTTCATTCCAATTAACTAGTAGTAACGGTCAGTGGTAGCAGGTAAGTGACCATCTGTAAATATCAGTAAATATCTGAATGAAACAAAAAAGAATGGATGAATTAACTGGAGCCTAGGTTGAGAAATATGGGCCTTTCTTTTTATACCGTGTTATTAGTGCTAAGTTTGTTGACATTTCATACATTTCTATAATTCTAACTTTGGAGGCACTAAATTAATCTCTTATTTTTAATTTCCAACAGACATCATTTTTTTATTTATATGAATTCAGACTTAAAGAGTTTCCAAAAGCATGCCTTATGTCAATGACGTGGAATCATGGTAAACACTGTATTTGGTTAAATCACTTTATTTTTGTTTCTAGAGATAAAAGAAATGTGATTTCTTTGTATTGCTAGAGTTGCTATAACAAAGTGTTGCAAGTTGGGTAGAGTGGAACAACAGAAATATAATGCTTCACAGTTCTAGTCGCTGGAAGTCTGAGATCAAGGTATTGACAGGATTGGTTCCATCTGAGGCTATGAGTTGAGTCTGTTCCAGGCCTCTTCTCTCCCTTCTGGGGTTTACCAGCAATCTTGGTATTCCTTAGCTTGTAGAAGCATCACCCCCTCTCTGCTTCTACCTTCACGTGGCGATTTCCCTTTGTGTGTATGTCTTTCTTTGTATCCAGATTTTCCCTTTTTATAAAGACATCAATCATAGTGCGGTAGGACATCCTTCCTCTATCCTCACCATGACCTCATTTCAGCTTGATCACTTCTGTAATGATTTTATTTCCACATCAAGTCATGATCTGAGGTATCTGGGTTAGGACCCCAACATATCTTTTGAGGGAGACACAATTTAAATCCTAATACACCAATATTCACTTGTTTGGCCTTTCCTTTTTTTAAGAGAGATTTTTATCATAGCGCACATATGCTCATCAGAGATACAGGGAGACAGAAAGTGAGAAATTACTCTCTCCCCCCAAGTGGGGATGGCCACGCTGCAATCCCATCTCCTCCATTTTCCTCTTTGGATCTTGGGCACTCAGGCACACACGCCTGGCATAAGTTTTAAGCCACCGGGTCCACTCAAACCACAGTCAACTACATGGGAGTCTACCTATGTAACTGTTAAGCCATCTGCTGGTTCCAACTTGTTTGGCCTTTCTAAGTCCCAAACATAAGGTATTATGATAAAAACAATCAAACAAACAAACAAAAAAAAACACTTGCTAATCTTTCTAAAACAATGAGTTTCACTAAAAAGCGGACTATTGTAAAGACAGGAAGTTGCATAGACAATTTCCAATATCTCTTTTCTACATTGCCATTATATGTGCCAATATAAATTGAGATTACATACAAATGTAAAATAAAGATGACTACTGCTCAAAGTGATATTTCTATGTTGTCCATTAGTGAGGTAGTATCCTATGGGAACATACTAGTAAATGGTAATTACTTGATTTATAGAGCATCTATTCTTCAAAGACATAAAAATACTATAAACTTGCATGTCTCAGTTTCCTGCATGCTCACAATAGGGTTAGTAACAGCTCCCTCTCTCCTGCAAAATCAGAGATTTTGAAATATGTCATTAATATTTATCACCCAAATTCTATTAGAAAATATGTGCATAGAGTATGTTTGCATCAGTAGCTTCTTATGATCACCTTTGCTTTGGTTCATTCACGTTCATCAATAAAGAGGTACTTGATTACTGCAAAACTGGTTGCACTGCGGAGAGTTTTCAGTAGACATGTTGTGGCTTTTTTCTTCAGAGCCTACAGAAGGTACAAAGAGTCTGTTTGCCTGAGTGGATCAAGAGGAAAGAAAGCGAGAGAGAAGGGGTTGGGGAAGGTTCCACAAGGTCCACCAAAGTTCCCCTGTCCTTTCAGCCCCTAAGGGCAGTCCTGTTCTGGTCTCCTTAAGTCTCTCCCTGCATTTCCTCAAGGGTCCAACTTTGAGAAACTTAAAACACACAAGGGTAGTTGTCTTAGGCCGGAAATGCAGTGGAAAATGCACCCATGCGCGAACTCCGAGCTGCCAGGTGTTTTCTGGGGAACACCGTGTGTCGTGCAACAGCACCAGAAGCCAGTCGCCGGCACTGTCCAACAAGCCTCATCTGGAGGCTAAGGCACTTGGCTGAGGGACTCCAGCTGGAGAAGCTTTAGGTTTACCCTGGCCCCTCAGTTAGGCACTGAGGCCCCTCAGAGGGGACCAAAGCCACACCGCGGCCTAGAAGACCACTGCGTTCACCTGGCCCCGCCTCAGACCGATCCTGACGGCACCCGCCCTTCACCGCGTCCTGCCTTTCACTTGCACAACACCTCGTTTCACCTGCAGAGCTCTGCCCCTTACCAAACCCGGCGTCTCACCTGCTTGCACCCGCCTCCCGCAGCAACCGCGTCCTTCACCTCTCTACATCCCGCCCCTCGTCGGCTTTTCCGCTACCGACCCCGCCCCGTTCAGCACGCCCGCCCCTCCTCTCTCGTCGCCCCGCCCGCTCTCGGCTCTCTGGCCCGGCTCCTCCCGCACTTCCCTCCGCCTTCGAGGCTCACCCCGCCGCAGTGGGGCCCGCCCCTTTCGTTGCCAGCCTATCGAAACGGACATACAGGTTCTCGCTGACCAATGGGAGCAGCAGTCGATCCGCCACGCCCCGCGCCGTACGTGGGGTTAAGTTTGCCCCAGAGCCGACCCGCGCTGGTCACACGCCATGTGGCGCTGCGGAGGGTGTTCTGCGCTGAGTACGTTTCGGAGGTTGAGAGGCAGGTGAGACGCCAGGGGTGCCTGAAAGAGCCTTCCGCGCCGGGCGCGGGCTGGAAGCGGGAGGGTTTATTTTGTCCCTGGAGTCAGAGTTGACAGCGCCCGCACTCCAAACCTCCTGTCTGGGTTCCCGCACCGCTAGACTCGCCTGGGGCTTTTGCATCCTGACACCCTTTGTCGAGGACTCTTGCATCCCTCCACTCTTTGTTGGTGGGCTCCTGCACCCCTGGACCCCTCCTTTGAACTCTTGTGCCTCTAGATCCCTCTTTGGGAGTTTTCGTACCCAGGGACTCCGGAGCTTAGCCCGAGGACCCCTGTGGAACCAGTCAAGGGGCCCTTTCATCCCTTGGAAATAGCGCAGCGGCTCGCCCTCCCACCCCGGGAATTCCTCTCCGGGTGTTGGGATGATACAGCCCAAAGCCTGCCAGCGGAAGGGGGTCCAGGATCAAGAAGTTGCCCTGACCCCCTTTCTCATTTCTGATCTCAGGTGACTCCAAAGTAGATGGCCCTGTGTGTGGGGGATCATCAAAGATTTTTGAAACGAAGGTGGTCATTGATATGGATTTAACATGCGTAGTAAAAATAAATAGTAGTTTATGGTTCTCATTAATAGGTTTGCTCCCGTTTCATTTTTGTTGAGGTCCTTAAGACACCCGAGGCTTCTGCAGGCTATACTTAACTTTAAGCTACTATGTTCTTAAAATTATAGCCTCTTGGACTTAGACTTTTTTTAATGACTCGTTAAATAAATATTTTAGATTTTTACACTAATGCACAAGATCTTATTTACTTTATAGAGCAGATTAGCTACTATTTAGCCCAGGTGAGGAAACATGGAGTGTTACTTGTTTGGGTGTCCTTATGGAGTGTTTGAGTTTGCCAGAGAAATGTTACTCATACATGTGTTACCAGAAACTCAATGAGGAATAGCCTTAGTATTGTTTCTCAAGATTTTCTTACATACTGTTTTCTTGATGATAAATAATTTCTTAAAATCCTTCTCTATCCCATAATTCTAGCATTTGCTGAGTCAATACAAGGAAATGTTGTTTGATTGTAGCTTATTTTCATATTGCCAGTGATTGAAAGAATGTTGTTTTTCTGTGCATATCATCTTTAAGAGAAATATTTCTGTGAGCCATAACGTCAGTATAGAAAATCCCATGAAATAGGGACCAACAGTTGGTGTGATGGCTATGTCACTGGACTCCCATGTAGTCGACTGCGGTTTGAGTCCTGGGCCCTGTGGCTTACACTCATGCTGTGTGTGTGTGTGTGTGTGTGCATGTCCAAGATCCCGAGAGGAGAATGGAGGAGAAGAGATTGTGGTGTGGCCATCCCCCCGGAGGGTGATTTCTTGCTTTCTGTCTTTCTGCCTCTATCTTTCTGGCGAGCGCACGCGCCCTATAACAAAAACCTCTCAAGAAAAAAAAGAAAAGAAAAAAATCTCATGAAACATATAACACAGCTGAACACAGTTGGAGAGAATAATTATTAAAAAAAAAAACAAGTTGCATCACCATTACTAGGCTTAAACATGACCCTAACTGATCATAACCCTCTTCTTCACTCTTAATCACTGTTCTGACTTCAGAATTGTTTTCATGCTTTTTAAAATATATTTTAGGGGCCAGCAGATGGCGTAATGGTTACATTGTTGGATTTCCATGAAGTCAACCATTGTTCGAGTCCTGGACCTGGAGGGTTAAAACCCATGCCAGCTGTGTGTGCGCATGTGCTCAAAATCCTTAGAGGAGAATGGAGAAGAGACTGTGGCATGGCCACCCCCCTTGGGCTGATTTCTCACTTCCTGTCTCTAGCGAGTGCATGTGCCCTATAGCAAAAATCTCTTAAGAGACCATCTCGATACATTCTGGTATAAACAAAATAAACAATAGAGCATTACCTGTTTGAATAATACTTGCTTAGAATAATACTATTTGTATCCTATATATATATATGTACACACACAGAGCAGACATATATATTGAGTTGTCGGAAAGGTCATGATGCATTTTTGTATAGAAAAAACTACGTCATGATTTTTCCAACAACCCAATATATATATATATGGTTGCTTTGGTCAACATTATTTGACCCACAGCTGTTTTCCATGTAGTCATGGTCCATTCATATTGCTAAATTAATTTTATTAAATGAATAGTCCACAGTTTATCTAGTCTCTGTTTATGGACATCTGTGTTGGTTGAGTGTAAGACTGTCAAGACTTGTGCTGACATTCTTGTACATATGTGCTGCTGTGCAAATAGGAGTTCTTGAGGATATGTACCTAGAGGAGAAAGAATTTCAGTCTTCTCTTTTCTAAATAATGCCAGATGCAATTCTCCTTAGCAACTGTGGGACTGTAGTGGCATCAGCCTCCCGGGAATAGCTGAGTTGCTCAAGGAACAAAGAACTCTGAGCAGTGCAGTGGAGGCTCCCTGGATTAGAGAGAAGAAGTGACCTTGGAACCAGTAATGAGCCATCCTGACTACAGGCTGAACCTCCGGCCCCTGGAGTCTCCTAGGGGTGTGTCTTCTGTGGTTGGACCACACGGTTTTGGTGCTTCACCAGGTGACAAAAAGTCAAAGAACAAGTCCATGCGAGGGAAGAAAAAGAGCATGTTTGAAACCAACATGTCCAAGGAGGAAGTTTCAGAAGGCCTGAAGAGAGGAGCACTTATCCAGGGCATATTGAGAATTAATCCAAAGAAGTTTCATGAAGCCTTCATTCCTTCCCCGGATGGTAATCGAGACATTTTTATCGATGGGGTTGTTGCTCGTAACCAGAGCCTTAAATGGGGATCTGGTGGTCGTGAAACTGCTTCCTGAGGAGCAGTGGAAGGTCATTAAACAAGAGAGCACTGACAGAGAGACAGAAGTGGCCTGTGAGTCAGCTCTCCCTGAGGAGCTCTGTGGACGCCATCTTGCACAGCAGTCCCCAAAAGGTTCAAATGACAGTCCTGATGTCATTATTGAAGCTCAGTTTGATGACAGTACCTCAGAAGATGGACATGGCAGCACAAAAAATGTGCTGGTTGATGGAGTTCAGAAACTCTCCATTTGTGTTCTTGAAAAAGAAAAAGAGAATGCTGGTGCACCACTTACAAAAGATAAGAGCACTTCCGTGTCACAGGACACAAGAGCTTTACCAGAAAAGTCACTGCAAAGATCAGCAAAGGTGGTTTACATCTTAGAGAAAAACCATTCCCGAGCAGCAACTGGCTTCCTTAAACTTTTAGCTGATAAGAACAGTGAACTGTTCAGGAAATACGCCCTGTTCTCTCCTTCAGAACACCGAGTGCCTAGAATTTATGTGCCTCTCAAAGACTGTCCACAGGCCTTTGTGATGCGGCCTAAAGATTACACCAACACACTGTTCATCTATTGCATTGTGGACTGGAAAGAGGATAACAACTTTGCTCTGGGACAACTGGCTAAGAGTGTTGGGCAGGTTGGGGAAATTGAGCCTGAAACAGAGGGAATACTAACAGAGTATGGTGTGGATTTCTCTGATTTCTCTCCTGAAGTTCTAGAATGCATCCCTCAATGCCTGCCCTGGACAATCCCACCAGAGGAGTTCAACAAGAGAAGAGATTTAAGAAAAGACTGTGTCTTCACTATTGACCCGTCAACTGCCTGAGACCTTGATGATGCCCTCTCCTGCAAGCCTCTCCCTGATGGCAACTTTGAAGTGGGAGTTCACATCGCCGATGTGAGCTACTTTGTTCCTGAGGGATCTGATCTGGACAGAGTGGCTGCCAAGAGAGCCACAAGTGTCTACTTGGTTCAGAAGGTGATCCCCATGCTCCCCAGACTGCTGTGTGAGGAGCTGTGCAGCCTCAACCCCATGACTGACAAGCTGACCTTCTCCGTGATCTGGACACTGACTCCAGAGGGCAAGATCCTTGCTGAGTGGTTTGGCTGGACCATTACTCACTCCTGTGCCAAACTGAGCTACAAGCTTGCACAGAGCATGATTGACAGTCCAGCAGAGAAGATCCCTGAGGAGGAGCTCCCCCCCATTTCTCCAGAGCACAGCAGCAAGGAAGTCCACCAGGCTGTCTTGAATCTCCACAAAATTGCCAACCAGCTACGCCGACAGCGCTTTGTCGATGGTGCGCTTCATTTGGATCAGGTAAAGCTTGCTTTTACTCTGGACCACAAAACTGGATTGCCTCAAGAATGTCATGTCTGTGAGTACCACGACAGCAACAAACTGGTGGAGGAGTTCATGCTCTTATCCAACATGGCGGTAGCCCATAAGATCCACCGTGCCTTCCCCACACTGGCCTTGCTGCGCCGGCACCCTCCTCCCCAGATGAAGATGCTCAAGGACCTGGAGGAGTTCTGCAACCAGATTGGACTCCCCATTGACTTCAGCTCTGCGGGGACCCTCAACAAAAGTCTTACTGAAACATTCGGAGATGACAAGTACTCCCTGGCCGAGAAGGAAGTGCTCACCAACATGTGCTCCTGGCCCATGCAGATGGCAGTGTACTTCTGCTCAGGGGTGCTACGGGACCAGGCCCAGTTCTGGCACTATGCCCTCAACGTGCGGCTCTATACACACTTCACCTCTCCCATTCGCCGCTTCGAAGACGTCCTAGTGCACCGCCTCCTGGCTGCAGCGCTAGGCTACCAAGAGCTATTGAACGTGGAGCTGGAAGCCCTGCAGAAGCAGGCTGAGCACTGCAACAGCCGCCTCATGGCATCCCAGCACGTGCAGGAGCTCAGCACCAGCCTCTTCTTTGCTGTCCTAGTCAAGGAGAGTGGCCCCCTGGAGTTGGAAGCCATGGTGATGGGCATCCTGAACCAAGCCTTTGATGTGCTGGTGCTATGCTACGGCGTGCAGAAGCGCATCTACTGCAATGCCCTGGCGCTGCGGTCCCACCACTTCCAGAAGGTGGGCAAGAAGCCGGAGCTCACGCTGGTCTGGGAGCCTGAGGACAGCGAGCAGGAACCGGCTCGGCAGGTCATCACCATCTTCAGCCTGGTGGAGGTGGTCCTGCAGGCAGAGGCTATGGCCCTCAAGTACAATGCCATCCTGAAGCGGCCAGGCACCAAGGCCTCCCGGGCCTGGAGCAAGAGGAGTCGGAGAACTAATCCAAGGACTGAGACGCTGGCCCCACCAGCCCTGCCAGCTCCACCAGCCACTCACTGCCCCACCCCACTTGCTTTTAGGAATAGGATCTTTTGACACCAAAGGGGATTTTTAATTTGTTTTTTTAACAACTCAGGGGTTTGTTATTATTTATTTATTTAATTTTTCAGCTCAGTTTTTAATGAACTGGAGGGGAGAGGAGGGTTGGACTGGATGGAACTGAGGCCTGGCCAGAGCTAAACTGAACAGAGCAGCCACAGTTCACAGAGGCCACTCTCCTAGGCCTCCCACTGCCCTCCCCTGCCCAGAAATGGGGGGTTCAGCAAATCAGTGTCATGGAATAAAATCAGGTATGAAAAAATAAATAATGCCAGATGTTTTTCCAAAGTCATTTTGTCTTTCTAATCTGCACTCCCAGTAGCAGGGTATGACAGTACCTGGTAATATTAGGCTCTTTAATTTTCAACATTTTGGTAGGTATGTCTTGGGATTGTATTATAGTTTGAAGTTATTGTTATTCTGTGAAGTCTGTGAGGATTCTGGCTGAAAGAAAGTCATTTTGACATGGGAGTTTATCACAAAATTGAGAGGAATATGTTTTATAGTTGTATTATAGTTACCTGAGAACATGTATAATCTCCAGCATTTAATTATTAATATTATCAAGCTATAGCTGAGTTGAGATAAAGGTTTTTGTGTCTGTTTATTGTAAGGGATGTGAGAAAGCATTCATCATGGGGCATGGTCCTGCCGCAATCCCTCTTTTTGGGTTTTATGCAAGCATAAATATGCTCCCTGCATGTTTCTGAAGACACTGAGTCGGGGACTCAAACTGCACAGCTGGCCATGTGAAATCCAGCTGCTTAACTACCATGTCACTGGCTAGCCCACAGATAAAGTTTCTTAAAATGGAAAGAACTTTACTGAAAATTAGTTTTCTAGAATGTGCAGGCAAGATTTTAGATGATGCAGATTTATTAACATGACAACATTTTCACAGTCAACCGCACAGTTTTCTAATGTTGATGACTCTTTTTAAATACAGCAGTGCACACCACGGAGTATGGCGGTGGAAGAGTGACACAGCTTGTGAGAGGGCTCTACAGTATAAAGTGGGAGAGAAGATCCACGGGTTCACCATCACCCAGGTATGGGCCATACTTGTCATTCTTTAAAGATTGTCTTATGGGGCCAGCCCCATGGCCTGATGGTTAAGGGAACCGGATTCTATATGGCCAGCCTCATGATTGGAATCCTAGCTCTGATGGCTTGAAAAACGTGCTGGGCACATATATTGGATGCCCAATATTTTGACAGGATGGAGAAATGGAAGAGGAGGGATTGTGGTGTGCCTATGCCCTGTTAAGGGGGAGGAGATGCTTATCTCTGGTGAGCATAGGAGCCCTTCAGCAAATTCAGATAGACAAAAGGGATCAGTTTATGTGAGGAGGATGCTGGCAAGTGGACTGGGGTTTTCATCTTTTGCCTCTAGCTAGGCCTGGCATAGTTCTTATTTTAGGGCAGGGGCTTCCTCAGTAGAGTTTGCAAATGAAATTATTCCAGTCCCTCACCTGTGTCCCTTGAAGCCTTACATCTTCTCAAGTTTAATAAAGGAGCATACCCAGTAGGATCTCTGTAGGCAAACATGAGGTTTCTGGAGCCTGATCTCACGGTTCATTCTGTATGTGGTCAGCTATAGCTGTCTATATCCTCCCTCAGATCATTCAGGGTTTGCCATCAGTTTGATCTAAACTTAGATAGAAACTCTGTTTTCTGGGTCCTCTGAGTTTCTGAATTATAGAGAAGAGACTGTAGATTATGGACCTGTATTTACTTCTGTTTGTGTTAAAATATATTTATTTAGTTTGTGTTTTTAGTGTAAACTTTCACATTTTTTTATTTAATATAATAACTGAAAAAATGTGTGCATTAAATATTTGACTAACTCTTAGCTTCATGCTGTGCCTGTGTCTGTACCGAATGCAGAGCAATCTAGAAAGACCCCCTGTGCAGCTGTAAGTCAGAACAGAGAATGACAGGCATCACATAGACGTGCCAAGAGCATAGGGAGGAGTTGGGGGGTGTACTGCTGCTGCTGGTGGGAGCGGAAGAGCTTGTGGCCAAGGTGGCATTTAATGAAGAGAGCAGTCTGTCTCCAGGCAGCGCCTGAACAAGGCCATGTGGAGGAATCCCAGACCAGGTCCAGGCACAATGAGTCATGAAAGTGGGGGTCGGCATTCGTAAAGGCACTGTAGAGAAGTTTGAGTTTATAAGTACAGGTACTAAGGAACTTGCTCAGATTCAGGGATTTAAAAATATATATATATATATATATATATATATACACACACACACACATACATACACACACACACACACACACACACATATATATATATATAAATTTATTTTGTGATAAACCATTCTTCTTTGAGAAATAGTAGCCACAGTGGTTATTAAGCAGACATCTCACTGCATTTACTGACTTCACATACATCTATCACCCATTACAAAGTACAGCAAACTTGGAAACAAGTAATTTAACAGTTATAAACTGTGCAGGTGTTAGTGAAGGACTAATACACATTGTTATATGCTGAGGCCCCTAGATTGGGCTCACAAGACCTGAGTCCTAATCTCATTGTTCCTTGTAACTTGCTGTGTAAATGAGGGCAGGTACTTTCCTGGCTCCTGAACGGAGTGGACAAGAAGTAATGTCATTATCACAGTGATAAGGCATGTGATTGAGGGAGAAGGCCCATGGTGTAGTTGGGGTACAACCGCTTTAATACCATACACTGTGGACATGTACATGGAAGCTTACTTAAGAGAGAAGATGATACTTCCACATTCCCAGAAGTGAGGTTTCATTTATTTTTAATGGGGGTGTTTATACCCTTCCAGCCCCAGACTGCCCTGGCTATGTACGTGATAATCCAACCATGAGAGACAGGTGACTGGTAACAACCACAGGTCACCACTGGGAACTCTTCCTAAACTAGAGAAACATAGTTTATTCCTAGGAGCACCTTTTCTTCGTCGCAGGCTGAGGCCCTTTGCAGCATTTACCCTTAGTGCAGGGTTGTTCTGAACATTCAGTGAGATGATGTGTATGCAAGGAGGAGACACAAAGCAGAGATGCAGAGGCCAGACAGCATTGTGTAATGGAACAGGGCAGCCACCAGAGTGGGCCCTGGCTCCCTGTGTTCTGGGCAGCTTATTTCATCACATTGAGCCTATGAACCAGTCATATGTAAATGAGGATGAGAATACCTTCTCCCTCCCAGGTTTGTGACATGTTGAAAGAATGCCTCATAAATACTAAGCACTCAAAAAAAAAAAAAAAAAAAAAAAAACCCTGTGCATCCTCACTAGCCTTTTGTAGGTCTTCATCCTTTCTTAAGATACAGGATTTGGTCAAGATTGTTCTTTCCCTTGCACTCTGAAATTCTGGCTTCTTGGTATTGTTTTGTTTAAGGTAACCATTTTGAATGTCGTCTATGTTTAATCGCTCACATTTTCCTCTTAACTCAGGTAACATCTGTTCCTGAACTGTTCCTCACTGCAGTGAAGCTCAGCCATGACAACACAGGAGCTAGATATTTACACCTGGCCAGAGATGACACCAATAATTTGTTCAGGTACTTGGTGCATTGAGAGAACACGTTATTGAAGACTTCCATTTAAAACATGTGCAATATGTGAGGAACTTTACTAGCTCATTAATATTTTGTTTTTAACTGAGAGAACTTCCCAAAAATATTTTCAAAAAAGATGACATGACTTTGTTTTCTCATCTGAATCACATTTTATAATCTAAGCGATTTCATACATTTTAGCCAGAAACCATTTTATTATAAGGTTAAAATGATTATTTCTGATAATTGAGGTTGATAATATGTCTTGGAACTCTATTGGGCAGTATGACGCTTCACCTTTCTGATTTCTTTTGTCCCCTTGGCTTTGCCGTAGTGTGCAGTTCCGCACCACACCCATGGATAGTACTGGTGTTCCTCATATTCTTGAGCATACAGTCCTGTGTGGTTCTAAGAAATACCCGTGTCGAGATCCTTTCTTCAAAATGCTCAACAGGTCCTTGTCTACCTTTATGAATGCCTTCACAGGTAAGACTGATGTCAGAGGCAAATGCACTTTGGGATTTGCAAGACACAGCTGCCTAAATCTTTAGTTTCTAAGAAAACAGTGGTGGGTAACAGTTTATAAATGTTCCAGAATAAATTTTTACCCATCTCTAGTCTAGATGAAAGATGATAGAAATACAATAGTTTAGGAAAGTCACGTATCATGGTCAGATTATAAAAACTGCAGTTTTAGGAAAAGGTATTTGAATTTTTTCTGGAAAAATTTAAGATGGAATTTTCTTTTGGGAATGTTGCTGCATTAGTTCTCTGTACCATTATTATCAATACCAAAGTGCCATCGAGGAGCAGATGAAGTCAGGGCTCTTACAGAATGGGGTTGTCTCTCTTGGCATGTGAAAGTCTTGAGGGAAACCTGATATAAAATATTCATGGGAGAAAACATGCTCTTGCCTGTGGAGTGTAGATCCCGAAGTGGGTCTGGGAAACCTGGTGGAGTGAAGAGCAGAGGTAGGAGCTGAGGCATGGACCTAGAGTATGGGATTGCCACTTCTGTTCTGCCGATGGTGAAAGCCCACTGTTAAAGCGAGACGAGGCTTGCAAGTAATTTTGTAGAAACCTGTTGTATTTTAACATCTTATTTTCCATTTGTACCCAGCTAGCGATTATACCCTGTATCCATTCTCCACGCAAAATCATAAGGATTTTCAGAATCTCCTCTCGGTGTATTTGGATGCAACATTTTTTCCATGCTTGCGAGAATTAGATTTCTGGTATGTCATGATTAATGCAGCGATTAAAACTTTAGTATTAGAATCGCTGCCCTCTTAGAATTATTTGTCATCCCTTAGGCAGGAAGGCTGGCGACTAGAACATGAGAATCCAAGTGACCCCAACACACCCTTCATCTTCAAAGGAGTTGTCTTTAATGAGATGAAGGGGGTATTTGTAAGTGTTTTTCCTCTTTGTATTATGTTAAATGATATGTCTGAAAATATTGAAATGTTGGTATGGTTGGAAGATAGCTGACATTCACTTATTCCATTTAATATTTATGTTTTTTCTAATGGCTTCTTGGATTAGCCAGGTCAGTGCTGTGAACAGAATCCATCGCTGATAGAAGGGGCAGGCTGCTGTTCACTGTGGCATTTCTGAACTAGTGGTTCTCAGATCTTGTCTGAGGAGCCCTGGGCCATGATCTACAGGAGGACTACACACGAACTGTTTTCAGATGACTGCTAAGATGGGGCCTTTTTGCAGTCTCACTCTTGCCCAGGTCTACAGTGATTTTCCCAGAGGCTCAAGGCACAATGAATGCATGTGTGTGATCCCCAGCTCCTACACCCAGAAGCAGATAGGAGAAGTAGGAAATGCAACATAGTGCTACTGTTTCTCAGTAATTTTTCTTATTTTGTTATGAAATGTATTTTTCAAAAACTATTTCATTATTAAGAGTTTATAACTGAACAGTAGCTTTTTAAACCATCATAACCTCATATATGCACATACCGGTACACACACTTACCCAGAATTATCCCAAGCTCTTTGAGGACCTTATGATTTCTGGTAGTTTAAGGAGCTCTTGAGACCTATTTGGTTTGAGAACTGTGTTGTTGGACCTATGTTGTAACTTCCCCTTAACTCTGAGGACCTATTCTGGTCTGTCCTGGTGTCTGAAGTGCAAGGGGTGGCTTACATGCAACATGCTACTTCGTGACTCCTGTGGCCTCTTCCTTTTAGAGCATTATATCTTACCCCTTCTTACCCAGTTGGGTGTCATTTCTTCCAAGACACCTTTTTGAAACTCAAGGTAACAACTTTTATCCACCTGCCAAAAGGAATCTGACTGTGTTCATAGGTATTACACCAAGCCCTTCGCCTTGCCTTCATAGTTGTGTGATTGTTGTCCACCCAACACATACTGAAAAGAAAGATGTTCTTCTCTTCTGAGTGAGACAGACCTGAAACCCATGCACTGATTAGGAATAAATTGAATGTCACTTTAAATGATAACTGCATGGGTGTCTTTGCTTTGTTTTGTTAGTAGGGTGTTAAGGGTGTACATGATTATTTTGTTGTATTGCAATGTAATAATGTATGTGTGTTATGCACACATAGACACACACAATGCTGTTAATTTATTTATTTTAAATTTCAAGACAGATAACGAGAGGATATTCTCACAGCACCTTCAGAACAGACTTCTTCCTGACCATACTTACTCAGTGATCTCTGGTGGCGATCCGTTGTGCATCCCCGAACTCACATGGGAGCAACTTAAACAGTTTCATGCTACTCACTATCACCCAAGCAACGCCAGGTGATATTGCAATTTCAAAGTTGAATGGTGGGTCATTAAGAGTTGACCTGTTTATATTCTTACACTAGTGACACAGCCAGTCTCACACTTAGCAAAGAAATGTTTGTCTAAGAAATACAGAAGTCTCAGTAAGACTCTTTGCTAAGGTTTGTCTGTCTGATTTACTTGGACACTCACCGTAAATGTCTACGAGGTAGCTGGGCCAGCGCGGCATGGTGGTCACAAACAGTCTTTGAAGTCATCGCTGGAGGACAGTCCAGGGCCACCGTTGTCTTACTGCTATGTCCCAGCCTTATTACCTGTGGAATGAGATGGCTGTGGTAGTGACTACTTCTTAGAACTAATTGACACAGGACATACAAACCTTTAAGCACTGTCCTTGGTCCATGGAAGTGTCTATAAGTAAACCTTACTTTTTGATAAATTACTGATTTCATATGTGCTATTGGTAATAATATAATTATAAACAAACACTTCTATAAAATTATTTGGTATAAAACAATTTAAAAATTTTAGTTACGGAAACTTTCAAACATTCAGAAAAGTAAAATAGACTAGTGAACCCCATATACTTACTGCATAGTCTTGTCTTTGCAAGTTCTTATTCCTTAGTCAGATCCTTCTGTTTTCTCCAAAACACTTGATCCCAGCGAGCCCCACAGTCCACTTAGCTAGTGGTGTATCTCCTGGGCACACACATACCTGTGGGGGTGGGGGCAGAGGTTAGCAGCGTGTCTTGGGCTTTCTCACTTTCTGGAGAGTCTGGCTGCAGCTTTGCGGTGTTGGGTGATTTGGTTCTCTGTTCCTCGGAACTGAGACTTAGAACCAGAGCCTTGGTTAGAGTCAGAGGAAACCTTTCAAACAGAGCCCTTTCTAAGTGATGCCCTGCATCACCTGCTGCATCCCAGCAAACACTTGTGGTACCTGCTCACCCAGCACTGAGGCTCTGAAGCTCTGCAACCCCAGGCCATATGGGGGCTAAGATTCTGGTGCCCTTCATTGATGGTTGTAGCCTGAATCGATTATTTTATTAGAGTTTGTTAATTCTGTAACATCTTCGGCATGTATTACATGAACTTGAACAAAGAAGAACTTTCTCTCTTCGGCTGTGGCTCTTCATTGACCCTGCAGTGCAGTTCCGATGGGAAAGGCAGAGGACTGCCTTTTTCCCCGGGATGTTTGGTTTTAGGGGAGAGGTGGCATTAGCTACTGCCAGTGAATACAAAGGAGGTTCTTTCCTTCTTCCCTTTTTTTTTTTTAGCTGTCTTTGTCATTTTGTTCTTTAGTGCCATTTTTTTTTAGAGGTTTTTGCTATAGGGCGCGTGTGCTCGCCACACCGACAGAGACAGAGAGATAGAAAGTGAGAAATCACCCCCCGGGGGGATGGCCACGCCGCAATCCCTTCTCCTCCATTCTCCTCTCAGGATCTTAGGCATGCACACACATGCACCCGGCGTGGGTTTTAAGCCACCGGGTCTGGGATGCGAACTGCAGTCGACTACATGGGAGTCCAATGACTTAGCCATTACGCTAACTGCTGGTCCCCCGTTATTAATTTTTAATGCTCCAGTTGTCTCAATGTGGCCTGTGGAGTTCTTTCAGATAGCTTAAGATTTACTTAGTTTCTAGTTGTGTCCTCCTGACCACCCCTTCACCCTGGAAAATATGCCTACACTCAGGTTCTTCTTCCTCTAGGTCTTAAGCTTGTCATTTCTTCATGGGGTTCTATGACTATGTGCAGAAGGGCAATTAGAAACCAGAATCTGGACATTAGGATGCTTATTGATTCTGGATTATTTGACCACTCTGTATAAAAAAACTTTTTTTGAATTTTTATTTCTTTGATGAGCTAGAGAGATACAGCTGCCCCAACAGGGTCCTAATTCCATGATTACCTCCAGCCTTGGCCGGCCCCAGATCATGGTCATATGTGTGCCTGGCCTAACCGGGGAGGTCTGGTTTGTATCCTAGAACTTTTCTATGTGGGTAACCTCACAGGGCTTTGCATTTCATCAGTACACTACTGCCCAGCCTTACTCAGTATACAAAATTTTGAAGGGTTTTTTTTTTTTTTTTTTTTTTTTTTTTTGGAGAGGTTTTTTTGCTATAGGGCGCGTGCGCTCGCCAGACAGACAGAGAGAGACAGAGAGATAGAAAGCAGGAAATCACCCCCCAGGGGGGATGGCCACGCCGCAATCCCTTCTCCTCCATTCTCCTCTCGGGATCTTGGGCACGCACGCACACGCGCCCGGCGTGAGTTTAAGCCGCCGGGTCCGGGACTCGAACCGCGGTCGACTACGTGGGAGTCCAGCGACATAGCCATTACGCTAACTGCTGGTCCCAAGGGTTTTTTAAGATACAAATTCTCAGGCCAACCTGTGACCTAGTGGTTAAGGGACCCAGATCCCACATGGCTGACCATGTAGTTCAAATCCTGTGCCTGTAACTTAAAAAGTACACTGGGTATGTGCGTTTTCATGCCCTAAATCCCAATATGATGGAGAAATGGAAGAGAAGGGATTGTGGCCTGACTGCACTCCATTTGGAGTGCTTTCTTGTCCCCCTCTTTCTGTCTGGTGAGCACATGCACCCTCTGACAAATTTTTTTCCCTAAAGAATTATTTAATTTTTATTTATTATTATTTTGTTTGTTCGTTTGCTCAGGGACAGAGAGAGACAGAAAGTGAGAAAGCAAGCCACCAGATCCTAGACTCGAACCATGGTCAGCTAGGTGGGAGTCTAGTGCTTTAACTGCCATGCCACCTACCGGCCCCTCCTCTGACAAATTTTTTAAAAAGATATTAATTTTTCAAATATTCACCATAGTTCAGACAGCATTATAATAAAGAAAAAGGTCAGGTCTGTCTTTGTAACTGGTTGATTCAAATGTCTTAAAAACTTTTATAATCTGAAATATGTAGACCAAAATTAATTTTGTGTAATTATTTGTCAGTCTTAGATTATTGTAATATTATGGTTAGGGTCATAAAGTACATTAATAAATAACCAGTTTGGGTTTCGAAATGCCTTTATAGTGGTTTTAAAATCAAAGTTTTTGCTGGATTTATATTTAATTAATTTCTTCTGTATGTTTTACTTTTTATTTTAACCACCTACAAAAGTAGCAAAAGTTAACAGCTTCTAATTGATGTTTATAGTTGAGCTAAATGTAAGAAAGTATATGTTGTTACAAGCTTCATGTCAGCATGGAAACTCTCTTGTTATTAGCTGCTATATACTGTATTCTCTATTTTATTCAAAAAAAATTCACTGTTGATTTCTATACTTTTAAACTAAAATATTCCCTCAAAATTGTAGGTTCTTCACCTATGGTAATTTTCCACTGGAGAAGCATCTGAGACAAATTGATGAAGAAGCACTCTGTAAATTTCAGAAAATTGAACCCAATACCACAGTGCCAGCACAGAAGCCCTGGGACAAGCCCGTAAGTGTCCAGTTTTTATTATTCTTGGTAACTGGATATGTATATTATTAACAGGATTTTACTTGTTTTGGGCTGTATGGTGTATGTGTAAGAGCTTGTCAAGCCCCAAAGACGGTAATTTGTTTAAAAAAAAAAGTCAACTCAGTAGAAAGCATGTCTTGGGCTTTTTTTCTACCCAGATAACCTGTAGTAGTTTAAAACCATTTGGACTCCATGCCTGCTTAAAACAGCACATCATTTTACAGAGAGAATTCCAGATAACATGTGGCCCGGATTCCTTTGCTGCAGATCCTGCTAAACAAACAACAGTCAGTGTTAGCTTCCTGTTACCAGAGTAAGTGTGCTTTGCTGAAGTTCACACTAGCTGAGTACCAGCTGAAAGACGAAAGGAAATACCCAGGTTAGAAGGTTAGGAGGTGAATTCTACACTCAGTCACAAATTAATGTAGAGTTAGGAATCAGGAGTTGAGCAGGATTTAAAAATAGAGAACATACTGTCAGAAAGGTTTTTGTTTGTTTTCTTTTTTTAGCTAAGATCTGATTATGTCGCCATCCTGCCTCAACCCTGTGAATAACTGGGACTACAGAAGCTGGCTGTCATGTTCGGCTTTTAGGGTGGACCAGGGATCGAGCCCAGGCCTCCTATGTGGTCCCAGCCTACCAAGTGGTCGTGCCTACCAGTATGCACTACCACAGCTGGACCAGAGAATTTTTTTAATAATACCTGAATGGTTTTTTGAGGGTAAACATCTAGACAAAAAGTAATTAACTCTCTTATTATATTCGATTGTCTTAGGACAGCAGTTTTGACATTCTGGGGTCACAGTTACCATTGAATATGGGAAAAATACTGTGAATACTTGTTTCAGAAAAATATACCACAAACAAAACTTTGTAATTCTGAGATTTGTTGGAGACCGGGTTAGACCTCATGCCCTGAAAGGGAAAGACCATCTTAGGACAGAGTGTAGTCTGCCACTTAGTAGGTGCACAGCTCAAGCATTGTACTTCATTATCCTTTGGTTTTTTTTTTTTTGTTGTTGTTTTTTTTTGCCTACTTTATAGTGTTGATTAGCAAACTATGGTATAATAAGAATTTCATATGCGGTTTAATTAATTTTATGGTTTGGGACCCCCCCCTCCAAAAAAAAAATCCCAGTATATAAGTATCAATTTAATTATTAAAGTAAATACCGACATGCAAGAATTTCTAGTAGAACTTCAGCTTGTCTGGAGATGAAAATGTTGATTTAGTCTATTTTTAATGATTTAAAAACATTTATAAAGGGGAACAATTTTCTCTTTTGTTCCTTTCTCCCATCTACACCAATTTTTCATGGAAGTATCACTGACACCTTTGAAGCCTTCACATTAAGTCTTTTGTCTTCACTCTTGATTTCGGGACCCAACTCTCCCTTCTACAAAGCCCTGATTGAATCTGGACTTGGCACAGACTTTTCTCCTGATGTCGGGTAAGTTTTATTATTCAATTTGACCAACAATTCTCAGTTGGGGGCAATTTTATTCCTCTCTCCTCCCTTTCCCGGGGCACTAACAATATCTGGCATTTGGGGAGTTATACCTGCAAAAGGTGCACTGGCGTGTGGAAGGAGGCAGATGTGTACCTCACCTTCCCATGGGGCATAGGGCACTGCCTCCCTTCACCAAAACACAGAGCTCTGGATTAGATCATGATAGCATATAAACTGCTTATATCCCCTGAAGAGATACTTGGACAAATCAAAAATAAAAACAAAGAAACAAACATAGCTTTTTCAGGATCTCAGATTATTGAATTGCCACCTGTTTCAAGATTCAAGTCATAAGTGTTCTTTGAAATCTTAAGTTTTTGGGGACCAGCAGTTAGCGTAATGGTTATGTCGCTGGACTCCCATGTAGTCAACCGCAGTTCGAGTCCTGGACCTGGTGGCTTAAGCTCACGCCAGGCATGTGTGCGTGCATGCCCAAGATCCCGAGAGGAGAATGGAGGAGGAGGGATTGAGGTGTGGCCATCTCCCCAGGGGGGTGATTTCTCGCTTTCTGTCTCTCTGTCTCTCTCTTTCTGGCGAGTGCACACGCTCTATAGCAAAAACCTCTCCAAAAAAAAAAAAAAGAAATCTTAAGTTTTTGTAAAACTCAGTAGTTCACTTTTTAAATATATATTTTGTTAAAACTTAGAAGTTTGAATTGTATTGATCTTTAGAAATACCACAGGGACAGAAATGTACTTGTGACCAGCTGCATCTGAGAAGTGAATACCTGAGCATACTATTTTAATGGGCTTTATTAGTGGAGGACGTGCAGTTTGCAGTTCTTAGTTCTCATCTTTAAGCACAGCATATTATAGGTGAACGATACGAGTATGTGGATTCTTGTGCCTTACCTCTGTTTTGTATTCCAGTTATAACGGATACACCAGGGAGGCCTACTTCAGCGTTGGCCTCCAGGGGATTGCGGAGAAAGACATTCAGACTGTCAGAAACCTTGTAGACCAAACGATCGATGAAGTCGTGGAGTGAGTGGCTTGCTTTTAGGGATTTGCTTATTTTCTTCATTCATACATGCTTCATGGGGTGGGGAGTGAACTTTCTCCTGTGCTTATAGAATAAATAGATTATTTCATATTTTGTTTAAATAATATCTCTGCTTCTATGATTTCTAAAGCTTTTATTTCTTTTTAACATCTCAGTTTTTCATTATTCTTTAGGAAAGGATTTGAAGATGATCGAATTGAAGCTTTACTTCATAAAATTGAAATACAAATGAAGCATCAGTCTACAAGCTTTGGACTTACCCTGACATCAGTATGTGATTATTATTACTTTTTTTACCCACCATGGTTTTGTTTTGCTTTACTTTAGTAAGCAGTGGTTCTTGACCACACTGACAGTATAGATTGATATTGATAGAACTTTTTACTTGAACATTTAATAAAGGATACTATTTCAGATCAGATACAAATTTTTGTGTCTTTACTAGCTTAATTGGCTTTTTGATACTTTATGTTTTTGTGTGAAATAGATTTACACAGAATACTTTAAATGGCTAGAGATTTATGATAACTTGGAAGGCATTGACAATTATTATATTTATAAATTGATTTAAACCTTTGTTTTTTTGTTTTATTTAACTGAAAGAGGGTTAAAATAAGTTTTCCCCCCCTCCAAGCAGAGAATGACTTAATTTTCTTATGCACAATCATTTGTGTTATTTTTAAATGTAGAAACAAGGAATTTTTTTTTTTTTTTTTTTTTTTTTTTTAATGAATTTTCACTTTAGGGCACGTGCACTCACTAGAGAGACAGAGAAAGACAAAAAAAGAAAGTGAGAAATCATCCCCCAGGGGGATGGCCACACTGCAGTCTCTTCTCCTTTATTCTCCTCTTGGGATCTTGGGCACACACGGATGGGTGCCTGGCGTGAGTTTTAAGCCACTGAATCCAGAACTTGAACCGTGGTTGACTACGTGGGAGTCCAGTGACATACCCATTATCCCATCTGCTGGTCTTGGAACTAGAACTTTAATAAAACGTGACTTCAGTGTTAACCGAGATAATATGATGTTTATAGATTTCACACTCTTTCTTCCAGTACATAGCTTCTTGCTGGAATCATGATGGGGACCCTGTGGAACTCCTGAAGTTGGGAAATCAGTTGACTAAATTCAGACAATGCCTTAAGGAAAATCCAACGTTTTTACAAGAGAAAGTAAAACAGTATTTTAAGGTAAGAAAATTGGAGAATCTATGTACATAGTCTTAAATATTTTTATAACAAAAGGAACATTAGGAACATGATATATGTAAGTCAATTTCTGTTAATGAGTGGATGACATAATTTCTTAATATCTAACTAAAAATTTAAATTCTTACAATTTAAGTGTTTTATGATTGAGTTCTTTTGCTGCTTCTTTGCTTGGCTTGTTTTTCTAGATTACTAGGCCTTTGTGCTTGGTTGTAGGTTTCCTGCTCTGTACTCACTAATGTCATATAACATTTTAAAAGATATTACCAGCTTGGGTAAGACTTGTCTGGTTTGAAGAGTACCTCTCTGTTAATTTGTGCCTTGTTTTGGGCATGGAACATGATTGATCATTTTTCCTGAGAATTCTCTAAATTGTTAAATTTTAAAGACTTTTTTTGAGTTCCTGGAGGGCATGTGCAATCACCAGAGAGGCCAGAAGCATCCCCCAATGCTTGATCATGCCATAATCCCTTTTCCATTTCTCCACCCTGTTGTGATTTTGGGTATGTACATATGCATGGCTGACATGGTTTTCAAGCCATTGGGGCCAGGATTTAAACGTTAGCCGTGTATGATTTGGACTGACTCAGTAAGTTTCAAAGTTTTTGTTGTACTCTTAATTTTTCTACCTTTCTTTGTAGTATGACAAGTGAACTTTTGTGTACACTGTTTTTGTTGTTGTTAGAAGTTTTTGTCTTTGGGCATGTGCACTCACCAGAGAGACAGAGACAGAGAGAGGAAAAGTGAGAAATCACTCCCCAGGGGGAATGGCCACTCTGCAGTCCCTTCTCCATTCTCCTCCTGGAATCTTGGGCATGCATGCACATACGCCTGGCGTGAGTTTCAAGTCAATGGGTCTGGTGTTTGAACCACGGTCAGCCATGTGGGAGTCCAGCGATATAACTGTTACGCCATCTGCTGACCTCAAGTGCACACATTTTTTTTTTTAATTATTGAAATGAATAAGAGAAGTATATTAAGTTACAAAATATTTATTTTTACATTTAGATCAACATCTGTTGTAATAATTTACAAAGTATTGAATGGAAACTTAATTCTAGATTTTCAGCTGTTAATAGTATAGTGAACATCAGGCAAAAGTTAAGTTAGAATTTCATATCTTCTATTTAGACTAAAGTCAGAGAATTATAGTATTTGAAAGTGTTGTTTCCTCTTATAACCATTGTATAAAGAAAATAATCGAATACTGATAGATTTATGGTATCAGTAGGCATAGTAGCCGTAACAGTAATAATCCCAATAGCAGTAACAGCAATGTAGATGAAAATTACCCACTTAATATCCAGCACATTATATGTTGGTATATGGCTTCTGTACTTTAATCTGCAAAACAGCCCCTGAGTGGAGTTCTGGTACCGTTATTTTTTAAATGGGTAAATGGAGCTATCAGAGCACAGACACTCCATCAGAGGCTGGTTCAACATGTTAATAAGCTTTAATGAAATCATGTTTTAACTTGCCTGTTTTAATTTGCTGTGGTTGTTACAGAATAATCAGCATAAGCTGACCTTATCGATGAAACCAGACGACAAGTATCATGAGAAACAAGCTCAGATGGAAACAGAAAAACTAAAGCAGAAGGTCAACTCTCTGTCCTTGGAAGACAAGCAGCAGATCTATGAGAAAGGTCAGATAATTTAGCTTTGTGCTTAGTCATTTCTTAGCCTTCACCCAGATGTCTTGAACTTTTTAGTGAGTTAATAATTGGGGTATGTGTTATCAACCAAAAGTATGTACTGGGCACCTGCAGAGTTCCATACTTAGTGCAGTGTGTCCAACTGCGAGAGTTAAGCATATTCTCGAAAATTGAGAGCAGTGCTGCCAGGCTTATTAATTTTACCAGTGTTATACCTTCTCTTTACCAATTGCTATAGTATGCCAATAAAATTTATCAATGTTATATACGTAATCAATGTTATATAATCCTGTATTAATATATAACTATATATATTAATACCTGTGTGTGCATTATACATGTATACATCATTATGTTGATATAGTCACATATAATTAACATAGTTATATAATTATCATCTATATAATGAACAAAATGAGCCTTATAGATTCATTTTATGGTCAGCTATGTGTTCAGAAGAGGCAGATCTCAGTGAGGGCATAAGGGATGTGAGCCATGAAGCACTGCTAAGACTTGTGTAGGACAGGGTTGGCGAAGGCATGGAAGCTAAGCAGAGCGCCCCTGTGCAGAGGATGACGAGTAGTGAGAATGGAGGAGAGAGTGTGTGGGGGGCAAAGACAGACCACACAGAGACCAGCCTTAGAAGGCCCTGAGTAGGAGGTTGGAGAGGGACCATACCTTCCTCCTTTATTAAATCAAGAGAGTGAGGAAGTCGTGAGCAGTATAACAGTGGGAATACTAAGGGTAATTCTGAGGACAAAGAAGGATATTAGATAGAGAAAATTATTGAAAGGCAGTTTGAAGCCTAAGCATGACATGAGTAGCTGAGCTTAGATGAATTGTTGTAGGAACTCCACAAATACCTGACTCAGGAGACTTGTTCAAGCTGGTGGATTTCACCATGTTAGGAAGGGGAGGTAGCAACAGGAGCAAACGGAGGAATCAGATTAATTCTTAAGCAAGGGTAGTATAGGTCTGGGAGGAAACGTTTGCAAGACACAAATGTGATAATGTGTTAGAAAGTAAAACATGTTCAGAATACGTTAGAACATTAGCAATTTAATAACAAGAAAACTTGGGGCCGACAAGTAGCGTGATGGTTGTGGCACTGGACTAACACATGACCGACTGCAGTTCGAGTCCCAGACCTGGCGATTTGCTTTCTCACTTTTCCTTTTTCTCTGTGTTTCTTTCTGGTCAAATTAAAAAATAATAATAGCAAATAAAAATAAATAATTCTTTTTTTTTTGGGAGAGGTTTTTGCTATAGGGCGCATGCACTCACCAGAAAGACAGAGAAAGACAGAAAGATAGGAAGTGAGAAATCACCTCTCAGGGGGATGGCCACATCACAATCCCTTCTCCTTCATTATCCTCTCAGGATCTTAGGCACGCACACACACGTACCTGGCATGAGTTTAAGCCACCAGGTCTGGGACTCAAACCGCGGCCATCTACATGGGAGTTCAGCGACATAGCCATTACGCTAACTTCTGGTCCCAAAAAAACAATTCTTTTAAAAAAGTAATAATGAGAAAACAATTCATTTTAAAAATGAACAAAAAAATTTGGCAGATAATTCATCTAAGAAGATACATGAAAGGTAAATGAACACATAAATTTATTATTCATATGGAAAGTAATTTCATTATATTCTCAAGGAAATGTATTTTTAGAAAAATGCGAATTAAAACCACAGTGATACACCATCATACACAATTTAGTAGCTAAAATATTTTTTTATCCATATATATTGCTAATAACAAATGTTATCAGTCATGTAAGGCAGGTAGAACTCTCATACACTGATGGAAAAGCAAAATGGTATAGTCACCTAAGAAAACACTTTAATAATGTCCTACAGTGCTACTGTACCTTTTATAAAGCCTAGTCATTTTACTCCTGAGTATTTACCCAAGAAAAATGGAAACATGTCCACATAAACCTTGAAGCAACCTCAATTTCCATTAACATATATATACAGAGGGATACTACTTGGCTATAAGATGGAAGAAAATGATATATTCCACACCAATTAATCTCAAACATTATGCTAAGTGAAATAAGCTAGGCACGAAAGAATACATACTGAATGAGTTCATTCATAGCTCTAGAAATGCTGAAACTTTGGGGACAGAGAGCAGACCAGTGGTTGCTGGAGACCAGGAGCAGGGACAAATTGACTGCAGAGGGGCATGAGGGAACATGCTGGGTTGGCAGAGGTGTTCTGTCATGACGTGGTAGTCACATGACTTTCTCCATTTGTCAGAACTACTGGGTTGTAGCTTTAAAATGTAAGTTATGGGGACCAGCAGTTAGCGTAATGGCTATGTCGCTGGACTCCCACGTAGTCGACCGCGGTTCGAGTCCCGGACCCGGCGGCTTAAACTCACGCCGGGCGCGTGTGCGTGCGTGCCCAAGATCCCGAGAGGAGAATGGAGGAGAAGGGATTGCGGCGTGGCCATCCCCCCTGGGGGGTGATTTCCTGCTTTCTATCTCTCTGTCTCTCTCTGTCTGTCTGGCGAGCGCACGTGCCCTATAGCAAAAACCTCTCCAAAAAAAAAAAAAAAAAAAAAAAAAAAATGTAAGTTATGTTAATTATATATTAATGAGGGCTATTCAGATGTTCATACAAAACACATGCAAGCATGTATGCTCTGTTCAAAAGCTAGACTTTATGAGGAATCATCAGGCTCCTCTGTAGGTAAGTTGATTCTAGGTGGGAAATAAGTAGTTTCATTTCGATCATGCTAGGCATGGGGTTTTTATGACCTAGTAAAGGAAAAATTACCATCCATTCTTACTCATTTCTTATTCTTTATATATGAATTTTTTTATTTTATTTTATCTAACTTTATTTAGTTTGACCAGAGAAGACAGAGTGAGGGAGAGAGAAAGAGGGAAAGTGAAGAAAGCAAGCTGTCAGGTCTGGGACATGAACCACTGTGTGCCATGTAGGACTCTAGCCCCCTTAACCACCATGCCACCTGCCAGCCCCTCTGAATTCTTATTTAGATAGTCAGCTCTTTTAAGCTGTCTTGTGGGCGCCAGTTGACAAGCTCCAATCTTTTCATTTTAATTAAAGCCATTTGAAAGCACACAAGATAATTGCATGCATAAACAGTAAATGTCCATTTCCTAAATTGTTACCTACCCTTGGCCTTGCCTTAGAGGAGTTTTTTGTTTTAAGAAAATTCAGTGCACTCTAATACAAATCAGTACATTGATGAATGATGCCCACATTGCAAAAGTATGTTTTTTTACTATACAGATTCACTGCAGAGTTCTTCAAAGCAGGACACAGTACTAGTTATTTAATGTTTATTTCACATCAATAAGTCTTACAAATATGGACTTCAGGGGCCAACAGGTAGTGTACTGGTTAAGGAGTTGAACTCCCACATGGCTGACTGTAGTTCGAGCCCTGGACTTGTAAGCTTAAAGATCACTCCAGTCGTGTGTGCCCAAAATTCCTAGAGAAGGGATTGTGGCATGACCATCCCTCTCCTTTACCCCCCAGGGGGTTGTTTCTCACCTTTCTTCTCTTTGGTGAGCACACATGCCTTGTGGAAAAAAAACAAACAAACCAAGAACACGGTATGGACTTCAGTGCAAGGAATCTCTGCATTAAAGTACAGTCAGTAGAGGAGCAACCATGGTGAAAAGTGATGGGAAATTATTTAATTATTAAGAACTTCTACTCCTCGGATTTATTGGCATCAGTGTGTAACGTCTTAAGCACTGAAAGAACAAGGTTCCTACCACTGAGGAGCTTGTGATTTGGTGAAAGGAAAGAGGAAAATGCCATGCACTATTTATGCTATCTGTGCATGCATTCAAAGGAGGAACAGAGACAGAGGTGTCAGTGTTTTAGGAGAGGTGAGCCTTAGAGTTGTATAGGTAAGACTGAATAAGTGAAGGGGAAAAGGGAGGCTTTTCATGTCAAAGCCATGAAATTATGGAGCAAGTGTCCCGTCTCTGTTCGGGTGCCACGTGTCCCAACCTGGGGGGACAGTCGAACTGGTTTCCTGAGGGAAGGAGTGAGAGCCGGGACAAGCGGTGCAGTGTCACAGCACGGAGACGACACAGTGTCTTCAGTGTCTTCTGTTTATTGTGGGCAGCATGGTACAGCACGGAGACGATGCAGTGTTACAACTCTTTAGGGTCGCGTCATCTATTGTGAGCAGCACGGAGACGACGCGGTGTCACAGCTCTTCAGGGTCGTCCAGAGACGATGTAGTGTTACAGCTCTTCAGGGTCTTCAGGGTCGTTTGGAGATTGTGCGGTATTTCAGCTCTTCAGGCTCTCCAGGGTCGTCGTCTGGCCACTGTGGGCCAGACATCGTGGTTATATACATGCTGGTGGGCCATGATTGGTTGTAAACAGTGGGCCGTGATTGGTTGTAAATGGTGGGTTATGATTGGTTGCTTTTGGACCAATCATGAGGTGCCAGATATGCAAATCTGAGGGATTCTAGTGGCCAATCAGAGCAAGGTTTTGAAGGTCAGGTTTTTGAGGGACCCAATCATGGCAATTGTTTGCTCTCTGAGAAACCTCGGCAGACTCGCTGGTGCGCAGCCTCCCACAAGCAAGCTTTGGAAATGGCAGGTACCAACAATGATACTAATGTACTCCCAGCACCTGGCATGAGATACATATATTTGTTAGTATACTTGATGTAGAGTAATAACAGAGAAGATAACTTGTATAAGATTTTTGTATTGTAGTTCTGAGTATTCATTTTCCTTTTTATTTTTTTAGGCCTAGAGTTACGGTCTCAACAAAGTAAACCTCACAATGCCTCTTGTCTGCCTGCATTGAAGGTCTCGGACATCGAGCCCACTATACCTCACACGGAGTTGGCCGTGGCCTTGGCAGGTGAGTGTGGACACCCACGTTTATAAGTGCCCAGACCCCTTGATTAAACTGAAAATCCACTCAGGCCCGCATGTGCTGGTGGTTAAGGTGGTTGGATCCCACATGGCTGACTGCAATAAGGCCTGGTGACTCAATCCATCCTTCCTGCCAGAGTTAAAATTAGACTTTGTAGGGTAGTGCATGGAGACATGGAGAAAGTTACATCAGAAGCATATGTCTACATGTGGACTGCTTAGGGGAATGAGGACAGAGCAGCAGCTTGAGAAATACATTGTGCGCATGTGTTTATGCCCAGTCCTCAAAGGAGGGAGAAATAGAGGAGAAGGGATTATGGGGTGACCATTTTCCATTCTGAGGTGCTTTCTCACTCCACTCTCTCTCTGAGTCTTCCTCTAATGAGAGCACATGCCCTCTTTATTAAAATAAATAACAAAGATCCATCTCCACAAGAGAAGTTGAGTCACATTTTACACATTCTCCGTGAAACACTTGACCATCCCTGTTAATTTCTAGTCTTGGTCTTTCCTTGTAAATTATTTCTTTTTGTTTGTTTTTGTTTTATTTTGTTTTGAGAGGTTTTGCCTTAGGGCCTGTGTGCTCTATGTGGGGAGAGAGAGAGAGAGAGAGGGAGGGAGAGAGAGAGAGACAGAGAAAGTGAGCAGGGGGGATGGCCATGCCATAATACCTTCTCTGTTTCCCTGAGATCTTGAACACATATGCACACATGCCTGTGTGATTTCAAGTCACTGGTCTGGGACTTGAACCATGGTTTGCCATTTGGGAGTCCAGCGACGTAACCACCACCATCTGCTGGCCCTTCTTTGTATATCATTTCAACACTCCATGACAGTAGGTATCTGTGTGTATTTTCCAGTGAGTGGATTTGATATGGCTCTGTAATGTGCTGCTTC
This sequence comes from Tupaia tana, assembly GCA_026018925.1. NCBI lineage: Eukaryota > Metazoa > Chordata > Mammalia > Scandentia > Tupaiidae > Tupaia > Tupaia tana. The sequence continues at coordinate 37,177,050 of JAKSZU010000016.1, forward strand.
TAGACTCAGGATTTGGGTTGTGCTGTGTTACATTAAATGTAACTTTGAAAGTATATAGTCATCCTCTGAGCTTTGCCCAAACCAGCCTTTAACTGAGCAGAAGTAGATGAATGAAGAAATGCCTCAGTAGTTAGGAGTTGACAGTTACAGGGGCATGAAAGTGGTGGCGGGCTGTTACTTTCCTGTCTTATCCCGTTGTTTCCCTCTGTGGTTTGTTACTGTTTTAAGTTCTCAAAGGTGTCTAATTTCACTTTGGTCCCTGGTTGGTAGCGCAGACACAAGTCTCTAGGGCCACCTTACCCTGGAAGGTTTGACTTTGAGCTCACGGGTGGACATGGCTGGGTTTTGTTGGTCTGCACCATTAACAGGATGTGACACTGAAGCTGAGCAACACTTTTCTGTGAAGCCTCTCCAGTCTGCCTTATTTTCCACAGTGCTCACAATGATAGTCACATCTGAATAGTTTGCGTGCAGACCTGTTTGTGTATGTGTGAATTCTTTCCTTCTAGTAATTGAGGCTAACATCCCCCTGTCCTTTAATCCCTCACAGTTTTATCAGTGAATTTCATAAGTATTCACTGAAAGAATTAGTGGAGATAGGGAACCAGCAGTTAGCGTAATGGCTATGTCGCTGGACTCCCACGTAGTTGACCGCAGTTCGCGTCCTGGACCCGGTGGCTTAAAACTCACGCCGGGCGCGTGTGCGTGCGTGCCCAAGATCCCGAGAGGAGAATGGAGGAGAAGGGATTGCGGCGTGACCATCCCCCCTGGGGGGTGATTTCTTGCTTTCTCTCTCTAATGTCTATCTCTGTTTGGCGAGCGCATGCGTCCTATAGCGAAAATCTCTCAAAAAAAAAAAAAAAAAGAATTGTGGAGATGAAATCAGTCATCGGTCACTGCTTTAGTCATTCTCCTGGCAGAGGCCCAGTACTAGGTTGGGCTCTACAAAATACAACCTGCAGTACCTCCCTCGAAAGACTTGGGGAAACCTCCGAATCCTCTAGTCCCGGAAGACTGAGGGCTACACAGGCTGCCCTGTCAGGGACTGCGCAGTGGGCATCCGGGAGCCTTCTGGAGACAGGGCAGTAAACGCAGGACCTGCTGGGAAGGCGCGTGGCTGCTAGGACTGGAGGAATCATGAGGTCTGATGTGTGGGTCAAGCTAGTCAGAGTCCACCCCGACTCAAGGGAGGGTTTGAGGAATGCTAAGTGAGGGCGGAGGTGGATAGGCCCCGCTGGAATTCCAACTTAGTTATAACAACAGAAGAACATGACAGTTCTTCCATTTTAGTTCTTCAGGAAATTACTGTCAAAGCATGGTTCAGTTTTTTATCATAATGAAAATATAAGGAAATCTATATAAACTATAGCAACTGAATAGTGCAGGTTGACCATTCTTAATCTAGAAATTAAAAATGTCCCAAAATCTGAAATTTTAGGCAGCGCAGACATGATGTCACAAGCAGAAAATAACACACCTGACTTGATGTGACAGGTCACAGTCAGAACACAGGCACACAGCACACAGTTTATTCAGTGCCTCCTTCAGCTGCCCAGAGAGCCCCAGGCCGGCCCGCTCACAGAGGGTGATGAATGGCCTGTGTGGAGCTGCACCAGCAGCAGGTGTGTGGTTGATGCTTCACTGCTCGCATCGCTCCCTGTGTTATTTTGCTTGCTCTCTACTCTGTGGTGTGAAGATATTGTTGAAAATGTCAAAAAGGCTTGTGGATAACACATGGGTGGGTAAGTGAGAAGAAAAAGAACTTCTGTGTTTATCATGTCAATTTATAAAATCAAAGAGACTTGTAAGAAAAAAGCCACTGTTAATGAGGCAGAAGACTGGAGGAATCATTTTTTTAGAGGTTTTGGCCATAGGGCACGTGCGCCCATCAGAGACAGTGAGAGTGAAAGGAAGAAATCACCACCCCAGGGGTGCAATCCCTTCTCCGTTTTCATTCTGAGATCTTGGGCTTGCACACACACATGCCAGTTGGGATTTTCAAGCCAGTGGGTCCAGGAAGCGAACTCTTGTCGGCCATGCAGGAATCCAGTGATGTAACCACTACACCATCTGCTGACTCCTGGAGGAATTGTTTAAAACAGCCCCCACCAGAATGCCTCCTCAGCTCCGAGAAGACCTGCTCCTGGTCCCTGTACTCTTGTGATGTTTCCTCTCACCTAAAGAAACAAATGTGGGGACCAGCAGATGCTGTAATGGCTATGTCACTGGACTCCCATGTAGTCAACTGTGGTTCGAGTCCTGGACCCAGTGGCTTAAACTCACACTGGGCACGTGTGTGTACATGCCCAAGATCCCGAGAGGAGAATGGAGGAGGGATTGCAGTGTGGTCATCCCCCCCAGGGGGTGATTTCTTGCTTTCTGTCTCTCTGTCTCTCTCTGTCTTTCTGGTAGGCATGTGTGCCCTATAGCAAAAACCTCTCCAAAAGAAAAGAAAAAAAGAAAGAAACAAATGTGGTGTATAGTTAGCTTTAATGAAACACAGCATCGTAGGTGGAGACTGAAAGCCTACTGTTTAACAGTGGAGGGAACCAGCAGTTAGCGTAATGGCTATGTCGCTGGACTCCCACGTAGTCGACCGCGGTTCGCGTCCCGGACCCGGTGGCTTAAAACTCACGCCGGGCGCGTGTGCGTGCGTGCCCAAGATCCCGAGAGGAGAATGGAGGAGAAGGGATTGCGGCGTGACCATCCCCCCTGGGGGGTGATTTCTCGCTTTCTGTCTCTATGTCTCTCTCTGTCTGTCTGGCGAGCGCACGCGCCCTATAGTGGAAAAAAAAAAAAAAAAAAAAAAAAAACAGTGGATACAGACACAGGTATTCTGGTGATGCTAATTACCCCAAATACATTATTTTTTTCATGGTCTTAATAGCATGGCACATTTTATACTATTAAGTGCTTATGTATAAATTAGTGTAACTCAATCATTGGTTATCGATAGCATATATAAATTCAGTCTGTAATGCTGAGAAAGCCAAACAACCACAGATTGTCCACATCGGGGATAAGATAGTGACACCTTTGCTTTTTTAGAGAGCGACATTTTTGCTATAAGGCATGCGCGCTCTCAAGAGAGACAGAAACAGAAAGCAAGAAATTACCTTCCAGGGGGAATGGTCACACCAAATCCCTTCCCCTTTCTCCTCTTGAGATTTTGGGCACAAACATACACCTGCCCAGTTTGAGTTTTAAGTCACCAGGTCCAGGACTCAAATTACAGTCAACTACATAGGAGTCCAGTGACATAACCATTGTGCCATCTGCTGGTTCTAACACCTTTGCTTTCTTATGGTTTGATGTACACATATATTGTTCATGCACTCAGTTATTCCAAATATTATATAAAATTATCTTTAGGCCATGTGTATGTGAAATAGTATATATGCTATATGAAACATAAATAAATTTTGTGTTTAGTCTTGGGTTCCATCCCATAATAGCTCATTTTGTACATGTAAATATTTCAAAATCTGAAATCCTAAATATTTTTGATTCTAAATATTTTGGATGAAGGGATACTCAACCTGTATTTTTTGTTGTTTTCGTTGTTAATGTGTTTTAGACCAACCTCCATCCTTGAAAAGCAATAATAGCATTATTTCTTAAATTTTAAAAGTGGTGCAGATTTTACTGGAAATAATGATAAATGAAATCATTTTTTATCTTTCCAGCTGGAGAAACCCCTGTTCAGTACTGTGCCCAGCCCACCAATGGCATGGTGTACTTTCGGGCCTTTTCTAGCTTGAACACGCTTCCTGAGGAGCTGCGGCCCTACGTGCCACTCTTCTGCAGCGTCCTGACCAAGTAAGAGTCTCCTGTGTAGACACACATGTGCCTAATTTAACACATCCTGTGTATTCCACTGACATGTTTTGTATGTGTATCTATATTGCTTTCATCTTTTAGTGACTCATTCTATGTTTCAAAGCTCACGGTATTGTTACAGTGTGTAAGTGATGTGTGCAGTGTATTTGTTGCCTTGAAAAATTATTTTCTTGGTCTTTCTTATTTTCTTATTATTTCATTAAAATATTTATGAATCTAGAGTATAAGGCAATGCTTATAGATGTATGTATCTCAATGATCAAAGTCTACTAAGATTTTGAAGAAGAAATGTGCTGGGGACCAGCCTTGGTGGGGGTGGGTTGACTCGTTGGAGGCAGTGAAGGAAAGGAAGACTAAGGTCTCTGTGCCTTTTCATGCACGTCCTCAGCCGGACACCCCCAGAGATTGCTCTCTGAGGAGTGACAACTGTTAGGAATCATCGTGCCTTTTTATTGAAAATGTGATACATGCAAGTAAAGGGAGAGGGGCTACGTGTTGTAATTATCAATTCATAAAGTTTTAACAATAGAGACCATTCAGGGTTTGATTAAGGGCAGGTCTATTAATCATCGATACAGTTCAACAATTGTTTGATTGATGAAAGCAGGTTTCTGGTAACTTCAAGCGGTGCGGTTTCAGGAAACAATTCCAGCAAGTAGAGTTAATTATCATCCGATGTTCAGCAGCAGCCATCTTATGATTACTAAAAGAAAATCTCAAGCATAGATATTAGTTCTTATGGATTTTCATAAAAAATGATACTTATATAATTCTATAGGAATCTAAAACTTAAGGAATCCTAATATATTTGCCTATCCTGAAGGGGTGAAGTTACTGTTCACTTGGTGAGGGCAGGGACAGTCTTTTCAACTGGCGGCAAAGTGACTAATAAGTTAATGAAAAACTTTAAAATGGGTTTATGGTGTTGTGGATTCACTTGTGTAGCCCATGGCACCACTGTTGTGTATTTTGTTAGAACATTAGTTACCATGGGACGAGAGTATCCTGGACCAGTTTCGGCCTAGTCCTATTGTATGTAAAAAGATTATTTATATTAAATGTGTCCTGAAGGGCCTTCCAAACGTCAAGATGATTTCTGTCTAGATAGAACTTCAGCACACCTTCCATTATGATCACAGGATGAAGCATTGTAATTAACAGTAGGTGGTCAGGATAAAGGGGAGCAGTCGGGAGACTTTTGGGAAATCTTACCACACACTCAAGATGTATGAGGGAGCTATGTTATTCTTTTATAGTAGTATATCAGGGAGTCAGAGGGGGGTCACTTCCCAGCAAGGCTACTACATTTCCCGGAGCAAATAGCAAACGGCCTTGCCGACATGCTAATTGACCCAAGCATTGTTCCAAAGTCAGGGGGTGCACAGTAGCAGCCTTGCCAACGTACTGAACCAGCCAGAAGCGGAGCTCAAAGGTCAAAGGGCTCAGACGGGTCCTGGAGCCCCGCTGGGTCAGACTCCTTCAGAAATGATGGTGTTTCAATTAGAAACTGTAATTAATACAGTGTAAAATATAGGCCAGGTGTTGCCTTGAGAAAGGTCTCCTTCCTTAGTTGGCGTCTCTCCTGGGCTAACTTTGCAGCTGCTGTTGTCCCCTGTAAATCAGCGTTTGGGGATAGATGTGGAAACACAAGCCTGAGAGGACACACGGCTGCTGCGTGTTCCTATTCCTCAGCTCAGTCTTGGGGACTGAACGTGGCAGGTAGAGCAATACACAGCTGTAGGCCTCCTTTCCTGTGCCAGAAAATAGAGGGAAATGGAACCATTGCAGTAGACTGGTCAGGGTTTGCTGCAGGATCTAATGTGCAGTCATAGTCTTGATTTATGGAGATAAATATGTTGCATATTTCAGAATATGAGGATCTGAGCATCAGATCATATGGAAGATGTCTTTGACCTTTCGGAAATTACCTGCCCAAATACAACTCCCACTTCTTGTCCTTGTGTAGCTGTTTGCAGAACATCTCATAGTTGTCCCCTAGGCTTAAATTATTTCATGCATTGGGAACATCGGTGAGAATGTTTCTTCCAGAAACATCAATGATGAAATGACTTCTGCTTTTCTTAAAAGCTCAAAGAGACTCATTCTTCAGATTTTCCCCCACAAGACTGCCAGATAGTTGAACAAACAAAGTATGTATCAGAATGTTTTGGGAAAAGACACAGGGAACACTCCCAAAACATTTAAAAACTCAGGATCAGAAAGCATATTTTAGAATTTTATTTTTAGTGCTAGACATTGGCTGCCTAAGTGTCTAGAGGCCTAGACAGTACAAGTAAATTTCTCACGTAAGAAAAGCTGGTTTCCATTTGGGGGAGACACTATGAGAACAGCCTACAGTACGTTAATGTAAAATGTATTCATTCTTCATAACTTGAAGTGCAGAAGGAGATTTTTGTAGTAAAGTGGTAGTTATTGAATTTAGCCAATTCGTAATTCAGGAATCCACGGTTTCAAAAATGATGTGGTAAAGCTTGCCTTGGTAATTAATTCACAGAATGTTTCTTTGTGTGTCAGGCTAGGCTGCGGCATTCTGAACTACAGAGAACAAGCTCAGCAAATAGAGCTCAAAACAGGAGGCATGACCGTTTCTCCTCATGTCCTCCCTGACGATTCCCATCTGGACACATACGAACAGGTAGCCTTTTAGTTCTTGATCACAGTGGTGGTCGACATTTGTTTCTCTAGTTTCTTTCTTTCTTTTTTTTTTGCTTTTAAAGTATGCCATGATTAATTTTTTCTTTTGTATTTGTTTTTCTTATGATTTAGGGTGTGCTTTTTTCATCTCTCTGCCTAGATCGAAACCTACCAGACATGATGCATCTGTGGAGTGAAATATTTAACAAGTAACTTTATTTGCAAAAGATATTAATTCTTGGGGTACATTAGAGATCTAAGTCTGAGATGTCCTGAAAGTAGAATATTTGACTCATTCACTGGTTGATTTCCTAGACTAATTTTACTTATAATTCCTATAGACTTGTGAAATGTGTGAGAATGTTGAGAAAGTCTGAAAACTTGTACTTAATAAATTTTCCATGACATCAGAGCCGGGGTATGGATGAGTCTCTAGGAATGTATTATGATTTTCTTTTTCCATAGCCCGTGTTTTGAAGAAGAGGAGCACTTCAAAGTATTAGTTAAGATGACTGCTCAGGAGCTCTCCAATGGGATTCCAGACTCTGGGCATCTCTATGCATCCATCCGGGCAAGCAGGACCCTCACGCCTGCGGGGGACTTGCAGGAGACTTTCAGCGGGATGGACCAGGTGGGACGCTGAGGAGGGACATCTGTGATTGTGGTTTAGCTGTGTCTTCCAGAGTTACTAGTGTTCTCTGGTAATAAGTTACTTCCGTCTTGGAAAAGCTAACTTTCTAATCGACCATATTTCATGGGGCAAAATTGTTTGTTTTTTTAACTCTCCTTCCTCCGCGTAGCACCCCTACCCTAGCCCCACAGGTCCACAAGGTGAACAGTCACATATATGCAAGCACAGAAATGGACCCCATCCCCTGATCAAGCAGGAATCTGCTATTAAGGCTGTTTGGTTTTTATGCTGTTTGTAATTTCTTGTTGTCTTTTTCTCTCTGTGGTTTTTTTGTTTGTTTGTTTGCTCTAGGTGAGGTTGATGAAGAGAATTGCAGAGATGACAGACATCAGACCAGTCTTGAGAAAGTTCCCCCGTATTAAGAAACATCTATTAAACTGTGATAACATGAGGTGAGTTTGTGATTTCTTTCTAAATGAGGATCTTACGGTTCATTCTATTTCATCAGGTGTAGTTTTTAGATATTTTTCCCTTGAAGTTATAATTATGTAAGTTTATATTCAAAGCAAGCAAAGATAATCCTAGAACTACAAAGTAGATCAGGACAAATTTAAAGTTACATTGTTTTCACAAGCAAATGTTTCAGAAATGTGGAGTCAGTGGGACCAGCAGTTAGTGTAATGGCTATGTTGCTGGACTCCCATGTAGTCAACCGTGGTTGGTGTCCTGGACCCGGTGGCTTAAAAAATGTGGAGTCAATGAGACCCAGTAAAGGTTAGCTTGCTCTAGGTCAGAAGAGACGTGTAGTTTCTGATAAAAGTAAAATATGGTGATTTGAGGACATTTATCAATATAAATTAAGTCTGATAAAAGTAAAATGTGGTGATTTGAGGACATTTAACAATATAAATTAAGTTGATCTTCCTGTCAATGACAATGATTTAGTGTCATGTCGCTTAACAGGAAAATGTTTGGTAAAGTCACTTGTTCTCCAAAAATAGTCCTGAGGTCCTCCCCAGTCAGTTCTTAGGAATCATAGGCAGACTTTTCAGAAGTCTTTGTGTCACAGGGCAGGAGGCAGAGGACCCAGGGCCCAGCGCGTAGTATTAATTTAATGGTACCTGTTGTTCATTTACTAAAATAGATATATTTATATATATATATATATATATATATATATACACACACACATACATATACACACACACACACACACACACACTCTGTCAATATACTGAAGAGTTCAAATAAATTTTATATGATAGTATTATTTGTGATTTCATAGAATTTGGAAGAGTTATATAAAAATGTTTTTGGAGAAAGCATGATAATTTCTTGGCACCTTGTAATTTTCTATTTTAGCAACCAGTTCCTTATTTACAAATTGTTGATTTCTCTTCTAGATAGTAATTTTTAAACTTCTCAATCTTCTGAAACTGAGTCTGAGGGTATTGTTGGCATGGCTTAATATTCTGTTTGCCCGTCAGAAGAACACGGAATTTAGAGTTGGAAACACTTTGATAGCTGTGTATTAGTGTAACACACGGAGAGATGTGAAAGTCTTGGTCATCTGAAAGCACAGTGGTTCTCTGCTCTATAAAAGTGTGATTTCCGGGACCAGCAGATGGTATGATGGTTACGTTGCTGGACTCCCATATAGTCGACTGCAGTTCAAGTCCTGGACCCAGCAACTTAAAGCTCACACTGGGCCCATGTGCATGCATGTCTAAAATCCCCAGAAGAGAATGGAGAAGGGATTGTGGCATGGCCATCCCCATCCCAGGGGTGATATCTTGCTTTCTCTCTCTCTGTCTCTCTGGCATATATGCCCTATAGCAAAAATCTCTCTTAAACAAAGAAGTGTGATTTTTTTTTTTTTTTTTTTTTTTTTTTTACATCTGGCTACTGCTATTCTTCAACATTAGAATACTGTTTTTCATAAAACAGTATGTTCTTGGTTTTGTGTTATTTATACAAAATGTGATAAGTAAAAGAGTGTTGTTTTTTTTTTTTTTATAAAGGTTTTTATGTATATGCAACTTTTAAAACAGGTGTTCTGTGAATGCTACACCCCAGCAGATGTCTCAGACAGAAAAGGCGGTGGAAGACTTCATTAGAAATGTTGGTCGAAGTAAAAAGGAGCGGAGACCTGTCCGCCCACATGTGGTTGAGGTAACACACCAATCACTTATTTGGTGGTTGTTGAGCACTTAGCAGGTATCAAGAGTAGTTCTCATTTTTCACGTGTGTTAAATCTTTCAGTTCTCAAAACCATCTAATGTATACATATTAATATCCACCACTGCGTAGATGAAGGAACCAAAGGACCAGCAAACTAGGCAGCTTCACAGCATTGGCCCAGCTGAGAAGTGGGTTCAAACCTTGCAGACAGATTGACTTTAGATCCTATGCCCGCCTGTTATTATTTATGCCTTGTCATGAATTGTCTCCTAAAAGAGAAAAACAAATTTTGGTTTAGGGTAAGGTAATTTGTAACAACAGCCAAATTCAGAGGTTTGAAGAAGTCTGTCTGTCTTATGTTTGTGAGGCTTTGGCCATTTTTGCAAGATGGCAAAAATCCTTTTTATGGTGACTCATTAATTTCTGCGTTTTTCCCTAGAACAGCTGTGTCAGTTACTAATCATCAAGTTTGTTTAGTTTATGAAGTTAGGTGCAATTCCCTGGGATCAGTAGAGAAGCCTTAACTTCTCACTGGAGAAGGCTGGCAGTGTAGGTTTGGCGGAGGAGTACTTTCCTGTGTCTTCTGCAGTGATGTTGACACATCCCGACTCCTGGGGCTTGGTCTCTGTCTCCCACCTGTCTTGGGACTCCTCCCCTGTGAGCAGAGACCACACGGAAGTACCTGCTGCTGCCTTGTCGATTCGTTCACGTAGCTTTCATTCCGGATGCAGTATTTTGACTAGAAAATGCAAAAGGAGAAAAACCGTTAACTTTTCTTTGTGATATTCAAGGACTTTTTTCTTTGATTATCTGAACATCTATTAAAAATTTTTCCCTTTAAAATGTTTAACAATAAATTTTGTTATTTAGAATACTTAAATAAATCTGCCCTAATACTTGTTATCAGCTCTAAGAATTTTATAAAACCTTTATCATGTTAGGATTTTTCTCATTTTTCTTGGAAACCTTTTATTTTCAGAAACCTGTACAAAGTGGCTCTGGCGGAAATGCACGCGTTAATGGTTCCCCAATCATAAGAAAGCTGATCACTGTAAGTTAGCACATTTCACCAGCTGTTGCCAGTGTCTGTCAGTTCTTGGATTCCCAATGTTCCTCTGACCCAGCCTTCCCTGGGCTTATCGTGTCCTTAAGATTTCAATTCAGTCACTTTATTTTTTTTTTAGATTTTGCATACGCGCACTGGGAGAGACAGAGGGAGAGAGGGAAAGTGAGAAACCACCCCCTGGGTGGATGCTATGTAGTCCCTTCTCCTCCATTCTCTCAGGTTTGGGGCACGCATGCACACATGCATTGCATGTTTTTCAAGCCACTAGGCCCAGAACTTAAACCACAGAGTTGGCCATGTGGGATCAAGCTGCCTTACCACCACACTATCACTTGGCTCCAGTCACATGTTTTTGACACTTCCCTTGAGCCTGGTCTCACTGAGCAACGGTCCTTTTCTTGGGTGCATCTTCCTATGCTTAGGAAGCATTTGCTAGCCCTGTGGTCTCACTGCCTGGCAGCTTACCTTTATCTAATGCAGCTGATAGTGCTGTTGTCAGTTCCCCTACAGGTCTGTACCACAATCCATCCCTTCCTACTTCACTGAGCTCTGGCCTTTGGTTGAGCTCTTGTGGAGTAGAACAGTTTAATATGTATCTGGAGCGTTGTCTGTGATGTTTATGATGCAGAATGAAATGTTTTTAATTAAACAGTAATTATATCTTACAGTATTGCATCGAGATTTGGATATTTCGTGTTGGTTTTAAAGTAAGAAATTGTATAGGATGACCTAACTGGGATGCTTTAGTGCCCAGCCAGTGACTCACAGGAAATGAAACACTGCGATAGTATCCAGAGGTCTTGGTGCCTGTGGGCTTCCACCTGGGTGCAGCCTGGTCTGACCTGCCCCTCTGTCCTGCAGGACCCCACCTTCACACCTTGCCAGATGAAGACACACTTCCTGCTACCTTTCCCAGTCAACTATGTTGGCGAGTGTGTTAGAACTGTGCCCTACACAGATCCAGATCATGCCAGGTAGGAGGTAGGGCGGGAAATAGTGACCTCTCTGGTCTGCACCTCAATTACAATGTTTGTAAACATTGATACTTCTCCATCAGTCCTGTAACCACAAGAGAAACCTGGAGATCCAAGCACAAACTCTCTCTTTTTTTTTTTTGGAGAGGTTTTGTTTTGCTATAGGGCACGTGCGCTCGCCAGAAAGACAGAGAGATAGAAAGCGAGAAATCACCCCCCAAGGAGGGGGTGGCCATGCCATAATCCTTTCTCCTTCATTCTCCTCTCGGGATCTTGGGCACGGATGCACACGCGCCCAGAGTGAGTTTAAGCCACTGGGTCCAGGACTCGAACCATGGTCAGCTACGTGGGAGTCCAGCGACAGCCATTACGCTAACTGCTGGACCCCAAGCACAAACTCTTTCAATATGAACAATTAACTCTCTCTATAGGTGAAAATCTCTTAAATTAAGCCTGGAGACTTCCTGACCTCACAGAATGACAGCAAAGCCATATAAAGGCATGAGGTCATAGGAACATAGAATGGGAAGAAATGGTATGCAGCACCTAAGAGTCACAGGAAAATTTTGAAAACTGAAAAGTAAAAAGGGGGAGGGGGCATAGAGTACCTGGCTCACGGAACTTGCAGGAGTAAAGGCAGCAAGAAAGCCAGGCTTTTCTGTGGAACCGGGAGATCACAGCAATTCAGACCTGCGCTTCTCTTAACGCACGGTGTGTGGGGGGGTCGGAAATGAGAGGGTCAATCCAAAGCTCGTAAGAAGTAGACTCCCAGAAATCTCCCAAGACTGAAGCTTAGAGAGAGACCTTGAGATCAACAGCCAGAGCTGAGATTCTGAATCCCTTGTGCTACTGAAAATAACGCAGCCTGCACTGTGGGCCCTCCAGGCCCCCTCCTCCGAACTGTAGCCAATGCTTGTCCATTCCTCTGTGGGAAAACTGGCTGGACCCAGAGAAAAGACCTGGGGAGGGGTAGCAGATCTTTTTTTCCCTTTTTTCTGGTATATCTTAATTTTTCAACAGTTAATATGCATTTTTTATATAATGTAAAAGTAATGAAGAGCTGGCCTCATAGCGCAGTGGTTAAGCCCTGTGCATAAGGAGTCAGATCCCATCTGGCCAATCACAATTTAAATCCTGACCCCTGTGCAAACACACTGGCAGCGTGCACATGTATGCCTAAAATCCTGACGGGATGGAGAAATGGAGGAAGGAGGATTGCAGCTTGATGGTGCCCAATCGGGGGGGCATCCTCTCTCTAGCAGGTGCATATACCCTCTGACAAATAAATAAGAGAAATTTCTTAAGGAAGATAACTCAGAGATGGACTAACTCAAGTTTCTGTTGGTGAGTGTGAGGTTCATCTGAGGTCTGCTGCTTTCTGCTGGTCCCAGCTGACGGCCAGGACTCCTCAACCGCCCCTCAACTACATGACTTTGGACATGCTTCCATTCAGTGTGTCGTTTGATTTCTCACTTGGCCCACGTCATCTTCTGTTTTAGAAAAAGATTCTTGGTGGTTGTGGGGATCTGAAGTGAGCCTCACCATAGTGTAATGAACAAACCTGTCTTTACTGTGGATGGTCATTGGTTATTGACCTGCAGCCTTGGGGTATGGCTTTGTTCTGTCTTCTGCCTTAGGAAAATACTCTCTAGAATGATCTTCTTTTCTTCCAGAGGATCAGCTGTCACCATTCATAGTGGAAGTCAGCAGGGAGCTAGGCATTGATAATGAGAGTGTGCTGTAGCAGATTGGATGTTTTCTTAGGGAGGGATACCTACCGAAATTTCCATCTGAGAGAGTTACTTAGTTTCCTTCCTTTTTACCATACTGTGATGTGGGACATTTAAGTAAATGATTGTTCACACATTTGCCTTCACAATAAAAATTAATGACCACTTTTTAATCAGATATTTTTAAAAAGGCCTCCTGAGTATTGTAACAAGTCAAGCAACATGTGGAGCTAGAATTGTCGGTAGTTCTGTGTCCCTTCTTAACCACCTCTCCTGTATTCTAAGGGTACTGTTTGAGAATTATTCTCACTCTTAGTTTTTGTTCATTAAAAAAAAAAAAAACAATGGGATCATAATATATATATATCACTTTACATTACAACTTTATTTTCATTTTTTTTCTAAATATTCGTTGACAACTCTACAGATAATTTTGTTACATATAATTCTTTCCTATAAGAAAAATAGGAAAGAAAAAAATATATATGTATATATATATGTACATATATATATACATATATATATATATAAACAATTTCCATTGTTTTTAACTTGCGTTTTTTAATAATTTCAGTCTTAAGATCCTTGCACATTTGATGACTGCTAAATTCTTGCATACAGAAATTCGAGAAAAAGGGGGTGCTTACGGTGGAGGAGCTAAACTCAGCCATAGTGGAATTTTTACTTTTTATTCCTACAGGTGAGTTTTTCTTTTTTTTTTTTTTTTTCTTTTTCTTTCTTTTGAGAGGTTTTTTGCTGTAGGGCACGTGCACTTGCCAGAAAGACAGAGAGAGACAGGGAGACAGAAAGCAAGAAATCACCCCCGGGGGTGGGGGGTGGTAGCCATGCCGCAATCCCTTCTCCTCCATTCTCCTTTTGGGATCTTGGGCATACACACATACGCCCCTGGTGTGAGTTTAAGCCTCTGGGACTCGAACCACAGTCGACTACATAGGAGTGCAGCGACATAGCCATTATGCTAACTGCTAGTCCCAGGTGAGTTTTTCTTTCACACACATCATCTTACTAACAGTCGTTGGTTCTATTAATTATAAGATGTCATTTCTTTATATATTGATGTGAACTTTGGAAAAGAAAAGTGGTTTCCACTTTTCCTCCCACTTCCTGGACACTTAACCACACCCTGCAATATCCTTTCTGTTGCCAGATTAGGGAATACAGTATAACAGGAAACATTTGGCTTAAATAAATCCTGGTTTGATAACTAGTATGTTTAGGTAGAATATAGTCTGAGAGCTTTCCGAACTTATTTTAGAGGCCTAATGTTACTAGGCTTTCATAGACATATGGCTGTTAGCCTTTTATTTATTAATTTTCTGTGGCCCCACTACCTGAAGACATCCATTTTGATACCTTAAGAAAAAAGTAGGTTATTTGTTGCTATTCAGACGTAATTCTCTCTTGCTCCCCACTACTTCAAAGACTGTGACACACACCAGGTGTGTTTAGGGGAGGACGATGAAACAGTTCACAATGAGGTGTGTCCAGTACTGAGTCAGTACACATAATGGGCCAGTAGCACTTTCCATGTAGGCCAGGGGAAGGATCTCAGAACTGCCCCACCTCTAGGTAACTTCTTGATACTCCAGATATGTCTAGGAGAGTGGGGGTTTTTGTTTAATCTTTCTTTGCTTTCCACATGAGTCTTATATTTATCACCTCACCTTCCCTCCTCCAACATGACTTCCCCTCCTGATGAAATCACCGAGAGGTGCACTTAAATGATAGGTGACGAGTTGGGCAGATAGACTACATGTCTGCTAGAGGCGGGGAGGGTATGTCGAAGGACATATGTGGTCATTTTTTGATTGCTGCAGAGTAAGAACCTTGCAATGGACTATCTGAACTGTGAAGTGTTAAAATAGAGCTGTTACCAAACAAAGTGTTGAAGAACTGCTCAGTCCACACATGAATGTTACTAATTTTTCCATTGGTAATATGCTTGGGTTTCCTAGGGATCCAAATTCAATAGAAACACTCCAATCTTTTGCGAAGGCTGTCGACTGGGCCAAGTCTGGAAAATTCACACAGCAGGACATTGATGAGGCGAAACTTTCTGTTTTCTCTGCTGTAGATGCCCCCGTTGCTCCTTCAGACAAAGGTATTTTGAGTATGATAAGGACTGATGTGTGATGCTACCAGACGGAGCCCCCCAAGCCCCGTGGTTTCTGAGTTACCTGTCTTCTTGCACATGTGGACAGAAGCAGTGAGCTGTTTCTGTTCCTCCTCATCTTCCTGCCTTCCCTTTGTAATAGAATTTTCATGTTTGACAACTTAAATACTAACCTTGAAATCATGTTTCTAGACATCTAGGCAAGAATGCCTTGATATTTGCTATTTCAAGAATTGAATTGTATCATTTCAGAGCTTGAATGATCTGACACCACCAGGGTTAAATGTCTGGCCTGCCAGGCAGGGTTGAAGGAGGACATCCTGACATGGAATGAGAATGGCCATCTCACTATGTAAAACTGAGGTTTTATTCAAGTATGATCAGCCTTACATGGCCCTGGCAGTGTCTTTACCCTCACTCCAAAAGTGGGAATTGGTGGGAGACGTGTTTTCCAGACTCGGGGTGGAGGTTGGTGTAAGGGGTCAAAGTTTGATCATGAAGCTTCATTTACACCTCCCTTAGTTGAAATGTGTCTGTGAAGGGACATGTGACAGTGTCAGCCTCTCACTGAGATGGATGGAGTCGGAGTGTGCCTCCGCATGTGTACCTGTGGTTTAACTTGTAGGAATGGACCACTTCCTGTACGGCCTGTCGGATGAGATGAAGCAGGTGCACAGGGAGCAGCTCTTCGCTGTCAGCCACGACAAACTCACCGCTGTGAGCAACAAGTGAGTGGATGTAGTGAGGCTCCTGGCTCAGGGAGAGAATGAGAGTCAGGAGTGTGAAAACTGTTTACCTACAGAAATTCTTAACATAGAGAATGACCCTGATTTGCCGTCTGTCTTCCTTCCAGGTACCTTGGCGTTGGGAAGAGCACACATGGTTTGGCTCTACTTGGACCTGAGAATGCAAAGATTGCAAAGGACCCATCATGGATAATAAAATAACTGGTCATGAGTATTTCTGACTGTGCTTAGTAACTTAGCTGAACCTAAATACATATAGGCTCCTAAACATTAAGTCTCTGAGCTAACTAATTTGGAAGGTCAGAAATGTAACTGCTTTTTTCAAAAGTCTTTATTACATCAGTCTTAAAATTTTCCCAAAGATTTTCACTAGCAAGTCAGACAGAACTCTTCTATATTGAAGAAGGGAATGTTGTGATCATGAAGAAATTGACATAATCATGTATTAAATGCCAAAGATGGATTAGAATTTTAAAGCAACATAAATGCTTATTTTATCTTATTAGTCCTAGTACATCTATTTCAAAAATTAAAAAATAAAAGGCAAGTCTGCACTGCCTGTACATTCGTCTTATTTTTAATGACGTTTTGCTGAAGTAATACCTGAGGATCTTTACTAGAAAACGAATGAGTAACAGGAAAAGTAAACAGTGTGTTCCGGCGAGTCTGCCTTGATTCATAAAAGATGTGATCACATCAGGGACCTGTGGGAAAGACTCCCTAACGAGTACGAGCCAGACAGAGCTGCTCAGTGGAAATCAGTACTGGAACTAGGTATGATGTAATTCAGTTCATTAACATGAGCTTTTCTTGAGCCTTCTTCCTACGAGCTCCGTCCTCGGATTTCCCAAACAGAACTTAGCAGTATTTTTAATCGTCCACCATTTCTCTGTGCAACTCTTCCCTGTTTCTGGTGTGCAGATGTCTGGGTGTTACTTTGGAGACTCGATCTGAGAGGCAGAACCACTTTTCCCTGTAGAATGAGGACCCATCAGCATGGCAGGCTACTGCCTGACACTACTGTTGTCCCTGGGTGCGTGCACTGAGAACCTTCGACTGCGCTAGCAGGGCCTGCAAGGACTGGACTTGGTCTGAAAGAGGGCCCAGGCATCAGAATGTTTTGAAAATTCACCTGGTGGGATCTCCAGTATGCAGTTAAGATTGAAGTCAAGAGTGTGTAAGATTCCCTAATCCTTGAGGCACATGCTCACATTTTTTAACTCTGAAGTCTAAATCTCATCTCATTTTTAAAAGTGGATGTGAACAGTACTGGGTCCCAGCCCAGCAGGGGCTGAGGGGATCCCATGTTCACTTAATGTTATGTATTTACCATATGTCAGCATTTTCCTTTTTCTCTCCTGTAGACTTTTACTCACATCTTTCAGTGATCCCTATAAAAATATTTTTTCTGAGGGCCAACAAGTGGCATGGAGGTTAAGATAACAGATCCCATGTGACCGACTGCACGGTTTGAGTCCTGGACTTGGTGGCTTGAAAATCATGCCAGGCACATGTGTATGTATGCTCTCAAAATCCCAAGACAACAGTCGAAGAGAAGAGATTGCAGTGTGGTCAGCACCTCTTGGGAGTGAGTTCTCTCTCTCTGTCTCTCTGGTGAGTGCACCCACCCTCTAGCAAAAACTAAAAAAAAATTAAAAAATTAAATTAAAATAATGTTGCCAATTTCTGCCCACAAAATGCTGAGAATACCTTTGGCAGCTACTCACGGTGTCTGACATTTTAAATCCTATATAAAAAATAAAAGCACTGAGTCCTACTGGCGACTTAAACAATGTTTAATTCTCCTAGATACGCACATGTCAAAGCACGAGATGAGTACAAGGCACAGTGGGCATCTCTCACCGAGATGAGACAGGTCTGTAGGATCTGATGGGGGGTAGGAATGACATCAGTGACAGTGCTCACCGATTAGGTATTAACGTCAGCAATACTTGGTCAACAATACTTGCATAAAGTGCTGATAAATAACTTAAATGTTATGAACAGGACGGTCCACAGTAAGTTCCAGGCCTCCCTGGGCCCGCGTG
The DNA here is from genome assembly GCA_026018925.1 of Tupaia tana. Taxonomy (NCBI): domain Eukaryota; kingdom Metazoa; phylum Chordata; class Mammalia; order Scandentia; family Tupaiidae; genus Tupaia; species Tupaia tana. The sequence goes on from JAKSZU010000016.1 coordinate 37,195,055, forward strand.
TGGTCTGCTGTGGCCGGCAGGCACGAGGAGCTCAGATGGCCGCAGGCTCTCCGTGGTCGCTGCTGGGATGCACGTGCTCCAGCTGGCCCGAGTCAGACACGTCGTAGCTAGCCTTGTACTTGGCCAGGATCTTCATGAGGGGCCGCAGTTTCAGCCACCACTGTTCTTTGGGAATTCTGTGCCTGTGAAGAAGAAAGGACAGCAGTAAGTACCCTCTGCTGTGACTTCCGGCTGCTGCGCTGTCCTGCTGGGCCAGCAGGAAACAGTCTTGCCAGAGAAGATAGGGCTTGTGGGGAGCTGACTGAATAAGCTCTGGATGATAATTTTCATAGGTCAAATGAAACTTTACATTTCTAAAAATTCTACTTCTAAAAGTCTTGTATTCTTTAACTTGGCTCTAGAAAAGCCAATGTGCTCCTTAGTGCGTGAGTTGCTCACAGTTTCTGAGGCAGCTCCAGGCCCCGGTCCTCATGACTACTCCCATGGTTCCTTCCTTCTAATGGTGATGAGATTTAGACCTACCAAGGGTTTCACTGACTTACTCAAAATCCGTTTCCTTCTTCAGCTGTGCTACAGGTTGGAAAAGGAGGGTTCTTTTGCTTATTCCCAGCACACAAATGGAGTCATCGTTAACAAATTTTCTTCCTATAAAAGTTTAGAAAAACAGATCCAAGAACTAATGAATTATATTGAAAAAGGTAGATACAAAGTCATATGAAGGTGGGAAAGATGAGACGAGGACAGTTAACCATCTTCAAGGCGCAAGACTGCCTGGTGAGAGAGGAGTTGAGGCTCCTAGAACCACTCTGAGGGGAGCTGGGGACTCCCAGTTCTGACAAGTACACCTGGCAGTTCTCGGGCATGTGGATTGCATCTGAGAACCAGCTCTCATCACAGGACCAGTTCAGAGGGCCAGGGCCCTCATACTCCCAGTGTAGCTGTGCACTCGGAGCTGTGGCCTACCTATCAGGCATCTTAGGATTTGGCGAGAAGAGAGGCTCCTGCTGCTATGTCCCTTGTTTCATACAGTCACTTTTTATTTTTTAAATAGTGGTGATGAAATATTTCATTAGATACTACTAGGAAAATTGAAATTGAGTGCAGAAAGACAGACTTGAGTTAACTGTAAGAAACTTACGCATATCATGATGTACTCACTACAAGAAGCTGAAAGTTAATGAGAAAAGCATCCATAGATAAAATAAGGAAAAGAAAAACACAGAAAGTAGTTGATGTAGAAAACAAACGATTAATAACAATGAGAGCCAAAGCCAGTTTTTCGGAAGGACTAAAATTAGGTTGAAACTATTAACATCACTGTTTTTGTAGATTAACAGACAGTGGAAATTTTATGAGGATACATCAAAACGTTTAGAAAAATCAAAGTGGGAATTTATTTTGGTATAAGAAAATTTAGAAAATTCATGCATGCAGTTTTTTTCAGAATAGGCAGTTCCCGTGAACTTTTTAAGACCTCTCTTGTAAGTTTTGCCCTAATAAAAACACAAACCTGGTATGATTCATCAAGAAAACTGAGCAAGTTGAGATAGATGTTGGCACAAATAGCCGATATCAGGAAGGAATGGAAAATACACATATTACTGGCATTAAAATTAAAACAGGTGCATGAAAAATTTCATTCCAATTGCTTTGAAAATTTAGATGAACCAAACATTTTCTAGAAAGTGTAATTTGAAAAACTGAAGAGGAAACAAGTAATTCTACAAATGTGAATAGCAAAATCATTTTAGCAGTCAAATCTTTCTACAAAGGAAACTGGAGATTTGGATGAAAAGTTCACGGGAATGACCTACCAAGGACCTGAAAAGCAAAACAAAACTCTCCCACCTTGCACAAATGATTTCTGAGGGGAATCCCCTCAGCTGACAACCGCTCAACCCCAAGACCTGACAAGAGCAGTACTGGGGGAAACTCCTAGCAAATGTTCACAATCACTGAAGCCAAAAGCCTGCACACAAAATCTGCAGATCAGAGAATGTACGTACATTATTTTTTTAAGAATGCTTCAGAAGAATTACAGTCCACATGTAACTAGAAAAAAAAATAGGAAACTTAAAAAAAAAAAATCTACAGATCATAACTAGCAGAGAAGGAAAGAACAGGTTAGGACAGTTGATTTTGTCCCAGGAACTCAAGGCTGGTCTTCACTTGAGAGTGTCAGTGAAAGTAATTTACTGTGTTAACAGATTAATGGAGAAGACTCTAATAATCATGTCATTTGGTGCCCCCAAAAATGATAAATTACAGTATTCTTTCTTGATTGAAAAGATACTTATCAAATAATGAATCTATGACTCTGTTCTCAATTGCAAGGAAGACTTCAAAAGAATTTTTGTCATGAGTCAGTGAAATGATTGCCTTTTCCCACCCTGGAGCTGCAGTCAGTGAATCTCTACAGGGTTTGCTAGAGACACTAGCTGCTGCAGTGACCCACAAACATCCACAAAAGGAAACTGAAAAATCAAGGTATGAAAAATGATAAGGCCTGATATAGAGATGATATGAATGTATATGTAAAAAACAAAAATCTATAAATAATTAATAGAATTAAGAGTGTATAAATTTAATTGCAAGATCAGTTTACAAAAATTAATTATATTGGGTTGTTTGTATTTCTATACACCAGCAATTTTTAAACATACCATTTACAACGTATTTTTTAAATTGAGAATCTAAGATTATATAAAAGATATACAAGATTTTTATGAAAAAAAAAAGATTTGATAAAGAGGTAATCAAAGGACAAAATATACATGAGACGCAACATTCATCAATTAGAAAATTAGGTATTGCAAAAATGTCGATTCTTTCCCCAAAACAATTTATTAAATGCAACTCTCTCTCCCTAGAAAAAGAAAAGATAAACAGGATTTTGGTGGCCCTTGAAAATTAGATTCTATTTCTGTTGGTGGCACAAAAGGGTATGGAAGGTTAACGACAGCCAAAACACAAGAAGGTCCAAGTGGGAAGGCTTGCCCTGCCAGATATGATTATTTGTCAGACTGACTGCCAATGAATTGATATTGAAGTTTCTAGGATGAAAATTATATTGCAGAAGGGAAAAATTTTTTCAATAAATGACACCCAAATTAGCTACAAAGAGTGAAAAAGTAGACCTTAAACATCATGTCAAGTGGATTAAAGAACTAACCTTAAAAAGAGGATTTTTTTTTTTTTGGAGAGGTTTTTGCTATAGGGCGCATGAGCTCGCCAGAAAGAGACAGAGAGACAGCGAGAAACCACCCCCCACGGGGGATGACCACGCCACAATCCCTTCTCTATTCGCCTCTCGGGATCTTGGGTATGCACACACATGCACCTGGCATGAGTTTAAGCCACCGGGTCCGAGACTCGAACCACGGTCAACTACATGGGAGTCCAGCGACATAGCCATTATGCTAACTGCTGGTCCCAAAAGAGGATATTTTAATAACACCAAAAAAATGCAAGCCATAAGACAAAAAAGGTTGGTTAACTGGCTACATTAAAACTAAGAGGATTTTGTTAGAAGATGCCTTACGGAAAACGAGTGTGTACGTCACAAGATGAAGGAAAAATTCTTGCAGTATGTGTTTGGCGAGAGACTCAGAATAAAAATACAGCTATATTATGTTTTTTTTTTAATTTGTAAAACACAATAAACATAATTACCAGCCACTAGAAAACTAGGCAAAATGCTTGGACAGTTCACAAAAAACACGAACCTGCCATTTCCCTTGTTTTTATGAAGTGTAGCCTCTGAAACAGCCACAAGGAGACTTTCACCACCAAATAGGCAACAGTTACAAAATCAGGGTATTCACGTGTGTCCAGAAGAGAGAGACAGGAAGCCGTACCCCCTGCAGGTGACCATGGGATGGATTGGTGAAAAGTTTGGAAAACTAATCCTGCGAAGCCCATGCATGTGCTGGGACCTAGGCACCACAGCACTGTCAGCAAGCTCTGGACGCCCAAGGCCAGCGTCAGCAGATGATCAAGCTAAGCTCCCTCAAGCTTTAGGAAGGCGGTCAGCACAGGGAAGCACACTACAGACCTCCCCTCAAACTCCAAAGATTGATGCAGCTAAGAACAGGGTCGTGGAAGACTTATAGGGAATGACTTCTAAAAGCAAGCAAGGGAACACTTATCACAAGATCCTGAGGTTACTTCTGGTGCTGCTTAGTTAGCTCTTGGGGAGAAAAATAGTCTATATACCTCCCAATCCTTTAAGAAGTTGTGCATAAACCACTGAGTAAGTTATGCATATCTTAAGACAGCCAAAGAGTTCCATGTAGTAAAAAATATAGAGCAAATAAAAGTCACATTGTGCAATCTTGCTAAGAGTCAACATGTGCACAGCAATTTTTTGGCTAATGAAGATTAAGAACACTACTGAATTATTTGAATGCCTCCCATCATTCACAAATAGGGATACAGCTTAGTAATGATATTTAATGATAACTTTTTAAAGTAATGAAATAGCAACATTCAGAAATAAGAGTAAAACAGCTCGGTGCTCAATTCAGAAAGGAAGGAACGTGCTCTTCCACATAACGGTGCTCCACCCAGCCAGGCAGCTTGCCTCTCGGTGCTGAGGCCGTCCTCCCCTAGGACTTCCTACCTTTGCCCCGGGCTTCTCTCAGTTTTGTGGTGATCCACTCCATAGCTCTGGCAGAGATTTTGGTTCCAAAGTTTCTATCAAACGGAGATGGTGCCCCACCCTGTTGGTGGTTAAAGTAGGTGAAATATTAGTTACTTGACAATATTTTTCCTAACTGTCCTTAAAAATATGATAGAAGTGATTTTCCTTTTTTTGAGTTGTTTTGTTTTTGTTTTTGTATTTTCCTATAGGGCATGTGTGCTCTCTGGAGAGACAGAAACAGAGAGACAGAAAGTGAGAAATTACTTCTCCCCAAGAGGTGATGGCCACACCACAATCTCTTTCCCCCATTCTCCTCTCGGGACTTTAGGCACGCGCACATACACGCCCAGCATGAATTTAAGCTGTTGGGTCCAGGACTTGAATCATGGGTGACTATGTGGGAGTTCAGCAACATAACCATTATGCCATCTACTGGTTTCAATAGAAATTATTTTTAACAAAATCCACACAAACTTGTACCAGATACTACAAATACAGTTTTGTTTTTTGCATATTTCTTTATCATAAATAATTGGGCCAACAAAACACAATACCAATTTGTGATCCTTACAGCTTGAATTCAGATTCTTAGTGCTTTCCCTTGTGAGATGAGGGTTTTAATCAACTGATAGATCAACTAACAATCCTTACTATTTTAGAATCTTTTTTTTTTTAAAGATATTTTTGCTATAGGGAACCAGCAGTTAGCGTAATGGCTATGTCGCTGGACTCCCACATAGTCGACCGCGGTTCGCGTCCCGGACCCGGTGGTTTAAAACTCATGCCGGGCATGTGTGCGTGCGTACCCAAGATCCCAAAAGGAGAATGAAGGAGAAGGGATTGCGGCGTGACCATCCCCCCTGGAGGGTCATTTCTCGCTTTCTGTCTCTATGTCTGTCTGTCTGGTGAGTGCATGCGCCCTATAGCGAAAATCTCTCCAAGATATTTTTGCTATAGGGCACGTGCACTTGCTGGCAAGACAGACAGAAAGCGAGAAATCCTCCTCAGGGGGATGGCCATACCACAATCCCTTCTCCATTCTCCTCTAGGGATCTCAGGCTCTCACGTACACATGCCCAGCATGAGTTTTAAGCTGCTGGGTATGGGACTCAAACCATGGTCAACTATGTGGGAGTTTGGCAATGTAACCATTAACACCATCTGCTGGTCTCTATTTTAGAATCTTATATCAGGATTTTTTAAACTTATTTTGGGGTGGGATGTGTCAGTTTCCTTTAAACATCGACTGTGGCCTTACCTTTACAACAACCCACATATGCCTCCTAATTCATCATGAAATTTCACGGGATTCATGAACCCTTTAATACCAACTAGTGAATGAATCCTTGTTTAAAGTCCGATAAAGTCCATGGAATAGGAGGTAACAATGTAAAGGGGACAGACCTGGGAGCCCTAGGACCCCACACTACCACTTCTCAGCTCCCCATCAACAGGGCTGTGCTCTCCGACTTTCCAGATCAGCCTGACTGCATGAAAATCTCAAAAAAGCACCACCTGTCTGACATTTCTGTTTTGATTCCTAGTAAGCCCTTTAATGAAGCATTTCATTTGAATTAAATATTTCCAATTGCCTGATGTCACTACATGAAAGTTGGTAGTTTCCCATAAAATTCCCATACACTCAAATACCACAGCTGAGAGACAGGATCCTAAAGCTGGCGATATTTGATAAGACTTAAAAGTTCAGATGTTATTTTCAGTCATCTTGAGATTTAATTATAAATACACCTTTTTTTTTCTCTCAAAATGGCTAAAATGAGAAATGAATCTAAATTTTTTTGACATAATCATGGCTTCATTTCTGTTCTGTGGGACTGGAGGGGAAGACCCAGGGTCAGGGAGGAAGTCGGCTCTACCTGCTGCATGTGGCCCAGCACGTTCTTCCTGCAGTCAAACACCCCTTTGCCTTCTTCTGAATAGAGCTGGTAGATGAAGTCGGTGGTGTAGTTCTCACTACAGCTCTCATTTCTGAAACGAATGGAAAGCAGCCATGCTTGCTTACCACGCAGTGGGCAGGGCTTCCTGATGCCGGGTCCTGCTGGAGTCAATCTGCTAAGGGGACACGGGCTCCCTGGGCTGCGATCCACAGCCATGGTCAGGTTGTGAAGCCCTCTCTCCCATCTATACTTTACAGTCCCTTTCTTCAGGAAGGTCGGGGCTTAAAGAACTGATTGGAAGTTATCTTTAATAAGTAACAGACTACAAAACAAAACTAAATAAAAAAAATCACCCTTTGAGTCAGTAAATGAGAGCCAGTTTTTAACAACATAGACCTGTGTTCCGTCAGTAGGTCTCATGGCAAGGAAATGATTGCTTATCAGGTTCTAGATGCTAGGAAGGTCTAAAGTGCAAATGCGATTAGAAATAACTGCCCTTTACCTGAGCACAAGGCCTCTTTGAATGGAGGTCTTCATTTTCTCTGTCAGGTGCTCCACATTAGACTAGAAAAGAGTATTGTTAATCAGACAACTGACTTTTATTAAGCATCTACTGTGTGCCTGGTCCTGTACCATTCTAAGTGCTGGAGTGACTTAATGAAGCAGAGAAGGCAGCTGCTCCTACAGCTATGTATTTGTGGGAGACAATAGACAACTAAGGATGTGTCAGGTAGACAATGACCACAGCAACAAGAACGAAGCAAAATTATGCAGTACATAATGGGGGTGGGGGAGTGGGGCACTGGGCATACTTAGTGAACTCATAATTCCCCAAGAAATGCTTTCCAAGATAGATTGGTTTCCGTCTTAAAACATCCATTTATTCTGTGTGTCTGCCTAGTGCATATACACATATTTACTGCTCCTTATCGCTTCTCATGAGTTCCTTAAATGGATTATATATAATCTCATGAACATATTCTGATCAAGGCAAACACAGACTCATCCCTTACACAAACTGTGTAAGGAAAAGAAAACCATCTTCAAATAAGGAGTGCGTAGAAACACCCTATTTTCACGCTAGGAGGACCTCAAAAGGGAGGTAATTTTGTAATGAGTCATCCTAAAAAAGAAAAAAAAATCAAGATTTTAACATTCTATCAATTCTCAGTTATACTTAATTTCTGCACCATCTGCACTGTGCTGAGAGCGATTATCTTAGGTAGATATTTGAAGTATAAAAATTGCTTCAATATGTGAAACAATTCATAGCTTATGCATCCTTATCACAGATACATATCACCAAGGGTGTTTTCACTTGGTTTATCTAGATCAGAAACAGCCATGTTGGGAACCAGCAGTTAGCGTAATGGCTATGTCGCTGGACTCCCACGTAGTCGACCACAGTTCGCGTCCCGGACCCGGTGGCTTAAAACTCACGCCAGGCGCGTGTGCATACGTGCCCAAGATCCCGAGAGGAGAATGGAGGAGAAGGGATTGCGGCGTGGCCATCCCCCCTGGGGGGTGATTTCTCGCTTTCTGTCTCTATGTCTCTCTCTGTCTGTCTGGCGAGCGCACGCGCCCTATAGTGAAAACCTCTCAAAAAAAAAAAAAAACCAGCCATTTAACAGTGAAAAGGCAGTCACTGAAGTTGTAACCTAGCTGCTGACACCTGTCCTGCATGGGGCTTAGCAGCCTGTCAGTGTTGCAGAGTCCATGCCAGGATCCAGGTGAGTCACCTGAGAGGGACAGAAACTAGGCAGCAACACAGGCCTGTCCCAGACTCCCACCAGTCCACAACTAGCTCTTGTTCCCTCAACAGCTGCTCTTTCCTTAGCCAGTGCTTGGGCTGGCGAGGGATCTGAGACTGGAAGCTCAGCTTGACCGAAGCAGCCCTTCAGCTCGAAGCGATACAGGATGCTGAGCACTAGAGACCTCCTCTCTTGTCGATTTGATAACAGATCAGGCATCAGAGACCTAAAGTTTAAATGCCGTGGGGTCAGCTGGTGGCATGATGATTAAGATGGCTGGACCCCATACAGCCTACTTTGCAGTTTGAGTCCTGGACTGGTTTCTTGAGAAACATGCCTGGTACACATGTGTATGTGCCCAAAATCCTGAAAGGAAAAATGGAGACAGGACTGTGACATGACCCCCACTTCTGCCCCTGAGGATTTTTCTCTTTCCCTTTCTTTCTGTCACTGACAAGAACATATGCCCTCTGGCAAAGCATGCTTTAAAAAAGGAAGCTGTGGCAAAACCCAGTGAGTCCGCACGCAGTCTGTGGGCTCTGGGTGGTGCTGTGTCCATGGAGGTCTATCTACAGTAACATGCACCACTCTGGTTGGCGGGGGGCTGAGAGAGTGTGCATGAGGGCTGGGGGCATATGGGATGTCTCTATACTGTCCACTTAATTTTGCTGTGAACCTAAAATTGATCTACAAAAATGGTTAAACATTTTTTTTTTTCTTTTTAAAAAATTACAGAGCAGAGAAGCGGTAAGTTTGGCTCCTGCATTTTTCTATGAGGTGATGTGTACTTTTTTCCTCTCCCACAACACAGGTATAGTTTAGCACAAGTTACTTTCCCCAGCAGTTCCAGCCACCAGTGGATGTGTTTGCCCTAATTAAATTTAACACTTGCAACGGAAAATAGCTGCTTCTCTTGAATAGGCAGCAGTGCTCTGGTAAGGCCATTCTAACTGCTGTAAATCTTTCCAGCCTCAGATCCACAAGCACAGCACAAGCCTGGGGCAGCTAGGTATTTCAAAAGGCCTAAGAGAAACTACTTAAAGTACTAGATCCCATTAAACAAGAATATGTCTGCAAATGGATTAAGGAAAACACTACTCAGTCAACAAAATAATTTATTCACAACAAAAAAAAAAAAAGATAGGTTTGTGTTTTCAGAAACAAAAGATGCCCTTACATGTATCTATCCATTGTCACCCTTGGAAAGAGCTCCTGACATGGAAGTAAATGGACCTGGAACCAGTGAGATGTATGATCTGAAATGCGTTAAGACTAGATTTGTTGTATGATACCACTTCCAGTCCCTTAAGAAACACACACAGCTACAGGCTTTCATTCAGCAAAGAACAGACTGAAGTGGACAGCGCCCACAGAGGCCTGACCCCACTTACGTACCTGCAGATCTCTGATATCAAATGGCTCTTCAAAAATGTAGGCGGCATCAGCTCCGGCTGCAAGCCCCCCCATGTTGGCCAGGTAGCCACAGTAACCTCCCATGGTCTCGATGATGAAGACGCGACGCTTGGTCCCACTGGCCGACTGCTTGATTCGGTCACACGTCTGGTCACAGATAAGAAGATTGATCATTCCAACCCAAGACCTTGGCTAGTGCTGGAACATGCACTAGCTTATAGCCCCGCTTGGCCCCACAAGCTACATCAAGCCCCTCCACCAAGCCTGAGCATGCAGCTGTGAGTGCTGGACCCAGAGCTGGGCATTGTGCATAGCTGCCAGGTCACTGCGTCTGAGCAAGCACTAAGGTCAATCAGCTCCTGAGTTACACTCCCACCCACTGGTAACCACAGTTGCCCATGGCAGGGCCTATCTGCTCCCCTCTCATGGGCATCCTCAAAGGTGATAGGAAGGATGGCCCCTCAAGCCATCCCACTGTCCTCTGCCTTTCGAAATGTATTCCTGCTAAAGTAGTTTTCACAAGATGCTGACACTTAGCCACTATGAATTTGGGTCTCATGAGAGTGTCAGCCATCCCGATTAGTTGATGGAAATCACTGTACTATTTTTCCTCCTGAAAATTTCCCTGTGATTAAGGATATTGGACAATTTCAGTCTATCCATGAACATTACATCATATTTAAGTACTTCTACTCAGTTAGTGGCTTCTTAGACAAAGGCATCCAGAGAAGTTTTCTGGACACACAGGCATCAGATCTTGTAACCAAGTGTTCTCTCATCCACCCTCCATAAGGACCCATACTCGGCGGGTAAAGAACAAAAATCCACTTGCCTCCTTTCCACCAATGGCACCATCCAAGACTGCTAAACCCTCTACCCTGCCCTGAGCACCCACTCCTGAAACCCCCTCTCCAACCTGTCCACACAAAACCAATCCATCTGTAACAGACAGAAACCCAATAGTGTTCTTGCCATGCTCAAAACCTTTCACTGCTGTTTCTTCTTTAAATGTACCTCAGTCTTTATACGGAATCCTCACCCTGCCCGTCCTCGTCCCTGGCTCCAGCTGATGTCTGGGTCCCAGGATGTCCCACACCCATCCTTACCCAGGGCCTTCACATTCGCTGGTTTCTCTGCTCAGAAGGAATGTTCTTTAGGAACGGTGGTAGACAGGAAAGTGGTTCTTTTTTTTTTTTTTTTTTTTGAGAGGTTTTTGCTATAGGGCGCGTGTTCTCGCCAGACAGAGACAGACAGAGAGAGAGAAAGCAAGAAATCCCCCCCCAGGGGGGATGGCTACACCGCAATCCCTTCTCCTCCATTCTCCTCTCGGGATCTTGGGCACGCATGCACACGCGCCCATCGTGAGTTTTAAGCCACTGGGTCCGGGACACGAACCGCGGTCGACTACACGGGAGTCCAGTGACATAGCCATTATGCTAACTGCTGGTCCCTGGAAAGTGGTTCTAATCCTTGGAATCTGTGAATGTTTCTTTATGTGGTGATTAAGGATTTCTAGAGATTACCTTGAATTATCAGGTGGACCCTAAGTGACATCACAGGCGTCCTTATAAGAGGAAGCAGAGGGAGAATGGCAGAGGCAGAAGGCCCCAGACACTGCAGCCAAGATGCTGCATGTCAAAGAATGCGCCAGCCACCAACTCATGCCAGGAATGAAGATCCAGAAACTAGAAGAGGCTAGAACAAACTCTGCTTTGGGGCTGCACGTTGACAAGCACCCAAGATTTCTGCCACCCAGGACTGTAGGAAGAGTAAGCAACTTGTTTTAAGCCATCTAGTGTGTGGGTCACTTGTTCCAGCAGTCACAGGTACTTTCTGTCTACTTAGTCCTGACCCAGAGCTAAGTGTCATACCTTTAGGAAACTCAGGTTGATCTCTGGACTAGATGGTTCTCTGTTTAGGGGCCCCCATACACTGGATGTCCTTTTTTGGTAGGGATCCTCCCAGTCTCTCTTTCTACAGTTACTTGTGCAGTTATTCCATCTGGGAGTGTCTTCCTTCCAGACTGCAGATTCCAGAAGAGCAGGAATCATGAGCTGGGCATACACCATTACAGGGTTATCAGCCCCAGCCGTGACTCCCACACAGCTGGCACCCAATAAACGTCTGTCACTGAATGAAATACATGTATCTCCTAGCCACCCGTCAGACAGTCATGGGATTCCTTAAACTTGTTCCCATGGAACTTGGTCAAGAGTGTAAGCATGACAGGGCTTGGGGACCATAAGCTTGAGACCAGCGGACACAGACCTTTGGGAAAAGAGTGTGTGTGTGGACCCACATTTAACACAGAGTTATCCTTATCCTAAATTCTCGGAACCCAAGTGCTGTGGGCTTCAATTTTTGTTTTGCATTGGAATATTTGTATTACATAATGAGATATCTTGGGAAGAGAGACCCAAGTCTCAACATAAACCTCATTTATGTTTCATATACACTTTCTATACTTGAAGTTAATTTTATACAGTATTTTTGCATTGCAGCACTTTGATTGCAACTGGTCACATGAAGTGAGGTATAGAATTTTCCACTTGTGGTGTTATGTCAGTACTCAACTAACATAGTTTAGATTCTGGAGCATTGAGGGGTTTTCAGATTAGGGAAGCTCAACCTGTAATACCAATAGGGAAATTTTCCCTTGAGTACTCTGCATTAAATTTGAAAGAGTGCTATGATGAACGAACATAGGCTCAGTTAAAATTACTCTAAACTGTAATTCCAATTTCTTTGTCAGATTCTTATCCTTGCAAACTAACTAGTGCCTTTAAAACTTGTTATGTGCTTTAGCTGGTGGGCAGCTTTGCACTCCCTAAAAGCTGAGACTGGAAGAAGAACCAGGCACCAATAGGACCAATTCTTGTCTTCTTAGTGCTTAAGTAGGGACAGGGACAAGTAGCTAACTAGACAAGTAGCTAACAGAGCCCATGACTATCACAGGGCTGAGATACAGCACTCTAGGGGTTTCATTGCTGTATTTGTATTGAGTCTGTTACTGGAATTTGGGGGGATGGATGTGCAGAGCTATAGAGCAGGTGTCCTTGGGCTGGAGCACATGGGCCAATGGCAGGTGCCCCCAAAAGTACAAAACCATGTTGGTTATGTTTCCAGCTGGATCTCCCCCATATGCCCACACTAACAGGAAGACTTGCTGCTAATTCAAAGAACAACACAGTGATCACTTAATTGAAGAATACTGCTGATGAAACTGTCGTTAGGCTGATCTGTACATGTGTATCTCTAACTTCTGCTCCAGGTGGGCTGCTGATGGAAGGTGAAGGTGCCAAGAGAACCTGACACTGAGCAAGGGCCCTGAGCGTCTGTATGCCTTCAAGTTTAACAACAATGACAGCTGCGTTGGAACAGCAACCTTATAGACATTGTTCCTAAAGACTGTCTCTTCAATGCCTAGATGGCATCTGAACGCTTGAGTTAGCTTTTTCTAAAAATAAGCCATTCTGGCTGTGCTTCATTCAGTTCCTAAAAGGAGTCCTGGTAGAAAAAAGGCCACATGCCAAGTGCAATGCTGCCAATTGCTGATGGCAGGTGGAAGGGCTTCCCTGACTTTTTGGGTGGGAGAGAGAATCAAAGAGGGTGATGCCCCCAACTGGCACGTGGAGACCAGCCACGAGCTGGGCCAGCCCAGCAGCACCCGCTGCTCCACAGCCATTTCCACTGTACAGATGTGCTTGTCAGTGCTACCACCTTCCCATGGGGTACAGATGAGTCTCCAAGGAAAATCTCTCAAAGAGTCCCACTGAGAAAAAGCTCCAAGCTACAGTTCAAACATCACTAATATTTTGCTACAAGGAGTACCCACCCCCTGCAGTTTTTTACTTACAAGGTCCATGTAGTCGCTAAAGAGAGAAAGGTTGAGAAATCGTTTCTCAGGTGGGGATAGTCACTCTGCAATCCCTTCTCCTCCATTCTCCTCTCGTGATTTTTGGCATGCATATACACATGTGCGTGTTTCAAGCCACCAGGTCCAGGACTAGAACTGGTGGGATACAGCTGCCTGAACTGAGCTCCAGGCCACCTGCTGACCTGCTACAATGAGTTTTTTAAAATATAAATTAAATGTGAAAAGATGAGGTGGAGTTTGCTACGGCCTTAGAACAGAAAGAAAAAAGCAGTGGACTTTGATATGAGAACACAGTTCTCACTTCACTATTGAGCTGCAAGGTCAATTTCCCATGACTGGAATTCCTTCACATAACTAAGCAGCTGCTGGTCCCAGGTGAACACATAGGGACTGTGCAGGAGGCCTTATTCCTGCCACCACCAGGAACCAGAAGCAAAGTACAGCCTTCTAGTGGGAACTGAATGAAGTGCCTTTCTCTGCCAGCGAAACAAGGGTGGTTCTGTGCCACCTGCAGATCAAGAGGTTTAGTGCAAGAATCTGAGTTGATAACTTTTGCCCCATGGAGGTGCTGAAAGAAAGCGAAGACCAGGACATGCTTGGACCCTTTGAGCATTCAGTGACTGGGACTATTTCCCATTCTGCCTAGGATCTTATTTAAGATGCAAAGACAGAACTCCAGGGAGATTACTCACAGGGCCCAAGGGAGCCTCTAACAGGAAGGGAATGTGCTTGGGCCAGCCTCTGCAAGGCCATCAACTGCTGGGAGCAAACCCAGAACAAGGCCCCAGGGAGAGAGTGATGATGTGTCCATCAGTTAGAGTCAAATGCTGAGATTCAAACAGAGATCTAGGACACTAGCCTAAGTAGAGGTCTTTTTTTCTCCTTTCCCTGCATCATAATTCAACTCAGAAAGAAGAATCTAGAAGAAACTGGTATTTTCCGAGTTTCTATGCCAAGTTAAACCAAGGAAATGCTTTAACAGAGTCAGGATTTTTCATTGCAAACTAGGGCTGCATGATGTCAACACCTAAAGGAAGAGGCCAGCAGTTCCCTTCCAGAAGGGATAGGGCAGTGAATCACTGGCCCAACCACGTGCCTGGCCAGCGGTGGGTGAGGACACGCACTGCAGCAAAGACCTTTGGAGCTACCAGAAGTTCCCGCTAAGGGACCACACAGACAGGTCAGCGCCTTGGTTTGGCAAATGCTGCGCAAGTTCCATGGGCTCTGGTGTGGATGTTAGGTCAACATCCTAAACCCGCTGGGTCTACTCTCTGAGCTAGATGTGGTGTTGATGAAACTGCCCTCTTGGGAGAGCATGATTCTAAATCTTAACCTGCCTCTCATCTCACCAAGAAGGATGTGTTTCCACACGGCACCTGTGCCTCCTTGCACTTAAAAGAGGATTTGCACTGCTTGTTTCAGAGCGTTTGTACTTACCTGGCACTTTGGTTCCTTTCTGCATGTCCCTGTACCTTGCTTTGTGTCACACATTTAACTACTCAACTTTGGACAGGAGAAACAGGACATGCCAGAATTGATTCCCACACTCACCTTGTTTAAGTGTAGAGAACTATTATCGAAAGCCTGTACAACGTCTTATTCCTAGTAAAGACAGGCTCTCCCCAAAACAAAGGAACTAAGAAAAACTATCCTACTATGGAAACTATAATATCAAATCAAGCTAATGGGGGAAATCAATAATAAACTCGACTCGCTCATTCTAAAAGGTTGAGTGAGTTTTCTCTTTCAATTTTCTACTTTAGTGTGTGTATGTATGTGGGGGAGACCCTAAGATAAGACTTAGACCTGACTGGGCAGTCTCCTTAGGGCAAAAGAAATAAACTGCTAAAACAAGGCAAGGAGTTTTCTTACCTCGACGATTGTATTCAGGCCAGTGTCAGAACCCAGACTGATGTCTGTGCCTGGGACATTGTTGCTAATAGTAGCAGGCAGGACGCAAATAGGAACGCAGAACTCATCGTGGCTGTCTCGTGCATTAGCCAACATCAGCGCGCTACTGTAAGCCTGAAGCAGCAGGACCGCAGGATTAGCAAGGGGCCCGGCATAGCACCTGTGTCACAAGGCATCAGCTGTGGTTCTGGGAATGTCACAGGAAGGGCCTGGGTCACCCCTGGGAAGCTGTTTCATGCGGGTCAAAGTTTTGCATGGTGCAGGAGAAGGCAAGCTTCCACAGTGCCTGAGCCACACAGGCACAGCCGCGTCCTTGTCGCACAGGAGGACGTCCAGGGCAGCAGAGTCAGAGCAAGTGCAAGGCAGGCAGCAAAGCAGGCAGTGGGCAGAGGAGGGGCAGAGGTGTCATCAGTGTGTTAGTCATGAGACGGAACAGCTGCTTGTTCTGGGCATCGTGGAGTGGGTGTGGAAAATCAATCAGGTTGAAGGATTTAGTCAGTGCCAGTCCTCAACTTTCTGCAGGTAGGTGGGAGACGACAGAGCACAGGGCTGTGAGGACCACATCAATGACCGGCATCGCTGATGCAGAACATGGTCCCCTGCAGCAGACACTGCCAGCCACAGAAGGCAGGACTTAGACAAGGCATGCAGTTACCTTCCCTCTGCGCTGCTCACTTGGAGCCCTGGTTTGGGAGTGTCTCTCTGCTCTCCATGAAGAGAGACTACTTCCCTCCTTTCCTGAGGGAGCTCCCTCCCGTGGCCCTTGCAATCTTATGTAGAGCAACATAGACCTGATTAATTGCTATGTGAGCCCAATATGAAAGGGTTTGGCTCTGATGTCAAAAAGATGAGCTGTTCTTTAGGTGAACAGAAATTTTCATCATCATCTGCCTTAGGATGTTACCGAGTTAGTGAACAGGTCCACTCGTCACTGTACCTAAATCCAAGCAGCTCCAAAGCAAAACAAGACATTTTGTGATCCATTTGGTGTCAAACCTGACCCATCCACAGTCTTTTACTTGCCCTGTATATAATGTATTGGTCCATTTTGCTGCAGAAATACTAGTGTGTATGCGGAGTGGGGCCATGCCTCCTCCAAAGGTTATGCAAGGTGCCACATGTTCTGCATCACCTCTCTGCCATCCAAGACATTCTGAGCTCTACAGCCCTGTGGCCCAAGGATTCTGGACAGTGGGTTGTGGACCTGCAGTATGTTAGTGCACAGAGTAGGCAGTAGGAGGGTAAGAAGGGTCAGTCAGTGCCGGGGTAGGGTGGTGGTCCCAGGGGACAGTGTGAGCAGGTTCTCCCTCTTGCCAGCCATAGTCATAGTCCACCCAAGCTCGGCATGCGACCCAGCCTCTTAGCCAGTGTCCAGTCGTCCCTGTCATCCAGGTAGTTTTCACAGCCTTTATTCAAATGTAGCATGCTTCAGAACCATGAAGAGTTCATCTAGGGATGCTCTTTGGCCAGTGCCCTGGATTCGGATCCATTGGCACTGCTACTGGAGGGCTCCCCAGTACTACCTAGGAAAGGTATTTTCACTCTCTTCACTGTGCACCTCTCTAGTTCTGATTAAAAATAAATAAATAAATAACAGGCTGTACAGTAACTGGCTGCTTGTGCTAGAAGTCAAGGAGGTGTAGAAGCCACCTAGGCTGAGAAGGGCCTAGGCACAGAGGAGGGGTGGGTGGGCAGGAGGTGTTAGTGCCTGAACCCCAGTCTCCAATGGCGGTTGTATGGCTGCCAACACTTTATCTTCTCTTCCCCAACACTCCTCATTTCTTTCCTTCGGCCACCCAGAAAATGACAGGAATACTGGGGTGGGGACTCTGGGCAAGTGTAAAACTCCAATGACAAGGGAAAGTCTTGCATCTAGGTAGGGCCTATAGCTACAATAGTGACCTTACCTATTAGGTCACTGGGAAAGTCATGATGTATTTTCCTATGTTTTTCTGTTCAAAAATGCATCATGACTTTCCTGACAACTTAATATTCTTGGCTCCAAGTGTAGATCATTTTAAAACACATTCAGCTACCCTGGACATTTTGAGCTATCCACACTAAGAAAAGAAACAGGACGGCTATCTAGGAATTCAGTTATGATTTTCAGTTTCTTTCTTTTTCTTTTCTTTTGAGAGTTGTTTTTTGTTTGTTTGTTTTTGCTTTTGTTTTTTTTTTTGCTATAGAGCCCATGAGCTCTCCAGAGACACATAAAGTGAGTAATCACCCCCTGGGGGGGGTGGCCACGCCCCAATCCCTTTACACTCATTCTCTTCTAGGGATTTTTGGCTACATGTACCCGACATGAGTTTTAACCTGCTGGGTCTGGGTCTCAAACTGTGGTCAACTATGTGAGAGCCCAGTGATGTAACCATTACCCTATCTGCTGATCCCAAGTTTCTTTGTGATAATAATTTGGTACTGTTAACAGGGCTCGGTCACTGCTGCCTTCCTGGAACTTCATGGTCGCATCACAGGCACCTCCCATTGGCTCACATTGGTTGTGTTTTTTCACTATAACAAGGTAATGTGCCAACAGAGAGGAATAACAAGAAAATCCAACTGAAAATCTCTACACCCAGGTCTTGAGAAGCTTCGAACGCCTGCTATGAGGCATTTTATTCATCTCGCTCTGTCCAGAAGACCCACTAACTATTATACTGTACGTACTGAGATCTAATTGCAGTACACATCTCTAAGCTACACTTCAGTGCCAGCACGGAGGAAATAATGAGGACAATGACCACCTATCTAAAGGTAATGGCATGCGACTAGCATAGGGTTTCTCTACCCTTGCACTGCTGACATTCTGAGTTGGGTTGGCCCCTTGTGGTGGGGACCCCACTGTGTGTGTTAGGAAGTGGAGCAGTATCCCTGGATCTACCCAGCAGATGCCAGGAGTAGCCCTCTCCCAGTTCTGATACTCCTAAATGTTCCTGTACATTGCATATGTCCCCTGGAGCCTAAATCACCCTCAGTTGAAAACCTCTAGATTCTCTGATAAAAAGGAACCAGCTGGTATTGGGAGATGTCCACCCAAATGCTGTCCAGGGCCCAGCTATAAGACAGAGTGTGGGGATCCCCTTTGGCTACGGCCTGCAGGTGGCCGGTTGGGATGCCTGTTATAAGTTACTGAGACAGTGGATGACCTGATGCTGGCACACTATGGCTCCTCCATTGCAGAGGCCTCCCATGACCCACGAGAGCAGTCCCAGGACCACCCCAGAGTGACCTAGTGTTGCATCACCACAAGCCCTCACCCCCTAGACAGGATGCCAGCCCCCTTCCTTCATATAGGTCATAACCAGCCTAGACTAGTTCAGACCCAAAATCCAAACCTGCTAAAAAGGATTCCACTTCATTTTGGACTCAATAAACAGAACTCTGGAAGACACTGAAGCCATGTCCATTATCTTGGTCCCTTTGCCAGGATATGTAAAAGGACTCACCGCTGCATTTTCATCCCTTGCCCAGTCCTGAGCAGTCACAGCATCCACTGAAGTCATCCCCACCAGCCTGGCTCCAGCCACCATCATGAGACACGAACCACGGCACCACCATGACAGCCAGTTCCTTGGAGCCCCAGTAACCGAGTGGGCAGTGGAAACCACACACCTCCACTTACCATGATGGTCATGCCTGAGCCGACAGGAAGGTGCAACTACCTACTCGTTCTTTTCCTTTCTCAAAGGTTATCATGGACTAATCTAGCTTGGAGAAATTCAAATGAATACAAAACTGAACTCGAAAAATCACATAAGAAATCACAAAATCTCTGTAAAGGAAGTCAAAAGAAAGCAAAGTAAATACTTTCCTTCTCCATCTAATTTGGTTTCCAAATTTACACAACACACATACATTATATCTTTTTCATCTTAAAAAAAAAATAGATCTTCATAGCAGAGGAGCCTGAATTATCAAGTGAGAGAATCTTTTCAACCTCATGCCTGAAAGTGCACATCAAACGTCATAAGGAGCTAAACACCAACCTTGGCCAGGAACTACACAAGCTCCTACCAACCATGAGCGATAGCCTCCCAGTTCTCCACTCATGCCCCTTAGAAGGGATCTAACTAGGAAACGATTCTGAAATAAGAAGCTCCCATTGCTTCCACTGCAAGCTCACTTGGCTTGTGTAAAATCAAGATCTTAGCTCAGGCAAGAAAAATGGCAATACAAGAAAAAAGGATACATTTATTTTGAAATAGAAACTGATCTTTACATTTACAATTTGAGATCAATCAAGAGTCCAAACCAGCCTAATGGTACCAAAAGTAATTACAACAGCCACCAGGGAAGCATAAGCAATATCTAAGCAAGAGGTTAGTGATTGCAAATAAACAGAATAAGTATCAATTCCAGCCCCAGTGAACATAGGGAACACGGGGCAAGTTTCTTTAGTAAAGAAACTGCAGAGTGTAAGTTCAGAAAAGCAAGAAATAAGCACTCGTAAGCATTACTTACCATTTGAATTTTATGTTAAAAGCTTTTTACTTTTTATTTACCAGCACTAGAAATGAGTTTGATGCCAAGAGTTTAAGAAAAACAAGTCAGAAAACCCTTTGTGAGTCTCACAAGAAAAATAAAAATTTCTGAAAATTACTGAAAAATGTTAGACACCAAATATATTTACTTATTGCATTCTTGGTTAGATACTTATTGTCAGACTCCCATGTAAATCACCAAGTGTGATCTACAAATATAATCATGAGAATGCATTTATTTCGGGAACCAGCAGTTAGCGTAATGGCTATGTCGCTGGACTCCCACGTAGTCGACCGCGGTTCGCGTCTCGGACCCGGTGGCTTACAACTCACGCCAGGCGTGTGTGCGTGCGTACCCAAGATCCCGAGAGGAGAATGGAGGAGAAGGGATTGCGGCGTGACCATCCCCCCTGGGGGGTGATTTCTCGCTTTCTGTCTCTATGTCTCTCTCTGTCTGTCTGGCGAGCGCACGCGCCCTATAGCGAAAAACCTCTCCCAAAAAAAAAAAAAAAAGAATGCATTTATTTCCATGTTTTGTTATTGCCTTTTGCAAAGAAGCTAAAACAGCATCGATATTGTTTTAGGTGTAATTTAATGCCCTCAGTACAAAAGGGCAAATAACGTTAATGGCCACTGACAAAGAAACATGATAAATGAAAATAGTGGATTCAGATCAACACATAAAATATTTAGTTCAGTTTTTATCTTTAAACATCAAGATAGGGACCCTGGGATCCAGAATTTCATCCCAATAAGATAGTATAAGCTTAAAGTAAATTAAGCTCAGCCAAAAAAATAAAAAGATAAAAGGGAAAAAAGCTAGTTTTGATGATTATTCAAATCTCAAAATACCGCAACTCAACAGTACTCCAACTACAGATGCTCACTATCACTTAAGGAGTCTTGGCAGTGTGACATCATCCCAGTAGCCACATGCGAAAAGAAGTGGTAAAAATCTGTAAGATCTTGAACACAGATTTTTATAGCCTAAGGAATTTTTTAAAATACTTTTCTGAAAAAAAAAAAAAAAAGGAAGAAAGAAAGAAAAAGTTATTCTGAGTACTGTGTGGCAACTAAGAAAAGGTCATTTCTAGTGCACTGGTAGATAAAAGGGCCGGCCCTCGGGGTTAGCGTCAGCCGATGCCTACTTTGCTGGACACACAGGGACTTACATCCGTGATGGTGTTCAGAGCTGTGTCTGCCCCGATGCTGAAATCGGAACCAGGTACATTGTTGGAGACAGTGGCAGGAACCATAACCATAGGGACACAGAACTCCTCGTGTCTCTCCCGGGCAGCTGACAGCTCAAGGAGTCCCAGGTAGGCCTGTCAGATAAGTGTGTACAATTGTGGGGGCTTAAAAGGAAGAGGGGACAGGGAGGGGTGGATTGCTGGGAGTGACAGTGCAGGAAAGAGCTCAGGGAGAGCCACGGCTACCGCAGCACACGGGCACACAGAGGGTACCACGGAACCACTAAAAACCAATAGAGAAGCATTAAGACCAGAGAGAAGGGTAAGTGGGTTTTAAGCACAAAGGAAAACACAAGTCATTATCACGAAGAAGCAAAACTAATTCTTTTATGTGTAAGAGTCTGAATTTTTGAGATTCTTAAATTTTTTTTAAAGTCATTGGGTCATTATGGGACTTGCCTTCATTGAACAGAAAAATACTAAGGACTATAGTCCAATATGTGATTAAATTATAGCCACCTAGTTACCTTCCTCCCTAAATAGCCAATGGACTTTAGATACAAGAGATAGAATTCTTTTTTAAAAATATTCATTTAAAAAAATTTTTCTGTAGGGTCTATGTGCTCGCCAGAGAGAGAAAGAGAAAGGAAAGTAAGAAAGCACTCCCCCGCCCCCCCCCCGGGGGGGGGTGGCCATGGTATAATTCCTTCTCTTCCATTCTCTGGGGATTTGGAGCATGTATATACACGTACCCAGTATGTTTTTTGAGCCACCAGGTCCAGGACTTGAATCAGGCAGTTGGCCACATGGGATCTAGCTGTCTTAACCACCACACCACCAACTAGCCCGAAATAGAATTATTTCTAAAGGCTCAAAATTTTAATATATCAGAACTCACTGTACAGATGATTCTCAGTTAAGAAGTCAAGTTTCTGCTCCCGAGTTAGGTTGTTTAATTAGAATTGGGTCAGTCTTAGGCCACGCCTTGCCACCCTGTCATTTTGCTGCATTACGATTAGCCAGTGGCGGATGGGCCTGGGAAACTATTGGCTTGTCAGGGAAGTCACGAGACATTTTTACATAGAAAACATAGAAAAATACATCATGGGTTTTTTGACAACCTAATATAATCTCCGCTCACGAAGAGTAGCCAACCAGTACTCTGCTTGCATGAGGCCAACGCAGGGTTGTGTTCATACCTAGAAACTGACGAGCAGGCTAACAGAGAAGCAATAACGTACCTCAAACCCACCAATAATCAACAGGGCGTTGATATTATGGGCCCGCATCTGTGCAGCGATCTCCTCCAAGTTCTTTCCAGGCAGAGTACTAAAAAATAAATCCAGGAGTGAGATCAGACATCAACCAACGCCACTCATTCCATGATATACCTAACGCTGGCCACCCTAGAGGAAACCACGTGGCCCCCCGCAGCAGTGCACGTGTCCTGTTTCCTTCCTGCCATCATGGTTGTCAGACAGCAGCCCAGGCAGTGAGGATCGTTCCATAAGGTGGGAATGGCCAGGAATCACATCTCAAAAGACAGTATTTTCAAAAGAAGATGGAAAAAGGCATTTCAGCTTGACCTAAAATGAATTGCACTGCCCAATTAGAAAAAAACTAACCACAAGAGTGTGCAATTGTTGGCAATAATTACTTAAATAGTAAATTTCCAGTTTCCAAATAACTGGCATGTACATTATTCAATTTCATTTCATTTCTTGTCGCATCATTTCATACTTGCTAGCTCTGTGGCAGGTTTAACAAGTACACCACCAGGCAGATATTTGTCTATACCCAGACTTAACACCCCAAAAAACACCCACCCCTATTTTTCTTTCATACCTATGGGAGAAAATAAAATGCTTATACTCTTGATAGATTGATAAATAGTTGCAGGGCAAAAAATATTCAGGCACGGCAAGTTAAAACAAATAGATATAAAACCCCTCCCAGCTTTCTGATACATAAGTTTTTAAGCATATTTAGAATGTACCCAATGCTAATAACTAGTACCACCTAGCTATTTCAGAGCAGGGCCCAGGGCAGCTTATAAAGCAAACCTATGCTTTGGATGTCACAGCCACTCTGCAGAAGCCCAAGACAGTGAAAGACAATGCCTACTTCTAACTAGAGCTTTGCTATCAGCACCAACACCATGGTACTGGGTGGGACTGGACTCAAGTGCAGAACGAATTCATTTCCATGGACTCCCTTCCCGCCTCTGGGTAGAACTGGGAGTCCTGGCTTTAAAACAGAGCAAAGGTTGGCACAAATTTCCTCAGTACAAGAAGCCACACGTACGTAGAAGCCAGCATTTATTTGATTTACATAAAAAAAAAAAAAAACATCTTCCAATGTTAAAATATAATCAATCATAATGACTGATACTACTACTTATAACCCTGAGATCAAAGATGAACAGAACTTAGACATAATAATAAACAACAGCACTTCTTTGGATATTGTATCTGTGGCTAGGTGGGAAAATGGAAGCTTAGTATAATTCAGAAATCTACATTTTTATATTAGAATCACACAGGTCATTTCCTGAGCTATGGAAATTGGAGCTTTGAGTCACTCAGTTCTGTCATTCCCACCAATATAAGCCTATCATCAGGGAGGTTTTCGTTCTGGTTTATATAGCACAGTTACTATAGCTCAGTGAGAATCACTCCTCTTTATGACCTTAAATGAAGTAGACGAGTTTTGCGTGCTATTTTGCTCTTCACGTAAATGGAAATAAGGATTGGAAGAAGGCATCCACTATTTACCTGCCCTCTCTTTCCAAGCCCTGATCTCATCCTCCCTGAAACATGTCCAGGTCCCTCCAAGAGTGGGAATATAATTATGATTTTCAGTTTATGTAACTGGCTTAGTACTCTGGCCTTTAGGAATTTCTTTAGGGGAAACCATCAACACCCAGTTACTCTCTCCTCTAATATGGCTTTTTCTTCTCCCTTAAGAGTAAGTTTGAAGGGCCAGCAGATGGCCTAGTGGTTAAGGTGCTGGACTCCCACATGGTCAACAGCGCTTCAAGTCCCGGACCTGGTAGCTTGAAACTCACACTGGGAGTGTGTGCGTGCATGCCCAAAATCCTGTGAGGAGAATGGAGGAGAAGGGATTGTGGTGTGCCCATCCCCCAGGGGGGGAGTGATTTCTTGCTTTCTGTCACTCTGTCTCTGTCTTTCTGGTGAATGCACACACCCTAATAGCAAAAATCTCTTAAAAACAAAAAGTTTGAGAATCAAGATCTAGAATTACCGTTTTGTCCCAAGAATAGACCCTCCTTGGCCGGTCCAACCTCCAACATCTCCCCAGCCGATTTCTTTGATCTAATGTGCAAATACAGAATGAAACAGCTGAAGTGAAAAAAGAAAAGGGAATTAGGAAGCATTAAACATCTCAGATTCTGTGCCTTCAACAGGCGGCATCCTTGTCAAGATCTGTGAGGTTATAAGACTGTTCTCATAGTGACAGGGAATATCTACATCTTAGCCCCCATTGTGTATGAGATGGCAAAGTCTATCATTGGGAAATAAAAGAAAATTAATATCATGATTTGTTTGTTTGTTTATTTATAGATTTTTGCTATAGGGCACATATACTTGCCAGAGAGGCCAAAAAGAGGCAGAAAGTAAGAAATCGCCCCCGGGGGAGATGGCCATGCCCCAATCCCTTCTCCTCCATTGTCCTCTTGGGAGGCCTGGCCCTCATGCACAAACCCCCCAGTGTGAGTTTTAAGCTGCCCAGTTCAGGACTTGAACCGCAGTCGACTATGTGAGAGTCCTGTGACATAACCATTATGCCATTTGCTGGTCCCAATATTATGGCTTTTATAGTGTTAAAAGACTTTAAAAATCTTTTCCTAAGGGGGGAAAAAAAGGAGGTGGCATCAGCCTGGAAGGAATATGATGGCAGAGTGCAAAACCAAGTTGTCCAAGAAACTGCTGTGCATGAAATTCGTGCAAAGTAGACTGGACTTAGAAACCAAGAAACAACTAGAAGAGGAAGAAAAGAAAATCATTAGTGAAGAACACTGGTATTTGAATTTGCCAGAGCTTAAAGAGAAAGAGAGGTTCATAATAGGAAAGCAGAGTTTCTTGTTATATGAAGATCTCTATGAATTTAATCCTGAGGTTAAAAAATTAATGCTGCAGGGAACCAGCAGTTAGCGTAATGGCTATGTCGCTGGACTTCCACGTAGTCAACCGCGATTCGCGTCCCAGACCCGGTGGCTTTAAAACTCACGCTGGGTGTGTGTGCATGCATGCCCAAGATCCCGAGAGGAGAATGGAGGAGAAGGGATTGCGGCGTGACCATCCTCCCTGGGGGGTGATTTCTCGCTTTCTGTCTCTATGGCTCTCTCTGTCTGGCGAGCGCACGCGCCCTATAGCGAAAACCTCTCCAAAAAAAAAAAAAATTAATGCTGCAGAGGAATGTCAAGAACAAAGAAGACATTGAAGATGAAACAGTGGAGCTGGATGTGTCAGACAAAGAAATGTCTAGAAGATAATAAGACTTTGGTGGGGACAATTGGAAAAATGTTCATCACGAAGAGAGACTGAGCCAATTATGAAGAAGATGAACGTGGAGATATAAAACCAACTGAACCTAAAAAGATGTTCTTAAAACCTTAAGATTAAAATGGATGCCTTAAGACATGGCTCAGGGATGCCTTGTGACACTTAGCAGCTTATTTTGGAGCTCATCCTGACGATGTCTCTATAATTATTAGCACTATAATGTTTATTAAAAAATAACGTATGATTTTGGAAATACGGTGCTTTTGAAACAGATGTGTGATGGATGTTATATATCCTTTGCTTAATGGTATTCATCAAGAGTGGATTTCCAGCTCTTCTCCTTAGCGGCCTGAGGTGAACTTTGAAAATGGTTCGTTATTCACTTGACCCAGAGAACCCCACAAAGTCATGCAAATCAAGAGGTTCAAATCTTCGTGTTCACTTTAAGAACACTCGAGAAACTGCCCAGGCCATCAAGGGTATGCATATCCGAAAAGCCACCAAGTATCTGAAGGATGTCACTTTACAGAAGCAGTGTGTGCCATTCCGTCGTTACAATGGTGGAGTTGGTAGATGTGCCCAGGCTAAACAGTGGGGCTGGACACAAGGTCGGTGGTCCAAAAAGAGTGCTGAATTTTTGCTGCACATGCTTAAAAATGCAGAGAGTAATGCTGAACTTAAGGGGTTAGATGTAGATTCTCTGGTCATTGAGCACATTCAAGTGAACAAGGCACCAAAGATGCGCCATCGTACATACAGAGGATTAACCATCATGGACGGATTAACCCATACATGAGCTCCCCCGTCACATTGAAATGATCCTCACTGAAAAGGAGCAAATTTTTCCTAAACCGGAAGAGAAAGTTGCACAGAAGAAAAAGTATCCCAGAAGAAACTGAAGAAACAAAAACTTATGGCATGGGAATAAAGTCAGCATAAAATAAATGTAGATAAAAGTAAAAAAAAAAAAAAAAAAACAGTGGATTTCCAGGCATTGACCTTCAAATATGCATAGATACAGGGTTGCTTTCTTTCTTTTCTTTTCTTTTCTTTTTTTGGAGAGGTTTTTGCTATAGGGCGTGTGCGCTCACCGGAAAGACAGAGAGAGACAGAGAGACAGAGAGACAGAAAGCGAGAAATCATCCTCCAGGGGAGTGGCTATGCTACAATACCTTCTCTTCCATTCTCCTCTTGGAATCTTGGGCACACACGCACATGCTCCCGGCGTGAGTTTAAGCCACCGGGTCTGGGACTTGAACTGTGGTCAACTACATGGGAGTCCAGCGACATAGCCATTACACCAACTGCTGGTCCCCAATACAGGGTTGCTTTCTAAAGATTTTCCAACCTCACTTTTCTTCCTAATATAGCCACTGACCTTGAATTGACTCATGTAAATGAATGCCCATGTTTAAGTTGCCCTTATGTTCATATTTCACTTTAAATTGTTAATCATGTCAAGCCAATTTATATATATCTTTTGGAATAAAGTGTCACAAGAATTTATTATATGTAAATGTATCAAGAAAAAAACAACAAAGGAAAGAGAAACATGGAATGGTTGAAACAAAGGATATTCATATTCTTTTCATGTAAGGTCAGAGTCTACTGGACCCCAGAGGTCCTGCCATCCCTGATGCCTTTTGAGAAAACCTTAGAATACATTACAACCTGCGCTTGATTTGAGAGCCTACAATCTTAGGACAGACTAAGTAGTAAATAAATAGTCATTATATTCACAATGTTACAGAACCCTGGATGGGAAGTGTTGGAAAGCCCTGGGTGGCCAGCACCCTTGTGCTCAATGATGTTCAATACAGGGTGTTTCTGCCTGGGGCCTTGTGGAAGACTCACCTGTCCTTTGGCAAAGCCATCAAAGCCATCATAGATCGCGAGCATTTTGTGACCGTCGGCGATGCCCACTCGCACAGCCGAGCGCACGGCAGCGTTCATCCCAGCCGCAGGTGCTCCCACGTTGATGACAGCCACATTGCAATTGCTCTGCAAAACAGGAGAAGGTAGGCCCTGTGTCACCAGGCAGCTGCATGCTCCCATCAGCTGTACACTGCCAAGTGGCCCACTCTGTGCCAGACCAGGCAACATTAATCCCCATTAGGATAGAGGCTGGGCTGGAAAGTCCATAAGAGGTCAAGGACAACCTTCTAGGAGCTGACATTTAGACTGTGACCTGCATCAGCCAGGGCAGAAGGGCACTGAGCTTTGTAAAGCTCTGGGCATCCCCAGAGGGTGGCCACCCACCTTTGGGATCTGGTCATCAGGCAACTTGATGGCAAGCCGCTTATAGGTGTTCAGGTTGCCCTCAAAGCTCCTAGGAGGGAAGGAAATTGTTGAGTCAGAGTTGAGACTACTCGTTGTGACAAGAGGGGGCTCATCTGGGGAGAGAGGCCACAATTCTACTCAAGGCAAACCTGTATTCTGTGAATGTTCAACTTGCCTCTTGACTATCAGAGAAGGAGGAGACCTGATATTACATAGGTCCTGTGAAACCCTTGACAGAGGACTCATAGAGCTATCCATGTTGAGTTCATAAATAAGCTAAAGGAAAATAGTGTCCTGGGTATGTCTTAAGTGTCTTTTACAAAATACTGTCACCTTGAACCTTAAGTTCACTAGGCCCCTGCCCTGTCAAAAACTCCCAATGACAAACAGAAAAAACTATGTCTCTCTAGTCCTCTAGGCCTTGCATGCTGCTCTAGTTTTTGAATTTTTATATTAAGACAGAATGAGCACAACTTCTAAGCTCATTCTAAATGACCAGCCCAGAGGACCATGTGTTCCTAATAAGATAAGCATTTTTTTTTTTCAAAGTAACTCACCTCCCTCGGAGTTGGACAGCATCTTTAAATCTTCGTTCATCCATCGCCTTTTGTACATCCTGGGTCTTTCAAAACATAATGGAAGGAAAAATGTGCCAAGATTCAACAATGCATGCATAGGACTGGTGGGAGACAAACATGGTACTTCCACTGCAGGCCCCCTCATGGTCTGACTGGGGCAGGTAGGCAGCCCCAGCAGGGCGGGTCTAGACAGCTGGCCACCAGTTGCATCCTGACTGTGTTTGGCAGCCAGCCTGTGGTCTCACTGTAAGGCTGGCGCCTGGGATCCACCCAGCTAAGGAGGCTTCCAAGGAAAATGAGGTGTCCGCTATTCGTGGCCAGGAAATCATAAGGATTTCACTACATGAGAACAAAGCAAGAGGAAATGGATCTCTCAGGCAAGTTTCTGAAAAGTTCTCAAGTTGATTCCAGTAGTGAAAAAAGGGAAACAAAAGACATCACCTTGAGGAGGGCTGCAGGGCCTGAATGTGGTCACAGCAGATGTAGGGGAACAGACAGGCCAGGACCACCCCGGTTAGCCTGTTAATTTTAGGGTCTTGGGCAAATTGTTTATCTCTCTGAATTTCAATTTCTTCATTTATAAGATAAGAAAAATACCCTTACTTCCAGTGTTGTCTATGGTTATTAAAAACATGTCAGAAATGTTAATTGACATTAAAGTCATGGGAAAGAACAAATGTTAATTAAAGCATGTCAGAAATATGTCAGGAAAATGGCTGACAAACATCAGGTGCTCAATGAGTGGGTCTCTATGGCTTTGAAACAGCAGGTGCTCTGAGAACGGCACTGTGGCTTTTTTTTTTTTTTGAGAGAGATTTTTGCTATAGGGCAGGTGTACTTGCCAGAGAGACACAGAGAGAGAAATTATCCCCTGGAGGGATGGCCATGCTCCAATCCCTTCTCCTTCATTCTCCTCTCAGGATTTTGGCCACACACAAACACAGGCGCCCTGCATGAGTTTTAAGCCTCCACATGTAGGACTCAGACCACGGTAGGCTACGTGGAAGTCCAGCGATGTAACCAGTATGTCATCTGCTGGTCCCACTGTGGTTTTTAATAATAAAACCCCTGTGTGATGGTTTGCGGGACAGGCCAAGTTGTATCTACCCAATGTTTGTCTCTGGACGAGCAGAGACACTACTCATGTTCTAGAAATAGCACAAAATGAGCATATTGCACAGAGTTCAGTGCTCTGACCCTTTCAAACCTGTCATGTGCTCATACACACTCACACTTGCATACATACATGCATGCACACATACAGACACATACCATCACACACACCCTCACAAAACACACATACACATTCACACACAAACTTTATTTACTTCCATGACTTTTGGAATTTTTTCTTTTAGATAATTTTTTTATTGGTAGAGGGTACGTAAGCTCTCCAGCATGAGAGAGAAAGAGAAAGAGAGAGAGAGAGAGAGAAAGACAACCCCTGAAAGTAGAGTGACTATACCTCAATCCTTTTTCCTCCATTTCTCCATCCCACCAGTATTCTGGGCACACATGCATGTGCACCTAGTGTTTTCTTTAAGCCACTAGAGCTGGAACTCCAATCACAATCATGCACAGCGCTGCACCATAGGGCTGATCTTGGAAACTAGTATTTTCTTTTCTGTAGAGGTTTTTGCCATAGGGCACATGCACTCATGTGGGGCGGGAGATGAGGTAAAGTGAGAAATCACAACCCTGGGGGAAGAATATGCTGCAATCCCTTCTCCTCCATTCTCCTCCTGGGTTCTTGGGGATGTATGCACACGTGCCCAGCATGAGTGCATGGTAAAAACGGGAAGCTTGCTGCTACCACCCAGGGACAGCTCATCAAGGTCTCAGAGGGACCGTGCAGAACAGCAGCATGGCCCTCCCACCCCACAGCCCTCTGCACCCAGGGCTGCCTGCACTCACCATCTGCACACACTCCATCAGGGGCAGGCGCACGGCATGGTTTCCACTCAGCGACACGACGCAAGCTGGGGTCTCAGGGGTGGCTTCCAGCAGCGCGATGACTGCCTCCACTCCCATGCGACTGGCCTGGAAATGACATTCGTGATGTTCAAAGACAGCCCACTGTCCTGTCTCATGTTCTCAGCAGGAGGCATCCTCATGCCTACTGGGGACCGTGCTGGGGAATATTACTGCTTTCTTTCCATGATCTCAAGCAGTTTCAACTAGATGCTACTGCCCACCCTACTCGCTACTGCCCACCCTACTCGCTACTGCCCACCCTACTCGCTACTGCCCACCCTGCTCGCTACTGCCCACCCTACACATTTTTAGCCCACTTATCTTTAAAAAAAGGGGCTACAATCTCAGTAAAAATTAGTAAAACAGGGAGTGGAGAAGAGGTGTGAGGATAAATAGCAAGCAGGACACATCAGGAACTAGGATTTGAACTCTTGTTTTCCCGTCTCCAGTGGCAGACCTATAAATCCACATGTGGAGCGCTGCTTTTTCTACCTCAGGGTTTTTGTTTGCCAGTTATCTAAGCCACCCTCAACAGTGGGCATACCACCTTCCCATGCTAGGTGGGGCGTCTGACCTCCAAGTGGTTGTAGGCCTAAAATCATTCTATGCTAGCGAGTATCAAAGGATCTTTAACAATGTGGCTGTAAATATGCCCAAGGATGACGTGTCAGTGAGTCTTCTGGGAAAATCAGTTCCAGAACCATTTCTTCCCTAAAACATCTGGCACTTCCATCCTCACTTACCAAAATCCTGTCAAATGCTGAGGGAGTCCCTCCTCTCTGCACATGTCCGAGAATGGTCACCCGAGTGTCATAGCCCAGCTGGGTGACTACAAGCTGTAGGCAAAAAGACAGTGCCATTAGGAAACAGAATTGCAATGTGGACAGATCAGCTCAGACTTGAAAATGCATGCCGAGTATCAAGGAAGATTTTCTTTCTTTAGAACTTTCTGGGGGGGGGGGGGGGATGATCATTTCTAAATTATTTTAAGTCCATGTATTTATTTCTTCCATGAATAAGAGAGAGACAGAGATAGGTAGAGAAAGAAAGGGGAGGGACAAGCACCCTCAACAGGATCTCAAGCCTACTCCTTGGCCTCCGTCAGCCAGGATCATGGCACATGCACACATACCCAGCATATACAGGGAGACCCAGGGACATGATCCCAGACCCTCCCAATGGCCTCAGTATCACAGAGCTCCGTGCCACCACTGCACCACTGTGGTTTGCTATAATGTCTACCCTTTTTCTTCCTGAAGAGATGTTTAACAGGTAGCTGGAATTTGTCTTTAAAAAGCATAATTTTATTATCAAATAAAATCTTTGTCTCCCTCCTAGCCAATGAATATAAATGACATGATTTTTTAAAAGTTCCAATAGCTTATACTTAAATTGTTACTTATAGTTTATAGAGACATGAACACGTCCCTTTAGCCACCTTCAACTTGTGCAGCTGTAATTTGAATAGCACAAGCTAATAAAATCAAGGCATCTCCTTCAGTCTGGGGCCTGTGGGAATGCGACCTGGTGACCAGGAGGGGCAACCTAGCTTCTCTGGAACTCCTTTATAAAAAGCAATGAGGTTGGACTACATGAACTCCATGGTCCCTTCTTAGTCCAAGTTTCATGATTTAATTTCAATCAAGTAGGATAGAGAATATTTGCACCAATTTTACTGATTATCTGGCATATATCCTATTTATTTATTTGTCCATGATAGAGAGCACATAATAAGAGAGAGAGAGAGAGAGAAAGAGAGAGAGAGAGGCTGATCCTCACCAGGACCTCTTCATATTACACCTTCCTTCCCACAGCCCTCCAGCTCATCAGGATCTTGGGCACCCATATATATGCCCAGTGTGTTTCAGGTCAGATGGGCCAAAAATCTGAACCTGTGACAACTCTGTGGTTTTCAGCACTGAGTACGCTCTTTATTTCCACCACGAGAGAGACTGCATCACTAGACTAGGCCAACAAATATTTTCCACAGGCATCTACCAATGTTTTAATATCCAGGTGCACCGCTGGTATTGATATCACTAAGAGACACATTTCATTCATTAACTGATCTTACTTACGCATAACAAAGAAACCAACCTGCTAAGCAAGGTTGGTGACATCTGCCATCCTGGCCTGTGGATCAAACCAGAGCCCTGCGGCTAGAACCAGAGCCTGTCTCCTGCCCAGGGTTTTGTTGTTGGTGCTTCCAGCTACCTCTGTCACCAGGAGCCTGGCCGGCAACATCAGAGTCCTGTCGAGACGGGCGAGTGCCCGTCTGAGCGAGTCCCATGACAAGTCTGCCAGGGTCTGCCTCTGCTCAAGGCCACAAAGAAGCAATGACGCAAGCCCCACAAAGCAGCTTTCTTTGTAAGGACATGCTCAGCTGACACTCTGGGTTAGAAGGAGGGACCGGAGGATACCACCACTTTCTACTGTTGCAGAGGGCCAGGCCAGCTGCCAAGTAGTCAGTCCTTATGCTCAAAACAGCTGTTATGTTTAAGTGCTAGATTTTTGTAATACTTGGCTGCTACCAGGTATCCTCAGTTTTTGTTGGGGCAGGTATGAACCTGAGGGGACATCACAAGAGAGAATGCAAAAAGCACTGGTTCTCCAGAAGTTGGGAGCCGTATGTTTCTCGTGCCAATGAAGTTATGAGTCACCATTGAAAATATTTTTAAATACTAGGGTGGAAAAAATTAATATACTGCAATGTTCTAAATGCAAGCCCCACCCATACGTTAATTTCTGCTATTTCCAGACAGGCAGCAGAGTAAAAGCGAGAAGATACACACACTTACCTCCTTGATTTTCTCAGAGGTAATAGGTTTGTTCTGGGTATCGATTGCTCCCTCAGCCACAATGATAATATTCAGCCTTTTTTTTCGGGCACGGTTCTAAGGAAACAGAAATTTAAATCCCTCAAGTTTTAAGGATGACCATTCTGTGGAAATTTGTTCCAAATTGAACTAGCCTCTTTCTAGGCAGAAATCTCCACCTGTTTTCACAAGGAGCACTTCCTAATAATACCAAAAGAACATTAAAGGGGTTCTGGGTATAGGTTGGGAGAGGGAAGGGCAAGAGCCAAGGGCCACTTGAGCAGAACAATGGGAGGGGTCTTAGGGAATCTTAGGTGATGCTACAACAAAAAATCAAAACAACACCTAGTCACCGCCAGGTTGGGGGAGTGTTGATTGACAAGGATCTCCACCATGAGGGAGACACATAAGCTAGACTCACCCATCAGTGTCTCCCTGAATATCACACTTTGTGTCCTTCAAATGCAGAGCTTCTTGCCATGTCCCTATGAGTCACTACTCCCTACCCCAATCTACTCCTATTTGAGGCCAATAATTCCCTGCCATTATGATCAGATGATGGTGCATGCAGGCATGAGAAGTAGATAGTTGGACATAGAAAAGAGGCAGGAAAGAATACAGTGCCCAGTCAGGGAGCTTGAGCAGCCACAGCTGCACTGAATAGCTGGCTTGCACATGTGGATACCTGTGATTGCTTTTGCCACATTGCTGTTAATATGTTCACAGTAATCATATGAACCCAAAATGAACCCTAAAAAGAACATAGCAACTATTCTGAGATGTAGATTGACTCATTCTCAATGCATTTGCTTTGATTTCTTCAAAATTGCAAAATGAAAACCTTCTCGTAGAAAGTGCTTACAGTAGCTGCATGGAGCCCAGAGCCAACTGTGCCTGAAGCTGTCCCTGCCAGAAGACAGGGATAAAGTGAGTTGTTCTAAGGAGGCTAAACCTGACTCTGCATCAGGTACTGCAAATGCATAATTCTATTTTTGTCTTGGCTTTTGATATTAAATGTGTTATGTTTTAGAGAATGTATTAGCCAGACTTAATTTCTTAAAAGTATAAATATCTGAGTACAAGAGTGATTATGTTAGCATTGCTTGAAAGAGCAAAAATGGAAGTGATGAAAATATCCATAAATAACTGTGCTTCATTGGTAACAGGTACTATCCTAAAGTCGTTAAACATCACGGAGTCATCTATACACTGACATTGGAAGATAGCCACCTTATCTCCATAATTTATTGAGCATCTCCTCACTCTTCACTTGAAGTGATTAAATCATCATTGAATGCTTCCAAGACCCCTAAGGAGTTGAGTTCTACCCCACATTATAGATGAGGAACTTAGGACACAGGAAGCTGAGGTACTACTTTGCCCAAAGTCATCCTCTTAGTAGTAGAGCTGAGAGTCAACCCCAAGAATTCTGATGCCCGAGATAGTTCTTTTAAATTTTATACTGAAATACATACGCTTTATAGAGATGCTCTTGGGCTTGCTTCTTAGACTGATTAATCCAGCAAGATACTTGGGGAAATTCTTCCAGTGTTATGTTAACAATCAATAAAAAATAAATGACAGATATATTGATATCATGTGCTTCCACACATATATTAGTTTAAATTATCAGTCCTAACTCAGCAAACCCAACATTTTCTTATTCTTGTAGTATTTGACAGTGCCAATTATGAGGTCAAAACTCCAAAAAGATTGGCATGTAAGACTACACAGTTAAAAAAATAACCTATGAATCTAGGGGCTGGCAGGTGGCATGTAGTTAAGGACGCTGAATTCCCATATGGCCGACTTCAGTTCCGGCCCCAGACCTGGCGGCTTGCTTTCTGACTTTCTCTCTCTCTCTGTCCCTCTCTGTTCAAATTTAAAAAGTAAATAAAGTTGTTTTTTTTTTTTTTTTTTTTAAAGTGTATATATTTTAAAAAGAAAAAGAAATAGCCTATGAGTGTAATATCAGTACCTAAAAACTGAGTGACTGTCCCCACCCCACTGTCTTGCTGCAGACCTTCTGGCTAGCCATGCACTAGGAGTGAGAGCTTGTTTCTTGCTTCTAAAGAGGCTGCTGTTAAACCCTAGGTCCACGGCTCCTTGGTGTAGAGCCCTCTTAGGTGATGTCCAATGTGCCAGTAGCTACCTGGGTATCCCTCCTCAGGGCCACACAGAAGATCCGGTTAAAAGGGGGGACCAGCAGGTGGTGTGGTGGTTAAGGTGCTGGACACTCCCACATGGCCAACCACGGTTTGAGTCCCGGACCTGGTGGCTTGCTTTCTCACTTTCCCTCTCTCTCGCTCTCTGGCCAAATTAAAATAAATGAATGAATAAATAAAATTAAATCTTTAAAAAAAAAAAAAAAAAGGAATGTCACTCCTCTTCTTATAAAACCAGCTGCACATGACCGTATAGTAAGCCGGCAGCTGAGGAGGCTGATTATGTGTCTTCTGGGTCAGAAGCAAGAAACACAGGACTTATTCCTTCAAGGGTAATAACTGTACTCTGGGTATTCACCACAATCTGGCTCATTCCATCAAGAGATTGAGTATCAAAAGGATGCATGATTCTTCTCCGCTAAGTTTGTAATATAGGTTTTCAAGTCAGCACATTGTGTGAATTATTTTCTTGAAATTCAATACCTCGATGTAAATGCTTTACTACACACGTGGCCCTAGTCACAGGCACTGCTTACATGCTCGCTGAATACAAATGAAATTGGCTGATGCTATAATGCACACACAATTCACCTGCAGAATAATAAGACAGTTATAAAAATAAGAGCAGAAAATTAACCCACACTGCCGCAATTTCTGTCGTAAAAGTGAACCTGGTCTTATATGAGACCTCTTTTGACTTACATATGAGCTTTCATAGAAGGGAATTTGCCCCCTACTAACAGTCCAGAGTATGAAACACAGATTGAACAAATTAGTGACATAAGGAGAAGTCTGGCTCAAAATAATTATCAAAAAAAAATAATAATAATAATAATTATCAAGTTGTTTAACTAGAAAACCCAATGTGATGGAGACCTCACGTTTGAAAAAAAGACCACCATATCTGACGCAGTGTTTGGAGGATTAAAAGTGGAGAGGTAAAACAAGTCTGTTCAGGCTTAGGTGTGCAGAGAAAGGAGAAACATATCCTCTCCCCAGATCTAATTGAATAGCTATGATCTCACGGCTCCTGCTCTATTAAAACTAAAACTAATACTTTGAATGTAAAAAATAAAATAAAATTTTTAGCTGTTTCTCCATGGTGGTGCTCTCTATGATGTTAGAAAGCTAACAGACGTGTGAATAGCCAATATAAGAAGATTCTTTGCAACAAGCATGACTTCATTTTACAATCAGAAGGTTTTCACTTGCTTGAAACGCTGTCCTAATTGGAACTCCTAAAGGCCACTGTGAATCTGGGTTAAAGCTACACAGCCAGCATCGCTGGCCCCGATGGCCACAGAATATAAATTACCTCTGAGAGTTTGACGCACATACTGTCCTCCCAACCTTCTTCTGGTGGAGATTCTGGAAGGAACACCCAGTCGGCACCACAGGCTAAGGCACTCACCAGGGCTAGATACCTACGTGGAGACAGCAAGGGTATCAACACACCGAGGAGGAGCCATCCTCTAAAATTTCTGCTATAGAGTAGGCTCTCAGCTAAATGACAAACAGGCAGGCACAACACTGCAACACGCATCAGAAATGCTGGCTCGTCTGTGAACTCTCCCCCAGAGTATTCGTGAGGGGAGGTGCAGGGCTTCTAAGCAGACGGTGCAAAGGATCATTTCCACCCGAATCCTCTGCAGATACATACCCACAGTGTCTCCCCATCACCTCGAGAACGAAGGTCCTCTGGTGGCTGGAAAAGAAATAAAGGAACTCTTCATTCACCACCATGGGAGATACCATGAAAAGCAAAGAGAAGAGCGATTTCACAGACAAGCAGACAGAAAATCTGCTTCAGTCATGGCAGGCAGCTCAACTTCAAAATATGGTCCATTTTCTTTTGCTTGCTTTTTAAAGAATTATTATTTAATTTGATTTATTATTATTATTATTTTTATTTTATATAGGGCACATGTGCTCACCAGCGAGATGGCAGGGGGTATGGACTGGGGGAGGATTAGAAAGCAAGCTGCCAGGTCCAGGACTCAAACCACGATTGACCATGTGGGAGTCCAGTGCCTTAACCACCATGCCACCTGCTGGCTCCCAAATGACCCATTTTCTATTAAAGCAAATGCTATTGCAATAGCATATCAAATTGGTGAGTATAAGGGCTTCAGCAGCAACTGTACCTTATAGTTATATATTTTATAACATCTATCTTCTTGTGCCCTAAGACATGCTTCTACTTCTAGAGTATTTTTCTGTACTCTTTCCAGGTAACAACTATATCGGGCAAACTCAGTTGGTTCTCTAGTCAAGACTCATGGCCTGGATATAGCCCACGCAAACACATAGGAGGGTTACAAAGTCAGTGTCATCAACACCTGGTGACTATGTGGTCTTGCCACAGAATGGAAAAACTATAGAACGGAAAAATCGATCCTCCTAGCCCTCAAGAGATGATGTGATTTTCCAGTGGCCATGGAGTTCTTATGGCCATGGAGTTCATACCTGTGGACTGAAACTGTCCAGTGAGGCAGCACCATGAAAAGGACGGATCCACCAGGACAGCTCAGGAGGCCCCACTATCCGGTGTCTGTTTCAGCATTCCAAGTCTCAAGCTCCTCATCCATAAAGTGGAAGACACCTGTCTCATTTCCTATTTCACATGGCTTTTTGGAAAGCTGCTTCAGAAACTCTAGCTGCCCTGTCATGATCTGTCATGAGCCTAGTTCACCTCGCATAAAATGCTGTTGGTCTATCTACACATTTATGAAGCTCGCCCATATCTCTAACCAGTACTGTAGCAAAGCTCACACAATGACTTTACCTTTTGCTATTCCTCTGGGAGGATTTAGGGCAAGAGATCATTTTCTTTTCTTTTGTTTTCTAAATCCTTTCCCATGGACATATTTTTCTTTAATAACTAAATTTTTTTTTAAATGTTTTTGCCACAGGGCGTGTACACGCTCCAGAGATAGACACTGAGAGACACTGAGAGAGGGAAAGTGAGAAATCACCCCCCAGGGGATGGCTATACTACAGTCCCTTCTTGTCCATCCTCTTCTTAGGATTTGGGGCATGAACAGAAGCGTGCCCAGAATGATTTTCAACCCACCGGGTCTGAGACTTGAATCTCATTTGACCATATGGGAGTCCAGCCACTTGCTGGCCCCAATAATTACTTTTTTTTTTTTTTAATTGATGTTTTAAATTTAAAGAATAGAACGTAAACTAGAGAACAATTTCTTAGACTGTACTGTGTTCTAACACCCAGGTTAGAAGACTTGGGGCTGGCAGATGGCGTGGTGGTTAAGGGCACTGGACTCCCACCACAAGGCTGACCGTGGTTCGAGTCCCGGGCCTGGCAGCCTGCTTTCTCACTTTCTTTCTCTCTCTCTCTGTCCCTCTCTGGTCAAATTAAAATAAATAAATAAAGTTAAATAAAATAAATTCTTTAAAAGTTAAAAAAAAAAATGAAGACTTGTACCAGGTGTGCAAGGACACCCATCTTACAGAACATCTAGAGCCAGCAGTGATGCTAAACGGGAGTATCTCATGTGCCCAAAGTCGATTCCCACAGGTTTCTCTAAGTTCTTTTACCTCTGGGCAGTAGTCATGATGGCGTCGACGACTTCAATGATTCTGTGCAAAGCGGAGTCCGTGCCGATAGTCATGTCTGTGCCACAGAAGTCATTGTCGATGGAGCCCACCATGCCCACCACATTGAGGTAAGCGTACTTATGCACGGCCTCTTTGTCGATCTTACCTGCATTGCAAGAAAATAACACCTTTACAGCCAGTAACAGCTGCTAATTCTATGGGGGCACCAGGAGGTATGGGGCAGAATGACTATGGGTAAATAAACCAATGATTCTAAATGCTTTTCCTACTTGTTACTTTATTTTCTCAGAACTACTGGGTAAGAAACCATTATCCAAAATCTAGCGATTATAGATTTTTTTTTTCAGATTTTAGAATATTTGTTTATACACAGTAAGATATCTTAGGAATAGGACCTAAATCTAAACACAAAATTATTTTTGTTTCATGTATGCCTAATACACGTAGCCTGGAGGTGACTTTAAACCTTTTTTTTTTTTTTTTGTATTGCAGCATTTTGCCCATGACCAATCACATGCAGTCAGGTGTGGAATTTTCTGCTTGAGGTAGCAATATCAGTGTTCAAAAAGTTTTGGATTTGTAGCATTTTGGATTTTAGATTTTTGAATTAGGGCTACTCAACCTAAACATGCAACCTGATGCTGTGGTACTTAAGAAAAGAACAGCCAAAAGTGAAAGCATACAAAAATGTGAGCTATCTCTTACAATGAGACAAGCGCACCAAATTATAAAAGTAAAAGAAATAGAAGAATCCGTGTGTTGGAATCAGTGGATAAAAATATCAGTTTGGGGGCTGGACAGTGATGCAACAATAACGCAACAGTCTGAGACTGACCCGCATGGAAGGGTCCAGGTTTGCATGCAGAGACGTCTCTGAGTACACCAGATACATGCGTGTCCATGACCTGGTGTTGACTGGAGCTGGGGGTGGACTGCGGCATCAAGACTCCATGGAAGGTGCTGTCTCCCTGACTCTACTGCTCATAAACTACATAAATAGACTTTTTAAAAACATCTTAATTTTATTTAGCAACAGTTTCATAAATGGCATGACTCTGAATAAAGATAATATAATTCCAGATGTAAATACTTAAGAATCGTGTCATCTTCATACTGATTTCTCGCAGGTTCCCAGGGAGCTGGTCAGCAGATATCCACCCAGTGCTGTCAAGACAGACTCAGTGGGGTCAGGCAGTTCTGCGTGAATGAAGTCAGAATTGTCAAAGGGGCAGGCACAAGCTTTGCCTCCTCACCTGTGCTACCAGTGAGCCTGTGTTAGAGCAGAACAGGGTGGATAAGGGTACACTGGGGGGCCCTTACTGCTTCCAATTTGGCAGCTGTTCTCCATCCTGTCCATTGGTCTTTACACAACTTGCAGATAACTGCTTTATCTCAAGTTTATGCCTTTCATAAAACTGCTATTGGTTTGAGCAATATGATTTTTTAAATGTACCTTTACTTTTTATTATTATTATTTTACAGTTTTATCAGATGGGGGGTGGAATGAGAAATAAGCTATCAAGATCAGGACTTGAACTGAGGCTGGCCATGTGGGAATCCAGTGCCGTTTACCACCACACCACCTGCTGACCCTGAGCAATACAATTTTAACGGTCATATTTTCTATTAAGTTGGAATAACACAATAATAGCTTTCAAAGATAAAAACTATGGTATACTTAGGGTTATCAGAAATCCATTCCTAAGTAGTAATAAAGGTGATAAAGGGGGATATAACAGCAGATCATTACCATCACTTTAGTCTTGTAACAAGTTTAAAAAGAGGCCCATGGGGGAACCAGCAGTTAGCAAAATGGCTATG
This sequence comes from Tupaia tana, assembly GCA_026018925.1. Lineage (NCBI taxonomy): Eukaryota > Metazoa > Chordata > Mammalia > Scandentia > Tupaiidae > Tupaia > Tupaia tana. The sequence goes on from JAKSZU010000016.1 coordinate 37,235,960, forward strand.
TCGCTGGACTCCCACGTAGTCGACCGGGGTTCACGTCCCGGACCCGGTGGCTTACAACTCACGCCGGGCGCGTGTGCGTACGTGCCCAAGATCCCAAGAGGAGAATGGAGGAGAAGGGATTGCGGCGTGGCCATCCCCCCTGGGGGGTGATTTCTCGCTTTCTGTCTCTATGTCTCTCTCTGTCTGTCTGGCGAGCGCACACGCCCTATAGCGAAAACCTCTCAATAAATAAATAAATAAAGAGTCCCAAGGGAAGCTGTCAAGGGATACAGTCTCACAGCTCAAGGTGCAGACACTGGTATCCAAGGGCTGAGGTGGACCTGGTCTACACCCACGGTACTGTGCCTTCCCCTGAGGTCTCTGATTCTTCATCTGTAAGATGAGGATAAACAGAAAACCTCCTCAGATGGTTGTCCTGAGGAGCCCATGAAAATATGTAAGAAGTCGAACCATGTGTGGCACACAGTAAAGCTAAACGTTATTCTTTTTGTAGAAATATGTATATTTCTTTCTTTCTTCCATGAGCAAGAGAGACAAAGAAACAGCACCACCAATGGGATCTTCACAGTGTGATCCACCCCCAGCCCCAGCCAGCCCCAGATCACGAGCACACTCATGGCTGGCTTACACAAGGAGGTCTTCTGTTGCTTATCTAGAATCTTCCCATGGGTCAGCCTCATGTAATACCATGTTGTACTACTGCTGCACCACTGTCTGACCCCAGGAAATATTCCTGTTATCATGACTGTTATTATAGGAGGCACAAATTTAAATGCTGGATGGTAAACCCTAAGATGGGCAACAACAAAAACGATCACTGCTACAGTGAAAAGGCAAACTATACGAGTTTCATAGTATTCCAAAGGTGAGAGAAGACGAACGTGGGATCAGTGACCTCGGAGGACAGCACGAGGGCAGGTGGACACGTACCATGCTGCGCCAGCTCCTCCAGCAGTCCGTTCCACTCTGAGCGGAAGATGTTGGCCCCTGTGAGACTTCCATCCCCACCAATCACGCACAAGTTCGTAATGCCCAGCTGTACCAGGTTGCAAGCAGCCTTTAAGCGACCTTCCCGGCTACGAAAGGCTTTGCAACGGGCACTGCCAATAATGGTTCCGCCCTGGAAGAGATACAAAATCATGTTTACTCATCTGCCTTTGATAGATAGAAAGCCAAATGGATCAGCATCTGTGTAGGCTGACGTAAAAACAGGACTTTCGAATTTATGTATTCCTCAATTTCATCTGAGCCACTCCACTGTGAAAGTGCACGACGTTTTCCTATTTTCACTCCCACACCAGAATTCCACAAAATACATGTATGTGCATCACGCCCAAGGTGACCAAGCCGAGTGAGACACAAAGGCATCAGCTACATATGCAGACCACAACGTGTGTGAGAGATAGCACAGAGATGCAGCAGGCCTGTGACAAGGCTGCCCCAACACCAGATGAGCCCCATCAGGCACACAAGAAGACGGAGTGAGAGGCGACCACCAGCCATCATCAGCCATGACCCGAGAGGCGGAGTACCCTGCAATGTGCAGGTGACCCTGGTTCTCCTAGAACTCAGATCTCATCTTGTATCCTAGCAAGTTAATGAATGGAAATCTGTGAGCCAGGGACTTGGTTTGGATTCCCTCACCCCTCTTAAAAGGCAAAATCTGAAGGAAACACAAGCTTTATCACATTTACTTCTAGGAGAACTAAATCATGATTTTTCACACGTAGTTTTTTATAAACTAAGGCCTATCAGTGGTATTTAGAAAAATGCATATTCCTTTTGGGACCAGCAGTTAGCGTAATGGCTATGTCGCTGGACTCCCACGTAGTCGACCGCGGTTCGCGTCCCGGACCCGGTGGCTTAAACTCACGCCGGGCACGTGTGCGTGCGTGCCCAAGATCCCGAGAGGAGAATGGAGGAGAAGGGATTGCGGCGTGGCCATCCCCCCTGGGGGGTGATTTCCTGCTTTCTATCTCTCTGTCTCTCTCTGTCTGTCTGGCGAGCGCACGCGCCCTATAGCAAAAACCTCTCCCAAAAAAAGAAAAAAAAGAAAAAAAAATGCATATTCCTTTAAATAAGCCATGAACTCATCTATTAAAAACTGCAACTTGAAGCCAGAGGTGGCATGGTGGTTTAAGGTGCTGGACTCCAACATGGCTGACCATGGTGCGAGTCCTAAACCTGGAGGCTTGCTTTCTCACTTTTGCTTTCTCTGTGTGTCTCTCTGATGAGCACATGCGCCCTGTAGCAGATTAAATATATTAATGATAATTAACATTAAGTAAATAATTTAAAAAATCCCTTCAATTTGTCCTGCATCCCCAAGTACATGCTGACCTGACATCATAAGGCAAGGTGCTTAGGAACAGTGCAGTCTCTTTTTGAACACATCTCTGTGGAATACAGTTTACCAAGAGCCCCCATGTTCATATGATGGTACAAGGGGACTTTAAAAAGTTTGTGGAGAAGTGGAATTAATGTACAAGATTATTCTGGTGCAAAAAAGTTGAAATCCATACATAGTTTCTTCATAACACACTTTTTTTTTTTTTTTAAGATTTTTGCCATAAGGTCTATGTGTTCACCGGAGAGAGACAGACAGACACAGAGGGAAGGAAAATGAGAAATCACCCCCCTGGGTCGGGGGGATGGTCATGACACAACCCCTTTTTCTGTTCTCGAGATTTTTGGGCATGCACATGCCCTTGGTGTGATTTTTAAGCCGGGTCTGAGACTTGAACCACAGTCAGCTGTGTGGAAGTCCAGCATCTTAACCACTATGCCACCTGATGGCCCAATAATACACATTTTTTTATGAACTCTTTGAAGACCCCTTGTATGTGATTATAGACATACCAGTAATTCATATGCATAACTCATTTTGATTTATGAAGACTTATTTCAAACAAAAAGCTCATGCTACATGAAAATTACCACCATTCAGCTGGTCACCGTATTATAAAGAGGTGACTAATAAAACTAGAGTTCATTCAGCACCAGCAGCAATCTGTGTTAACACGGGTACTAAGTGTGACCGGACATTACCCCACAAAAGCAGCCTAGGGTGGGAGATGCAGAGTGGGGATAAGCTTGCCCTCTGGTCTGTGATTTGAACACAGCAGCTGGACAAGTGTGTGATTTGTTACAACTAGAAGCAGAGTCAGCAGCCCAGACATGCCAACACCAAAAAGATAAGCCAGAGAGCCTCAGAAATGACACCATGCACCACCGAGCTAAGAAGATAGCACCTTTCATGGATTCATATATACACACACACACACACACACGGTCACATACTCATACCACGCACACTTACATGGTACACAGAAACACTCAGACACATACTCACATACACATGTGGCTCCCAAACATACACATTCGAAGACACACACCACACACACACAGACACACATCCTCATATACACCACACACGCTTACGCTCTACACAAACACATTCACTCAAACATCCACAATCACGCACACACCCACACGCAGGCTCATTCTCTCTCTTCAGCCATATGTGCATTTCCTATTTCCTTCCTTCAACCACAACAGCAGAATGGCCATGTGCTTCTGTCTGGAATTCAAGGTAATACGACATGAATTTCTGCAGAGATGCTCTACCTAGTTACTGAGTCTGGCCAACATTTCCTTCAGTCTCTTTCCAGGCAGAGCAGAGCCAGGGAGGCACAAGTGCAGGGTTAATCTATGGCCAGCATTAGAACATACGCCCCACGGGTACCTTCAGAATGAAGGCACTAATTTGGTTTCTTTCTATTAAAAGTACTTAAAATGAGTCACTGAGAAATACATACATTTTAAAGGACCAAACCACAGTAAAGAATTTCCCATGAAGCCCATTCTCTTCACCTAAAGTCTTTATTAACTGATGTGGAGCCCTCACCAAGCTCAAGTATTCCGGGAATTTATTAGGCTCTCTGTAAAACATTCAGGCAAGTTTCTTTTAAATTTAAAGGAAGCAACTGTTTTGCCCAAAGTAGAAATTACCTCATCTCTGCCATTCACCAGGGAAATTAATCTTGTCTGATTCAGACCAGAACCGGGATGCTATGTCCCCATTAAATCCGCAGCCATCAGAGGCTGCCAAGCAGAGCCTTCCCCAGGCTCTGTTGTACTTAACACCAAGGGATGCACGGAAACGCAATGGAAATGAAGATTTGCAGGTGAGCATGCAGTTGTAAACCAAACCAACAAATCTAAGTTTGATCTGGAAAAGCAAAATCTGCTGAAGAGATCTTTCCCTAATGAACACCGACTGTAACCCCACATTGTTTACCGCGAGGGTAATTCCTGTGTTTATATTGTGCAAAACTTTGATTTTTAACTTAATTTTATTAAATGACAAAATCAAGACATTTTGCCCCAAAGCATGTAGGTAAGAAAAATGCCAGGCGTATGCATTAATCTGTGTGACCAAAGGATAAATATAACAGTTTCAAACTAGAAGAGTCACTTACATAGAAAAGTTGAAAATAGTAACATGGTACCCACCACTTGCAGGATGCTTGATACACTCTCCCAGTCGGCTTCCACGATATTAGTCCCTCCATCTACCATGCCTTGGTAACCCTAGATCAGGAAATAAGACAAATTTTTTTAATGAGTAGAACTTTACTGGAATGTTAATTGGCTCATAAATGATATAAAATGGAAACACAAATAACAATAAATGTAAATTCCTAAGCTCTCAACAGTGAGAAGACAAAAGGCAATATTACCTGGAAAAACATATTAAATTGTGCTATGGCTTCTTAAATTTATTCTTTAATAAATGAGAATTTCTTTTTCTTTATTTTAAAGAATTCTTTAATTTTGTTCATACTTCTTTTTTTTTTTTTTTTTTTTTTTTAATTTTCTCAGAGAGAGAGAGATTGAAAGTGAAAAAGAAAGCTGCCAGGTCCGAGACTTGAACCACGGTGGACCATGTGGCAGTCCAGCACCTTAACCACTATGCAACCTGCCGGCAATAAATGAGAATTTCTACTTAGACTTGTCAGAAGAATATGAAAGGGATCAAAGTGTTTTGCTATGTTTCCTGAAAGTTTGAAAGGGACATTTACCTGCAGTGTTCACAATGTAGCGCAAACCCACATGCACAGTGTGCTGTTAATCACACAGCTCCCAGGAAAGTGTTTTGTCAGGGCTTCGATTTGCCGAGGCACTCAAAGCTGCTTTAGATATACATTGAATGTTTCCCTCTTACAACATGGCAGAGTAACAGTTCCATCTGCCTTAACCTCCTCCTAGGGACATGTTAGTGCTCTGAGGGGGAGACTTTGGTGAACTAGGATATCAACAATATTTTGCCTAGAAGTCCAAGAATAATTACCTTTCGACTCTAAATGCATTTCAGTACTTTTTTCCCCACCAGAATTTACAAGATGAAGAAATACAGAGGGGTGGCCCTGTAGCATAGTGGTTAAGTGCTGTGCTTTGGGAGCCGAATTCCACTTGGTTGTGGTTCTAATCCTGGCAGCTTGAAATACACACAGGGCATACGTGCACCCCAAATCCTGATGACTGGCAAAATGGAGGAGAAAACATTGTGATGTTATCATGCCCTGTTGAGGGGTTCTCCCTCTCTCTCTTGCCCATGAATGCACAATTCCCTCCAGTAATAGAGAAAAAGAAGAAAGGAAGAAAGAAAAAAGAAAGATCTTTATTGCTTAACTTTTGACAGCATTTAACTTTAAAAAGGAATGACTAATAAACATTTGGAAAAGTTGATCATAATAGACTACTATTGTGGATTCATAACCCCTACTTAGTGGAGGTCAAGAGACTTGATGGTGCTGAATGAACTTTTTTCTTTTTGCCAGAAGGTATATGTGCTCAGCAGAGAGAGAAGGGGACAGAGAGAGAAAGAGAGAGAGAGAGAGAAGGACAACTAAGTGGGAAGGCATCAGAACAAGGTTTAATAGAAATCCTTGAAAAAATAGGCCAACAAACAGAAAAGAAAATGATGATAAAATTCAACAGAAGAAAAGTAATGGACTCTGATGAAGATGATGACTATTGAACTATTAGAGACCTAGAAATTAAAGGAACTTCTAGGACAGAAGTTAAGGTTTTATTAAAGGTTGGGGCCAACACATGGCATAATGGCTACATTGGTGGACTCCCATGTCGTCAATCATGGTCCAAGTCCTGGACCCAGGGGCTTGGAACTCACACTGTGTGTGTGTGTGTGTGTGTGTGTGTGTGTGTGCGTGTGTAAGTGTGCATGCCAAAAATCCTGGGAGGAGAATGGAAGAGAAGGGATTGTGGCATGGCCATTCCTCCTGGGGGGGTGATATCTCTCTTTCTGTCTCTCTGGTGAGTACATATGCCCTATAGCAAAAATCTCTCTTAAAAAAAAAAGATTTTATTAAATGTTCACTTGGTTTATTGTCTAGATGCGCTTAAAAATTAAAGTCATTATATAAAATTAAAAAATAAAGTTTCTTAAAAAATGAAATGGCCATGGATTATGGAGTTTCATGTGTACATTATCAACAGTGTGGGCACCTTTATGGCAGATCGTTTGTATATTTATATAAGTACAGATGTCCATCAAAAGTATAAAGTGCATACATAGGTCTGTATATGTGCAATCTGGTGTCTTACATGTTACAGAGAGGAAAGGGAAAGATAGTATGAAACAGAACCAAGAAAAGCGACAGCAGGCTTGTCGTGAACTGGCAAACATCTCTCCACACCTCTGCTCTTTGCTGGGGCCCTGAGTTCCTCAGCAGATTCCTCTAAGGCCTTAAATAGGCTGGTAGAATGACTGCCTGTAATTGGCCCACTGTCTTCATGCCAAAGCAATGGAACTTCTAAACACACCCCAGTCTAATGTTAAAGATCGATTTTATTTTATTTTTTTTTAATCAGTGCCTCCTTCCTGAAAATCTTACTGGGTGTACACATTAATGGATTTTGTTTCAAGTCTAGAGCCAGGTACAGCTCTCCTGTGGAAGGTGAGAGTGAGAAGCCGGTGGGGGCCCGATCCAGGCCTTGCCCGGGGAAAGGGCCCCCTTATCGGGGATGCTATTTATGTCGTATCCTGGTGGATAAGCTGTCTTATCTATACAAAGGACTTCCCAGGCACAAATGGCCCAATGTAAAACCATGCCCTCTCCTCATTCTGGGTAACTCAGGAGGGGGGCACTTACTTCTACAGAAAATTAAGAACACATAGGTAGGTAGGTGGGTGGTTAAGTGGATAAATAGATGGCTAGATGGAAAACCTAGCCTTAGGGTTGCCCTTTTAATTTTCTCTACAACCCGGAACTCCCAGGTTTTCTCTAAGAATCACACTTCTTTCTGCATGCACAACACAGCACTTCCCTTAAGACAACGGAATATTACTGGACAGATTGCCATTCATGGAAACACTGATTTTCTGGGTGCTCAGGAGGCAAGAAAATGAAGAGGGGGCAGGCATGTGCCTGAGTCCACGGGTCAAACTCTGCACCACGAGGCTGAAATGGACTGTGCTCAGAGTAAGCATGATCCATCGTACAGACTCCCAGACTTCTGGGAATGAGAGAAAATAGTACTAATGATGATGCCAGAACAGCAGGCCAGGATGGAGACTTGTGAGAACAGTAGGGGGTTTTATGAAACAGAATATGAAGACCTACTAAACTTTCACTCCAAAGCCACAGAAGTCATCTCTATGATTCAAATGTTAGGTGTTTAAAGAAACTCAGGCCAGCCTCCCGCTGTCCTGCAAAAGAGGACAAGACTGAGGTAGGTGAAGCACCCCAAGAGTGTGTCAGGACCACACCCCACCATGCACCCCAACAGCATCTATTCCTGGCTATTCCTGGAGCATCTGCTACCATGGAAACTGATCCTTAGCCAACCATTACATGTCATCTCACTGCTTCCTATGCCATAGTAGGAAGAGAAACATTTCCTTTTCTCTTATTATTTCTCGGAATTTAAATACTAATTTAATAAAGCTTTTTTTTTTTTTTTTTTTAACCAATCTCTTGGCTTCCACACTAATAACATGAAAACCTGTCCTGCCACCTATAATGTATTTTAAAAAGTAAAATGTTTTTTACAATGATTTGGTTATTTTGTATGTCATGAATGCTTATTGATGAAAGCAACTAAACTCGAAAGCAGGATGGCTTTGGGGGCCAGAAGGTGATGTGGTGGTTAAGGTGCTGGATTCCCATATGGCCACCTGTAGTTTGAGTCCCAGACCAGGAGGCTTGAAAATTATGCCGAGCCCTCGTGTATGCACGTCCAAAATCCAGAGAGGAGAACAGAGAAGGGATTACAGCATAGTCATATCCCCAGGGGTGATTTCTCATTTCCCCCCTCTGTCTTTCTCCATTTCTCTCTGGCAAGTGCACAAGCCCTATGGCAAAATAATTAAATAAATTAAATAAAACAAAAGGCTTTCTTAGTATTAAGTTCCAAGTTCTCTATTGTACTCATGTGCTATGTGCTAGGAAATGACTCATTTTCAATTTGCAAAGTCACTGAGCTCATGTAACATTGAAAAAATAACCACCAACTGTAAGTTTTAAGCTGCCTCTTTAGTAAAAAGGAAGAGGATAATAAATTAGGAAGACTAATTTTCCACAAGTTTACTATGATGTTACAAATTCTGATGAATCTTTTCTATGGATGTCTCTCCCTGGAAGGCTGAACACTTATTTTAATATAGCCACAGCCCAAATTATTCTCTAAAACACCATTTTGGAATCTTCCTCCAAAGTGAGTTTTATGAGTCACATAAGAAAAACAAACCATAAAAACCTTTAAAATCATGTTTAGTGTTTGAACAAAAGTAATACCATCTGTCTTGTTGACTATAATTCAGAAAATGAAACTAACAGACCCTTTCCTGGGTCTAAGCACATGCTGTAGGCTCTTAGGTCACTTTCAACTTCTTGTTTGAAATTGTTTTGAGTGATGTCAAAATAAGCATAAATAGGAAACCAGCAGTTAGCGTAATGGCTATGTCGCTGGACTCCCATGTAGCCGACCTCGGTTCCCATTCCGGACCCGGTGGCTTAGAACTCACGCCGGGCATGTGTGTGTGCGTGCCCAAGATCCCGAGAGGAGAATGGGGGAGAAGGGATTGCAGCGTGACCATCCCCCCTGGGGGGTGATTTCTTGCTTTCTGTCTCTATGTCTCTGTCTGTCTGGCAAGCACACGCGCCCTATAGCGAAAACCTCTCAAAAAAAAAAAAAAAAAGCATAAATAGCCTTTTAATTGATTATTTAGGAGACAGTCCTCTGTTTAGAGGTAGTTTTGTCCAATATTTTTAGGCATTTGTTGATTTATCATAAACAGAAAAAGAATCCTCCTAGAGATAGTTCTCCTTTCTAAGAGATCTCCTACATATTTTTTAAAATTAAAGACTCATTGGGGTGGGGAGCTGTGCAGGGGAATTACAGATCTATGTTACAGAAAAGAAGTCTTTTTATTTTAGAATACATATGCTCGATAGAGCCATATGTCTTCTCTACTGGATGATGCTTTTTTCAATCTGATGTCCTGAATTCTTCAGTCAACAGCTAACTATTCAAATAGCAAACATTCCAGAGGAAAACGATCTATTGAAGATAATGCCCTTTGAAAGCATTGTTCACAGTTTGAAAATGTTAACTGTGACTAGACTGTCCAGGATCATGAGCATGACATTGATGATTATGGGGGGGTTGAGTTGAAGATCATACAGGTTGAATTAAGCCTAAGATAGTGGGTTTCAATTAAACCTAATGCTATTCTTGTAATTATTATCATCCCAGATCTATACTGCCCAGGGTTCCAAAGGGGGAGACCTAGGTCCCATGAATTGGTCTTTAACCAACTGACTAAATAATTGAGTCAAACCAATATGTCAGGGAAAAGGTAGAGTTTGAGTAAAGACTTGGCTGTAGAGTTTGAGTAAAGACTTGGCAGAGATAGGTGGTAACGGTGACACATGAGAAACTACAAATGATGTACTCAGCTGTACGTTCAAGGATCGCTATTATTATGTTTAGACAGACAAGTAGTGTTTGAGTAGTTTCTATTTTTAACATTTATTTATTTAAGATAGATTTTTGCTACAGGGCAAGTGCACTTGCTGGAAAGACAGAGAGACTAAAAGCGAGAGGGGATGGCCATACCACAATTCCTTCTCCTCCATTCTCCTCTTGGGATTTTGGGCATGCCCATACATGTGGCTGGCGTGAGTTTTAAGCTACTGGGTCCTAGACTTGAACCATGGTCGACTATGTGGGAGTCCTGCAACGTAACCATTACACCATCTGCTGGTCCCGCATAGTTTTTATTTTAAGGAAGATAAAATACAGACAGGTTTAAAACCTCAAGGAAAATGACTAAAAGAGATGTAGATAACATTGCTTAGTCTTTAGAAAATTGTTGGGGAAGCAGAAGCCAGAGTCAGGAACAGGAAGAGTGAAACAAGGGGAAAGAAAACATCAGAAATGTTTCGAAAGAGTCTTGTCTTGATGTTAGAACCTGTTCTTTGTCTTCCCAAGTAGTCTCACAGCCATCCCCACACATTCTAAGAGTACAAACATGACCCGATTACAGAAGATCCACAGAGAAGTCACCTGCCTTCTCCTTTCTGCTGCTTCAACCAACCACTGAGAAGTCAGACCAGAGAAGGAGCACCAATGCTTCTGAGTACAAAGGCTGAAAGGCTGAATTTTGTTTGTTTTGTCACCAGAATGCCCTTTCTCACCTTAAACATTATGGAAACTGGGGGGGCTCATGCCACCCAAGAAGAAAAGCAATGTTCCTTATGGCAAATTAGGAAAGAATGAAACCAATCTATTAACTGATAAATTTGTTTGTAGGTAGATTTGGTCAAGCCATAAATGCTCAAGAGTCTGAAACAAGGAAAGCTAAGATAACAGACTGTTAACTCAAGTGCAGAGGGAAGGCCTACCTGAGTGCACCTGGGCCCAGGGAGAAAACTGCTGATAGAAAACTGCAAGGAGAGCAAAGGCCTGGAGCTGTGTGGACACAAGGGTGTGGGCACCAGGGCACCAAGTCTGCAAAGACCACAGGGTTAATTGCTGATGGCGTTCTAAGGTCCTTTATTCTCTCATAAGAAAGCATGACTCAGTAACGTATTTAGATTTTCTTTTTTGCCATTGGGCATGTACACTCATAAGAGAGCAAGAGAGAGAGAGAGAGAGAGAGAGAGAGAGAATCTCCTCCCCAGCCCCCGCCCAGTACATAGTTACACTGCAGTTCTTTTCCCTCCATTCCCCTATCCTGTCAGGATCCTGGGCACACAGACATGTTTCTCAAGCCACCAGGGCTGGGATTTGAACCATGGTCACGGCCATGTGGGATCTGCCTTCTATGCATAGCACTTTACGACTATGCTGTGGTCCTCATCCTAGATTTGTTGGCTTTAATAGAAAAAGGATTATGTCCTAAAATGATTAAAATGATTCCTAGTCTTTTTTCAGAATGTGGAATATGATAGAAATAGGCTCTGATAGTAATGATACTTACAAACAGCTGTCTGTAACAGTGCCGGTGTAATAGAAATTATTTTCTTAAAGAAGGTAGAAACTGGGGCCAGCAGTTAGTGTAATGGCTATGTCGCTGGACTCTCATGTAGTCAATTGCGGTTCGAGTCCCGGACCCGGTGGCTTAAACTCACAACGGGCCAAGATCCGGAGAGAAGAATGGAGGAGAAGGAATTGCGGTGTGGCCATCCCTCTGGGGGGTGATTTCTTGCTTTCTGTCTCTCTGTCTCTAGGTCTCTCTGGCAAGAGCACACGCCCTATTAAAAAAACCTCTCCAAAGAAAGGAAAAAAAAAAAGAAGGAAGAAACTTAGTCATTTTCTAAAGTGTTTATTTATTTATTTTTTCAATGGGAAAGAGAGAGACAGTGAAGCAGAGAGAGAGCATCTCCCAGCAGGATCCCAACGCTGAGATTTACTCCTAGCATCAGCCCGGCCTGACCACAGGCACGCATGCACCCAGCATGCTCAGGAGGTCCTAGGACATGAACCTAGGACCCTTCCCATGTGGGTCTAGTTGTGTCATCAGTGCACCACCACCTAATTTCTTAGGTTAGTCACAAAGAGCCATAATAGGGGAAAAAATGACTTTCAAGTAGGCAAATAACCTTCAGAACAGGATGATACTAAGTCCACATCGTAAATTAGACACAAGGAGCTGACTGTTTCCAGCAGCCCAGCAGAGCCAGATAAACTGAATGACTTTCCCCTCCCTGGTTTTGATCCTCCTAATCCCAAGGCAGTTTGCCCTGGGCACAGTCTTTTGTACAAGGCTTTTAATGTATTTGCCATTACCATCTCCAAGAAGCTAAAAAAGCCGTTTATAGATGACTAAGAAACAAACCAGAGCTTAAAGAAAAATAAACACACACACACACACACACACACACACACAGTTGGCTCAGCATGAGTTAAACTCTCCGGTCTCCGTAGAAGGGATCCCAGGGCTCACAGGCAGCACACGTAGCCCTGCCCCACATTTAGAGGACAGCAAGCGGCAGCCAGACAGAACAGCGCAGGCTAACCGAGTGCAGGCTTCTAGCAGACACACAGAGTGTGTTCAGATTAAGAGACTTTACACGGACCTCTACTAAAAAAAAGAACACTTTAGGTAATCAATATTAATCTGTTGAATCATTCTGATCTCCTGGTAACCTGGAAAGGTCTATATAAACTGAGCAACCACACTATAAACAGGTGGGATAAATTATTGAATTCTTAAGGGGAAAAAAAAAAGCACCTTCTAAATTTAAGCCCAAGCAAATTTGTAATAGAGGTTTGATTTTGCCCCCCAGTGAAATTTGCTAATGTCTGAAGACATTTTTATACTGTCATGGCTGGGGTGTGGGGAGGGAGGCGTTCCTGACATCTGATGGGTAGGAGCAAAGATACTGCTCAACAGTCCATAGTCCGCAAGTCCCACCCCCCCATCCAAGCATAGCCTAGCCTCAAATGTCAAAGCTCTGAGGCTGAAAAAGAAGCCTTCCTCTGAGGGCATGACCCGGTGTGTAGAGCAAGGAGACAGTTGTGCTGTACAATTCCGAGCAGGTCTGTGAATAAATGACTTCATCTGAGGACCCCGAGTCTGTGCCTGGCCAAAAATCAATGGTGTCAAAGCCATGTATACCTTGTCCCCTAACAAGTGGTCAAACAGCCCCCTGCCCTGTTAGTGCTCAAAACTTTTCCAAGTGCATCCTAACAGAGAGGCAGGAGGGCAAATACCATCTTCATTGAACGGGTGAGGACCCAGGACTGAAAGGTAAATCAGTTCATGGACAGTAACCAGGTTATGTGTTAACGAAGGGTTCTAGTAATCCACCTACCCAAGCCCTGGAAGCGAGAAGTATGCCAGACTCATAAATTCAGGGATTTTAACAAGCACTATGGAGGTCAGACAGTAGTATAGCAATAAGGTGAGATGTTCGGTGAGGCTGACCCATATAAGGAAGTTCTGCGTTTGCATCTAGAGACTTCCTTGATTACACGGGCCCCAGGTGTGCCCATGATCTAGGGTGACTGAAGCTGGTAGCGGGTCACAGTGCCAGGTACCCTGATGGGGTGCTGTCTCATTATCTTTGTCTCTCGCTTTTTTTTTCTCTTGTTCAGGAAGTAATACATAGACACAGTTTTTTCAAAAAATACAGTATAGGACCAGCCTATGGCATGGTGGTTAAGGCAGCTAGCTTCCAGAGCCAATTGTGTGGTTCAAGTCCTAGGCCTAGCAGCCTGAGAAATATGCCAGGCATGTATATGTGCCTGTCCAAAATCTCAAGAGGAGGGAAAAATGGAGAAGAGCTTGTGGTAGGACCATTCCCCATGGGGGGTGCTTTCGCACTTTACTGGTCTCGCCCTCTCTCCCCCTCTGGTGAGTACATGTACCCTCTGGCAAATTATAAAAACAAAAATACAGTATGATGTTATTACACACGGAACTTGGGGCCTTAAGGAGTGCACTATGCCAAACTCTCTCTGTAGAGGAAGGTAGAGGCTACACACCAGGTTCAACAAGTAGACCTGGAGAGCAGACCAAGGGAACAGCTTGGTCTATAGCCTTGTTCCAGGTCAGCAAGGGCTTTATTGTCTAATGGAAAAAAATTGCAGATTTTAGGGTTATTATTTATTTTTTTTTTTAGAATTACCGAAACAGGATTTTTACTTCTATACTGGAGAGAGGGCAATACCTCAAAATGATTCAACTTCAGTCAGATCATATTTTTTTTTAAAGATTTATTTAATTTTATTTATTCCTTCATTTTATTTATTTATTTTAATTTGACCAGAAAGACACACACACACACACACAGAGAGAGAGAGAGAGAGAGAGAGAGAGAGAGAGAGAGAAAGCAAGCCACCAGGTCTGAGACTCGAACCATGGTCGGCCATGTGGGAATCCAGCGCCCCTATCCACCACGCCACTTGCCGGCCCCAGTCAGATCATATTTTTTGCCACTGAGGCAAAGAGCCTACTACATGTGCAAAGTCGCCTTGGCCTGAGATGGGACTGAGAATTTATGTTTCTTCAGCCAGTGTCTGTACCCTATGGTAAAAACCTAAAGAAAGTTAAACAAGTTATCAGAAGCAGAACTATGCATTAGGATTTCTCTTTTCTGTGTGTGTGTGTGGGGGGGTGGTAGGAAGGGGTGTCATGAGAAGCATCCTATCATTCCCACCTGCGCCCATTCTCCTCAGGAAGACAGAATTTCAAAAGCCTATCATTCTTTATACCAAAAGCCATAAGCACTGCGTTCAGCTATGCTTGCTGAAGCCCTCTAAGGTGTCAATTACAAACAGAACATTTATGAACATTAGACTAGTCCTAAAACATTACTTGCACACAAATATGCTCTTTGGCAACATTGTCATGGAGGAACTGCAGAAATTCCTTGGAATGTCCTTAGAGGAAATGAGGTCTGCTTAGAGTGAGGCTGAGGGAAGAGGCAGGAAGAGGAGCTCCAGCCAACTTTCCCCTTCCCCACCCTGTCAGAGAGCAGGTGGCATCTGCAGCCCCGTGATGACCATGAAGAGTTTGTATCTTTGCTACCTATAGAGCAATGTGGGTCACAGAGATTCTTCTTTCTTAGTCTGGTGATAGAGTAAAGTTGGTTTATCACAAAAAAAAAAAAAAAAAAAAAAAAAAAACCCAAACCTTCTCAGATGTAGGCTTAGGAGCTGTGTTCTATATTAATTTCTTAATTTTGAAATGTGACAAGTTTGGTATATCTAAAGTCATCTAAATGGCTAGATAACTACAGAACACAAGGAGCAGGAAAAAAATAATCCCAAAAAACAAAAACAAAGACCCCTAATGAGAGCTCCCAAAACAAAACCCTTAATACGAGGAAGGCTACTTAAAGTTGACCAGCTATCATATAAAAAATTGAACACTTCGGGAACTAGCAGTTAGCATAATGGGTATGTCGCTGGACTCCCACGTAGTCGACTGCGGTTCACGTCCCGGACCCGGTGGGCCGGGCGCGTGTGAGTGCGTGCCCAGGATCCCGAGAGGAGAATGGAGGAGAAGGGATTGCGGCGTGACCATCCCCCCTGGGGGGTGATTTCTCACTTTCTGTCTCTATATCTCTCTCTGTCTGTCTGGCGAGCGCACGCGCCCTATAGTGAAAAACCTCTCCAAAAAAAAAAAAAAAAAAAAAATGAACACTTAACACGCTCATCAGCCTCACCACCTGCCGGGGTCTAGCCTCGGCGGGGGTGGGTTGGCTCGTGGGAAGCGGCGAAGGTGAACAGAAACAAAAATTAGACTAAGACTTCAATGCCTTTAACATGTTTTTAGCCGGCCACAGCCAGAGTTAGTTCTAGGCTGCTGCACTGGCAGCTTTTAAATACACGTATTTATTGAGGGGTGTCTTACAGGAGTAGGAGGGGTGAGGGGGAAATAAAAGATTTACTCTATGAAATAGAGAATTTAAAGCACAGGAATAATGATTATAAAACATAATGTCTGTCTTGTTTAAACAAGTAAGCCAAATACAGTTTTTAGGACGAAGGAGTCTATTTGTCTAGTGCATTTTTTTTTTTAGTCTTAATTACCGGACAGGGTCTTTTAAAGAGGAGGCTTAGAAAAAGCTTAGTAATCTCAGTCCCAGACCAGGGCAGTAACATTGCTAGTAGCAAAGACCTAAATAAATATCTAAAGGTTATTGTGTACTTGAGACCCTCTACTTGCTGTTCTATACAATGGCTGTGGCTTGGGGAACAACAATGTTCCCTTGTCCTAAAATCAAAAGTGGCTCATAGTCTTTGTTTGGGGTATCAGTGCCTCACTAATGAGTCCCTAAGCCTCCCCCAGCTACTGAGGTCGTTTCACCAGTTTAGTAGCTTTCTATTAACCCAAACCTTTTTAATGTTATTTATGTAATCCCCAGTAGGAGAGGTGACTGCAGCACTCTTTATTAACATTTTCCAGGCAAGTGGGGGGAGGGACTTTAAGAAATAATTCCCATTTGCTAGCGTTAAAAATCCGCATTCCTTTAGTATTATTGTAAAAATTATAGTAAAGCTGGGGGTGTTATTTTGCCCTTATGGGGTACCGTCAGTAAAGCTTATGGCAAAAAAATTAACTACAGGCCAAAAAAATGACACAAAGAGAGTTAATAAACTGCTGGCTTTATCTTGCCGTTTCTTCCCAACCCAGGCCATGGGAAACAGCCTCTTTACCAACTTGTGTTGTCTGCATGGCCCCATCAACCACCCTTTTTGCCCCTCCCCGACTGACACCATGCAAGTCAAAGCCAAATACAGACTTGGCCCTGAGTTTAATGCAGGGTTTCTCCACCTTGGCCCTGTGGACATTTGATGTCAGATAATTCTTTGTGGTGGAGGGTGTTCTGTCCAGTGTAGGATATTGGGCAATGTCTCTGGTCTCTGCCCATTAGATGCCAGGAGTAATTCTTCCCTCCATTAAAGGTCTCCATTAAAAATGTCTCCAGATATCAGCAAATATCCCTAGGAGTAACTCAGAGGATGAGAGTTGGTAGGGTGAGGTCTCTTTCCAGCCCTGCAAGTGACAAATAATCACAGAAAGTGATCCATCTACAAGGAGGCGGTAACTCCATGAAGTGACAGCAATAACTGGCTTCCCACCATCCTGCACCCACACAGTCCCTGTGAGGATCAAGGCAGTCACTGCCCTGAAGGATCACGGGCTCCATATGCAAATGGACGTCATGAGGGACAACGATAACTGCAGGAGGCCATGCAGTCACAGGGACATCTTCAGTGAATTTGACAACATTTTGCTAAGCATAACAGAAAAATCTCATCTGAGGATGCTCTAACCCCTTATTAGGAATTGCCTTCGGGCTGGGGTGTGGTGTTCTCTGAAAGGTTTGAGGCAGAATATCACTTCCTTTCAAAAAACAACAACCGTGACCAAAAAAAAAGTCAGAGTGAACTAAGCCCACATGTACATGCACCTTGTGCAGCATTAGCAGGGAAAAAATCATAAACAGGTTGAAGAGAAAGACTTTTCTAGAAATGTTTCTGCAGGATTAAAAGGGAGGAGAAAGGGAGGAGGTAAAAAAACCAAGCGTGGCATCGAGCCTAGTGTGCTCATTCCACATCACTGAACGGGGGACAGCAGCCACCAGGGCTGCAACCCAAAAATGGAAACTCACAAGGGCAATCTGACCTTAAAAAGATCCAACGATAAAATGATAAAACAATGATCAGAATTGCTAGGGTTGGAAGCAAAATCGCTCAAATCAGATAAATACAAACCCAAAATGACAACGCCACAGTTAAAAATGACATACCAAAACAGCGGGAAAAACCCTCTTTCCAGCGAACGATAAACAAATGGTGATACACACAAATGAACAAAGAATATGAACAGCCACTTCACAAAAGAGGAAAATTGCTTTGCAGAGAAACACGGGAATCCACGCCAGCTCTCAGGAGTCAAAGAATGCAGCCATACATGTAATTGGTGCAGTCTGGTGCCAGCCCTTCTCCTGGGCATGGCTTCGGGGGAGTCGGTGAAGGGGGGGAGGGTTGGAACAAGTTTCAGAAATCACTTTGGCAAGACACACCATAATCCATTACAATGACTATCCCTTTAACTCACTCGGTGCCATATTTGGGGATCAGGGTAACAATAAAAAACACTGAATAGCTTTGTATGTCATATGGCTCTTGGAGAGTTATGATAACTGAAAAATGGGAAGAGCCTAAGTAGTCCAGGCATGTGGGAATGGTGGAATATGTAAAGGTTCAAGTAAATGATGACTCCCAACTGGACGGAACACAGTGTAGACGTTTACAGCAACATCTAGGGAATATACCCAGAGAATAGAAAACAGCTGCAATATAATGGTAGGTAAAAAACATAAAATACGGAATATATTTGCTGTATTGTTAAGAAGGTACATATTTCCTTCCGATCTTTTACATATATAATACCAAAAGGAGTCAGACTAGAACACTGAGTGATTTGGGAAGAATGAAGTGATTAAGAAAATTCTCGTTTTCTTTCTATGTGAGAGAGAATGGGCACACCCACATGAGGAGGAAGAGAAGGGAAAAAGGGAGAGATTGCTACTTTTGACAGGGTCCTGTAATAGCGATCCTCCTGCCCCAGGCTCCCGGTTAGCTAAGATTACAGGCGTGCACCACCCACCCAGCCCATTTTAGGTTGATCCAGGATCCAAACCCAAGTCTCGCCTGTGGCCCTGGCTTGTGTGGCGGCACCTTCTCACCTGTGCCACTGTGTCTGAGCCCCTCCTTTTCATTTTTAAAGCTGTATTAGGTTTTCCAAATTTAAAAAATTAAATATTATTTTTCTAATAGCTTTTGAAGAAATACTATCATTCCAACTAATTGATGCTTTCTTTCCAAACACTCCTAAGTTGCCAGGACCTCAAAGGTAGCTGATGGGGAGCTGTCCCTGCTGTGGGCCTGCAGCCTCCTCTTTGAAATGGATATTTGGCAAGATGGTTGGGGTTTATATCAAGGAAGAAAAACTCTGAGGGGCTGTTACCCCTCCATTTGTCTTAAGGTTTAGTCAAATTGAGCTTGCACTGAAAAGGAATGCATCACTTCTATAGGAATGAGAGCTACCAAAAATACAACAGATTTGCCATGTTGATACTATAAATCAAGGCCAGGAAGTTGAGGACAAAGAGGCTTTTGGTGTTCCATTTCACCTCCTTTCTCCTCGTGCTCCTTAACAGGAACCGCAGGGCCAGGTGTTTGCTGAGACAGAGCACAGCCTCCTGTGCAGACGACCCTGGCTCCCCTGGCTCAGGCTCTCCTGACCGCAGCTACTGCCTGCCTTTCCGGCTGTGCAGGTGGGATAGCTCTGGTGACCGCAGGGCCAGAGAGCCAGAGAAACAAGGAACGGGAAGCAGACACTGACCTCGTATATAAAGTACACCTTGGCCCCCACGTATATCCCCATGCGCACCACAGCGCGGACAGCTGCGTTCATACCTGCAAGAGGAAGAACAGTCGTTACTCACTGGCCTGAGGGCGTGGAAGTTCTGGCCCTGCCATTAGTTAATCTTGACCACAGGTGAATGGATAACCTCTCCATGCCTCAATTTCCTAATACAAGAAATGGGTACTACAACTGCCCCGCCCCCACCCCGGGATTAGGGTAAGAATTAAAATGAGAAATAGCAAATGTGAAGCATGAGGGCTGGCATGTAGAAGGTTCATCTACAGTTGAATGCTCTCCTCAAAGAGCCCAGAGCACTTCTGTTCAGAAAAATCACTGCCCCAACTTGGGAAGAATGTTTAACACCTCTGCCCAACTGCAAAACAACATAGAGAACAGGTATTTGTATTGGATCATCGGAAAAGTCATATTTTTCTATGTTTCCCTATGCGAGAATCCATCATGACTTTTTCAGATGGCCCAATATTTATAATTAGGCAAAATCAAATAAAATAATGAAGAAAAAGACAATAGGTCTGTAGTTTGAAGAGAACTACAGTTTTACCAGTGTGGGAAAATATATATATATATATATATTAGGCAATGGCCTTAAATATAAAACAAATCATGCAATTGTATTAGAAGAAAAATTAAACTAAACCCAACATATAAACTAAACCTATCATATAAACTATGAATTGTCATACCTAATCAAGACAAACCATGGACATTTTCTACAATTTAAAGAAATGACGAGCAGGATGATGCAATGTATCATTGGGCAAGTTCATCAGACTCAGTTTTCCTTTCTCCTGAGGGCTCTTGTTTGGAAGCTGAAAACGTATTTGTGGGATGGAACTCTTGGTTGAGAACTGGGGCATCCTCAACCAGTCTCGGCCAATCAGCCAAGGTGCATCGGGAGAGAAATGAAAACAAACGAGGGCCACGTCCAGAAAGAGGCTGTCCTGCAGCCTCAGAATGAAGAATACCTGAGCTCTCTACAGGACTGTTCACAGATACCCCAAAAGGAGAAAGGAGGAGAAGAGATGGTGACATGGTCATGCTTTCTGGAGGATGATTTCTCACTTTCCCTCTTTTTTTCTCTCTCTCTTCACACACACACACACACACACACACAGAGTTTTCAAGCTGCCAGATCTAGACTTAAACTGCACTGTGGGCCAGTGTCTTAACCACCTCCCCACCTGTTGGCCCTGAACCTAGTTTATTACACAAAGAGTTTTAATGATGAATATTCACATTCTCTTCTAAAGCACAAATGGGCCCTGCTCCTTCCTGGATTTCCAGGGCCTGGGGGAGGAAGACTCAGGCTCCTTAGGGGGACTCTCCTTCAGGGTCTTGGCCCTAAATACCTTCAAATCAGCCCTGGTGCCCTCCTACTCAGCTCCTGCACCTCCAGGAAAAATTCATAGCATCTCCCTCACCTGATCTTTTTATTCCAGGCAGGATGGAACTGCCCGCTCCTTTGCACTCGCACCTGTATGAGCTTTGTTCCAGTGGCCAGGGTCAGGTGTGCCTCCACCCTTAGACTTAACCATATGGATAAAAGCAGATTTTCATGGTTCCTTCTGCAGACTCTGTGATTCTGGGACTTCATGGTTACTGTAGTGGATGAGGTAACCACTAAACATCTAAACTAGGCCTACCCTAAACACCAGCGGCTAAAGAAACAGGCTTAACTTATGACCCTTGGCCCTTCTTGTTTCCCCTCCTCTCTGAAGGTCTCATTTCCTCAGGGGCTGAAAGGATCAAAGAAAACAAATTTTTAGATTTTAGAAAATGTAAGTGGAAAAGAAATAGCAGAGGAATGAAACTGTTAAAAGTGAGACAGGATACAGAAGCTGGTCCCAGGAGACTCCCACACACAATGAAAACACTCTCCAACACCAACCTCTGTCCCAGAAGCCATACATCTCAGGCCAGCCTCCCAGCCTGAAGGTCGCCCAGGGCTCCCGGGAATCCCCTGCCTCACCTGACTAGAAATAGCAGGATTACCTGACAGCAGACATCACTCTCAGCTTGCAGCAGTCCCTGAGGGGCTTGCTCAAACACTACAAAGCCTACCCCCAGGGTTTCTCAGGTTGAGAGAAAGAGCCAGATACTTTGCATTTCTAACAAATTCCGATATGAAGGGCAACTACTCCCTCAGAAGCACAGTTCCAGCAGATAGCGTGGTAGTTAAGGAGCATGGTGGACCACTATTTATAGTCTTGGACCTGGCAGCTTGAAAACCATGCCAGGTGCATGTGTGTACATGCTCAAAATTCTAAGAGAGGAATGGAGGAGAAAGGACTGTTGCATGGTCATCCCCCATGGGGGGTGATTTCTCTTTCCTTCTCTGTTTCTGGCTAGTATACATGCCCTATGGAGGAGGAGGCAGGAGAGAAAGAAAGAAAAAAAGAAAAAGAAAAAGAAAAAGAAGCAGCACAGCTCTAAGCCCTAGGGCTTTCATTGTTTTGTAAATTAGAGTAACAGAAAAAAAGTCAGTTGCCTTTTTTCCCCTTCAGCTCAAGATCCGTTGGCTTTTGACCTGGTAAACTGGGAGGAATCTTCCTTCCAGTTCTCTCAGCCAGAGGGCCTGAACAGCTTGTGAATTCTCACAGGGAGCAGCTGGGGTCCTGATACCTCCCTGGAGGAAGCTGAAGCTCAGAGGGGATAAATTGATTAGACAAAGGTAATAAAATTAATGAATGGTGGAACTGCATTTAAATCCATCTTACTTTATTGTAACTTGAAAGACGTCCTAATTTCTTTGTTACAATGACCCTGTGTTAGAATTACCAAAGAGAATTTTAAAAAATATTTATGTAGTCTTACTTGTTATTATTTTTAAGTTTGCTATAGGGCATGTGCATTCACCAGAGGGAGAGACAGAAAGTGAGAAAAGAAGCCACCAGGCTGGGACTCGAACTGCTGTTGGCCAAGTGGAAGTCCAGCAATACAACCACCACACCATCTGCTGGTCCCTACCAAAGAGAAGTTTAAGTAAAACACCTCCTGGGGCCAAATTTTTATTGAATTGCTTCAAGTGGAGCCTATTTAGCTTTTAAGCTCTCCCTTTGAATTGGTGTATAGTCAGGCCTGCACATTGCTGCCTCATGCCAGACCCTTTGTTAAAGCCTGAGAGGAACGGGCCGCAAGAACATTCTGCCAAGGGTTAACAGGGAGAGGGAAACCGGAGGACAAAAAAGCAAAAGGAGGGGGAACCAGCAGTTGGCATAATGGCTATGTCGCTGGACTCCCACGTAGTCAACCGTGGTTCGCGTCTCGGACCCGGTGGCTTACAACTCACGCCGGGCGCGTGTGCGTGCGTGCCCAAGATCCCGAGAAGAGAAGGGATTGCAGCGTGACCATCCCCCCTGGGGGGTGATTTCTCGCTTTCTGTCTCTATGTCTCTCTCTGTCTGTCTGGCGAGCGCACGCGCCCTATAGTAAAAAAAAAAAAAAAAAAAAGCAAAAGGAGGGAACCAGCAGTTAGTGTAATGGCTATATCGCTGGACTCCCACGTAGGCGACCGCTGTTCGCGTCCCGGACCCAGTGGCTTAGAACTCACGCCGGGCGCGTGTGCGTGAGTGCCCAAGATCCCGAGAGGAGAATGGAGGAGAAGGGACTGCGGCGTGACCATCCCCCCTGGGGGGTGATTTCTCGCTTTCTGTCTCTCTGTCTGTCTCTGTCTGTCTGGCGAGCGCACGCGCCCTATAGTGAAAACCTCTCCAAAAAAAAAAAAGCAAAAGGAGACATAAGCCAGTATTTGTGTTACTCACATAACTGGGGGCAAGCACGGATGCTCGCAATTTGAGGTTTCACCAACCCAAGGGTGGACGCTGAGTGTTTTATCCTTTTGCTGAGGGCTGTCCTTGGGCAATTCAGCCACTAACCATTCGGAAGAAGGGAGTCGCATGGTCTGTTATGCAATACTGAAGCTTCTGTTTATAATACAGTAGCTCAGGCATTGTTAGGCTAAGTCATTGGGGTTTTGGTACCCTCGCTTGGGAATAGAAAAAAATGTTCCAAAGTATTTCTGTGGGAAAATGTAATCCTACTACCAAGCAAGAAGCTGAATATTTCAAAATAACCTGTTCATAATTTTTAAAAATCCACTCCTCGGTCCCAGTCCTCAAGGAAGGGATAATCCTGTTATGGGGACCAAAAATAAACAAACTTTGAGACAATTAGAAAGCAGCTGAGTGGGAAATATGTGATAATACTCTAAGCGCAATAGAGCCGACAGATTATTGGGCCAGCAGGTGGTGTGGTGCTTAAGGGCTCTGGACTCTCATATGGCCAACCATGGTTTAACTCCTGGACACGGCAGCTGCTTTCTCCCTCTCCCTCTCTCTCTTTCTCTTTCTCTTCTTCTCTGGTCAAATTTAAATAAATAAATAAATAAATAAAGTTAAATAAAAGAGAAATGACAGATTATTAAATTGGTTTTAAAGTTTACTTCTTGAGAGATAGAGAGAGGGAGAGACAGAGACACACACACACACATATAGACAGGCAGCTACCTTTGACAGGGTCTCACCATGCCAAGATTCTCCTCACAGCCCTGCAGCCTGCAGGGGTCACAGGTATGCTGGCACGCCTGGCATGTTCGGGTGGACCAGGGAACTAAACCCAGGCCTCCCGTGAGGATCCAGTACTTTTCAGCAGCACACCCCTACCTGTTCTGGGCCTACGTTATTTTCTTAACAGTATGTGTTTGAGTCTCGCTAAACTATGGTGCAGATGAGGCAGTCACTAAGATAATGTCTTCATTGGGGTCAGAGAGTCTGTCTTGTGACTGTCACAGGGACTAACAAGAAAGTATAGAAAGCCTTATTTACTAGCTATTCTGAAATGGGCTTCTCAATTCGCAAGTGCTTCCTGAGATCCTGTCCCGGGGTACATATGAATTGAAAGTACTAAAAAAAAAAGGAATACACTGATTCTAATGAAATAACTTGGGTTCATCCTTTTATGTCCTATGTTATCAAAAAAGCAATAGATTTCTGGTGTGTGTGTGTGTGCAGCGAGGCCCTGGGATGCAAACCCAGGATCTTTTCCATCTTGTTCCAGGTGCATTACCATTTTGCCACCCCTGGTCCATCTTTTACTTTGTTTAAATGTGGCAACGGGATGTTTTTAAACTATGTATATAGTGTAGGTTAATAACATAAGACTCGGTCCTATCAGGAAGAGCTGCACTGCAGTCTTCAGTACTTGATGTATTGTGTACACCCTGCCACACTGATCTATACAAAGCTCCTCATTAAAGGTTGATGAACGCTCCATTGCAGGTACCACAATGGAATTTATTTCCTATTGATCTTTCTTTCCTGGTTTCTCTCTCTCTCTCTCTCTCTCTCTCTTTCTTACTATTCTGAACTCTGCTTTAAAGACTATCCCTTCATGAGGCTAAACTACCCTGGTACATAATAAGCTATTGTGCTCCACAGGCAAGGGACACATGGGAGGCCCAGGTTTGATTGCAGATCCAATCTAAAGGCTGAGCATGGCAGTGTGCACCTGGAATCCTAGTGACCCTGGAGGCGGAGACAGGAGGATTGCCAGCTCGAGGCTACTCTGGGCAACACAGATACTGTCAAAAAAGGAAAAAACAAAACCCTTTGCAACCTAGTTTAATTGAATCTGTCTCTGCTCGCTCACTCTGGGCTCCTCCCTGCGGCATATGAGCTCTTTCCACTGCACACCCCGCCAGACTCCAGCCCGTCTGACCCCTCCACAAGGAAGTGACTGTGGGCAGTGAACACCCTCAGCAGCAGCTCCACTCCCTGGGTGGGTGCTCCTGCTTCTCATGAGACCCCAAACTCAAGCTCTTGGCCTCCGGGCCTCCTTTTCTCTCCTCTCCACAGAAAAATGTGCTCTTATCAGCACAGCCAGTCACTCCTTTGTGGCTTCCCAGCTCATACAAGGAAGAGCCAAAGTCCTCACCTGACTGACAGCTCTCCAGGACCTCACCCAGACCACGCAGCGCCCTGGTGCCTGCAGGCTTCCACTTCCTGCCTTCTCTGGCTGCCCCCCTGCGGGCCCCTCCCTCTTGTTGCGGTCAGGTCAAAGGTCCCTGACCAGAGGCTTCCCTGGGCCCCTCCATAAACAAGAGTGCTTTTTCTCAGAATTGTTTCCTTCTGGGCTCTCAGCATCCCTGGCTGTAACACATCGTCTGCCTGCCATATCAGGACAGTGGGAATTCGTGGACAGAAGGGTCACTGTGGGTCTGCATAAAGCAAGCTTGGACATACAGACGGTGACCTGTGAATGTACGTGATGAGTACAAAATCCAGCAATATCAAGCCAGACCTGGAATATAAGAAGGAACGACTGCCCAGGACCCCCTTTCAATCATTGTCTAATTAGAAAACTGATCAGATCACTTACACACACTTTTAGATAAGGGGTCCTGTATCAATGAAGCTAAGACAAAATCCTAGTCATGGACATAATAATAATCATAATCATAATTATAATAATACAAAGCTATAAGGATGGTCTCATCTTGAAGAAACCTCTAAGAAACTAATCTGCCTGGGCTAGAAAACTGCTCTTGTGGCTCTGGACTCAGTGTGGCCCACAGCCCACCAGAAGGACCAGCAGGCTGGCATTTTCAAGGGTGATTCTTGGGACTCAACTAGGCAGACCTACGTAATCAGCAACACTCAATGGCTAAAAGCACATTAGTAGAGTGGCTGGCTACTGGGCCTTCTGGGCAGGACTGACAGAGGCACAAATATCCCTTCTTTTCGCTTTTACTCACTTTACATTTGCTTGAAGAATTTCATTGAAGATGAGGACTGGGAAAGATGGGTGGGGAGAAAGGAGAGAGATTGAGTGACTCCAATTACTTCATTTTTGCAAACAAGCAAAACTCAAGCGCCTGTCACACTACTAGTAGACTGTGGAGCTAGGACCTATAAATAAGTCCCTAGGTCTCAGTGCACTGTTCAGCCACGTGTTTTACTGCTTCTTACACCTGACAAGTACAATTACTGTAATTCCAGAGTACACGGTGGTGACGCACAGAACAGAGGAATGGGAGGAGACTCTGGCACCTCCTGAAGACACTTTGTAATAAATAAAAACACAACAGCAGCAAAGCTTGTCTAAAAGAGCAACTCAAAAAGTGATTCAACTGTTCCTTGAACATAGTCATCTGTTCTTTATTCAAAGACATATTTTTAACATCATTACAATTGTAGTGGATGGGCAATTTTGTATCTTGATGTTTGCCCTTAAACTGTTGCTTCTTTATCTTTAGCTATCTAATTTTAATTGATTGGGAAGGCAGAGTGGACTGTTAAGAGTTTATTTTGTTCTAATTCTTCCTGATAAAAGGTTGGAGTCATTGGCAAAGAACTTTTATTTTGTGTAATCAAGGGGAAATCCATTTTTTAAGATGATAAATTCTCTAGCTTCTAAGGATTATGTGACTATGTCACACAAAGATATTTTCATTTACAGAAAATGATGCAATTGCACAAATTGTTCACTGCAGGATGGGGTTTCACTATGATGCTATCACACCGCCTCCTAGACCCAATATCTCTTGCTAAATTAACCACCGCATTTTACATTGAAAATGTGTTAAAGAATTAACATATTTTTAATTAACATTAAAGAATGTCGATGCAGAGTTCCAGGGCAGTGAGGGATGCCATAGCTGTGTAGTGAGGTACCCATAGCTCTCCACTTTTCATCTTACTGAACTCTTAGGCACACAGAGCTCTGACCACTGAGGAAACCCTCCAGGACTCTCACCTGCAACTCAATCAATATGTGCTGGATGGAAGAACCAACTTATTGCCTGTATAAAACCTTCTGAACTACACTTTAAAATTGTAATCTTAGGGGCCGACAGGTAGCATGGTGGTTAGGGGCAATGGACTCATACAAGGCTGACTGCAGTTCGAGTCTCAGACCTGGTGGCTTGCTTTTTCACTTTCTCTCGCTCTGTCCCTCTCTGGTCAAATTAAAATAAATAAATAAAGTTAAGTAAAATAATTCTTTAAGAATGTTTCATCTTAAAGTATTAGTAGTATATACATAGTATTCTGAGGACAAAAAGTTGATTTTTAAGTACTGAGAGTTTAATTTATCTAAACGACCTTATGGAAAAAAGAAGAGAGCTCGAATTTCTAGTAAACTGCTGCCTCCTTGGTGGAGATCCCAGGCAGAAGACAGTCAGCAAACGCAGGCACCTGACAAGAGGCATGTGTCTGGTGCTGGCAGTACAGGGCGAACAGACACATGTACCACTGCAGCCACATGGCCTGGCCCCACCTCCAAGCTCTGAGAGCTCAGGGAAGCCAGTTCATCCGGGGACTTCCCCTGCTCATGTGTAAAATGGGGAGAAGTCAAAACCCAGCAGCACTTAGTGCCTCTACACAAGGGGTCTCTAAATGTTAGTTATTCTCCCTCTGATTAGAAAGACCTATACACAGACAATCGATGTGGACACTCTGTAGATACTGTATTGTTCACCTTGCCCCTGGCAAATTATCTCAACTTCCTGATCTACCTTTCCCCAAAGATTCACTGACTTCCCAGCATTCCCGGCTCCACCATGCACCAGGCCTGGAATAAACCACAACCTGTATCTAGGACAATGAGTCATTTTTGGTGTGTAACACAGTATTGCGGGGGGGGGGGGGGGGGGGGGGGGAACGGGGACTTAGTCATGGTAATCCTGTCTGTCTAGCAATGTGATATTTATTTTAGGCTAAACTGAAGATCTATTTGAATTTGTATACATTCCTTGTGGGAACAGAAGTTAGCCAAAGGATGAGAGAAAAAAAAGAAATACCCTTAGAAATACTCTTCCTTAATGCTAGAACTGGGATATCTGAAATACAGATGGGAGAGTTTCAGTTTTATTTTATAACTCTGTAATATAAATTCCACTGGGGGAAAAAAGCACTCCATCACATTGGGATCAAGTGTTTCATTACATTGTTTTAGTCATCATGATTTGTTAAAAAAAAAAGAAGGCATTTTTCTGTTATACTACTAAAACTGCCCAGAGATTATCTGTACAAGTTTGAGTAAGCTGGGCTTTGCTCCCTTTTTCCCTTAAGTTTATTTATCTGTTCATTTTTCCATGAGAGACAGAGACATAGAGAAACAGACAGGCACCCCAGGAGGGTCTTCATACCATGCCCCGTCCCCACTCTCAGCCAGCCAGGCTCACAGGCACACACCAGTGTGTACAGGGAGACCTCGGGATGCAAACCCAGGACCTTCCCACGTGGCCATGGCAATTCTGCTCTGCCGCTGTGGCTGGCCCTTTCCTCCCTCTTGAGCATTAACTAGACTGTACCGCCTCACCAGGAAAGCCTTGTTTCGTTAGAATATTTGGGATTCGATCTAGCAGAGCTTGGGTTACACCTTGCCACAACCACACATAACCAGCATGATCTTTCCTATCTTACTTATCTGCTGGTGGCTCTTTCTTATCACCTCCACAATGAAGAAAAATCTATCTTGGAGCCATGTAATTGGGCTGGAGGTAGGAATTATAAGGCTCCTATTATACAAAACATGGAATTTTACCATCATTTTTATATTTGATTATTACATTACCCTAAAATGAGGACTTGAATGTGTTCTCCTAGATATCTAAATATGAGCAAAATTATTCTTCCAGGAAAAAATGATAATATAATTTAGGATCAAGATAAAAATGTTAAAAGAACTGGGATACACTAAATATCATTTCAAGGAATATCCTATTCTAAAGGTTTATAAATCTCTTGTTGCTAAAATGAGGCCATCCAAGCACATCTCAAGAGGAAATTCCTCAGGAAGAAATGTATCCAAGGGCTTCAGAGAGGCCCAAAATAGTATCGCTGTTAATAGGAGTTGACACAGAGTCTGAGAAAAAACTCAGTGGGCAGCTTAAGCTCTATAGACAGAGTGCCCAGACAACAGGTCATAGCTGGGTCCCTAGGACAGCCTAGGTGTGTGACACCTGAGAGCATAAAGCTATCCTACTTGATGCTACCTACTGACCTAGAGAGCCATCTCCCATTAACCACCTGGCTCTAAACTAATTACGCAATATTCCCCCATAATGCCAGATTTCTTTTTTATTTTGTAGAGCTTTTTGCTACAGGAAGCGTGCACTCGCCAAAAAAAACCAGAGAGAGACAGAGAGACAGAAAGCAAGAAATCACCCCCAAGGGGTATGGCCACGCCGCAATCCCTTCTCCTCCATTCTCCTCTTGGGATCTTGGGTACGCACGCACACGCGCCTGGTGTGAGTTTAAGCCACCGGGTCCGGGACTCGAACTGCGGTCAACTACATGGGAGTCCAGTGACATAGCCATTATGCCAACTGTTGGTCCCCACAATACCAGATTTCAATGTGTACTTTCCCACTATGAGAAAAAGCATGCACTTCTGATCTTTTCTAAAAGAATTAGTTTTATTATTATTTTTGAAAATTTATTTACTTAATTTTATTTATTATTATTTTAACTTCCAATAGGGCATGTGTGCTCACCATAGAGAAAGGGAAAGTGAGAAAGCAAGCCACCAGGCTTGGGACTTGAACTGTGGTCAGCCATATTGAAATCCAGAGCCTTAACCACCATGCCATCTGCTGGCCCCATTATTATTATTTTTTTAATTTGTTATAGGCCACATGTGCTTGCCAGGAAGCCAAAGAGAGAGAAAAAGTGAGAAAGCAAGCCACGAGGTCTGGGATCCTAAGTACAGTCAGCCATGGGATTCCAGCACCTTAACCATCAGTCAACTGCCGGCCCCCCACTCGTCTTTAATATTAATAATTCCTCACAAGCAGCAGAACCAGGATAAGTAACAGAGAAAATGGTGATTCTGCCAATTGCACCATTATCTCGCGTGCTTGGGCAGAAAGCACTAAGTATATTTTAGCATACTTTGGGGACAGGAGTTCAAATAAATGATCCATAAATATTTTTTCAACAGACACAGCACCTTAGTTTTAAAACAACCTTGAAACCCTGCCCTTGCAGCCCTGGAGGCTAACAGAGCCCAGTTCCTCTTCCTGTGCCAACAGTTTCTTCTCTCTTGTGACCCTGGATGGGGTCACAAGGGCTTCCTACTCCGTCCTGGCATGAGGTCTCTGGACGCACATGCCTTGGAAGCCCCTTGACTGAGCAGCCACGTTGGCTAGGTCCTATCCAAATTCCACGAAGGCTCTATTCCCTTTTCACTTTGGACAGTTACGTAACTCAGGCAACGTTTTTTCCTATTTCGCTTTTATATTTCCAATCCTGGTCTTTGCTCTATCACATTTTCTTTCTCTGAGAAACCAGCCCTCCACGAGGGACGTTTATCCTGGAGATCACTTTAGTAGAACACTAAGACGGAGCCACCATGCTTTCTGGAGGCTGGAAGACGGGCCAGTTGGTGAAGACGGTGACTGTCTCTGTGGTCTTGCCCTTTAAAGGAACCAGGAGGGTCTCACCAGGGAACCAGGCAGCGCCGGCTTCCCACGATCCCGCAGCCGACGCTCGGCTGTGGGGATGCTGCGCCCACGATGGGTGTCTGGGGCCGAGGGTGCACGGGAGGCGACTGGCTGGGCATCACGTAGGCGCCTGCGGCGGGCGGGGCGGCGCCCTGGACTCCCCGACCTGCCGAATCCGTGCCGGCCCCGCCCGGTTCAAGGGCGAAGAGAAGGTCGCCCGCAGCGTGGGCAGAAGGCTAGGGTACCTGGCCTATCACCGGAACATCCCCTCTATGGTTTGTGTTCTGCAAACAGGAGGAAACGAGGCATCGAGCCTTTCAACTCACCGGAGCAGGGGGATGGAGGGAAATGAAAAGCAAAACCCGGTGAGGAACCTGCCTCCAATTTGCGATCTTTAAGGCTCCAAGGTCGCATTGGCCAGAGAGGCACTGGTGGGCTTTCCGGGGGTGGGCTCTGCCGTAATAGGGATGTGCCTGGACTAGGACACCCCACCGTCTGGGAACGCCAGCACCGCACGTGCGTGCTGGCCGCTGGGCGAGCCACCCTCCTTCAGAATTTTAACGATTCTCTAAGAGCGACCGCGTCCAAATGCCCCGGGTTCAGGTCCTCTCCTCCGTGAAATCAGCCTCACTGGGAGTGTGTGTGTGGGGGCGGTGGGGGTGGGAGGGGGGAACCCTGGAGTTGGGTCCCCGCGCTGGGGACGTCCTGGAGTCCCCGCTTCCTGGTTTTCCCCGTCCAGGGGAAGGCCTGGTGACCCAGTTCAGTTTTCAGTTTGGTCACAAGCCGGGAGATGGCAGGAGGTGAGAGCAGAGTGGAGGAACACCTTTAACAAAATCTCCCAGCAACGTGATGCGTGCCGGGAGGCCGCGGCCAGGCGGGCAGGGACCCCCGCGCGCCCCTCGCGCAGTCCGCAATGCAGCAGTCGGGCCACGCCCGCGCCGCGTGGGGGGCGCGAGTCAGCAGGGCGCCGCGGGGACCCAGCCGTTTTATTCCACGGCGGGTCGTGGATGGGAGAGTGGGACGGGAAGGCTGACTGGGAGAGGGGAGCTGCGACGTCGGCAGTGGTCGCGCGGCACGTCACCTTCCGAGGGGACGTCCGGCCCCCTTCTATGACTCAGATGAGAAAAACCGCCGAGGGCGTTCCAGACGACTCACTGCCAGTTTCAATTTAAAAATTAAACGTGGAAGTAGAAAATTCATTGATGTTTCTGACGAAGGATTCCACCACCACATCCCTCCTTCCCCCCCAAGCAGGCGAGGATTCTGAGACCCCGTCACCCGTTCCCGCTCCCACGCAGGTACGCCCGCCGTCTCTGGGCTCAGGGGCTTCTCCCGGGTCCTGTCCCCTTCCCCATCGCTTCTCTTCGGCACTGCCATTCCTCCTCTCCAGCTACTCCTCCGGCCACCGCTTCTACCCTCCCCATCTCTCCGCCACGGTTCCCCCCCCCCCCCCCCGCCGTGGCCCTCCCCGCCCACTCCCGGCCCAGGAAGCCAGCGGGCGCGCACCTTGGGCATCCCCTCCGCTGGTCAGCACGCCGATGGCTTTGCCAGCCCCGGAGAGGTTCTCCAGTAACTTCCGGAGGGGGGTCGAGGAGGCTTTGTCGTCCATGGCTGAGAGTCCTAGGGACACCGGCTCGCTCGGTGCGCAGCAGACAGTGAGGACCCGGCCCGCGCGCGCCCGACTCGGAACCACAGCCCCGCCCGCCCGAGCGCTCAGCCCAGCACCAATGCGCGGCGGCAGGCGGGGCTCGCGCGCGCGGGAGGGGCCGGCGCCGCAGCCCAGGACGCGGGCGTGCGGTAGGCGGGGGGTGGTGGGGAGGAGCCCCGCTGGGGCCCCCGGTGCTCCGCCGGTAGGGGAGCCTCGCAGGTGGGCGGGGTTCTGCTGGTGGCCTGAGCTCCAGAAGCCGGGGAGCAGCATAGGTGGCGGTGGGGGTTGAAGGAGCATCACAGAGGACGAATTATAGCGGGCTGTGGGGGGGCGAAGTGCAAGCGGGAGGAAGTGCAGCAGGTGGGGGGAGCGTCGCGGGCGGGGAGACCGCCTGGACTCGGAATCATAGCGGTGGGGGAGAGCGCCATAGTCTAGGCGGGGTGGAATCGGGGAGCGCCGCAGGTGGGGGCTCCGGGCTTTTGTGGAGACGGATCCATGGTAGAGGCGAGCTCTGCGTACCTCAGGATTCCTCTCCGAGCCTCCAGGCGCCCGAGAATTTGTCGGGGTGTGTGTATTGAGGTGGTTACCAACTCTGGCCTGAGGTCAGGGAGGAAGGACGGTGAGCGAATCCTCCTGAGGGTAGGGAAAGCGTGGGCGTGGTTGGCTGGACCGAGGTGGAGCGCTCAGTTCCCCAGTAGCAACAGGAGCTCTGATGCGTCTTGGCTCTCAACCTTGCCCTGGTGGCAGAGATGGGATTGAGCGAAGGGGGACGTCTAATGAGACCCTCAGAGACCCTGGCACCCAGGCCTGAAAGATAGAAAATCCGAATATGGCGGGAGAAGGCGTCATGGGAAAGGCTTGGCTCGGTGGGGGCCGCAGTGCCTCCCTAGGAGACCGGTATTCTTGTATTGCAGCCAAGTCTCTGAAGCTCTACTGGAAACTCCAAATGCCGAAATACACCCAGCCAATATGCTAAGGGATTAGCAACATGCTTAATTTTAATGGAGCTTAATATACTGGCTGTTAGCTTGTTGTGATAAAGAGAGGTACCCCTCCCTCCCCAGAGCAGTCCTTCGGGCGTCCAGTTCATTCCGTGGTCACCCCAAGAAAGAGTTCCATAGATGGCACCACTCACAGCTCTCGGTAGGGTTGGCACAGTGTGTCAGCGTGTTTCATGCCCGATAATCTTTGTTGAATGGAGAAAAGGTGGAAAGGAAAGAGAGAGAGAGACCTTCTATTAAAGCAGAGAAACAACATGAAGAAGCTATCTACTTTAGAGTGAGCTTAGACACTCTAAGATGGAGATGCATAAGGCATGTGGAATGTTTTCTCACTCTCCAGTTCATCCCTCTGAGCATCAAACTTTATTGTAAAAGAAAAAGAAATGTGGGCAAGGGTGATCATTCTGATCTTTGGCCTGTTCAGAATTAATGGAGCAGCTCTGAACCTCTAGAATTACCTAAATACTTTCCCCTTCCAACAACTGAAGCCCAGTTTCTGGGAGTGTAGCCAAGGAAGATGTATTTTTTAACAAGTTTTTTCATTTATTCTGGAAGTCAAAGTTTGAGAACAACTGCTCTAATGGATTGACCTTAGCAGGGCAAATTGTGAGAAAGAGAATACAGGCTATTTTAAAGGTGGCAGGTGGGTGATTTTTACCTTCCTAAGACAGGAGATCCTGTGCCAGTCCAGACACCTGGGTGCACAGAGGTCTCTCTGTAGGCCACCTCCTGCATCCATGCTGAATAATAGAAACCCTAAGCATTCATACAGTTCTAGAACACACTATGCTTTGAAAAGTGAGTGCACATTACATTTTATTTTAACTAAATATCTTTTTATCTTTTTTAAAATTATTTATTTTATTCTACTTATTCTATTGAGAGAGATTTTTTGCTATAGGGTGTGTGCACTGGCTGGAGAGACAGAGAGAAACAGAGAGACAGAAAGTGAGAAATCATCCCATGGGGATGGATGGCTATGCCACAATCCCTTCTCCATTCTCCTCTTGGGATTTTGGGCATGCATGCACACATACCTGGCATGAGTTTTAAGCTGCCAGGTATGGAATTCGAACCAGGTTAGCTACCTAGGAGTCCAGCAACATAACCATTATGCCATCTGCTGGTCCCTATTATTATTTTTAAATTTGCTACAGGGCACATGCTCTCACCAGAGAGAGACAACAGAGCCGGTTTCAGGACTCAAACTGTGGTTGGCCATATTGGAATCAGCACCTTAACTGTTGGGTCACCTGCTGGCCCCCCTTTATCTTTTTATAAAATTATTTTTTTTTATAATGTAAGGTTAGAGGATTGGCCATTTGTCATCAAATTATTTGTAACATAGAAAATGGTGATACAACCTAATGATCTAAACATGACAATAGGCTTCAAAATTATGGTAAAAATGAGTGAAAACAGGCTTGGAAACATTGTGAACCTGAGTGTGTGTGTGTGTGTGTGTGTGTGCAGGTATATGTAAGCAAACCTAGGCATTTTTATTTCCTTTCCTTTGATTATTGTGGGTGTTGTCTTTCTCCCACCAATGAAAATGTTGCTTTGGGAATAAAAATATTATGGTCAATTTAAAAACAATAAAATTTAGAGTTGTCAGACTCCCCTAAGTTATGTATATTTTTTAGAAGCTTAAGTCCATTGTACATGAAGAGTTGTAGTTTAGATAGGTGGTTGATCATTCGTCAAAGACTATTAGGGTGAGCGTTGACTCACTGCTTAGTTGAGTGTGGTATTAATATGTACCCATAGTTAAGAGAGATAAACTTAGCCATTGCTCTTGTTTTTCTTTTTCCTCTTTTGCAATATATATATATATTTTTTTAATAGTTCTTCAACTAGTTTTTGTTTGTTTAAATTTAGTTTTTCTTCAAGTTTTTGTTTGTTTAAATTTAGCCTTAGACAAGAATCCTCTCATTCAAGAAAGAGAAGCATTCCAGTTGACTACATCTGGCTTACAGCTATCAGGACACGACAGGTGTGTTTGTTCTTTACTGCTGCCCAGCAGATTACCCCAAGCTTTTGTAGCTCATACTGACATACGTCTATACCTTAGGAATCATTTTTCTGTAGGCCGGGACTTCAAGCAGTCTCCTTTAGGTCCTTTGCTCAGGGTCTCTCCCAGGCTGCAACAAGATGCCAGACTGATCTGAAGCATCCTCTGAAAATTTAACAGAGGTTGGAGCTGTCCCTGCCTCATTGTCACATTTTGGCAGGATTCAGTTCCTTATAGGCTGTTGGACTAAAGGCTGCAGTTCTTCAATGGCATGAGGTCCAGGCTACCCTCTGCCCTTGCCAGGTGGCCACCTCATCAGAACAAGCAGGTGACAAGAGCTGCTGCATCCACTTTCTTTCTTTTTTTTTTTTTTTTTTTTGGAGAGATTTTCGCTATAGGGTGCGTGCGCTCGCCAGACAGATAGAGAGAGACATAGAGACAGAAAGCGAGAAATCACCCCCCAGGGGGGATGGTCACGCCGCAATCCCTTCTCCTCCATTCTCCTCTTGGGATCTTGGGCACGCACGCACACGCGCCTGGCGTGAGTTTTAAGCCACCGGGTCCGGGACGCGAACCGCGGTCGACTACGTGGGAGTCCAGCAACATAGCCATTACGTTAACTGCTGGTTCCCACATCCACTTTCTTCAGTTGATGGTCAGCGATGAATGCCAAGAAGCCAAGGCTAAGGGGAGACATTTGGAGGCTGTCTAGTAAAGGAGAAGCAGAAGGTGGCAAGTGAGTAATGCCCTGCACACTTCCCACACACATGGGAGCCACTTGTCCTGAAAGAGTTCTTAGAGTCCTAAAAGAAGTTTATAGGGTGACTGGACATCACCTGGAGAACATGGCAGGATTCACCTCGCTAGATGCATCTCACTGAGCTGGAGCATCCTCCCTTCCCACAATCATCTCTGCCTATGGGGTGAATTCATATCTCAACTCCTTAGGGACTAGACTGAGCTCAGATCTCATGTACCCAGTACCCTTTTCCCCTCCATCTTCCAGCTGTTCAGGCTCAAACCCTGGGCCTTCTCAACCCCAGATAGCAAATCCATCAGAAAATCCTATAGCCTGCTCTGAGTCACTCTTCCTCACATTTCTGGCACCAGATCCTCTATCCTGGATCTGGCATTCTTGCCTCTACTTCCACCTCTGAGCCACACATGTCCTCAGCATGGGAGCCAGCGTGAGCTTATTGAGACATGTTACAGGTCCTATCTGCACTTTACTGAGAACTCTCTGATGAGCCATTCACTCAGAGCTAAAGCCCATTGCTAGAAGGGTATGCAGTGCTCCAGTTCCCAGCCATCAGCCTAGCTGCTGTCTAATCCCAGAGATTCTTGGCCATTCCTTGGGGTCCCCCAAGGGCCTCAGCACTGCCCTGGATCCAAGCTCTCTCCCTTATTCATCTTCCTTAAGTCTCTAATTGAAGGTTATCTTTATGGTAAGGCCTTCTTAGGCCATCATTTTAGAAAATGCAGACTACGGGAACCAGCAGTTAGCGTAATGGCTATGTCGCTGGACTCCCATGTAGTCGACCGCAGTTCGTGTCCCGGATCTGGTGGCTTAAAACTCACGCTGGGCGCGTGTGCGTGTGTGCCCAAGATCCCAAAAAGAGAATGGAGGAGAAGGGATTGAGGCGTGACCATCCCCCCTGGGGGGGTGATTTCTTGCTTTCTGTCTCTATGTCTCTCTCTGTCTGTCTGGCGAGCGCACGCGCCCTATAGCGAAAACCTCTCCAAAAAAAAAAAAGAAATTGCAGACTTCACCCACACTTCTTACCCTTTCTACTGTTTTCTTTTCTTTTCTTTTTTTTTTTTTTTGGAGAGGTTTTCGCTATAGGGCGCATGCGCTCGCCAGGCAGACAGAGAGAGACAGAGAGATAGAAAGCGAGAATCACCCCCCAGGGGGGGATGGCCATGACGCAATCCCTTCTCGAGAACTCCATTCTCCTCTTGGGATCTTGGGCATGCACGCACACGCGCCCGGCAGTAGTTTAAGCCACCGGGTCCGGGACTCAAACCGTGGTTGACTACGTGGGAGTCCAGCAACATAGCCATTACGCTAACTCCTGGTCCCCCTTTCTACTGTTTTCTGAGGGATCAATAGTGTCTCACAGATGTCACCTTCTCACTTTATGTCTTGGCAGGTCCCTTGCTGGACTCTGCGTGCCACAAGTACAGAGATCATTGTTTACTCACTGCTGCAGTCCAAGGGTCCCCAACAGAGCACTTAGGGAGTGCTCCCTGATCATTTGTAAAATGAACGAATGAATAGATGAATGAGTGGCTCCCTCACAGAAGACAACTGAGGCCCATTCTCTTCTCTGACTGCATAGTAGACTAGACTCTTGCTGAGGAAAGAGCTTGTGGGCATAGCTGGCTATACTCAGGGTACTCGCGTTCCATTTATGCCCATTGCCACACATCCTAAAGCAATCAAAGCTCACCAGAGTGGCCTTTAATGAATTATTAGAAATTTTTTTCAGTACTTAATATACTCAGGGCAATTTCCTACTTCCCTTCTAAATGCCCACCATTCCTCAGGCTTACAATCTCAATGCCTGCTTCCATGCCACTGTATTCTGTTTGGGCATCTCTGGAGCCATCACTCCCTCCTCACCTCTGTGCCATCCTGTCTCCTTCCTTCCCTCTCACATTACTCTGGACAGCTTGGTTCACATGTCTACCCAATGCCCATGTATCAAATTGAATGGAAACCTAAGCAGTGTGATAGGCTGTAGGTGCTGGGACCAGCAGGTGGTGTGGTGGGTAAGGTGCTGGACTCCCATGTGGCCAACCGTGATTCAAGTCCTGGACCCGGCAGCTGGAAACTTACGCCGTGTGTGTGTGTGTGTGTGTGTGTGTGTGTGTGTATGTGCATGCCCCAAATCCTGAGGAGAATGAATTGTGGTGTGGCCATCCCTGAAAGTGATTTCTCCCTTTCTGCCTCTCCATCGCTCGTCTTTCCAGCAGTGAGTACAAGCACCCAATAGGAAAAGTCTCTCTCTCAAAAAAAAAAAAAAAAAAAAAAAAAAAGAAAGAAAAATGAAAAACTGTAGGTGCTGAAGAGGAACACCTTATCTCTTAACGCTGATCTCACAACCGTGAGGCAGACTCCCAGCTAGATCCAGGGATCTAACTGCCCTCCTCCTGGCAATGTCTTTCTGTTCTGATCATGGGGCTCTTTTGAGCTATTCTGCAATTACAGCTTCATAACCATGTCTTTTCCTCTTGCCTCCTCCACCTCCTCACTTTCTCTCCCCTTCTTCTTGAAAATATTTAAAGTGCAGGGATAAAAAACATTTGCTAGCTTTGCAAACACTGTCTTCAACTCCTCCCTTTGCCTCCAGATTTTTTGTTTGTTTGTTTTTCTCAGATCTTTGTCCTTTACATAATTTTCTTTTGTGTCCAGCGGTTAAACCTTAAGTTATATATAAAACAGTTGGAAACTTCCTAAGTCTTTGGTGCAGAATCCTGTTGTTATGAGCCAATTAAAGTGAGTATCTAGAAACTGGAAAAAAATAGAAAGGGATCTTGTTATTTCTGTAAAGTAGGAGGCCACTATGAATTTTAATTTCTCTAGGACATCTTATCAATATGCAAGGAAGCCCCTTCCAGAAACTAATTTTATTTCCTTTTTACTATTTTGGTGTAAGTTGATTAATGAAGACTTCCTCATTTTCCAAGACTTTTAGTGAAAAAGGAAAGTAAACGTAATTGTGCATTAAATATGAGGGGACTTCAAAAAGTCTGTGGAAAAAAATGGAATTTTGAAATCATGCAGGACAGTTGATGGCGTGGTGTTTAAAGCAGCTGTATTCCACATGGCTGACTGTGCAGTTCGAGCCCTGGACTCGGTTTCTTGAAGCACATGCTTGGCGCATGTGCACACACACAAATGCATTATTTTTTCATAATATACCTTTCCTACAAACTTTTCAAAGATGGTATTCATGGTATTAAACTGGAAGAAACTGATTTAGTCTTTCAGGACTATCATCTGAACATTTCTGTAACTACTACTTCCTGTTTCAGAAAACAAGAAGATATTGCTGGCTATTAAAAAGTAAGTTATATATAAATTTAGGACCAGCAGTTGGCATAATAGCTATGTCGCTGAACTTCCATGTAGTTGATTGCGGTTCAAGTCCTGGACCTGGTGACTTAAACTCACGCTGGGCGTGTGTGCGTGCATACCCAAGATCCCGAGAGGAGAATGGAGAAGGGATTGCAGCTTGGCCATCCCCCCTGGGGGGTGATTTCTCTCTTTCTATCTCTGTTTTTCTGGCAAGCGCACGCACCCTATAGCAAAAACTTCTTCCCAAAAAAGTAAGTTATAAATAAATTTTCCAGTCAAAAAAAGAAATGATTTTTGCAATGTTACAGCCAGGTTAAAAATGTTGTGCTTTAGTTAAATGCTAAATCTGAAAATCTTTTTCTATTTAAAAATATTTATTGTAATTTATGATTTACACCTACTTATTATACAACTTTGTAGGGTACAAAATGGTCTTTAAAAGCATCTATAGAGTGTGTAATAAACATAGTGAGGATATTAACATATTCATCACCTTCAACATTTAACATTATACTGTGTTGTGACCATTGGAAACCTGCTCTACTGGTCATTCTGATAGTATGTACTGAATTGTCCATGATGTTCTTTACTATGAAATACAGTTCTAAAGAGAAATAGATTAAAAATTAGACAATGAAAGTCTCCTAAGTTAATGAGGATAGATTTTTGAAAATAAAAATAATCTTAACCTAGCCAATGAAAGAAGAATTTGTAATTTCCATGTAGAGGACTGTGGGAGATAAGAATTTATAATCTGAAAAGATCTGTGGTATCAATCATTGTTCCAATTAGAGATAGGGAAAAATGTTCATAACAATAGCTCATTAGGAAAAGTTAGAAAAAGAACACTTTTAGTCACTCACTGTGAGTAATTCTAAGATCATAGTACTATACTATGTATAAAAAAATAAGTTCTCCAAAAAGCAAAAACAAAATAAAATTGGAAAGAGATGTTTAAAAGTAAAGACATGGTGAAGTCAGTGATTTGGTGATTTATAGGCTCTACAAAGTTCTTGATTTTAGTATTGTTTAAATTCATTGCAAAGAAAGACTTGGCTACTTATAACATTTTGGACTTTTCCTCTGTTATCTAGTTTTAGAAAATGAGTAATGGTTATAAAAATATATAAATTGAAACCTATGAAGGTACCTATCTATCAATTAATTTGGGAATTTATATTTATACCTGTTTGTGTGCAAAATAGTTGAATCCATATTTTTAGCCTTTTCATTGGGAAATTTAATACCGACATTCAAAGTTATTATAGATATGTGTGGACTTAGCCTCCTTTTGTAGTTGCTTTGTGTTCACTTACTTTAATTTCTTTCTCTTTAGTTTTCCTTCTGTAGTATTGCCTTAAGTATTTCCTAAAGAGCTGGTTTAGTTTTGGTGAATTCTTTCAGCATTTGTTTACCTGGGAATTATTTCATTTCTCTTTTCTATTTGAAGGATAATCTTGCAGAGTATAGTACTCTTGGCTGAAATTGTTTTTCTTTCAGAATTTTAGATATGTCTTCCCATTCTTTCCTTGCCTGCATTGTTTCACTTGAGAGGTCTGATTTTAGTCTAATGGAGTAAACTTTCTAATTAATTTGATATTTCTCTCTTGACATTTTTAGAATATTGTCTTTGCCTTTGATGTTTTATTGATTTGGCTATAACATTGCTTAAACAGAATCTCTTATGTTATATCTATTTGGTGTCTCTTGTATTTCCTGAATTTAACTGTCTGCATGTCTCTCTAAATTTGGAAAGTTTTCAGGTAATATACCATGAAAGGGATTTCTTATGCCTTTACCTGTGTCTTTGCCCTCTGGAATACTGATTATGAAGTTATTTGGCCACTTAATGATATCTAGGATTTTCTGTATGTTGTCCTGATTTTTTTATGATTATTCTATTCTTTTAAGTTGCTTGGACTAAATTGGAGGTCTTGTCTTCAAAGTCATAAATTCTTTCTTGTTCAATGTCTACTCTGCTATTGATACTTTTGAGAGAGGTTTTGATTTCCTGCATCATATTCTTTATCTCCAGAAGTTCTGTTTGATTTATTTTCAGTGTACTATCTTCTTATGGAACTATCTTATTTCAAGTCATGGAAGGATCTTGTCGTCTCTTGAAATTGGTTGTCTGTTTTCTCTTGCATCTCATTGCCTTTTCTTACAATAACTATTCTGAATTCTTTTCCCGATGTGTCTGTGATCTCCTATATTATATCCATTGTCAGTGAAGAGTTATTATATTCCTCGTGGGAGTATTTCCTGGTTTTATCCTGTTTCTTGGGGCTCTGCTTTGATTTTTAGTCATCTGGTGATATATTCCTACTTATTTTGAGTACATTTCTGTAGCTTTGTGCTCATACATGTTTGTATATCTTGTTAGCTCTGTGCTGGTTTCCCTCCTCTATGAGTGGGGAGTTTGGAATTCACAGTAGGAGTTTGGGGTTCAGGTTTTCAGAAGGGAGTTTCTCTCCTTTTATAGCTAGGGGGGTTGTGAAGAGAAAATTCCTCCAGCCTTCTACCTTGAGGTGTTTGGTTCCTGTGTACCCAAACCTTTCTGCTCCCAATGTGGCTGGAGGTGGAGCTGGACTGGTAGGATGAAGGTGGTAGACCAAGGCTAGAGCAGCCCCTTCTCCCCAACAACAGGCTGGGCAGGGGTCCTGCTGATGAGGTCAGGTTGAGTGGTCAGGCCTCCCTATTGCTCCTACATGGGTAAGAAGCAGAATGGCATCTGCACATGTGGAGTAATGGCATCTGCACATGTGGAGTAGCAGCTTCTGCCTTCTATCTCTGGAACTGTAGGCTATGGGTGGTGGTCTTCGAAAGCCAGAGCAGCCCCTTCTTCCCCACAATGGGCTGAATAAGGGTCCCTCCTAAATCCAAATGTTTATTTGCATATGCCTATACATAGATTTATGACCTCTGTTGGTCTTTACAAGTCTGAATTTATAATCACTAGTCCTCAACTCCTCCTTGAAAACGGTGCCCTTGTGCACCGTTGGTAGAAATGTAAATTAATAAATCCATTATGGAAAACAGTATGGAGAGTCCTCAAACAATTGAAATAAAACTACCATGTGATCCAGAAATTCCACTGTTGGGTATATATCCAAAGTAACTGAAATCAGTATGTTGAAGAACTATCTGCAATCCCATGATTATTGTAATACTATTCACAGTAGCCTAGCTATGAAGTCAATGTAAGTATTTGTCAGCAGATGATGCTTAAAGAAAATGTGGTATATATACACAATGGAATGCTCTTCGGGTATGAAAAGGGAAAAGTGTGTTATTTCCAATAACCTGAATGAACCTGGAGAACATTATAGTAAGTGAAGTAATCCAGGCACAGAAAGGCAAATCTTGCATGATCTCACTCATTAAAAGGTCATAGAAGGGCCAGCAGGGGGTGTGGTGGTTGAGGGCGCTGGTCTCCCACATCGCCAACCACGGTGCGAGTCCTGGACCTAGTGACTTGCTTTCTCACTTTCTCTCTCCCTCTCAGGTCAAATTGAAATGAATAAATAAATGGATAAATAAAGTTAAATAAAATATTTTTTTAAAAAGTCATAGAAATAGAGTGGAAAGGTATTTGTCAGAGATTAGGGCAAATGATAATGGGAAGATGTGGGTTGAACAGTACAAAGATTCTCCTAGGAAGAATAATTACTGGAGCTCTGTTGTACAGCATGGAGAATACAGTTAGTATATTAGATACTTGAAACTTGATAGGAAAGTAGATTTCAAATGTTCCCACCACAAAACAATGACTACGGGAGGTGATGGATATGTTAATCAGCTTTATTCAACTGTCTGACAATGTGTACATATGTCAAAACATCACATTGTATACAATTAAAAATAAACATATTTATTTCAAAATTTAAAAGAAAATCCAACTTGCTCTTTGTGTGGAAAACATTTTTCAGTAAATTAATGCAGCTCTCTTCCCTCCATCTCAGAACTGAAGTTATTCATGGATGAGGCAGTCATGGGAAAATGAGCTGAAGTATTTGAAATCACAGCTGTAAACAATAATGCTTTCTTAATTTGCAGAAAGTCACACCCAGAGCCATATCCTTGGTTGTAGCCCATGCCAGCATCCAGTAGGGGCTTTTACCCTTTTTGGGTATAAATGTTGAGATTTTGATATAAGCACAGCCCTCTTCCTCTGCCCACAGCACTTACATGCAGGACCATCATGTGCTGTGTGGTTTTAGAGAACTCAGGAGCCTGGGCACTGAATCCACCTGTAGGAGAAGTCAGACTAACCATGCCAAGCCAGGTCAAGGCCAAAGGCACCTGGAGAGCTACGTCATATTGCGGGTGGTGGGGGGAGACCTCTCCAAGTTTTCTTAAAAAACCACAATGTCCCTCTTACCTAGAAGGCC
Source organism: Tupaia tana (assembly GCA_026018925.1). Taxonomy (NCBI): domain Eukaryota; kingdom Metazoa; phylum Chordata; class Mammalia; order Scandentia; family Tupaiidae; genus Tupaia; species Tupaia tana. The sequence goes on from JAKSZU010000016.1 coordinate 37,279,978, forward strand.
AGGCCTACAGCTGTCACCTTTCAGGCCAGGGTAGATTGATTTCTTGGCAAAGGAAATGAGAGCCTCAGTTAGCCGGGTGAGAAATCGGGGTCTTGGTCCTGAGTAGGAGTACAGATCCATTGCTCGCCCTCCTTGCAATACCCACCTTGAAAAGTGATCACTTCAAAGCTCTAGCTATTTATATCACTTAAGAAGTGGTCACTTGAACACAACTTAGGAGTGGACCATGTTTTCAGTTAAGAAAACGTTTTACCAAAATAGGTCATCCCTTTAAGGCTACGTACACTGCCTTGGTTCTTCTGAAATAGATCAAGTATGGATCCCATTTGTCACTTAACTTACTCTGAAACAGCAAGTGGGCCCCTGCCATAGGGCCTACCTCCCCTTCAGGAACCTTTCTCCCTCACTGCCTGTTGGAGAAGGTGGCCAAGCCTCTCCTCCACCCCAGGTCATTTATGGGTCCAGAATGTGCCAATCTCGGGCAGAGTGAATAGAGCAACCATTTCTGGGTCATTTACTCTTTAGCTTGTATAGTGAAGCCAGAGAGCTGGGGTAAGGAGAGAGAGAGACAGAGACAGAAAGAGAGGGGAAAATAGAGACACGCAGAGAGAGACAGAAATGGAAGGAGACAGTGAGAGAGACAGAGACAGACCGAGACAGAGAAAGAGAAACTACAATATTCCTTACATTTGCTCTTCACACTATCCATCTCCCTTAACTACTAGGCTCTGGGGCTGGCACAGATTATCTTTTAACCATTTCTTACTCATTAGAAACATTTTAGGATCCCCTTGGGACCAGCAGATGGTGTAATAGTTACATGGCTGGATTTCCACATAGTCAACCATGGTTCAAGTCCTGTACCTGGCGGCTTAAAACTCACGCTGGGCATGCGTGTGGTTATGCCCAAATTCCCAGAGGAGAATGGAGGAGAGGGGATTGAGGTTTGACCATCCTTCCGGGGGGTGATGTCTCACTTTCTGTCTCTCTCTGCCTCTCTGGTGAGCGCACTCGCTCTATAGAGAAAATTTTTCTCAAAAAAAAAAAAAAAAAAAAAAAGAAACATTTTAGGATTCCTTTCCCCCACAGTTGCAATGAGAAGCTTGTAATTCAGTTTTGCTTTGTGATGGATAAAATGCCAAATGATAATCATAAATGTCAAGGTTTCTCCTTCCACCCAAAATATGTGACCAATTTTTAATTTTTATTACCCTGGGTTGTTGACTCCTGCTTCCTATATCCTAGATGTTTCTGTGAGAAAATCACTTAGGAAATCTTAGGAAAATCACTTAGCTATGACCAGTCTGTCATATCGAAGTGCCTCGTTGGCATTTTTCCCCTAGAACCAAGGTGTAAAGATTTAGCCCAACTCATCACAATTTCATGGACAAGCTTTCAGGACATAGACATTTACTTGAAATATCACAGCTTTCCCAGTTTCTCACAAGAGTGCAGTTTTAAAACCATGAAATGTTTTGCCTTAGCTCCTCCTAGCATTATCTGAAGACCTTAACACTTGGTCACCCCTTGTAGTTGGGTCTCATGTTTCTCTTCCCAACCCCAAAATAACTCAGTTTTTATCCCCAAGAAAACTTTCTTATGCACACACACACACACACACACACACACATACACACACACATATCCAGAAAGCCATTTCTTTTTGTTGTTGTTGTTTAATGTACTTTTTACATTCATTCACTGTATATCATTACAGCATACAAAATGAACTTTCCCATCCAGAATCCAGCAATTCCATTCCTGAATATCTACCTAAAGGACAGGAATGCATCAGTCTAAAAAACATTGCACATCCATGTTTATTGCAGCATTATTCACAATTGCTAAGCCATGGAACCAACCCAGATGTCCATGAACAAAGAGATTGAAAATGTGTGTCACATATATACTACAGAATATTACTCAGCCATAGGAAGCAATTTCTTAGATATTTCCAGAAATACGCCTTTTTTTTTTTTTGAGAGGTTTTTGCTATAGGGCGCATGTGCTCGCCAGAAAGACAGAGAGAGATAGAGAGACAGAAAGCATGAAATCACTCCCCAGGGTGGATGGCCATGCTGCAATCCCTTCTCCTCCATTCTCCTCTCAGGATCTTGGGCACGCACACACATGCGCTTGGCATGAGTTTAAGCCATCGGGTCTGGGACTCGAACTGCAGTAGACTACATGAGAGTCCAGTGACATAACCATTACATCAACTGCTGGTCCCCAGAAATACGTCTTTATAAAGGGCCAAACTGCTAAGTATGACCCCCCCTTATCCATTATTGTCTTGCTACTCGAAATGCAGATATGGTTGCAGGAACAACGCTGCCGTGTCGGAGTGCGAGTTGATTTAGCAGCTACAAACACCATCAGTAAAGGTGGCAGAGGGATCAGTAGAGGAAGCTTGGCTTTATAAAGCTTGACAGCTTTGTGGACCCACTGCCCAGGGAAGGTTGCCGACCTTCAGATTCCTTTTATGTGAAAGGAGTGTGGAACATGTCTCCATTCTGACAGAGACAGCAGCTACAGGTTCGTCTGTTTTGAGCTGCTTTGGGCGCAGGATGTCCTGTACATTCTGATGAACTCAGGACAGCTGGTGTGTGGCTGGCCTGGAGGAAGTGACAGATGGTTCTTAGTAGTTGAGCAAAACAGAACGTGAGGGGCACCTGGGACCTGGTGCCACCCCCATGTTAAGTCGCTTGGAAGAATAACACAGAGTTCCCCATGGCACCTTTGTGAGGCAGGATCTCTTTTCTATTCTTTTCTTTTTTTTTTTTTTTTTGCCTTTATAGCAGGCTTTAATGCCAACAAATGAAATTTAAAGAAAAGAGCCTTAAAAAAAAAAAAAAAAAAGCTAGTTTTAGAGCCAGCCTCCTGGCAAGTTGGTAGTGTATGACTGCAGAGCTGGAAGCCACCTGCTGATGGAGTCCTTGCCTGGTCAGTCTGAAAGCACACCAGGCACATGCCCAGAATCCTAGGTGGAGGACTGGAGTCCAGAGATTGCAACATGACTGAGCCCTGGGAGTTTGCACCTTTCTCTCTCGTGCACGCACATGCTCTATCATAAATTAAAAAAAGTAAAATTTAAAATGCCATTTTTTTTGTTTTGTTTTGTTTTGTTTTGTTTTGTTTTGTTTTGGAGAGGTTTTTGCTATAGGGCACATGCACTTGCCAGAAAGACAGAGACAGAGAGACAGAAAGCGAGAAATCACCCCCCTGCGGGGATGGCCACACCGCAATCCTTTCTCCTCCATTCTTCTTTTGGGATCTTGGGCATGCACACACACGCGCCCGGTGTGAGTTTAAGCCACTGGGTCTGGGACTCGAACCACGGTCAACTGCATGGGAGTCCAGCGACATAGCCATTACACCAACTGCTGGTCAAAAAATGCCAATTTTAATTATTTATCTTTTACTATATTTTCATTTGAAGAGCCTCAACTAGACATGAAGTTCCCATTGCCCTGCAGCGACAGAAAAGGAGAAAGAATGTTCCCCTTGGTGGAATTCATGGACACTGTGTGACGAGACATGAAGCTGAGCGAGCTCAGGGCAAGGACATGTGCATTGATCCTCTGTTGCGTGGAGATGCTGGTGAACGGTCACAGGATTACTAATTTGTCCTCTTTTCTCTTCGAATCGAACTGCCCCAGAAAATGTAATTGAAGTTGGCCTCATAGCACCGGTTAAGCCCATCTGGAGAGAATCAGATCCCACACGGTGACCCACAGTTCGCATCCCAGTCCTGGCAACTTGAAGAACACATGTGTGCATGCCCCAAATACTGATGGGATGTAGGAGTGGAGATAAAGGATTGTGATGTGACCATGGCCCCTTGGGGGAGTGAGCTCTTTTCTGTCTCTCTCTCTTGCAAGCACTGGCAATAATTATAAATAAATGCAATCTGGATGAACATCCTTCCATGTCCCAGCCTCCATCCTATCTTAATATCTTCTTTATTTAATGCTTAGGAATATTTTTTTTTTTTTTTTTTGTGAAGTGAGGAGCTCTTCAAATGCCTGTCCCCTCCTGTGTTAAGAAGAGCCCCTCTGGCACTTGGTCTGAGCCAGGATACCTCACCACCCAGCTCCAGAGTGGGCCCCTTCTGAGCCCATTCCTTCCCTAGACCTTGAAACCCCAGTCTCTTCTCGGTGCATGTGTTGTGTGTTTACTACGTGGAAGACGGCTGCTCTGCAGAGGGGGAGCGCACAGCTGCCTACTCCCTGCTTCCTTGGTAGCAGGTGGAGGAGCCACACAGACACCAGGTGTGGGGGGCAGGATCCCGACATTCCCTTGGCGTGACAGGAGGCTCGTTTGTTTTTTTCTGTCCTTTCTGTGCACAATTGTTTATGTTCACTTCTGGCCTGGCAAATTGACAGTAACAAAACAGAGAATCCTCATTTTTTCGGTACAAAAATACTAATGTTGTGAATTGTGAAGAAGGGAAAAAAACCTAGGATTTTTGGGTTGAGATCTGAGTTTGAACCTGCTATGGACTGCCTGACCCAAGATTAGGAGCTAGACTTTATGTCCTTTATGTTTCCCATTTAAATAAGAGAGATTAATACCCATCTTCTCTAGTTCAAGGACAGTAGGATTGTATTAATCAGCTCAGTCTATTGTGACAAAAAAAATACCCAAAACAACAACAACCAAAAAATAAACAAACAAGCAAAACCCAAAAACAAATAAACACACACACACACCCAGAAAAGCTGCCTAAACAACAGGCACTTATTTCTCACATTTCTGGAAGCCGCAAGTCCACGATCCAGTGTCTGGTGAGCACCCTCTTCCTGGTTTGCAGATGTCCCTCTTTCACTGTGTCAGAGAAAGAGAGAAAGAGAGAGAGAGAGAGAGAGAGAGGCATACTTCTCCTTATAAAGCCACCAGTTCTATTGGAATTGGATCTGTTCTTATGACCTCATGTAACCTAAATCACCTTCTAAAAGACTTAGCCTCATTGAAGGTGAGGGATTCAACACATAAATATTGTGCATATAAATATCGTGGAGACACAGTTCAATCCCTAGCAAGGATTAAATGATTGTGCTATTTGATTTACAGTGTGATTCCACTAGATCCATTGGTGAAGAGGAAGAGTGACAGGGCCAATTTAACAGTACATAGCAAGAAGAGTGTGTGTGTGTGTGTGTGTGTGTGTGTGTGTGTTACTCTTTGCTTTAATGTAAAGGTGAGAGTGATCAACTCCAGCATCCATTCTTATTTCCAACATCTGCAGAGATATGCTCGTACCTACTAAGAAGGGCAAGAGACAGACTATTAGCAAGGATTACAGAATTATTCTGGGAACAATGTAATTAGTTACATAGAAATAGTAAGATGCTCTGATGAACTAGTAAATAAAAGTCAGGTAAGTGACAACATTTAAAACCATTAACAACTTTAATATGTGGGCAATAAAGAGACTAAATAAGGAAAGATTGCATTCACAATGACCCCAGTCCTCCGGGAGATGGGAGGAAGGTCGCCTCATCTCTGCTCTTACTCCATCTGTCAATTCTCCTGAGATGAGAGTCGGATGGATTCCTGGCCCCACTCTCCTACCCATGGGCCTCAAACCCAGTTCCAGAGGCCGGGCAAGGCATAAGTTGTTTTACGTCTTCTCCTCACTTGACCTCCGTCTCTGGCTAAGACACATTTGCTTTCCCAGCGCTCTCAGTGAGCTGCACATAAGTGGCCTTGTGTTCTCTCCACTCGCTGGCGGGTTTTGGCTCAGGGCGCAGCTCGGAGCTCCTTGGCTTCCGCGTCCTCTGCTTTGGCTCCAAGACTTTGACCTCAGCTGGGGATTCAAACTTTCTCTTAAATTTTTTTATTTTTTAGGTCAGGCAACCACCTTTCCCCAATCAAACCATACAGAGTGGGTGAATCAAATGCAAGTGGAAACTTTAAAGAACGAAGCACAATATACATGTATGCTCAGAAAAAGGGAGATTTACAAAAGGTGTTTTTTTTTCCCTTTGTTCACAGGTTTGATATTTTTTTTCTTAATTTCTAGGAACTTAGAGTCATACAAATAACACAACAATACCTCGCAGCAACGGGTGTACAGATCACAGAGCAGGTAGCAGCATGTGCAATGACAGAAAAGATGGGCCGTCTTTGTCTTTGTTATTTGCCAGAGGGTGTGTGCAGTCCCTGGAGAGAACAGAGACAGAGAAAAAGATAAAGTGAGAAAGCACCCTCTAGGGGATGGACATGTCACAATACCTTCTCTTTTTCTCCTTTTGAAATTTTGGGCATGCTCACACACATACTAGGTGTGTTTACAAGCTGCAGGGTCCAAGCCTCAAATTGTGTGGTGAGCCATGAGACATCCAGCTGCCTTAACCACTGTGCTGTAGTCTGGCCCAATGCTGTATAATCTTTTTCTTTTTTTTTTTAATTTTGAGAAATTTTTGCTATAGGGTACGTGCGCTCTCCAGAAAGACAGAGACAGAGAGACAGAAAGTGAGAAATCACCCCCCAGGGGGGATGGCCATGCTGAAATCCCTTCTCCTCCATCCTCCTCTTGGGATCTTGGGCACGCACGCATGTGCGCCCAGTGTGAGTTTAAGCCACCAGGTCCGGGACTCGAACCGCGGTTGACTACATGGGAGTCCAGTGACATAGCCATTATGCCAACTGCTGATCCCAATGCTGTATACTCTTAAGGGGAATTCCTACCAAGGTGAGAGAGGGAGAGAAGGAAAGAGAAGCAGTTGGTCACTTTTGTCCAAGGAACTGGAGCTGACCGTCCAGAGCCTGAATAATCTTCCCCTTGGAGCATTTTCGGGAACATATCATTTCAATGCACTTGATCCCGCTGCTTTTTTAAGACTATGATTATCCTCTGACCTATCCCTTAGTCTTCATTTTTAAAAATTAAAGCTCTTAGGATTAGAGCTTGTTTTTATAGCTTATCCACAATATCCTGGTGACATTCCAAGAATGACTTCAAGTTTATTAGAAAAGTCCTCCCATTTTTTTTTTTTTTCTATGAAACGTACTTCTGGAACTCTTCCCTGGAGATGGCTAATTCCAGATAGTGTTTATGAATTCCTGAAGTTCTCATTTAAATGTATTTATTTTCTGACTTTTACTTCTCTCTCATAACTGTCTCCATTCTCTGTGGGTCTGGGAGCCATCTTTTCCTGAAACCAATAGCCTTGTTTACAAACATCCTTCTTGACCCATGTGGCTAGATGTCTGCATATCCATGTGTGTGTCCCACACACTTTTAGGAGGTTAAACAAACGGGATTTGTATTTCTTGCTTCCGGAATAGAACGTGGACCATGAAGACGGAGCCGCGGGGGGCTCAGCCTGAATTCTGTTCGGTGACTCTGGGCTCCTAGTCACAGACCAGCCTGTTTCTCAAGATCAGGAATATCCTTCAGGCCTCCCACCCTGGTTCCCTGATCGTGATCCTGCACCATGATCTCACCTCCTGTATCTCACCATCCCTCTACCTAGCTGGTACCCCCGCAAGCTCTGGGCCAGCACTCTAAAAGTCCCTGAAAACAGGGAGGGATGAAGAGCAAATGAGACAACTGGAAGAAAACTACAGCAGGAGTGACCCTGTCCTGTGGTGACATTTTGAGGGGCAAACTGAGTCCTAGGAGATTAAAGCTGGCTTCCTGAAACTGGGAACCAAGAGGAAAGGTAGAAGTTGAAGATGTGGGGTGTGGTCTCAAAGAAGCCTTGCGAAAGCAGTGCATGTATGGGACAGGGCAAGATATGGCTGCGTGCTGGACAGCGCTGGGAGTGTGCATGGAGATGGTGGGGGAGCCGGAGGTGAGCGGAAGCTAGGGCCAGAGAGCAGATTGAGAGAGCAGGTGGGGGAGCGGGTAGGAGAGCAGGTGGGGGAGCGGGTAGGAGAGCAGGTGGGGGAGCGGGTAGGAGAGCAGGTGGAGGAGCGGGTAGGAGAGCAGGTGGGGGAGCGGGTAGGAGAGCAGGTGGGGGGGAGGAGAGCAGGAGGAGGGAGCGGGGAGGAGAGCAGGTGGGGGAGCGGGTAGGAGAGCAGGTGGGGGGGAGGAGAGCGGAGGAGGGAGCGGGGAGGAGAGCAGGAGGAGGGAGCGGGTAGAAGCTGCAGTCTGACAACTGGAGGTTGCCCCATTAGGAAAGACTTTGTGACTTTCCAGTTTAGCTTTGAGAGTGAGGCCCAAGGGAGCCAGGTATGGCAAAGTGTAAGGCAGAGGGAGTGTGCTTGGATGAGAAGGACAGGGCTTCTGCACTGACGGAAGAGTTCTTGGAAGGTAAGTCAGATTCTTTTGTCAGATAGCCTAAGGCCCAGCTGGGCTTTCTCTTGGCAGGAGTAGGACTTCAGGTCCTGCTATCAATAACCTAGACCTGGGAGCTGACTTTACTATTTTGGGGAAAGCAGACATAAGGTCTTCATTAAAAGGAAGTCTGGGGACCAGCAGTTAGCCTAATGGATATGTTGCTGGACTCCCATGTAGTCGACCGTGGTTCGCATCCTGGACCCAGTACCTTAAACTCACGCAGGGCGCATGTGCGTGCGTGCCCAAGATCCCGAGAGGAGAATGGAGAAGGGATTGCGGTGTGGCCATCCCCCCTGGGGGGTGATTTCTCGCTTTCTGTCTCTCTGTTTCTGTCTGTCTGGTGAGCATACGCCCCCTATAGCAAAAACCTCTCCAAAAAAAAAAAAAAAAAAAGTTTAAAAAGGAAGTCTGTAACGTTTAACAAAGGATACTATCAGAGCAAACAGGCATGGCAGCTGGCCATAAGAGGCCCGCTTCTGTCCTGTCTTCCCGAGCCCTCCCTCATCTTGAGCCTGTAACGTAGTCATCCTGCTGGGGCTCCAGCTTTCCTTGTATGGCCGGAGAAGTGGAGCAGGAAACTGTTACTTGCCTGATGACCTGACCCCTGGGACTCCTCCAGTGTCTGTCTGGGTCTCAGCTGGGCAGATTCCAGAGAAAGGGTGGGGAGGAGAGGAGAGAGATGCCTTAAAATAGCCCCGGGCTTCTCTGCCTGCTGTTTCCGAAGCTGGATCTAGCTAGCAAGCAGGATGGGGCAATGACCAAGTTAACTGCACAGGGTAAGTACCCTGTGTTAGTGCACTGTGAGATCAGCTTGGTAGGTGGTGATCAGCATTTTTTTTTTTTTCAATGCAATGAGATAAAAGGACAAAACATCCCAATACATCACATTTAAGACAGGAATAACTGTTCCTTTGTGAGATGTATTTCAGCTGTGCGTAGATCAAATAAGATTTATTTCTTTGTGTGATTCATAACTAGTTTGAGTGAATTCTATTTTAATAAAGGTGATACTACAATGTTGAGGGGTCAGATAATAGCACAGTGGTAAAATGCAGCCCTGCAAGGCAGATCCACACGGGAAGGTTTCAGGTTTGCATTTGGAGACCTCCCCGAGTACACCTGGCACATACGTGTGCTCATGGTCTGGGCTGGTTGGGGCTGAGGGTGAATGACGGTGTCCAGAATATACAGATTTGGAGTCAGCAGGCAGTGTAGTGGTTAAGGTGCTAGACTCCCACATGGCCAACTGCAGTTCAAGTCCCAGACCCAAAGGCTTGAAACTTCCACTGGGTGTGGGTGCATGCATGCCCAAAATCCCAAGAAGAGAATGGAGAAGGGATTGCAGCACGGCCATCTTCCCACTGGGGGAGTGAGAGGGCGATCTCTTACTTCCTCTCTCTCTGCATCTCTGGTGAGCACAAACACTCTGTATCAAAAATCTCTTTCTCTCCCTCTCATTCAAAAAAAAAAAAAAAAAAAAAAAAAAAAAAAAAGAAAAAAAGAAAAAAAGTAAAAGAATTCCCAGATCAACTTTTACAGTGAAGACCAAGAGAGCAAGGATGGCCAAGACATCCTATTGGAGATGTTTTTTCTTTCTCAGTCATAGAATAAATAAACAAACTCCGTAAAGATATTTTGAAAGCTTCTCACTGATGTAGGAAATGAGACAACTGTCTTCTCTCTCTTTCCCACTTTTTTTCATCCCTCCCTCCTTTCTTTTCCTGCTAGGATGCCTCCTCACTACTTAAGGATCTACTTTGTATGACTAACAGCAGGTTGGACATGGCACCGTGTTCTTGCCAAAATCGTCTGTGAGGCATGCACATTGAATGCACTTTACCCCCCAAAAACGGCAGGCTTATCAAGGGGAGGGGCTGTGTTTCTTCACACAGTGCCCCATGGGGATGCCATGTCCTCTGTCTTGCCTCAAGTCTAGAACATCTTCCACCTATTGCTAACTGCACTGCACATCGCGTTTTCATTGTTATTGCATGCGAGCTCAAAGGAATCCAGGTACCTTGTCCTTGCTACATCCTGTAACTAGCTGGCTAAATTTGGAATTTAAAAAAAATTGTATGTCTGAAAAACAACTTGAAATCAATTTCATATGTGTTACCATGACTGGAATATTGAGAAGCAAAATTCTGATCAAGCTGACTTTGGATATCACTGATGTTTGAAGTCTGCTAAGCTCCCTGCCACGTGATCCTCCTAGGTCCAGCTGGGAACATTCAACGTCTCTACTCCTGGATGCCTAGAACCCGCCTCACCTCAGACAAGGTCAAAGCTTTGCACGTCAATCCGAAAAACAAAGTGTGTGTATTTGGAAAATACTACACTTAGCGTAACATATTGAAATCAACTCCTAGGAATTGATTTCTGTCGCTCTGTACTGCCTTCTAAAGCCTTGCCACTCAGATCTTCAGAGCATGGTGTGTGGTCCCTGTGTGGGGCATCCGTTGGGGCGGGTCTGTGGTCCAAAGGCTGTGAAAGGTGCAGAATCTTGGTCCTGCTCCCCAAGACCTGCTGAATCCCAGCCTGCATTTAAGCAGGATTGTCCGGGTGATTCTTATGCACAGTAAACTTTGAGAAGCACTTTGTTCACATCCGTTTCATTAATTATGAATTGACAAAAGTTTCATAAGAAGATCTTTATCTGTAGCTAACTGATCATTGGTAGTCTTTACATCTTTTTCTGTTCTGTACACAGGTAAATACACCTGATATGTGTGTTCCTCTTTGTGACCACATGATGGCGCCAGAACCCCGCTAAACGTGTACCGACTTCCAGTTCAGGCAGCTTACGCAAGGGTCATGCTGATTCCCTGATTAAATGATCAGAAAAAAATGAATAATTCCCCTAAAGAATAGATTTGGATTTTTCTTTTCGATTCTTGTGGATATCTACAGATATCCATTAGCTAGTGTGGCTTTTTATATACAATGTACTTTCTCATATGTAGTATGAATTTAAAAGAAATTGTAATTAATTTATTATAAAAATTCATTCTCCATTTGAACACCAAGATTTATGGAACTATTTTTGAGATCAGCATTTTATAGGAACTGTGTCTACTTTAGAATGCAAAAAGTCTCTTTTTAAGGCTCAAATATAACAAAAGTGTTTTTTTTTTTTTTTTTTTTTGCTGTTAATAGTATTTTTTTTCCCTCATTGGCATATAGTTTCAGTGAGGCATAATTGGTGCACAACCAACTGCACTTCGAATCAAGGGGAAAAAGAACATTCAATGGACAAAAAAATAGAAAATGATCTGTCGATTACCATCTGTATGATCACTTCTTTGATTAGACTAACAGAGCATTCATGCTGGGAAAATTCATGTTTGATGTTGTAAAGATACAGTGACCGAATGTAAAAAATAAGAAAAATGAATTTACAAATGACTTACAAATTGATGAGTTCAGACATGTGCACACCAACAAAACTTGGGCCACAATCAAGAAAATGAACATAGGGGGACCAGCAGGTGATGTGGTGGTTGGGATGCTGGACTCCCACGTGACCGACCATGGTTCTAGTCCCAGACCTTTTGGCTTGCTTTTCCCCTTCCTTCTTGCTCTCTCAAACACATATGCACTGCAGCAAATTTAAAAAATTAATTAATTAATTAATTCTAAAAAAGAAAAGAAAATTAACCTAGGAGCCGGTTGGTAGTACAACAATAAAATACAGTGCTCGGTGAGACTGAGCCACTTTGGAAGATTGCTAGCTTGTGTCCAGAGACCTCCCTGGATGTCAGTTCACTTCCAGAGGCTTTCCCGAGTAAGTTGGGCGTGTGTGTGTGCAGGATCCGTGGCTGCCTGGGGGCTGGGGGAGGATCATGGTGTCACAACCCTACTGGGGGTCCTGTCTCTCTCTCTCTCTCTCTCAATTTTTTCTTGCTCATGGAAGAATAGATTAAAAAAAGTAAAAAAAAAAAAAAAAAAAGAAAGAAAGAAAAGAACAAAAAGAGTAACTTATTTATTGCCGAATAAAAGGTCCCCATGAACTTATGAACTTTCTCTTCCACCTCCTCACCAGAAAGATCGGCTTCTTGTCACTGTAGATATGTTTGCATTTTCTAGAATTTTATAAATGGAATAACATACCGTGTGTGTGTGTGTGTGTGTGTGTGTGTGTGTGTGTGTGTGTTTGGTCAGCTTTTCTCACTGAGCATCATGATGATTTTGAGATTCAACCTACATGCCAATAGCTCATTCCTTTTTATTTCTGAGCAATCGTCTACTGTGAGGGTATATGGTAACTGGTTTATTCATTCACCTGTGGATGAATTTTTTGGTTACTTCTAGGTGTTAGTTGTTACAAATAAAACTGCAATTACCTGTAGGGCACATGTGCTCGCTAGTGAGACAGAGAGACAGAAAGCGAGAAATCACCCCCCAGGGGGGATGCCCATGCTGCAATCCCTTCTCCTCCATTCTCCTCTCAGGATCCTGGGCACGCACGCACACAAGCCTGGTGTGAGTTTTAAGTCATTGGGTCCAGGACTCAAAATGCGGTTGACTACGTGGGAGTCCAGCAGCAATGACTGGACGAATGTACAAATCCTTGGATAAACTATCATTTATTTAGGAAGAAATACTTAAAAGGGGAATGACGGGTATGCGGAAGCCATATGCTTAATTTTTAAAGGAACAGCTAAACCATTTCCCAAAATGACTGTACCATCTTAGATTTCCACCAGCGGAATATGGGAGTTCATTGTTCTAAATCCTCACTAGCACTTAGCAGGGGCAGGTTTTCAGATCCTAGCGCACGTGCAGTGGCAATCTCCTAATGGTGTTAAATTGCATCTCCTCAATGACTCATGACATTCAGCTTCTTTCCATGTGTTCGTTTGCCATCTGTCAAACCTTTTTCCCATTCTCTCATTGGATTGTTTATTTTATTATTACTGAGTTCCAAAAATAGTTCATAAATTGCAGAGTTGAGGTTCTTTGTGAGATGATATGTTTGGCCAATAATTTTCTCAGACTTGAGACTGAAGATCAAAACAACTTTTCAGTTTTGATGAGTTTCAATTTTTATCATTTAAATAAACTTATGATTGTGTTTTGGGTGTTGGGCCTAAGGGATTTCTGCCTACCTAAATTTCACAGTTAATTTTGGTGTATAATGTGAGGCAGAGATTAAGTTTTATCATTTTCTTCTTGGGTTCAATGTATATGCAGCATTTCCCAGAAGCTATTGGTGGATAAACTGTCCTTTTTCCATTGAATTACTTTTGCGCCATTATTAAAAATCAAATGACCGTATCGGTATGTCTGTTTCTGTGCTTTCTACCCTCGATCCATGCGTCCATCCTTTTTCTGTACCGCAGTCCCTTGGTTTTTTAAGCTTTGGTAGTAAGTCTTGGTGTGAGGTAATAGCAGTTCTCCTTCTTTGTTCCTCCTTTTCACTGGATCGCACCCGTTCTGAACCTGCTACATAATACGTAACAGCTTTCCAAGGAAATGTGGCTGCAGTTTTAGTTTATTTTGCATGTTTTTCTAAGATGGCTTTGTTTATTTATAGGTTATGCACTATACTTTTTTTCACCGAATCTAATATTTTCCCTACTCTGACATACCGCTATTTTGTATCTTGATCAGAAATTTTTAAAAGCCTCTCATTGTAAAATGCATTCTGAGTTGGAAATATAAAAATATTTAAAAATATATCTCATTTTAATGAAAATGGCAATTGTTAGAAAATTACAGTGACAAGGGACAATTCAACATGATTGCACAGTCCTCAGAAGGATGGGAAGTTTTCTAGACTTGAGGAATGAGCAGAATTTTCTTCAGTTAAAATCAACTGTTTCTGGGATCAGCACTTAGTGTAATGGCTATGTCGCTGGACTCCCATGTAGTCGACTGTGGTTGGTGTCCCAGACCCAGGGGCTTAAAACTCACGCCGGGTGCGTGTGCGTGCGTGCCTAAGATCCTGAGAGGAGAATGGAGGAGAAGGGATTGCGGCGTGACCATCCCCCCTGGGGGGTGATTTGTCACTTTCTGTCTCTCTGTCTCTCTCTGTCTGGTGAGCGCACGCGCCCTATGGCAAAAACCTCTCCAAAAAAAAAAAAAAAGAAAAAAGAAAGAAAAAAGACTAAAATAATCAAACCATTATGAACATCAGCTCATGTAATCTTACTGTATTAACCATGGTTTTATTGCTTGACATCCGGGAGTCCGGATAACCCTAGTACTGCTCCTCCTAGCCTTAGCTAATTTCTAGAGAGAGCAAAGAGCTTACTTGCTTTGGGGCCATGTTTTGTATATGTAAACTAACCAGTCCAGAGTCCATATGTCCACCACCTCCTTTATTGGGCTCTTAATCTCCAGGGGCCACTTGGCACCTAACCTACTCACCCCAGGGCTGGGTAGCAGGCAACCAGGCAGCACCCCTGCTTCAGAGCCCACTGAGAGTATTTAACCTACTCAACCCTAAACCTGCTTACCCTGCCTCACCTGTTATTTCCTGGGGAAACCATAATAAAGGCTGTTGCTGAGTGTTTTCCTCTAACCCTTTGCGCTTCCTGATCATTGCTTCCCCTACAGGCTTGGCATGCATCCTCTTTCTGGAAACTAGGTGTAACAAAATTTACTTTTCAGCGACATTTGTCTCCAAATCTATTGGCCTCCTCATCTGAATAATAATAGAAGATACACTTTAAGATGTTTCTCCACAATTATTTTTTTCTTTGTAAGGGAAATATGTGCAAACCAAACTAGACTAGTATATGTAATACTGTATGATGTGAAAATATAGAGACTCTGTAAATTATTAAATTTAAACAGAAACATTTAAGGTTGGAAAGCATGTAATTTCATATCTTTTTAAAAACTTAAAAAAGGTTTTATATGAATAAGAGAGAGAGAAAGACAGCATCCCGACAAGGGTCCCCACTCTGTGACTCACCTCCTGCCTTAAGTCAGACTCAGATCGTGGACAAGTGGGTGCCTGGCTTACGCAGGAGGTCTCTAGACTTCAAGGAAGAAGTTTCCCATGTGGAAATGCCTTGTAGAGTTTCCTATTTCACTGTTGTGCTACTGTCTGTTCTCCTGTAACTCTATGTCTTATGCTTCAAGGTACTTGCTTTGGGGTTGGCTCCATGGTACAGAAGTTATGTGCTACTCAAGAGAAGCTGGATCCCATAGGGTAACTTCTATTAAAAGCCCTATTCCTTCAGCCTGAAACACAGCAGGCTTTTGTGAGAGTGCCCAGAATCTGACAGGCTGGAAGACTGGAGCAAGGAGGGGTCTTGATATGACCAGACTCTGTGGAGGATGTTCATTTCTTTCTCAACTTCTCTTACTCTCTCTTTAATGCATGCACACAAATCTCATGAATATAGAAAAGCAAAGATACTTACATTGAGAACAAAATAGTTCATTATTGCTTAAGAGTTTATGAGATGATATAGCCATATAAAGAGTAACCTTCAGCAGGAAATAACTCATACAGCCAAAACTTTGCTATAATAAATGCATAATATCCATCATTTGTAAATATCGAACAGCAATATTTTTTCTTCAGAACCTTAAATTTCAAATTTGCTGAAAAATCCTTATGGTTCTGAAGTGGACCATTTCCCAGCACAGATGGTGTTGTACTATTAAATAAAAGGGAGTTATCCATCATGGTGTAGGCTGAAACTCTCTTTTATAATGCTAAGGCAATAACGTTACATAAAACTCTCAACTGAATGGTTCCCATTATACATCTGGTCACCTAATATATAAAACTAATCATGAAGTCTCAGATGTTTTATAATCATGTTTAACCCCCATGACATTGAGCTTGACATGACTGAACAGTAATGTTCCTGAGCACTGATGTGACTATGTGTGTGTGTAAAAAGAGATAGAGAGGGCCAGAGAGAGAAAGAGAGCAAGTCAGGTACAGAGAGACAGAGACAGAGACAGGGAGATTGAGACAGTCTAACGATGTTACATAGTACATGTCAAGGTGAGACAGAAAAGAAGGATTCATTTCTCTTTTTCTCTTCTAGGTAGAAAGTGATTTTCTAGTAAAAGTGATCCTAAATACTCTGTCCTCATTGCCACAGTAGAGAATGAAAATAAATTCTGTGAGGCGAGAACAGAGGCTATATGCTCAGGATAGAGAAGCATGTTTTGGATAAACCATGGTCCAAAAATTTCTAGAATATACAAGAAAGATGTGTAGTTTAGTATAAATCACTGGATATCTAGACTATACCCTGAACAAGGCTAAACTTTGGAGAAACAATCTTGAAGGGCGAAATAAATGTTTTCGTGCGAATGGGTCTGAGAATTAAATGAAACCCAAAGTGTTATTTGCAGAAGAGAGTGTTCTAGAAGCAACACTGCATGAAGGTTATCACCAATCTTTTACTGAGAAGGAGTGAGTGAATAGAATGAGTCTATTTAATGTGTTTAGAGCTTGTATTCTATTGAGTACTATAAAAATTTGTTGTTTTGTTTTATTTTTATGAAGCTCTGCATAAATGGATTGCTTTATATGTACTGGATTGACATTACCTGCAGTGAAGTATCTGGTGCCAAAAAATATAAAACATCAGGTTAAAAGCTCCTTTAAGAATTTGGTCTATAAAATAATAATTTCTAATTGGGGGTGTTGTGGGATATAAGGACACTGCATTGTTTTTTCATAACCATCATGACTCGGTCCTAAATGTTTATCTTGATCTAATGAAAGTAATATTTGCTTTGGAGAGATATAAATTATTAATTACTCTGAGTCCTTTGTATAAACTCTTTAAGATGATGCTGAATCATGATGAATATCTTTTGGTGCTGATAGTTCCCTCTGGACATGAAGTTTATATGTTTATAAACAAATTTGACTGATTAATTACTAAGGTTGGGGGAGTAGAATGACATCTTAAGATTCATAAAAAGCAACTTGATTCAAACTTACAAAAAAAAAAGGCCCAGAATTTTATGATCAGTCAGTGTAACTATTTAAGAAGGGTTAGGGCTTCAGTGTTATTATTAAGAATACTGAGAATTCTGCTATTTGTCTACAAATACGTATATATTTTTAAGTTCAACTATCCATTTCTTTCGAGAGAGGCGAGAGAGAGGGAGACCAGAACAGAGTCTCCACACCGGGATTCACCGTCAATACTAGCTAGCCCAGATCTTGACCCTGTGAATCCCTACTCTTCCTGCGGGTCCATTTGTGACATTGTTGTGCTACCATCCTATCCCACTAGCTATTTATTTTGAGATATGTTACTTCTTAAAAAAGGAAAGTTGAGAATGTCAACATTTAATACACGTGTTGTCAGCATTAGCTATTTTAAGCAATGAGGAAATGGAATTCACTGTAGAGCTGAACCGATTAGAGAGTAATCATCTTCACTGTTTCCTGAAACATGGGTTTCCTAATCCTCAGAGTAACAGGGTCATTTTTACTCATTCAACTCCTTCAGGTTCTTCAAATTCTCTTATTAAAACAAAGCTACTTTAAAATTATATAGTAATAAAGAGGAACTTCCAACTATGGCTCTTAACAATATCTTAGCTTCTACTTTACTGAATGAAGATACCTTGAATATTTGACCTTTAGATAATTGAGACTCTTTTCTAAAAATCTGTCATACTTACTTGATCCCGAAAAAAATTTATATACATAATGTCTCTTTTTACAAGAGATCCATGGTGCACTTAGAAACAAGGGCTTTGTCTATTAAAATAAAAGAGTTCACAAGCAACCTCTGTTCCTTCTCTTCCTGTTTTTGCAAATTACATCCAACAAATACTATGCAGATCCTAAGCTGACATAATTCAGAATAATGTTGGTCAGCTTGGGGGTTCTTCTACTGAAGAAGCTTAGTACAGGCAAGTACCAGCTCTCAGTAGTAAGATCTCAATAATGGACTTCCCCATTGAGCTCTCTATTTCATTGAACAGTTTTCCACAAGCATTGTGCTTTATTCCAGGCTCTATTCTAATCCAGTTAAGGATTTCTAGTTCACATCCTCACTCTAACAATTTCATGAAGATAGTCCCACTATGGGACCAGCAGTTAGCATAATGGCTATGTCACTGGACTCCCATGTAGTCGACTGCGATTTGAATCCCAGACCCAGTGGCTTAAACTCTCGCTGGGCACATGTGTGTGTGTACCCAAGATCCCGAGAGGAGAATGGAGGAAAAGGGATTGCGGCGTGGCCATCCCCCCTGGGGTGATTTCTTGTTTTTTTGTCTCTTTCTTTCTGTCTTTCTGGCGAGCACACACATCCTATAGCAAAAACCTCTCCAAAAAAAAAAAAGAAAAAAGAAAAAAAAATTGATAGTCCCTCTAGTATTTCATTTATTAGACAAGGACTCTGAGTCACAGGCTATCTGGTAATTTGCCATGATCCTGAACCCAGGGAGTGGCAGGGCCAATGCAAGCTGGTCCATGGGCCATGCACTTAGCCACACTCTCTGCTGTATTCTAGAGAACTTCCCAATATGCTATCAATTCTGCATTTTTAAATATAACAGGAAATAGTTTCTTGATAAAGAGTTCGACTTTCAAGCCAGTCTTTGGTTGGGATCTAGCTCAGTTACTTACTAGCTAGGGAAACTTCAGAGACCATCACTTTCCTTTGCCTTCTTAATTCATGACATATAAATAAGTCAGTCCTTAGGGAAAGTGAGCTAATTAGAAAAAAAATACTAAACACAAAGATGGCACCTGGTCTTTAGTAACATTTTGGTAGGAACTATTAATAGTGATTGATGAAATAATAACAGGCCAAATTAAAAAAGTGGCTAAAAACAAGAGATTTTGAAAACAACTTCCACAGTCACAAGCAATTGAATTTAGAGTTGTTTTGCTTTTTGTCCCTACCAGCTTTGATCAAATATATATGGCAGTATCTCTATACATCAGACATATCTCTCTAAACACCCTATGGTTAGAGCAAGATGTGAGGCAAGTGAATATTATTGTTTCCTTTCCTGCCCCAAAATGCACTTGTCTCTTGTTTTCTCCCATTGATCAGGCTCAAAATGCTTTGCAAGGTATTTGTGGAAAAACAAAGCATTATGTATTTGCACTTCTGTAAGCTCAAAGTCCCTGTAAGTGCTGCTCTTCCTTACCATTCCCAATTGATGTGAACTTTCCTTTTCCTGAACTACTTTGAAATTTGTTGCCATTTTACCTTGTATTTTATGTTTTATTATGTAGCATGTCCATAGCATAGTCAATGCTGCTTTGCAACTTTGTTCTACATGCTTGTGGCTGTCATAAGCTTGACTTTTTGTGGGTACTAACACTAATCTTGGGTGCTAATGTCTATTCAGTTGTGTTATCAGCTTTCAGATATAAACCAGTCAGTGTGGATGAGCATTCAGCGGTTTGAATTGTTACTATATATTAAGCAGTAAGTAAGTGTTCCTGTTTCTTCTAAAACTTAATGTTGATAGTTAAGACTATGAAGGAAGAAAAGCAATAGGATGTATTTTAAGCTATGAAAAAATAGCTCTTTTTTATAATTGTAAAGAATCGAATACCATTATCACTTCTCACAATAATCATTTAGGTTTTCATTTGTTGAAGACACTGCTATGATGGGTATTCTTCTCTTAGCACTATTCCATAATCAAGCCCAACAATAAAGGGCCCTGGATTCATATCCCATGGCTTCTCTAGGTAAGGCACATGCACGCTTAAACCCCTGTCATCCGGGCTGGCTGATACTGGAGATGGATCAAGTGTAGGGACCCTATTGGGGTACCTATCTCTCTGTCTCTGTCTTTCTTTCAAGAAATACATTAGTAGGGCTAGCAGGTGGTATGGTGGTTAAGGTGCTGGATTCCCATTTTCCTCTTGTTTTTAGCCACATTTTTTTAATTTGGCCTGTTATTATTTCATCAATCACTATTAATAGTTCCTACCAAAATGTTACTAAAGACCAGGTGCCATCTTTGTGTTTAGTATTTTTTTTCTAATTAGCTCACTTTCCCTAAGGACTGACTTATTTATATGTCATGGATTAAGAAGGCAAAGGAAAGTGACGGTCTCTGAAGTTTCCCTAGCTAGTAAGCAACTGAGCTAGATCCCAACCAAAGACTGGCTTGAAAGTCAAACTCTTTATCAAGAAACTATTTCCTGTTATATTTAAAAATGCAGAATTGGTTTGAGTCTCAGATCTGGTTGCTTGAAAATCACACTGGGGAAGGTAGCTAGCAGATGGCATAGTTGTTAAGGGCACTGGACTCCCACATGCTGACTGTAGTTCAAGTTCTGGGCCTGGTAGCTTGCTTTCTCACTTTCCCTTTCCCTCTCTCTCTCTGTCTTATTCTCTCTGACACTCTGTGCCTCTCTGGTCAAATTTAAACAAACAAACAAACAAACAAATAAATAAATAAAATCACCTCATTTAAACTTGCTTGAGTTTATATAATTTTTACTGGATGAAGGTCAGTTTTCAAAACACACATCTAAGATGCTTTTGGATAGTTTTGTTTTTTAATAAAATTTTCTCATGAATAAATGCCTGGAATGTTATAGGAGGTTCTTCATATATGTTAAAAGTTAAAAAATTAACAACAGAGAACAACCTGATTAAAAAATAAGCAAAGGACCTGAATAGACATTTCTCCAAAAAATGGTGAAATGGTATGCAAGTGGTCCAAAGGCACATGCAAAGATGCTCAGCACTGCTACTCACTGGGGAAATGAAATCAAAACCACAGTGAGCTATCATATCAATCCACAGGCATGACTGCTGTCCAAAACAAACAAACAAGCAAACAAAACCTGGAAAATAGCAAACACTGGAACATTTCTGTGTTGTTGATGGAAAAGTGAAATGGTGCAGCTGCTATGAACAGTATGGCAGTTCCTTAGAAAGCTAAAAACAGAATCGTATGATGCAGCAGTTTCACTTCTGGGTAAACTCCCAAAAGAAATGACAACAGGGCCCTGAACAATTATGTACACACCCATATTCTTTGCAGCATTATTCATAATAGTCAACATGTGGAAGGAATCCAAGAGCCCATTAATGGGTAAATAACTAAACACAATATGAGGTATACATACAAGAGAAGATTATTCAACTTTCAAAAGGAAGGAAATTCATTTTTAATTTTTTAAAAATTTATTTTTATTATTATTCATACATTAAATCACTATACATCATTTAGTTTATGAAGATACTTTACCCAGGATGATATACACCTCAGTCTTGCCCAGTTAAGACCATCATACACATCCTCATCAACAGATAATAAATCTTATCTGTGTCCCACAAACGTCTTATCTCTCCATTTCCCCCAAAATTTCTTTTTTTTAATTTCAATTTATTTATTTGCATTCATTCACTGTACATCATTACAGCATACAAAATGAGATTTTCCATCCAGAGTACACTATAAATTGTCTCAATCAAGCACATCAACAAACATGTTATTGTCAGCAAATCATCTTCCATTTCTTGTCTTCTGTATGTTTTGCTTCCCCCCCGCCATCCTTGATTCCCTATCTCTTACCCGCTGCCATCTCCCACTCTCCTCCCACACTGTCTCTGGTATCTATGTTTGCTTTCTTTCTTTTTTTTTTTTTTGGAGAGGTTTTTCGCTATAGGGCACGTGCGCTCGCCAGACAGACAGAGAGAGAAATAGAGACAGAAAGCGAGAAATCACCCCCCAGGGGGGATGGTCTCGCCGCAATCCCTTCTCCTCCATTCTCCTCTCGGGATCTTGGGCACGCACGCACACGCGCCTGGTGTGAGTATTAAGCCACCGGGTCTGGGACTCGAACTGCGGTCAACTACGTGGGAGTCCAGCGACATAGCCATTACGCTAACTGCTGGTCCCTCTATGTTTGCTTTCTATACTGTTTTCCCCCCACATTTTATTGCATTGCCAAAGACCCTAGTCAATCCAAATACCCTCATAGCAAACACAGGTGATACACACATTTCCACGAACACAAGTCTAACTTTACGCATCCTATAAAGTAGCACCTAGCTATGGCTACATATCCTACTGCAGTCATTGAATAGATATATATTTTTTTTTCCTGAAACTTTTTTTTTTGTAACTCAATTTACATTCCTTCCCTAAGCATCATCACAGCATACAAAATGCGATCTCCCATCCAGTACACACTGCATAGTGACTCAATCATGCACATTACAAAAAAATTTCCATTACTAGTTCCTGGAATTATTTCCACCCCTCTTTCTGACCCTCTGCCCCTTCCCACCCTCCTCTCACACCACCTCCGGTGTCCACAACTGTCCTTCATTCCCTTCCCACCCACATTGCATTGATCACACAATTTCCTACATTATCTAACTACTTTCAATGGTGAGTTCACTCATTACTACTAAGAAAACCAGTTTTAACTTAACTCAAAGAAGTGTCAAGGAACTTTGCTTAAAGCCAGGAAACAGGTTAGGATTCTGTTCAAATGGTAGGTGCATGAACCTGTCAGTCTCATGTACTTTTATCTTCTATTCTGGTTCAATTTTCCTGATTAAATTCTGGGATATAATATTCAACTCCAGACTTGTCCCTATGATTAAGTTGGCCACTTTCTTAGTTTTTGGACTCTTATTTCCATGTGTCTGTGTTTAATTTTCTTGATACAGCACACCCTTGAGAACTTCTTGGAGATCTGGTCTGGTGCTGGTAAATTCTTTCAGGTTTTGTTTATCTGAGAATGTTCTTGTCTTTTCTTCCCACCTGAAAGATAATCTTGCCAGGTACAGTATTCTTGGCTGAAATTGCTTCTCTTGTAACACTTTGAATATATTTTCCCATTCTCTCCTTGCTCACATTGTTTCCGATGAGAGATCTGCTGTTAGCCTGATGGGATGTCCTTTGTAGGTAACTTGATGTTTTTCTCTTGCCAATCTTAGTATCTTGTCTTTGTCTGTGGTTTTGGTCAACCTGGCTATAATGTGTCTTGGAGAAGATCTTCTTGGGTTGATTCTATTTGGGGTCCTTTGTATTTCCTGGGACTGGATCTTCGAATGCCTCTCTAGGTTTGGAAAGTTTTCTTGCAGGATTTCATGGAATAGATTATCAATGCCCTTATGGGTCTCTTCACCTTCTGGAATGCCAATTATCTGGATATTTGGATGTTTGATGGTATCCAGTACTTCTCGCATATCATTCTCAAATTTTTGGGCCATTTTCTCAGTCTTCGTGGTGGATTTTTCTAAGCCAGTCATTTTCTCTTCTACATCTGAGATTCTATTTTCTGAATGATCTAGTCTGCTTTTAATACTTTCAAGGGAGATTTTGACTTCTTGTATTATAGACTTGATCTCTAGCAGTTCCGTTTGAGTCTTTTGTAAAGTGTGTAATTCCTCTTTTAGATCTTGCAAGAATTTCCTCATCTCCTGGAACTCGTCAACTTCTTTCTCCTTTCTCTTTAGCAGTTCATTATCTCTCTTCTCTTCCATCTCTGTTAGCTTTGACATTATGAATGCTCTAAATTCCTTATCAGACATTTCCATGACTTTCACTGAACTGCTTGTGGATGAAGGAGAGTTACTTTTTTCCCTTGGAGGAGAGGTATTTTCTCGTTTTCCCATATTTCTCATGATCCGGAGGTGATTTCTTGTCATCTGATGGATGGTGTGTTTCTTTCAAATTCTTGAAGTTAAGCCTGAATGTTCAGGAGCAAGCAGACAGAGGTGATCTAGAATCTGTTTGCCGTTCTGTTGTGATCACTGGTGCAGCAGATTCAGTAGATACACGCTAGCTTTGCTTGCTGGAGGCTGAATTAGGAGTAGAAAATCTTCATTTCTCCTGTCCCCTGAAATATGTAGTTCACAGGAGCCATGAGGAATCTTCCAAAAGGAAGGAAATTCTGACACATGCTACAGTACCAGTGAACCTTGAGGGCATTTTGCAGAGTGAAATAATTCAGACACAAAAGGAGAAGTACTGTATGATTCCACTCAGATGAGGTACCTAGGGTGTTCAAAATCATAGATACCAGGAGTAGAATGGTTGTTACCAAAAGCTGCAAGGAAAAGAGAATGGAGAGTTGTTGTTTAATGGTTAGAGAATTTCAGTTTGGGATGATGAAAAAGTTCTGGAGATGAATGGTAGTGAGGGTTGTACAATAATGTGAATGTGCTTAATGCCACTGAAAGGAACACATAGAAGGTACATTTTATGTTATGTATATTTTAAAATCATAAAAAAAGATTGGTCTTACATTTTTTAAACTTGGCTTTCTTGTCCTGATTTCGTATCTTTTTTTTTTCTTTTTTTTTTTTTTTGAGAGGTTTTTCGCTATAGGGCGCGTGCGCTCGCCAGACAGACAGAGAGAGACAGAGAGACAGAAAGCGAGAAATCACCCCCCAGGGGGGATGGTCACGCCGCAATCCCTTCTCCTCCATTCTCCTCTCGGGATCTTGGGCACACACGCACACGCGCCCGGCGTGAGTTGTAAGCCACCGGGTCCGAGACGCGAACCGCGGTCGACTACGTGGGAGTCCAGCGACATAGCCATTACGCTAACTGCTGGTTCCCGTGATTTCGTATCTTTTGAGATTATATCAACAACATACTTTTAGTTCCTGAAACTAGTGGCATTTTTGCAGATATTGACTGCTCAAGACTATTCAAAGAACAACACTGGGAACTGCTAATCTTTAACAGTTATAAGTAATTTAAGCTAAATTAGCATAGAAGTTCAAATTTCATTGTTTAAATAAAGAAATAGAAATAAGTGTTTGTGGGGCCAGCAGGTGGCATAGTGGTTTAGGTGCTGGACTCCCACATGGCTGACTGGTTTGAGTCCCAGAACTGGTGGATTGCTTTCTTAGTTTCTCTCTCTGTGTGTCTCTCTCTGATGAGCACACATGCCCTATGGCAAATTAAAATAATAATAATAATAGTAATAAAATTAAATAATTAAAAAAGGAATAGGTGTTTGTAATACAGTTATATTTAAGTCATGGCTCTCTGGTGGTTGAAATATAATCGGTTGATAAGCATTTGTTGTCATCAATGTGAAGTCTAATATGAGGTGGATAATGGAATATTAACTCTTTCTTAAAACTTACACATGGGCACTATTACCTTAGAGTGTTTATGAATCACCTTGAAATTCTAACCTGTTCTGCGAAGTTAAAAAACTGGCGGCCTCCTCCTACAAACAGAAAAGTTTTTCTCTCACTGAGAATGCTTTACTGGGAGAAGAGAAATGGTAACTTCTCTGTTTTGAGGAGTATTTAGCACAAATAACCAATGCGTAGTCTACTGTGTTTCTGCAGCTCTGTTGCCAAAAGCTCAGTTTCTGCTTCATAAAGATGTTTGAAGGAGCAGAATTGTTTCCTATTTAGCCCTTTTCAACAGGGGGTGAAGAGTGAAGGGATGTTAGCATTTAGCAGATTATAGATGCAGGCAGACCTGAACAAAGTTGGTAGGTAATAGATACTTCTGCTGGATAGAGGGCACCTGTACTAGATTTTATTGGATTTTTATTGGATGCATATCCACAAGCCAGCTTCCCACAACTTCTTTCTATTAGCACCTTCATTTTCTCTAATATGGGGAGGGAGTGACAATTGTTTGGCAATAATGAGCCATCTTTCCAGTCATAAGAACCAAGCTAGAATTTAGTATATGACAACATACTAGCTTTGTTTCCCTTTTTTTTTTTTTTTCCTTAAAGAAGGACATATAACTTGATTCTGGCCAATGGTCCCTGAAGGAAGTTTGAAGGGGAGTATTTTCTCCATGAACAAAGAGAACATTTGGGAATTCTTGTTCTCCTTTTCTGCTTTGGTACTATAGTTTGAGGGTTTGGTGTCTTGAGCTATGCCTGCCACTTTATGATGACGAGACAAAAGTTAAGAGCATTTCAGAACATTGACAGCATTCTGCTGTTGCTTGACCTGACCAGTTCTCCTGTGAATATTTTGTCATATGAATGACTTAAATGTCCTTGTTTAAGCCACATTTAGCCAGGCATTTGTTACTTGCAATTAAACAGAAGCAAATCTTATCCAACTGGCATGTACCTAAAAGAATGCCATTTAAGAGATAAACAAATCTTGGATTAAATTTGAGCAGAACCTAACTATAAGATTTAGAATAACTAAAGTATAGGCACAATACTATTAGTGATTAACGTGTTTATAACACCTAAACAACTACTTCAAAGAGACATGTCCAATCAATTATCCAAATATTCTGTCTATGAGTTGCAGAACAAAAATCAATGGTTGCATATAATCATTTTGATGATTCTGAATTCTTGCTCTACTTTTCATATTTAGAGTTTATATTTATGCATTAATTTTTTTCTGGAATGTGGGGAGCAGCCATTCTTAAAAAACATGGTGACCTTTAGACATATGCAGAATCACGGTTTTTGTGAGCTTCATTTACATAGCAATAAAAACATTAACATACAAGTATGCTAAGTGCCAACACTACAAAGCAGTATCTGTCTAAAAAAGCCACATGTGTTATTCATATTTCGCCCCAAAAGATCAGAAGAAACCAAATCATGCCAGTCATTGTCACATCATCAGCTGAATAACATCTGAAAACAACTGGCTTTACATTTCATTTCCTCTTCCCTCATTTTCTTCCCTATAAAATAAATAAACCTGATCCTGGGTCGGAGTTACAACTTTCTCCACCAGAGAAGTCAGGTCCACCTAATCCTTCTTTTCTATATTTAAATGTCTTTGTGATTTTGTTTTTAAGTTTATTTCTAATTCACAGCCTCCCCAGTCAAAAAAGCACATTCAGCCAAGGAGGTCTCTGCACTGAAAACCATAACCCTTATGAAAATTGCTAACAGTACCATAAGTAATATTGTGATTCTCAAAAAATGACTAACAGATTTGTATCACAATGTTTATATTGTCAGTCCTTTTTTTATTTGAGAATTTGCTATGTGTATAGACGTGTGCTCTATTCTCAAGACTTGGTCTCTAACTTAAGGAATCTAAAATTGCTGGAGAGATTAGGAAAAGATATGTAGAACAATGGGGAAAAAATATAAGGGCATATTTCTGACACCAGGAAATACAGAGGCAAGGCCCATGGGGAATTGTCGGTGAGATGGGCAAAATAAAATGAGGTTATGTGTCTCCCATAGAATATAGAATATATCTATCAGTGACCTCAGTAGAGGAGCATTTTAATAGGTAAGAGGGTAGAATGACCCTATGGATATCAATCAGACTGTTTCCTCAGCCAACCCTGTCAGCACTTAATGAACTCATGAACAAAGTAGCCATGGTGGCAAAGATGGAGGTTATACATGAGCTCAGCAACATAGGTTACTCACCAATGCTGACAGCCACCATTGAGTGCCCAACTTTCCAGAAGTAGGGACCAACACTTAGCCCCCAATATGGCATCATTCACTGGGGTGATCATCCAGCTCTCTGGTGCCAGGCTGAATACATCACCATCATGGGAGAGGCAGTGCTTTGCTTTTTAGTAAAATAGACATTTACTCTGAATACAAATTTCCTTCCCTGCAAGAAATACTTCTACCAAAACTACCATCCATGGAATCATATACCTTATCTACCAACATGGAATTTCACAAAGTATTACTCTGACTGAGAAACACATTTTAGAGCAATGAAGTTCAGCAATGTGTCCATGCTCATGGAACTCACTGATCTTACCATGAATCTTGATCTTGTGCACATTTTAAGAGCATCATTTTTCCATCTTATTGACAAGAGCATGACAATGAGAAGCATGAAGCATCAAGGACTCTAGACACTCTGATAAGACACATTGCATGGCAGAAGTCAGAAGGTAGCCTTATATATATCTAATGGATATATAGTGTGGTAAAGTTTTTAGAGTTCTAGAAGTTTGGGCCATGCCAGGTTATGGCCTCCAGAATAAAGAACTAGTTATATTACATCTGGCAACTCTTACCACTAAGCAAGAGGCATGATCTTTGGTAGACTTCTTTCAATTTTGAAGACAACATGGGTTGCACCTGGTTATTTTGCTCCCTACCATTCATCAAGTGACTTGGAAGGCTTCCAGTGATAAGCATAGTCCACAAAAAGAGGGAATTCTGTGGCTGATTACTGAAGTTGTACAACAGTGAGCTGTTTGGTTACATCCCTGCCATACAAAGATATCCGTAGTATGTGAATGCCATGTAGAGTTTCCTGCAAGCTCTAAAAGGAGATTTGTAGCACAGACCTCTAAGGTTCTCAAACAGACCAAAGAAATTATTTGCCATCCAAAAAGCAGCTCATGGAATGACGTGGACCTGGTGGAGATTAAGCTTGTAGCTGTGGGGCACCAGGTGACTAACTGTAAGAAGTTCTGCTGTGGAACTGGTATCACTAGATTCACTAAGCCTGGGGTTGGCACAGAAGAACTGAGATATATGACAGAAATACTACATTTGAGATCTGTCCAAGAAGGTCTAACGGGTCATTAAATTGCTCAAAGAGGTGGCCCAAGCCTCTGTGTCATTTACCTCTATTGCACTAAGGTCTTTTCCTCAACTCACCATGAGGACCTGGGGGTCCAGTTGGTCAAGAGCCTGATTCTTGAATGGGTCAGTTCCACATGTTTGTGCAAGCCAAAAGTGGGCCAGAGCATCACAGATCCCCTTTGTAAAGAAGGAAAATAATAGGGAAGGAAAATCGTCCAGGTTATTGTGTCTGCATGGCGGGAGACCTGGCTGTAGTAAAGTTACAGTCAGCCCCTAGTTAGTGATGAGTACTTTATCTGCATGGTCAAGAACCTAGGAGGGGAATTTTTTTTTTTTTTTTGAGAGGTTTTTGCTATAGGGTGCATGCGCTCGCCAGACTGACAGAGAGACAGAGAGATAGAAAGCGAGAAATCACTCCCCAGAGGGGATGGCCACGCTGCAATCCCTCCTCCTCCATTCTCCTCTCGGGATCTTGGGCATACACGCACACGCGCCCGGCGTGAGTTTTAAGCCACCGGGTCCGGGATGTGAACCACGGTCGACTACGTGGGAGTCCAGCGACATAGCCATTACATTAACTGCTGGTCCCAAGGAGGGAAATTTTTTTCTATGCATTTTTTAAATTTTTATTAACATCATAATCTTCTTTATATTACATTGGATTAGATATAATTTTACAGTGTATTACATTGCTTTTTCAAAAGGGAATGCCATGCATGTCAGTCAATACAGAGACATTAATGTCCCCACTTCATCATTCAATATCTTTTCTATGTTTTTCCCAATCATTATTATTATTATTCTAATTATTTTTTAAAACAGTCAATCACTATTTCTCATTTTGCTTGTAAAAAGACTTTACCCATCATGAAATATTTCTCAGACCAATCCAGTTGAGAATACTATACATGTCATCATCAAGAGGTAATAAGCCATATCTGTTTCTCACTATCGTCTTGCCTCTCTATTGTTCTCTTGCTATCTTTCTCTATCCTCTTCTCCTCACCCCCCCCATTCCACACTGACCTATTCTCATTAAGTACTTTCACTGCTTTTATGTCCTCCAATTTTTTGCTCTCTATTATAGAGTGCTGATAGTTGGTATATATTGAGTGGATACATACAATATCTTTCTTTCATAGCCTGGCTTACTTCACTCAGCAATATATCCTCTGTATCTGACCACTTTCTATCAAATTCCAGGGTCTTGTTATTTTTTATGGCTGAGTAGTATTCCATAGAATATATATACCCAAGGAGGGAAATTTTTGAAGACTGAAGACAAAAGATTTGTAAGAGTGAGTACAGATGTGGGTATCTTTGTCTTACATTAGTGACCTCCAGAAAGCACTCACTGCAAAGGCAGCATTGGATAGCTACCTAAATGAGCCAGCCCTCCCTCCTACTTCCCCTGCCCACATGCAGGTCCATCAGCCTGTGTCCTCTGCTGCTCCTTGCACTGGGGGCCACTGAAAAAGCAACCCATACTCATTAAGTTGAACAAAAACTGCCTTAGGATACTATAAAGGAAGGTGTACCTCGAATTCGAGAGATTGGAATGTTAGAGTGGATTTGTCATACAAGATTTTCTTTTTTTTTTTTTTTTTTGGAGAGGTTTTTGCTATAGGGCACGTGTGTTCGCCAGAAAGACAGAGAGAGACAGAGAGATATAAAGCGAGAAATCACTCCCCAGGGGGGATGGCCATGCCGCAATCCCTTCTCCTCCATTCTCCTCTTGGGATCTTGGGAATGTACCCACACGCGCCCGGCGTGAGTTTAAGCTGCTGGGTCTGGGACTTGAACCGCTGTCAGCTACGTGGGAGTCCAGCAACATAACCATTACGCTAACTGCTGGTCCCTCATACAAGATTTTCTAACCTACCCAGAGAGAATCCAGAGAACACATCTTTTACCACAACTGTGAGAAGTACATTTACTAGGGGAAATCCCAAATCTTTAAAGAACTTTGTTGTTACTTTTCTCTGTGATACAGAAATTACTGTGGGAACTGTTGTCCCTGAACCAGGATCCTTAAATACAATGGAGATCATCAGATCCCTGGGCAGCTCAGGGGCAATGCTGAGGCAGGGTGGGTTTGTCTATCACAATACACAGAGGAGTCAAAGCAGCAGTCAGGATAGTCTGGCTAAAGCACATGTAAGTGTGTCCAGTGCATCATGGCATTCCTAGAAATGAATGAGTATCTTTCCACATTTCCCTGTTTTATAAAATATCATTCCTTTCCCATCAATGCTCTCACATTAGTAGCAGACAACTGGCAAAGCTGAAAATTTTATTTATGTTATAATTAAGCCACTCATAGAATGTGATTCTGGATTTTGTTCTTAGCAGCTCTGAGGCAACAGGATCCCACTTTTGGGTCATTTGTGTGGTGTTTGATGGCCCTCACGCATGCTTTCTTTAGCCCACTTCATCCAGGAAATTAGGAGAAGCCAACCAATCTCATTATACTTGTTAGTTTGACAAAATGTTCTAAGGTATCAAATACATGATCACCCAGAGAGAGATTTATCATGAGATACTTGGCTCATGCTATTATGGCTTATATGGCCATATGGCTATTATAGGGGATGAAAGTTTGAAGTTTAACATCTGTAGGGCAGGGTGACAGGCTAGAAACTCAGACAGGAATTCTGTGTTACAATCTTGAAGCAGAATTTTTTCTTTATTTTTTTTCTTAAGGTCTTTACTTAAAGTCAGTTGGTTGTAGATGTTAATAACATTCACAAAATACTTCCACAGAAACATCTAGATCAGCATTTGAACAAATAATTGAATGTCATAGTACAGCCAGGTTGACACCTAAAATTTAGCTCTCACATCCACCTTCATCTATTGCGATGAATACCAGGTCAAGACTTCCCTAGGTGGGTGTTCCTGATGTTAGTTATCACCCCAGGAGCAATGGGGACAGGAGGGCAAAGGCCCTGAGGGCAAGAATCATTTTAAGTCATCTGGTCAGGGGAGACCTTTGCATGGTCCTTAGGAAGAAAGGCTTCTCTTCTCCAACAAGGTAGGCGCACTTCTGCAGGACCCAAGAATCCAGTACAGTCTAGGATTGGAGGTTCTCAAGTTCATCTACCCTAACATGCCCATCCAAGGTTATAGGGTCTTACTCCTTCCCTCGTAGGATCCTGGTTTCAGTGTGGACACCTTGCTGCTGCTGTAAATTCAGTACCTCAAATAGTCTCACAATCTGATCCTAGTCATGGTGTCCAGGAAAGTCAGCCCTGGAGATAGTGCCTAAGACCGCACATCCTTACAGCTGTTGTACATCGCTTTCAACCCTCCACAGGTGAGTCTTATGCTTGGCCAGGCTGCAGAAGCCAGGGCTTATCCCCATGGTGCCAAACTCTAGCAATTGAGTCTCTATTGCCATTTGTTTGGTGATTAACCTAATCCAATAATCTAACCCTAGAGATGTGCTTCCTAGGATCAGTGTTGGCGCCAGTGATCTTTTGATCTTAGCTGAGTTTCTGCTGAAGGTTTTTAAGATTATTTCATGTTACTATGTCAATGTGAACAAGCACACACACAAGGTGTTTTTTTTTTGTATGAACTGTTCTGTAATTAATTTTGATATGTTCACATCAAAGTTGATTTTTCTCTAGTTTTGTTGATGAGTGTTAAAGTTGTTTCAATTTCTTTACTCTCATAAACAATGCTTTACTGAATAATCTCACACAGATCTCTATTGTATCTACGTAACTTTTTTTTTCTAGCATGCATATTAGAACTGGAATTGCTGGGTCAATGGATATATAGACATGCAACTTACTCAAATAATGCCAAACTAAACCATGACACTCATGAATGGGAACAAAACTCATGATGCCAACATTTAAAGATACATATTTTGGTAGACTGCACAGTCCTTGACCCAGATCTTTTCTTAATCCCCACTTAGGTCTGTTTTTATGATTTTGTTAAGAAAACATCTCAAAAACGTACTTACGAAGAATGTTTATCTAGCGGTGTTATTGTGTATGTGGTATGAAAAATGTTCTGCTCAGCCAAGACGTACATATGGATTTTAAAACAAAACTATGTGGACAAAGTGTGTGTATGAAAGCTGTAAATTGTCATTAAGAAAATGAAACATTATAGCTAAGGAGAAGTAAAACTAGGAGAAAGAAACCATTCAGTTCTCATAGAGCCAGGAGAATTGGAAATTAAATCCTGGAAGCAAGGAACAAAAGAGAAATTGCAACATCACTGGTTATAACTTGCAGAAGCATAATGGTCCACCGGGAGTGCAGTAATGGGAATGAAGTATGAGAAGCTGGCAAATACAATTTCACTTTATTTTAATGTGCTCTGCACCTCTAAGTGAATGTTCTATTTGTAAGGCGAAGGCTCACATGACCTTTGGGAAGTCACCTAAGCCTCTCTGTCCCTCAATTTCTCCACTTGCTGCATTTAGAAAATTGCTTTGGCCTCCTAGACGCCTCGCAGGCAAGGCTCCTTCTATTTTTCTGAACACTGTTAGCAGGTGCCCATGCTTCTTGAGCAGACGGCTGTGCCCCTAGTGCAGTAAACACAGAGCCTACAGTTGTAATCACCCTTGGCAATGAGGTGGTCTGACTTTACTGCCAGACATAATTATGACCAGGCCTAGGAGTTAGACATAAATGGTCACAGGCACTTCAGGACAACGACTTAAAATAGAATGTTCTCACTACTGAAACTACACCTTGGTCTGTCACTTCTCAATTTTTCAGTTTTCTACAAACATTCACTGACAATATGTGCCATTGAATGGACATCCAGCATTACCTCCAAATAATTTGGTATCATTTTATTTATTTAAAAATCATTTTTAGAGAGTTTTTTTTTTCTATAGGGCGTGTACGCTTGCCAGAGAGATGGAGAGAGACAGAGAGACAGAAAGCGAGAAATCACCCCCCCCCCAGAGGCGATGGCCACACTGCAATTCCTTCTCCTCCATTCTTCTCGTGGGATCTTGGGCAGGCATATGCGCACACATGCCCAGCATAAATTTTAAGCCACCGGGTTTGAGATTTGAACTGCTGACAACTATGTGGAAGTTCGATGCCAATTTGGTATCATTTTATTAAAAAGATGAATGTCCCACATGTTTCTCCTCCTGACTACAGCATCCTCTCTTGAATCCTCACACTTTTGTGATCCTAGGTCAAGCTGTGCGTTTGACTCTTGTCTTTTTGTGTTTATGGTGTCAGGTTGGCACATGGGTTTGTATGGGCACCCAGGCAAGAGACAGAGGCATGAGTTAGGGGTGATGGTTACATCAGAGTATATGTGTTCTGGGGACAGGAAAGGGGGAGACGAGGATGAAGGAGTAATTTGAACAAGGCAAAGAACAGGGGGGCTGGTCAATCTATTGAAACAGTTTCATAAATCCTGGGCGACCACAACAGCCCAGAGACATTAAGGAATGGCATCTTCTCAGTTTTTTATGACATTATTTATTTAGTTTGTTATTTTTCTTTATTATTATTATTATTTATACACTCAATTGCTAATTGCTCTTAAATAAACACCCAATGGTCATAGCTGGAGTTCTCCCTCTAAGACAATTTTCAAGTTCCTAGGAAAAAGAAGGACAAAACAAAATATGCCAACTCATGACACAACAGAAAATCTTTCTTTTTAAGACTTCCTATGGCTGTGGTCCTGATTTAGGAGACAAGAGAGCAAATACTGATGTGGGTTGGAGGTCACCAATGGAATATTGTCCAAGCACAGGTGTGAGAAAAAAAGACGGGCAGAAAATACCAAGGTACGGACAGTTTGTATATATTTTTGGAGTGATGTATAATGAATCAGAGACTTCTGTGTGTTAGTAAGACCCTGATATTTTTTTTTTTTTTGAGAGTTTTTTTTTGCTATAGGACGTGTGTGCTTGCCAGAAAGACAGAGAGACAAAAAGCGAGAAATCACCGCCAGGGGGGATGGCCATGCCACAGTCCCTTCTCATCCATTCTCCTCTCAGGATCTTGGGCATGCACACACATGTGCCCGGCATGAGTTTAAGTCACTGGGTTCGGGACTTGAACTGCAGTTGACTACATGGGAGTCCAGTGACATAGCCATAGCCATTACACCAAATGCTGGTCCCTTGTTTTATTTTATTTTTGGGGGGGGGACCCTGGTATACTTTCTAGAAATGTTTTTGTTATGGGACCAGCAGTTGGCATAATGGCTATGTCGTTGGACTCTCATGCAGTCGACCGTGGTTCGAGTCCCGAACCCAGTGGCTTAAACTCATGCCAGGTGTGTGTGCATGTGTGCCCAAGATCCCCAGAGGAGTATGGAGGAGAAGGGATTGTGACATGACCATCTCTCCCCAGGGGGATGGTTTCTCACTTTCTGTCTCTCTGTCTGTGCCTGTCTTTCTGGTGAGCGAACACACCCTATAGCGAAAAAGTCTCAAAAAAATGTTTTTGTTGTAACATAAAACATTAGTACAGGAAAACACACAAAATGAAATGTATACACTAATGAATTATCCTTGGGCATTAGCTCCACACAAGAAATGAAACTTGGCCATTGTGCCTGAGAAACTCCATCCATTTGTCCTAATACGATACCCTCCTTTCCCCATAAGTGTCCATTTTCCTCGTGTACAGTAATCATTTTTAATTTTTTTAAATAGTAATGTCTATCTTTTCTTGGCTTATTTAATATAATGCTTCCTTCTCTCCCCTATCCCGGTTCCACCCAAATTGTCTCAAATGACAAGATTTCCTTAAAGTACTCCATTGTGTCTATGTGTCTGTTGATGGACATTTGGTTTGCTGCTGTATCTTTACTATTGTGAATAGTGCTATCAAGAACATGGGAGTGCAGAGAGTTCTTTGACACGCTGATTTCAATTCCTTGGGGTAACTACATAGACATGGAATTGGTAGATCCTATGTCAGTTCTATTTTTAGTTTTTAGGTTTTTTCTTAAAGTGATTTTTTGCTATAGGGTATGTGTGTTCTCTGGAGAGACAGAGACAGATAGAGAGAAAGTGAGAAATAACTCCCCAGAGGGGATGGCCATGCCACAATCCCTTTTCTTCCATTCTCCTCTTAGGATTTTGGGCATGCACACGCATGTGTCTGGTGTGAGTTTCAAGCTTCTGGGTCCAGGACTCAAACAGTGGTCGGCCACGTGGGAGTCCAGCACCCCAACCACCACACCACCTGTTGGCCCCTATTTTCAGTTTTTGAGGAATGTCCATTACCATTTTACAAAATGGTTGTACTGATTTATAGTCCACCAATTGTGCATAAGAATTCCTTGTTCTCTACATCCTCACATGGTGACTATAGTGAATAATACATCGTGTTGTTCACAATAGCTAAAAGAGAGGAATTTAAATGTTCTCACCACAAAGTAATCATAATCCTTTGAGAAATTATAATTTGCCTTATTTGATCATTCCATAATGTTTATATGTGTTAAACCATCACATTGTATCCAATAAGCACATACAATTATTACTTACCCATTAAAAATAAAACAAAACTTATAAATAAAAAATTAAAATAGCAATATCATCCAAATGTATATCTTGAGACACTTGTCTTCCTTCCACTTTTTTTTTAAATACATTCTTGTGATAGGTTGCATGTACTCACCAGAGAGAGAGACACAGAGAGAGAGAAAGTGAGACATTACCTCCCCGGTGGTATGGCCATGCTGCAATCCTCCAGACTCCTCTTGGGACTTTGGGGGTAGGCACATGTTCCTGGGATGATTTTTTTCAAGTCATGGGTCCAGGACTCAAACTATGGTCAGTGATGCAGAAGTCCAGATCCTTAACCATCACTCCACTGATGGCCTGTCAATCATTTTTTTTTAAGTTTTGAAATATTTTAAGTCTCTTTTAATTATAGTTCCTGCTCCCATTTTTTTTTTTTCTTTTCTTCAAAGATTGTTTCTTGAAGAACCAGAGTTCTTTGACCTAAAGTTCTCAGAGTCTGGATTTTTATTTCATACATATGGTGCAGCTTGACATGTGTTGTCACTGTATTTCTCTCAAATTGGCAGATGGACCCAGAAAGTGGGTCAGACTCAGGTTCAGTCATTTTGGCAAGACTGTCGGCGATGTTATTTTCTTTTATCAGAAGCCATATAATGCCTGGTTGTCTCTCCTTTTGTATCCTAACAGCTGTTGATGATCAGTTCCTAGTCCTGGATCAAATAATGAAATGATGTTATTATAATTTCATCATTTCCTTTTTATTTATTAATTGGAATAGTTTAATGAAGAGGCAGTTTCTCACATCTACTATTTGATTATCCATTGGGTAGCCCTAATATAGCAAATACTTGATCGGTTTCCTATTTTAATTCGTTCTCAATGTGATGAATTAGTTGTATATTATCCTCTAAACATGGCCAGTTTTTTTCTACCTGATAACATTCACATTGTGAATCCATGTGCTTAAACATACCTGTAAGATGCCAATGATTTGAATTATTATCCTTTTTCAAGTTCAAATTGTCCTTATATGTCTAGGAAGAGTTTCTTTAGGCTGACTCTTGATTCATTCTAATTTGACTCTAGAAATGATAACGTCTCAACCATCATGGACAATGAGGCATTTGAGTACATCACGTCCATGTCCTGCCCCTGGCCTGGCATTGGCCATCTCTCCAAAGCCTGGAGTTCTCCCTGCCCTTATTGTTATATTTGACCTGTTTCTTATTACACTGCATCTCTTCTCACCCACATCAGATTGTGGACAAGCTGGAGTGGATTTTTACTCATTGACTCTATCCTACATCGAGAGCTCAGTAGTATCAGAATGGCAATGCTGGGACCATCACCAATATGACTGAGAACAGAGCAGCACTTTGCTTCCTGCTTTGTGACATCGATGACATAGCCCTGGTCATGTCTACTCTCCACCTTCCTTGTTGAGAGTAAACTAAATGAGGGCTCATGTCTACTCTGCGAATCACTGAGTCTCCTGTGAGGTCACAGTGCCTTACACACAGCTGAAACTTGCATCCATTTGATTGAGGATTGCTCGAAAAGAACAGGAAACCCTGTGAGATGAGTTGGGGGTAGGTGGTCCAGCCCTGGAGTGGTCCAGCCTTCTCTCTGCTTTCCCATCATATTCATCTTCCATTCCTATGGTCACCCCATGGCCCCCAAGTGGTTGCCCCAAATACAGTTACCACATCTGCATTCCTGCCAACAGGAAGGATAAAAGGCTAAAGAAAATGAAGCAAAGGATATGCAAAAGCTCTCTTTTAAGGAAGGTTCTGGGAAGCTGCCACTTTAGTTTATACCCCAACTGACCTGAACTTAGCCCTATTCAACAGCAGCCTGCAAGGGAGGCGAAAAAGTAGTGTTTATTCTGGGTAGTTAGATGTCCAGCAAAAAGTAATTTTTATTTATTTGTTTGAATAATGAAGAAGAGAAAAGCAGGCATTTGGGGGATAATTAAAAGCCATGCCACAAAGCCAAAAAATATTTTTTTTGTGTTACAGTTGAAATGTCAGCAGGAAACTAGAGATGGAAGCTTCTTCAGTGAGCCAGGCTGGAGAACAAGGCTAAGGTCTGAGCCTTTATCTCTCCCTTCGTGGTGGTTATTGCAGCTAGGAGGCAGAAGAAGTCTCCAGGGGAGAAACTGGGAAAAATAATGAAATAAAGGATAAGTGTAGAGTGATCCTCTGTTACTAACTGAACCAAAAGAAGGCAAAAATGACTGATGAGGGAGATAGGAGAAAACAGTGAGAATATGGAGTTTTAGACATGAACGGCTGAGGATACAGTACTGACATCTTTGCTGCAGCAGGGCTGGGCTTGGTGGCCCCATCCTCTGCCATAAAACAACCTGATAGGCCTTCCTGTTCAGAGTTCTGTGTCTCCCTCAGGAACTAGCCTCCCACTGCACATCCTCAGCCCTTATCAGGATCATTCCAGTTGTCCTCTGGGATGGCTGCTGACCCAGTCACTACTGAGACCTGGTGCTCCTGCCTCCAGGGCTCTGCTTCTTGCCCTTTGTGGCACTAGAACCAGCTGAGGAGTTGTTCACATCCAGGCTGCGATGCCACCTCCAGGAAGTGGTGGATTCAGGACAGATCCAGAATGTTCATCTCTAATGCATTTCCTGGTTCTTCGACGACACTTGAGGAATCACTACTCTAGTATAAATTTTTTTTTGTTTGGTTTTAGTTTAAATTTTTAAAAACATGGTTGCTTTATTTGAATTCTACACTCAAATTGTGAAACTTCAGCTAAAGTCTGTGTCCTTGTCCCCAGGCTGCTGTAACAAACCATCACAGACGAGGCTTATAAACAACAGAAGTCTATTGTTTACAGTTCCGGAGGCTGAAAGTCCAGGAGCAAGGAACAAACAGATTCGGTGTCTACTGAGGATCTGCTTTCTGGTCCAATGGTGCCACCTTCACACTGTGTCCTCACATGGTGGGAGGGGTGAGGGGTCTTTCTGGAGACGCCCTCTTTTTCTTTTGAGAGAGAGAGAGATTTTTGCCATAGGGAGTGTGTGCACTCCGGAGAGACAGAAAAATCACCCTCTAGTGAGGATAGTCACACCGCAATCCCTTCTCCTTCATTCTCCTCTTGAGATTTTTGAGCACTCATGTACATGTGCCCAGAGTGACATTTTTTTTTTTTTGAGAGGTTTTTGCTATAGGGCGCATGCGCCCGCCAGAGAGAGACATAGAGACAGAAAGCGAGAAATTACCCCCCAGGGGGGATGGTCACGCCGCAATCCCTGCTCCTCCATTCTCCTCTCGGGATCTTGGGCAGACATGCACACGCGCCTGGCGTGAGTTTTAAGCCACCGGGTCCGGGACACGAACCGCGGTCGACTACGTGGGAGTCCAGCGACATAGCCATTACGCTAACTGCTGGTTCCCAGCCCAGAGTGACTTTTAAGCTGTCAGGTCTGGGACTCGAACCACAATCAATTATGTTGGAGTCCAGCAACATAAACATTACTTCATCTGGTCCCTGGAGAATATTTTTTTGTTCTTGATAAGTTTTTGCTATGTACCCTATAGCAAAAACTTTCACTCTTCAGAGAAAGACAGAGAGAGACAGAGAGACAGAAAGCGAGAAATCACCCCCAGGGGCATGGCAATACCACAATCTCTTCTCCTCCATTTTCCTCTTACGATCTTGGGCATGCATACACATGTGCCTGGCATGAGTTTAAGCTACCAGGTCTGGCGCTCAAACCATGGTTGACTATGTGGGAATCCAGCAATGTAACCATTACACCATCTGCTGCCCCCTCAGAGACTCTTTTATAAGGCCATTAATTCTTTATTAGGGTTCCACCATCATAACTTAATCTCCTCCCAGAGACCCACCTTCTAATACCACCACCTTGTGTGAGAATCTGAACATATGATTTATGGGAGACAAAATATTTGGACCACAGCAATATACATACCCCTAATCCAATAGGATAATTAAGAATGAGCAGGTAGCAGAAATCTTAATGTGTTGCTCCTGTTATACATATATCCCCCTTCAACCTGATGTTGAATCAGCTCTAAGTGAGAAGACACATATATCAGCCAGACAAATGTAAGTCAATATGAGACCAAGTACATGTGGAGAAAATGGTGTCCTTTGAAATTCAAGTAGCTCAGATAATACTTAGCTCTCTGAATCGTGCAAACATTTTCAGTTAATCAGAAAGTTATCATGCACGTTCTATCTGCAGGAACTTGGATTCTGAATAGCCTGTGTTTCTTTAGCACAAAGTCACCTTTAATGGAGAGACTTTGTTAATGGGTTTGTCACACCTATCATTAGGTCTGTTAAACCACAGTACATCAAGCCCTCTCCCACCGGGCAGTGGATAATATCCTTTGTGACGTCCTTGGCATATTGTGGGGCATTTAATCATCTAAGTGGTTAACCAGAGCTAGACTGGGCATTGCCACCTCTTATGGGCTTGCTATATAGCACAGGGCATGACTCAACCCTGCTAGTAAGAATGTGAACAGCATAGTGTCCATGCAGACAAAAATCTTGTGAGTAGCAAATGAACTAATGGATGTACAGACTTCAAACAGCACCGCACCTACGGCAAATGCCAGCGCACA
Source organism: Tupaia tana (assembly GCA_026018925.1). Classification (NCBI taxonomy): domain Eukaryota; kingdom Metazoa; phylum Chordata; class Mammalia; order Scandentia; family Tupaiidae; genus Tupaia; species Tupaia tana. Next base: position 37,320,771 of record JAKSZU010000016.1, read on the forward strand.
CATGCACACTGAGTGGCATGTGGATTCAACATGCATGAAACATATGTAGATAGGATTCATGGTTATAACCTGATTGATGTCATCCACACCAACTTTTTAAAAAAGCCTTGAGATAATGCAAACTCTGCCCTTTAATCCTCCAGAAGAAAGCAATGACTGGCAAAATGGTGAAGGCACTCAGAAGCAAAAGCCATTGAGTAGACAAAAGTATGTACTGTATTGAATTTCTTCTTATGTTGAGTGTTGTTTCATAGATAATACAACTTGGAGTGGCTTTTCTTACTATAATTCACCCTAAATGCCTCTCCACGCAAACTTGCATAAAGCTGTGAAGCCACCAGAGGGAGGCATGATGCTTTGTAAGTGGGAGCACGAGCCCACCCCTTTCTTTGATTGGTCCCATGTCCTTTACAGAGTGTTGGCCCTGTCTTAGCCTTTACCAACCCCCACCCCAAATATGCTCAATGTGAAGAGAAAAATCACAAATGTGCAAATTAATGGTGGAAAAAATAGGCAGGTTTGGAAGGCGAACAGCAAACCTCTAAGCCGACACAAAACAGAAGCAAAAATACTGTAGGATGAACAGCAAGTTGTTTTGCCTTGCTGAGTGAGGCTTAAAAACCCATCTTTCATTTTCCCATAAAAGCACATATAACGAACACCAGAGTTAAAATTTAAATACAAAGTCTTTTTAGCAAATGGGCATTTTTTATTGCTGCATATGTTTTATCATGGCTGCAGAAAAAGAAGAGTAGATACAGGTGCTTTTTTCCTGGAGTACACACACTTCACAATGCATGAGAATGCACACACAGTTCTCATTGCATGAGAATTTAAAGACCGGAGACTTTTCCCTGATCTCCAACTACACCTCGTTTGCTAGCCTAAGGCAGGTGACTGCTGTGAGTTGCACAATATGCCCTCCCTCGCTGCTGTCTCTACCCTTTTCTGATCCATGTTCTCTGAGCCTGTAAGCTGTTTCACAGCTCAGGGCTTTTGTCCTGTGCCATACAGTAGAAATGGAGCACAGTTTGAAGTCAGAGTCATTTTGTGTGTGATTAAATGTAATAAAATATTTTATTAATTAAAAAAATTTTACTGGATATTGACAAATGATAATAGCAAATTTTGTGGGATATATAGGGGTGCTAAGGTTTATGACAGATACATGTAATTCTCACGATGTGTCAGGAGGTACTTAGAGCCATTTTCACACACTGACTCACTCAATCCTGTGAAAAATCATACGAGAAAGTTTAAATACTGAATCCCACTTTGCAGAAAAGGAAACTGAAGCAAGAGGAGGCTGAGTATGGTGTTGGGTGTCACACAGCATGCAGATAAGATAAGAGATGACGTGGATTTAAATCCTGGCTCTGTCATTCCTGTCTGTGCAATCTTTGCAAATTACATATCCAGACTGAGACTTAGTATTATCTTCTTCTTCTTCTTCTTCTTTTTTTTTTTTTTTTGAAATCTCCGTTCTGCATTGTTCTGGAGAATAAAAAAGGAGGTTACTTGTGTGAACTGGGTATGTACCAGGCACATGGAAGACAGCCACCGATTTTCCTCTCTTCACACGCTCTCAACAATCTGTGTTTAGAGATCCTCTACCCTTCTCCACCAGGTAAAACCATGAGCTGGAGGGTCAGCTCGAGGTCACACCCATGCTCCACAAAGCAAGTCCTGGAGCTCAGTGAGCTAACCATGGACTTGCAGACCTGTCCTTGGGTAACTGCCACCTCCAGTGGGGCTCAAGCTCCTCACTGATGATATTGGGGTTTGGGTTAGTGTGAAGTTTGTCTGTATGTCCCAAGACATTTGTGGCACCTGGCAAATGCATACCTAACACCCACGTGTGGCAAGAGCTTTCCTCCAAGCAGCTGTCTCCATCTCTCTACTCTGTCTCTGCTACTTCAAGTCCTCACTTCAGGTTCTGGCTACTTGTGACTAGCTTATGTATTCTAAATTCCTCTCGCCCTTCCTACCACACTTACTGGGAAGAGGTGTTCACCTGGGCATTGAAGCTGACCCTCTAAAGGACAACTTTTCTTCAAGGACCATTTAAAAACCCATCCATCCTCAACTTTCTTTTTTCTTCTTGTTGTCCTCTAATTTTGTCAGGGGGGACATGTGCGTTCACCATGGAGAGACAGAGAAAGAATGAGAGAGAGGTAAAGTGAGAAAGCACCCCCCCCCCCCCCATGGAGAACGGTTATGCTGCAATTCCTTTCTCCCTCCTTTCGAGACTCTGGGCACACACACGTGTGCACCCAGCATATTTCTGAAGCTGCACAATCTGGGACTCGAACCTTTTAGTTGGCCATGTGGGATCTAAACCACCATAGCATGGGCTGGCCCTAAATTTTTTTCTTGAAGGCTCTAACAGCCCTGGAGTTCCCTTTCTCTGAACTCTTTGCATCTTTTTATGGCTCTAGTCCTATTCTCCTTTTTGTCATAACTATTTATGTTCTTGTACTCAATTCTTTAGGGAATCATAAATTCTTGACAAGCGGGGGCTCTTTTTCACTCATCTTTGTTGATGGTTAATACATATTTTTCCTTTTGCTCAAAAAGATTAGATACTTTCCTTCAGAAGGAGAAATGTATTGGTGGATTTTGCATAACAAGCATCATCATGTAGTGAAAAGACTTCGTGCTAACAGTCAGGGGATATGAGTTCTAGAACAGGCTCATTTATTTGTGGTGTCGTTTGGGGGCTTTTCTTTATTGAGTGCCTCTGCACCTTCATCTATAAAACAGCAACAATAATGGCTGTTCTATTTATCACAGACTTGTGATATGAACTGAAATAGTACACAATAAAGCTCTTTGGAAAGCACTGGTTACATTCCAGCTGTGCAAGCCACGTTAGAAAGCTTATTGTGGCTTCTCATGAGCAGATAATCCTCCCCATTTTAATTTTAATTTTCTTCTTATTCCACGATAAAGCATGCGCATGTGCATGAGAGAGGGAGACAGAAGAGCACCCTCCCAACGTCTGGTCAGACTATGATCCTGTTTATCCAGTCTACCAGCCCACAAGACCTTGGGCACTCATGCACAGGTCTGGTGTGTTTCGGGCTGACTGGGCCAGGGATTTGAATCACAGTCGCCATGTGTAATCCCACTTCTCTTGAGCAATGCATTGTTACTAAATCATGGAGCTGGCCTTCCTATTATAAGGAAGAATGAATAAGTTTGGAAATGCTCAGCAAACCTGCTGGCAGCTGCCCAGCGCTTTCTCAGGAGAGTTAGTGTCGTGTGTGTATGTCATCAAAGTCAGCACTCTTTACTCACGAACCAGTGTGAAAAATTTGCAATTTCCACGAAAGTGAGTGAGAAATGAGTGAGACTTTTTCTGCCAAAGATGGATGTGGCTAAGTTTTACATGCATGCCTTACACACACTTTATTTCCTTATTAATTCATGCATGAGTGAATAGTGCTTATCGTTGTATGTGTATATTTGCCAATATTAATACTGTCGTAAAAGTATCTGACCACACTTGAAGATTTGCAATTGACCAGTAAAAGAGCTTAACCATTCATTGGCAGAATTAGTGAATAGAGTCAGAACACAAGAAAGATAGGGCCACTGTTTATTCCTATGCCTGGTGGTTGCTATATTAGGGCAGTTTAGGAGTGATTAATAGAAGAATACAGATCTTCAAAAGACAATATTTTTACCATGCTTTTTCTTTCAAAGGAATCAGGAAGCATCTCAGCCACTGGGACAGATACTACAAGAAGGTGATTATGCTGTTTCATTGATTATTATATAGTGTGCAATTAGAATATCCAAGGCCGAGAATGTCTAGTTCATACATCAGACAATTCAGTGTGTCCTAGGAAAGTAACACACCCTTCAAAGTCCATTAATCTTCTAGATTTTTATTTTATTTGGTGAAATAGACTGACCATTAATTATAAATTTGCAGTGTGAGAAAAATCAGGTTTAATGAGAGCGAATCAAAGACAGAAGAATTCATTTTTAGAACTTGATGCAAGGAAAAGAAACAGAGTACCCACCACGCACAAGACAACAAAATAGCAATAGTGATAATAGATGATTTCCTAAGCAAACTGCTTGGGGGTTTTGCTTAATTTGATCTTGTTGTTAACTTATTATAATACTTATCATTAGTATGGATACTCATTTCTAAACTGGGACTCTTAAGAAAGGGAGTTTTGTGGGAGCAAAAAGAGATTTGTTAGCTGAATTTGATGATGCCGGACAGTTGTGGAAAAGTTGGTTGAAGAAAGAGAAGAAGAGGGCTATTTCGTGGTCTGTGGGTAGGAGAGTGCAGTTCATGTGGGTAGTAAGTAGTCATGCACCTTTCAAAAGCTAATGTTTACTCTCCAGAAGGTGGCTATTTGTCATATAAGAGCTGAATATAAAATAGAGATATTGTCAGAAAATCACAAAAATGCGTCTGAGAATGAGGACCATTCTAGACTTTTGGAGTTGGAGGGCATATGGCAGCTCAGCCCCTCTGACTCACAAATTGACCAGCGGGGATAGTGGGGAGATCTCCTCCCCATTGAGTCATGCTGAGCTGTGCACACTGGCTCAGGGCTGTGACTGCATGGTGTGAGAGAGATTTTTCTATTTCACACAGAAGTTCCCTAGCACTTTCCCCAGCAGGACTTTGACCCTTATCTGGGTGCCTCAATGGCTTCCTTGCACACTTGGATTTAGCTCCAGGTGTTTCGGAGAGTGAAATAGACTGATACTTGACTGTATCTTTTTGACTGATACTTGACTGTATCTTTTTGCCTCTATTATAGGCTCTGTGTTAGATGCTGATCACTGACCCATGACAGAAATGTTTTCTTGGAGGTAACTCCAAGAAACTGCTCTCAATTTATTTTCCCTGAACAAAATAAATCCTGCAGTGCTAGGGAGCTGGCATTTTAACTCTGAGAGAGGGAAGAAGAGCAAAGGAAGAAAACCTGAGCAGAGTGACTATGCAGTGGCTGAATGTAGGTTCTGCCCAGGGAGCACTGGGTGAAGAGACATGTGCATTGGCTCATAAGCCGATCACAGATGAATTAGAAATTGACTTCATGGTCCTGTGCCTGGATCTCAGATGAGAAGATAGTTTCCTCATTGGCAAAAGGGGAATAAAACTAACCCTGGCCTCAGATGGTTATTATGAAGATTAAGTGAGTTCATATTTATAGAGAATTTGGCGTACAGGGAACACAACATAAATGTTTGTTTGATACAAGAAAATAAATGGCTTGTATTTAGAAAATCCAAAGAAATCTACTAAAATCTTGTTAGAACAATAAGTTCAGCATGTTTGAAGAATCAACACAAAAATTGTGTCTAGACACTTGCAATGAGTAATCTGAAAATGAAATAAAAATGATTTCATTCACAATAGCATCAAGAAGAATAGAAGACTGGAATGAATTTTATACAAGAAGTGCAAAACGCATACTCTGAAGACTACAAGACATTGTTGAAAGAAATGTAAGATCTACATAAATAGAAAAAAAATCCTATATACATGGGTAAGAAGATTGACATTTCTATCAGGACAATACTCCCTAAACCGGTCGACAGATTCAACACAATTCTCATCAGAATCCCAGCTCTCTTTGCTCTTTCTCCTTTTAAAAGTTTATTTATTTTTTTTTCATGAGAGAGAGAAAAAACAGAAAGAGATAAAGGCACTTTCAATAGAGTTTTCATACTGTGATCCATTTCCAGCCCCAGCCAGCCAGGATCATGGGCATGTACATAAACCCAGCATGCACAAGAAGGCCCTGAGACATGACTAGAAACTTCCCATGTGGATCCAGTTATTTCTGCTCCATCGCCTGTCTCATCAGCTCTTTTCTTTGTAGAAACTGACAGGCTGATTCCAAAATCCATATGAAATTACAAGGGACCCAGAATAGCCAAAATGATCTTGAAATAAGAGAACAGGATAGGAAGATGCATACTTTCTGATTTTAAAACTTCATGCGAAGTAAGAGTATTGGCACAAGAATGAACAGGTTGATCAATATAATAGAGCAATATAAATGAACCTTCACATATATGGTTAATTGATTTTCAACAAGGCAATAAGACCATTGAATGGGAAAAAATAGTTTTTTCAGAAAATCGTGCTATATAAACTAGAGCCACATGTGAAAAGGATGAGTGGGACCTGCACTTCACAACATGTGCAAAAGTTAACTCAAAGTGAATCAAAGGACTAAATGTAAGAGCAAAACCTCACATGCTTAGTAGAAAATGAAGAGCCGAATCTTCATGACTTTGGATTTAGCCAAAGATTCTTTTAAAATGCAACAAAAGCATGAACGACAAAAGAAAACATTGATAAACCAGATCTTACCAAAATTAAAACCTTTTGTGCTTCAAAAGAAAGTATCAAAAAAGTAAAATCAAAACCCACAAAATGGGAGAAAATATTTGCAAATCATATATCTAAGGAACTTTTATCTAGAATATATAGAGAACTATTCAAACTCAATTATAAAAAGACAAATAACCCAACTGAAAATGGGTGAAGGTCAAAATATATATTTCTCCAGAGAAAAATATAGGAATTTCTGATAAGGACAAGAAAAGATTTTCAACATTAATAGCCATTATGGAAGGAAATTCAAACCACAGTGAGATTTCAACACACACTCACTAGAATAATGAAAAAATCAAATACAGGTCTTGGGGACAATGTAACAAATTGGAATTCTTATGTATTACTTTAGGAATATAAAATGATGCTACCATTTTTGGAATATTTAGTCATGGTCATGTGACCAAGCAATTCCACTGCTAGGTATATATCCAAGAGAAATTAAATATATTTCCACACAGAAACTTGGACTCAATGGGCTCACAGCAACATTATTATTATTATTATTATTATTATTTTAAATTTTTATTTATTTTGATTTACATTTTATCACTTGTGTTTACAGTATATATTTTTTTTCTAACACAAATACCATGCATGTCAGTCAAGACAGGGATATTACAATATACATTATCATCAGCAAATAACTTCTTATTTTTTGTCAATTAAGCATACTTTTACCTGTTTTTTTCTTTCCATTTCCCCTCCCCTCACTTCCATACTAAACTATTTCTTTTTCACATTTTATTGATTCACTAAAGATCTTAAAGTATGGGCACAGCTAGAATCTAGTGACAAGTGCACTAATTTTCTTCTGAAACATTTTTTCTCTCTCTCCATTCCCCCTTTTACTAAAGAGAAGTCCAAACTAATTTATTTGGAAAACAACAATAACAACAACAACAAAAAACCCAACTAGCTTAATCTCAATTTGGTCTGTTACTTGCACAAAGCCCCTTAAGAATTCAATTTCTGATGCAAGGCAACATATACTATTGTATTATCGAACTTACGCAAATAACCACTATGCCACAAAATAAGAATGCTCACAAATATTTTCCACTTGCAAAGGGGTCAGGAAGGGAGAAAAGTTTATGTTTCAATTAAAACAATTTTTTTAACAAATTGTTCAACCCAACAGTTCAAAAGAAAGCAAAAATCCTTATATCTGGAAGACAAAGCTTAAAAGAAAATCAATAATGTTTTAGAAAAAAGTCATATAATTCTATTTCACCAGTTCAGTTTCGTGTAGTCTCTCTTTTGTTGAATTTGCAGTATTAATGTGGTCTGATATTTTTGTTGACATTCAACATTATTATTGATACTTCAGAATTTGCCTCTACCATTAAGTTGGCCTTTCTCTTGATCATTTTTTGTTCTTTTATTTGTCTGTCTGTCTTTGGTTTTCCAGGTACAGTACTCCCTTCAGAACTTCCTGAAGAGCTGGTCTGGCGTTGGTAAATTCTCTCATGTTTTGCTTATCTGAGAATGTTTTTATCTTTTCTTCCCACATGAAGGATAATCTTGCCAGATATGGTATTTTTGGTTTAAATTGTTTTTCACTTAACACTTTGAATATATTTTCCCATTGTTTCCTTGCTTGCATTGTTTCCAATGAGAGGTCTGATTTTAACCTGACGGGATATCCTTTTAAAGTTACTCGACATTTTTCTCTTGCCAATTTTAGTATCTTATCGCTGTGGTTTTGGTCAATCTGGCTATGATGTGCCTTGGAGAAGATCTTCTTGGGTTGATTCTATTTGCGGTCCTTTTTATTTCTTGGATATGGATATTTGAGTGCCTCTCTAGGTTTGGAAAATTTTCTTCCAGGATTTCATATAGATTGTCAATGTCCTGATTAGTTTCTTCACCTTCTGGGATACAGATTATCTGGATATTTGGGCATCTAATAGTATCTAATATTACTCGTATGTTATTCTCATTCTTGGGGGGTTATTTTCTCAGTCTTTTTGGTGAATTTTTCTAGGTCAGAGGTTCTGTCATCTACATCTGAGATTCTATCTTCTGCATGATCTAATCTGCTTTTAATACTTTCAAGGGAGGTTTTGATTTTCTGTATTACAGCCTTCATCTCTAAGAGTTCCATTTGATTCTTTTTTATGGTGTGTATCTCTTCTTTCAGATCGTGGAAGAACTTCCTCACTTCCTAAAACTTGTTTTCTCTTTTCTCCTGCATTTTCTGGAGTTTATTGTCTCTCTTCTCTTGCATCTCTGTCAGCTTTGTCACTATGAATATCCTAAATTCTTTGACATTTCTATGAGCTCCATTGTACTGTCTGTGGATGATGAAGGACTGTTCTTTCCCCTTGAGGGAGAGATATTTTCTTGATTTCCAATATTTCTTGTTCCTCTGTGGTGGTGGTTTCTGGTCATCTGATGGATTATATGTTATTTCCTACCCTCTTGATATTAATTCTGAGTGTTAGAGGTATATGGAAGGAGATAGCCTGCAATTTTTCTGCAATTCTGTTTCCCTGATCTTCACCAAGCAATCTGTACTGGCTTTTCACTGGGTGTTGGGCCAAGAAAAGGTGTTTGGGTCAGAGACTTTTTCTGGTTAAATGGGCAGGGCTAGGCCTACCTCAGATGTACATGGATTCTGTATTTTTGCTGGGCGTTGGGCTAGCACAGCAACATTATTTAGAATATCTAAAAGGTGGAAATGATAGATGATAAGATGACTGTATTAAAAAATAGTGGCATATCCATCTAGTGGAATATATTTCAATCATAATGGGGATTAAGTACTGAAATATCCTACAGCATGTATAGATCTTAAAAGTACTATGTTAAGTGAAAGGCCACATAGGATAGGATTTCATTCATATGAAAGCCCAGAATACATAAATGTTTAGAGATACAAAGTATGTTAGAATTTGCTAGGGGTTGGAAAGAGAACAGGAAAGAAGGGATTGGGAATAAAAGCTAAAGGGTAAAAAATTTCTGTCTGAGGTAATAAAAATGTTCTAAAATGATTGTGCATATCTGTGAATATACTAAAAACCACTGAATTAGGTACTTTGATGGGTGAATTATATGGTATATTAATGATATCTAAATTAAGCTGCTACGTAAAAATAAATGACTTATGGTACACAGAGGCAACTTGCTTACACCTTATTTGAACAATTTTTCCAAGCAGTGATTTTGATCCAATTCACCATTGCCTTGCAGCTTTGGTTTCTAGACTAATTTTACTGACTTTACGATACATTGATTTAATTAGAAATTTGATCCAACTTGGCTTAAATGCAATTTTTCACTCTCTTTGTGCTGAGAAAAACTAGTTTTAATGACCACAGCACTGAGATTTCAGATTTGGATTTCTTTTAATGGGTGTGGGGTGCTTGGAGATGGTGCTCTTTGACTGAGTTTGGGAATAACTGCTTGCTTCTAGGATAGCTACAGGTGCGTGGATCAGGAACTCTGACTCAAAGACCCATGAAGTGCATACTGTTTATCTGAAATCCACTGTTGGCAACATAAAAGTGATTTGTGAAGATAATGGAGTTAAACCAGTGCATTACCTTGAAAGTGTAACAGATGAACTCCCTAATGCAATAGCAGGGATTAATTTCCTAACCAACCATTTATACCTGACAAAGGATGAAATAATCAAACAAGACATAGGTCAGCAACGTTTTAATTGTGGGCAATGTGGGGCTGTGAGGATAAGCCTTTGTTTCTACCCTCAGTACCATGAAAAAATCAACTGCTGACTTCTCTGGGGGGTGGGTAGACATGGAGAGTCTATACTAAGAAGGAGGGGGTACCAAAGACAACTTTGAAGGACACTATGTGCACCAGTAGGACATTCTCAATACAATAAATATCTACTATGTAAACATCCCGGCTTCTGTGTATGAATCAGAAATGTTTAGGATATTAGCAGATAAGTTTGTGAGATTTTTCACACTTAACCACTCCAGGAATACTTGCCACTGCCTTGTGACATCCTCACTACCAAGTCTTAATGTGAATCTCAGGTGCCAGCGTCATTAAATCATGCTGAGAAATGTGCAGAGCAGGCATCTCAATCCAAGGAAGGGTTTTTGGATCTTTCCTGACAATTTTCCAGTTAAATATCAATATGCCAGATGGAGCATCTATGTTCAGTAGTTTTGCATTCTTCATTGATGGGAAAAGCTGGGAATGCTTGTCAGGCTCTGATCTGGGCCCATCTTCTCTGTACATGGGACCCGTGAGGACTTGTAGCTCTCTTAGCAGTCACTTGTCATGGAACATGATTTGGAAATTTGGGGAATACTACATAGCTCCATTGTGTATGTGTGTGATTTCCAGTAGCTTTTTCTTTTTGTGGCAGAATACATATCATTTAAAAATTTCTGTCTTAATTATTCCTTTTTTTAAAGACCTATTTAATTTTATTTATTCATTCATTTATTTAAATTTGACTGGAGAGAAACATAGAAAGAAAGAGAGAGAGGCAAAGTGAGAAAGGAAGCCACCAGGTCCAGGACTCGAACCATGGTTGGACATGTGGGAGTGTCCAGCACCTTAACCACCATGCCACCTGCTGGTTCCTCCATGTTAATTATTCTTAAGTGTAAATTTAGTGGCATTAAGAACATTAGTATATTGGGGAGCCATCATTACCATTCACAGATATCTTTCCATCTTGTAAAACTGAAACTCTGTACTCATTAAATAATAAATAGCTCCCTATCACCTATTCCTCCATCCCCTGGAACCTACTATCTTACTTTCTGTCTTTAAGAATTTGACTACTTTATTTACCTCATATAAGCAGGATCATACAGTATTTGTCTTTTCATTACTGTTTTCTTTCTTTTTTAAAAAAGTTTGCTACAGAGGATGTATGTTCACCAGAGAGAGACAGGGAGAGGGAGAGGTTAGAAAGCACTTCTCAGAGGAGATGGCTATGCCTCCATCCTTTCTTCTCCATTCTTCTTTCAGGATTTTGGGCACACATGCACATGTACCTGGCATGTTTTTTAAGCCACTGGGTCATGGATTCAAAATGTGCAGCTGGCCATGTGGGATCCAGTTGCCTTAAACATCACACCATGGACTAGCCTTGTGATTGGTTTCTTTCACTTAGCATAATGTCCTCAAGATTCAACTAGGTTGTAGCAGGTGTCAGGAATTTCCATCCTTTCCAAATCCAGATAATATTACATTGTATGCACAAGTCACATTTTGCTTATCCATGTATCCATCAATCGAAATTGGACTGCTTTCATCGCTTGGATAGTGGTGATGCTGTTATGAGTGTGGGTGTATTGGTATTGGTACCTGCTTACGTCTTAGCTCACTATTCTTTTCAGTTTATACCCAGAAGGAAAATTTCTGGGCCCTGTGGTAATTCTGTTTCTTTTCCTGAGGAACTGGTCTACCAGTTTTCGTAGGCATTCCACCATTTAACTTCACTACCAGCAATGCTCAGGATTCCAATTTTTCTGTCCTCTCTAGCACCTCAAGTAAATATTTTAGTGTTGCTGTTTGAATTGAGATCACGAGAGACTGCATTTTTACACTGGTGATGTAAGACAATGACTGCCGACCCATCCCTGTAGCTATTGACCAGAATGGCCAGGACTTTCAGTGATGGCCAGCGGCCCTATACTGTTTGCCCTTGCTTCCAAAAAGGATAACCAGAGAAAACTTAATGAGCTCTCCGAACCTATATTACATATGACAACTTGTTTCTCATTAGCTGTCTCCAGCTTTCTCTGACAAGCTTCCATTAGGGCACAGTTTGTTTTCATTGAATTCCATCCCCCTTCCTCTGCCTACCTTTGAGTCTTTATCAAATGCAAATCAGTGGGGTGGATTATCTTGCCACAGTAAACTCTGGATACATGTCTGTCCCTGATCATTCTCACTCGGGTGACCTACATTTACTCTCACACTCAGAAAGATGAATAAAATTATTAAAGCTACAAACCATGGTGGGTGGGGATAGGGTGCTCTTCCTCACTTTCTCTCCTTCTCTCTATTTTTTATTGAGTTATTTGAAAATTAGTTATAGACATTGTAACAACTTACGCCTTACCAATTAATCACATATATAAAAAGTGAAATTATCTTTCATCATTTGGTTGAAATAGAACTTTGATATCTCTGTTGTAAAATTTTTGCTTTTTTCAATTAATGAGCAATTGATAGGGTAATATGTTTTGATTTTGTGAAAATTCTTTTCCTCAACAATATTTCATCTACTGGGCTTAATACTTCTATTTGTTTAATTGACTTATGCAGATTATTTTCCTTTTAATCAGAAGGAGATGTGTATGTACATGTATGTGAGTCAATCTAATTTTTTATGTCATATATGCCACAAAAGGAAGGTCACATAAAGAAATTTAACCTTGATATAGTAATATTGTGTAAGATATGATACATACTCAAATTTTTTCTCTGTTTTTTTGTTTGTTTTTCGTTTGTTTGTTTTTAGGCTTTTGCCATAGGGTGTGAGGGCTTGTCAGAGAGAGACAGAGAGAGGGAAAGTGAGAAATTGTCCCCCACAAAGCCAGAATACAATCCTTATTCCACTCTCCTTTCAGGATCCTAGGCACTCAACACACATGAGCACAGCATGATTTTTCAAGTCACTGGATCTGTAACTCGAACCACAGTCGGCTATGTGAGAATCAAGAGCCTTAACCACCATGCCACCTGCTGGCCTTCAAATTTCCTTAGATTTGTTTTAAAAAGTCTATATTTATTTATTTATTTCATGAATGAGAGAGACAGAAGGACAGTATTCCAACAGGGTCTTCATGCCATGATCCAATCCTAGCTGCAGCTGGTCTGGATCATAGGCACGTGTGTACCTTGTATGTACAGAGAGGTCCTGGGATACTCAGGACTCCTCCCGTTGGGGTCTATATGCATCACTACTAAATCACCACTGCACTACCCTCAGCAGTATTTTTATAGTTATTTTAAAATATAGGATCAAATCAGTGATCACTCACTGCATTTTGTTTTTTGTGTTTGTTAGTCTCCTTTAAGCTAGAGAACTTTCTCCCCTTTTTTTCTGACCTTCATGAAAGTCAGATATTTGAAAGGTCTAGGTTGGTTTCATATAAAATGGCTCATATACTAGATTTGTCTGACTGTCATCATGATAAAATTCAAGTGGAGCATTTTGGTATGAACCCTCAATCTGTGATGTATGTGCGTCTCTTTGTGTCATGTCAGGAGGTGTGAAATTCCATTCTGTTCTATTACTGGTAAAATTATCTTTCATTGTTCGGTTAAAATAGTAGAACTTCAATATATATCTCTGTTGTGAAAATTTTGCCCTTTGCAATTAATGAGCAATTGTTAGGGTAATATTTTGTGATCTTGTGAAAATTCTGTTCCTCAACAATATTTCATTTACTGGACTTAACACTTCTATTTGTTTCATTGACTTATTCAGATTATTTTTCTTCTAATCAGAAGGAGGTGTGTACATGTGTGCAAAGGAGTCAATCAAAATTTTTTTCTTTTTTTGAGAGAGATTATCCAGCCCATGTGCTCGCAGGAGAGACAGAGAGACAGAAAGTGAGTATCAACTCCAGTATCAACTCCTCTCTGGATTTTGGACATACAAGCACATACACCTGATGGGCGTTTCAAGCTGCTGGGTATGGGACTTGAACCACAGTCAACCATGCGGGAGTCCAGTGCTTTAACTACTATGCCAGCTGCTGACCCCAAATCTGAATTTTTGTTGAGTGAATCCTCTGTTCTACCCATGACAACTTGAGCTAAAGTGAAGATGGCCTATAGTCAATTGATGGGTTATAGAACTGTCTATATAATGTAGTAATAATCATCACCCACTGCATGTGTGTATAACTTTTACTCCTTACGGAGAGCTTACAAGAAAGAAACTATAATCTCCTTCTTAAGATGAAGCAAACAGAGCACAGAGAGGTAGGTCACTTCCCATGGTTTCTCACCATGTCACAGGTAGGGCTGTGCTGCAGTCTTGACAGGCACGTTTTAACCTGGTTCTCTCCATTCCGGCATCATTTCTGCCTCTACCAGTTGATGAACTAGATGCCAAAAATGATGTCTTTCCAAAAATGGAAATCTTGTAGGAAAAGTAAATTTAATTTTGAGCAGAAAAAGTAAAGCTGCTGAGAAATTTTACAAAGAGATAGCATAGGGAGCCAGCAGGTGGTGGTGTGGTTAAGGCAATGGACTCCCACATTGTTGACTGTGGTTCAAGACCTGGACCTGATGTCTTAAAAAAATTATGCCAGGTGCATGTGTGTGTATGCCCAAAATCCAAGGAGGAGAATGGAGGAGAAGGAATTGCTGAGTGATTGTCCTCGCCGGAGGGTGATCTGTCACTTCCCCTCTCACTGTCTCTCTCCAGTGAGTGCATGCACCCTATGGCAAAAACCTTCAAAAAAAAAGAGATAGTATTGCACACAGGGTATATACTATTAAAAGGACTGAAAAAAAATCTCTTTTCCACTCACTCCAAATATTTTCTCCTCAATGTCTTACACTTCTTGTACTACATTTATTGATGTGGTTTACTCCTTGGGGATTAATAGACTAGCAAACATTATGCTGGCCTCAGCAAATGGGCTGTAATGTTAAATAGTATTCTGGGGGTAGCACTTTTGGAGGGGTTGCAGTAGGGAGATGTTTCTGGACTCAGTGGAGTTTCCAAACAGGTGACACAAGCCTTTTGTGTTGGAGGTAGGGGAAAGTGGATGAAATAAATTAGCAAAAATGAAAACCAATTAGATTTTGGGCTGCCTTCTGTTCCTCTTGTGTGGCAATGCATCAAAATAATCGCTTCAGAACGGCAAAGAAACTGACCATCCATAAAACATTCAGAGAACAGCCCATTGGGAAATAAAAGAGCGTTCATACGGGGAACTTCACCTCCGACAAGAATTGTTCCTTCCAAACGTTGCTGTTCTAAGGTACTAGAGAATCAGTGTGTTATAAATGTGTATAAAGAAAAAGTAACTAGTATTGGGGGAAGTGTAGCAAAAAGCTATTGTTTTGGTTCAATACTGTGATTTTTCTAGTATTTACTTTGTTCACCTTTTAACTTCTTGTGTAACACTTAAATTTAGCCCTTTCAAATAATTGAGTTTCTGGGATAGGTCATCAAGTATGGTATATGCATGGAGCTAAACGCTTACACAGCTCTGAGCTGAATTAAAAACATATGACATTTAATTTACAAGTATATGAACTAAGCTTGCAGAAGAATATTCCACACTACTATTTTTATCTTAAAGGAGCATAGAAGACAGGGTGAAACCACTCAAAAGATTTAAAAAATAAAATTCGCAATGTAAAAAGAACCATATGCTTGGCAAATGATAAAATAGCAAGTCCGTCAGAATAGACTCTAAAGAGCTATAAATGATTGACAATATACTTCAGGAATGGGCACCTTGTTTCAGTTCAGTAATAGATAAGTTCTGTGCTGCTGGAATCCTCACAATACAATGTGTCTTTAAGCATTTCGCAAGCTAGAGAGCAAAGGACTCATGAAGAGCCCCCAGTACAAAGGGGGAAGTTTATGAATAGTCCCTTCTATTCTCTAAAGCAAGGCCGTATGACATATAAAATAATCCTTTATGATGCCGCAAAGCAGTGCTTTTGAGCCTGAAGTCACATACATTTCAGAGAGCACCAGTGAGCACTCCGTCCATATACAGGAATGGCTTGCCCTGTCAGACAGAACTGGTGATCCAAACCTGTGATCCAAAATAAACCTTAGTGGTTTTTTTAATGCAATTTCTAGATTGAGATTATACTCTTTAGATTGCTTCTGATTTCTTCTGGGAAATCAGCAAGCCTGGGTAAAGGCATATCCAATCACATGCTTTTAGACCACAGCAAATGTAAAGAAGGAACTTTCTTCTGGACAGGGATTTATTTTAGCTAAGTACATTTGGATGTGCTGATTTTATTTATTTACTTATTTATTTATTTATTTATTTATTTATTTATTTATTGTAATTTATTTACTTCTTTATGCATTCAACCACTGTATATCATTAGAGCTTCTAAAATGAATTGTTCCAACATGAATATACAGTATATTAGTCCAGTTAAAGGTATTATTATCCACATTATTATCTACAGGTAATTTTCCATTTTTAGGTCCTTTAAACATTTTGCTTCTTTCTTTTCCTCCCTGGGTTCCCTTCCTCTTGCCCTCCCCCCATATTGAGAGTTCACTCATTTTTATGTTTAATTTTATGGTTCAGTATTATGTTTTCCTTGTGATAAGTCTGTTTCATATATGTCCATTGTAACAGAAACAAAATGACTGTCTCAAGATGTACTTTGCCACAACATCTATTCTCTTTGTTGATGGTTAGCTAAATTGGTAGTGGGATTTTAAAGAAATGACATTCTACTAAAAACAAACAAACATGTTAATTTTATCTTTAGACATTTTAAGAATAACTTTGAAATTGCACAGTTTTGGGAACCAAGAATTATCCACTGTCTGTTCCTTAGATTGTATGCTTCAGTGTCTGGAGTAAGCAAGCCAATTACATATATAAAGATATTGAAAATACTTTGTGTAGTTGTCTTACATAAAGCAAAATGTTTTGTCCTAAAATATCACGAGGAGAGGTTTTTGTTATGTGTGAGAGGAGTTCTGAAAGGTCATAGAACACGTAAATGATGAGTCTAGTGGTTAAGGAAGCTGGTCCCACATAGCTGAGCACAGTATGAGTTACAATCCTGGTGGTTTGAAAAACATGCCAGGCATATATTTGAGTGTGCCTAAAATCCTGACAAGATGGCGAAGCAGAGAAGAAGGGATTTTGGCATGACCATGTCCCATTGGGAGGTGCTTTCTCCTTCACCCTCTCTTGGTCTCTCTGTCTCTCTGGCAAGCATGCATGTCCTCTGGCAATAAAAGCAAAAGAAAAAAAAATGGGTAATATGAAAAAACTATAAACAAATTCCAAACTTTTTGTACCAAATTAAATTAGTACTTTAATTTCATTTTTCCATGAACTTTCAAAGTTCTCTTATATTAATTATACATAACAGTGATGTCTTAATTACGTAAAACACAACCCAGCCTGTCACCGTCAGAAATGTACTGAGGAAGGAAGTTCAGATGAAGTAGGCTTTGTTACTGTGTTAGTAAAGGCTCTCCTTATTAAACATTATAGAAACACAGTAAACTAGGTCAATAGAGCTTTGTCTTGCTGCTTGGTTTTTGTTTATTTAGCTATTCATTTGGCTCATATAACATGGATATCCAGGTTGCTCCAAAGAGAGCGTGGCTGACTCTGAGCCTCCCATGTGTGGCCACAGCTCTGTCACCTCCTCCAGTTGCAGTTCTGCTTTGCTGTCTGTTCCTTCCTGCATTGGCTTCCTTTACTTGGTAGGAAAGATAAAGAGAGCCTACTAAGTGCTCATGCTTAAAGAGAGATGTTTTTACATTTTTTCTTTTTTCTAAAGTTTATTAATTTATTTCCTTCACATGAGAGAGAGAGAGAGAGAGAGAGAGAGAGAGATGAGACACCCTCATGCCACCATCCTCTTTTCCATTCTACAGACGTTCAACTAGCACCATGGACATGCCACGAGCATGCCCTAAGTGTTCAGATAGACCCAGGACATGAACCAAGAACCTTCCCATGTGGTCTTCAGCATCGCACAGCAGCACCCCCACGGTCTGAGCCATTGGCTGGGCCTAATTCTCAGCATTTTTACCTTAAATATCATGGTTGATTTTTACTGGTCCCCTTTGTTTTTTCTTTTTCCTTTTTTGTTCACACCCAGCCACTCTATCAAAATAATGGGGTCTGGTACAAAGCCACATACACCTGTGTGTTCTAGGTGAGCAGGTATGGAGTGTTGAGAACAGCCCATTCCAGACACCTGGAACTAACAACTCCTGGACAAGAAGGCTTCATTGCTAAAAGATGGGGAAAAAAGGAGGTTGAAAACCCTACACCACTGACAGCCACTAGAGCTACCTTCCCGGAAATTGATTCCACCATAATATTAAACATAAGATAAAATTCAAGTTAGAGTCAGAGTATCACAGAATAACAAGTGTTTTTGATACTAAGGACAGTTCTTGCTAGCATGTATTTCAAAAGTCCTGCAGGTCAATCCTTTAGTACGGATGTGTGCTAAGACACATCTGGCAGTTCAGATATGATGAGCCTCAAGTGTGTTAGGAGAGATTTATAAACGTATTTTATGGAATTAGAATCAATATCAAATCATTGGAGATTATTAATCAGGTATGTTTTATATTTTTAGGGAGGAAAATGTTATATAGACTTAATATAAATAGTAGCATACCACAGTAGTTGAGGTTGAAGATGTTTTTCTGTTTCTTATTATTTTTTTATTTTGGAGAGGTTTTTGCTATAGGGCGCGTGTGCTCGCCAGAAAGACTTAGAGAGACAGAGAGCCAGAAAGTGAGAAATCACCCCCCAGGGGGTGTGGCCACGCCAAAATCCCTTCTCCTCCATTCTTCTCTCGGGATCTTGGGCACACATGCACACGCGCCCAGCGTGAGTTTAAGCCACTGGGTCCGGGACTCGAACCACGGTCAGCTACAAGGGAGTTCAGCAACATAGCCATTATGCTAACTGCTGGTCCCTCTGTTTCTTATTCTTGAGGCACCTTTAATCCGAGTCTTTTACTCTGAGTACCTTTGTTCCTTTTCAGCACATGCTTTTCACTGTTCCCTTTCTCATTTAATTTCCTTTTCCCAGTAGGTTCAGAAAAACATAATGAAGATCTAGGGGATTAAACAAAATATCTCTTGAGCAGCTGTTTGTCATATTATTGCTTCATTTTAGGGAATTGCCTAGGAAATCCAATGTAAGGAACAGTCATGTTTATCTGGAAGACTGTCCCCAATGGTCAAAAACTGGGAAAGAACCAATCGCATATTTTGCCAAAATTTGAAATTTAGAACATTGAACAATCCTGCCCTTAGGTGAGCAAGAGAAACCTTGTCCTGAGCATTGCATTTCAGAAAGCTCAGTATCACACATCTCACACGTATTTACTCATACAACACATACACATATATGTACACATACTCACATATTTGGTGTAAAAGTTGTATCACTTGCAACTGCTGCTCAGCTCTGGTATGATTATTACAGCCTTAAAAATGATTTGCTATTTTAACCGACACTGCCCAGGTCCCAAGGAGATTTAGTCAAACCTCATTATTTATTAATTCTGTATCTGCAAGTTTGCATTCTTGCTGAAATTAATTTTTTTTAAGGTTTTTGCCAAAGGGCATATGTGCTTGCCAGAGAGAAACAGAAAGAGGGAAAGTGAGAAATTACCCCACGGGGGGTATGGCCACACCACAATCCCTTCTCCTCCAGTCTTCTCTTGGGATTCTGGGCATATACACATTTGTGTCTGGAGTGATTTTTCAAGCTGTGTATCTGTGATTCTAACTACAGTGGACTATGTGGGAGTCCAATGCTTTAACCACTATACCACTTGCTGACCCATGAAATTAATTTTTAATCTTAAAATCAGTGCTCATGGGTAATTTCTTAGCTGTTCTTGGACCTGGACAGATTGGTGAAAATTTGATCAGTTCACATGCATTTCCTATAGAGGTCAGAGTGCCACTTTGTGTTCTTTTTTTTGTTTTTGGAGATGTTTTTGCTATAGGGCACGTGTGCTCACCAGAAAGACAGAGAGAGACAGAAAATGAGAAGTCACCCCCCAGGGAAATGGCCACGCTTCAATCCCTTCTCCTCCATTCTCCTCTCGGGATCTTGGGCATGCATGCACACGCATCCGGCATGAGTTTAAGTCACTAGGTCTGGGACTCGAACTGCGGTAGACTACATGGGAGTTCAGCAACATAGCCATTACGCTAACTGCTGGTCCCCAACTCTGTGTTCTTATTGCTGCTCTCATGCTGTGAACAAGCATCCTTACATAGTCTTTTAGTGTCATTAATTTTTTTGCACGTTTGTGTTTTTTGTTGGTGTTTTCATGGTTTAAATTGGCCTCAGACACAGTGCTAAAGTGCTATCTAGGGCTCCCAAGAGCAAGAAGCTTTAAGGCACTTTAGGGTGGAAAAATGCATGTATGAATTATATAAGCTTTGTTCAGGTGTGAGAGAGAGTGCTGTGGTCTGTGAGTTCAATGTTAACCAACCAACAATATATATTCAATAAGGTGCTTTAAACAGGAATACACATAAATCCAGCTTAGGCCTTGGTTGCTCGATGAAGAAGTGACCTGAACCTCGTAAGAACCTAACCCTCTATTTCCCCTGGAGCAGTAGTTCAGTATTGGCTGATTGTATGTGTGCAGGATGTTACAGAGCCTGATCACCATGGATAACAAGGACGGGCTGTACTCTAGATCTCTATCTATGCCTTCTAAACAAAAGGCCACTGGGTCCAAATGCCAGGAAGGTCAATAAGTTGTGCCACTGTCTGTATTGGTGATGTACAGTGTCTCAGTGTATAGAGAGTGTTGACAAGCAGAAGTGCTTGGGTAGAAGAAAACGGCAAACCACTAACTTGCCAAATCCTTCCTCTCATGTATATCGAATATAATATATTGTTGTAATAAAAGTATCACTTCTCAGCAGTGCCAGGTGTCCATTTTCTTGCTTCTGTTCCAGTCCCATTTGCACATGGTAGCTGAGAAACATTAAACAATCTATATTACTCTGAGGCTGATAAATATGTAGGTCTAACTATAATATTTAGGAGATAGGTTCCAGACCTCTACATTGGCAACTAGCTGGACCTGAACACTAGAATTGAGAATAGTTTGTTTTTATAAAACTATTTACTAAGACTTTTAAAAAAAATACACAAAAAGAGGAAAGAATTCGGCATTGCCTAATTTTATTAAGATGCTATATTCAGTGATTAAAACTGGTAGTTTCCTTTTAATTTGAAAGGCTTTTACTGTTTTAAAAGAAGAATAACTTTTTGTGAAAACACATTTAAAAAGTAATTTCAAGTTTTATTTTTTTCAAATTTCTAAACTTGAAGCTACCTTTTAATGAGAACATAATCAAGTTTGTATACTTTGAGTAGAAAGGTATTTTATTTTTAATCTTAGATCACTGTTCTTCCTAGAACACGAATTTTAATAAAAAGCCCTGTTAAAACAAGATAATTGGCAATTTTGCTAAAATGAAGAAAAGAACAATTATTTTTGTAGGAAAAACACAAAAATTTGTGAGTTATATGTGTATTTTATTATTCATCTAAACATTGGTGGCCTTTTAACAGAACACCTCAATAAAGACAAACAGGCCACCTTGAATAGTTTACCAGAGCCAGCTGGTGGCATCGAGGTAGCACCATGCTCTGTGATGATGAAGCCTTATGGGAGGGTTCTGGGTTTGTGCGGAGAGCCCTCCCTGTGTGTGCTAGATGCATGCCTCTGTGATCCTGGCTGAATCGGGCTAGGGGTAGATCACGGTGTGAAGGCTCCTTTAGAGGTCTCTACCTCTCTCTCTTTCCCTCTCCCTCATTGAAGATAGAAACAAATGAATCAAAAATACAGTTTTGTCAACTTTCAAATACATCGAAAAAACAGTTTTACAGTATACTTTGTCATGATAAAGTATTTGTCTAGGATTCTTCATCCTTTATTTGACAGTACATTTGCTAGTTATTTTGAGAGATTTCCACACAGTATGTGAAGCCCTATACTCTTGTTTACGGTCTTGGGCATGTTGGGACAACATGACAATTGCAAGCATGAGGGAATTGAACGTTTACTATTTGTCAGTCATGCGCTATCCAACACGAAGAGATGGACCCAACGCTTCTCAGGGATCTCAGCTCTAACAGGGGAGAATGACAAGTCACCAGATGACCCTGGACTGTGCTCTCTGAATGCATAACAGGAATACTGAGGAAACTGGGAGGAGAACTGCAGGTCGTTTTTCCACAGGAAACTATATTAAAGTTGGAATCTGGAGGATGTGTGGGATTTAGCCAGGCAAAAGGGAACAGGGATCAGAGGGCGTATCCTGAGAGCAGGGTGAGACAAGAAGCCTAAATCATGGCCCTAAGAAGTACTCCTCTTGTTAGCCAGGCTATTGTGTGGTTCTCCCTCACAGCAGGAGGGCTGATCTGTGTGATCAACAGAATGCGGGAGAGAGCATGTGTCCCTCTGAGATGTGAGAGTAGTAGTCACTGTGGGGTTCCTCTTGACTGTGCGTGCCTCCCCTTTACCTCTCCCCTCTTAGTCTGTCTCTGTCTTTCTCTATATATTTCTCTTTCTGCCTTTCTCAGTGTTTCTCTCTGGTTCTTTCTCTTAGTCTCTCTCTGTCTCTGTTTCTCTCAGTTTCCCATCCCTCCCCCCTTACTTGCTCTGGGGAAGCCACCTGCTTTGTCCAGCCATGCTGTGGAGAAGTAAGCAGAGAGCCTGGAGCTGATGCCTCCTGCCAGCTTACTCCTGCCCACTCTTTCTGCTACTTTCTTCCCTGAGCAATAAGCTTTATGGCTTAGTATTTTAGGAGAATGTGAATCATCCAAACATTGTCAAGGTACTATTCTGACAGCAGGTTTGTTTTCTAGGACAAAGGATGCACTGGGTTGTCGAGAAGCTCCAGGTAGACTGTGATTCTGACGCAGACCAGGCCGTGATGAGAAATCTAGATGCTAGTCCAAGCAGAGGAATACACAATGGACTGGCAGTTTGATGAAATGTGCCACGGCCCAGGTGTGGGGACATTGACCATGATCATGGGTCCCTGGCCTGGCTTCTGGTATGACACTCACTAAGTGTGGGGAGGCTGTTGCTTTTAGCTGGTGGTGCAGTGCAAGCCTTTCCACAGGGATGTAGGAAAGAGCTCAGGGTAGAAATGTAGGTTCAGTTGTCATTCAGCTGTGGATGTAGTTGAAGTCAAGAAAATGAACCAGGCGAGCTTACCTGAGCTTCCAGTAACAGTCTGGCCTGGGCAGAGTCACCCCTGCTTCTCCTGAGCATGGCAGTCGGAGGCCAGCGGGGGTTTGGACTAAGTTCCCTCCAAGAGCGTGGAGATGTCAGGCTGCAAGATTGGTGTTTGTTAAATAAGGAAGAAAAACCCCAATAAGAGTAAGATGCTAATGACCTAAAAGATAGCCATGGAGGACTACATGGAGGGGAGGGAGGCAGAATGCTCTCCAGGATGGCTTTTCACAGGGGGAGGGAGATAAACATTTCTGAGAACATTGCCTCCATGCTCCTGCTGCTGAGCCTGTTGCCAGCAGAGAAAGAGCGCAGCTAAACCTCCTGAGGAAAAAAACGCAAATCAAAGCCGCCACAGCGGAAGGCTTGGTGGGGACACTGGAGGGGGAAGACAGATGGACCGAAAGTCCTGCGAATCAAACAAACAAAAATAACAACAAAAAAGAGATTCGTGTGAGCATGGCCGGAAGGGAATGTTCTGTTAGACTTCGCTGACACTTGAAAATCTGTGTGCAAGCAGGAGAGAGAAGGGCCCCTGGCATCTTCAGTGTCCTGCTGAAATGAAAGGCCGTCCTCGGGCAGGCAGAGTCAAGGAGCCCAAACCTTAAACACAGAAAAGCAAACTAAACCAGAAACAAAAAGAAAGAATGAAACAGATACAGGGGGTGGGGGCAGGAGGGAGGTAAATGGGAAGGCATGCAAGCAATGAAAGACACTCTCTCCTTTCTTAGCCTCTTGGCCCTACTTAAAACAGTGGCTTCACCAAAGGGAAGAGACAGGCCACACTTGCAAAACCATTTGCCCCATCCTGGACTTTTCAAATCATAATCTGCAAACAGTTTAAGACGAGAAGGAAAAACTCCTGGAGTGTGGGGAGCAAATGACACAGAATTATAAGGATTGCAAAGAATTTGCCTTTTGGGGATCCTGGTTAACTACAGAACTACAGCAACTGAGGAGTTTATTATGCTCAGGATCTTGGTGTAAATAGAAAAATTGAACTTCCATTTAGCTAACCATCTGTCTTCCTGATACAAAGAGATTTACCCTTGAAAATCAGATGAGTTTCCCAGGAGGGGATAGGAAATACTGTTCGATTAAAGAAAATAAAATCACATGAGACTGAGAACCCGTGGAGAAAATAGAAGAAAAGCAATAGCCTGACCATGAAGTAGTAAGAATATGAGGTTTCTACGAATAGTTTACATTCCTCCAGTGTGAGCTGGATAGGAAAATATCAATGTCAAGACTGAAGGATGAAGACAAATACGGATATCTGGGGTATTCTTTATTATGTACATGGTCAAATAACTTTCTCTTCTTGTATTACCTTTCATATTTTAATTCCCTTTAGAAGAACATTAAAAGTATTTAGAAATACTGGGACCAGCAGATGGCATAATGTTTACATCGCTGGACTCATAGCTGACCACAGTTTGAGTCCTGGACCGGACGGCTTAAAACTCATGCTGGGGGAACCAGCAGTTAGCGTAATGGTTATGTCGCTGGACTTCCATGTAGTAGACCGTGGTTCGCGTCCTGGACTCGGTAGCTTAAAACTCACGCCGGACGCGTGTGCGTGTGTGCCCAAGATCCCGCGAGGAGAATGGAGGAGAAGGGATTGCGGCATTGCCATCCCCCTTGGGGGGTGATTTCTCGCTTTCTATCTCTCTGTCTCTCTCTGTCTGTCTGGCGAGCGCATGCGCCCTATAGCAAAAACCTCTTTCAAAAAAAAAAAAAAACAAAACCCAAAAACTCATGCTGGGCACTTGTATGTGTGTGTGTGTGCCCAAAATACTGAGGGGAGAAGGGATTGAGGCATGGCCATTACCCATGGGACAGTGACTTTTCACTTTCTGTCTCTCTGTCTCTCCAGTGAGCGCATGTGCCATATAGCAAAAATATTTAGAAATACTAAACCAATTCCCTAAGTATTTAAAAAGCAAGTTTCATGTTGACAAAGATTTTTGAAAAGTCTATGGTGTATACTTTCTGTTTCGTGACATCAGTTACAATGTAAAACCCTAGCAATACTGGGTAATAAAATAGACATTTTATTTTATTTATTTATTTATTTATTTATTTATTTATTTATTTATTTTGGAGAGGTTTTTGCTATAGGGCGCGTGCGCTCGCCAGACAGACAGAGACATAGAGCAGCCTGTGTACAGAGTGACTCATTAATCCTCATGGCCTTCTGAGGTAGGTATTCTTCTCATTTTGGACATGAGAAAACAGAGGCATGGAAAGCTTAGGTAATTTGTCCTAGGGTATTCGTTTAGTGGGTGGTAAAGGCAGAGTTTTATTCGTTTATTCTGATGGTCCACACTTTTAATTACATACTACTCATCTCTAGCGTTACAAGCATAGACTTGGGCCAGCCAGTGGTGTGGTAGGCTTCTGGATCCCATGTGGCTGACTATGTAGTTCGAGTCTTGGACCTAGTGGCTTTAAAAGCATTCTGAGTGCATGTGCATGTGTGCTCAAACTCCTCACAAGGAGAAATGGAGGATATAGGATGGCAGCATGACCATGCCCCATGGTGTGTGTGTGGGGGGGGGAATTTTTCATATTCTTTCTCTCTCTTTCTCCCCTTCTCTGGCTCTGTACACACTCTGTGTGTGTGTGTGTGTGTGTGTGTGTGTGTGTGTGTGTGTGTGTGTTTTTCTTTAAAGAAAAAGCACACTCTTATTCTAAGCAACTGACTTTTCTTACCTTTAGCTTTCTAATCTGTAGAATGGGAATAATAGGATAACAGTGATGGCTGGCCTAGTGAGTTTACCATAATAGCAAAAGGATTAAAATGAGCTACATCATGGAAACTGTTAGAAAGTCTGGCACATAGCAAGTGCTCAACAGCTGTTACGGTCAGTGTTGATGGAGCTGTTATAAGACGGCCACTGGAGGGCCCTGTAGCTCAGGACACTGTGAGAACTATAGCAGGTGTGTGAGTGGCCTGGCATGACTGGGGGAGGCAAGATGTTTGACTAAGTATCCTCCTAGTATTTTCACTCAACTCACATCTTTTAGATAATGTGAGACTTAAATTGGCTGAGCTTAGATTCATTGGGTCTTGTTTATGTCTGTGTTTAAGAGGTAGCATTTAAATTGCTATACCTCGATGTTCTTACCTCCTCCACACATTCTTGGGAAAGGAAAAAGGAAAAAAATGTGTATAAAACACAGATAAAAGGAACTCAACTAAGGGAGGCATCTTTGTCCATGCTATTGCCATTGTTTTCATTATTGTATTATTGTCCATGTTGATGGACGGTAATTATTCCACCTGAGACAGGGAAGCTAAGAGTCTTGGATTTCACAGGAATGTGTCTGATCTGAAGGTGGAATTTGGACCAAGTAGTCTTTGAAGAGGCTTAATGGTGGTGTCCTTTGGCCTCATTAGTGGCTGTGATGTGTTAATTCTTGAGTCAGGGCCACTCTCGATGTTCATTTAGCACAAGATGATCCCACATATCTTATTTATTGTTAAAAAGATTCAAACCATTCCTTTCCTGGATGCATTACATCCTGCGGCTGAACAATGCTCTCGACACCAGCGCTGGACATCTTGAGCCTCTGCTGACCCTCTAGTGCTCAGCCAAAGATCCAATAGTGGAGACACCGTGGAATGTGGACAGGTTTTTTTCTGGTGCTGAGACCTGAGAGTTAAACATCACAGGAATTCTGGTTTGCATATAGATGAACCACCAAGAAAACTAGCCTCTTCAGGCTCCAGGGCCTCACACACTTTTGCCGAATGGAAGACAACCTATGACCCACTCCTTCTAAAGCGGGGTTAGACAGATGGCCATCGATAATGCCACAAGCACTCTTCTGATGAAAAGGCAATTAACGAAAAGACAGCCCTTCACTTCACACAGACATACCATCATATAGGCATAATCTTGGGGTTTGCATTCTGATATTAGGAGAAGCTGAGAAATTACACAGCGATATAAAATAAAGTCCTAGGATTAAAATCTCTCATCCTTATTCCCAGATTGATTTTAAAAATAATGAGGGTTATTATCTATATAATGGTTGGGCAAAACTTAAAATTCATTAAGTGTCTCTCTGAGTCTTTGATGTATTTTTCAACTGAATTTTCAAATATTTGAAAATGGTCTCTGTTATTGAAATATATACTTTTTTTCTCCCATAGGACATATACACTTGCCATAGAGAGAGAGAGTAAGAAGGTAAGTGAAAAATCACTCCCCAAGGGGATAGCCATCTCAATCCCTTCTCCTCCTGGGATTTTGGGCATGTACACATACACTCCTGGCACTATTTTGAAGACATAAAATTTAATAAAAATACAGGGCTTTAACATTCAAAGACAGTTCCTCGGTGATGACTTGATGGTAACCCAGAACTTATATCATGATATAGCTATGAACAATTGGTATGGATAACTGAGAAAAATCAATGATCTCATACAGTTTCTGCTTACTGACATTCAGAATAAATCTTGCTAACGTGTGTCTCTGTGTGTGTGTTCACCCTAATATTTTGTGAATCTCCTCAATGTTCTGACAAACTCAGTGGACATGAGATTGTTAATCATTCGTTTCTTGAATAGCAATTAGTTGTTAATTTCTTGAAAACCAATGCTGTCTCCAAATACTTAGCCTCTTTTTATGTTCAGAGAAACCTCAGCTGATATTTAATCTATTAAACAATAGAGCTGTTAAGGGTAATCGACATTATTTATTTATTCAGCCATGATTTCCTGAACAGTTACAATGTATAAGATTATGGAAATGATAGGATAAGGCAACCAATAATATCTAGGTTTTTCTTGTGTTGTAAAGGATTCTTTGAATGGATAGAAGGGGTGAGACACTAACAGACCACAGTGGATGTTCCCTTGCACACTCTGTTAATCACTGGGCTGCTTTCACATGCACACCATCATCTAAAGCATACAGAACACATGACGGGCAGTGGTCAGCTACTGCCCCCATCTGCCTGGACCAGTTTTGTCAATGATGACTAAACCATAGCTTGTTCCCAGATCTTTGCCTTCTATATTTCTGAGTGTAATTTCTTACTTTAACTAATATTACATAAACCCATGGAATTCAAGATCAAGAAACAGATGAGATGTGTTATTTCTATAAAGTTCAAATGCGTTGGAAAAAGCTAAATAAAATGATCAACTGAAAAATGCTGTTGAATTGGATATATGTGAAGTCATCCAGCCACAGATTCCATTGCAGGCCTGTCCTAGTCCCAGCTGCTTGGGAGGCTGGGGCAGGAGGATTGCAACACAGAGGGACCCTTTCTAACACACACACACACACACACACGCACGCACGCACGTGCGTGTGAAGTCTGAAGTGATGTGGTAGTCCTTGTGTTATATTCCTCAAGTTAAACTTTTATTTCATTATTCCATAGGCAGTAATCATCATGATTTATAATGGTGGCTCAGGGTGAAAAGTGAGAATTCCTGTTAAAATTGAAACAAAGCAAAACAAAAATGACCAACCAACCCAGTAGAGAACAGAGCCAGGTCTCTATGTTGAAATCTCTCAGAAATGTATCTTTGTACTACTCTCAGAAATGTATTTTTGTACTAAATGTGGGCCAAAGGGATGAGATGTGTGAAGATTCAGTTTCCCAGTATGTTGGATTTAAATCACTTTGAAAAACAAAACAAAACAAAACATAAATGATTTCTAATTTGGAAAGATGCAATCCAAGCCAGATTATTATTATTATTATTATTATTATTATTATTATTATTATTTGTGAGTGCTTTCTTAATTACAATTAAAATAGAAGTTGATTGGACTCTGGGCTGCAGTGGAACTGAATTTACAAGGATTTATTTATCAATCTCGTTTTTTTAGAGAATAAGCATTTTTCCAGCACTCAGACACTAGAGGGAGCCCTTGACTGAGCTAAACTCCTCAAGAATGTGTGTGTCTGTGTGTGCGTGTGTGTGTGTGTGTGTGTGTGTGTGAGAGAGAGAGAGAGAGAGAGAGAGAGAGAGAGAGAGAGAGAGAGAGAGAAGACAAAATGTTGTATCTGATAATGTCCTGTTTGGGTCACTTCTCTTCCTTTTTTCTTTTTTCTTTTACTTCCTCACCTCCCTTGCATAGTTTCTCTTTCCTTTTTCTTACAATGATAATCTTAAAAGTTCGAAAGACAATTCATGTTCTATGTATTTAAAGAACAAAGACTCTATGAGGCATGCTCTTTCCATAAGGTCAAAAATTATAGCTTGAAATCAGATCTTCTGGTTGGGGTTCTTGAAGACCATTCACAGCATTTAAAGTAGTTGAAAGTCATTGTTACGGGTATGTTCTCTCTCCCTTTTTCCTGCATTATTTATCCTTCCAGTAGGATATTTCTCTTCAAAGTTGTTAGAAAGCTCAACAGCCCAGGGTCAGCCTGGGGTAGAGGCTGCTGGACTTTGCATGGCTGATCACATGATTGGAGTCCCAGACTGATGACTGGAGGAAACATGCTGGGTAATATGCCTTCCTATCTAATTTTGTACTATCAGAATATTCAAGGCATCATTTTATCGTATCCTACTATTTTAGAAAATAGAACGAACTTATTGAGAAAAATGTGTTGAGAATACATGCACTCATTTATGAGGTCCATTCCATGATTCCTGGGCTTCCTATCTTATTTGCCATTTCTGTCAGTTTGGTGACATTCTGAATAATTTGTCTTTAGGGAAATGTGACAGGTGAAGACTTTTTCTTTTTTCTTTTCTTTCCCTTTTCTCTGCTTTTTTTTTTTTGGAAAAGCTGAGTTGAAATGTGAATTATCAGTAAATCCATCACACGTGGACAGAAGACGGTGCCAGATTGTGGCTGCAAGGTCCCTTGGATATCTTTCATGGTGGGCTTCATGTCGGTGTACAGCTGTGCGCTCTGGTTAAGGACACGCAGCAGCCTCTTCATATTTATGGCCCACCTATTCCAGCGTTTGCTCATTGAGATCCATCTCCCTGAGAAATTCTGGCATCGATTCCTTAGATAGATACATTACATTGCAGGCTGAAGAATACCAGGCCACATTTTGTTCCTTCCCTTAAAATGTCAGAAAATGTGTATGGTTTATAAAAAAATCATTCTCATGTCAGAAAGTCTTTTTCCACTCTTTCTCAAAGTGATAAAAACAATGGCAATAGATGATATTATCTTAATTTTTTCTCCTACATGTATTATGTTTTAATTAAGTTTATTGGCATGTTGTTTTCAGTTTATTAAAAATCACCTATCACTCTAAGAGTGAGCCAGGTGGCATTTTGTGGCTACCCAAGCCTCCACATTTCCATGTGATTCTAATCTCGCAATTCTCTTCTTCATTACATTCCTGCCATGGTGGATTTTGTAAGACTCTAGAAAGCATTTTACAATACACCAGGCACTAAAGAAATCATTTATAATACATGATAGTTACTCGTCTTTTATTTATAAATCATTTTGTTTGAAAGGCTTTTATTTCTATGCATGTAGTGAATCCTCAGTTCTGTTTAAACAAGTTCACTATCTTTCCCTGTATTTCTATTGTTTTTCTTTTCACTTGACTCCAATAATTTCTTAATAAATAATATATATATATGTGTGTGTATATATATATATATATACATATATATATATATATATGTAATTTTTTTTTTTTTTGTCATAGGTGTCTGCACAACCTACGGACACATGCTTCGCTTAGATCCGTATTATATTATGTTGGGTGGAAGATGGTCAATTAATCTTGGGGGTCTATTAAGTGTTGGTTATTCTATTGTTGGTTGAATCCAAATTGACCAGGAAGATAATCAGAATAACAATGATTATGCCACCTGAAGGGTTTTTCAGTTATTGGATGTGGTTTGGATCTGAAAACAGAATAATTTTTATTTTCAAATGATTAAAGATACTAGGCCTGTTTACTATACATAGAATAAAAGAAAAGGCCCTGAAGTGCTGCATGATATAATGAGAAGATGGGGATTTGAATCCGAGGCCTATTGGCTCTCTCCTCTCTCCTACTGATCTCAGCCATGTCACTCAGCCGTTTGGGGCCTCAGTCCTCACATGTAGTTGGGGATCACAATAATACTTATTGGACATGCTGGCTGTGAGGATTTACTGAAAATGCCACTTCACAAGGGGCATAGCAGGATGCAGTATTGTCTTACCTGTAGAATTGACATCCCTTTTACTAGTAATTATGATTTTAAGCCTAGTCATACTTTCATCTGCTTTGTCAAGAAAACTTCAGCTTAATTAGGGTATATATGAAAGCGAATGAGATAGATAAATATACCCAGACTTTTTCTCTCTCTGATCCCTACAGAGATAGGGATTTGAGAATTTCAAAACTACATCCAAATTTTCTATGATCAGCAAAGAAATGCTACTGTGTGTATTTGTTGATTCAAGGATTGCCCTATGACCACTTTGCTGTTCACATTGTGGTCCGTTTACCCAGAAAGCTCTTACTACTGCCAAAAAGCAGGGGTGGAAGATCAGGTGAGGACTGCCATGGGAGTGTGGCCTTCGGGACACCTTTGGCAGAGTGAGGGGACCTGAGTTCTGACCACTGCTCTGGCGTTGGTTGGGCATGCAGATCCAAGGTGTAATTCAAACTTCCTCTGCCTCATCATCTCATTAAAAAAAAATTATTTAACTTTATTTATTATTGTGATTATTCAATTTGACTAGAGAAAGAGAGAGAGAAAGTGAGAGGGAGAGAGCAAGAGGGAGAGAGAGAAAGCAAGCCAGAAGGTCCGGGGTTTGAACTGCCCTCAGTCATGTGGGAGCCCAGCACCTTAACCATCACACCACCTGCTGGCCCCTCATCGTCTTCTCTTCAACTCTTTATCTTGTTGCTAGAGATTGTATGCTCTTTTACTTTCACAAGCAAACAAATACAATGCCTGCCAGTTTAAAGCAAGTCACAATCACGGTGAGAAAAATAAGGTTCCAATTTGATTTTCAATAAAATTAATGTCACTGATCAAGAATTTGCTCTAGGGAACCAGCAGTTAGCGTAATGGCTATGTCGCTGGACTCACACGTAGTCGACCGCGGTTCGCGTCCTGGACCCGGTGGCTTAAAACTCACGCCGGGCGCGTGTGCGTGCGAGCCCAAGATCCTGAGAGGAGAATGGAGGAGAAGGGATTGCGGCGTGACCATCCCCCCTGGGGGGTGATTTCTCGCTTTCTGTCTCTATGTCTCTCTCTGTCTGTCTGGTGAGCGCACGCACCCTATAGTGAAAAACCTCTCCAAAAAAAAAAAAAGAATTTGCTCTAGATTTTTTAAAAATAGATTTTTCTTTTTAGGGCAGTTTGGACAGTTTAGCTTCAGCAAAACTGTTCAGAAGACACGGTGGCATTCCCCTTTACTCCTTATTTCCCCTACCCTCACCACAGCATCCTCCACTATCAATGTCCCCTACCAAAGTGGTCCATTTGTTACAAGCAATGAACCTACACTGACACATCATTATCACCCAGAGTTCTTAGTTTACATTAAGGTTCACAGTGGTACTGCACACTCTATAGGTCTGGACAAATATATAATGACATGTGTCCTCCATTATAGCGTCATACAGAGTAGTTTCTCTGCCCTAAAATTCCTCTGTACTCTGCTGTTTCACCCCTCGATAGTTTGCTGGATTTTTATCCTAAATTTTATATCTCAGTTTGGCATACTTCTTATTGAAATCTTTAGTTTTATTGCAGAGACTTTGTTCTGATAATTGTTATCAGTAAATATTTTCAAGTTTTGCGATGAAATCTTTAAGGACTTTATTTGAGCACAGCTGTTCTTTGAAGAAGTTAGCAGTGCACTGCATAACAAATACACCCTGATAAAACTTCTCCTGTTACGGCATTCAGATTTTGTTCATTTCTTGGTGGATTTAGGAAGCATTTTTTTTTTTTTAAAGCACAGTGTTGTAAGTGGTATAATTTGATATTATTTTAAATTCTACTTTCCAGAGATAAGAAGAGATGGTACCAAGCTACACATGACATCAGAGTTACCCAAAGCTGTCAGCTGTGTGAAGTCACCACCAAGGGCCTCCCACCCTTATGGAGGAGGACAGATGAGCCTACATCTCATCACTCTGGGGGAATAATCAGCTGCTTTGTGTTATACTCGGGGACACGTTCAGAGAGTTGCTTTAATTATTGTGGCTTTAGATTTGAAAAAAGAAGATAATACATAAACAGTGAGCATTTTTATTGTATATAGGCAAATATTTGTACCTTACTTTTGATTATGTTCTCCGTACATTATATAATAACACTCTTCAGATAATGCTCCAGATTATTCTGGAGATGAGCAGATGGCGTAATGGTTACATCGCTGAACTCTCACACGGCTGACCGCGGTTCAAGTTCCAGACCAGGTGTCTCAAAACTCATGCAAAGCACATGTGTATGTTTGCCCAAAATCCTGAGAGGAAAATGGAAGAGAAGGAATTGTGGTGTGGCAATTCCCTGTGGGGTGATTTCTTGCTTTTTCTCTCTCCAGCTCTCTGGTGAGCACATGTGCCCTATAGCAAAAATCTCTCTTTAAAAAACCAAACCAAAACAAAACAAGATTACTTTGTTATCCTAGAGATCTCCCCACCCATCCTGAACTTTTTTCCTCAATCTATCTTCAAATGAATTAAATGTTCTGATTTATTTCCAGGGTCTTTAAAATAAGCTCCCTGAAAAGCAAATACTATTTGTAGTGGTGACAGGCAATTAGCAAAGCATTTAGATTTATTATAAAGCACTAGCAAAAGTGGTCTTTTATTTTCTTTTACAGGAGTTTTAAAAATTCACTTCAAGATAATGGGTTGAGATTGCTTCTCTCCCAAGGACCAAGCCAAGATGTGAAATCGCAAGTTCCAGTTGCTATAAAAGTCTAAGTATTACTCACCCATCTTCTCACTTGCAGATTTCTTTTTCCTAATAAAACTACTTTTTGTATTTCTTACTTTGACTTTATTTACTTCTCCTTTGAATTTCTCCAATGCGTAAAATTGATTTCCAATAATAGTTAACATGTTGGATCCCTGTGTGTTATCAGCTATTACAGCGGTTTTGTACCTTATTAAATGGGGTTTCATGAGAACACTTGGAGAAAGGCATTTTATCTTCCTTTTAGAGATGAAAGGTCGTGGCTCAGACTAAATGAGATGATGATGAAAAGCATTAAGGAGAAGCTGGCCAGGTTGGCTGGGCGTGCATGCCCGTGTTCCTAATGAGAGTTAGTGACCTCACTTCTCGGTTCTGAGCTTATTTGTTTTCTGCCAATAACATGAATTTTCTCTGACTCCCTTCCAAGTATTCTTTCCCATCCTAATTTGTACCGTCCTCTAAAACATCACTTACAAGCTTTTATTCTCAGACTACTTAAAACTAAAACAATGTCATCGTACTCTACATGGTGTTTTCCGGATTTATTGTCCTGATATTAACTTACAGTCAGTTTATATTTGACATTAACAGGAAGCCTGTACTTTCCCAAATTATCATGTTCTGAGTCAAAAAATACTCTTTTCTTTCAAAAGTACTTCTCTATGAAGGAATTTATTTTACATGCACATATGTGTATATACGTATACACATACATACATTTGAAAATAAACAGGTATCATGAAGTCTTTAGAATGTAAATGCCATTTTATGTCTCATATACCATTAACAAAAAAAATTACTAATACTAGTAAATATAGTATACCATATACTATAGTGTAGTATTAGTAGCTGTATTACTATAACTATATTAACAATTTTAATAACTATATTTTTATAATAACTAAAATATTAATAACCATATCATTAATAACCATGTCAGTGTTTTGTCCTCTATTATATATTATAATATATTGCTAATAGCTTAATAACACCAGCAGGTATCTTATAAAAATTCTATAAACAATGTTATGCTAAAGTGATTAAAAGTTTCCAAGTATTTAGTGAAGATTTAATTTCTGTTATCTGGCCTGGCCTTCATCAAGAGT
This sequence comes from Tupaia tana, assembly GCA_026018925.1. Classification (NCBI taxonomy): domain Eukaryota; kingdom Metazoa; phylum Chordata; class Mammalia; order Scandentia; family Tupaiidae; genus Tupaia; species Tupaia tana. The sequence goes on from JAKSZU010000016.1 coordinate 37,356,073, forward strand.
CACTGAGCATTTTCTTTAAATTTTAATATTTTCACTAAAATTCTGATCTAATCAACAGTTCCTAACTTATGTCTCATATTAAGAAAAAGCATACTTTTTTTATTAGAAATGGTATGTTGCTAGTATTCTTTTTTTTTATTAATTAATTTAGTTTACATTCTTTCACTGAACATCATCACACATACAAAATGTGATTTCCCATCCAGAATACACCGTATAGTGTCTTAATCATACATGTTATTGTCAACAGATCATTTTCCATTTCTTGTTTCTTATATATATGTATATTTTTCCCATTTCTCACCCTCTGCCATTTACCACCCTCCTCTCACACTGTCTCTAATATCTGCAGTTGCTTTCCATTCCTTTTTCACTTTTCCCCACATTTTATTGATCCACAAAATATCTTAATTAATCTAAATACTTTCAAGCATACAATTTTAATTGATGTGTTTTCTGATATTTTGTTAATACAGCAAATATATAGAATTTGTCCCAAGTATGAGTTTTTGGAAAGTTCGTGAAAAATGAATATTATTTAAAAAAGCATGGATTTTAAAATTTTTTTACAATGAAATAAATTAATACTTTAATTTCAGTTTTTTTCATGAACCTTATTAATTCTCCTTGTATTTTGATGAAGGGGATGGGGATTAAAATAATAATTGTGGGGCCAGGCAGTGGTGCAGTGATAATACAACTGGACCCACGTGGTAAAGGTCCTGCTTGCAACCTGGGCTTTTCTTGTGATCTGCATGCCTTCCTATGATTTAGGCCTGTTGAGATGAAGGATCACGGTGTGATGTCCCAGTTGAAGGTACCTGACTTTGTCACTCTCTCTGTTTCTCCATCTCTCTCTCTCTCATGAAAGAATTAAATTAATAAGTTTTAAAAATATGTAATTATTAAAACATGGTACTGATGTGGCTGTAATACCTATGTGAATATGTAAATGTTTACTCTAAATACTCAATGTTTTTAGGATTTTACAAAAAGTTTTACAGTCTTAAATATTAATGAAAAATGTGGGACCTATAAAATTAAGTAAAACAAAACTTACCTAATTTATTAGCAGCATTATTTCAAATATGTTAGAGTAAGATTGTATATATATATATATATATATATATATATATGTATGTATATATACACATATATATACACACATATGTGTATATATATATATATACATATATATATATATATACATATATAAAATTTGTTTTAAAAGGATGTGAAGGGGATTGCAGGTGGCATGATGGTTAAGGGCACTGGACTCCCACATGGCCTACTGTGGTTAGAGTCTCAAACCTGGCGGCTTGCTTTCTCATTTTTCCTCTCTCTCTCTCTCTCTCTCACTCTGTCCTTCTCTGGTCAAATTAAAAAATAAAGTTAAATGATATAATTCTTAAAAAATATGTGAAAATACCAAAATGGTAACAGCTAATTTACCAGCTATTATCAGAGTCTTATGAATAATTAGTAGCTTCTCTTTTACAGTTTTATGCATTTTTCACAATTTCCTATAATGAGCATTTTTTGTAATTAAAAAAACACTTTAAAAAAAGATCACAAAGATTATTAAACAATGTTTTAGCATATACATCTTATTGACAAGAATTTTCTAGAAAGTACCATGGCCTCAATTAAAGCCCTTTTTATGTTGGCATTTGCACTTACTGCCTTGTGATTCTTCTTTAAGAAAATCATGCAGCATAGCTGGCTCCAGCCTTATAAAAAAAATCTGATTTCTCTTTCAGTTCTGGTTTAAAACCATTGTTAAGAAAGACACTTAGAGAAAATTTTTTCTTGAGGTGTTTTTTCATGACCATTAATTTTCTACTTGCCTCAAATTTTCCTTTGACTTTAGGAAATTTGATTTTTATTGCCCTCTTAGGAGGTTTAAGGGCATAGGGTATGAATACCCTAGCATTTTCCTCTATAGAGTCTTATTTAAATTTAGATTATGACCACATGAAAAATTTGTTGGGAAAAGTAATCAGTAGGGCCATATGTTAGAGTTTCAAAAACCACCCTAATTTCCATTTAACTCACATCATAAAAATCACCCTCCCATTCAATCAGACTATTATAAGGTGTTTTAGATGAGTGATGAGTGAATGCCTGCAAAAGGGAGCTAATAAGAAGGCCTTGATCTTTCAGAGAGCTATTAATCTTTGTCTTCCATACACCTCTCTCTCTTTCTCTCTCTCTCACACACACACAGCTAAAAGCAAAACCGTAAAAACGAAAGCTCTTAAGAGTTCATAAAAGAGTGAGTAAGACTTTAAATTTTATTTTTATTTACTAGAAATTTATGGAATAGGAGCTGAGGCACAGCTGTGATTCATAGCCTGCATCTGATTTCTGCATCCTGTCCTGCCCAGGGCTCTGACACGTTCACTTTCCCTATGGACTGACCCTCACTCCAAAAAGAACTAGAACTATCTAGCTTGACAACAGAGTTTTCAGCCATATCTCTGATGACTGCCAACCAATACTCATCCTGATAGCTTTTATTTCTAATGTGTAGTGTCATTATATTTAACAACTCTTTATATGATCCACCCAGGTCAGTTAAAGGAATGCTTCATTGCTAGTTAGATAATTATAAGATGCAATTCATTTAACATGCCCAATGATTCATGTTTAATTTTAATATCACATGCAGGTTTGAATGACCTGTGTATGGCATTGTGGTATTTTAAAAAGGATAGCTCATTGCATAATAGGCATGTATTAGAAAATGCCTTTGATCCAATCATGGGTCTGTTGAAAAAAATCTACCCAAAGGATAGGAATACATTCAGCTGAAAAAGTACTTGCATATCCATGTTTATTATAGCATTATTCCAAATGTCCCAGAACAGATGAATGGATTGAAATCATGTAGCATATATACACTATGGAATACTACTCACCCATAAAAAACAATGAGACCCTGGCAAGCCAGGCTATGAAGGAGAGACATTGTATGTCGCCACTTAATATATACTGAGTGTCTGCACTCTATGACTGAAACTGATTGACTAAAGGATATACAAGCACAGTAAATGGGTGTAAATACCAGATATAGTATGTGTGGAAGAGTAGGGCCTGAGGAAGGACATTTAGAAGATAAATACGGAGGCAAAACATTAATAGGACAAAGAAATGTGGTATTATCTGTTGCAGATATTATATAGTGTAATCAACTGGTCAAGGGAGAAGTGTTCACATATTGAAATATTCACTTTGTAAACTACATAAGGTAATTGAATGTATAAAAAATGTAATAAAAATACAATTAAATAAAATAATAAAATAAATAAAAAAGAAAATAGATGAATATGGAAGATTTCATGTTGAGTGAAGCAAGTCAGATTATGAAAGAGAGGTATTGTATGTCCCTATTCCATACATACCGAATGTTTGCACTCTATAACAGAAGCTAAAAGATTGGAAGGTATAAAGGCATGGAGAGCAACTTGAGGTAGTAGGGACAGTACGAGATAGGATGGACAATGGGTAAGGGAGTAGGAGGGAGGGAATCAAGGGGATAAAGAGAAGCAAAATCATTTAATGAACACAAAAATGGAAAATTATCTGGTTATAATATATACGGTAATAACTTTTACTGGACTAATATGAAATGCATTCATGCTGGGAAAATTCATTTTGTATGCTGTAAAGATGTACAATGATTGAATGTAAAAAAATAAGAAAATAAAATTAAAAAAAAAAAAAACATTACCAAGGCTAAGCTGTGGCACAACAATATTGCAACTGGACCCACATGAGAACAGTACTGAATATGCTGGATATAAATGTGCCAATGGTGTAGGCTAGGTGAGATTGGGGTGAATGGTAGTGTGAAAACCCTGTTGGGGGTACCTGTCTCTCTTTCTCTGGTGGAAATAAGTAAGTAAATAAATGTTAAAAAGATATATTACTTTCTATCTTGTTTGGTTTAGTGCTGCTCCCACAACACAATCTGGTGGAGTCGACTGGCCTCATCTCACAGACATCCAATTCTTATACCAGGCAGGGAGTTCTGGTTTCCATTATTCATGTTATAAGGACAGCTATCATGATCTGGCATATTTCCATTACTCTCTCCTTTACTAGGTATAAGAAAAGTATGTGAAGCATATTTTGTTTGCTGCCAGAGGCCATGAATTATGTATAAATATTCTCTGATAATTCAACAACATGTGCAGTTGGGCATTAAATATATTTTGCCTATTATGAAAATAGTCATAATGAAAAATGATCAAATGTTTGAAAACCCATAATGCTGGAGAAATATATTCACAAAGGAAAATGATATTAAACTTTTCAATTTCATTTTCTAACTTTGGTTATTAAACTTTTCTGAAATGACTTTATGAAATTGCAAGTATACATGGTTTGGATACATGCTTTGCCCACTGAAAGAAGAATGGATTTCCAACTATATTTGTTAGGAATTTACTAGAACTTATACTTCAGGATCTACTTTCAGTATGTCATAGCCAGTCCCCATACCCCAGTGTTCAAGGGAGCTGGGTCCCACATGGGTGATCATGATTTGAATCTCAACCCCAGTAGCTTGAGAAGTATGCTATGCATGTGATCCTACATGTCTCAAATCCCAACAGAATGGAGACAGAGTAGAGAAGAGGTTGTAGAGAGACCATGCCCAATGAGGGAGTGCTTTCTCCTTTTTTCTCTGTCTCTCTGTCCCTCTTTCATGACCTCATGCATCCTCGGGCAATTAGAAAAAGAAAGTAAAAACCCAATTAACCTCTTTAAACAAAAGTAGTTCTATCCTCAGTTCTCTAGATCACACCATTTCATGTTAAGTCTTATGAGTGAAGCATTGTTGGCTTGCAAAGCAAAATCCCATTCTGAATTGAATATTTGCATGGATTTGCAAGGGAACTTAAAAATTGGACTTCAAGATCTTTACTAAAGCAATTTTACAGTGTATCTATTTCTGCCTGTTACTACCCATACATACAAAGAAAGATTCCAGGTGGACCAATGGAACAGAATAGAGTCCCCAGAAATGAATGCTCAAACATACAGCCAACTTATTTTTGACAAGGGGTACCAGTCAATCCAATGAGAAAAGGAAAACCTCTTCAGCAAATGGTGCTGGCAAAACTGGATCTCCACTTGCAGAAAGATGAATCTGAACCTCTACCTCTCACCTTTGACAAAAATCAAGTCAAGGTGGATCAAAGATCTAAATCTAAGACCTCAGACTATAAAACTGTTCCTGGAAAACACTGAGGAAACTCTGGGAGACATTGAGATAGGGAAGGACTTCTTAAATAAGACTCCCAAAGCACAGTTGATAATCCCCAAAATAGACAAGTGGGATTACATCAGACTAAGAAGTTTCTGCATGGCAAAAGACACAGTGATTAGTGTGAATAGACAGCCCTCAGAATAGGGAAATATTTTTGTAAACTATGCGTCGGATAAGGGACTGATAACCAAAATTCACAAGGAACTCAAGCAGCTATTCCGGAAAAAGACAATCAATCCTATTAAAAGATGGGAGGATGAGTTGAAAAAACCACTCTCTAAAGATGACATACGAATAGCTAAAAGGCATATGAAAAAATGCTCAACATCCCTCATTGTAAGAGAAATGTAGATCAAAACAACAATGAGATATCACCTAACCCCAGTCAGAATGTCTAAGTTTAAAAAAACAAAAAATGATAAGTGCTGGCGGAGGTGTGGTGAAAAGGAAACTCTCTTACACTGGTGGGAATGTAAATTGGTCCAACCACTGTGGAGAACAATTTGGAGATTCCTCAAAAATCTACAAATAGAACAACCATATGATCCAGCAATCCCACTCCTTGGCATCTACCCAAAGGACAGAAGAATACTTAATCGGAAAAGTGCTTGCACATCCATGTTTATTGCGGCACTTTTCACAATTGCTAAGTCATGGAAACAACCCAAATGCCCACGAAGCTGATGAATGGTTAGAAAAACTGTGGCACATATACTCAGTGGAATACTATTCATCCATAAAAAACAACAAAATCCTGGCTTTTGACAGGAAGTGGATGAATATGGAGGACTTGCTGCTGAGTGAAGCAAGCCATGCTATGAAGGAGAGGCATTGTATGTCCCCACTTAATATATACCGAGTGTCTGCACTCTATGACTTAAACTAATTGTCTAAAGGATATAGAAACACAGTTTATAGATGTAAATACCAGATATAGTGTGTGTGAAAGAGGAGGGTCTGAGGAAGGACATTTGGGGGAGGGACAGGGAGGCAAAGCATTAATGGCACAAAGAGGTGTGGTATTATCTGCTGAAGATATTTCGTAGTTTTATCAACAGTACTAGGGAGAAATGTTCACCTGTTGAAATGTCCATTTTGTAAGACAAATAATAATGTGATTCAATGTATGGAAGAAAATGAAATGAAAATAAGTAAATAAATAAATTTAAATTAAAAAAAAAAAGAAAGATTCCTAAGGCTCAGATGTGGCTACAGATGAGAGGATGGCCTTTATCAAAGAAAGGTGGCACAAAATTCCTAAGTCCCAAGGTTTTTGGTCTCACAAGCTCACTTATAACAATGTTTTTCATGTTGATGCCTGGATAGGCTTGACTACAAATTTATTTCCATTTTCTTCCAAATTCAAATAGAATCCAGATATTCGATGGTAGAAATTGCATCCAGAAACTACCTAACTTGTTAAGTTTGGCTTTCTGTGGAACACAGGTATACACACACACACACACACACACACGATTATTTTTCCCCATTATGGAGTTTTTATTGCCTTAATTATTACTTGCAAGCCACATGGGAACTCTTTATTGCAATAAGATAAAAAACCCAAACTGTTCTATTTCTTTGCAAGAGAAGCCCTATGGAGATCTAAAGTAAACATTTAATACTGAGAAAAGCCTTTAATTTTAAATAAAAAAGTTTTTCATTTAGAGTCATTAGAAAATGTTTAAAAAGCTTCATAAAGAAATTAGAGACCTGTGGAAAACATGATTATCTGTCATTGCAAGCCTCATCTGTGCACATGCTACATAGAAACATTCAAATAAATTACATGTATGTTCTTCCAGTAAGCGTTTGCTGTGTTCACAGCTCCAGGCAAAAATGCAGAATTTTAATTCTCCCTTTAAGACTGCCAAAATAATGGTGCATTGAGGGGAAGTATGAGGTGTCCAGGGATTTACATGATGTTACCATTTTTCTCTGAGTCATGAATAAAATACAAATTAAGATAAAAATAGTTCTGGAACATCTTTCAACCGAACTAGCCAGTTGTATACAAGCCAGCCATTAACACACTTTGAAAACCCTCCACATGCATTTCGTTGCCACCTAATGTTTTACTAATATTTAGAAATACTCTCACAGTGGGAATCTGCAAATGTTCTCCCTAGAACTTGGGTAAACTGTATTAACATAATTCCAAATCCTATTGCTTTTATGTAGTAAGGGATAGAAAGTGGTTTTGCTATTTGCTGTCATGAATTTGAGAATAAAAAAAAGACACTGAGAGAATCCGTGAAGATATTTTAAAAGCAGCAATTATTTAGGAAATCGGTTTATTTTTAGTGTGATATCTTCTAGACACAATGTACACAGAGTCTGTAAAATGTCAAATAACATTTCTTATGAATTACCTATTGAAAGTTTATTATACAAAATTTTAAAATATATCTGAACCAGAAAGAAGAGTATAATATACCTTCATATACTTATCACCACATTGCAAAAATTCAAAATTTTAGCACATATAATTAATTTATCCAATTTTCATTCTTTTTTAAAGGAATTATTATTATTAATTTAATTTTATTTATTATTATACAATTTGATCAGAGAGAGACAGAGAGAGAGAAGGGGAGGGAGAGAGAGAAAAAAAGCAGGCTGCTAGGTCTGCGACTTGAAACATGGTCAGTCATGTGGGAGTCCAACACCTTAACCAGCATGCCACCTACTGGCCCCTTTTATAGAATTATTTTAATGCAATTCTTATAGGAGGTCACTCACCTCTATATATTTCTTTACGTATCTTTAAATTACATATGTATGTTCTCTCCCATGACATTATTGTACTTAATCACAATTAAAGATGATTTTTGGTATTATCTAATGCCCAGTCCAATATTGAATGTCCTCAATTATCTCAGCATTATCTTTTCGAAGCTGGTTTCTTTGAATCAGGATCTAAAAACGATCCACATACTGGCAGGGATTCTATATGTCTTTCAGGTCTCTATCTCTCCTTTTTGCTTTTTTTTCTCCTTGCCACTGACTTGAAGAATGTTCTGTACAATAATTAATGTTATGTGTCATCTTGGCTGTATGGGAGCTACACAGTCAAGGCATTTGGCCAAATATTATGCTGAAGATTTCTGTGAGGGTGGTTTGAAATGAGATTAACATTTACATTGGTGGACTTCGAATAACACAGATCATTTTTCCTATTATGGGTGGGCCTCATTCAATCAGCTGAAGGCCTAGATGGAAGGAAAAGCTAACTTTCCCCTGAGCAAGAAGGAATTCAGCCAGAAGGTGGCTTTTGGACTTGAACTGCAGCATCAGCTCTTCCCTGGATCTCTTGCCTGATGGCTCACCCTACAGATTTTGGACTTGCCAGCCTCTGTGATCATGTACGGTAATTCCTAAAAATAAATCTCAGTCTAATATTCACATCCTATTGGTTCTCTTACTCTAGAGAATTCTAATATACTCCACAACTTGGATTTGTCTTTTTCTTCTGTGTGGTGTCTTTTCACCAACCCTCCCTCCTCCTGTTTCGTGTTAACAGAAGCTAGGTGCTACTCAACGCAGTAGGTACTGCCACAGGTATAGATTAAAATCCAAATGAACTAAAGCTAAACAAAACTGAGAGTTCAATTTTTTAGTAGCATTGGCTACTCAGCAGCCACACCTGTCCGGGACCTCCCCAGTGGGATACGTGGATCATTCCATCATGCACAAAACTCCATTGGACAGTATTTTCTTAGGAGTATAGGCATGTTTAGGTCCAAAGTTTTGGTGAGAATATTTCACAGGCAAGAGTATTGTTTTCACAATACAATGTTTTGTTTTCTCTCTTCCTCTCATTATGTTTTAAATAAGTTTTGTTGGGACCAACAAATAGCATAGTGGTGACATGGCTGGACTTCCATATACCTGATCGCAGTTCAAGTCCCGCACTTGGTGGCTTGAAACTCATGCTGAGCACATGTGCATGCATGCCCAAGATACCAAGAAGAGAATGGAGGAGAAGAGACTGTGGTGTGGACATGCCCCATGGGGGGTGATTTCTTATTTTCCCTTTCACTGAGTCTGTGTGTGTGTCTCTCTCTCTGTTGAGTACATTTGCTTTAAGACAAAAAACAAAACCAAAAATGAAAGACTTACTTTGGTCTCTAGCTCCTGATGAAAAGCTCCACGGTGCCATACAGGGTGTGTCTGATACTGACTCTGTGGTCTCTGATCCATGTCTGGACTATCCTAGCTCAGCGTTCCTTCCAGTGATCTCGTTGCTCTCTCACTCTTCTGTGCTTCAATGCGAGATTTGTTTCAGACTTCTTCATTAATCATTGTGTCTGCATATCATCTCTTACTCCCAAAATTCTTTTTTGACTGAATAATGACATCTGGAGCAGTCAAGACAATCACACGTTTCCCCAAAAGCTGTTGAAGGCTTTGAGTGGATACTCATTTTCTCACAATTGAAGTGATCTCTCAAATCAGGTCTCCAAACTGAAGAGCCAGTGCTTTTTTCTATCTCTACTTCCCCTGTCTTCCTGAAGCAATAACCACTTCATACATAAACTACTAGTACATGGAGCAGTCTACTTAAAGTAGTGTGTCCTTTTCTAACTAAATGCCCAGTGGTATATGATATTAGTTTGTCCTCTCAAAGGGTGGGGACTATGTCATTCTCTTCACTGCTGGGTCCCCTTAGCCTACCTTGGTTAACTGGCAGATCACCCAGGCACCTTTTGCATCTTCCTCTGCTTCAGTGATTTGTCAACTATTGTAGATAATGTTCAGATGCTTAGCTTGGCATTTCCCCTTCATTCTTCCTGGTTCTTGTCTTTAGTCAAACTGGTGGGCAGTACTGTACTAGTTGTAAATGTACAATACATTTCTACCTTCTGGCAGCTTCTAGCCTAGTGGGAAATGCATTGCTGATGGCCTCATATCTGTGTCATGCACACATATACACATACTCACAAACACCACTGTCTCTTCTATAATATTTTTAATTTTTTAAAAAGGTTTTTGCTGTATTGTATGTGCACTCATAGGAGAGAGAAAAAGAGATGGAATGTGGGAAACCACTTCTCAGGAGGGATGGCCATGCTGCAATCCCTTCTCCTCCATTCTCCTCTTGGGATTTTGGGCATGCATGCACATGTGCCTGGCGTGATTTCAAGCTGCAGGGTCTGGGATTCAAATAGTGGTCAACCATGTGGAAGTCCAGCACCTTAACCACCATGTCACTTGCTGGCCCTATTTTAGCATAGTTCCCTAACTACCGTAGGAACATTAATACATATGGCATTATACTTTAATTCAACCAACCTAGTTATCACTCCACACATCTGCAACTTCTAAATCAAGTTCTCTGGTCTATGATATCTCTCCTTTTCAATTTAACTCAGATCCTACTTTCTTCAAAAATCTTTACCTAACTGCTATGTGTGCTTTTCAGTAAAAACTGAGCAGTTTGGGGGAGGAGGCTAAGAAGACAGATATTTATTTTTCATGACTCTGGAGATCAAAGGTCAAAAATCAATTTGGTGGCGGGGTTGGTTCCCTCTGGAGGCTTTATGGAAAGATCTATTCTATGCCTCTTTCCCTGCTCCTGGTGGTGGGTGGCAATCCTTGGTGTTTGACTTTTGGACACGTCACTCCAATATCAGTCTCTGACATCATGTGGTTTTCTTTCTGTGTGTCTGCTTTTGTCCAAATTTTGTCTTTCTATAAAGATACTGATTATTGGATATAAAGGCTAATTTTTTAAGGTATTTGTCTATGGGACATACACTCACTGAAGAGAGAGACAGAGAGACAGAGAAAGTGAAAGTGACAAATCATCTTCCAGCAGAGATAGCCATCCTGCAATCCCTTCTCCATTCTCCTCTCAGGATTTTGGGCATGCACATTCATTCAGTGTGATTTTCAAGCCTCCAAGTCTAGGACTTAAATTATGGTTGGTCATGTGAGAGTCCAACAACCTTAACTACCATGCTATCTGCTGGCCCACAATGGCTAGTTTTATGCATTAACTTGATTGCGATGAGGGATGTCCCTTTAGCTGGCAAAATATTATTTCTGAGTGTGTCTGTGAAGATGTTTCTATAAGGTATTTCTGCAAAAGTCTTTACTCAGTCGACTGAGTAACTTCAAATGAACTGAACATGGGTAGTCACCTTACAAAGTCTTCACACACTGACTCTGTGATCCTGTTTGAAGTTGGCTATCTACTATGTTTGCTGTTTCTCATTGAGTCCTTTAAGGTGATCCTAGGAAGTAACAAAGCTTGCTTGTCCAGAGACCCGAGGGGTAACTAGATCCATGAGACAGTAGAGGTAAAAAGCTCAGATGATCATGGATGCTGCTTTGGCATCAAAGGAGGACAAGTTGGGTCAGTTCTCCTCTTCATCCTGACCCATAGCAGGGGTTGCTGTCAGAGGTTGAGTCTCTTGCCTCAATAAGTTATCTCTTGGGAAGATGGGAATAGAAGAGTGAGGCTGCTTCTGTCTGGTCCCCTGAAGGACTGGTGTGCATCACCCAGGCTACAGTAAGTGGCTATCAGTCACAATGGGATGAAGGGTGGCCCCTCTAAGATATGCTCATCTGAAACTTCAGAGTGCACCCTTATTTGGAAGAAGTACCTCTGCATATGTAGCTAGGATAAGGACCTCAAGATGGAGATCATCCTGGATTAGAGTGGACCATAAATCCTATAATAGGTGTCCTTAAAAGAGACAGAAGAGAATGCCATGTACAGACAAAGGCAGAAATTGAAGTGATTAATCTGCAAGTCATGGAACAGATTCTCCCTGAAAGATTTGAGAAGAAACTGATCCTGACAACATCCTGATTTTGGATTTGGCCCAAAGAACCATGAAAGGACAAAGTACAAATGTGTGTGTGTGTGTGTGTGTGTTTGTTTTAATTTTATATATACCTATATATAAAACATATATTTATTACATTTAATCACTGTACATCTTTACAAACTTACAAAATGAATTTTCTCAGCATGAAAACACTGCATGATCAGTCCAGTCAAAGATATTACTAAACATATTTTCTTCAACAGATAGTTTTCCATTTTTGTGTCTGTTAAATGTTTTGCTTTTACTTTTCCTGAATCCTTCCCTCCTGCCCCCGTTACCCACCCTCTTCCTACATTGTCTCTACATTTGCTCTCCTTGCTTTTATACCTTCCAATCTTTCAGTTTCTGCCATAAAGTGCAGACATTTACTATATATTGAGTGGGGACAGACAATGTCTCTTTTTCATAGTCTGTTTTGTTTCACTCAACATGAAATATTCCATATTCATCTGTTTTCTATCAAATGCCAGGGTTTCACTGTCTTTTATGGCTGAGTAGTATTCCATAGTGTAGATGTGCCACACTTTTTCAATCCATTTATCTGTTTTTGGACATTTGGATTGATTCCATGTCTTAACAATTGTGCACAATGCTGCAATAAATATGGATATGCAAGTATTTTTCCAGTTGAGTGTATTCCTGTCCTTTGGGTAGATACCCAGGAATGGAATTTCTGAATCATGTGGTAGTTCTATTTGTAGGTCTTTGAGGAACTTCCATGTTGTTCTCCATAGTGGCTTTACTAATTTATATTCCTACCAACAGTGTAGGAGAGTTCCCTCTTCTGCAATGAGAGTTCTCTGTATTGCAGCCTTACCAGGTACTTATCATTGTTTATTTTTAATCTTAGCCATTCTGACTGGGATTAGGTGGTATCTCATTATGGTTTTGATTTGCATTTCCCTTATGATAAGGGATGTTGAGCATTTTTATATGCTTTTGGCTGTTTGTATGTCTTCCTTGGAGAGTTGTCTGTTCAGCTCATTTTCCCATCTTTTAATTGTATTTTTTTTTGGGGGGGGGGAAAATAAGCTGATCGAGTTCCCTGTATATTCTGGTTATCAGTCCCCTATCTGAGGCATAGTTTGCAAATATATTCTTCCATTCTGAGGGTTGTCGCCTAACTCTATTGTTTCTTTTGCTGTGCAGAAGCTTTGTAACCTGATATAATTCTACTTGTCTATTTTTGGGATTATTGCCTGTGCTTTGGGGGCCTTATTTAAGAAGTCTTTGCCTACTATGATGTCTCCAAGAGTTTCCCCTGTGTTTTCCACCAGTAGTTCTATAGTTTGAGGTTTTATGTTTAGATCTTTGATCCATTTGTTTTGAGGTATCCAGTATGTGGTAATTTGTTTCAGCAGCCCTGAGAGACTAATACAGCAACTTAAACTAATGCTCTTTTTAACCCTTATAGCCAAGGCCTCACTGGATCATTTGGTACCTTTTCCCTTCATTACTTTATAACCCATGTTATAATTATGATTTATAATATAATTTATTTATAATTTTAATTTATAATATAATTTAATACTAGACTCAAAGAAATGTTCCAGGGAACATTCTCTTTTAATCATGGGTCATGGGGCATAAAATTATCCCATTAGAGATTCATTCCTTAGGATTTAAAAGTACATTATTTGTACCTAGTTGGAGTAATACATCATGTCTCCAGAATTGTAGGGACAATTATATTAGGATAGGTTTTATTCATCGATGAGAGAATTTTACTCCATATGAGAGCCCTTGGTACCTCGGACAGTGAGTAGGAGATGATGGAGTGACCCTTATAGGAAAACAGCCCTCTTTGGGCCTTCTGTGATAGCCTTGCTGAGTGTGCCAGACCTGATCACTGTGTCATCTAGACCATTCCTCAATCTAGATGTTTATGCAGCTGGTCACCTTGAGAGATGAGGCAGTGGCTCCTCCTCCCCCACCATAAACAGCAAACTCATCGACTACTTGCTATAAAAACAGTGGATTCCCAAACTTGGGGTTCCTGGCTATGATGTAGCACCCACCAACATCTTTTGTGTTACCCCATGGGATTCAGGGGGTGGAGAAAACCTCCATAGACTTGCTGAACATGCTGTTGGCTGTGCTATGTGTAGTGAACTTCTGACTTTTGGCAATATCCATGAGACAACGAAAGGCAAACTCACCAGTTTTTAAGGAGTGACACCAAATAACCTGATCCTTTGTGGAGCTGGTAGGTTGGTCAATTGTAGGAATGTATCCTGCCTACAGTGTTACCCAGGATTGTAGGAGTAAATCCCACATACACAGGGTCCAGTAAGTGCTAATAACTTTTTCAAGTGTGCATATTTACTTAATGCTCATAGCAACCCTGGGGAACAGTGATTATGTTATTTTAACAATGTGGAAACTAGATCAAACAGGGTTAACAACTCACATAACACCCCATCCTAGAACACAAGGCCAGAGGCTTCTTAGAGTACAGGGTGGGACCAAAAGGAACCACAGGATGTGTGCCCCTACTCCCTTCTTGGCACCTCCCCTCACTGCTTTCCTGGTTTTAAGTTTATTTTATTTCTTACATGAGAGATAGTGTGAGGCATACACATGAGGAGGAGAGAGAGAAGAGAGAGAGACAGAGAGAGAGACAGAGAGAGAGAGAGAGAGAGAGAGAGAGAGAGAGGGAGAGGGAGAGAGAGGAGAGAGACTCCTAACAGGTTCTGATCATATGAGAGTGTGAGGGCATGCACGTGAGGGGGATAGAGAGAAGGGAGAGAGAGACTCCTAACAGGTTCTGTCACACTATGATCTTTTTCTCCCAGCCCTCCAGCTGGCCAGGGTCTTGGGCACTCAGGCCCAGAGTGTTTCAGATGGACTCAGGATCTGAACCTGTGGTTGACCATATAGCTTCTAGCATGTAGATCAATACACTATCTTGCCGGCTCCTTCACAGCTTTGAGATGTGAAGGAGGGAGAGGATAAAGAGAGGCTGAGAGGGACCAGCAATTAGCATAATGGCTATGTTGCTGGACTCCCACGTAGTCGACCGCGGTTTGAGTCCTGGACCCGGCGGCTTACACTCACGCCGGGCGCGTGTGCATGCGTGCCCAAGATCCCGAGAGGAGAATGGAGAAGAAGGGATTGCGGCGTGGCCATCCCCCCTGGGGGGTGATTTCTCACTTTCTGTCTCTCTTTCTCTCTCTGTCTGTCTGGCGAGCGCATGCGCCCTATAGCAAAAACCTCTCAAAAAAAAAAAAAAAAAAAAAAGAGAGAGAGAGAGAGAGAGAGAGAGAGAGGCTGAGAAAGGAAGAGAAGAAGGAAAGGACAAGCAGGCTCTACCAGCCTGTAGCCACTCATTACAAGCAGCAGAGAGAATAGAGGCATTAGTTTGTGCACTGAAAAAGCCTATACCACTCAGGATACAGAAGTTCTAGGACCCAGAGAGGCTGTCAGTTTCCACCTGAGCCACTGGGCCGCTAGAAGCCAAAGGAAATATATGAGCTCCTATGTACATGTTCTGTATTTTTTTGTTTTAAATGTATTTTTCCAGAACTTTAAAATAAGTGAACAAGCACTGAAAATTAAAATGCAGGAGTATTAAAGTTCACAACATTTTAAAAGTGGAAATATTTTATTCATACCCAAGTCAGAATTTATTATAATTTTTATCTTCCAGGCTTTAAAGGAAACCATCATCAGTAATATTTCCAGAATCTTTCCTTCCATATCTGTTTTCAAGTGAAGAGTGTCAATTAACCAAATGAGAGGAAGTAACTTTGAAAGTATGTTAAATGAATTTAAAACATTTGCAAAGGATATGAATATTCTCCACAAATTTAAAAATGAATGAAACGAAAAGGTAAAGAAATTGTAAATGAAAATCACCAGATGAGAGTGTCGGTTATTACAGGAAAAGTGGATACCAAATAGATATTTAGATTATAGATATTTTAATTTAACTCTTGAAATGGAGAAATGCAAAATTACACTGTCCTCAAATTTTGAATTTTTAACCAAAAAGAAATTATTCTGCATGAATATGTTTGATTTTCAAAAAGCAGCTACTGACTCATCTCTGAAAAATTCTTATAATGTAAGTTCTGGAAAGAATTCATTTGAAATAGTTGATTTTATAGTTGATTTTAAACAGCGTAGAATGTCAATAATTCATATTATAAAATCAGAAACATATTTGTATCTTCTGAAAGGCATTTATGAATTTTGCCTGGTGAAGTTTTATGTCAATTTAGTAATGGCCTTAGGAATTTTTTTTTTTTTTTTTTTTTTGGGAGAGGTTTTTGCTATAGGGTGCGTGCGCTCGCCAGACAGACAGAGAGAGAAAGAGAGATAGAAAGCGAGAAATCATCCCACAGAGGGGATGGCCACGCCGCAATCCCTTCTCCTCCATTCTCCTCTCGGGATCTTGGGCATGCACGCACATGCGCCTGGCGTGAGTTTAAGCCACCGGGTCCGGGACTCGAACGCGGTCGACTACATGGGAGTCCAGCAACATAGCCATTACACTAACTGCCAGTCCCAGCCTTAGGAATTTTTTAACAATATGACTTACAGTAGCATCCTGTAAAAATTTTTCCAATAAATCGAAGTTGATTAAAAATACTGGGCCAGTCAGTGGTGTGGGTTAAAGAAACTGGATCCTACATGACTGACTGCACAGTTTGAGTCTAGATCTGACAACTTGGAAACCATGCCAGGCATGTTTGTGTGTATGTGTGAGTGTATGTGCTCAAAATACAAAAATTAGGGAGGAATGGAAAAGGGAGGATAAGGGATTATTTCCCCTATGGAAAAGTACTTTCTGATTTTCCTCTCTGTCTTCCTCTGGCAAGCTCATAGGTCTTCTGGGGGGAAAAAAAAAATATGTATATATATATATATATATATATATATATATACACACACACACACACATACACATATTCATGCAGAATAACTTATTATATAAGTATAATATATAGTATAAATATAATATTATATAGTATAATATTATATATAAGTAATATAAGTATATAGTATTATATACTTATTATATAAATATAATATTATAATACTTACGTAGTATTATATAAGTTTATATTATATACTGTATATATAGTTACCCGGTCCTGAGAATTGCTGATAATGACAAGTCTCTCACTGAAAACAAAGTAAGTAAGCAAAGAAATACTTAGAAAATATTATTATATATTATCAAGTTTGATTTTTATCAAGGTCAAGAAAGTAAAAATTTTAAGAAATTTTTTTTGGTATAAATAAAATATTTTTTAACTTCCAGCATATATGTGCATTGGCTAGAGAAACAGAGAAGAGAGAGAAAAAGCATTATCCAACAGAATTATCATGTTGTAATCTCTTCTCCATCATTTTTCCAGCCTGTCAGGATCTGGGGTATACACAGGTGCCTGCTGTGTTTTTCAAACTGCTGGACTGGGATTTCAACCACAGTCAGTCATGTGAAAACCGGTTCCCTCATGTACTAAGTACTGGGCTGGCCCAAAACCTTTTTTTTTAATGCAAAAGGGCTCATTAATGAGAGAGAAAACAGGGTGGAGGGGCAGATAGAGAAATCACCCCTCAGTGAGACCTGGTCATGCTGCAGTTCTTTTTCCACCAATTTTCCATTACATCAGGACCCTGAACACATAAATATGTGCCCTGTGTACTTTTCAAGCTGCCAGTGTCAGGACTTGAACCCTAGGCAACCATGTGCGATTCAACTTCTGCTCAGCACTTAACCACTTAACCACTGTGTTGTTGAGCTGGTCCTTAAATAAAACATTAAAAATGAAAATAATGCTGTAAGGGTTGTTTTTTTTTTGTTTTTTTTTTGTTTTTTGTTTTTTTTTTTTTTTTTAGATTTTTGCTATAGGGTGTGTGAGCTTGCCAGAAAGTGAGAAATGACCCCCCGGGAGGGTTGGCTGCACTACTATCCCTTCTCCTCCATTTTCCTCTTGAAACTTTGGGCAAGCATGCACAGGCGCCCAGCGTGAGTTTGAGGTTGTCAGTTTGAGGACCTGAACCAGAGTCAGCTATGTGGGAGTCTAGTGATGTAACCATTACACCATCTGCTGGTCCCCAAAATGTGAGTTTTAATACAGCTACTTAAAAAAATTTCAGTATTTTTTTCAACTAGCTTAATATTCTGGAAAAAATGATTAGTAAAGAAATTATAACGTGTATAGAGGGGGACATATCTTGCTAAACCACTTAGGCTCAGCATTGAATTTTCAGGTTTTGTGTTTATTGGTAATTTTGATATTTTGTTAATGTGGACAATAGTCCACATTTTTTTTAGAGAGATTTTTGCTTTAGGGTCTATTTTCCTGAGAGACAGAGAGAGAAAGAGGCAGAAAGCAAGAAATCATCTCCCAGGGGGGATGACCATGCCACTATCGCTTCTCCTCCATTTTTCTCTTGGGAGAAGACTTCTCAGGTCCAGAACTCGAACAACTGCTGACTATGTGGGGGTCCAGTGATGTAACCATTATGCCATCTGCTGGTCCCCATGTGGACTCTTTTAAATGTTAATTTTGATTTAAAATATTTCACATAAATATTTTTGTACCAGAGTACTCAGTACATCCAGTACAAGATTAATGACAGGATGTTTAAAACGTTTACTTATTTATTCCATTATCAAGAGAGGCAGAGAGACAGAGAAAAACAGCATTAGACTCAATAGAGTCTTGATGCTATGATCCATCCCCACCCTCAGTCAGTCCAGGATTGTGAGCGCATGAATGCCCAGTTTACTCAGGGAGGTCTCTGGATGTGAATCCTGCACCTTCCTCTGTGACTCACCCAGAGTATCATGTTTTACCACTACATCATCAGGAACCCTCAGCTAAGTTCTGGAGCCACAGGTGAGTACCTTTCTTGTCAGCTGGCTTGATCAATTAACATATCCCTTTGGAAATATTTTAAACCTCTGTGAGTTTTGAAGTATTTGAGGAATTAAGGAATTGTCCATCTGGAACAAAGTCAACATACCCCTCTTCATTTACCACTTCTTTTTCTTTAGATAGCTTTGGGGATGTGGAAAAAATGGGCTGAAAGTGTCTCTCATCACGTTGTATAGTCTGATGACTTTTTGAACCTTCCTTCTCTTAGAACTCTCTAGGGAACCATTCAAAGCCTGAAGGCTCAGAAATAATGCATGAGAAATAATATTTGAACAATAGCATCTCTTTAGGCAGCTAGGATGCGAACTGTGCAGGGCTGATTTTGTCTTCCAATTATATGGGAACCTCCTCAGGGGCAAAAGCAAGAAGCGGTCAAAGTCAGGACAACATCAATAATCTTCCCTCAACTTTCTTGTTTTTATTTATTTATTTTTAAAGGTAATATTTATTAGAAACTGCTGAATGAGGCAAGGGTGAAGTTTGCATAGTGGCTGAAAGGTAAGAATCGTTATACTTAGTGAAGGGTGGAAGATAGTTCAAATTCCTTGAATTTCTTCTTCACTTTCAACACCTACATGAGGCATTCTTTTTTTTTTTTGGAGAGATTTTTTTTGCTATAGGGCACGTGCGCTCACCAGACAGACAGAGAGAGACATAGAGACAGAAAGCGAGAAATCACCCACCAGGGGGGATGGTCACGCCGCAATCCCTTCTCCTCCATTCTCCTCTTGGGATCCTGGGCACGCACGCACACGCACCCGGCGTGAGTTCTAAGTTACTGGGTCCAGGACGCGAACTGCAGTCGACCACGTGGGAATCCAGCGACATAGCCATTACGCTAACTGCTGGTTCCCTACATGAGGCATTCTAGGTGTAAATTTTCTATTGGAGTCAGTTCTTCACCCCATAGAGGTAGCACTTGCTTCCTGGGGAATTGCTTTCTTCCCTGTTGTATTTCTCTTTGTGAAGTCCACTCCATGCTTACCCTGACTGAGAACCATAAATTCTTTAGCTTTCTAGTGAATGACATCAAAGTTGAAAAATAGGAAGAGTGGGAAACCACTGTTTTCAGAGTCTTAACTCAATAATGTTCTTAAGAAAACCAATATTCTGTGTTAGTGAAAAAATAGCAAGACGAAGGATATAACTTCTCAAGTTTGTCTTGAGAAGCACAGTCATTGCATAGGAAGTTTGCACAAATTTAAGGGAGTACTCAGTACATTTGGTATAAAACTTCTGCCTAACTTTGTACCATTTGTTTTGCTTTACTGTGGTTATTCAAAGATACTCTTATCCTCAGTTTCTGGAATCTAATATGGAATAGTAGTTTTCTTTTTCTCCTATACTCCATCAATAATTTTCTGTACAGGGGAACATGGATTCTCATAACTAAGAAGGCAGAAAAAGCAATTATCAAACCAATTGTTTAATAATATTTGAACAATACCATCTAAAAGCACAAATAAAGGTGATGAGGTAGGGAATCTTCAGATGGATAGGGAGAAGTCAGAGAATCAGTCACTTTCAAAAAATTAGTATTTACATTTGTTCACAAATAGACTGTTTCCAAAGAGTGTTTTTTGAAATTTTTCCCTTTAGAATGACACTTATATAACATAGAAACACAAATATATGAATCTCATCAGAATGTTTTAAGTATGAGATATTGGGATTAACTATATTTACTCATTAGACAAAAGCATTTTCAAATCTCAATTTCTTAATAGGGTGAAAAATTCTAAAATGATTCAGTCTGCTGTTAACCTAGTGAACCTTCTTTTTACTGTTATAACGTTAATAAGAGTCTGATCTCATTTCTCATTGTCTGGTAGGAATGTGGGAAATTGACCAAGGAGAATTCATGCTGCTTCCTTGGATTTTTAAAAAACATGATTTCTCTTTTATAGCCACTTGCTTTTTTCTTCTATAGGAGAAATGCTGAAAAAAATCACAGCTGATAAATGATTGAGATAGTGTGTTTTACGTTTCTTACATTACTTAGCTATGTGATATTTTTCTTTTTCTTTTTTAGCTGACTTAAAAATGGAAGTCTTTTACTGATTCAATTCTCTAGTATTAGGAACTAAAGTAAAAAGAAGACTTAAGTGTTTCTTAACTAGAGATAAGAAAGGGGGAAGTTTTCGGCTAATTTTACTTAGACTAGATGTGGCAAACTCATTAAATTTTAGCTCTTCTTCCCTAATATTTAAACCAAGAAATGCAGTGAGAACAATTCTTTCAAGTTTGTTTGTTCACTTTTTCTATGAGCAAAAGTGACAGAGATAGAGACAGAGAAAGAGACAGGATCTTGATGGTCTGGTCTACCTTTCACCTCAGCGAGGACTTTTGTGTGCTCTACTTGCTCAGGGAGGTCTCTAGATGTGAATGCCAGACCTTCCCATATAGGTCAGCCTTGCATCGTGTTTTATTGCTGCACCACTGTCCAGTCCCTAGACTAATTTTTTAAAAAGCACTCTTCCTCAATACACATAAAATTTGTGACAGAAAAATGCATGCCCAGCAAAGGTAAAAATATCAGTGGTATAAATATTTTTAAGAAAGAAAATCAAAGAGCAAGGGGTTCTGAATGTTATTTATATGTCTCTCTCATGTATCTGAGGAGGGAGGTGAAAGCAAGCAAAACTGCTCACAAATGTGACACTCCCTTCTGAGTTTGGACCTGGAGTGGATTTCTGGCATGGATCCACCCCTATGTGCATGCATGGCCTTTAGATGAGGGACTTACTCCTTCAGAAGAAAATTGCTCCTATCTTGTTCACATCTCTCTCTCTCTCTTTAAGACTTGGATTCCTAGACTCTGTCTACGCCTAAGATGTTTCTAAATGCTTCCTTCAAACTCTGCAGTTGCTCAGAATTATAATGAAAGTGTCATCTCGATTTTCTGCCTCTGTTGCTCATTGTGATAAACCACTGACCATGAATCATACAGAGTGTTAAGAGTGAATGTCAGAAATGAGGGACGTTTTTTGTTATTAAATGCAAACTTAGATTCCCATTTTCATTAGCTTGTTTCTGGCATGTTATCATGGAGTCTAATGATGGAGCTCACTATTTTCCAACCAGCCCTCATAGAAACAGAAAGGAGCAAAAAAATAACATTGATCATTGGCTATTGCACGTGGGGTTCTCTGAATAGGTGCTGAGTTTGGGACCAACCCCTGTGAGAGGAGGGTAACAGGAGGACAGAGAGAAACATCCATGAGGCCTGAGTAAGGCTCAGCCCACCCACGGGGATGCTGTAGGTCTGAGATTCCTGATATGGTCTCCCAGGCCACACTGATTCTGGAAGAAGTCATCACTAGCAGCTGCCTGCTTTTCACAGATGGACAGTGAGTTCTTCCTGAGAGGGATTTGGGAGGCATGTATTCTTGTCAACCACCTGGACAAACAGGGGACTCCTAGACTAGGCAGCCAGTCACTTATTGCAGCACCCACGTGAATAGGGGTCATTAGGTGCCCGGCACAATCTGAACCACTGGGGATGACCATCCCCTAGGACCCAACCTCCTGTCAGACATATTCATCTGATAGGAGGTGCAGGTAGGTAATTCGTGAAACTACTTTTCCTTCCAAGAAACTTATTTTTCCTTAGTGGCCTCCTGAAGCTAATGATGAATCTGCAGGAATGTGGCAGTACTAGAGAGACCCTGCAGCTGTAACAGACCAGAATGAGACCTCGGTTGTGCTGCAGACAAATCTCTCCTCCCTCAAATCACAACTCAAAGACAGTCACCTCCTTTACTCTGGCCTCGGTAGAACCAAAATGCTGAAGTACTGAGTGTTAGAGATGGAATAGAATACAGGAAGAATGCAGATTGAGGGGCTGGAGTTTGCTCACTTAAAAGATATGTTAAAGTCCTAGTTTTTTTTTTTTTTTTTTTTTTGAGAGGTTTTTCGCTATAGGGCGCGTGCGCTCGCCAGACAGACAGAGAGAGACATAGAGACAGAAAGCGAGAAATCCCCCCCCCCCAGGGGGGATGGTCACGCCGCAATCCCTTCTCCTCCATTCTCCTCTCGGGATCTTGAGCATGCACGCACACGTGCCCAGCGTGAGTTGTAAGCCACCGGGTCTGAGACGCGAACCGCGGTCGACTACGTGGGAGTCCAGCGACATAGCCATTACGCTAACTGCTGGTTCCCTTAAAGTCCTAGTTTTGATTCTTGACCTGGCTATTCCTCAGTGGATTTCATTTTTGAAAAAGGAAAAGGATCATAGTTAATATTTGTTTATTATCAACCATTTGTGTTTAATGTTAGGTACCTTATAGGACCTCATTTAATCCTAAATAGCTCCACAAAAAACTGAGATAAAGGAAACCTGCTCAGGTCTGTACAGATAGGAAGTGACAAAGACTTGATATGAATCCAGTCTTCTGGGCATTAACACCTGCTTTTTTCCACATTATATCATATTGTTTGGCAGGTAGCAGTTTCTGGAAAGACCACATATGCATGGAGGGTAAGATGCTTTTCCAATGTCTTTGCTCCTCTGTCATGTCATTGCATACACTGTTAGCTAAGCCATCAGGACTTTCTGTTCTTTTATTCACATGGCCACTTTCATTTCACACAGGACAGTTTCTTTTCCTTCCGTGATGTACAAAAACTTGGTTCTTTGTCATTTTCTTCTTATCCCTTCGTTTCTCCAATAACTGGGAGAGTTTTGTGCATGCTGACACTGGTAGGTGTAATCAAGTCACAATTAGACAGTGATTCACATTATGTAAAAAATCCATCATGCGATTGATGCAAAGTGACGCACGTCCCACTTGGCAGTGATTGCTGAGTCCTCAGTCTCAGTGGTTTGGTTGTAATCACTCTTAGGTAAATATCCTCCTAAGGCATCATTATGGCAATCGAACAAGGGGTGTGTGTGTGCTCATATGTGTTGAGATGGAATTTAAATTTCTCTGTGCACAATTATCAGTATAGAATTACTCAACTTCCTGCTACCTTGATTTCACTTGAGAGTATCAGCCCATTTTAATCCATATCTATAGGACATAGCTAGAGTAATAGCTGGTCCTAGTGGTCAGCTCATTCCCAGAAGGACCACATGCATGGAAGCTTCTCTGCTTTGTCCACCTCATCTGCCCTCTCCGAGAGCCATCTGACTGCACTGCCTGATGCCGTCTCCCACTGGGCTGAGTCAGGAGGCTGATGAGGCATGCCGTGCCTCAGAGCAGAAAGTTCTGGCCCTGGTGCTCCACAAATGGCTTTACAACTTGCTGTTAGAAAGACACAGGACAAACAATCATTTATAGATCCCAACGGAAGAGCTGGATTCTCATCTCAAATATCGAACATATGTAACTGCACTTGCTGTAGAGTCAGCAGTTGTGCTTCAAGACGTTTGGTGATGCCGTCCCTCTCTCCTTCCTCCTTCCTGTTCTTTCTTTCCTTTCTTCTGTTGTTATTTCTCCCTACCTCTCTTCCTCCCTCATTTCTTTTTTCCTTTTTTTTTTTTAAATTTGAATTATAGCTTAATATATTTAATTTCAAAGATCAGCCTTCAGTTTTTGCCACTTCAGAGAAAGCAACACACTCACTGGCTTAATACAATGGAAAAGGAAATGATTGTCATTAGAGAAAAGGTCCCCACTTGCTGGATTGATGAAGTAGCAATCCTGGGAAGGGTTGTGCTGAGTTCTGTAGATTAAAAAGGGTATTAAAGATGAATCATGCATAAAGAGAAAACAACATGGATAAATAATTTATTTTTACTAAAATTCCCCTTGGAATCATATGCAGTTTGGGAAAAGAAGACAGATAATGGTGTGAAATTTTATTTCATTGAACTTTGGCATATCTAGTATGTCAAAGGCTTAAGAATGTAAATATAAAACATAATACATGAAAGTTTATGCATACCCAATTTATTTGCTACATAAAAGTAATTGGTAGAAATGGAAGGCCCTGTGTTGTATGCTTTTTTTTTTTTTTTTTGGTGTGCTTTTAAATTTGATTCAGAGAGTTTACATTTGGTTAAAGTGAATTTCAGTCTTAGCATCAAATGAAACACATATGCACACACACACATGCACACACAATTTTTCTCTAGTTGTTTCCTCTGGGATTTCAACATTAAAATGGCAGCATATTTTCTCATGTCCAGTTGGGAAAGATGACTTTTCTAAAATTCTGTGTTTTTAAGTAGATGCTGAGTCTTGGATCCCAAAGATTTAACATCATTCTGTAGGCAAGCTACTGAGGGCTCATTTTGAAAAGACAAAATGTAGCTTTGCTTTCTCTCAATGAGGTTATTGGTCCCAAGTGCAGAGTTAACACAAATGAACAATTTAGCATTCTTCTGGAATATGAATCTTACTAATTGCAGGTCTGAAAATGAAATTCAAGCTCTGAACCATTGAATAAATGAAGAAGAAGGAAACTTCCTCAGAAACTGAGACAGAAGTCCCAAAGTTTATCGCAGGAAAATTTGAAGAGTGCTTGATTAATGCTAATATACTTGGTGACATCAAATGACATTTTAGGAAATTTGTAACCTGTCAAGTGTTTCTTTATTTAGATTGATAGGCTCTAACTTAGATATCTGAAATATCTAACCATTCACTTTTATATAGCTTTCATGTCTTTCTTTAATAAATTTAATAAATTATATTTCTTGTCTACTATGAGGTAGGCTTTGGATTACAGGCTTAGACATATAGTGAACCAGTGAGACATGACCTCTGTTTTTATGGGGCTTGGACTCTAATGAGGAAGACATGTAGTAACCAAACAAATTAAGCAGTGAGTAGGGGAAAATGCCAAGATCATATTACGAAGGTGAGCTCTTCCGTGAGCTCTGAGGGATGATAGTGAGAATGAAGGCACTTTGTTTCGAAAACAAGGAAAGCTTGGTTGTTGAGATGGGGTTGTGTTTGAGGACAAGGCCTCAGGGTCAAAAGTCACACACTGGGCCTGGACATGGGATATTACCTGAGCCCAAACAGACAACCACCGCAGACAAAAACATGTCACACAATAAAGAAAATAAGGCCAAAGTGAACTACTGTTGAGAGGTTAGAATACGATGGCCCATCCCATCAGGACCCCAGGCTTTCTGTGTGCCTTCATGTTCTCTAAAGATCTACTCATATTCACGAGGTTTCTATTAGACCTCCAGCTCCCTCTGTAATGTGCAGGCACATCCCTGCAACCCTGGGCTCATCCTAAATTCCCAGGAACATGAAAACCAGCTAGCGGGATTTCTGAGCACCATTGATGGTGCCTTACCCTGCCTGAGCTGCCATATAAAGAAAGACAGGAATGTGTGAACATAGACAGGGATATGTCAACAAAAGACATAAATCATCTCACAGTTCTGGAGGATGTAGGTCTAAGATCAAGATGTGGCAAGGTTGAATTTGTTCTGAGGTCTCTCTTCTTGGCATGTAGATACCATCTTCATTCTGCATCTTCCCATGGTTGTCCCTCTGTGCATCCGTGTCCTAATCTCCCCTTCTTATAAAGACTCCAGTCATGTTAGACTGATAACCTCATTTACCTTTATCACCTCTTCAAATGTGGTTACCTTCTGAGGTCCTGGGCTTAGAACTGTAGCATGTGAATTTGGGAGGACACAGTATAACCCATCACAGAGGGTATCCTAACAGGCCACATCACTTATGTTCATGACAATTCTTCATGAGGGCGCTCCTGGCTTCTCTTTAAAACCTGCTGATGCTTTCCATGGTATATCCATTCTAAATGGCCTTTACTTTTCGTGTTTGTAACGTAATAGTTGCTCTGTTATGTAAGGGTCCAAGGAATGAGTCAAGAAGAGGTCATGAGAATTTGATGAGAAGGGGGTCCTAACCCTTCTAAGGTTCCTAGGAGCTTATGGGAAGCAGGCAGGCCCCACCACTAGGTGAACCCCATGAAGAGTCTTTGTGTTGTGAGAAGGGATGAAATCATACACAAGATCTGCTTGAGGAGATATGGACGTGTTGAACATGTTTTTAAATATTTCCATCAAAATGCTTACAGTAAACTGTGTGGTGCTGAAGCAGGGTATATGTGACTTCTCTATGTGCCACTGTGTTCCCTCGATCTCTGGCCCTGAGATATGATCAGACCTAAGGCCGAGGGCTACAAGTGGATCCATCCCTGTAATCAAGGGAGAGTGAGAATAGGAGGCATCTCTGCAACTTCCCACTTTCTCCTACTCACACCTCTTTTGAGAGTGGTTTCCTTCTCCCTCATCTTTTAGGTCTTCTCTTGCCAGCAATTCTTTTCAATCAGTCCTTTGTGTGTGACAATATTTTCTGGTAGACTCTGGGCTGATCCAGGAATACATCTGGTTCTCTGAAAAGTGATATGATTTATTCTCACAGATGCTGTGTGCCTGAGTCACAGAGCTTTGCCATTACAATGATTTCAAGTCTCATCTAAGAAAACCTTGTATTTACAGTTGAGGAAACTGAGTTTTCACATAAGCAATGGCAAAGCTTAGGCTCATCCAGGTATTTACCAAAGCACACTCTGTCCTTCTTCAGAAGGAAGGTCCTTCCCTCATGACTCACCTCCTCCTATGCCTTGATCTGCCCCTACCTTCCAATACCTCTCTTGGGATCAGTCTTTGGAAGAACCATAAGAGAACTCCAGGCATCCATAAGAATTATTTCCAGCTCAGACTTTTCATACGGTTTGCATTTTTTCCCACCATAACGCATTGGAAGTTGAATGGGTAATGTAGTTCAAGTTCACCCTAGGATCCCAGCGGCCATTTATGCACAACAAAACATTCTGCCCGCTGTTTGACTTTGATGGATGCAGATTTATTCTAAATGAGCCTCACATTCATTAACATGTAAACATATGTTGTTGGTGGCGGGCAGGGTCTTGTGCCAGATCTCATGGGTTGGCCCCACTGGACACACCAGGCTGTCTAGGTCTGCTTTGCTTCTGGCGAAGGCTCCAGATGTTGTTTTTCTTGTACTGTGAAGTCTACATTTTAGCTAAAGGGTCATTTTTTTTCCACAAAAGAAAAACAGACAAGTCTATGGAGAGAACTTGCATTTAGATGCTGATCTACTGAAGGGTGCCTCTGAGAATAAGTGTCGGACTACTCAGTCATCTGTCTTGACTCATGGGCATTTCTTTCTGTCCTGTGGCTCAGAGGTACTATGAGGCTAAATCATACATTTGATTCTTGTTTGACACTGTATTTCCCTATATGTAGCTTATGATGCCTTTACAGATATCAGCAATAATAGTACTATAAGAACAGAACATGTCATTCCAAAGTATTCTCAGTTGAAGGAAACTGAAAAACAGAAGAAACAAGTTCTACTTTGTCTCTATTTACATAAAAGCAGGACATAAAAGTAGAATACAAAGGCAAAGCTACTATTTCTCCTCTCTCTACCAGACAGGACACAGGTTGGTCACCAAAGACAACTTAAGTCCTTATTAGCCCAGAGGTAGCACCAGAGACATCCACAGAACAAACTCATTTCTTTGCTTCCCTCCAATTAACCAGCCTGAGTGACCCACAGATCTTTACTTTGTTGTCTCTTCTCAAAAAACGTAACGTTCTTTGTTAAAGATGTTCTAGAAGTCAGGTTCTAAGCTACCTCTTTGAGGATAACCTATTTTCCTGTATCTCCCATGTATATATGCAATGTATATAAGTGCCAATAAATGTTGCCAATGAAATTAGTTTTTCTCTCGTTAATTGATCTTGTTTTGTTTTGTTTTTGTTATGAACCAGAGATGGGTAAAGAAAACATAATGTATTGCTTCCTTATATTAGCAAGCTAGAAAGAAAAATAAGCCCAAATTACTTTGGTTTAATTGTCTCAATACATTACTTTAACAAATACAGAAAAAAAAAAAAACTTTGACAAAATTCAAACTTTATTCACAGCAAAGTAGGAATAGAAGGAAACTTCCTCAACCTAATAAAGACACTCTACTAAAATCACGTACTTAGTATCATATTTAATGATAGAGACTGAATACAACCCTCACACCCCCATGATCAGGAGCAAGCTAGGGAGGTCTTCTTTCCTCATTTCTTTTTAATGTTATTTTGAAGACTAGCCAGTAAAATAGGCAAAATGAAATACACATGATGTATTATATTGTACTTCACATATATTTTATACAATTCCTGTTGGAAAGAGTATTTGCAACTCTGTTTCTGCAGCTGACATAATCATCTATGTGGAAAATCTACTGGAATCTATAAAAAGTTATTCTGATAACAAATTATTGATAATAATAACAAATTATTCACTAATAAGCAAGTTTGACAAGTTTGAAGTATATTAAATCAATACACTTAAAAAATTATCTTCTTATATATTTATACTTTCAAGAAGTAATGGGAGGGAACCAGCAGTTAGTGTAATGGCTATGTCGCTGGACTCCCACGTAGTCGACCGTGGTTCGAGTCCCGGACCCGATGGCTTAAACTCACACCGGGTGCGTGTGCGTGCATGCCCAAGATCCCGAGAGGAGAATGGAGGAGAAGGGATTGTGGCGTGACCATCCCCCCTGGGGGGTGATTTCTCGCTTTCTGTCTCTCTGTCTCTCTCTGTCTGGCGAGCGCAAACGCCCTATAGCTAAAACCTCTCAAATAAATAAATAAAAAAAGAAGTAATTGGAAATTAGGATATAAAAAGCAATACCAGTTACAACACATCAAAAAGGAATCCTGAAGGGCAAATCTGACAGAAGATATTCAAGACTGAAAACTATCCAGCGTTGAGAAAGAAACTAAGGAACAAAACAAGTAGAGTGATATACTGTGTTTATGGATAGGAAGGCTCAATATTATTAAGGTATCAATTGTACCATCATTGATCTATAGCTCTAATGCAATTCCAATAAAAATTTCACATTTTTGGGGGGTTGGGCAGGTGCCATGGTGGTTAAGGGCACTGGACTCCCACATGGCTAACCGTGGTTTGAGTCCCAGACCTAGTGGCTTGCTTTCTCACTTTCCTTATTTCTCTCTCTTTCTCACTCTGTCCATCTCTGGTCAAATTTAAATAAATAAATAAAGTTAAATAAAATAATTCTTTAAAAAAATCCCACATTAATTGGAAATTGTCAAGCTGATTTTAAAATTTGTCCAGGAATTCAAAGGACCCAGAAGAGCTAAAACAGCTTTGAAAACAAATAATAAAATTGGAGGATTTACATTAAAAGACAGTGTGGTATTCGTGTAATAATACTGGGTTGTTGGAAAAGTCGTGACATATTTTTTTCTAAGTTTTTCCATGCAAAAATGTGTCATGACTTTTCTGACAATGCAATAGAAAAATGGATCCTGGAAACTTACTACAAAGCCACAGATATGCAGGTTCAAAGACATTACATTAGAGATAAGGGCTATTAGGACAATTAAACACTACATGTCAAAATAAAAATAAACAGACAAACAAAATACCTCCTGATAGATGGTTAGATGTCTTCACATTGGTAATATTATTCAGACAACTCAAATTTTGCATATCTAAAATATTGAACTGATCTATTCTTTTGCCTGGAATTCACTCTACAAAGATGCTGATAACCTGCAGCAGGACTTGGGAACTTATTACTATTTTAAAATGACTGTTAGATACTATTGATGCAAGTTGTTTGTGAGACTACACCTTATAAAATACTGTTCTAAACCTTGCAATCATGTTTTATCCTTTTTCTTCACTTAGCATTTGTATCGGTTTCTCAGTTACGCAGCTGTTTAGTTCTGGTTCTATCAGTCTACTTCATCTTTCTGTGTGGTCACCCGAGTCCTCCTTTTCCAGCCTCAGCCTCCTGCAATCCTTCCTTCACAATGCTGCAGAACTGGCCTCTAAACCTGAAGGTCTGATCTTAGAACTAAGTATTTAAAAATTAGATGGAACTTCAAAGATTATCTGGGCCAAGCCTCCACCATGCACACAAACCTCTGAGTAACTTCACATCAGAGCTCAAAGAGATATACACTGTCCACAGAGCAATCTAAGTCTAAATTATTAGGATGTTCAAATCCCTTCCATATATGACCCAGTTATACTTTTTCTACTTGTACCTCTAGTTGCATTTGCTGTACCATTTAAAAAATATTTTTAAAAAGTTTATTTTATTAATTATAGAGAGAACGTATGCATGAATGAGACAGGGGCAGAGACAGAGACAGAGAGAGAGCCTCAACAGGCTGTTATCATGCTGTGATTCCCTTCCCCAGGCCTCCAGCTCCTCAGGATCTTGGGAGCTTGTGCACACATCTAGCATACTTTTAGGCTGATCTGGGGATCCAAACTCATGGTTGACCATGTGGCTTCTGGCACTGCAGTTTAGTTCACTACTGACTGTACCATCTGACTAGTCTTTGCTCTGTCATTTCTCACTCACTACACCTATTCCTTCCTTCATATCAATTAGTTTTCTCCATACACACTCATGTTTTTCTGTCAATTGCTCCCTTTGCTGGAAATATCATTTTCTAAAACCTGTTTCAGGAATTTGCACATTTTCTTCAAAAAACAACTCACATATCACCTATTCCACCAAACTGCCCATATTCTGTCACTTCATCTTCCTATCCTATGAAAACTTGGAAAGTATTCTTTACTTAGTCAATAGAATTGATCCTGTCCTTTATGTTACTAATATTAATAGCTCAGCAGACGGACCAGCAGATAGAGTAGTGATTATGTTGCTGGACTCCCATGTAGTTGGTTGTGGTTGGAGACCCAGACTGGGCAGCTTAAAACTCACACTGTGCCTAAGATCCTGAGAAGAGAATGGAGGAGAAGAGATTGTGGTGTGACCATCTGCTCTGAGTGATAATTTCTCACTTTCTGTCTCTCTGTCTCTCTGGAGAGCACTGGCGCCCTACAGCAAAAATCTCTCTTTCTAAAAAAAAAATAAATTAAATAAACAATAGTTCAGCAGAGCTAAGAAATTAACTTAAAAACTTGGAAGTAGTATTTTTTGTTTTTTTTCTTTTCCTCTGGGGCTGAGAACTGTCTTAGTTCAGCATACCTCCTTAAGTTGCTATTTAGGTTACAGAAATAGAGGCCCAAAGGCATGATTGGGAGGGAAAAGACATATAATAAGAGAAGGCTGAACTGCAGTCCAGCGAGACTAATAGTCACTTGTTGGTTGAGAGATAAGCCCATTAAGGAGAAGGCAGAAGGATGAATGTGAAGGACAAAAAGTAGCTGTTCAATGATAAGGAATCTGAGGAAAAGTTGATTCCTATACTTCCCCAGCATCAGCTCCTATAAAAACAGGATGTTAAATTTCCTTCTCTGTGATGCTCAGACATGATTTAATAACCTGTCCAATCTTCTGTACTTAATGTGTGGTCTCAGTAGAGTTAGGAAAATTCTGGAAAACAAAGGTGGCTTCCATATTCATGTTAATGTTGACTTGGAAGAAAGAGAGAACTTCAAGAGATAAGTAAGAAGAGGAATATGTGAAAACATAAACTTAGAGGATGCCCACCAGCTGCACAAAATCTAGATTCTAAAAAGACATCATGAGGAATCCTGTCTTTAACACTGAAAGTTTCTGCATTAGTGCGTTATTGTGTTGCTAAACAGAAATAACCTGAAACAGAGTGATTTGAAAGAATACGGTTTAGCTTGATTCATGATTCTGGTGACTAGAAAGTTGAAAACATGGAACCAACATCTGGTCACACTCATATTATGTCAACACATGGCCAAGAGAAGCAGTCAGATCAGCAACCATGTGCAGAGAGAGAAGGAGGAAACCAAACTTTTTACTTCCTCTATTCCTTCCATGCTCTCAGCCAATTGGATGTTATCCTGTTAGGTGCTGCCTCTTAAAGGTTTCACCACATTCTAAAGCCATTACGCTGAGGACCAAGCTTCTAGAACATGAACCTTTGGGAGACAAGCCATTATCCAAATCACAGGGGTAATATGTACATATCTCTAATCATCATAATTTTGTCAAGATTACTAACTTGCTACTTATGGAAATGATTTGCACTAGGTCTTTTTTTTTTTTTTTTGGAGAGATTTTTGCTATAGGGTGCGTGCGCTCGCCACGCAGACAGAGAGAGACATTAGAGACAGAAAGCGAGAAATCACCTCCCAGGGGGGATGGTCATGCCACAATCCCTTCTCCTCCATTCTCCTCTCGGGATCTTGGGCACGCATGCACACGCACCCGGCGTGAGTTTAAGCCACCGGGTCCGGGACGTGAACCGCGGTCGACTACGTGGGAGTCCAGCGACATAGCCATTACACTAACTGCTGGTTCCCATGTGCTAGGTTTTATAGTCAGAAGTGGCAATGAGGTCTCCATGGTTTCAAATGCTATGTACTGGGCAGACTTCCTTATCACCTCCTGGATTGTGATCTGTCAGAAGATGGTATGGAATTTTATTGACTTTTTTATCTTTCATTTCACTAGTGAGTTAGTTTGCTCAAAGTCATATTGAATATTTTGTTGAATTGAGGTAAAGAAGAAGTAAAAGACTTAAATCCCACTACCAAAAGTAAATAGCCAAGGACCAGAGATAGACTTGATATGAATCACATTTGTTAGCATGCACTTTTATTCTTAAGATGGGTGGTAAAACACCAAGCACAACTGAAAAAATGATACACGTATAAAAAATTTATCACAAAGGAGTGAATTTAACAGACAGGACAGCAGCAAAATAGATTATGAAATACTTTACACAATCCCTTTTAATGAATTATTATCTGAAACATGAAAACACTTCGGATTCCTCTGAGAAGTGTACAAATATCCTGAATATTTGTTTGACATTTTCTTTACTGATCCTGTCTTTCCTTAGGGCTGCATATGTTGTTGACCAACGGCCTTGGGAGAGAAGATTGCAGCTGAGTCCAACCCTCTAGAAATCCTTCAGACTGTTTCTATTTTTGTGGAGTAATTTTCCATCAACAATAAATCCCTAAGATTTACTCAACCTGTACAGAAGTTGGCTAGAGTTCAAATTTCTCATTCTAAAGAATCTGATTTTTGGTTGCCGGTATTGAAAATTAATATAGCAAAAACCTCTCAAAAAAAAGAAAATTTATAAATAAGGCTTTGTACTTACAGTAGGTACATCTTTGCTCCATTAGAGAACAGAATATTAAGGCTTTGAATAGGGTATTTTCTTGTCATCATTTTGTTACCACTCTGCACTCTATAAGCAGGTACTATTCTGAGCTCCTTACATTTATAAACTTATTTAATTCTCACATAACCCTTTCAGATAGGTACTATTATCCCCATTTTACAGAGAATAAAAATGAGGGCCAGAGTGGTTAGGTAACTTGTCTAAGATCACAGAGCTAGTGGTAGAGTTGGGATTTGGACCTGGCCAGTCTTGTTCCAGAGTTCATGGTTTTTTATTTCTATTTTAAATTATTTTAAAAATTAAGTTTATTATTTTAACTTTTCCATGATCAAGAGAGACAGAACAATAGCACCCCAAATAGGATCTTAAAACCATGATACACCCGCAAACCCTGCCAGTCTAGAACATGGGTATATTCATGGGTACATGCCTAGCACACTCAGGGAGGTCTCCAGAAGTGAACCCAGAACCTTTCCATGTGGCTCAGCCTCCAAGAGTGTTTTATTTTACTATAATACCTCCAACTAGCCCCAGTTTCATGGGCTTTCCTACTGTAAGGCAACCATTACATGTAAATGTAGCACCACAAACATACGCACATTGCTGATTAAAATGAAGCACAAGCTTATATAATTAAGCATTGGAGGAGATTTGTTTTAATTCTGGTTTTGACTCAGTTAAGTTTTTTTTATATATAAAATCAATCCAAATGTCTAAAAATAGGTGACTGAATTGAAAAAATGTGTAATATGTACTCTGTGGAATACTACTCAGCCATAAAAAAACGAGATCCTCACATTTGATACAAAGTGGATGCATAGACTTAATGCTAAGGGAAGTAAGCCAGACTATGAAAGACAGACTTCATATGTCTGTACTCAGTATATACTGAATGTCTATACTGTTCAGAAACTGAACATTTGGAAGGTATAGTAGCAGAGAGGGTAACTGTAGACACTAGAGATAGTAAGAATAGGGGTAATAGGAGGTGAATAGTGGAAGGAGGGAGGGGAACAGGGGAAGGGAAAAATACGTTTAATTGACAAAAAAAGGAAAAGCTATTTGCTGATGATAGTGTATATAGTAATGTCTTTGTCTTGACTGATATGCATGGTATTCGAGCTAGAAAAAGCAATGCTGTACACTGTAAAGATATATGTGATTAAAAGTAAATTAAAATAAAACATTTGAAAAAAGATCTTTTTTAATTGCCATAAAAATGCATGTCTCAGGAGCAGTTGGTGGTCACATTCCACATCTACGATTTTCTGGGGTTTGTGGCCCCATTTTCCAGGCTCTTCTCCCTGTTGGATAAGATCATGCAATATTTCTTCTATAGAATCCAGGTGAGCAGGTGGCCCTGGCGGAGAGTGGATGATTGGATGGGGCTTCCCAGAAGCTGGGCTCTGAGGAGAGACCCTTGAATGCCTTACTGTGACTTCCCCATGACAAGATCTCAGCCACGTCTGCTGTCTAGTGTGACTCCTTACTCAGCCTGTGCCAGACACAGTCACAGTTCTCGAGCACCCAGACTCACTGCAGCAAGGGCTGCTCTGCTCTGGATGGCTTCTCCTTGCTTCTTTTGTGAGAGAATTTTCCTGACTCTCTAGAATTTGGGAATCAGAAGATTGATCACTACAATTTTAATTTTAAATATTGTAGTCCTGCTGGGCAGCAGTAGACAGGCTCTTTCTTGGGAGTCCAATGGCAGTAGATTGGCAGAGACACTGACACGGGGCATTTAAGGGACAAAGAGGTGACTGTGGGGTCGAGGGGAGCTGACACGGATTTTCTGAAGTGTGCTTCCCACCACTGCAGACCCTTGGCTGCATTCCAGGGAATGTGTCCAGGTGGGTTAAGTACAGGTCCTGACCAGGGTATGTGTTTAGTGCACTCAAGGACATCAGCCCCTAAATACCTCTGCAGTCCCCAGGTTGCCTCTGAATATTTGGGTCATCTCTGCAGACCCGGGTCACCAGCTCCTGGGCCTCTGGTGGTGATCCACAGACAGCTGTAGTGCAGTTTCTATTTGTCAAATGAACTCCCCAACCTTCCTCACTCTGCTGACTGCAAAAAGGAGCCAGGAAATATCATGTATTACTTCCTTAATCTTATTTGGTACACTTTATTTCGGTATGCTTTGCCTTGAAATTTGGCTGCTCCAGTGTAAAAATGTGCTGGAGATTTTTATTATTTTCAAGGATTCTTGCAGGAGGAAGAGTTGGAAACAAATTGGGATTTTTGTCTGTCTCTTTTCTCTCCCTCTTCTTTCTTCCTCCCTATCTCCCTTTCTTTCTTGTTTTTGCT
Source organism: Tupaia tana (assembly GCA_026018925.1). Taxonomy (NCBI): domain Eukaryota; kingdom Metazoa; phylum Chordata; class Mammalia; order Scandentia; family Tupaiidae; genus Tupaia; species Tupaia tana. The sequence continues at coordinate 37,392,484 of JAKSZU010000016.1, forward strand.
GCAAAGAACATCCTTGTTCATATGTTTTTCCCTCCATATCTTTTGCTTTCTCTTCAGATAAATTCCTCAAAGTAGATTATCTGTGAAAAGTGGATGTGCCTTTATATATCTGACAAATTGCCTTTTAAAGATGATACCTCAACTTTACTTGCACATAGTCTGTCTGCTTCCTATGCTGCAATCAAATTGGCACAGTTTGGCAAGGTGAGAGCCTGCTCAGGGCTCAGGCAGACTTAGGGGACATGGGTAGTGCAGTGGAGCAATGATAGGGGTGGCAGAAGATACGTTGGGATTTTTAGGAGTGAGATTCACCAGCAAAGGGTCTTGGAGTAATTTTAAGAACTGTCTTTTTTTTCCCCCAGTGTCTAGAAGAATTTTCTGGGGGATAAGCAACTTTGAGTAGCAAAGTGGTATTATCAGGACTATGATTTAAAAAACATATTTTAAATTTAATCAGGATTATGATTTATAAACATATTTTACATTCAACTGATGGTATAGTATATCAACACTGTACACTGGAACCTAGGACTAGTGGTCTGGGGTAAAGGACAAACACAACTACAGTGGTTTTTGCTGAGAAGGAGGATGAGAGCTGAGGATAGATGCCACAGACATCCTCTTGCCAAGGCCCAGGTGGCACCTGTCTGAGGCTCCACAGCACTCCTGACTTGCACTGTGTGGAGGAGCAAGGCCCAGGGAGATGTCACAGTGAGGAATATTCTTCTGCCTTAAACTCAGATCTCTTGAGGGGTCCACCCTCCAAATACTCCAGTGTACTGGCCTGAAGTCAACAGGGCTCTCTCTGGTCACTCACTTACCTATTCTTTGTGCACTGTGATCTCTGCTAAAAGTTGATTTCTTCTTCCAGAAATTTTTGTACTTGATAAGGAAGAGATAAGACAGGAGCTCATCAAAATACCCCAGTCTCAGTGTCATTTCAGGCTAGTAGCACCAATGATAAGGACAATTTTTGGGACATGAGCTTGACTTGTGTAGTGCATTGTGGGTTACCTTGTTCCTGAGCCCCTGAAAACAACTTTTGAAGATTTAGTTGAATGAATGAGCAGGGGGTGGCATTTTTCTTATAAGTATAAAAATATTATAAAAAAATATTTCTAGGGGTCAAGAGATGGCATGGAGGTTAAGGCACTGGAGCCTTCATGGCCAATTCCATGGTCTGAGTCCTGGACCTGGCATTCTGGAAAACATGTTGCGCCTGTGTGCATGCATGCCCAAAATCCTGAGAGGAGAAGAATGGAAGACAAGGCATTGCAGCATCATGGCCATCCTCCGGGGGGAAGACTTTTCACTTTTTCTCTATCTCTCTGTTTTTTATTTTATTTTATTTTATTTTCCCTGGGAAGCACACACACCCTACAGCAGAAATCTTAAAATAAAAATTGAACTTTTGGTAAAATTTCTATAGTAATGTTAGTTGTGGTTGTCTTTTTGTGATTCATTTAAGAATAGGACTATTTTTTTTTGTCTCCTGCCACATAGGGATTTGTTTTCTTTAAAAATTATGATTTTTTTTTTTTTTTGGCTTTCAGAAAAAAGAAGGAAAAGTTTTCATCTCTGTTCACCATTTTCCTTTTCTCTGAATGGCTTTAGAAGAATTATCCCTTACTTTTAATTTTTGTCTGTCTGTTCAGTTTTGCTTCAGTTCTCAGGACACTACCCTTCTCTAGTTACTATTAAATTCCCATATATTTCATATCATACTAGATTTTGTGCTAGCCCTTTATTTTCCTATCATTTTACTTTTTTTGTGCCTAGTTTACAAATGTGATTTAGCAAAAATTTCCTTCTTTATTTTATTCTTTCTTTTTTATTCCGCTTTCCTTCTTTCTTTCATGAAAGAGAGAGACAGAGTGTGTGTGTGAGAGAGAGAGCGATAGAGAAGAGAGAGAGCCAAGTCCTCTCAACAGAGCCTCATACCATAATTTCCTACCCTTTAGTGTTTCCTAGCCATCCAAGATCATGTTCACATGTCTGGAGTGTTTAAGATGACCTAGGAACCAAATCCTGACCTTCCATACGGCTCCCAGCATCACAGAACATTGTGTTATTGCTGTGCCACTGTGATTGGGCCTCCTTTTCCTTACTTTAGAGTTCGTCATCAGAAAGCTTCTTTTGAAATTGTTCTTATTTATCTTCAGAGATTCTGAGAGTATTTTCTTATCCAGATGTGGACCTCAGTAACTTAGCAGTTTGTTCTGACAGCTTGTACTGAGTACCTGCTAGTGTATCATGAAGAAGGGTGCTAGATGACAAGGACAAAGCTGATGTGAGGACACAGTATTGGTTTCCTCCTTGACACAGCCACAAAGCACCATTCTGGAAGCAGAGAGAAGCCATAACCAGACAATGAATCTGCTGGTACCTTGTTCATGCACTTCTCAGACTCCAGAACAATAAGAATTAAATTTATTTTCTTTATAAATTACCCACTCTCAGATATTTTCTTATAGTAGCACAAAATGGACTTAAGATCCCCTTTCTCCACCGATGCACCCAAGAAACATCATCTCCTTCAATCATGTGCTCTGGCCTCACCCTTTCTCTCTGTAGCATGTGGGCTGGTGACTGGCACATACTAGATACTAATTTAATATTACTGACAACACTCCTGGTCCCATGATGGGGCCATGCAGACAACACAAGTTGGTAAAGAGGCTGTCTCCTATGGCCTGGGTTGGGAAGAAACGGCAAGATAAAGCCAGCAGTTTACTAACTCTCCTTGTGTCATTTTTCTGGCCTGTAGTTAATTTCTCTGCCGTGAGTTTTACTGTTATTACGGTACCCTGTAAGGGTAAAACATTACCCCCTACCATTACAATAAAGCCAATTAGTGACCTTGTAAGAATGTGGTTCCCTAAGACTGGCAGGAGGACCAAGAAGTTTAAGACTCCTCTACCTGTCTGTTTTTAAGCCAAAATTAACATATAAATTAAGTTAGTATAAACCAAATTAGTATCAAAAGTATATGTAGACTAAGTTAGTTTAAGGCTAGTATATATCCCTTGCTAAAGCTACAGTCCAAAGTTAACTCATGCTAGGCAAAGTCAGCACACTCACCACATAACAGAGACTCAGAAATAAAACAAAAGAACTCACTAATTGACAGACTCAGCAAATAAAATGCAGAAACCCGCAGGTTTATTAAAGGAAAAGGCCTGGCTGGGACAACAGGATAAACAAACTTGAGGGCTCCAGAGAAAGATTACCTTAGCTGGGAGCTCTTATCTAAAGCAACAGGTAGTTTTCAACTACAAAGAGTTTCTCATCTATGCGCTGTTGACTATGAAAAACTGCTAATAAAACGTCCTGTGTTGTCTCCTGAACTACAAGATCATCTTCCTTTCCCATATAAAATCATAAACTCACTCTTTATTGTTGTAATGTATGAATAGTCCATATATTAACTGTGTCTTTACTTAGCAAGACAAGATTTCTATCTAGGTCTTTGCAACCAGCAATGTTATCGCCCTGGCCCAGGACTAAAGTGATCAAACATCCTGCAAGCCCCCTCTTCAAAAGACCCTTCTCAGTAATCAAGATCCAAGAAAAAGATACAACAGACAAATGGACTTCCTCATCCTAAAAACTGTAATTAATTTTTAACTAATCTGACAAGACAAACAGCATGTTTTATAATTATTGCTTCCATGCTTTGTATACCCTGTTCCTTAGAGTAAATTTTTTACTGCCCCTCACCCATTTACTTGCATGTATCACATTTTCAATAAAAAGGCACAATGATTCCTAACAGTTGTCACTCCTCAGAGACCGATCTCTGAGGGGTGTCCGGCATAGGACGTACATAAAAAGGCACCGAGGCCTTTGTCTTCTGTTCACCTTCGCCGCTTCCCACGAGTCAACCCACCCCCGCCGAGGCTAGACCCGAGGCTGGACCCCGGCAGTCCCAAAGAAGCCTTGGAGATCTAAGAACAGAAACAGCTCAGGATAGCCTCTATTATATTGCTGTGCTCAAAGCTATGTTTTACCAAAGGAGTAAAATCTCCATGTATCCAGAAGTATTTCTTCAGCACTTTCATGAAGAAATATGAATACTCAGTTGAAAACATTTTGACATGGATCTACCAACCCACTCTTCCCATATCTCTAAATATTATTCTTATGCCAAAGTGTAGTTTGAGTCAGGTTCTGTATTCCATGTAGGACTACATTCTAAAACAACAACAACAAACTTACTAATTTCTGATTTTCAACTTTTCGCCATTTCTGTTTGCACTGGCCAATTATGTCTTACTGAAAAAATTACTAGCACTGTAGCACATAAGAAAAAACAAGATCAATGAGCGTTGAGGTGGTGAAAGAATTAATGACAAAGTGGGCAAGCTTGAAAGATGAATTCGAATACATAGAGAGATGACATGAGAAAATTCCACACATGAGGAACAAATTGAATGAGGACACTACACTCTCAATAGGCAAGATAATAGGTTAGATAATATGTGCAACATCATGTGGCAGAGTAAAAGGTCTAACATCTGGAGTCAAATGCTTTGTCCTCACTTCTGATGACATCATCAGCTGCCAGTCCTGCTTCTTATCCCATTCCTACTGAGAGTAGCATTCTCATTTGCTTGGTTTGGAGTAGTCTTTTCCTATCATCCCTTAGTGAAGAGGTAACCTCAAAGCTCCAGTTAGACAATACAAGTTCTCCATGACCTTGGGCACAGTAACTTTTTGTGAGCAATAGCAATCAAAATTCTTGTAAAGATGTGCTATTTGTATGCTGGAGGGAGTGATGCTCACTTTCTTTCGGCCAAAGCATTAATGAGTAAACTTGGAGTTGTTAGTAATCATCTTGCCCATCTTTTCAGCACATCTATTTGACAATCAGATCAATAGACAAGGGGCTGAGAGATGGAGTGAGAATAACATAAATACTGATACACAAACTCTGCCCTCCCTTTGAAACTGGTTTGAGTTTTGTGTTTCTGTCACAGATAACTTAAATAGTTCTGGGTAATACACAAAGCTCTACCTGATGAGCTTTGACATTTTAAATAACATTTCTGATACCGGGTTGCATTAAAGAGCAAATAGAATTAACCTATATGAAATCAGTTTTGCAAATGGCAAATGTTAATAGTTGTTATTACTTAAAAAGTCATTATGATTGATAATTGTTATTAATTGACAACCTTACCTCTGTTTATAGGAAGAGTAGAAAAGTCATTGGTAAACATGTTGGAAAGACAGAATTATTAGGTTGTCGAGAAAGTCATGATGTATTTGTCTATGATTTTCTATGCCAAAATGTGTCATGAGTTTCCTGACAGCCTAGTAGATTACTGAGGAACAAGTGATTGTGCGGAGAAAGTACAACATTCAAAAGTCTTTAAAAAAGTTATTCAGCTGACCCAAGTACTCAGAATTTAATTGAAGGAGGATATGAAATCTAGGGGACTACTTGTAAGGCTATGCAATAAAGACCACCACAAGGTGGTGAGAATGGGGAGGAGAATGAAAACATGTGAGATGGTCACAGAAAACATTGTGAAAAATTGGACATAGCAATAGCTTACTTTGTCAGCTGTCTGTTGCTGCATAACAAATACTTCGCCCAAGTTTAGTGGCATAACACAATGAACATTTATTATCTCATAGAGCTTCGGATAGCCAGGGATCTGCAAGTGAGGCATTCTGGCTCAGAGTCACTGATAAAGTTGCAGACAAGCTGCCAGCTGGGACTGTGTTATCTGAAGGCCTGACTGGGGGCTTAAAGGTGTTCTTTCAAGTTCACTGATGGGCCATGGGCAAGAGACTTCAGTTTCCTAGCATGTAAATATCACTATGGGACCTCCAAAGTGAGTGATGAGAGTCAGAGAGGGAAAAATAGAAGAAACATATGAATAAAAATGCCCAGAAAGGAAGGAAGTCTGCTCCGGTCTAATTTTGGGAACAACACACCATTACTTCTGTTGCATGCTCATGGTAGGGGGTGTTTCAGGGGGAAAGAGGACCAAGGGGCTGTCTTGGATTCTGTCCACCTCACTCATGAGGTTTTCAATTGAAGGTGGTAGAGCAAAAGACAAAGTCCATGGTTGAAAAAGCTTGAGTAGAGGTGGATTTATGATAAAATAATGAATCTGGATGATGAGTTTTGGGCATCTCTGATGAGGGACTTGGCAAAGTAGTCTATTTGATGTTGGATCTATGAGACAAAGTGGATGTGGAAATTTTTTTCCCAGGTAATATTGACTAAGCATCCATTGTAGATGGTACCCATGGTCTTACTTGGTTTTCTGTATCAGAATAAGAACACAGGAGCACAAACCAGAGAAGACATGCATTAATATAAACAAAATGAAAACATTCTCAAAAAAAGAGAACATAGGGACCAGCAGTTGGCGTAATGGCTATGTCGCTGGACTCCCACGTAGTCGACCGTGGTTCGAGTCTCGGACCCGGTGGCTTAAACTCACGCCGGGCGCGTGTGCGTGCGTGCCCAAGATCCTGAGAGGAGAACGGAGGAGAAGGGATTGCGGCGTGACCATCCCCCCCTGGGGGGTGATTTCTCGCTTTCTGTCTCTATGCCTCTCTCTGTCTGTCTGGCGAGCGCACGCGCCCTATAGCAAAAACCTCTCCAAAAAAAAAAAAGAGAACATATAAACATGCTCGAGATGATATGATTCATTAAATTCATTTGCTTTTACAAATGTCCTGATTGAAAAAAATACAGATAAAGAATTAAGAGGATGCACATTTCATCCCTCTTTCTATTTAGGTGTTTAAAGGAGTTCATTTTGATATTCCTATGAACCCACACAATCAGTTTATTTTGATATTCCTATGAACCCACACAATCAGGTAAGTTAGCATAGCTTTGATGAAGATATATATTATATATTTTTCTAATACAAGCACTATTCTTCTGTATTTAGAAATTTCCTTCTCAGGACCAGCAGTTAGTGTAATGGCTATGTCGCTGGACTCCCACGTAGTTGACCGCGGTTCGCGTCCTGGACCTGGTGGCTTAAAATTCACGCCGGGCGCGTGTGCGTGCATGCCCAAGATCCCAAGAGGAGAACGGAGGAGAAGGGATTGTGGCGTGGCCATCCCCCCTGGGGGGTGATTTCTCGCTTTCTGTCTCTCTGTCTCTCTCTGTCTGTCTGGAGAGCACATGCGTCCTATAGCAAAAAAAAAAAAAAAAAAAACCTCTCAAAAAAAAATTAAAAAAAAGAAATTTATTTTTTTCTTCCTTCCTTTCTCTCTCTCTCTCTCCCTTTCTTTCTCTTTCCTTTCTTTCTTTCTTTCTTTCTTTCTTTCTTTCTTTCTTTCTTTCTTTCTTTCTTTCTTCCCTCCCTTCCTTCCTTCCTTCCTTCCTTCCTTCCTTCCTTCCCTTTCTTTCTTTCTTTCTTTCTTTCTTTCTTTCTTTCTTTCTTTCTTTCTTTCTTTCTTTCTTTTTCTTTCTCTCTTTCTTTTTAGAAAAGCATTCTGCCTATTCACATGTATATTCGAAAACATACATTAGTATATGGCACTAGAGGTAAAATGTTTTGTAAATGATGAGCCAATTCAATTGTGAAGGATAAATTCAACATGAGAAACTTTGTCTCCTTTATGTTTCAATTAATGTCAGAATCAGTTCATTTCCAATTAGTAAATGCAAGTAAAAAAATATGATCTGAAAAGGGGTAAAAATGTAATGAAGTTCAGGAATAAATACGATTCTCAATTGATCACCTCTATTTTTATGTATCATTTCAGATAGCTACTTTTTTGTTGCTTAATGCATATTAACTTTTTTAGTCTTATTTATTCTAACAAAGTCAAATTCTTTTTTGTTCCTATATATTTTAGACACAATAATATTAATTTTCATTGTTTTGCAGAAGTGTAAGGAGTTAGTTTCTTTTTCTTGAACTGAAAACTCCTGCTCCCTCATTTTTGTAGCCTGGAATAATCAGGCAGCCCACAGTAAATGGAGTCCATGCTTCAAATGAGGTCTCATACAGAGCAGAAATGATTTTCACTGGCTAATTTGAGATACCTCCATTTATGCTTGACGGGAAGGCATTTTATCCTGTCTATTCAAGATTCTTTTTTTAACAGCATATCAACTTTGAGAAATTTGTCCTTTATCCAGCATTTCTTTAATCCATTTTAAAGATGTGCATTTTTCCTAAGAAATTTTGCATTTGTGACATATACATTTATACAGACAGATAAAAGATTAACTTGTATACAAAATATATACTGAATCCACCAACATACTCACCTGCGTTCTATGAATTCCTTTCAAATTAGGTGCTATATGAAAGAGTTCATACTTTAAGAATGCAAAATGCATGAGGATACATTTCAGTCAGAGAGCTCTCAGGGCTAAAAGAGAAGACAGTGTCCGGGAAAGCCAGGCACAGCTGGAGATTTATGCTGGTAAATACCAATTCAGACCCTAAACTGCTGACAACTGCTTCCCTGAGCATGCTGGCAGGCCTTCCAAATTGACTTTGCACATCTACATGTGTAATTAATCCATTGTTCAGTGCCATGGAAATGCATGTCGATGACATTTTTTTTCTTCTTTCTTTCTTTCTTCCTTTTTTTTCCTTTTCTTTCTTTCTTTTCTTTTTTTCTTTTTTTGTTTGTGGCAAACAGTTTCATTGAGTGGACAGGTAGGAGTATATTTAAAAGTTTCTCCAACATCATTTTCTCCAACATAATTGCTTTAGGCTAATCCCAATTTAAAGCCACTTGGAAAATGCATCAGGATTGTGAATTAAGTTTAATTCTGTGCTTCCAACAGAAGACTCAATGTCCTGACTTAGGTGTTGGGCTTGTCCGTGAGCATTCTCATCTGCCCTAAAACCACATGACACACTAAAGTGACCCCTCTAAACAAAAAGCAACGTTAATAGTCAACTGGAAGAAGATTTTGAAGTCAAATTTGCATGTGATTATTTAGTCAGCACCTCCATCTCCCTGTTTAGAGGCTGGGAGAATGTGTCACTGGTTCATTTTATGTCCTTATTTTTAATTAATTTTTATTGTACCTTCATCTTGGGGCTTCAGGTGTTGTAGAAACAGTTCTAATCTTGCAAATGATTTTAATTTGATTGAAATTTTAGTGTTAATTCAGGTGTGATGAACAGTTCTAATTTAGAACATCATTTATTATTTATTTCAGCAAAACTGTATTAAAGACCTAATCATTAATGTTTCTTTAACTGTACTTGTGGAATCCTGGGAAACAGAATCACCCAAAGTCATATTTCTTTTCCTTTCTTTTCTTTTCTTTTCTTTTCTTTTCTTTTCTTTTCTTTTCTTTTTTCTTTTTTTTTCAATGAGCATGCTTTATTTTTCTAATCAAAACAAGAAGTGCCAAGATCGTAGTTTGTAAAGTATATTTCACAGAGCTAGGTGCTAAGTAGTTTCTTAGAACATCTTTTAGTTCATTTAAAAGTTTGATGGATGTCTAAGGAACAATTTTTCCCTCAGCAGTAGTATTCTCAGAAATCCATGATGGCGTTGCATTTAGAGCATATGAATTTAAGATAGTCCAGAGAGGAAATGTTTTCCCTTGATTTAATGTGTCTCAATGTGAATTCTAGGGTGGCTGATTCAAATTTGTGATAAATGCCAAGCTGGTGATTGAGTGGAATTTCTGATCTGCCTCCTCAGCGAAGTCTGCAAGGCCAAGGGCTTTTAAACATACCCAGTGCTCGTCAGCTCAGATCAGAGGTGAATTTGACAGCGCTGCTTTTCCTGCCTTTGTTCTCCTCTTGAAGTCTATATATTTAAAACTGTTCTCAGCCCATAGTCTTCCTTCTCCCTCTCAAGAAATGGATGCTCTTTTGTTTTCCTCTCTAGTAGGCAAACTCTTTTATATTGTACCCTCAAAACCTGGACTAATGCTCTTTTATTTTCATAGCCTGGGATGCTTTCCTTTAAAGGATTTGATTTATGAGAGTTTATTTATCACTTCAATTTGTAAATTCAAAGTTGGAATGGCCATTCTAGTTGAATTCCTTGTGACTGAATTGTGTCACTTGATAGGGGTTGATCCAGAATTTGGTTTAGATTTTCTATTCATGAATACTGTGATGTACTCCTGGGAAGAGTTGTTGTCTATCATGTGAGGGAAGTAGTTGGGGGTCTCATCAATAGATGGAGGAATATGATCCTCCAGGTTAACCCATTCTGTATGGTGTTGTTTTCACTGACTTTCTGTTGATTAGGCTATTTTACAGAGTGACAGGGATAGAAGTTAATGGGCAGAAAACAAACTGTAATGAAAATGTTTTTTGTCATATAGTAACAAAAATGAACTTTGTCTGGAGGAGATACAGTTGATTTTCCTTTCTATGGAAAGTATAACCACACACATTATTTTATTTTTTCTTGGCTTATAGAACATTTGGCATCTTGTACCTATAAACAAGTTCATTCAGTATCCTGACCGCCTATGCATGTTTCTGCTCGCCACATTTTCTGTCGAACGAGTCAATATCTTATTGTTTCACTCATTTATTAATGAGTTAAATATATTCTGTGATATATATTGACTTAAAAGAATTTTTTATTTATTATTTTTATTTGCTATAGGACACGTGTGCTGACAGAGAGAGAGAGAGAGAAAGAAAGAGAGGAGAGAGAGAAAGTGAGAGAACAAGAAAGTAAAGCAAGTACTCTGGTCTGGGATTCAAACCTTTCAGCCATGTGGGAGTCCAGCACCTTATTCATGCTGGACTGCTGGCCTCTATTGACTTAACTTTTACTTGAAAGTCATATTTCTAGCCTTGGAAAATGGGACTATTTAACTCCACAAACTCAAGGCACATGTGTGGTCATATATTCTTTGTTTTTCTATTAATTTCTTGAGCTCCATATACTTCAAAGGCAAGAAGTACAGTATTCCCTCCAGATCTTTCCTTCCTGTGTTTGTTAGGATTGTCCAGAAAAACACAGTTGACAGCATAGATAGATATAGATAAACACATATAGAAGATATTTTACAGAAAAATTGACTCACAAGACTCTGGAGGCTAAGAAGTTCCATGAGCTGTCATCTACATGCTAGAGACCCAGGAGAGCTGGTAGTATAAATCCTAGTTTAAGTGTGAAGGCCTGAGAACAAGAAACTCTGATGTCCAAGGGTAGGAGAAGATGGATGTTCCCGCTTCCTTTCTTCACTCCTTTTCTCTATTTGGGCCCTCTGTGGATGGGATGATACCCACACACATTGGTGAGGATGGAATTTTTTTCTTAGTCCACTGATTGAAATTTTAATCCCTTCCAGAAACACCTTTACAGATACAGTCATAAATAGTGTTTTACCAGCTATCTGGGCATTCATTAGTTCAGGCAAGTTGACACAAAATGAACCATCACACTTTCCCCAACCATACAATGACTCCTCTAAGACCCCTGGACTTATACACCAGAAGCCAAGAGTTAATGCTGTTGATTGACACATAGTATCCAGCTAAGGCTTGGTATAACACAGTAATCTTTGTACACCTAGGCTGAGTCTCTTAGGTTCTGGACACACATCTCTGTATGAGGTTGATCTAACTCTATCAAGCCTCAGGGCTGGCCTCAGGGCTGATGGTCTGCAAGGTTTCTACACCTGCTATCTGTTTTGAAAGGTTAAAATTGATTGGTTCATCATCTCATGTCTTGTGCCTCATCCACTTAGAATTGCATCATCAAAAGATGTGGTAGCCTTTCTTTCACAGCTATTTTATTCCCCAATTTTAGATAATTGGAGCTATTGTCCTATAGTTGTATTTCTAAGGAGCTACAATGACCCTGCTGATTCCAAGATGATTTTTTCATTGAGGATGAAACATAACAGTGAAGCGATTGCCACTTTGCTCACAAAATAGAAAAAAAATCCATAAATTTAAATTTTGCTGAACACCCCTTATCTGCAGAGCACTCAGGTAACTGGTTTTCTAAGACTGCAAATCTTAGGCTCTGCAGCATCTATACACTATAAAATAGGCAGTCACATTTCAGTAACTTGAGCTTATCCAAAAGTATAGTGTGAGGCCAGGGGCATCGTTTAGCCCAGGGTCTGCTATTGGACCTTCAGAGCTATGTGAGATGGAAATACTTATGATTTCACTGTGGGACTCTGCCTGAAAACAAAGAAGACATGCCTGGTAGATCAGAGTGGGAACTTCAATGGATGAACAAGGAAACTGAGGCTCAGAGAATATATCATTCATTCACCTAGGACCTCAGGGACCAAACCGGAGTAAGAATCTCATTTTCTTGACTCTCTTTATCACCTGTTAATGCTGGTCTCCCCTTGTAAACCTTGACTTCCCACCAACCATGAAACTTGATGATGGATATTGGAAATTAGCTCAAGAAGACTACTGTACCCTGGTTTCTCTTAGAGGAACCTCTCACAGGGTGGCTTCTGAAATGGGAATGCAGACAAAATTGTTGCCAATGATGAAGAGTCCATCTACTGATCCTATCTTAGAAACAGTGGGCTCTTGTGTTTATTTCTGTGTTTCAGAATTCAATGGCTCACTTTGCTCTGTTATGAGCTTCAGTCTTTAGAGAAATAAATGGAACTTTTAAATCAGCAACTCAAGGTCTAAAAGAGTGTAAGTGATCCAGATGGGACTTGAACACAAGATACTTTATGTCTGTTTGGAAGGGCACTGGGCTCACATAACATTTAATATTTTTAAAGTTTTTCTTTTTCATTGATGTGTATTCATTTTGCACTCATTACTCAGGCTTTGAATGCCCTATATTGAAGAAAATATTTCTTTTCTCAAAAGCCAGGGGAGGGACCAGCAGTTAGCATAATGACTATGTCGCTGGACTCCCATGTAGTCAACCGTGGTTCGTGTCCCGGACCCGGTGGCTTAAACTCACGCCGGGCGCGTGTGCGTGCATGCCCAAGATCCCGAGAAGAGAATGGAGGAGAAGGGATTGCGGCGTGGCCATCCCCCCTGGGGGATGATTTCTCGGTTTCTATCTCTATGTCTCTCTCTGTCTTTCTGGTGAGTGCACGCACCCTATAGCAAAAACCTCTTCAAAAGCCAGGGGAAGGACCTGTGTAAATAAGCACTCAAACATCTTACTGGGTATGGATATTGCTATTTAAAACTAAAACGAATGTGAGGCCAGCAAGCAGCATAGTGGTTAAGGTGCTGGACTTCCATATGGTGAACTGTGGTTTGAGTCCTGGACCCAAGAGTTTGAAACTAATGCTAGGAGCATGTGTGTGCCTGTTCAAAGTCCTGAGAGGGGAATGGAGAAAGGATTGTAGCATGGCCATACCCTTGGGGAAAGGGGGATGATTTCTCTCTCTCTGTCTCTCTGTCAAGCACACATGCCTTATAGCAAAAATATCTCCGAAAACAAACACAAAACTAAAACTAATGTTATTGAACTAATATAGTAGAAAAGAAGAACACTAGTTTGGAATTTGGGGACTTCGATTCTTATTTTAGGTATTGTTGAACATCTTAAATGAATTTTGATTATCTGGACTGCAGCTTCCTCATTCATAAATGCATCAATGACTCTTAAGAAAACTAGCTCAGAACCCTCCTTGTTTCTAGTTAGGAGGCATGACTGCTAGCTTTGAGTTTACCTCTGTACTATCTATTACTGAGTCTAAGAAACTGTAAAATAAAGATAATTCTTGGCTCTTTAATGCACAGTTTAAAAAATGTAAAATCTATCAGAACAAAGTATTGAAAAAGAAGAAATCATCTCATAGCTCTTCAGCACTTAGGAATCATAAGAACTATGCTTCTTATGATCTCAGATGATGGTCTCAACACAAGTCTTTCTGCTTGTGAAGTCTCCGTGTTTCTGAAATGTATTTTTCTCAATGTGCAGTTTTATCAGAAACTGCCATGTGCAAAAGATAATTGCATCACTTCATTTCTGATAGGAAGCTTCAAGCATCTCCAGATATTGGTCTTCAATTTTCTAGATGCACAAATAGCAACTGGGTCTCAGTCCTAAAACTGGGGGGACAAACACTGAAGATGACTGCAATCAGAGAATGATGGTCAGAATTGTCATCCAGCACAGCACTGTGCCTGCCCGGACACACAATAACTGTGATGTGATAATAATCATTATTGCAACTAATCACTTACACACACAGCAGCATTAGGTGAAGTAAATGTGACTCAACAGCAGCTTCTTATTGCTGGCTATGGTGTGACAGCTAGCACAAATACAGCGACTGACCACTTTTGCTCCTTGCACCTGTTCAATTAGAAAACACTTAAACACAGACACTGCAAATTACTACAGGGACAAAATAACACAAGGGAAAATTGAAGACTTGTCTTCCCAAACCCTACGTTTAATCAAGAATGCAGTAACCCAGAATGCCACAGTTTAAAGCAAAGGGAAATGGATAAGGTGTCTGTGTTGGAATACTTAGTGATTCAATTTCACTTCCAGGCAAAATGGTGCCTGTAAGCCGCCCACCTCTGTGACCTATAGAGCAGCCTCATTACAATTCAGTGGTTCCTCCTCAATTTCCAACTAAACAATTGAATGAATTATTTGGTTTAATGCATTTTGAAGCTGTATAGACTCATGCTTCTTTATGCCTGTGGTTTTTCCAGAAAAGCCTAAGACTTCCTGTTTTATTTATTTTTAAATTTTTAAATAGTGAAAATATTATATTATAACATGCTTTTCCAAACCAAATATTAAAACTAATATTTAATTTAGAACATATTCTTTAAATTCTACTTGCATACTTTTGAATATCTAAAGTACATGTTAAACAGCTTAATACATTCTACTCACATTTCAGGTCTTTAAACCCCAACAATCTATTAGTATACTATTAACTACAGGACAAATTTGGATAGAGGTCTTAGATAATTTTTTTTAAAAAATATTTTTTATATGTTTATTTATTTATAGTCATTCACTGTACATCAATATAGTATACAAAATGAGATTTTTCATCCAGTATACATTGTATATTGGCTCAATCAAGAATATTATCATACATGTTATCATCAACAAATAATTTTCTATTTCTTGTTTCTTATATATTTTGCTCCCTCCCTCCCCCCTTGATTCCCTATCTCTCACCCTCTGCAACTCCCCCCTTTCTTCCACACTGTCTCTGGTATGTAAAGTTGTTTTCCATGCCTTTTTTTTCACATTTTATTGATTCACCAAAGATCTCAAGTTTTAAAGACTTTCAATAGCAAGCACAGTGGATATATCCATATCTATGAATGTACGTCTGACTTTAGATGCAAACCTCCGTGAGTAAAGTGAACATAATATAAAGTAGCACCTCACTGGGGATATGTAGCTTTCTGCAGTCATTAAATAGGTATTAATAGGTATTTTTTAAATGCATTTTTTAATTTCAAAAAATGTTTTAGTTTTAATAGATCAAAATAAAAAATATTAAGAGAAATTTGCTTAAAACTTAAAGTCAGGAGAAAGGTTAGGATTCAATTCAAATAGTAGGTAGATGAACCTATCAACAGTTTAAGTCAAGACAAAAATCCTTAAATATGGAAATCAAAGCATCGAAGAAAATCAAGAATATTTTAGTCTAAATTAATATATATATATATATATATATATATATATATACATATATATGTTTCACTAATTCAGACTCACATACTTAATCTCTCTTCTATTGAATTTGCAGTGCTACTATGGTCTGATCTTTCCATTCAAACTTTGGAAGTTAACATTAAAACTACCATTAGGCTCTCCATTCTCTTGGTTGTTTTTTATGTTCTATTTCTGCGTGTCTGACTAGTTTTCTGGTATAATACTCCCTTCAGCACTTCTTGGAGAGCTGGTCTGGTGTTGGTAAATTCTTTCAGATTTTGTTTATCTGAGAATGTTTTTGTCTTTTTTCCCATATGAAAGATAATCTTTGTGGGTATAGTATTATTGGTTGAAATTGTTTTACACTTAACACTTTGAATATTTTTTCCCATTCTTTCCTTGCTTGCATTGTTCTGATGAGAGTTCTGACGTTAGCCTTATGGAATATCCTTTGAAAGTAACTTAATGTTTCTCTCTTGCCAATTTTAGTATCTTGTCTGTCTGTGGTTTTGGTCAATCTGGATATGATCTGACTTGGATAAGATCTTCTTAGGTCGATTCTATGTGGGGTTCTTTATATTTCTTGGGTCTGGATATTTGAGTGCTACTCCAGGTTTGGAACGTTTTCTTCCAGGATTTCATGGAATATATTATCAATGCCCTTAATAGTTTCTTCACCTTATAAGATGCCAATGATCCAGATGTTTGGGCGTTTAATGGTATCTAGTATTACATGGATGTTATTCTCAATTTTGGGGGTTATTTTCTAAGTCTCTATGGTGAATTTTTCTAGGTCAGAGGTTCTTTTATATCTGAGATTTGATCTTCTGCATGATCTAATCTGCTTTTGATATTTTCAAGGGAAGTTTTGATTTCCTGTATTACAGCCTTTATCTCTAACAATTCAGTTTGATTCTTTTTTTTTTTTTTTATGATGTATATCTCCTCTTTTAGATTGTGCAAGAGCTTCCTCACTTTCTGGAACTTGGTGTCTCTTTTCTACTGCATCTTCTGGAGTTCATTGTCTATTCTCTTGCAGCTCTGTTAGCTTTGTCACTATGAATATTTTAAATTCTTTATCTGACATTTCCATTAATTCCCTTGTATTCTTTGTGGAGGAGTTATCCTTTTCCATTAGAGGTGAGATATTTTCTTGGTTTTTCATATTTTTTGTGCTTCTGTGGTGGTTTCTGATCATCTGATGGATTATACATTTTTTTTCTTTTTTTTTTTTAGAGAATCTGAGCAATTAGAGGAATGCAGAAGGAGGTGACATGCAGTCTTTAAACAGTGCCATTTGTTTTCTCTTTGTGCAACTAATTCAATGAAAGTTGAAGATTAATCTGACCCTGAAATATTCTAATATTTGGCTACTGAGCACCTAGATCTGTCTAGAAAATCAGGCAGATGGAGGCTGAGCAAAAAAGTGAGAAAGGTAAAAAGAAAAGGAAAAGGAATAGGAAAAAAAAGAAGAGGAAAAACAGTAAAAGAGAAGAAAAAAAATTAACAAAAAATGAAAACCATGTGGTGCACTTGAAACTCAGCTGGTGATTGGCTTATCCTATGGGTAGAGGGGGAAAGGTAAGAATTAGAAAGACAAAAGAGCAGCGGAGAGCTATGTTTAAAAATAAAAAGAAAAAAAGAAAAATATATATACAGAGAGAGATGGAAAAAGACAGACTAAGTAGGGTGCTCTAACCTGGCTCCTGGCTAGACTGTGGAGCAGGAGGGTCTGGGCAGAGGGTCTTTGGTGGTAGAAATCCCTGAATGGGCCCACTGGGAACTCAAATATAGATGGCTGCTGACTGGCTTATTCTCTCTCCTGGCTAGACTGGGGAGCAGGAAGGTGATGTCTGGGCAGAGGGTCTTTGGTGGTCAAAATCTGAGGTCTTACATCTTTTTTTTTTTTTTTTTTTGGAGAGGTTTTCGCTATAGGGCGCGTGCGCTCGCCAGACAGACAGAGACAGAGAGACAGAAAGCGAGAAATCACCCCCCAGGGGGGATGGTCACGCCACAATCCCTTCTCCTCCATTCTCCTCTCGGGATCTTGGGCACGCACACACACGTGCCCGGCGTGAGTTTTAAGCCACCGGGTCCGGGACATGAACCGCGGTCGACTATGTGGGAGTCCAGCGACATAGCCATTACGCTAACTGCTGGTTCCCAGGTCTTACGTCATTTTTTTTTTTTTTTTGAGAGATTTTCGCTAGAGTGCGCGTGCGCTCGCCAGACAGACAGAGAGAGACATTAGAGACAGAAAGCGAGAAATCACCCCCCAGGGGGGATGGTCACGCCGCAATCCCTTCTCCTCCATTCTCCTCTTGGGATCTTGGGCACGCACGCACACGCGCCCAGCGTGAGTTGTAAGCCACCGGGTCCGAGATGCGAACCGCGGTCGACTACGTGGGAGTCCAGCGACATAGCCATTACGCTAACTGCTGGTTCCCGGTCTTACGTCATTTTTAAGGTCACTTGAGGAGCACCAATCATTAACGATCATTTTTGCATTTTATTCACAAACACTGATACAATTTGTATATTAAAACAAACATTTTCTTTAAAAATGAATGTGTATTAATGTATTTTTAACTGATAGAGTAGGCTTTATTCCAATCTGTTAAAAAGCCTATTTTCGCAATATCTAAATCTATTTTTCATGATCTATTCCATCATTACTACCAAATACTTTTTCAAATTATGAAAATTATTTTTTTAATGACAAGAATAATGAAATTCTAGCCCACACATCTTATAAATATCTTACATCTAACACACACAGCTTTATGGTTTGTATGGTAGTCATGTAAAAAATATAGTTACTAAATCTCAAAAACATTTAAATATCTATTTATACACAGTGTCTTCTAATTAATTTTTTAAATAAAAGTAATCTATAAACATCTTCACATTTAGTTCATGCTTGGTCATTTGCTGTGGTCATTGTGGAAGTGGTGGATATGACTTTATAACCATAGGGCATGTGTGCTCACTAGAGAAAGAGAAAGTGAGAAATCAACCCCCAGAGGGGATGACTGTGCCGCAATCCTTTCCCCTCCATTCTCCTCTGGGGATTTTGGGCATGCATGCACATGTTCCTGGTGTGTTTTCTAAGCCACCACGTCTGGGACATGAACTGTGGAGTTAGCCATATAGAATCCAGGACCATAACCACCATGCCACCTGCTGGCCCTCCACTTTACTTTTATAAGAACTCTGGGTTAAATCATAGTATCAACTGGCAGATATGATGTATAGCAAATCCATGATGGACCCAGGATAGTGTACAGTTCAAAGCATAGCCTTTGGTAAGACAAAATTAGGTTCAAAATGTGGTTCTTCCACTTGCTGGCTTGTTGACTTTAAATACACCCTACAGACCACACAGATGATAGATGCAGAAGATCTTAGTGTGGCATAAGACAGACTTGCCTTGAAAAGTTGTACCATCATCTAAGCCTTGTGTGTCCTTCTAGGAAGCAGGACAATGATTATACCTTACACTGTGGTATGGCAAGTACTTAGCCTACTGGCTGTGCCATTGTTGAATAACAATAATTGTTTTAAGTGACACCTTTTGCATTAAGGCTCTGGTCTGGTAGCTTCCACAAACACACTAAGGTTCTATGAGGGAATTTCTTCCAGCCACGTGTTTGAGAGCCAGGGTGCATTCTACAAGCTGGGTTATTAAATAAATGTGATTCAGTTCTTTAGGAGATCAGATGATCATACAGCTTGAAAGAAACTAGCAAGATTTTGTGGCCATGTTTGCTTCCTTCATCTAGCAGAATTTCTACATTGTGCAAAGAGAACAGTAATAGCAACATGCTAATAGGAAACTTTACAGAAACCTCAGACTCCTAGATCTAAATTCCTGAGTCACTTCAGTTAAAGAGGAAAAGAAAGGGTCAGCAGTGGGCATAGTGGGTTAAGGCGTTGGACTCCTATGTGGCTAGCCGTGGCTCAAGTCCTGGACCCAGTGGCTTGAAACTCATGCTGGGCATGTACATGCGCATGCCCAAAATTCTGAGAAGAGAATGGAGAAGGGATTGCGCTGTGGCCGTCCCCCCTGGGGGGTGATTTCTCACTTTTTGTCTCTCTGTCTCTCTGTTGAGTGCACACGCGATAGCAAAAATCTCTCTCTCAAAAAAAAAAAAAAAAAGGAAAATAAGATCAGCTACACATGGTTAGCCTAAGAGTAAAGGTGATTAGTGTGAATCTGAGAAACTTTTAAGTTTGGGAAGCCACTTGAGATGCTGTAATTTTGACCCACACTGCATCTTGACTTTTAATGTCTCACAGCTTCTTCGTGAACAAACAAATCAGCAAAGTCTTGGTAATTAAAAGTTGTTAATGTCTCCTTTCCTTTTCCTCATAAATTAAAATGATTTGACATAGGAAGAGAAACGACAGAATTTAGTTGTTTTTGGTAATTGCAGTGTCAAATTGATAATTTGCTCAATTTTCTTGCAAAATTGCCTAATTGAGAACAACTGAGCAGATGGTTCTTTGTTTTGCTGCATTCACTCACTAACCCTGTCGCCAGCCCCAGGCTCACTTCCCGGTTCCAAAACAGCACTGAGTTAGGGCAGGCCGACGCAGAATCCTCCCCAACACCAGCCTGCTTTGAAAATACCCGGAGGTGATGCCCACTACTTCCAGGAGAGGGTGCTCAGCACATACTCAAGGGCCAAACTCTCAGCGTTATTTGTCAGGCGGGTGGTCATAAAACCTTGGCAGAGATCATTTTTAGCTTCAGGCTTCTAAATTGTTTTTCTTTTATAATTACAAGGTAAAACTCCTTCTTACTTGCAATTTGTCCTTTAATTTTTTTCTCCCTCTTTAAAAAAGTTCCTTCTATGTTGTGATGAAAGCGGACCCACAGCTGCTCAGGAGAGTCTGTGCTTCGGATCACCAGACTGAAGTTTTCTCGCAAAGCTGATGATGCAGAAGGTTTCTTATGTGCATAGGGATTTGGTCTTGAGTCACTTCCATACAGTTAGTGAGAAACACACTCACAGGTGCTCACCGTACTGGGCAGGAGAGTGGCTGACCCTATAGGAGTGGAGCAGGCTATTTTGCAGGCTGTTGTCTAACACTTGCTTTTGATTCTCCCAGTTGATCCTGTATGTGCCTCTTATTGTCTCAGTATCTCTGTGAGCTTCCTTCCGTGATTGCTTTCCGGCTCGTTTCAACTTCTGGGCATCTTATAACTCTACCATGTGAATGCCTGAATCTCCACGGCCAGAGGTAGTTTTGAATTTTGAATTTAACCCCGCATCAGAATTGCCTGCTGATGAGGGCTGAATGGTGGTGGTGATCAAACGTGATGCTGTGCAAGGTTGACCCACACAGAACAGTTCTGGATTTGTATCTGGAGACCTGCCCGAGTACACAGGGCACGCAGGTATCCATGACCCAGGGTTGACTGAAGTTGGGAATGGCTCACGGCTTGAGGACCCACCCTGTCAGAGATTCTGTTTCTCTGTCTTTGTCTTTCTCACTTGTGGAATAAATAAATGGATACACCTTACTTTTCCTTAATTGCCTGCTGAGTGTTACTAATACAGATGATCTGGCCTATAGTTCCTTTTTTATGGTAATCACTCTATTTTATTTATTTATTTTTAAGGTTTTAACTAGAGGGCACATGTGCTCACAAGCGAGAGATGGTGAGAGGGAAAGTGAGAAACCACCACCTAGGGGGGATGACCACTTTTCCTCCTGGGATATTGGGCACATGTGCACACATGCCCCGCCTGAGTTTCAAGCTGCCAGGTCCACGACTCAAACTGCAGTCAGTCATGTGGGAGTCCAGTGACTTAGCCACCACATCACCTCTTGGCCCATAGTTCTGTTTTACTGAGCATGTTATGGTGCTTTGGCATATACAAACACACACATACACAGACAACTTTATAGAAGATTCCACATGCAGTTTTGAGAATTGCTATTTTGTGCTGCTACAGGAAAAGATTTAAATAGGATCTGATTCTGGGGAACAGCAGTTGGCATAATGGCTATGTCACTGGAATCTCATGTAGTTTACTGCAGTTCAAGTCCCAGATCCGGGGGCTTAAACTCACGCTGGGTGCGTGTGCATGCGTGTCCAAGATCCCGAGAGGAGAATGGAGGAGAAGGAATTGCAGAGTGGCCATCCCCCCTGCAGGGTGATTTCTCGCTTTCTGTCTCTCTTTCTGGCATGCACACACGCGCCCTATAGCAAAAACCTCTCAAAAAACCAGAACAAAACGAAAAAACCAAAACCAAAACCAAAAATCTGATTCTGAAATCATCCTGATTATCTGGTTCATGATTTCATGGGCATCCCTCTCTTGAGTGTACAGAAATTATGCAGAAATGTAAGGGATCAGGACCTGGCCCTTATGTTTCTCAGTGATTTGGAAAATCCCATTATCATTCTCTGTCTTTAAAGTGGGACTCACTTTCCTACAGCCATGTGTTCAGTTTACACTCTTTACACTGAGGCCCTTCTGTTTCCCTACATCCTCAAGTTTGGGGCCCTCCTCTCGCCCTGGGAAAGCATCCAAGTTCTCATACACCCCTGAGAAACTTGTCTGCGTACCATCTATCTTTCAGAGACGTTCTGATGAATCTGTAACTCTAATTCCAGAGTGTGGTCCCATAACTCAGCGGGATGTTTTTGTTGTCAAGCAAGATAAAATCCCCCGAAAAACATCCTCTTTTCCCCTTCTTCAGCTCTACTGGGGCACTTGTTAGATGGGTTATTTTTTCACATAGCACATAGTAATGGTTTGGATACTGACAGCTAAGGTAAAGCTAGTAAAAATGTCCTGAATAGTTGTCAGAGAACGCCTCATTGAGTTCCTTTTGGGAAATATGGTTTCTACCTAGAATAGAATAGGAGTTAAAATGTAATGGAAAAAAATAGGTTGTTGAAATACTTCTTGTTGATGATGGTACCTGGTACTGTGAGGCCATCTCAAGCCTGGTCTCTAGGCGGCTTATGGTTGAACACAGTCTACACTGTTGCTTGACTTATTTGCATGATTCCCATGCCCTGATGAGGTGTTAACATGTATGTTTCCCAAAGTGTACATACTCTCATCACTGTATATACAGTCAGGCTGGGGCGGCAAGATATGGACAGGAAGGTAGCCCCCAGGTAGGGAGCAAAGGTAAGAGCATCTAAGATGATTGCAGATGAGGAAGATGAGGGATGGGTTGGCACACTCCTTTAACACTTCCTCAGACCCTTGGATAATGTAACATGTTACACAAATCTTGAAGCAGACAGATTTGCACAATGGAGTTCATTCGCATTATATCAACTCTAGTCTACAGAAATGAACGGTCCTCTTGTTGGAAAAGCAAAAATATCCTGGATGAAAAGTATTACGGATGCGCAATCATTTTACATCAGAATTTAAAAAAAAAATTTAAAGCTGTTTTTGCTCTTAAAACTTTTAAAAATAACATGAGGTCAGAGTCTTGGTATTATAATTCAAAATAGAAACAGCTGTATTCAGTGACAGCTGAAAGAGATTTTGCTTCTCACAAAGATACTACACTTTGACCTGGAGGCCACATATCCACCCACCACCCGCCAACTTGTTTTTCCAGAGTAATCTCAGAAGGGTGACCCTGGGTGTGTAGGTGGATTTCACATAAGACATCTTTTTGACTCCCATACTTTATATGTAAATCCAACTATTTTTTCTCGAAATATAACCCTGCTCTAACTGCTAAGGGAGAGATCTGTACATTTTATTTATTTACTTCTTATTAATTATGATTTATGTTTTACGTATAATTGATGTGTATCTTCATGGACTACAGTCTGGCTTTTAAAGGCATGTATACAATATATGATAGTCAAGTCAATAACATGCACAGATCTATTTTCTTCACTGTTGCCTATTATGTTTTGATGTACAATTTTAATTTACTTCATTTTGCCAGAGGGCATGTGTACTCTTCAGAGAGAGACAGAGAGAGTGGGAGGGGGAGAAAGCACTGTGCAATGGGGCCCAGTCACGACACAATCCCCTTTCCTCCATTTCTTCCTCTTGTCCAGATTTTGGGCATCTATGTCTATGCACCCAGAGTGTAATTCAAGCCACTATGCTGGGACTTAAGCCATGGTTAGTCGTGTGGGATTTGTCTCCCATAATCACCAGGCTACAGCGCCATCTCTGTTGTAAACATTTATTAATAAATCTAGTTTGCATATTTTTTGAAATATGTATTAAATTGTCTATATTTTTAGTCCGCTGTGATACATCAACCCATAGCCTCTGCATTCTTATGTCCATTAAGAATTTTCTCACAAACCCTCTACTCACCCTTCCCCACATAGTTCCTTGTTTCTACTGTTGAGATCTGTGCATTTGATCACATATTGCATCTCAGAAATTTGGATAGTGGCCTCCTTAAAGCATTCTGCACTCCTAAGTATATGCCAAAGAACTATTTACAGCAATGATGTTTGGAATATTTAATTCTATTAATTTTTTCTCCTATCATATTTATTACTAGGTAATATGCTAGAAGCCATTTCTGTATTTGTTGATCTGTAAACTTTCCTTCTGCAGGTTCTCTCCACTGTCACTCTAGAAAGCCTGTCAAAGAATTTTAAGCATTTTTCTCCAAATAAGCCTGGGGTGGAACAAATTTTGTAATAGAAATTTAGACTGCTTGACAGAATAAGACTATTTTCATGATACTGAATAGAATCCACTTCCAAGAAATCATTTCCATATGGTGAAAGGGAGAATATATGATTTATTTTGAGGAATCCTCCAACAGAGGCACATACATCTTCCCCAAGGGAGAGACAGCAGAGAGCATTGTTTAAGAAGTGGGCTTGGAAGTCAGACTGGGTAAAAAAAAAAACCTTGAACTTGTCAATTACTAGCCTGGTGTCTGGGCAAGTGACTGAACCTTTCTGGGCTCAGTTTCCTCTTCTCTGATACAGGAATAATGGCAGGAGTTATAATGCAATGTCTTTAACATGCATAGAACAATACTTACAGCATAATAACACTTGACATGTGGTTTGATGGTGATTGGTAAACCCAGGTGTCTTCTCTTATGATTCCACTGAGAACTAGGTCTTCTTGCATGTACATTGTGGCTCCAGGTCACTGTCAGGATTGACTCCTAAACCTCTTACACCTTGGGTTGTGTAAGCAAGTCTAGCAAATGTAGTCAAGCATCCTTCAAAAAAATATGCTCCTCTTTATACTGGTGTCTGACTTTAAATGGTTTCCCCAGGATAAGGAGAACTTTACCAAATTTCCATCAGGATAACCATCTCAGCATAATTTTCACAGCATATTTCCCCTGCAATATTCCATTTTGGTCACCTGCAAGTTCACATTTTTCTTATCTTGGGAAGTTCAGGTCAGTTTATGAAAATATTGCTATAGCAAAGAAAATGATTTGGAAGGAAAATTCTAACCTCTGTGGCTTTCCACTTACAATGGTCATGATAAAAAATAATTGGTACTGGAATCTCTGCTCTGTGACTTGTGATCTTTTATAAAGGGAAACTTAGGGCTCACATAATTCAAACCTGTCTTTTTACAGATGAGGAAACTGAGGCCCAAAGAGAGTAAGTGTCACTCCATTTAAATTAAAAGTAGGATCAAACTTAATTAGGAACCTCAGACCCCACAGGTTTTTTTGTTTTGTTTTGTTTTTCACTACTTGGTACAAGAACTACTCTTTTCAGGCTGAGGAAAACTATAAGGTGCCTGGTGGCTTTAAAATACTAATGTGGAAGCTGGCAGGTGGTGTGATGATTAAGGGCACTGGACTCCTACGTGGCTGACCATGGTTCGAGTCCTAGACCTGGCAGCTTGCTTTTTCACTTTTCCTCTCTCTCTCTTGATCTCGCTCTTGCTCTGACCCTCTCTGGTCAAGTTTAAATAAATAAATAGATAAATAAATAAATAAAGTTGAATAATTCTTAAAAAAAAGAAAAAATACTAATGTGATGAATTTGAAAACTAAATGTGAGCTTTTTGAGAACAATCTATTTGGTCACGAAATTTAAAATAAAGTGACACTAGGGAACTTTTGAAAGTCACTAAGTGCTTAGGGTGTCCCTCCATAGAGATTATTGAAGAGATTATTCAGTGTGTGGCTGCTGTGGATTTCTTTGTAGATGAAGAAAGAATGTTTTCTTTTTGAAACTAATTAACTCCAAGTGAAGAAATCATTTGGGAATGAAGAAGAAGCCAGGCTCATCTTTTCTTTTTATTCTGAGAATTATCAAGAAGAGGCAGATGAGCATTGAGTTAATGGCACACCTTATATTTCTATGTCACCTATGTTGACCTTAAACAAATTTTAAAAATTAACTAAATCGTCATGTTTTAGGTTATAAAAGAGATCTTGGAAGGGAAGATTATGGTCAGGTTCTTCAAAATCAGACCATAAAGTAGGTGAGTTGAATCTAATCTATTAGTGTCTTCTCCTGGGTGAGGGTTATAGGATATCAGACATGCAGTGAGACAATAGTGTTGAAAGAGGTTTCAGAAGAATTGGGCCAAAAACAACAGAATCAAAAGAAAGGGGCCATTAAATCACCTAATTCAAAGGAATGGTCTGAGAGTTTTTTTCCTATGACATGTACTGATGTGCCTCAACTTACTACATAATTAAGTCCCAATAAATCTATCTTAAGTTGAAAATGCATTCCACATTTATTGCAGCATTATTCACAACTGTTAAGACAGAAAGTCAACCTAAGTATCCAAAAATTGATGACTGGGTTGAAAAACGGTAGCTTATACATAGTATGGAATATTATTCAGCCTTAGAAACAATAAAACCCTTGGGGCCAGCAGGTGGTATAGTGGTTAAGGTGCTGGACTCCCATAACCAACTGTAGTTTGAGTCTTGGAACTGGCAGCTTGAAATTCAAGCCAGGAGTATGTGCATGTGTGCCCAAAATCCTGAGAGGAGAATGGAGGAGAAGGGATTGATGCATGGCCATCCCCCTGGAGGGCAATGTCTCACTTTCTCTCTCTCTGTCTCCAGCAAGTACACACTCCCCATAGCAAAAAAAAAAAAAAAAAAAAAAAAAAAAAAGGAAAGAAAAAAGAAACAATGAGACCTTATCATTTGATCCAAAGTGAATGAATATAGAATATAGAAGATTCAATGTTGAGTGAATGATCCAGGTTTTGAAAGATATGTACTGTATTTTACCACTCAATATGTACTGAATATTTGTACTCTATGGACGAAATGGAAAGATCTGAAGATACGAGAATATAGAGGATGTAAGGGAGGGAAGTGGATGGTAGAGAATGGGTGGTAGAGGATAAGTGTGAGGTGCAATGGAAGAAACTTTTTTTTTTTAAGAGAGAGATTTTTGGTATAGATCGTCTGTATTTGCTGGAGAGAAAAAGAGGAAGAGAAATCACCCCCCGCCCCCAGGAGGGATGGCCACACCTAAATCCTTTTTCCTTCGTTCTCTTCTCAGGATTTTGGGCATACATGTACTTGTGCCCAGCCCGAGTTTCAAGCCACAAGGTCTGGGACTCAAACCATGGTCAGCCATGTGGGAGTCCAGTGCCTTAACTGCTGTACCACCTGCTAGCCCTGAGAAGAACCACTTAACCAACAAAAACCTGTAAAGTTATCTTATTGGAAAAAATATATATTGTATACATCATGATGGAGACTTTATGTAAAATGTGAAATCAATCTGAAAATAAAATGATAAAATGGGAAAAATAAAAAATGCATCGAATACATCTAATCTACCACATATCATTGTCTACCCTAGTCCACCCTAATCCTGCTTACAACACTTACATTAACCTACAGTTGAGCAAAATCATCTAACACAAAACCC
Organism: Tupaia tana; assembly: GCA_026018925.1. Taxonomy (NCBI): domain Eukaryota; kingdom Metazoa; phylum Chordata; class Mammalia; order Scandentia; family Tupaiidae; genus Tupaia; species Tupaia tana. The sequence continues at coordinate 37,419,902 of JAKSZU010000016.1, forward strand.
ACCTGATAATAAAGTGTTTATAACTCATGTAATTTACTAAATTATACACTGCAAGTGTAAAACAGAATGGCTGTATAGGTAGTCACCATTGTTGTAACCACCACATTTGCACCATTGTACAGCTAAATAATTGTAAGTTGAACAACTGTAAATCAGGGGTTACCTGTGTTGTGAAAAAGGCTCACAGCAACAGTAAGGCTTCCATCTCCAGGGATATCAACATTTCTGCCACTAGTCCCTAGCTGATAAAGAGCTATGACATTGTAATGTAAGAAGAAATACATATTTGGTCTTCATATGGATCCTGGCATAGGCTTCTAAAATCCTTGTAATTTCCTGAGTAATGGGGAGAAAGAATAATCTTTTGTTATAACATAGTCAATGTGTTGCATAATAATGTTTCAGTCAATGCTACACTGCATGTATGATGTTGGTCCTATAAGGAACATATAGACCATACACTTGAAGTGTATAGTAGGCTTTACCTGCTAGGTTTGCATAAGTACACTCTGTGTTGTTCAAACAACAGCAAACTGAAGAGCAAACATAAAGAGGCATTCTCAGAACACATCCCCATCTTTAGGTAATGGAAGACTGAATTTTGTCTCAGTCTCTGATTCCTGAGTTAAGAGCTTCCAAGACCCTTGGACTTCCAGAGTGGTAAGTGTCTTTCGTATGCTAATGAGACAACTAGTATCTGGTGGTTGGGAACCCTTAGACAGTTTCAGGATAGGGATTGCTCACCAGAAAAGGCAGGCGTGATTAGAATATTGGAATTTTCAGTCCAAACTCCCAACCTCTGGGGAAGGGGAGAAGCTAGAGATGGACTTAATCAACAATGGTCGATAATTCAATCAAACATGTCTGCCCAGCAAAGCTTCCATAGAATGCCCAAACAATGGAGAATGGATAGCTTTCAGGTTGGTGAATAGATGGATGTTCTTGGAGGGTGGCACATTCCAACTGCTTAGGGAATGAAGCTACTGAATTCAAGACCGTCTGGACTTTGCCCTATTCAACTGGATGTTTCTATGCACCTTTTATAATATCCTTTCTAATAAAGTCGTAATCATAAGTACAGCATTCCCTGAGCTCTGTGAGCCACTCTAGCAAATTAACAACCTCTACTAAGGGGTCCTGAGAATTCCTATTTTTTAGCTGGTTTGTCATAAACATGGGAGCTCTGGAAGTCAAGATTGGCATCTAATGGGAGGAAGTCTTATGAGACTAAACCCTTAACCTGTAGAGTTTATCTTAACTTTGGAATTGAATTGAATTATAATAAGCCCACTGGTGTTCAGAGATCTGGAGAATTGGTTGGTATGAGAAAAAGCCCAGAAATTTGGTGTTAGAAGTGAGTGCTAATGGAAGAAATGAATCACAGAATCTAAGCAGTCCAAGTAGGCAACATGATTTGCTTGGACTGCTATAATTTTGTTATTCATGGGCATGTGTTTTAACTGTGGGAAGGCTCAAAATTAAGAATAGGAAATACATGGAACCAGGGGTGACGTGGTGGTTAAGGCGCTGGACATTCCCACATGGCCGACCACAGTTCAAGTTCTGGACCTGGTGGCTTGCTTTCTCACTGTCCCTCTCTCTCTTTGTATCTAACTCTGGTCAAATTAAAACAATAAATAAATAAATGAATGGATAAATAATTAAATAAAGAATTAAGAAAAAAGAATAGGAAACACAAACTCAAACCACAGTTATGACACTTTTTTGATTGTTAGGAACAATCTGTTTATATTTTGTATTTTAAGGAATTAGAATAAAGAATATGACACATAAAGTATACAAGGGATTAGACTCCAAATTCCAAGTTAAAATGTGTAATTGCATAGTTAAATTTAGAATTGTTATTTTAAATGGAAAGATGTGAGATCATTTAGTTACACTTGTGCACAGGACTAGAATGTTTAAGAGAACTCGAGAATCACTATATTTATAAATGTAGTTTATTACATTTAGTTGAATTGTTAAATATGTGGGAAGTTTTTATTTAAAGTGACACATTGGAGCGAATATAAGGAAACCATTATAAATTAAATTCATAAGTATAGTTTAAGATATTTATGAGCATTTAATTAATTGTTTTGAATAACCCTATAATAACTGCTAAAACTTACCAAATTTATACATAGCATACAATAACATAAATCCAGGAACTTCAGAAACAATGTTTCTGTATTTGTTAACTTGAAAATTGAATGTTAATAATATAAAAAAATACAAGAAAAAGAAAATAGTTTAGTTATGCTCTTTTAAGAGCACCAAGAAACTTATTATACCATTAATTAAGGTAGTTCAAAATATAAATATATGTAAGCTTATTTTTGTTAAAAAGAAAAAAAGAGTACTTTCATTATTTAATGGAAAAAGATACTTGGATTCCACCATTTCAGAGATAGATTATGCACTGTAGGAGGACAGAATCCATCCATGCTAGGTTTGATTAATTCTACAATATTTACTGTGACTCTCCCACTTCCATACACTGTTTTAGGAACTAAATCTGCACAGTGATCTAACTAGTTCTTGCTTTGTGAACTTCAGTGTCTAGTTGAGGCAGCTGACATGTATCAACTCATTGAATGAATGAATAACCTGAAGTGGAGGATCTATCCTAAGAAGGAAGCCATGGGAAGCTTCCCTGAGCAAATAGTAATTGAACTGAGCTAGGGATGGATGTTACCAAACAGGTAGAGGGTCTGCTAAAGGATAGGAAATATACCTACTTCGCCTTTTTTTTTTTCTTTTTAATCCCTAGAGTGAAGCAAATGGTAAATACTCAATATATATTCGTTGAAAGATGGCAGGAGGTATGATGTGTTGGAGGGAGTGTGACGCTAGGTTCACCAAGCGCTGTGAATGAGAGGGAGAGACTGTGATGAGAGCTGATGGTAAGAGGAGTGGAGACTCTGTGTGGTGCCCAATCTCATGAAGCTGCTAAATGCAGGACTCACTTCGTATTCAGGTCACTGAGTCTCCACCATCTACAACCTGAACCAGAATGTGGGCTTCCCTAACAACCTTCCAAACAACCATGTTAGGGTTTCCATCCTAAGCTTCTCTGTCTCAGGACAGAGTCCTGGCATTGGGACCAGCTGTTAGCGTAATGGCTATGTTGCTGGACTCCCATGTAGTCAACCATAGCTCAAGTCCGAGACCCGGTGGCTTAAACTCACACCGGGTGCATGTGTGTGCATGCCCAACATCCCAAGAGGAGAATGGAGGAGAAGGGATTGCAGCATGGCCATCTCCCCTGGGGGGTGATTTCTCGCTTTCTGTCTCACTGTCTCTTTTTGTCTTTCTGGAAAATGCACACGTCCTATAGCAAGAACCTCTCAAAAAGAAAAAAAAAAAGTCCTGTCATCTAGAACACAAGCAGTTGGATTCACTGCTCTTTTTCCACCTTTGCAAGGAATTCTAACTCACTGAGGTTTTTGTAAGAATATAAAGGTGGCTGATAATAAAACACAGGGAAAGAAGGATGTTGAAAATTGCTTTCTGTTTCCTAAAGTGCCATCCCTACCCTGGTACCTTCAGAGTTTATTTGACCTACTTGAGGCAGTAATAGATGGATCTGCAATATAAATATGGCTCTCCACTAACGATGACCAGCACTTGTATCGTCTGTGACTGTTAAAATGTACTTTCTCCCATATTTCACTTGATCTTCAAAAGCAATTAATGTTAGTAAGTATGGTTTTTTAAATTGTTATTTTAATTTTTTAAAAATAAGGAAATAGTTACTTTGCTTAAGCAACAGAGTGATATAGACAGTCCTCAATTTAACAGCGGTTTGACTTAATGATATTTTTAATTTATCATGAGTTCATTGAAAGGATCATAAATCAAGGAGCATCTATATTTTAATTATTTCTTGACAGACCTCAGCCCCTGTGTTCTTGTTGTCATGTTGGTACATATGTCTTCCATAAACACAACACTGAATGAATAAAGATAAACTTTTCCAACAACTCTCACAAAGGATTTTATTAATCTGGCACAACACAAAGGAAGACCAATCTGAAATAGTAAACTCTACTTTGTTTATTTTTTGAACTGGTTTATTGTTTTTAAGTGCATGTCACAACTTAAAGGAAGTTCACATAGTATGGGTTATAAGAAGAAGAGACTCAGGAGTCTTCTTTGATAAGTAGATAAAGGCTAATTTTGATAAGGATATCAAAGGTAACTGTATAAATCGATTCTTCTGTAATAATTGAAGGTGCTTGCAAACCTTTTTCTCTTAAATTATTTAAAGTATATATTTAATGAATTTCATCACTCTTTTAGGCTCTGCATGAAACAATCTGCTCAAAAAGGAAAAATTCAGTGTAGCTCTAACACAAGCCAGATGAATGACTTCTGGATGAATTGTGTTTCACTCTATTTCTGAAATCAGGAAGTTAATAAGTGACTGACCAGGTAAGGCAGAAATAAAAGATAGAACATGGGACTTGTATTTGACTATTTTTCTCTTTAACACGACTTTTAATTAAGAACCATTTGTACACACTAGCTATTGGGTCATCGGAAAAGTCATGATGCATTTTTGCATAGAAAAACACATCATGACTTTTCCAACAACCCAATATTTCCTGTAAATAAGTCACAAATAATAACAGCAACATTAGTAACAATATTACATAATGGTCACTTGCTGTTTCAATCTTGGACAACCTACCTCTCTATTCTTCATGCTCCAATGACTAATATACCTCCCACTTTCTGGCTTCTCGGAATTTTACATCTTGTCTGGGTCATAACCCAGAAGAAAAGGGATTAGTTACTATTTTGTTTTTTTGTTTAATAAAATAAATTAGAATTTAATTTGTTAAATTTAGCTATATAAACTTTAGCTATATAAATTCTCCAGACTTTTTTTTTTTTTTTTTTTTGAGAGGTTTTTGCTATAGGGCGTGTGTGCTCGCCACAAAGACAGAGAGAGACAGAGAGACAGAAAGCGAGAAATTACCCCCCCCCCCCCCCCCCAGGAGGGGATGGCCATGTCGCAATCCCTTTTCCTCCATTCTCTTCAGGATCTTGGGCACACATGCACATGTGCCCAGTGTGTTTAAGTTACTGGGTCTGGGATTCAAACCACAGTCGATTACATGGGAGACCAGTGACATAGCCATTACACCAACTGCTGGTCCCAGTTCTCCAGACTTTCCTAACCATAACCTATACAAAGAGATCTTGAGCATTATTGAAATTTTTTTTTGGAGTGGTTTTTGCTGTAGGGCGTGGTGTGTGTGCTCGCCAGAAAGAGAGAAAGAGGTATAGAAAGCAAGAAATCATCCCCTAGAGGAAATGACCAAGCCGCAATCCCTTTTCCTCCATTCTCCTTTCAGGATCTTGGGCACGCATGCACATGTGCCTGGTGTGAGTTTAAGCCACTGGGTCCAAGACTCAAATCGCGGTTGACTACATGGGAGTCCAGTGACATAGCCATTATGCCAACTGCTGGTCCCGAAAAATAATTTTTTAAAGCTTCTCTTTTGTGGAGGGCACTGCATACGGGAGCCATCTTAAGAGCTATCCGCCATCTTAGAAACCTTTGGGTTTCACTTCCTTCTTGAACAAACAATAACAACAGTCCCTGGAAAGCCATATCAGACTCCTGATTGGCTCCCTCTGAATCATAACTTATTTGCATTTCGGGCAACCAATCAATGCCCACCAGCCTGTATATAAACTCGCCATTCTTCCTCAATAAACGGAAGATTTGATCAGCACCTCATCTTGTCTCCACTCTGTGTGTCTGTGAGTGTTCTGAGTGTCTGTGAGGGTTTGTCCTTTTTCTTCGCTCCTTCCCCCAGGTTACTGTTCGACTGTCCTGCAGGTCAGGACACTCTTTCTTTCCCTTCTTTCTTCCTCTCTTTCATCCTTTCTATTTCTTTTTCTTTCTTATTTTTCTTTCTTCCTTTCATCAGAGAGGTTCAGAGAGAGAGTGAGCTACTCTCAACAGGGTTTTCATGCTGTGATCCTACCCACGGCAAGCTAGGATCATGGGAACACATGCCTGTGTCCAGCATGCATAAAGAGATTTCAGGGACTTTTCCTTATGCTCTCAGCATTATAGAACTATCTCAACATTAGGCCAAAAATATCATTTTTTTCTCCACTAAATGAGTCATATTTTTCTTTACTTCCTCTGACTTGCAGATATCTTTTTATTAAGAAACTATGACCTAAATGCACAATCATTACTAATGGCTAATACTTCCATGGAGTTTCGGTTTCTTTTTCTTCTTCTGCTTCTGCTTCTTCTTCTTGTTCTTCATCTTCTTCTTGTCATTATCAATTAGACTAAGGCATGGACTGTTTTATCAGTTCCATAATAGCAACAAAGCATGACATGGAGATACGCTGCTGTTGTGCACTTCTCCCTTTAATTAATATTTATTCTACTGCTCTAAAATTTTCTGTGGCAAATTATTATGGATAGCTACATTTTTGTGGTGTTTAGAACTCCAAAGAAAGCTTCATTTCTTGCTCTTTTTTTGTACTCTGCATTTCTCAGTAAGTGCTGCACTTGCTATAAGGAAGAAGTGGGGTTCATAGACAATTGCCATGAAGACAGTGAAGGGACTGGCCCTTAGGGGTTTGTGTCTCTCAGTGGCTAAAATCTTTGCAAATCCAGTTCATTATTATGAAGAAGTCTTAGTCTATGAGAATGCTATGGAAATCCTAGAAGATGGTGCATTCTTTTCTTTGCTCTGCTCTTTAATCTTTGCCTATTTTGTCTCACATGGTGATGGGAGTATTCTTCTGCCCACTATTTGTCCTCCCTTTCTCCTCCCTCCCCTTTCCTGCCCTCCTGCATGTTGTTTACCCAGTTTGCTCTCAGATCTGTTTTCCAGTTTTCTCTGTCCTGCTCCCTAATTACAAGAAACTCCACTCTCCTACTCTTTCGCCATTGAATTTCTAGTAGAGCTGGTCAGGGTGTTTCTTTTCCCTTCCCTTTCTGAGGTGGTGATTTGTAGCCCCCAAGATCCCAGGTCCCCTTGGAAGGGTCCACTGAGGTTCGAGTTCTGGTATCTGTTAACACACCTGCCTCCTTTCCCCCTCTGTCCTCAGGGTGGTAAAGGTATTCTGATTTTACTCAAGTCTGGGTTACTTAGCTGCTGTTTGGCTTCTCAGCTTGTTCATCACCCAGGGAGCCAGTAACTGGTGGTAAATTTTCTCTTGAAATAACTATAATAGATTCCGTTTTTTTGACTGAGTTTTGATGCAGTCTGGACTCCGATGAAATTCCTGAGGACAAACCTCTCTCTTTCTGATGAGGATCTAGTCTCATCCCTGGGACATACCTGTGAGGCTCAGACCTATAGGGATTAGGGCAGAACAGAGAAGAGGAGGAACCAGAGTCTTCCCCTTGGACATTTCAGGCAGAATAAATGAGGCCCAGGGGATGTTTCTTCATGTATCAAAAGATCTATGTTAGAACCAGCAGATGGTGTGATGGGTTACATCATTGGACTCCTATGTATTCGACCACAGTTCTAGTTCCAGACCCAGTAGTTTGAAACTCAATACAGAACTCTTTTCTGGAGCTTATAAGGGGGCTACAGACAAGTAATAAGTCTAGTCTTTTTAAGTATATAAATTATTTGAAGAAAAGTAGAAAGGGTGAGAGAAGAGTGGAGGAGAGGTTTGTGGAGGCTCTTTCCAGAGAGTGTGGTACAGGAGGGCTTCTCTTGGGAGGTGATTTGAGAATTATCTGATCAGTTCATTAGCCCAGCAGTTCCTTCCAGCTCTGACTCCACATCAAATGACAAAGGAGAGAATAAACAACATAGTAAGTGTTAGTTATTCACATACTCTGTTGTCAGAGCGACCAGGCATGGTCATAAATTAGGCTTTTCCACTCCGGAGGTTAGTCTGTACAATTACAAAAACAGTAACTAAATTTCAAACTACCCCATAACCAGACTGCATGGCTTGCAGGTAAACATCAAAAGAGTGGCTATTTATGAATATAAAAGCTTTTCTGGTTACTCTGGCCTGATAAAATGAAAACATCTATTGAAGATGGAAAAGGAAAATTAGAATTGACAGCACCATTGTGACTCATGTCATTGATAAATGCCATGGTTTCAATTAAGGCTGCATTTGACTGCATGCAACGAAATACCTGACAGCAAAAGTTTCAACCAACAGCACATGTAACAAGCAGCATGGAGAATGACAGAATAGCAACAAGGCCTGTGAGGTGTTCCAGAGCGCACACCAAGGCCAGGCTTCTACAGCTGTCTTCTCCCTACTCAGAATGCTTTCCTGGTGCTGCATGGCTGCCCATCTGTGCTTAAGGCAGGAGTGGGAGGGGTGGTGTCAATTACTTTCATCAGCAAAGAAGCTCCTAGAATTCCCCGTATGACTCCTACCCAGGCCTCCGTGGAAAGCATCCATCCCATGATTACTTCTAGGTGTAAAGGAGATTGAAAAAGGAGCATTAACTCTTAGAACCTCTACAGTGGGCAGTGACAATAATGAGGCGTGAGGGCAGGTGATGAGATCTCTAATGCGTGGTCACGGCTCTAGGATTCTGTGTTGTTTTAGGCATAAACACTCGTATTTTAAATCTGTGCATGTAAATTAAGGGAGTTCTTTCTTTTTCTCTCCTCTTTCTTTCTTTTTCTTTCTTTGTTCTTTCTTCCTTTCTTTTTTCTCTCTTTTTTTTTTTTCTAAAGAGAGATTTTTGCTATAGGGTGTGTACACTCCCTGGAAAGACAGAGAAAGAGATAGAGAGACAGCAAAAAATCACCCCCTGAGGGGATGGCCATATTGCAATACCTTCTCTTCCATTCTCCTTTTTTTTTTTTTTTTTGATTTAGTAAATACTTCTGGTTTTTATTAATAAAACTATTACTCAAAATTGTAAAAGTAATTTATAGCCAGTAACAAAATGAGGGATAGGGTATAAATTGCTTTAGAAACATCTTAAACATTTCCAAAGAAACACACAGCAGGTGAAAAGTCTCCAGTCAAACCACAGGCTCTGCTCACTCCTGCATTTTCTCAGTCAGTTCTTCCTTGTATTTGCCTTTCTCTTTTCCAACTTGTCGAGACTTGGCTTTGCGTTCAAGAATTTTTTTTCTATCTTTGTACAGTTTTAGCCTGGTGATAACTACCTCGCTGGGGTGGATGCCCATGTGGACGGTTGTGCCGTTAGCCTTCTCACGCTGCACCTGCTCGATGTAGATGACGTATTTCTTCTTGTATACCTGGACTACCTTGCCAATTTGTTGACCTTTGTAGTGTCCTCGAACCACCTGGACCTCTTCGTCCTTGCGAACCGGCATGGAACGGACGTTGTATTTCTACCACAGCTCCTTGGACAGCGGGGACGACATGATCTTCCTGCGCACGTGCCAGGGGGGATTGAAGTGGCGTTTGCGGTTTTTGCTGCGGTCCGAGGTCACGAAGGGGTTGAACTTCATGGTGACTGTCTAGCCGCGCCACACGGACCCCATTCTTGGGATCTTGGGCACGCACACACTTGTGTCTGGTGTGAGTTTAAGCCACCAGGTCCAGGACTTAAACCATAGTCGACTACATGGGAGTCAAGTAATGTAACCATTATGTCATCTGCTGGTGCAAAAGGAGTACTTTCTTGTAGCTCATTCCTATAGCATGTATAGGTGATGGTCAGTTTGATCTTATAAAGCAAAGATTTGTAAGTGAGGAGCAGTATGGCATTAAAAAATATTTGGGGGTCCATTAATTTCAGGTTGTGAGTATGACTTATTTTGGCCTAGGGTAGTGTCTAATAAATTGGCCATTTCTCAGGGAATGTTGTTTTAGAATGTGATTTGTGAACTGATGCAACAATGTATCAAAAGGCATTGTAATCAAAGGAAAATAGAAACCATTGCAGACCAGATACAAATTGAATATCCCTTATACAGAACACTTAAAAACAGAAGTATCTCAGATTTTATTATTTTGTATTTGTATACCTACAATGAGATGTATTGGGGATGGGGCCCAAGTCTAAATATGAAACTCATTTTTATTTAATACACACCTACACACAGAGCCTGCAGGTAATTTAATGCAATATATTTGCATTTCAGTATTTTGTCTGTGACCTGTCACATGGGATTAGGTGTGGCATTTTCCATTTGTGGATTCATATTGGTGTTCAAAACATTTCAAATTTTGGAGTATTTTGGATTTAGCATTTTGAGATTAGGGATGCCCAAACCAAAGTAGAGAAATAGGGATCCTTTGGCCATTGGAAGGAAGCAAAAGACAAAAATACCACAAATGTGTTTCCATCTTCAGATTAAATTATGTGAGAATCACCCTTTGCTGGATATTTTGCATTTATGATCCCATTACTATTCCCTAAGGTCCTGAGAACTGTTTTGTTTTGCAGATAAAGGGCCCTGGGCATTGAAGAGGTAAGTTAGTGGACCGATGTGGCAAGTACTGTTGGAAAGATTTCAGATCCACCAAGTCAGGGTGATCAGTAGCTATGCTCTTCACACACAGTCCTCTGTGCAAGATAATATATTTGGTGGCCTTCTCCCCCTGTGTGATAGCCACTCACAACTGATTCTCCCAGCTAGATGAAGGGCACCCATGGACGTGAATGGACAGTCACAAGTTTGGAATAATATGCGTTTTGTGTGTGCGTGTGTGAGTGTGCGTGTGTGTGTGAGAGAGAGAGAGAGAGAGAGAGAGAGAGAGAGAGAGAGAGAGAAAGAGAGAGAGAGAGAGAGGACTGTAAGCAGTCCATGATAGTTATAACCTTCAAATAGTGTACTTAAATCAGTAATCTTATGTTTAAAGAGCTTAGAGTTATAGTTTTTGAAAAAGAACAAAATCAGGACCAGAGGTGATGTGGTGGTCAAGGTGCTGGATTCCTTTACAGTCGACTGCAGTTCGAGTCCAGGACCTGGCGGCTTTCTCTCTTTCTCTCTCTGTCTCTCCTTGGTTAGTGCATGTGCCCTATAGAAAATAATAATAATAGTAAATTAAATAAATAATTCTTTTTTAAAAAGAGACAGAAACAAACCATAGAAATAGTTATTTTCTAGGTCTCAAACTATTCAGCCCAGAAGTCTTCTTTGGTTTTATGCCACTGTGGTAGTCGGCTAGTTTGTTCATGGTGTTGATGTGCCCTATTTTCTTCCATATAAGGAGAATTCTTTTTGTAGCTGTATGTCTTTATATAAATAATATAAGAGCATTCCTAAAAGCCTAGCGCTGGGCGCTTCTGGATTGCATGTCTTCTTACATTGCAGGATGCCTCGACAGCTTTCTGCAGGGCCTTATCTCTCAAGCCAAGAAGAGTAGGCTGCAGCAGCGGCTTCTCTCTCATCTGTGTGCTCATGCTGGGTGGAGAAAGTTCAGCCGTCCAGCCTTTCAAATGTCGGCTTTCAAAGGCATTAAAAAAGGGAAAGAGAAGAAAAGGAAACAAATACTGAGCTATTACAGAAAGCTTTTAAGCAAGACATGTTTATTAAGTGGACTCTGTTCTCTCCCACACATCCAAAGACATCTGATGAAACCATCCCAGGGAAATTGACAAAGCTTTAGTCTGTCTGTGCAGGACAGATAAACTGTTTCTTGGCAGATTTTTATCATCTCATCGGCTTGATACCCAGGGAGTTATTCTGACAGTGCAGCATGTGAGGCAGAAGTGCCAAACACACAGAATCCAGATAGGAATATCCCCGGGTCTGTCTGATGCTCGTCGGCAGGGGCTGCAGGCTAGGAGTTGGTAGCACTCCGTGGCACTGCTAACATAGAAGTAATAAGATGATTTGGGCTGATGCCAGGGAAAAGTCACAGAGATGTGGAAAAATAAGGCAGGGAGCAAATTTTCCAGGTGAGTACACTCCCGGTTAGGACTTCTCTAGAAATACAGTTTCATGTTGACAGAGAGACACTTTGCTAGGCATCCTGGAGCCTCTGTGTTCAGCATATTGTCCAGTATTGCTTGTGTTGTTTTTAGAACTGTTACCAGGACCTGGGCTAGTGTAAGGAAGACTGTGATCAACACGTTGTTTCCCATTGTTCAGTCTTATCGGTGCTGACCTGGAGGCCTTTACCTGGCACCATAACAACGTACTACATTTGGCTTTCCTTTCGATATTATTGAATAGACAGTTTTTAGATGAAAGCAAGTAAAAAACCAAACCAAAAAAACCAGACGAATTAGAAATTACAGTACTCCCACTGTTGATCTGTTCACTGGTTTCATTCCAATGAAATAAGAAAGTCATGTGACATTTCATGATGAGGGTGTATGCTGATAAATCAGTAGGCAATTTCATAATTTTAATCATTTTTTGGACATCTCAGAGTACACTTACACAATCCTAGAGAGTACAGCCTACCAAACGCCTAGGCCAGATGGGACGGCCTATGCTCCTATGATCCAAACCTATACAGAATGCTGCTGTATTGAATATTGTAGACCACTGTCATATAATGGCAAATATGTATATAAACAAACATATCTAAACATTCAAAAGGCACAATAAAATATGGTATAAAAAAATGATACCCAGTACTGAACACTTACCATGAATGGAAATTGCAGGACCAGAAGTTGCTCTGGGTGAGTCAGGAGTGAGAAATCATTCCCCAGGGGGAATGGCCATACCAAGGGTTCCAGGGTTCCCTCTCCATTCTCCTCTTGGGATTTTGGGTGCCCAGGGTTTTCAAGCCTCCAGGTTCTCAAACCATGAAGTGGACCATGTAGAATCCAGCCCCCTTGACCACCACAGAACTGGCTGGCTCCTCTATTGTTATTTTAGAGTGTACACCTACCTATTAAAAAAAAAAAACAGATGGGGCCAGCAGGTGGCATAATGATTCTTTTGTAATAACACTTAGCTTAAGACATACATATTGTACAGCTGTACGAAAATATTTTCTTTATATCTGTTTTTAATAAGCTTTTTTAATACTTGAAATTTTATTTACATATCTATTCATTTATTTTTACTGTTTTTTTGGAAGAGATTTTTTTTCCCCCCTCAGGGTACATGCACTTGCCACAGAAACAGAGAAAGACGGAGAGAGAGAAAGTGAAAAAAATCACTCCCCAGGGGCAATAGCCATGCTTCAATCTCTTCTCTTTTCCTCCATCCTCCTCTTGGGATTTTAGGCATGCATACACATGTGCCCACCTTGTGTTTTAAGCCACCTGATCTTAAAACATGGACTCAAAACATGGTAGACCATGTGGGAGTCCAACATCTTAACCACAATACCACCTGCTGGCCCCTATTTTTACTTTTTAAATGTGGATGTTACAAGCTAAGTCATAAACACATACATAGCCCAGGCATATGCAGGGTCAGGGCAGTGTCTTCCACCTCCACATCTCATTTCACAGGAAGGGCCAAGATTAAAAACAACAACAACCACCAGTGAGGTGAAATCAAATACAAGATAAAGTGATACAACTAAGAGATGTTAATGTAAGATACACGAGGCAATGAGGCTGCTGCTGGTGTCACATGTTTGTTTCCTTTTTTGGTGTGTGTGTGTGAAATTTTTGTTACAGGTTATATGTTCTCGTCAGAGACAGAGAGACAGAAAGCAAGGAATCACCCTTTGGTGGGATAGCCATGCCACAATCCCTTCTCTATTCTCTTCTTGCAGGAAAACACAGCTGGCATGAATTTCAATCTGCCAGACCTGGAACTCAAACTGCAGTTTACCATGTGGGAGCCCAACACTTTCTCTCTTTCTCTGGAGAACACACATGTCTTATTTAACAAATTAAAAATATAAAATAAAATTTAAAAAGTACAGTATGGTAAATATAACACAACCAGTAACATAGTTCTTTATTATTACTATCAAATATTATGTACTGTGCATAATTATATATACTATACTTTCCTATGGCTTGCAGCACAGTAGGTTTGTCTACAATCGCATCACCACGGGGACCAGCAGATGGCGTGGTGTTTAGGGTGCTGGATTCTCACATGGCTGACCATGGTTGGAGTCCCAGACCCAGTGGCTTCAAAATCACAACAGATAAGTGGATAAATAAATAAATAATTATTTTAAAAAAGCATCACCACAAACACGAGTAACGCATTGTGGTATGATATTATGATGACTCCAACAATACTAGACAATAGGAATTTTTCAACTTCATTAAAATCTTATGGGGACCAGCAGTTAGTGTAATGGCTATGTCGCTGAACTCCCACCTAGTCGACTGCAGATTGAGTCCCGGACCCGGTGGCTTAAATTCATGCCAGGCACGTGTGCGTGCATGTTCAAGATCCTGAGAGGAGAATGGAGGAGAAGGGATTGCAGTGTGGCCATCCCCCCGGGGGGTGATTTCTCACTTTCTATCCCTCTGTCTCTCTCTATCTTTCTGGTGAGCGCACGCGTCCTATAGCAAAAACCTCTTCAAAAAAAAAAAAAAATTCTTATGAGACCACTATCATACACATGGTCCATGGTTGACCAAAATGTCATTATGTGACACATGACTATATTTACATTTCAGAGAAAATCATTGCCCATATTGAATCATTCACACTAATCCTTTTTCCCCCCATTACATTCTCAGTTCCTTGTTTTTTTTACTTATTCCTTTTATTTTTCCTGGTGTTTCTGTTTTTATTAAGTCTGATACATTTATCTCTATTTATAAATTAAGGAGCCAAATGACTATATTGGATTCCCCCTGAAAATCCAAAATAATCTCCCATCTCAAGGTTCTTAGCTTAATCACATCTGCATAATCCTTTTGGCTCTGTATAATAACATATTTGCTGGTTCCATGATGTGGGATGCAGACATCTTTGCAGAGCCATTATTCTGCCTGCAGCACTAGACACCTTAATTAGCACTGTTTTATATCTGATAAATCGAACCATAGAGGGGTTAAGCATTTTGCCCAAGTCTTCACAGATAGATTTTTGAACCCAGGCAGTTGGCTTACAGAGCTCACATTTGTAATCATGTATCTGTGCTATCATGAAAAACAAAAAACAAACTTACATATTTGACAAAGTAGAATTGTGTTATGCCAATGGTTCTACAAAATGCTAACTCCACAGGAAAGGTCAGACCACTCTTTCTCTAACATGTGTAACATGACCATGCAAAATATCCTCCTCTACGAAACTCTTTCTGACAAATCTGACAGTTTTGATGATTTTTTTTCCCTCGTACTTCCCATATACCAATTAATTATTATTATTATTTTAAATGTTTCCTTCCTACCTCTTTTCGACTAGCAGGTTTTCAATGGCATGCTGGAGCTAGCCCTCCCTTGGGTGACAAGAACCATTGTGTTAAGCTCAGTGCTCAGTGATGTCTGTCACTATGGGGATAGTTACACCATGAAAATTAGTAAACATGTCAATCAGATATTTTTATTTTTACTTTTATTTTCCTGGAGAACTGGTTGTTAAACATTCACTAATAGACTAATTATTGTGTGTGTGTGTATGTGTGTTTTCTTCTCACTTTCTATTCTAGGTCCAAAGAATATGGTTTTCTTGGACTTTCACTATGAGTAGGATATTATTACATCCAGGTGTAGCAGGTCACAACATTAATGCTTGGAAGCACTTTAGCATGTTCCAAAATCCATGAAGAATTATGTTGAATTTCAATCAGAGTAGTTTGGGGCAATGAAATTCGATAGTTTTTTACCACTGCTAAGTGCATGGATAAGAGAATAAAGATGTGACCTAGTGAAAGAGATCCTGACTGGGAGGACTATCCATTCCCTTTAATATCCTGTTTCTTAGTAGGGATCTTTACACATGATCTACCTGTATATTATTTGTTTTTCTCCCTAACACAATGTCTTTTGTTCAACAGAAATAATATTAGAAGACAATTATTTCTGTTTCTATAATGCTCTAGTTTTTAGCTTTTACCTACATGTGCTAAGATTTATTTCATAAATATATGTGTGCAAATACCCATCATCTTATTTTAGGAAGCAAAAGAAATTCCTCACTATCTCTTCATTCTATTGAAAATAAACTAAATTTGATAAATAGAGACTTCACTATGGCAATTCTTGCTTCATATTAAATATGTAGGAACCCAGAGTTGTTTAAACAGACTGTAAGTACTAAATATTAAGATTGTCTTTCCCAAGTCCAGTGTGAAATATAATAGACAGCTGGGTCAAAGTAATTTTAGACATTGCTTTTGATCTTTATTCACAGATTGGCTTTCTGTCATAAAATTATTTCAAAACCATTCAGTAGTATCTTGCTTAGTGCTAAATGACAGAAAGTCATATATGTTTTTAGAATACATTATTACTCAATAATAAGCTAACATTTGAGAGGCTAATAATGAAGTTTTATAAGAAGATACTGAAATTTGTATCTGTATATCAGTCTGGTAAACAATATTCAAGTATTGTTAATCAAAATTTCCAAATTCTTTGTGTATTAGTGTCACACTTTGCTACAAAAATCCAAATGCTAAAAACGCTAAATAATTGTTAACATCTGAAAGCATTGCCATTATTTAACAATTATATGACATTTTTATTTCAGAAAAAGAATTTTAAAAACTAAAGGTACAGTCAAGAAATATGACATAGGTAAATGCTCTTATCTTTTGAACTTCTATAATATCACAATGTTATCCTCTCATTTTGTCTGTAACATGTATGCTATGGACTGAATGTTTGTGTCTCCCCAAAATTCATATGTTGAGATTCTAATCCCCAATATTGATAGTATTAGGAGATAAGGCCTTTAGAAGAAGATAGGTCAGGGCAGTGAAATCTTAATGATTGAGATTTAGTGGACTTACAAAGAAACCACCAAGACTCAGCTGGCCTCTACCACCATGTAAGGATATAGTGAGAAGGTACCATCTCTGATCTAGGAAATGGGTCTTCATAAGAACCCCATATTAGCTGATGCTATGGTCTTGGTCTTCTAGCCTCCAGAACTCATTTTGAAATGTTATTTGTTGAGGCCCTGCTATGCAATAAGTTTGCACTATATGTATCCTTCTTAGTCACTCTGGTTTCCTTTAAAAGGTTTAACTCTTCAAGGTGTCCTGTCATCTGTGTGTATGTCTCTTGGGCTATTGGTTCATTTCTCAAAGCTTGGGATGTGTCTTTACTTTCCTTCCATCCTCACATATTGTCTTTAGCATGTAATTTACATGCAGGTATCAGTAAATTATTGTGACTGATGATTAGAGGGTATCCCTGAAGCAGATGTGTGCAGAAGGCCCATGCCAATGAAAAGCTTTCAAAGCAATGGGAGATTTTCTAGTGTGTTTGATCTCTGGATTAATTAGTAGTTCTTAACTGGGCAAGGAGGATCAGTGAGAAAAGCTTACAAGGGGATGGCATTTAGTTTAAGAAAAGTATACATAACTATTGTTTTTATCATGCAAAGTATTTAAATTAAACCCAAAGGAATATCTCTTTTGTGCCAGGGGTTGGCAGAAGACATAAAACACTGTTGGGCATGAATAAAAGACACAAAGACATGCTCTTTTGAATAATTGTCCTATTAAGAGTGGATTTTATGGAGTCTATAATTAGGAAACTCTACTTTTAGAGGATATTCCAAGTCACTGTCCACTCATCTGGCCTGCCTTGATGATCCATTAAATCTATTCATACTACCCTTTAGGGGTCTTCTGTGGGTCTCAGGAAAGCAGGTTTAGTAGTGCCTGTTTTCTGAGTTGCCTGGGATAAAGACAGAAAGCAATGCTATTGTAGAATATTTAATCTAGAAGCTATCACCAAGGGTGATGTTATAGTTGCTAATTATTGCAAAGACATTTTTATCCCCATAATGAGCATGTGTGAGCTTTGTCTTATAACCGTTGGAGTAGATGTAGTGAATGTGAAAAACATTTTCTTATTTTTTCTTTTTTTCTTAATCACATTATACAAAGAGAAATTTTAGTTCAAACCAAGATGTCCTCTGGGGTCCCTTTCAACTCTAAAAAGGACAATAAACAGAATAGTAACAGAAACAAAAAAAGTATGGGCAATTTATAACAATGTAAAGAGAATATCAGTCCCCTGGTGTCTTGTTGCTTTTATGATTGTTTATCCAATGAATATTTAACTTGGGAACTCAGTCATGGTAGCCTTGCTACAAGTAGGTAGCTGAAGAGGGCAGAAACTATTGTAGAAAAATAGGCTTTTTTTTTTTTTTTTTTTTTTTGAGAGGTTTTTGCTATAGGGCGCGTGCGCTCGCCAGACAGACAGAGACAGACAGAGAGACAGAAAGCAAGAAATCACCCCCCAGGGGGGATGGCCATGCCGCAATCCCTTCTCCTTCATTCTCCTCTCCGGATCTTGAGCATGCACGCACACGCGCCCAGCGTGAGTTTAAGCCACCGGGTTCGGGACGCGAACCGTGGTCGACTACGTGGGAGTCCAGCGACATAGCCATTACGCTAACTGCTGGTTCTGAAAAATAGGCTTTTTGAGTAGGGGGTTTGCCTTGTGCATTTCTGAATCTTCAACACTTTGGTGTTGGTGAAATGAGTGAGAGAATAAATGAACCCACATCACACTAGTCCATTCCTGAGGTATCTAGAGAGAGCATTAAAAGAGGTAATTGAAATAGAGTCATGATAAACTACACTGAATCCCTGAGGAAAGAGGCTAGGGCCTTTGTCTTAACTTTTCACTCTTCACTCCTCTTGCTAGGAGCTTCTCTGACTTCATTAACTGTAAGTCTATTAACCAAGATATATGTAAAGACTCTTCATGGTGAATAAAACTCCTTTTTCAATATTGAGGAAGAGTTCCTTCTGGGATTCTGTTTATTGTATTAGAGAATTAGTTGCTTTGTGACCTTCACCCCCATTTATTAGTATAAGAAACTTGCTTGTCTTAGAATCTTGCTTTTCAGTAGAATAGACGAGATCTCCTGGTAAGCCCTGTGAATTTTTCAGTCTAATTGGGAATACCCCAACTTTCTTTTTGCCTCTTGATAATTTGAGTGTTTAATATAGAATATATATATATTAAATTATTTACTAATTTTTTTCCATGAGAGGGAGAGAGAGAGAGAGAGAGAGAGAGAGAGAGAGAGAGAGAAAGATCTAGCCTGCAATAGGGTCTTGATACGGCAGTCTACTCCCAGCTTCAAACAGCTCCAGGTCATGGGCACTCATGTGCCCAGGGTAATCATGGATGTCTCTGTGGCAAACCTGGAAGCTTCCATGTGCGTTAGGCTTGCAAAGTATTGCATTTTGCCACTGTGTCATCATTCAACTCTAGGATGTGAATTTTAATAGCTGGGTTGGAAGTGGATTGGAGAAGAGTATTTATTTATGTATTAATTTATTCTTCAACTAGAGTTTATTAACCTAAATAACCTAATCATTGTGTCAGACACTGCCTAAAGATCTAGGGGAAAATAAATGAAATTAAACCTGGTAGAAAAAGTATTGTACAGTATATTAAAAACTAATAAATAAGTTCTGCATGGAAAACTATAGTGCTTGGGATGTAATTATGTGTGAGATTGCCCTGGTCATGCATGTGCAATACACACACACACATACACACACACATTATATTTTTGCCATAGAGTGTGTACACTCACCAGAGAGGAGAGAGACAGAGAGAGAGGGAAAGTTAGAAATCATTCCCCATGAGAAAGATCACGCCACAATCCCTTCTCCATGTTCCTCTGGGGTCTTGGGTACACATGCACATGTGCCCAGCATGATTTTCAAACCATCGGGTCTAGGATTGGAATGAAATTTGCCATGCCGGAATCCAGCTGCTTTACCACCACACCACCTGTTGGCCCCTTGAGGTTCAATCTTAAATCAGGTGGTTAGGTAGGGTCTCACTGATGAGGTTACAGAAAGGGAAGACTTGAAGGCACTCAGTACTGATTGAAGTGAGCAGACTTGAAAGAGAAGATGGAAAGAAAGCATTAGAGACAGCCCATGAAGACATCTCTGTTGAGAATTGTTGTTAAAAAAATGGAACAAACATAGGGGCCAGCAGGTCGTTAAGGTGCTGGATTCCTATGTTGTCGACCACAGTTTGAGTCCTGGACCTGGCAGCTTGATAACTTGTGTGTTTGTGTGTGCCCAAAATGCTGAGTGGAGAATGAAGGAAAAATGATTGTGATATGGCCATCCTCCTTGGGGGGGATAACTGGGGGGATAATTTTCTACTATCTGTCTCTCTGTTGGCAGATAGTATGAATGAGACATGACAAGAGGTGTGGATGTGATGATGGGACCTGAACAGGCTCTCTTCCCATTGCTCCCATTCTCAGTGAAGCAAGAGACTCAGTCATAAGTAGAAAGTGAGGAAGGGGAAGATACTGTGGGAGGAATAGGTTTGAGGACAGAAGACAAGGTATCAAATGGTCACATAGGACAGTGGGGAAATACCATAACACTAAAAATTGCCATCAGGAACATCTACAGACAGCTCATGATGGGGTAGGAAATCAAGAAGTATTTCAGGCAGGTGTCAGTGCAGCTTGATCTTCATGGGAGAGACTCTGGTTTGTGTTCTGGAAGCTCTCTGAGCATGCCAGGCACATGTCTGCCTGTAGTCCCGGCTGGTTGAGACTTGGGTACATTATGGCAGGGATCCCTGGTAGGGATGCCTGTCTTTTTCTCTCTCTCTGTCAGAAGAAATAAATGGATAAAACTTTGGGAAAAGAGGGATCAGCAGTTAGCGTAATGGCTATGTCGCTGGACTCCCATGTAGTCGACCGCGGTTCGCGTCCCGGACCCGGTGGCTTAAACCCACGCTGGGTGCGTGTGCATGCGTGCCCAAGATCTCGAGAGGAGAACAGAGGAGAAGGGATTGCGGCATGGCCATCCCCCCTGGGGGGTGATTTCTCACTTTCTGTCTCTCTCTGTCTGTCTGGCGAGTGCATGCACCCTATAGCAAAAACCTCTCCAAAAAAAAAAAAAAAAAAAAACAAACAAACAAAAAAAAACTTTGGGAAAACAGTCAGTATCTCCTCCATGTTTATAGGAAACATAATATTCTCTGATTTTCTTCTTTATGGTGAAACACTAAGAAGTCAAGACATTGAAGTGAAGTGGAAGATTGGATTAAAAGGTAATAATATTGTTCTCTTCCTTATTATTTCCATTTTTTGCACTTGTTCATATGACCCACTTCAATACTTGTCAAATCTGGGCCAGGGTTCAAATGAAGGAATGAACAGAAAGTGAATGAGTCCTGGCAGCTCAGTGATGTAGAGGACTTTTGATATGATGCCATCTGGTTATAGAACACCAAGATAGTCTCCATTTCTTATAACCAAATCTTGTGCTCTAACACCAATAGCCCTGGGCTTCTGTGAGTTCTGTTGGACATCAGTCCATCCTCTGCCTCTGCTTTCTCCTGGACAGTCAGTGCAGGGGTAGATAAAGTGTGAATATTCAAGCACATTTTTAGCCATGCTTAATGTACACACTTCTGATTTAAAATAATCCAGGTTATCACATAATTTAACAAAATGCCAAAATTAAATGGTTTCAAGGTGGCAAAGTCCTTTAAAAAATGGGGACAGGATGTAGGAAAAGAGTGTGGAAATAACGGGCATCACCAAGTTCAGGAGGAAGGTTAAAGTAATTGAAATTGTGATGAGAGAAGAGACTTAAGATTTTGGAGGAGAAAAAGGAAGAAAAACTATAGTAGAGGTATTCACTAATGTGAAATTAGCAAAGGAAAAGAGAGTTAAAAAAAAAAAAAACCTGGGAAAGAATGGACTTTTTTAGGATTGAAACACAGTTGAGGAAGGCGAAATAACTAAGGAGAACTCACTGGACCTGGTAAAGGGTCTATTCTGGCACAGGGAAGAGTTGAGTTCAGACTGAAAAGTGCCACAGTCATCCCACTTATGAGGAATACTTGAGACTGGCTGCACTTGCACTCCATGGAATAGTTGGAGACATTTTGGTGAAAGCCTTGAAAGCTAAATGAGGTAATTTGGTACTTATGGAAACACTGGCACTGACTGACTAGAGTGAGGTAACTTGGTACTTAGGGCAACAGTACTAGACTAGTGGTAGTCAGTGATTAGTTGGGAACTCACTTGATCAGGAAGGTCTTCTAGAAAGGTTAATTTTGTAGGGCTTTGCGGAATGGATTGGAAGGGAGTAGGAATGTTTATGTGGGATAGAAGATGAATTAGGCCAGTGGCAGTGAGAATGGATGGAGAGAAGTGAGAAACTTCATCAGTATTGCTAAAGTAAACACATCTCTTGCAACAGGTAACAGGTTTGACAGTGAGAAGGCAGGAAAGATGAATGAGTGAAGTCAGAGTGGACACTAGTATTTTATGTCTCAATGTTAGAAAAGTGGGATTCCTTAAAAGGAAAGGGGTATAAAAATAAAGGCTCTATTTGCTCAAGGGCTATAAATTATAAGTTCAAGTGTAAATGAGTGAGATCTGAAGTGCTGAAGGGGAGGCATAAATAAAAAGCAGGAAAAATAAAATATGAAGTTCAATTTATTCCTCCTTCAGTTACTCCCTATCCATGACTTCAACCTTGTTTGATTGTTTTATTTTAATATGTTCCTCTGCTGCTGTTGCAATGGTCTCTGCAGTGAGGGTTGCTCCAGAACTCATTATTTATTTATTTATTTTTAAATTATAAAATATATTTTTTAATATGTTATTTATTTTTACATTTTTCACAAACATTTACTTTACATATCAAAATTTTTTTGCTCATACTTCATAGTTCTTGACAGTTAATAAACAACTTTCAAAATTTCAGAATATTGAATTTCAAAGATAATGTTCAAAATATTTCTTATAATTTTGTATAATTTTGTGACTCTATAACAGCAGAGACAGTATGGTTTTAAATATTTTTCAGAAAATATTTACATGTAAACTACTCAAGTTGTTGAAAAGCAAATGCCCAGCACACTAGTCACACATAAACCTTCTGAACTCAATTCAGCCCTGCTTACCAAGTATTCTGTGATTTACCATCTGCTAGCAAAGATCAGTCTCTTTTTCTTCCTTCAAAGTCTTTCTCAAGATAATCATCTGGTGGGAACCAGTAGTTAGCGTAATGGCTATGTCGCTGGACTCTTACGTAGTCGACCGCAGTTCGCGTCCCGGACCCGGTGGCTTAAAACTCACGCCGGGCACATGTGTGTGTGTGCCCAAGATCCCGAGAGGAGAATGGAGGAGAAGGGATCGCGGTGTGACCATCTCCCCTGGGGGGTGATTTCTCACTTTCTGTCTCTCTGTCTCTCTCTGTCTGTCTGGCGAGCGCACGCGCCCTATAGTGAAAACCTCTCCAAAAAATAAAAAATAAAAAAAGATAATCATCTGGTGTGGTTGCTCTTTTGCCATCTCTACTGATTACAATGCTGGGCTGGAAAAGTCCAGGTTATTTTATGTTATAAATTCTTTCATATATCTTCTCTAATCCTCTCTACCAGGCAGAACTATTTATGGTGCCAGGCCATCTTTCTAAGAGCTTCTGTTGGCTTACTTGAGATCCACCTTAGTTCCATAGTTTTCTGATTAATCTTTAGGTATGACATTCCAGTCAAAGCCTTGTCCAATAATGAGTATTTCCAATTTCTGAATCAATGCAAAAAGCATTACTGAATTTATGCCAATAATCCTTCTGCCACAAAATAAGAATACTCCCAAATATTTCCAATTCAACAGAAGTCAGGAAGGAAGAATAGTTTATGTTTCCATTTAAAGAAACAAACAAAAATATTTTAACAAATTATTGAACCTATCAACAACTCAAAAGAAAGTAAAATGTTTAAATTGGGAAAACAAAGTATAGTAAAAAAAGAAATCAGTAATGTTTTACTCAAAAGACATAAAATTCTATTTTGCAATTTCAGTCTTATGTTAAAACTCTCTTCTGTTGAATATGTGGTGTTACTATGGCCCAATCTTTCCATTTAAATCTTGGAGTCTAGGAGATGGAGTTTAGAGCATAGCTTCCCTCAACACACCAGTACACACCTCAGCTTTAAAATGGCTTCTTGTCTGAATATTTTGGGAGTCTCCAGAACTCATTTTTTTCTTTTTTTTTTTTTAACATCAGTCATGTTCCTTTTAAGTTCCAATTTGTTTCGAGCTCACCTGCTCCTTTTTGCCTCAGGTGCTTAGAAAGCGTTGGCATAAACTCCCTCTTCAGAGCTAGACCACATCCTTCTGAGACCTGTTTGATCATGCCCCTGAAGACATGTTCAACATCCTCCTGTCTTGAGCAATCCTTTTCTGATCCATCTCCCTGAGGAACAATTCCACTCAGTCACTCCCTACACTCAGGGCATCACACCCTTACATCTAGTCCTCCTCTGGAGCCTCCATCCAGATTTAGAGCCCTCCATCCCAAGGTGGATTCTCCTCACCACACTCACAACTTCTTTGCAGCCTTCCATTCCTCTTTTACTTCCCTTATCATCCATGCCACATTTAGTTACTTGTCAATCAATTCTCCTTAAGTTTTTGCATCTTAAAAACAATCATTTACGTATCATCCCCACATGCTTTATTATTTTTTTTTCTTGATAGCTAAAATGGGGTATAATTACAGAAAATACATCAGTGTTTCTGACATGGAAATGTCTCTGGCCTGGGTCAAGCAGAACTAAGGAGCTACCAGATGAATACTGTTGCCACTCCCAATATTGTCCAGATTCAGTCCAGAATCTGTACTCAGAGAAGTTTGTTTTTATCTTGAGGCTGTAGTGGAACAGGTCAGTGGGACCCAGTTCCAATGCAATGCCTGAGGCTGATATAAAGCAGGGTGCATACCTCAGTGAGCAGGCAGGCTTTTGGAACAGTCGTTGGACTCAGACTCCATTCCAGAGATAGTGGTTCTGAAGGTTAGGATGGTCTCTGGGTCGAAATTATCCATGAGTCACCCTTTGGGGAACACTAGGGTAGACTTCAGTTCTCTGGCTTATAGTCACTCCACTCAGCTACACATGTCTTAGTCCGTTTTCTGTTGATATTAACAGATTACTTGAGACTGGATAATGGATAAATGAAAAGGTTTATTTGGCTCATGAATCTAGTGTCTGGAAAGTCTGAGAGCATGAGGTCCACATCTGGCTGACTTCTGGTGCTGTGTCACAACATGGCCAACAGAAACAAAAATGCAGTGGGGGCAGGCAAAGACAAAATGTGCAAGTGGGTGAGCTTGCTTAATTGATGGGAACTAATCAGTGGCAACTTGTTCCTTCCCAGCAGGTGAAATTAATCTGTTCCTAAGATCTGTTCCCATGTCCCAGGTATGTTCCACTAGGTCTCACCTCCCAACGTGGTTTTATTAAAAGTCAAATTCTAGCATGAGTTTGGGTGGGGACAAAAACCATAGCAGTACATAACTAATATTCTGGAAAGCTTATTTATTTCTAGATATGCATTTTCAATGTTCCATTTACCACCTTATCACCTAGAGAAATAGTCAAGGTCCAGAGGGAAAATATTTTTCACAGACTGGAAATACTTTGGAAAAATGTAAACATTTTTTTTTTCTCCTGGACACTAGGGTTAATACTTTGGAAAAATATAAACTTTTTCTCCTGGATACTAGGGTTAAGCAGAAAATTGAGACAAGGGATGAAGTGTTATTTTCTATTATTTCCAGCCCCCAATGTTCTAAATCCTCCAATGCCTGAAAATGCAGTTTAAATGATTTTTCAAAAGTTCTTCTCAGCTTGTAGCTTGAGCTTTAGCTCACACTGATTTTTACAGCTAAATTATAAAGCTCTGACAAAGGGGCTTAATAAAGGAAACGCAGACAGACCTGAACGGAGGCGGTTTTGAATGGTCGTCCTTGTGATAGGCGATCTCGCTGAGAAGGCCCAATCAGTCAGAACCAGGAGCCATTGAGGAGGCATGATCAGGGAGATATTAGAACAAACCTTATTGTAAGAATTCTTCAATTTATGCAGCTTTTTCAGAGTACAGAGTCCTGAGGCTTCCAAATATCAATAGGGTTCAATATCATAGAGAAGAGGTATTTAAGGAAAATTGGCCCCCAAATCACTGTGCTATTGTCATCTGTTCTTATCCAGTTCGTAAAAACTAATGTAGAAGCTATTTTTAAAACTTGTGTTTTTTTTTTTTTTAAATCCTCTCTTAAGTTTCTTCATCAGAAGTGAGATTAGCTATCTTTTTAAAATTTTTTCCCCCTGTGTATGGACGTGAGTGAACTAAATGGGAACTTGGCAGCCCTTCTTTTTTGGGGTGCCTAGACATGTGCTCATCCTTCATACTGACTCTAATGGACAGACAGCTAAGGACAAGGACCTTATAGAGAGCTGACTTGTATCTCTTGTCCCCTTGAATATGAGTATTGAGTCACAAAATGGTTTGCATTATGCTTTGAAATGGTGAACGAAAGAAGAAAAAAAAAGGAGCCATTTGGAGTGGCCCACATGATCTTTTTATCTGATCAAAATTGTTGACAAGGAATAGACTTTGTTTTCCAGGCAGCTCTTGTTGGTCCCTGAGGCCCATCTTGGCACAGACCTGCCCCTGTCACCTCCTGTCAGATTTTCCAACTCCTCTTCCTTCCAACACTGGAGGGACTTGAAGCGGGAGCTGTTTGTCTCAGTACCTGGGAGCTTCCTCCATGCCCCATAAATTGCTCCCTGAGTTCATTCTAGTCATACATGACCTAGGTAAATGACAGAAATGATAAGAATAGAGAACTCTGCAGTCCTCTGATTCTAGGATCCTAAGAATCAAGAGGATTCAGTGGTTAGTCTTTTTTGTTTGTTCCTTTTTAATTTTTCCAGACGGTATATGCACTCACGGGGGAGGGAGAGAGAGAGAAAGAGAAGGAGAAAACCCCGTCCCCAGCCCCCCTTCCCCGCCTGGCCATGGGACATGGTCACACAGCAATCCTTTCTCCTTTTGGGATTTTGGGTATAACTACCAGTTTTTAAGTCACCCACTTGGGGGCTTGAACATCTCAGTTGGCCTTGTGGGATTCAGAGACCTTAACCACTATGCAACTGTACTTTTTCTTTTTTTAAGTACTGTTTATAAGCAGTCCTTGATGGCTCTGAGCAGTTCTATGTTCTAAATTTCTAACTGTGCTGTGATACAGGAAGGGTGGACAGGGAGGGGACACCAGGGCAGGCCAGGCTGTGGCCTTCAGATTCCCAACTGTCAGAGGAAAGCTTTTGCTCTATGGGATGGGGCAGCAAAAGAGATGGGCACACAGCTCCGGGCGAGGCTTTGTGTCCCAGGGCCTTTTCTTGTTACTTCACTGTTTTCATTATCCGGAGGCAATATATACTTCCTACCAATTTGGAATATAGGATTATTTTTGAGTGTCCATTGAAGTGTTTCAAGGAAGTAGAGATTTACACTGCAGGAAGAAGCTAGAATTTATCTTTTCCTTTCACAGAAGTGCATGATGAGGGTAAATTACAGAGTTTGCATTAAGTGCTTTGAGATCCTTGGAGGGAGAGTAAAAAAAAAATCCAGGAGCTCTCCCTGCCCTGCTGTGTGTCTCCCTTTTTAAAAAATTGATTCCATTACTGAAGAAAGAGCGAGAGAAAGAAGTCCAGGACACAGGTTATATTTTCTGCAGAGGCTTTCAAAAGGCATTTGATAAAGTATCATATAGAAGCCTCACATGAAAGTGAGGATTTATGAATTACAGGCAAAAAGAAGTCACTTGAAAATGAGGTGCAGAAGAGAGCAAGGAGCTATGATTAGTCACTCTGACAGACAGTCGAAAAATAGGACTCGGCGTGGCTGGTTTACGGAGCTGTCCCTCAGCGGCTGCAGTGGGCTCTGCCTCCCTCGTAATTCACAGAGGACGGAGCCTAGACTCTTTCTCACGGGCAAATCCTTGATTCTCCAGAATCTCAGATGGCCACCGAGGTGGTACACATTGGAGCAAGGGTTCTGAGACTACAGGGCTTACACTAAGGGAATGGCAGAGCTACCTGCGTCTCCCCCTCTGACAAGACATCTGGATGGCTTGTTGTTTGCAGAGCCAGGATATAAGAGATGCAGTAATTGACATCTATGCCCTGCATATTTGGAAATATGGAACCTCAGGACAGGACACTCTTCCTAAGGTCAGGGCACTCTCATAAAGTATGAACAGAGGTCAGGTCAGGCAGGCCCATTTTGCACCCCGCTGGGCTCCATCAGCCCCAGGGCAGTTTTGCTAGGGCCACTGGTCCACCATGTTCCCTTATGTTGAGCCAGGCTGGGAAACTCCGGGGAGTCTTCCTCATTTCAGACCAGGACTCTCCTAATCTCACTCCTTAATTGTTACACTCAACGTCCCTACTTCATGCTCACGTAGCATCTTTCTCCACGCATGCATCTCCTGTTACCTTTGCAGGGGCTGGAGGCTGGCAGACAGCAGGAGTGCAGGTGAGGGTGCTGCACGGCTACACCCTTGTGTAAAACTAAGTGGTGCCATAGTTAGCTTAAGGACATCTTATTTCACTCTGGGCTCCCATCTCACCCTTTATCATTCATATCAGTCTAGACTCTGAACTACCAGGTGCTCTTTCTCAGCTGTGTGACTCCGCCTTTGCATCTTCTGCCACATACAAATCCTTAAAAAGCACTTTCAGTGGCTCCAAGGGAGCTAGTCAGGGGGAAATTATTTTAGAGCAGAAGCACTGAGTTTCTTCCCCAGATACAAGAACATTTTCACAATACGAACAGGATATATTCTGAAATACTGTATATGAAATCCCCAATAAACAGTCGAATGCTCCCCATCCCCAGCCCTTGTCTGTCACATGCCCATTTCCTAGCTTTTCTCCAGGTCTACATAAGAGAAGTTATTTCAGGTGAGCAATACATCTCATGAGGATGAGAAAAAGAGGAATTGGGGAAATAATATTTCTTGTAATTGGCAGTAATGATTAATGACATTTTCAAGGAAGAATCACTTAATATGTGTGGCTTGTGTCATTCACAAAAGGTAAATGTAGTATCTCTCTTCTTACTATACTTGAGGGTTATTATAGAGGTTGGCACAAGTTTGTCCAGATTTTCATCTATAGTGAAGCTTTGCCTCACTTAAAGATTTGTATGTGTGGGAACAGCAGTTGGCATAATGGCTATGTTGCTGGACTTCTATGTAGTTGACTGTGGTTCGAATCCCAGACCCAGTGGCTTAAAACTCATGCTGGGTATGTGTGCGTGCGTGCGCTAGATCCCGAGAGGAGAATGGAGGAGAAGGGATTGTGGTGTGGCCATCCCCCCAGGGGGTGATTTCTCGCTTTCTACCTCTCTCCTCTCTGTCTCTCTCTGTCGGTCTGGCGAGCGCATGTGCCCTATAGCAAAAACTTCTCCAAAAAAAAAAAAAAAAATTTGTATGTGTGAACTGTGCCAGTCAACACCACTTTTTTTGCAGTATTTGAAATTGTCTTTCAGAGAACTGATCTCGTATCATATTGGAGGTCATTGTGTGGGACCTTGCAAGGCTCTTCCTGGTACTTTGACTTAAAGACAGCAGCATGTTCTTCAGAGGCACTAGACCAGGAGAGAGGCTCCAGACCACTGGGAAAGACAGCAAACTGGGAATTTTCAAAGTGATGTGAGCAGATACGTACACACTGGCAATGGCTGGGAAATGGAGGTAAAGTGAGACGTTTGTTTAGGTAAGCCCAACCCAGAACACAAAATTTCCACATAGCACATTTAGCTGCAATAGGGGCATCCTTGTCCCCTCTGAAATGCTGCATTCATTTATTCATTGATTTTCACTTGGCTAGTGGATTCTCTAGCACTATATATTATAGAGTTGACCCCATGATTCTAGCTCCCGAGGACCATTTATGAAGTAAACAACCAAAAATCAACGTATTTGAGGAAAAACAAATGCCTTTTAAAAATGTATATATTAAGATATAAAGCATGGGGTGGAGGCTGACAGGTGGCATGGTGGTTAAGGGTGCTGGACTCCCACATGGCTGGCTGTGGTTAGAGTCCCAGACTTGGTGGCTTGCTTGCTCTCTCTCTCTCTCTCTCTCTCTCTCTCTCTCTCCTGCTCTTACTCTCACTCTGTCCCTCTGGTCAATTAAAATAAATAAATAAAATTTAAATAAAATAATTCTTTAAAAAATTGAAAAAAATGATGTAAAACATGGGGATACTTAAAATTACTCTATTAGCATTCTATGACCCAGTATGTTGTATCATCTAAAAAAACAGACATTTTAGCAGTATTGAAAACATTTAATACTCTTGAAAACATTTGATAGAACAAGATATTGGTAATATATTTTGAAAATAGATCAGGATTTAAAAATGCTTGGCAATATTCAATATTTACACGGTTGCTAAATATTCAATCAAGAGTGGCTCTTTCCCTTGCCTTGCAAAAGAACATTATTGTCTTTGTAAACTTTAAAGTTGGCTTGGAAACCAATAACCTAGAAATGGTTTTATTTCCATCATCAAATTCATGTATTTGGGGTCCAGACAGTGTTTAAGTGGAAATTCCATAGAACTGAGCTTACTGTGATGAAATAATTTGCTGCTTCCTCTTTTGTCCATTTATTGGGACACCGGGTTGTAGAGACTTCCAGATAAGAGTGGTATTTTGGATAAAAGTGAGTGGTTGGAATGTTACTGCTTTATTTTTGTCAGAGACTGACTCTTAGTTCTACTTTCACTTCTCTCTTCTTGGCCTTGACTGCCCTGGTAAAGGGAGAAGGCTGGAAATACCTCATGGAGTACTGTCCCCACCGTCCCCAGAAAATTCACACAGGGGAGGGACCTGCACTTTATGACTCAGGTATGATGGGTGTACAATATTCAATTCGCTGATAATGGTAATCTGTGCTCTGCAAGAGAAACCATGCCATCCAGGCATTGTTGAGCAGATACTAACTTCTCTTTCCCTTTTGGGATTGTATCCTTAGTATGTATCCTCACCAACTCTTCCTGCCCCCTCTGCACATCTCTCCCCAGGGTGGAGCTGGCCACACCCATGGGGTTGTGCTTTTTCCTGTGTTTGTTAATGGCCTTTTCTGCCACCATCTTACAGTGCTTCTCTTTGCTTGAACACCTTGCAGGGTGCAGTCACAGCTCACCCCACTCGCATTCTCTGCTCTACTTTTCAAACTCTCTGTGACACTCCCAACCTAGATTTTTTTTTTTAATTTTTATTTTTTATTTATTTGCATTCATTCTCTGAACATCATTACAGCATACAAAATGAGATTTTCCATCCAAATTATACTATATATTGTCTCAATCAAGCACATCAACAAGCATGTTATTGTCAGCAAATGATCTTCCATTTCTTGTCTTCTGTATGTTTTGCTTTTTTCCCCCCATCCTAGATTCTCTATCTCTTACCCTCTGCCATCTCCCACTCTCCTCCCACAGTCTCTGGTATCTATGTTTGCTTTCTATACAGTTTTCTCCTCACATTTTATTGAATCGCCAAAGACCCTAATCAATCCAAATACCCTCATAGCAAACACAGGTGATACCCACATTTCCATGAACACAAGTCTTACTTTACGCATCCTATAAAGTAGCACCTAGCTGTGGCTACATATCCTACTGCAGTCATTGAATATATATATATTTTTTTCCTGAAACTTTTTTTTTTGTAACTCAATTTACATTCCTTCCCTAAGCTTCATCACAGCATACAAAATGCAATCTCCCATCCAGTACACACTGCATAGTGATACAATCATGAACATTACAAAAAAATTTTCCATTACTAGTTCCTAGAATTACTTCCACCCCTCTTTCTGACCCTCTGTCCCTTCCCACCCTCCTCTCACACCACCTCCGGTGTCTACAATTGTCCTTCATTCCCTTCCCACCCACGTTGCATTGATCACACAATTTCCTACATAATCTAATTACTTTCAATGGTGAGTTCACTCATTACTACTAAGAAAACCAGTTTTAACTTAACTCAAAGAAATGCCAAGGAACTTTGCTTAAAGCCAGGAAACAAGTTAGGATTCTGTTCAAATGGAAGGTGCATGAACCTATCAGTCTCATGTACTTTTATCTTCTGTTCTGGTTCAATTTTCCTGATTAAATTCTGGGATATAATATTCAAATTCAGACTTGTCCCTCTGATTAAGTTGGCTACTTTCATAGTTTTTGGACTCTTATTTCCGTGTGTCTGTGTTTAATTTTCTTGATACAGCACACCCTTGAGAACTTCTTGGAGATCTGGTCTGGTGCTGGTAAATTCTTTCAGGTTTTGTTTATCTGAGAATGTTCTTGTCTTTTCTTCCCACCTGAAAGATAATCTTGCCGGGTACAGTATTCTTGGCTGAAATTGCTTCTCTCGTAACACTTTGAATATATTTTCCCATTCTCTCCTCGCTCGCATTGTTTCCGATGAGAGATCTGCTGTTAGCCTGATGGGATGTCCTTTGTAGGTAACTTGATGTTTTTCTCTTGCCAATCTTAGTATCTTGTCTTTGTCTGCGGTTTTGGTCAACCTGGCTATAATGTGTCTTGGAGAAGATCTTCTTGGGTTGATTCTATTTGGGGTCCTTTGTATTTCCTGGGACTGGATCTTCGAATGCCTCTCTAGGTTTGGAAAGTTTTCTTGCAGGATTTCATGGAAAAGATTATCAATGCCCTTATGGGTCTCTTCACCTTCTGGAATGCCAATTATCCGGATATTTGGACGTTTGATGGTATCCAGTACTTCTCGCATATCATTCTCAAATTTTTGAGCCATTTTCTCAGTCTTCGTGGTGGACTTTTCTAAGCCAGCCATTTTCTCTTCTACATCTGAGATTCTATTTTCTGAATGATCTAGTCTGCTTTTAATACTTTCAAGGGAGATTTTGACTTCTTGTATTATAGACTTGATCTCTAGCAGTTCCGTTTGAGTCTTTTGTAAAGTGTGTAATTCCTCTTTTAGATCTTGCAAGAATTTCCTCATCTCCTGGAACTCGGCAACTTCTTTCTCCTTTCTCTTTAGCAGTTCATTATCTCTCTTTTCTTCCATCTCTGTTAGCTTCGACATTACGAATGCTCTAAATTCCTTATCAGACATTTCCATGACTTTCACCGAACTGCTTGTGGATGAAGGAGAGTTACTCTTTTCCATTGGAGGAGAGGTATTTTCCCGTTTTCCCATATTTCTCGTGATCCGACGGTGATTTCTTGTCATCTGATGAATGGCGTGTTTCTTTCAAATTCTTGAAGTTAAGCCTCAATGTTCAGGAGTAAGCAGACAGAGGTGTTCAAGAATCGGATTGCCGTTCTGTAGTGATAGCTGGTGCAGCAGATTCAGTAGATATTGGGTGGAGAGACAAGAAAAAGGAAAATGAAAAAGAGAGAGAGAAACAACAACAAAAAGAGAGAAAAAAGACAAAAAAATAAAAAATTATAATTGCTTTTCTTTTTTTTTTTTTAAAGAAAAAAATCACAAAATAGAAAATCTAGTTCCCAGTATCTGAGAGCCAGAGAGAAATTCTACCTTTAAAAAAATCGTAAAAAGGAAAAATTACCAAAAAAAAAAAATGAGGAGACAGGAGCAGAGAGACACAGAGACCTCAGAGACACAGGGACAGGGATAGAAGGCCAGAGGGGCTCCCTACCACACTAGCTTTGCTTGCTGGAGGCTGAATTATGAGTAGAAAATCTTCATTTCTCCTGTGCCTGAAATATCTAGTTCCCAGTATCCATGTGGATTCTTCTCAGAGAATGGCTCAACTCTCCTGCCACACTAGCTTTGCTTGCTGGAGGCTGAATTATGAGTAGAAAATCTTCATTTCTCCTGTGCCTGAAATATCTAGTTCCCAGTATCCATGTGGATTCTTCTCAGAGAATGGCTCAACTCTCCTGCCACACTAGCTTTGCTTGCTGGAGGCTGAATTATGAGTAGAAAATCTTCATTTCTCCTGTGCCTGAAATATCTAGTTCCCAGTATCCATGTGGATTCTTCTCAGAGAATCCCAACCTAGATTTTTAAAGAGGGAAAGCATGCTGTCATTCTGGCAGCTTAGTTCCTGGTTTTATTTGACTCTTTAAGAGAAGCATTGACTTCTATGTTTTTATTTCTCCTAACTTTCTAGCCCTGTTCTCATATAACACATTCAAATACCCAATAATAACTGGATATCCCATTTGTGAACATTACTGTTTGAAGTATTATGTCATGGGGAAAGTCATGACTCATTTTCTTTTGTAGAAAAATTGGCCCAATAATACTGCTAATAGTTAGTTATTATTGAGTACTTCAGTGTGCTAAGGAGATATTGTATATACTGTATTAAGGTCACAAAGTTAGTTCTAGGTATTCTGTGTCTGTAAATGGTGCTGGCAAAGCTAGAAGGAATAGCAAATAGCAAACCAGTGAAATATAAGATCTAAAG
The DNA here is from genome assembly GCA_026018925.1 of Tupaia tana. NCBI lineage: Eukaryota > Metazoa > Chordata > Mammalia > Scandentia > Tupaiidae > Tupaia > Tupaia tana. The sequence goes on from JAKSZU010000016.1 coordinate 37,454,217, forward strand.
TCCAGTTCTGTTCATTGTGTCCTCATTCCAAAACATGAGCTCTTGAGAGATGTCCCTGACTATTCTCTATTCTTCAGGGCATTTCTCACAGACTCCTAATGCGCTTCAAGAATGCAAAAAGTAAAACACAAAATCATCCTGCATCTCTGTTGATAACTATACACATACAATTATCATGACTAATGCAGTAGCAATTGTTGGTCTTGGGTGAGGGTAGTTATGGTAAAATGAATACAATGAGGAAATCTCAGAAGGATTCACACAAAGAAGTAACTAAATATATTAAAAAAATTATGCAGGAAAAAAATGATTGTTCAAGGACCAGGTGGTGCAGTGGTAATGCACACAGGAAAGGTCCTGGATTTTCATCCTGGTACCTCTCTAAATATGCTGGGCATGCATGTGCTTGTGATCTTGGCTGACTGAGACTTGGGGGTGGATTGCCAAGTACAAACTCTGTCAAGGGAGCTGTCTCTCTGCCTCTCTCTCTCTCTCTCTCTCTCTCTCTTTCTTTTGGAAGAAACAAACTTAGAATAAAAATACATAATTGGAGATGTCAGGATGATTTGACTAAGGAAGACCTGAAGGTTGGGACTCATGCCTTCATGATGACATGATCTTATTGATAAGAGACAAGCAGTGAGTAGAGACTGCTAGATGAAGTGCTAAGAGCTTCACATCCTAAGTCCTTTGAGCCTCACAGCAATCCTGTTAGTGGGTTTTCTTCACTGAAAGAGGAGGTAATGGTATACATTGCAGGTCGAGACTCAGCCTTGTTCTTGGCCTCTCCATGTATCTGACGTTCACACATGTCACGCCTCACCTTCCTCACCTTTGGTGAGGCTGCATTTTAATTTGCTTTTCTGTCTTTCTCTTTCTCCTTTGGTGCTCTCTTTCTCTTTCTGTGCATATAATGATAATTTCCTATGACTCCAGTCTCTGGACCATTCAAACATGTCTTCGGAATGAGAACTAATATATTTTTAGGGAATCAACTAGCACATCCAAGAGGATGCTTTTAAAATCAGTATCCAGCTCTGACTTCTCAAAGAATATTATTTCTGAGTCTTAAACATTGAAGGGAACATTTTGTACCATGGCTCTTCCATAATTCATTGTCATTTCCCCTAGGACTCATTGGACCTTCCCTATTTATGCCATTGGTACAAGGATCTTCCCATTTCGGGATGTTAAATTCGTCTCAGATTTGTGCTTTTCTTTATTTCTCAATTCCAGAGAATTACCTCATCCTGTAATTGCTGAAATTTCACTCTCTTTGTAATGTAGTCTATTTTACAGTCTCTTCCGTGAAAGACAGGCTTGAAAATTCAGAGAACATTACTCTTTGCCAATTCACAGTTTAATGTCTTCTTGTCAAATATGTTGAATTTAATTTAATATGAAAATCTTAATCAAATCCATCCTGTGTGTGTGTGTGTGTGTGTGTGTGTGTGTGTGTGGTGGATTCTGTGTATTTATTTATTTATTTTTTAAACTTAATGTGCTAACAAACATTTTTTCTTGAAAGTCCAAAGCAAGGTTGGTTGAGAGAAATATAAAATATCTTTGAAATATAAAATATGTTTGAAAGAATCAGTGCTTCAAAGAACATAATTCATTTTCTTCATACTGAGAAATTATGTGTAAGGTATTAACTACTGTGATTAATATTAGGCCTAACTAGTATTTATTACTATGTTACTAGTTTATAAGTATGCTTGAAAGTGAGGCTACTGTAGGCATTATTTAAAGTACAAATAACACATTTAAAGTTATCGGCTGAAGATAATGTATCCATATTTGACTTGATTGATAGGCACTTTATTCTTCCTGGGAAAAACCATGTTATACACTTTAATGATGCACAGTGATTAAATGTAAATAAAAAGTAAAGTATTACTACCATTTTTGATGTTGATAGAATCAAGAGTATTACTTGAAAAAATAATAGTCCAGTAGATAAAGTTGAAGACTGCATTTCTCAAAGAAGGTGTTGCTGTTTCTATTAGAATATCTCTAAAATTAGTTCTATATACACTGCAAACCTACTTAGGAGAGATTAGGAAAAGAAAGACTCTAATGCTATAAAGCTAAGTTCCAAGTTGCATAATGTGGTTTCAGAACTACGATTGGTAGCAGCTTCAGAAAGATCTTTAAGATTATGCCCAGGAAATCTGGCTGCTTGTTATATCATTTTACTAAAATTATCTGGCTCTTTTAAAACTACGTGGTTAATTAATTTGATGTGACTTCTACCAAAACAAATCTATAAACTATAGGTGGTTGGAGATATGTAGGTTTTAAATGACTACATTTATTTTATATATTTTTTTAAATTTTGCTTTCCAGTTAAAATATGTGGACTCATAAGTCCTGTTCTCAAAGTATTTCATGAGTCATTCCAGGATCCAAATCTGGCTCTGACCTCTATTTGTAGAGAATCTTACTGTTCTTCAGATCCACTGTGGAGCTGCCTATGACCAAAGTGTGGTCTGCAGGTGGTGGCCCACAGACTTGGAGGCTAGATTCAGGTTGCAGGGCTCCAGCATAGCAAGGAGACAGCACCCTTTGAGGTTTATCCACTGACATCCCATGCCCTGCCACATACTTTCAGAGGAAGGTGAGAGTCCTATCTTCCTCGATGAAATAAAGACATTTACTTCACTCTTTGTATTTCTAATTTTATGTGACCAGTTTTTAATAACATTTCAAAGTATATTTGTAATGATTTTCTTGTTCTGGAAAAATCTTTTCTTACCGTGTATGAGCAATCTAGAAACATATGCACACATACACATACACACAGCACACATTCATGCATATGTACATGCAAACAACATATGCACACAGCCACTTATAAACACACACGTGCATGCACACAAACATGCATGTGCACACATAAGGTATATCTGCTTTCTCCTCTCCAGAGCTGTCCTAGAACGGTGATGACCAGGAGATGCTTTACTTGGGAAGACTTATTGTATTCTGCTTTACTTGAGAAGACTCATTGTATCTGACCCCATCACAAAACCATAAATTAAAAGTTAGCACCTCAATAGCAATCTGGTCTGTATCCTGTCTCAGGCAGCAAGAATACAACTGTTGATTTCCATGCAGTTCAGTTCAGAAAACACAACTGATTTACTTTAGTTAAAGCCCCATCCTTGTAAAAAAATCAAGTTTGCCTTTGAACAGCAGTTTTTCAATCCATTTTTCTGCAGTGGAGCTACTGATCCCTTTTTCTCTCTACTGTTGGGCAGAGGGATTTCTTTAAGTCTCAGTGTCCTTATTTGTTATGAGAAGTAGATGCAATTCAGTGTTTGCTTAGCCTGGAGCCTGGAAAATCCAGAGCTGGGTAAATGGCAGCTGCTTCTGGGAGTATGAGAGACAGCAGGCTTTCACTGACCTTTGCCTTCAGTCTTCCTCCGTATTCTTGCAGTGTCATGGGTAGTGCTGGTTCTTCCTCAGGATTTCAACCCTTGCCTGCATTCAGTACTCCAAGAGAAGCCTTTTTGTGGCCAAGTCAGAGCCTTTGATTCAGCCCTTGGGAGGCTTTTGGACCCTGTCCGTGGTCAGAACTCTGCTTCTCACACCATGTGCTTCCTGACTTCCCAGAACTCAGGGCCCTGACTCCTAATGGGAGAGTGAGACCTGGACCCTCACGCAGGAGTAGACCCGCATATCTTGCACCCCCTTTTTACCTCCTTGTGCCATTGCAGGTGATCCACACCTGTTTATCGCCTCCTGATTAAGAAGCAAAGCCTGGGACAATTCTTCATGCTAGAAAGAAAAGTGGAGTCAGAGAAGACCACGGCCATCAAACGTCTGCAGAGTGCCTGCAGGTGGCACAGGTGAGACAGCCTGACACCAGGGCTCTCAGAACATCAGGTCTTGAGCATTCCCCAAAGGAAATACTGCAGATGAGACAGGACACCAGCTGTCCCCAGGGGCTTCAGGGAGCCTCCCTTCCTTCTGGGATCACTAGCTTCCCTCCGTGCTTCCCTGAAATGCTAGGGTTGGCTGTGCAAATGTCATTTCAATCATAGTCATTTAGATGAACAACTTACAAATGATGCCTAATTAGCATGCAGCACAGTGAAAATTATGTATATCATCAAACATGTGTCAGAGAAACTTAGTTGCTCATTTTATCTGATTAAGACTCTAAATGCTGCTCCTGCTTGCTAGGTGTTTGTTGTTTGGTGCTCTGTAGGATGGTGCACATCGCACTCATGTCCTCAGTGAGGTCCTGGATGACCGCATGGGGTCTTTGCTTAATGCTTCTGTCTAAAATTTACCCATCCTAAGGTAATTGAAAGATACTCAATGGTCCTGCAGGCAGAGTTTGGGAAGCCCTTCTTTTCTGCTTCTCAGCACTTTGTAATTATTTATGTAGCACATATTAAATGGGCATCAATTAGTCTGGGAAAAGCAAAGTACCATGAAGGAGTCTATGTCCTTGGAACCACAAAGAACACAGAAATCTCAGGTACAGTGGGGAGTTAGGTTCACCTGGCTCGGATAGCATTCCTGGCATCCAAAGGAAATTCTCAAAATCATTGTACAATGACAATTAACAAATCAGGTGAGAGTCTTTGAATCTCCATGTAAATAAGGTATAGATTAGTCTGCAATGAAGTTCAGCATGGCAACATATCATTAACCTCCAGTATTATGTAATATGGCTGTTATATTTAATACCAGCGCCTTTTCATTACCCCAGTGTGGTCTGGAAACTGCCTTATCTCATCAAGTTGCCTTGCCATTGGATTGTGGCACAGGCCCTGTGTGTGTGTGTGTGTGTGTGTGTGTGTGTGCACAGTGGGTCTGTATGTTTGTCTATGAGTACATATCTATGTATGTGTGTTTCACATTCTTCATTCTCAAGCTTTTCATAGGTAATTCAACCAAAAATAATCCATTATTTTAAGGTTAGTTGCAGCTTAATTCTTTAGCTGTCCTTCTTGAAAGGTTGTGCTTTAGACACTGAGACTTATCTATTCTAACTCTAAGAAGGTTGCTCCCTCCTACTGGGTTAAGCGCAGGACGTAGTTGTCCATCCTTAGTGTCTTCCCATTTGTACAACTTGGTGGCTTTCTGTCCCCACTCAGTGCTCTCTGCTCCTCTGTGTTTCGCATTTTAAAGTCAAGTATTATAGTGGGACGTGTCACTTGCAAATTGGTAGCTGAGGCAAATAATGTATCCTTTTTGCCCAGAATACAGTTTTGCATTTCCTGTGTAATATTAGTGATATTACTATGTCTGTCCAACTGGAGTAGGCTGGGCTCCTCCTACTTACCCATCACCATCATAGTGGGACCTGAGATGTGCCCCTCTGTCACACTGTCACTGCTCATTTCATTGTCTTCCCAGTTTAAAGCAAGCTTCTTGGAGGGCACAGGACTTATCTTACTAGCACACAGAAAGCCATTGACCCAGGTATTTTTAAAATATAAGTGAGTAAGTAAATAAGTGAGATAACAGGGACCAGCAGTTGGCTTAATGGCTATGTCGCTGGACTCCCATGTAGTTGATTGCGGTTCGAGTTCTTGACCCCGTGACTTAAACTCATGCCTGGCGCGTGTGCATGCATGCCCAAGATCCCGAGCAGAGAATAGAGGAGAATGGATTGCAGTGTGGTTTCCCCCCCAGAGGGTGATTTTTTGCTTTCTGTCTCTGTCTCTCTCTGTCTTTCTGGCAAGAGCACGTGCCCTATAACAAAAACCTCTCCAAAAATAAAAGAAAAGAAAAAAGAGAGATAACAAATGTAGGAGTAAATGGTTGTTCATTTGAAGACTGTATGTAATAATAACCTTCTCATATGTTTATGGCATTTCATATGTCATGATATTATGGGCTGAGTTTTGTTCTCTCCTAGTACATAGGACGAAGGTCTTTTTTTTTTTTTAAGAATTAGTTTATTTAACTTTATTTACTTATTTTAATTTGACAAGAGAGGGAGAGAGAGAGAGAAAAAACAAGTCACCAGGTCTGGAATTCAAACCGCAGCTGGCCATGTGGGACTCCAGCACACTTAACCACCATGCCAACTGCCAGCCCCATAGGTTGAAGTTCTAACCCCTCAGTACCTCAAAATGTAACTGTTTTTAGAGCTAGGGCCTTTGAGGAGGTAACTAAGGTTAGGTAAAGCTGTTAGAGTGGACCCTCATTCAATATGACTGAGGTCTTTATGAGGAAAGAATATTCATATACACACAGAGACACCGAGAATGTGCTGGCAAAGAGAAAAGACCAGGTGGGGCACACAGGAAGACAGCAAAGTTCAAGCCCAGAGAGAGGTCTGGAGAAATCATCCCAGAATTCTGGCTTCCAGAACTTTGAAAAAGTAAATTCATATTAGAAAGCTCTCCAGTCTACGGTATTTTGCTATGGCAGGCCTAGCAACTAGTTCTTATCTTATGCCAAGCGATGTATATGTTACCCATGTAATCCTTGTGCTGTAAGAAAAGTATTGGCATACTTTTATCATACAAAAGGGAACTGCAATTAGAGGGGTCAACAACCTTGGCCAAGGTTACACAACATATATTTGACAGAAGGGAACTGGACCAGTCATCTCAATTCAACTCATGTTCTTCCAGTCACAATACTTCACATTCTTTTTTGTACGAAGCCATGTCTAAGCTATTGTGGGTCACATAAAATGAGCAAAATATGAGCTTGTTTTTCCTCACAGTACAGGAATGAACTTTATCTTTTTCATTTATTGCAACAGTATTGAATATTTACTATTTTCCAAGCTATGTGTTGGGGATTTAGAGATGAACAACATAAAGTCCCGGCTTTAAGGAGCTCACAGTTCAGTAAAAGACAGATATGTAAACGTAAAAGAAAAATACCACACTATCAATACAACGGAAGAAGTATCCTTAAGTTCATATTTATTCACTTATTCATTCATTCCTTCATAATTGTGTGGTGCTATTTACAAAAATGTGCATTAGCCTTTGAGGCACAAAGGTAAATATGGTCCTTATACTCATGGGGCTACCTGGGACATGGGAGTGTGCTTTGAAAAGTTTGTGAAGGACTAGCTTGATGACCCAGAGGTGACAGGTTGCTTAAGTGAAGCTGCATCCATGTGGAAGACCACAGGTTTGGTTACCAGATTGTACACATGCTACGTGTGTGTTCACTCATGATCCTGGGTGGCTGGAAAGGCTGGGCAAGGGGATTGATTGTGATGTAAGACCTCTTGGGGGTGCTTGTCTTTTTTTCTCTCTCTCACTCTCATGAAAGAAATAAACTTTTTTTTTTTTTAAGAGAGATTTTTGTTATAGGGTACATGCACTCGCCAGAGATACAGAAAGAGACAAAGAGAGAGAAAGTGAGAAATTGCCCCCCAGGGGAGATGACCACATTGCAATTCCTTCTCCTCTATTCTCCTCTCTGAATTTTGGGTGTGCATTCACCCATGCCCAGCATGAGTTTCAGGACACCAGGTCTGAGACTCGAACTACGTCAACCAGATGGGAGTCCAGTGCCACAACCACTCCATCAACTGCTGGCTCCAAACTTTTTCTTTATACCTTCAAAGAATGTTTGTGAAAAAAAGTGAAATTGTAGTACAAGTTAATTTTGGTATAAAAAATATTTGAAATTATTTTTTTCTTTTCCATAATATACATTTTCTATGACCTTTTTGAAGCTCCCCATGCATAGAGAAATGCAAGTCACGACATACCATAGTTGATGTGACACAGTTATTTACAAAGTGGCCATCAAAAGGAGGAAGTCGATATCCACTGAGAAGAAGAGGCACAGAAAAGTTTGATAGTAGAGGTAGCATGCTGTGTCTCAGAAGACAGATCATGCCAGGTAGAAAAGGAAGGAAACCTTTTCAAGTGGAGGGAAAGCCATTAGCAAAGGAACTCAGGCCCAAAGCTGGTGTTCTGAGAGTTGTCTTATGTGAATATGGATTATTTGGCTGAAGCCTAAATTGTGATGAACAGGTAGGTTGGAGAGGTCGTCATTCCTAGACTGTGGAGAGGCTTTTAAATGATGCTGAGATGGGATGCTGTATCTTTCTGAAAAAGAAATCACTTTAAAGAGACTAGTGGTTGAGTGTTCAATTTACAAATAGGGTTGCAGTGTGGCAGGGGGTTTGAAGGACAATACTCACAGGAAGGGGATTAGTCGGGAGGCTGGGCCAAAATTAAGTGAGAGATGATCAAAGTGGGAGAAAAGATACACTAATCAAAGGGAGAGAGGAAATGAGTCCAAGAGAAACTGTTAAATCATTAGATGGGAAAGAGAGGAAGAGGGTGTGGTCTAGGAACTCTTCATGTTTCTGACTTGGGTCATTAAAACCAAAGAGGAATTTTGGAAGGAAGACTAGATTTGGGGCAAGACAATATGTTCATTAGGAACACCTTAGGCTTTAGGAGATAAAATATTGGATCCTAGAGAGGATATTTACCATTCACTTAATAAATAAACAGTGCCATGATCTGAGAGTTGGTCTGACAACTGGGTCATCTAATCCCTGCTTGCGGCACTGGCCTGTTATCTCCCTGTTTCTACCTCATGTTCTATGTCAGCGTTCGCATCTTCAGGTGTCACACCCGTATTAAGGAACGATGGCAAGGGGAGACCTCACCAAGAACCACACAGGTTAACACCTTAATCTTGGACATCTAGCCTCCAGAATAATAATAAGGAAATGTCTGTGTCAGTGTGTTATGGCAGACTGAGCTAAGACAGGTCATGTGCGAGAAGCCGCAGTTTCAACTTGGGAGGGCTTAGTTATATGTTCTTATTTCCATTTCCACTCTTGGCTAGGTACTAGGCATGCTTTGGATCGAAGGTGAAGACTGCAATGCTTGATCAAAAATTAAGGAATCTTAAAAAAAAAAAAAAAAAAAAAAAAATTAAGGAATCTTTCAGCCCCATCTCAGCAGGTGGCTTGCTCTTCTGAATTTCCTTTACTGCAACCTCTAGTCTCTAAAACCTCACAGTATTCCCTCTTCTGTTTCTCAGTGCCTTCCGGGGATTACACATATGTTTGTCATGCTGCATGTTGGGGTCATTCAGCACAATCAAAAGAGAGTTCTATTTCTGATCAGAAGCTTTTGGATGGCAGCGTTTTTCCCCCTTTCTATATTGGTTGAGCTGTGCATAATAATGTGTTTAATTATTGCTTTAGTCTAGGACCTCCGGAGGCCCATGACTCATCATCACCATGTCATCCCAATCTTTATCAAAAGTAGAGTTTGTGGTGTAGAACTTCAGGGACGCAAATCCTTAATTTAACTCTGTAAGGGGCCAGCAGGGTGTCTGGTGAGTGCTGGATTACAGGGCTGAGGGGTGGAGGCATGCATAATGCTGGTGATCTTTCTCCATGCACATAAATAAAGGTTTCTATAAGAGCTGACTACTGACAAACTTACATAGATTCCACTGCTTCATAATAGATAAAATGTCCACGGTGATGAAGCATGCTGAAAATAGACATAAAAGGAGGGTATCAGAATTGGTCTCCTTTCTACTCAGTTGCAATAAGTACCATTCTTGCCAGTAGGGCTTAGATTAGCAGAAATGGGACCAAAGTCAGTGGAAGTTATAATGTGACAGAATGTAGTATTAGACTCATTTCCCCATGGTAATTGGGAATCCACCATAGGTGAGGTAGATGCATAAGCAAGTCCACATGGGCTTGACAAATGTTTAAAGGGCCTGTTGTAGAGGGTTTTGTGATCACACAGGGCAAAAACAATAGTGATCTGAAAGTCCTTTCTGAGATTATGAATCTGCAGTCTTCCCAGAGATGCTTATATATGCTGCAATTAGTGAAGAAAGGCCATTTACATTATTACTTGAAAAGAATATATCAAAGGGGTAAGCAGGTGGCATGGTGGTTAAGGTACTGGATTCCTAGATGACCAACTGTGGTTCAAGTCCTGGATCTGGTGGCTTGAAAATCATGCCGGGTGCATGTGTGTGCATGCTCAGAATTCCAGGAGAAGATGAAGGAGAAGGGATTGTGGTGTTACCATCCCCCTCTTGGGGGTTGATTTCTCTCTTCCTCTCTCTCCCCCTCTCTGGTGAACCCCACATAAGCTCTATAACAAAATTAAAAAAAAATAGCATATTATACAAGAGATCACCATATGTATTTGTGATGAAAACTATGGTTTTTACTTAACATTAAATGACATATATTTTCCATGTTTTTCCTAATTCTTATGTGTATAACTCTGCTGGTGCTGTTATGTAACTACTTGTCTATACTGAGAAGAATTTCCCAGAATTCCCTATCCTATATATTTCTGTTTAGGCTGAGCCACAGAATTCTTGTGTAGGATCTGAAAAAGGCACACAAGGCAGCAGATAGTGTGTAGCTCCTACACACTGCTGCAATATAAGAGTATGCTTAGCTCTGTGGGGAAGGAATCAGACTACCATCAAGGCCAAGGCAGTGAGGTTTGAACATTTCAGTCCGTTTTCTTAGCTGTCCCATGGCTTTTGCTCTTCCTCAGTTTATACTCACTCTCTCTTCATAACTTTCCAACCTGCCAACTTCAGATTACTCTATCAGTCAGAAAGACATTAGCTTTACAGAGACTGCTGAACCAACATCCACAATCCCTGTAAATCCTTTTATCTATGTAACTATTGGTTGACCTATCAATCTATCAAATAGATCTGTATTTTTCTATTTCCTATCAATCATCTATCATCTATCATATTTATCAATTATCTATGATAATTCTACCTATCTAATCAGCTGTCTATCCATGTATCTCCTTGTGGTTATGCTTCTTTGATTGAATCCTTATTGATATAATTGTATTGCCACTAAAATATAGTTCATATATTAGAAAACATCATAGGATGGGTACAACAAAGACACAGGTTTTATTTCTTCTTATTTTCTAGTATCACACTTCTCTAATTATTCTTCCTTGAAAAAATAATGTACTCTGAAGTGGACCAAATTGTTCTGCTTTCAAACTGAATTGCTGCTGTTATATGTTAATTCACAAAATCTATTAAGCACATTAGAATATTTTCATTATTAATATAATGTTTAATTTTTTATATTTTTACTATAAGGCATGTGTATTTGCTGGAGAGAGACAGCGAAAGAGAGAGAAGGAAAGTGAACTATTAAAGGTCTTTTTATGATTTTTAAAATTTATATTAAAATAGTATGAATGCAACTGATTTTCAATTAATGCTGTATGTTTATATTAAAATATATAAATATAAAATTTTTAAGTAAAATATAATAAAACTCAACTCAAGTTAATATTATTTTAACATTATTTACATATATGTAGATACAACTAATTGTAGGGGTCAGTGGATGGTGTGGTGGCTGAGGCTCTGGATTCCCACATGGCCAACAGTGGTTCAAGTCCCAGATTTAGTGGCTTGCTTTCTCACTTTCCCTATCTCTTTCTCTCTCTGGTGAGCAAATGTACCCTATAGCAAATCAATAATAATAATAATAATAATAATAATGATAATTTAAAAACCAATCGTATATACTTCTTTATGAATTTTAAGACTATGATGGTGGTTAGTTTCATGTGTCAACCTGGTTGGGCCACAGACTGCTGAGATGTGTAGTAAAAGATTGTCCTGGATGTTTTTGTGAGGGTGTTTTAAATGACATTAACCATTAATATTTAAATTGCTAGACTGAATGAGGCAGATTACCTTACCTGATGTGGGTGGCCTTCATCCAGTCGGTTAAAGAATGAATAGAACAGGGGCCAGAAAGTGGCATGGTGGTTAAGGGTTCTGGACTTCCACATGGCTGACAAAGGTTAAAGAATGAATAGAACAGGGGCCAGAAAGTGGCATGGTGGTTAAGGGTTCTGGACTTCCACATGGCTGACAAAACCTGGTGGCTTGCTTTCTTACTTTCCCCTCCCTCTCTCTCCTTCTCTCTGTCTCTCTGTCTCTCTCATTCTGTCCCTCTCTGGTCAAATTAAAATAAAATAAATAAAGTTAAATAAAATAATTCTTTTTTTTTTTTTTTTTTTTTTTTTTTTTAAGAAAAAGACTGAGTAGAACTGAAGTTTGAACTCCCCTGCATAAGAGGAAGTGTCCTTCTGCCTGATAGCCTTCAGACTAGATGATCAGCTTTTTCCTGACTTTGGACCAGAACTGGAACATGTCTTTTGGATCTCATGATTCCTTACTGTTTTGAGACTTGTCACATATTAGCCTCTGCAATCAGGTAAGCCAACTACTTGTAATAAAAATCTTAATATAGTTCCATCCTACTAATCTTTGTTATATGAAGAACATTGGCTTATGCAAAGACCAAGTCAAATGCGTTAATATTGTACAAAAAAACTACCCATCCAGTAAAATTAAATTGAGAAAATTTCATGTAACATGACTTTGGACTTAATTATTGACATTCATTTTAATTGTATGGCAACATTTAGCATACATTCTTTTGCTTGTAGGTTTTTTAAAAATATTTGAACATGACCATAAATTGAGGTAACTTGATTTTTGTCATTATTTTATTATTGTATGAACTTTTAAATGACTAATACATTGATGAATCTTTAAATTTAATAATAGATACTATAATGCAATGTCCAGCACAGTAACTACAGACATAGGAGGTTGTTAAGTATCTTAAAATGTGGTTAGTCCAGGGCTAACCAGTGGTATGGTGGTTAAGGCAGCTGGATCTCAATTGTATGGTTCAAATCCTGGACCTGGTAGCTTGAAAAACAAACTAGGCATGTGCCCAATTTGTGTGTGTGCATTCCCAGAATCCCAAGAGAATGGAAGGGAAGGGATTGAAGTATGGCCACCCACGCCTCGCCTCCCCCCAGAAGGTTGCTTTTTCACTTTCCTCTCTTTCTGTCTCTCTCCAGCAAGTGCATGTACCTTATACCAAATTTAAAAAGAAATGCAGTTTAGTCTAAACTAATATGACCTGTAAATATAAACTACATATAGAATCTTAAAGTTTGATTATACTTTGGAATAATAGTATTTTGGACTTGGGAGTTAGTGAAAATATGTAATTAAATTAATTTCACCTATTTCAGTTTACCTTTTAAATGTGGTTTCAAGGAGAATTTAAATTACATATGTGGCTCCTATTATTTTTCTATTGGACAAGGCTAACATATGTAGTTACACTGACAGCCAATAAACCAATACATGTTGGGAGTTGTTAGAAAGAAAGATTGTAGCTAACTACTCTGGGGCCAGTGTTTTTTATTTCTTAGGTCTAAACCACCATGTGCCATGCAATGACATGGTTCTTCTCTTACTTTTCTTGTTTTCTTGTTTATCTCAAATACTGCAACACAAAAGCTGAAACACAGAGGCAGACACTGAATAAATAGCTAGCTCATTAACCCAGAAGGTCCAGAATATACAAATTAACCAGAATGTTTTATATGGGTTCTTTTAAAATTTTATTATTTTTCATACATCATTTGTAGTGTTATAATAGATGAATAATAGTCATTGTAAACAAATCGAACAAAACAATCATAAGAAATAAAATAAAAGCACTGTAATCAGCCTACTCATTGATAGCCACCATTAACATTCATTTAATATTCTCATGCACAAATAAATTTGTTGTTGTTATTGTAAGATGGTTTTGTGGTTATATGGGTTCTTCACAAGGCACTGAAAATGAACTATCAAAAAAATAGGGGGACCAGCAGTTAGCTTAATGGCTATGTCGCTGGACTCCCACGTAGTCGACCGTGGTTCACGTCCCGGACCCGGTGGCTTAAACTCACGCCGGGCGCGTGTGCGTGCGTGCCCAAGATCCCGGGAGGAGAATGGAGGAGAAGGGATTGCGGCGTGGCCATCCCCCCTGGGGGGTGATTTCCTGTTTTCTGTCTGTCTGTCTCTCTCTCTGTCTGGCGAGCGCACGCGCCCTATAGCAAAAACCTCTCCAAAAAAAAAAAAAAAAAAAAAGAAAAAAAAATAGGAAAAAAAGAAAACAATACAGGAAATCACAGGTAGCCAATCTGAGAAATACTTTTCTCCTCTTTCTTTCCTCTTTCTTTTTTCTTTAATTGCCAGAAGGCACGCACACTCTCCAGAAACAGACACACACACAGAGGGAGAAAGCAACCCCCAATGGAGTATGGTTCACACCAGTACCTTCTCTTCCATTTCTCCATCTTTTGGGTACTTTGGGCACACATGCACACACACTTGGCATGTTTCCCAAGCTGCCAGGTCTAGGATTTTAAACACCGTCAACAATATGGGATCCAGATCCTTTAACCAATAGGCTTAGGGTCAGAGCCAAACAATATTTTCTGCATCATATTTTAATGCATTTTATGTAGAATTCAATGACTTCTTCAGACTCCACTATTTAGCTTGAGGATAATCACCAGAATATTTGTAAAGTAAAGAGGGAGGCGCTACTGAATACCTAATGTGGGCCTAAATTTCACCCTTAGAAAATGTGGATTTCCACGGTAATTTATGGATGAGGAAACTGAGCAACACAGAGTTTGAGAACAGTGTTCTTGATCATTCCATGTTTAGTGAGTGGCTCAGCCAAGACTCTAACCTTAAGTCTGAAAACCAAGTTCCACAAATTAAATAGTTCTGGCAATATTTCAGAAAACGATTATTTTTTAATATATTGGGGTGTTGGAAAAGTAATGACGTATTTTTCTATGCAAAAATGCATCATGACTTTCTGGACAACCCAGTGATTACCTACTGCTGTGAATTCAAACTATAAATACAGTCTCTCTTTTAAAAAATAGTTACCTAAGTTTGTATTTTCTCCTTTATCTTGCCCCAGATATTGTCCCATTAAGAAACAGAAAACCAAAAAATGTTCCATAAGCTCTGACGTCCCTTCTTTTTCTTTTGTGTACTCTGACTTTATTATAGCGATGATCTCATTTAGCCGTAATAGAACAATTTCTCCTCTTTTAAAGTTCATCCTGTTATTCTGTTTAAGGCAGTAGCCTTTCATTCATGTCCCTTTAAACAAATTATGGTAACCAAATGTGTACATCTCTAATGTAGATATACAGGTTCAGTTCTTTTTCAGTGAGATGTCTTCATTCAAATGTTCTTTCTCTTTTTAAGTTTTTTTTGTAGAAAGGGTACTTTAATGACAAATAATTTGCACCTTAATAGCTTAAGAGGGAAGAGCCAGCAGGTGGTGTGGTGGCTGGACTCTTACATGGTGGACTATGATTTGAGTCCTAGAACTGGCTACTTGAAAATCATGCTGGGCACATGTGCGTGTGTGCTCAAAGTCCCAGGAAGAGAATGGTGGAGAAGAAATTGCAGTGTGGCCATACCCCGGGGAAGAGGGGTGATATTTCACTTTCCCTCTTTCGCTCTGTCTCTCTCCAGCAAGTGCCATGTGCCCTATGGCAAAAACCTAAAAACAAGAAAAAAAAAGTTTAGGAGGGTACTTACTTTATTTAAAAAAATAAATTTTATATTTTAAGATACATAACATTACGTTATACATATAAATAGTAAAATTGTTACTCTAATGAAGAAAATTAACATGTCCATTGAGGGTATTTATTTATTGCTGAACTAGAGCTTTAACTGAGTTAGTCATAACATTAATAGGTCATCTTTTTTTTTTTTCTTTACAGATTGTAGACATTCCACTCTGTCTTTTCCTAGCATTGCTTGCTGTAGAGAACAGTTACTATTTTAGTTCTTTACAAAACATTTTTTTTTCCCTTTTGATGTTTATAGTATTTTTTAAAATTCTTGAAACATAGGTATTTCACTTAGTGGGATTAAATGTTACCATCTCCTTGTTATTTGTATTTGGGAAATGGTGAGCTCTTTACATTCCTATTCCCAGATAGTTTGCGGGAATATTTTCTGCATTTCTGTGCTCACATTTCTCTTATATTTGCACTCTCTTTTAAGAACTCTCTCAGATGTGATCTCTGCTTTCTTTCCTTTGTCTTCCATTTTGAAATACGTCCTAAATATTTCTAACTGTTTCTTGAAGTAACTTGGCACTACTTCAATATTTCTGAATAAATCTCTGAATTAAATATGTTTGCTGTTTTTCAAGCAAGTACAATGGTTCAGTAACTTATTTATCAGTTTCCATATAATCATGGTAATTCTTAAAATAATTCTTTTTTTTTGGCATCCTATATTCTTTTCTTTTTTTTTTTTCCTTAGAGAGATTTTTCCTATAGGACATGTGTGCTCGCCAGAGAGACAGAGACACAGAAAGCAAGAAATTACACTCCCCTCCCAGAGGGATGGCTATACCCCAATACCTTCTCTTCCAGTCTCCTTTTGGGATTTTGGGTATGCATGCACATGTGCCTGGTGTGAGTTTTAAGTTGTTGGGTCCAGGACTTGAACCACGTTTGACTACGTGGGAGTCCAGCAATGTAATCATTATGCCATTTGCTGGTCCCAACACCCTATATTCTTAATTCAGTTGTACTGTCACCAATTTTTTTAATGATGCTTTTCCTATGGTTGAAATTTGTTTATAATACAGTATTATTTTGCACTTACTCTTTTTTGTTTTACATTTTTTTCTTTCTTTCCAGTTAGAGTATGAGTGGGAACACTGTTTACTTCTTTACAGAGTTTAGTCAAGTGTGTGTCTTGCATCTACTACTTTACTACTCCCTGCTTGACACTGGGCCTGGTTCTGCACTCCTCATGATCTCAGTTTCTGCATCTGAAAATGGGAATAAAATAAAGTACTCATTCTTTCTGTTGAGGATAAAAGAAAGTAACAGATGTCGGGCATTTTGGCCAAACACCTTGAATATACTAAGCCCTTAATAAATACCAGATTTGGGGGCTGGCAGGTGGTGTGGTGGTTAAGGGTACTGGACTTCCACATGACTGACTATGGTTTAAGTTCTGGACCTGACAACTTGCTTGCTTTCTCACTTTCTCTCTCTCTCTCTCGCTCTGTCCCTCTCTGGCCAAGTTAAAAATAAATAAATAAATAAAGAAAGAAAGAAAGAAAGAAAGAAAGAAAGAAATCTAAATAAAATAATTCAAAAACCCCCCTAGCTTTTTAAAGTAGGTAACTCAGTTAAAATGAGATTTTATGTGGGACCAGCAGTTGGCAGAATGGCTATGTTGCTGGACTCCCATGTAGTCAACCGCGGTTCGAGTCCTGAACCCAGTGGCTTAAACTCACACTGGACATGCGTGCGTGTGTGTCCAAGAGCCTGAGAGGAGAGTTGAAGAGAAGGGATTGTGGTGTGGCCATCCCCTTGGGAGGTGAATTCTCATTTTCTCTGTCTCTGTCTTTCTGGCGAGTGCACACACTATAGCACAAACCTCCCCCTCCCCCCAAAAAATTAGGTTTTATGTTACTTTATATATAAAAAGTGATGTGGCAAATGAAAGAAGGCATATTTTTTCATTCTATTCATCTCTTATTGCAGTATCTATCACTTTTTTTCTTTAAATCAGGTCATTGATCTGCAACTGTAATGTCTTTGAAGGCTGCCCTGGAAATTCCTCCTTCCATTTCCAGTGTGCAGCTCATTCTAGCACATGGTGGCAGCTCTGCAACGTCTGTTGAATCTGACTATGGAAAATCTCCATTCCTCCCTTTTGGGGGCATTTTCTCATAGGGTCTGAGCTGCTGGGTACATTGGGTAATATTCTGGGTGGGAACTTCTGGGGGTTGTTGGAAGAGACCAAAGTGTATAGAACCTCCTAAAAACTGAGTGATGCATTTCAGCAATGTGCTTATGTGGGCTCTTGTCACTTTCCTTCGGGGCATTGCTTGGTCCAAGAATCAGGTCCTCAGCAAGCAGAATCAACACACCAGGCAGCAATTCTAAGGACTTACAGCACCTGCATTGGAGTGAGCCAGGCTCTTGGCCCCAAGCTGGGAAAATGCTTTTGAATTCATGATAAGCCTCAAGTTAACACTTGAGAGAATTCACTAAAGTTTAGAAACCTGAGTAAAAGTCATTCTGGGTTATATTTGGAAGAGAATGAGACTCTTCAAGTAGGAGATTCCTTTCTGGAGATGGCCATGTTTGGTTGAGAAGGGTCTTTCATACCTTCATTGCAGAAGCACATGTGGATGTTTTAAACATCACTGTACTCCGTATTCCTCTACTTCCAGAAATGTACTAGTAGCTTTTTCTTCTCAGACTTTATTATGTATTAACTTAGACAATTTTAAAGTTGTATCTTTTTGTCTTGCATCTTTCATTTTTCATTCTTCCATTTTGAAAAACTTTTTTAAAAAAGTAATATTTGATGGGGATAAATTTTAAATGATGGCATAATATTTAAGGCTCTTTAGAAATAAAAATTTGAGAAAGTTGAAAGTAGAGAAATAATTAAATAATAATCTGGGATATTCATTAGTATGGCAAGACTCATCAAGGCTGTACATTTTAACTCAAATTTTGAATAAGGAAAAAGGTTGTAATTTATTGTACATAGACACTAAATATATATGAAATGTTCCTTATAAAATAAAAAAGGAGCTTTTTATTTGGATTTTTTTTTTGGGTAAGTAATGGTTATAACTTTTGAAAGCTTACCACATGCTGTTATATTCAATATTTTGCCTATATTGTGTTACTTAAATCATGATGTTGTCTCTATCAGGTGAGTATTATTATAATGATGATTTATTACATTTACTTTACAGATGAAGAATCTGAGGTACAAAAAGATTGGCTAATTAATTTTTTTAAATAATTATTTTTATTTAACTTTATTATTATCTTCCTGTTTGATCAGAGAGAGGCAAAGAGAGAGAGAAAGTGAGAAAGCAAGCCACCAGGTCTGGGACTTGAACCATGGTCAGTCATGTGAGAGTCCAGTGCCTTTTACCACTGTACCACCTGCCGGCCCCAAGATTTTCTAATTTATGTTAAATCACTAGGATGTCAGTAATTATGTCCATCCTGGTATTTATTCTGCAGAACGGTGGTTTTTACCCAAGGACACTCTCTGGAGGCACTATAGGTTGTCTGAAGGCATTTTTGGCTGTCACAGTTAAGTGAGGGCATGCTGCTGTCAAGGATAAGCTTGAAACAAAGAAAAGCAAACCCAAAACAAATGTAAAGCCAATTGAAGACCAGAAGAGAACAGAGCTCCTGGAGAATTACATAATCCCAAGCGTTCAGTAACAAACGTGACTCCCTACCCCCTTGTTCCCTCCGTTGGTCCTGAATTGCAGCTGTTTCTTATAGTTTAAGAAAATTGGAATCAGGGGAGCCAATCTGGCATTAGTTTCCAGTCCTAGAGTCAACAAATTTAAGCTAGATGCTCATGGAGTGCCTCTCTGTCCCTGTTTGCTTAAGACAGTCTTGATTGATTCTTTCATTGGCATAATTATTAATGCCACACATATTACTCCAAAAGTATCCCTCTGGATGAGAAATTATTGCAGTCACCCTGAGTCATGGTGCATGTGTTGCCTTCAGGACTTAACAGCATTTTTAGTTTATTGTACAGTCCTGAAGACCTGGTCTAGAAACAGCAAAAGCACCAAAAGATCATTTCACTTATTGCTGCCTGAGGCCTGTTCCTGCTCCTCAGTTTTAAGAAGAGCCTTAAGTGGGACTAAGGAGCTATCTTTTGCTGTAGTCAAGTTCTTGTCTTAAATTGTTCTACACAGGAAAATCTTAGTATATGTGGATCAGGCTGAGGTCAGCTATGGAGGTCAACTGTCTATGCTGAGGCCCTGCCAAGGTCCTCCCCTGATGAAAATTAACTAAGGGTTTGTAAATGTCCCAGCAATGTCTTGAAAACAGAATCATGGTTGATGTTTACTGAAGTTTACTGTCAGACAGTATCAACCAAAATCTTTACTCTCTACTTGTTAATTTATTTTCATATTTTCTCTCTATGTTCTTTAAGGTGTCTGAGGAATCTACCAAGATGCTGGAGTTTAAGGACCAATAAAGTGTACAGATTTCTTCTATTTAAGTTTATAGCAAATTTGGAAATAAGGTAGATATCTGACAAGATGGAAATGGACAGGACGACTTCATTGGTTTAAAAGGCCCGTCTGGGGAATTTGGCTTAGGTTTGCAGCCCAGTGGGCATCTGAATACATTACTGAGCTCTGAGCTGTGCCCTCCTCTCCTGGCCATGCTTACCCTCAGACCACTGCAGGGGCAAGGCTGTGTCCGAGGTAGTAGGGACTTGGACACAGCTCTGGAAACTTGTCTGCATGATAGGCAGATTAGAAAAGCTGAGGCACCATCCAGCAGCCTAGCTGAATAAACTCAGCTCCTCAATTCTTTCACACCATTAGATCAGCCTCTCCCTCAGGGGAAAAGTAGGAAAAGAAGAGAGAGTTCTGGAATGGGCCCTGTTTGGAGACCTTCTGCAAAGAGAAGCAAGAGAAAGAAGCCACTTTGAATGAGACTTTCCATGATCTCCTTTACTTAGGAAGAATGATGCGTTTTATTCGTAAGCATTCAATAGACATTGGAAGAAATAGGATTTCCAATTCTGCATTAAAAAAATCCAGAGGTTAAAGAATTGATTTTTCAAGACATATTTTCAAGCTGTAATTAATTATAATATACTCAGAAGTTGGGAAAGAATTGTATGTATTTTTTAATGCTGTGTGTTGGTGTAACTGAAAACATAAGAAATGATCTTTTGGGTAACAGCTTCAGTGAAGTTGGTCTATCTAAATTTCTTAAGGACTGTTTAGATCCAAAAGGTGATATTTTGATGTGTAAATATAACTCATCATCATCATAATCTGAATTGGTGCTTTCTACTCGCTGCCAAGGTACTTCCAAATGGCTGGGAAGCAGTTGAACTGGAGTTCCTCATATCCCTGCACATGGCTCACGTTGTCAGCCAGCTTAGTTAGGACACCTCTGTTTTCTTCTAGTTTTTAAATCTGATGGCAGGTACAAAGGTCAATTGTAGCTTTGCTTCTGTCCTCATCATTATGGGTTACAGACCTGTTCTCTGAATTAATGAGCTCTGACTGTATTGTAGACCAAAGGTCATGTTTCCAGAACTACTAGGCCACTCTAGACATGTGGAAAAGACAAAACTAAACAAAGCTATGTCACTCTCCTTAGTTTTGTTTGACTTAAAACATGTTTCCAAACAATATATCTTGATTTGGTTTTAAATGATATATTCTGAATGATAAAAAGTTGATGAAATTAAGGGTGCTATAACATATCATAAGATCAACAAAACCTAGAGATTTCATTGTTGCTGTTACAACGAATACCCATTTTAGAAATTTGAGAGAACAAAACGTATTGGGGTTCACCTGGGTTGTATCTAAACTATGATGAATATGAAAATGGACTCAGTAGCAAGAAATGTGTCCTATTGTTCTCCTGTTGGAATATATCTGGGGCAGGTCTGTGCCAAGTAGCCAAATTTTTACGAGAAGTGCTAAGGCAGCGTCGTAGTGAATGCACAAAAATCCCAGGCACAGTGGCACATCTTTGACATGTCAGGGAAATGTTCTTAGGCGGTGAATGAAATCTCCTGGGAGGGTCATAAATCCTGTGCAACAAATTATACACTAACAGGTTTTTAGGGGAATTCAAATAAATCCTCACAACCGCTTAGCAGGTAATCTCCAGATCAGATTCCCATTTTTCTTAAGAGCAAAATAATATATGGCTTCTTATACTCTCCTGGTGAAATGCTATATATCAAAGATATGAATTTAGTCGAAATATTGATCTTAAGCCAAAGCGAAACTAAAGGAAAGTTTAATGTGTTTCACCACAAAAGAGAGGAGTGAGGACTATATGTGCATAAAGCACGCTTTATAAAGTCGAGCAGGCTGGAGGAGAGGAATGGAAACATCCAGAAACCAGAAGCTCTCCTGATATTGTAAACTGAAGGGAAAACTGTACAGTCAGCTGCACAGCCACACTCCTGTAGAGCCATGGTTATGGAGATTTGCCCTTGCAATGAAAAGACTTAAGATAGATTGCAAAAAAGTAAAATATCTTAATATCATGTGACTTGTTTAAAATGACCTTTATTGCATTGCAAATTACATAATGTAATAGTATCAGAGTACTACCTGGTGCCTTTCTGGGGGTACCTTTTTCCTACCTACTAGTTTTCTGGTGTGTTAGGTCATTCCTAACGAGTGACTTTCAGTGGTCCCTGGAGGACCATGATTTAGTAGAGTTCGGCAAGAGTCAAAGTTGTTGGGTCATCTATTAACCTCATGTGTCACAGGATAAACCCTTATGAAAAGTGTTTTTTAAGGCCAGCAAGTGGTGTGGAGGTTAATGTGCTGGATCTCACACGGCCAACTTTGTAGTTCCATTCCTGAACCTGGTGGCTTGAAAATTACACCAGGCATGTACGCACGCATGTCCAAAATTCTGAGAAGAAAATGGAGGAGAAGGGATTGTGGTGTGATCATTTCTGTTTTTTGGAATTAATTAATTAATTAATTAATTTATTTATTTTTCATTTGGCCAGAGAAGGACACACACACACACACACACACACACACAGAGCAAGCCATCAGGTTCAGGACTCGAACCAAGCTCAGCCATGTGGGAGTCCAGCATTCTCAACCACCACGCCACCTGCTGGACCCATGGTGTGACAGACCATCTTTCTTGGGGGGTTAATTCTCACTTTTACTTTCCCTCTCTCTCTCTGTCTCGCTCCTGTGAGTAACATGCCCCAGAGCAAACAAATAAGCAAGGTGCTTTATAAGAAAATGTCTTTACTTTTCTGAAAAGAGCCTTCTTAAGGTCAATTATCATTCAATTAACTGTATCTTATGTGGAACTTATGAATGAGCTACATTTCTTTTTTTTTAAATTTCTTTTATGAGTGAGAGAGGTCAGAGACAGAGAGAGATACAGAGAGACAGCACCCCCAACGGAGTCTTTATGTTGTGATTCACTATCCCCAGTCCTAGCCAGGCCTAGTACACACAGGGAGCTCTCTAAAGTGAAGCTAGAACCTTCCCACCTGGGTGAACCTTGTAGAGCATTACATTTTATTGATCAGGCACTGTCTAGCCCCATGACCTAAATTTCTGAGTGAAACAAAGATGGAGACCTCAAGAAAAATGCTGATTCATGGTCTTCACATCAAACATACACACTAGTGGGATGACTACATTTTTATTTTTAATGTTTGAAACAAAACAGGAGATACTGCAATTACTGTCCTTTGGCTTGCGTTGCTAGGTGTAACTTATCAGACACCGGCAACCAAAGTCCTAGGTAAACTATAGTAGCTCTTCTAAATAGGTTATTACTTATTTATTTGGGAGATTTATAAAAATGTGGCCGTCATGCAGAGCCTCTGGGTACATGAATAATGCAAAAGTACAAAACATTAAGAAACAGAAACAAACAGAAGCCAGACGTGTAGTTCTATTTCTCTCAACAGACAGAATCCACTTTTTTTGATCAATACATTGAATTACAAAGAGGGATTGCTAAAATATGCAAAAGGGAATTTAATAGGACATAAAAGATTAGTCATCAAACAAATACTTTATTACCATATTGTATGCAGGGTGGTACAGGTGGGTGTCAGGGGAGTGGAGACTCCTCTTTGAACAAGTGACAAGGTAGTTGACTTACAGATTTTATAATGAAGGGGCATCAGTAAAGAGCGGTCATTCCTAACACTGCACAGGAAACGTTGAATGACAGCACACAGTGGCCTGGCCATAAGAAATCTCAGAACACAGACATTTCAGAGAAGGGAACATGACCCAATGCTGTCTTCCTCACTTTGTGTTACGACTTTGACATTCTAACTCTGATCCCCTCTCCTATGTGGCCCTTACATATTAGCTTTCTGGGTCTCCGATAGAACTCATCTTTGGTTTATAACCCATGACTCTTATTCCTTTACGTCCATGGTTGTGCTGTTTCTGGCACTTCTTCTGACAACTTAAACAGGCATCTTGCTAAGTTTCTTTTTCACTTGGATGTTAACCTCTAGTCCTGCTTGGCCTGGATGGCTTGTTATCCTGATTTACTCAGTGCTTCAAACGGTGTTTCTATAGTTTCTTTCTCTCACTGAAACTCTAGAATCCTCTGCATATTTTCATGCCCATGGGAAGGTCAGGATCATGGCTGATTATACACTTTAGAAGACAAGAGAAAGTAAAAGAGAGAGGAAAAAAAAGTAAAGGACAATGACTCTTCCTATTTTTATTGAGAACACTTGTAAATGTGAAGAAAGGATAGGAAGTTCACTCACTGAGACCTAAATACAAAAGAGAATCTGTTCAAATAAAAGGTAATTACCCAAACAGTAACTATATTCTATAGCAAGAGAAATTTCACTAAATGTTGAAATCCCTATAGGTTTTTCATTAGGTTTTTTAATTTTGCTCTTTTTTCTTTAAAAAGAGATTTTTGCTATAGGATATGTGCACTCACCGGAGAAACAGAGAGACAAAGAGACAGAAGGCGAGAAATCACCCCCAGGGAGAATGGTCATTCCATAATCCCTTCTTCTTCATTCTTCTCTTGGGATCTTGGGCACCCACGCACATGCACCTGACGTGAGTTTAAGTTGCTGGGCCTGGGACTTAAAGCATGGTCAACTATGTGGGAGTCCAGTGATGTAACTACAAGACCATCTGCTGGTCCCCTCATTAGTATTTTTAAGCTATATGTTAGGATGGTTAAATCAACATTAATTGGATATTAGTTTGGCTTACCATGGCAATCCAATGCAACTAGCATTAGTGCTTTGGCAAGAAGACTAATACTTACATCTCCTGAACTTGCTGGGACTCACAGATAAAAGAGCATAACATTAGGCCTGAAAAGACAGTGTGAGTTTAGAGATGACATTTTGAGCACTTTTTCAATTCTTCTCATAAAGATGACCCTAAAATATAAAAAGATTAAAAACTAAATAACACTGACTGGTCTTCAATTAATAGCTGCAGATTTGACCAGCACAGGCTCTTGTAAGTTCTGAATAAAAAAATGGAAGGTGAAGGCAGGTAAAAGGATAGACAATGGGAAAAAATGTTCCCATGGGAGATTTCAGAGATGGATTCAAGGGTGGCTGCACATAGCACAGGCATGGAGGTGCCTTTGAGAAAAGCAGGAGAGGCCCTGACCTTGTGGTAGCTGTATTTGACAGTAGGATCCCAGGTAGATAAAAAGAAAATTGAGCCTAGGGAACCAGCAGTTAGCGTAATGGCTATGTCGCTGGACTCCCACGTAGTCGACCGCGGTTCGCGTCTTGGACCCGGTGGCTTACAACTCACGCCGGGCGCGTGTGCGTGCGTGCCCAAGATCCCGAGAGGAGAATGGAGGAGAAGGGATTGCGGCGTGACCATCCCCCCTGGGGGGTGATTTCTCGCTTTCTGTCTCTATGTCTCTCTCTGTCTGTCTGGCGAGCGCACGTGCCCTATAGCGAAAAACCTCTCCAAAAAAAAAAAAAAAAAAAGAAAATTGAGCCAATAGAAAATTTTCCCTTCTCCTTGTTCACAACCCAATAGAGTTTAACATAGTCTTAGAAGTTATGGATACTGAAGACAGTATGGACCAGGGGGTGGGATGGGGTGGGAAGAGGGGAGGAGGGAAGAGTTAGAAAAGGATAGCAAGAGAAGAAATAGACAGAGTGACACAGAAATGGTTTATTCCCTGTTGATGATAGTATGTGTAGTATTCTCAACTGGTCTGGTCTGAGAAGTATTTTATGTTGTGTAAATTATCTTTACAAGCCAAATGATACATAGTGATTGATTGTTTAAAAAAATGAGAATCGATAATAGTGATAATCTGAAAAAAATGATGAAAAGTGGTTTGATGGTGATGATGTGGATAGTAATGTCTTTATCTTGACTGATACGCATGGTTATCATGGTGAAAAAGAAATGCAATAGAGACTGTAAAGATATATGTGATTAAGTGTAATACAAAAATTATGATAATAATAAATAAAATTAAAGAAAAAAAGAAAAATTCATTACAAATTTTTAAACTGGATGAATGCATGTATCTCCCTACAAGTGAGCCCCTATTCTGAGATTTCTCCTCTCAAACCGCGAAGATGCTCTGTTTATCCATCTCCCTTGGGAGGCACCCCACATTTAGCATGCATGCTCTTAGACAAACACCTCTTTACCTGCTTGAGCTCCAACACCCCACACTAGTCCTCACTTCTGGCCCTCCTAACCCAGCTGCTGCTCAGTCTCCCTGTCTCACTCTGCTCACTAGATCCCCTTCCGACCTTGATGGTTGGAAAAGGAACAGGTGTAAAGGAAGGAAAGAGGAAAAGTAATGAAAAGGGGAAGAAAATGAGGAAGACCAACAGAAAAAGGGAAGGTAATTTCTCCAAGAAAATTAAAATTCCTTGCTATTTCAGCCCTTCTCTATTGTACAGAGAAAGAAGGAGCATTTTCTAATTCCTGCTAAAAGCTCAAGTAGCAAGATGATAATTTTGAAATGTTCCTTTTCATATTTGTAAAAACTGCCCCTTTAAGTGGATGGGATATATAAATCAAATCAGCCTAGGCTAGAAGGTTGGTGAAACTCACACAAGTGTTCAACTTATTCTCTTTGGATTAAGGTACTAGAAAGTTTGAAATGAGGAGAAAGGCTGACAATCAAGAGAATGCTATAGATCATCTGATTATCCAATAAATGACCACTTCAAATGATGCTTTTCAGTTCCACAGATTATAAAACTGACCCAATCCAAAAATCTATATGGCATTGCTGCTCCAGTCAGTGCCTTGTCACCTGCAGAGCCACCTCTGATTTCCTTTCCCATAAGCTTTCAGGAGGTTTGATACTGAATTACTAAGCAGGACTGATCAAGAAGGGCATTTTCAGGAAGGGCTAAATGTCTTGGGATTCCTTGACATCTGATTCATATGGTATTTGTTTTGTCACAGGCATTCTCCTGATTAAAACTAATAAATCATGACTTGTTAAAGTGACAATGATTGTTGGGTTGTTGGTTTTGCTTCAGGAAAATCTATTATGGAGGCAATCAATTCACATTGTCTGAAAGAAAAGAAATAGATCAAACATTAGGACAGGGACAAAATCCCTTAGCAGCCAGTCAATCTTTAATGTCTTCTGGATGTGCCTTCATCTTACTCTAGTGGACACCTGACTCTTGATAAAAGAGTCTTTTATCCAGAGTCTTGCACAGTGATGATCATTTTTCTCCCACGAGTGGAGGAAGTCACTGTCTTGTGGCTCCTCGTCTGAGACTTAAAGACTTGTCGCCCTTTCTCCATCCTAAAACTTCCAGGTTTGATTATCATATCATCATATTACATTGTCTTCGGAATTTTATAATGCCTTTATTTCTTAACTGTTTTGGTACTTGCTGTAACTCTTTCCAAGGCCACTGCTGTTTTAATACTTTCAGTTTTAATACAAAGGAGGGACTCCTCGAGGTGCTTTGGATCCTCTATTCTTGGGAGCTCCTTCAGTTGTCTCGTCCTCTATTCCACCTCTGCCACCTGTCTCCTCCATTACCACCACATGGACCTTTTTGATAAGCAGTGCCTGTCCCTCTGACTCCATCAAGAACTGCCTTGACATGTACAGTATTACTTCAACCCATTGAGTTGAGGGAATTTTTACTTTCTTTCATTTCGTTATGGTTTTTACCACCCTCAGTGTTTTTTCCCCCTCCTATGCTTAAATTTCATAGTCAGTAGTTACTGTTGCTCTCTCGTTCCTCTCTCCCTTCACTACTTATAATTTCTACCTTTGTCATTCTATAGAGGCCAAAGTACCTAGGCTAGTATTCATCATCTGAACTACAGAACACAGAAAATGACTTGACGGTAATTTCTGCAGCTATTTCAAACAAAGTAAATACCTGGTATCTTTTCCTATGCAAAAGAGAGCAACTATTTCACTGGATGTCTTAGAGCATTGGGGCTGAATTCCCTCCTGGAATCTGGTCAGAAAGAGACATAGAGAAGGTGATCCTTTAAACTCTTAAGATCACTGCTCTGCTAAAACCCTTGCAATGTTCTCCTGCTTCACTCAGAGAAGCTCAAGTCCTTACAAAGCTTAATATTATTGTGTGGTCTGCTCCCCAACTCCCGCTGCAACCCCTGGATTCTTCCGATCTCACCTCCCTCCTCTCACTCTCAGATCTCGCATCACATTGGCCAACAGGTCAATCGCATTCTCAGCCTGGAGTTTTTGTGATTTAGTGCCCTATTCATTGGGGTCTCTTCCCCAGCTTCCTGCATGGTTCCTTCCTGTTTGCTTTTTTCATTCCTATATCCAAAGAACCTGTAGATGTTCACCCACGGGATGTTCAATATCTATTAGATACACAAATCAAGGAGACTTTTTTTGTTTGTTTGTGTTTTTATTTTTTTGTTTTATTTTTTGTTTTTGTTATTTTTTGAGAGGAAACCATTCTCTGGCTCCCCAGAGTTACAACTGTTAGGTGAAAAAGCATATGAAATATTAATATGTGGAGCGTGATTAATTTTTGTCTCTTTGTGTGGTAAAAATATATCTCGTATCTATCATATTTTCTGTAGAAAATGTTTATAAGATATGAATTTTCTCAGTGGTTTTCTCTATGGGTAGGAACAATGGAAACCTTTATCTGCTCCCATATTTATTTATTTTTGCAGTGAATATAAAGTCAATGAAACTTATTTAAAACCTCCTTAATGAAGATCCCCAATCCCAAGCATTCTTTGGACATGCTGTACCCTATACTGTGCATTCTAGACCTGGCTGCATCACAATCCCTGGAGGGACTGTTTATTCAAAAATATCTCAGGGAATGCAGACTCTCTGGGAAGCTCTATTTAAAGTAATTGCCCAGCTGAGGCCAGTAGGTGGCGTTGTGGTAAAGGTGCTGGACTCCCACATGGCCAACCATGGTTTGAATCTTAAAGCTGAAAGCTTGCTTTCTTACTTTTTTTTTCTCTCTCTCTCTCTCATTCTCTTTCTGTCTCTGGTGAACAAGCATGCTCTATAGCAAATAATATAATAATAATGATAAAATTAAATAATTCTTTTCAAAAATGAATAATTCTCCAGCTAATTTTCATGTAGCCAATCATTAACAATTACTTGTGATTAGGCTTAGAGACAGTATCTGTGCAGGCATCTCATGTTACTGTAACTTTATCCTTTTCCTTTCAGCCTGGCCTTGATGTATGTCCCTTTGTGATTGGATTCCTCTGTAAAATCTGCAGAAGAGGAAAATGACAACCTTGTTTCTTTTCTCAAAAATCCCCTTATAATTTATGGTTCGTACTAATCCCTTAGCACTTAGCATCTTATCTTGTATTCTTCTTTATCATTTATATAGATATTCTCTGTTCTCAATATCTTGTCTGAATAAATTTGTGACAATGATAATAAAAACTAGAAAACATTACTAAAAAATTTGAAAAGTTGATCATAGATCAAATAGGACTTAGAAATGAGATATGTACAATGCCATGTTCATCTTCAATTAGCATCAGTCTGTTCGTTTATTTATTTATTTATTTATTTATTTATTTATTTATTTTTTGGTTTAAAGTCTTTGTGGACCTGAATGCAGAGAAGGAAGCTTGTTTGGGCTGGGGTGTGGGGGGGTGGGGAGAGTTGGCAAGGGGTGACAGAAGGCTAATTTATGGGGAAGATTGAGAATGCTCAGTGTAGTGGATCTTCTGAAATGTAAATGGCAGCGAGATAAATACGTATATATTTGAGACTACAAAAAGGCTGCCACTGAAGCTAATGACAACATAATGATCAAAGTTATCAGTGTGGTCTGAACCAGACAAAGCCCTTGTCACTATAGCGACAGTCACTCCCACTGCTCTGCTTACTGCTGCTAAGGAACTCTGGACGCAATCTCAAAAAGATTTTTCTGTTAAACGATTAAATAAAACAAAACAATCTCTCTTTGCTTTGTTTCTTCCTTTTTTCCCTTTCTTTGTTCTCTTTCTCTCTTTCTTTCTCTCCCTCTTTCTCCTTCCTTCCTTCTTTTTTTCTTTCCGTCCTTCCTTTTTTCTTTCTTTTTTTATTTCTTCTTTCTTTCAAACTAGATTCCAATTGCAAAGTTGAACAAAAAAGCTCATATGTAAATCTCTAATTCACATGGAAATTGGTCATATAGGTAATCTTTTTTATCACTTCTAAGGGTCTATTACTAGGGTTAGAAAGCCTAGAATAAGAGTTTAAGTGCTTAATTCACACACTGTCATGTCATGTGGCCCTATATTTGATTATACTATCCTTCTGATTAGGATCTGGCTCATGGCTCATGATATTTGACACATTTTACTATAGGTAAGGTAGATCTCATTTGATCCTACACTCCTAGAATACTTCCTATTTGTACTATTCATGTGGTAATTAAGCATGTATTTTCTTGTGACAGTGACAGTGTTGTGTATTGAATAGCTGTTTTGTTTCTTTCTTCTTTTTCTTTTTTTTTTTTTTTTTAGGAGAGGTTTTTGCTATAGGATGCACGCACTCACCAGAAAGACAGAGAGAGACAGAGAGATAGAAAGCGAGAAATCACCCCCTAGGGGGATAGCCATGCCGCTATCCCTTCTCCTCCATTCTCCTCTCGGGATCTTGGGCATGCATGCACACGTGCTCAGTGTGAGTTTAAGCCACCATGTCCGGACTTAAATTGCGGTCAACTCCACGGGAGTCCAGTGATGTGGCCATTACGCCAACTGCTGGTCCCAAATAGATTTTTCTTTTCTTCTTTCACTCTTTTCTAAGCATTTCAAGTGCTTATGTAGCCTCTCCAGATATATAAGCTTCCGAGAATCACAGCTACTGTTGGAAGCCTACTAGTTTTATGTATTGTCATCTGTTCTAAGCCACAAAAAATGTAGCAGTCTACTTAAGAGACATAAAATTGTCACCAAACTAATCTATCGTTGTTCCAACTAACATATTGGGTTGTTGGAAAAGTGATGAAGCCTTTTTGCATAGAAAAACATGTCATGACCTTTCAGACAGCCCAATATTTAGTGATATGGTGCTTTTCACACATCTCTGTGGATCCTGTGGCCATTTCTGGGCATTCCAGCATGCCAGTGCCCGTTGCTGACATCTTTGGGAAACTGCTGCCCTGGGGTTGCTGGAACCTAGTTTCCTCACTGAGTGCTGCAGACCTAAGTACCTGTGAATCAGCAACCCTAGTTACAGCCCTTGACTGTGACAGACAGGTAGCCATTTCTATTCAGTAGGTACCTTGTTCCTTGCCCCTTTGCTGGAATTCTGCTGTAAGTATTTTGCACAGTTTCTCATTTTCCCAGTGCAATTAAACCTGAGCTTTCTCCTGTTTTACACATGCAGCTCTTGCTGGCTGTCTTCCCTATCTTCTTCTTCTTTTTTTGAGAGGTTTTTGCTATAAGGCGTGTGTGCTCACCAGAAACACAGAGAGAGACAGAGAGCCAAAAAGCGAGAAATCACCCTCTAGGGGGATGACCACGCTGCAATCCCTTCTCCTCCATTCTCCTCTTGGGATCTTGGGCACGTACCACATGCTCTTTGGTGTGAGTTAAAGCCACCAGGTCCGGGACTCAAACCGTGAGCGACTATATGGGAATCCAGTGACACAGCCATTACACCAACTGCTGGTCCGCTGCCTTCCCTATCTAAACTCACTTCCTCTCTCTCCTCTTAATCTCCTTGGATCTCTCAAATGCACTCTGTTTCGCTACCTTTCCCTCAACATCTGCTTCCAAGGAGCATGCGACTGAGACAGCAGGCTTCTACATGTTCCCAGCAGTTGGTTCTGGAGTAGGGTTCTGGAGCGAGGTTACTTGTTTCTCTGATGGCACATTGAAGGTAGTAGGATAATTGTCCATAGTTGGTGTGGTAATAGAATCATTAAGCTACTCGCTGTTTTAGTTTGCTCAGGCTGCCATCATAAACTGCCATTGACTGAGGGTTTAAATAATAAGAAATTTATTTCTCCGAGTTTTTGAGGCTAGATGTCCGAGATCGAGGCACCAGCAGAGAGGAGTCCTGTGAGTTAGAGTTATCTTCTCATCTTTTAGAGGGTTACCTTTTCTCTGTGTCCTCACATGGCCTTTCCTATTTGCCTGGAATATTGAGATCTCTGTCTTCCTTTTTATATAAGATCACCAATCCCATCATGGGCCTCTACTCTCATTATTGCATCTGAGCTCTCAAAAGCACCACCTCCAAATATCAAGGCTGATGTATTTTAGGTCTGAGTGGGTCTGGAGGGTTGGATAAATGGGTGGCCCAGGTCCATGCTATTTCCGTTTCTGGCAGTGGTGCTTCTCTGTCAGCTCCTGCTGAGGAATGTGTTTTGACTAGAGAATTGAGATGAAACACTAGACCATGTTCATGGAGGATTATTCTATAGCCAGGAACCTGCAAATGGGTTCTAGTTGCCCCACAGCCCCATTCAGCGTATCTATGAGAGACAATGTGAAATTGGAGACAAATTCATGTAGTCAATTTGCCATCAGCTTCACTGAAGGGAAAAGTAGCTGGAGATGACCTCTGTCTAATGGCTTACCTTTTTGTCAGAATCTCAGAAGGGCAATATTAGCAGATCTGGCTGAGAACATCTGGGGCAAC
This sequence comes from Tupaia tana, assembly GCA_026018925.1. Classification (NCBI taxonomy): domain Eukaryota; kingdom Metazoa; phylum Chordata; class Mammalia; order Scandentia; family Tupaiidae; genus Tupaia; species Tupaia tana. The sequence continues at coordinate 37,486,724 of JAKSZU010000016.1, forward strand.
CAGGTGAGTTAGACTTAAGAGTGAAGCAAATTAGGGTTTTTCAGAGTGTATATGCTTATAGGAGAAGAGTGACTTATGCAGTAGAGATTCACCAGGCTATGTCCTTGGGCATTCTGGTGCTTAGCTAATGGGCTTAGAATGCTTGGATGACACTGAGGCTCCCACTTCATGGGCCTCCTCTCACCTGGCAGATTCTGTGACTGCCACTGCTGAATGCCCTTGAGGGGATCCGCAAACTTCATGATGCATGTCAATGGCTCCACGTGCTTTTGCATCATGGTACCAGTAGGGCTGACTTCTCTTGCGGTTAAGGATTACTCTGGAGAGTAATCAGGGACTTTCTTCCTGCAGTGACCTTGCCATATCTTTACCACAGGACTCATATCTTGCTTTGCTGTCAATCAATTCTGCATCTCATGGCTTTCTGTAAAGAAACCTACTTTATCAGGTTCCTCTTGCTGTTGTAACAAATTGATGCAAACATGGTGGCTTAAAGCAACACAAATTTATTTATTATCCAGTATCTTACGGTTCTGGAGATCAGAAGTCTGAAGTAGTCTCACTAGACTAAAATCAAGGTGCTTTCAGGGCTGTGTTCCCTTTGGAAGTTCTAGGAGAGGATCTGCTTCCTTGTCTTTTCCAGCTTTTAGTTGTCATCTGTATTCCGGGGCTCATGGCCCGTTCCTCCATTTTGAAAGCCAGTGATAACTCGTCAAATCTTTTTCATGCTGCTTCACTATGAGGCTGACAGTCTCGCCTCCCTCTTCCACTGTGGAGACCTTTGTGACCATCTAGACAATTCAGATTAACCTCCATATTTTAGAGTCCGCTTATTAACAATCTTAATCTCTCTTTGCCTATAACATAAGATATCCAACAGGGTCTAGGGATATTTTATAAATTAAAAAATTGAGGTTCAAAGTGAGACTAAGAGTTTTTTATTTATTTTATTTTTTTGAGAGATTTTTCCTATAGGGAGCGTGCACTCGCCAGACAGACAGAGAGAGACAGAGAGACAGAAAGTGAGAAATCACCCCCCGGGGGGGATGGCCACACCGCAATCCCTTCTCCTCCGTTCTCCTCTCGGGATCTTGGGCACGCATGCACATGTGTCCAGTGTGAGTTTTAAGCCACCGGGTCCAGGACACGAACCACGGTCGACTAGGTGGGAGTCCAGCGACATAGCCATTATGCTAGCTGCCGAGTGGGACTAACTTTTAAAGATATTTTAGGGTTACTATTCTGCTTTCCATGCCCATTTCACAGTGAAGATGCTATAACAATGGGCAGGAATGTGAGCATGGGCTCCGTTGGTATTGTCAGGCACACAGCATTTGGAAATACTAAGCCAACAAACATTAATCTGGACTTTCTCTCTCTCTCTCTCTCTCTTTTTTTTTTTTTTTTCATTAAGAGAGATTTTTGCTATAGGGCATGTGCACTCACTGGAAAGACAGAGAGAGACAGAAAATGAGAAATCACCCCCCGGGGGATGACCACATTGCAATCTCTTTTTCTCCAGTCTCCTCTCCAGATCTTGGGCACGTGCACATATGCATCCAGTGTGTGTTTAAGCCACTGAGTCTGGGACTTGAACTGTGATTGACTGTGTGGGAGTCCAGTGACGTAACCATTATACCATCTGCTAGTCCCTCATTTGCATTTTTAAATGGTGCTAAGGCTGCATCTTGGCTTGACTCAATGCAGGGTGGGTGCTGTGTCTCAAAACTCTGAATGCTTGAGATAATCTCCTTAATGGAGGAAATTGCTATTTTGGTAACAAGAGACAGAAGTAGTCCTCATCATTGTGACAACAACTTACTTGAAATTTTTTGAAACTTTGGCTCTGCTTATTTGGAGGTCCTGATTCTCAAGAGTGGGATACTTCAACAGGGTTTGAGTAAGTTTTCCATTAAACTGAATTTATGGTCATAGAACCTCAGATTTTGAACTTTCCAGAAGAGTCACTGGGGTGCCTTTGTCTGTGTCTATGTCCAGAAATAACTTGAATAGGAAGTTGTAGCAACCATAGTCTGACAAAGGCTCTCTAACCAGGGATGCCAACTCTTCATATATGAAGGTCTGGACTTTTTCCACTGATCATATCATCTAAATCAGCAAGAATTCTGACCAAGGGTGAAGGGGTATCTAGAATGAGTAGTGGAGAGGGATAGGCAGCATAAGCTATTGGTTTGGCACCAGTTGCTCTTCTGAGGAGCTATAAAAATCTCACTGAAACTACTATAAAACTTTCTTTTGTTTTATGTGGAGAATTGCCACCAGCCATTACCCAGAGAAAAAGGAGGATGAAATGAAAAGAAGTGGAAAGAAGAGAGGACTATAAGCAAAGGGGCTGTGTGGCAGCACCTGATGCTGCTCTACTGAAACCATATCCACTAGCCATTTCCAGACAAGCCAATCTCTTCAGGGCCCAGAGCCATTGTCCCTCAGAGGCTGTGCTCAGGCTGCCGGCCTCACTGTTCTTGGGTCCCCTGTCCTCCAAGATACAGCACTTATCCAGTGATGGTGAATGCAGAGTTTAGAGTTTCCTTGACTCTTGGCTACCATGATCCTGAGGGATGTTTTTCATCATTCCTCAGAGTTTCTTTGCAGGTTAATTTTTTTTTTAAAGTTTTGTCATAGGGCACATAGGGCACAGGAGTTCACCAGAGAGAAGAGAGACAGAGAGAGATAGTGAGAGAGAAAGTGAGAAATCACCCCCTTCCCAGGGGCATGGCCACACCACAATCTCTTCTCCTCTATTCTTCTCCTGGGATTCTGGGCACACATACACATGTACCTGGAGTGATTTTTGAACCACCTGATCTGTTACTTGAACCGCTCAGCCATGTGGGAGTTCAGCACCTTAACCACTATGCCACTTTAGTATTAATTTGGCCTATAGGATTAATTTTAATGGTGTATTGTGGTTGCTACTTAATAACGTACTCAATATTTGGAGCTTTCCTTTCTCTATATTCACATCTACACCCATGCTGATGGTCTTGCCAGTCCAAAACAACATATGGACACACCTTCCAGGGTCTCCTCCTGGGGAAAACTCAAGACACATGAGGAACCCAGGTTCTGGGACTCAGGAAAATCACCTGGAGTCCAAGGACATTCAGTTAAGTTGCAAATTTTTGTTATTCTTTTATAGACAGAAGTTAGCTTTTTATTTAGGATCATAGGAAGAACTAGTTTTTATTATAGTGAGCATGAAGTATTTTATTTTGAAATTGTCAACCCAATGAGAAAGATACTAATAGCTGTTCAGCACCCACTATGAGTTTTCAGTCACCTTTGTAGAAAATTTAAGGGTATTATCTTATTTATTACTCATTAGGGTATGACACTGCTATATTATCCACATGTTATGTTGAAGAAACAGGCTTTGAGTAGTTGAATAACTTCCCCAAGATAGTACAGTAGAACAAGGACTCAAAATCAGGTTATCTCTGGTCCTAATTCTCTCATTCTTAATTCCCCAACCCTACACTTGCCATGACTAATCATGACCTCAGAGCCTTATTTATTGATTTCATCTTACTTGTTGACAATGAATGAGACTTCTAAGGAAATCGTTATATCTTAAGATTACCATAGGGAAACAAAATGAAGTTATTTCTGTCCGCCAGTAACCCAGATATATCCCATAATAAGTCCTGTATTTATTCTTTAAATACACAATATACTATAATTCCTCAAGTGTTTTGAGTCATGTTCTCCTTTACTCTTCAAAACAAACTCTACACCTTGACCCAAGTCTTTGATATGTTCATCGAGGAGCTATAATCAGGTCATAAAATAGGTCAATTTTAAAAATATATGTTTTATAGGTCATATTTATTTTAAAAAGGGAAAATTGAGGTCAGATGCATGAGCCATTGTGTAATTATTTACTTTTGGATTATGCTTTAAGAATGAAGCAACCTGAACATCAAAACTAGTTTATTTGGAAAATAAGGATTCTTGGCTATTCCTCATTCTCAAATTGTAGATTCATAATTCCAAAGTTAATTTTTTAAATTGTATTTTTCTGGAGGAAACACTATCAAATTACTCGCTCTATTTTTTTTAATTGTTCTATAAATAAGCCAATTCTATGTGCCAAGCATTGAGCTAGATACAAATTACCTTGGTCAAGGTTCCAAAAAGAAACAGCAGTCATACCTGCATAGGGCATAATTAAGGTGCCATTTATAAAAAGGTGACAGTTATAGGGAAACAAACAAAAATAGAGTTAGGGACTTAAAAGAATATGGTCAGTGGCCACCTGACTCTGGAGGACATGGTGGTTGTTGGAATCAGTCCAACCTTATGTGGTATCCTGAGGAAGGAAGCCAGCCTGAAGAGATGGAGAGAATGAATGTCCCAACCTTACTCCTTTTGCCATTACCTTGGGCTCTTCCTCCCCCAATCTACTAGAGGCCTCTACTGAGAAAAAGTGCAGATCAGCATTTTTGAGGGACAAAGTAGGACAGGAAGAGTGGGGGGGAACACATGGTAGCACTTAAGGACAAACCACCATTATGTTGACAAAAAGAGACTAAACTTGATAGACACATGTGGTCATCGGAGAGACAGAGACAGAAACTGAGAAATTACCCCACGGGCTCCCAGAGAGAATGTCCATGCTGCAATCCCTTCTCCTCCATTCACCTCTGGGAGTTCTGGGCATGCATGCGCACATGCCCAGCATGAGTTTTAAGCCACGGGGTCTGGGACTCCAACTGAGGTCAGTTATGTGGGAGTCTAGTTACGTAACCACTATGCCATCTGCTAGTCACAAAATGTGTCTTTTTATTATAACATTGAATTGACATAATAGTTACACACATTTGTGGGATACGGTGCAGTTTTTCAATACATGCATATAGTGCGTATCAGCATGTTTAATCAAAGTATACATGCAGAAGAAGTTTTAACATCTGCCTGGAAAATTACAGAGGGTGCTCCGAATTTGGCAAAGCACCTGCAGCCCAAGGACACTCCCTTCTGTGGGTTGCAAATTTTCACTTAAACAGTCTTTAAACTGCGATAGAAGAATTCTCCTATAAACAATATCATTCAAGCATGAAAAACATCTAGCAACAAAGGATATAGTTAAAAACTGAAGTCTTAACAACAGTTCTATAGAACAGCTATGTGTATGCTAATTTATTGCATTTTGGTACAGCAAAATAAAAAGGTATATTCATGAAAAAATATATAAAGAACCAGAAAAAGGAAATAAGTAAGTTCAGATAAAATGTGAAAAGTCCTTTTAGCACTACTGCACATCAAGAAAAAGCCTTTAAGTAAATTAAAGAAGTAATGACATCAGATGATGAATTGGCTTGTAGTAAACCAGTTAAGATAAGCGAACTGAAATAATTTTTTCCATAAGCACAAGCTAACTACATACTAAAAAGACGAAAACTGGGAGTTCGGAGTGCATTGAAGCAGTAATGCACTTTGCCAGGCTGACTCATGGGGAGAGTTCCAGGTTCACATCCAGAAATCTCCCTAAACATGCTGAGATTTGCCTTATAGTTTGGGAATAGTTGAATTTAGGGGCAGATTGTGGCAGAAAGGACCCTTTTGGGAGTGCTTGTTCTTCTGTTTCTGTCTTTCTGACTTTTTAACTCATAGAAAAAAAGAAAGAAACTTAAAAAAAAGATTAAAATTCACAAAACCATTTTTTTCATATGCCTTTTGGCTATTTGAATGTCATCCTTAGAGAGTGATTTTTTTTCAACGCATTCTCCCATTTTTTAATAGGGTTGACCATCTTTTTTCAGAACATTTGCTTAAGTTCCTTGTGTATTCTGGTTATCAGTCCCTTATCTGACTCATAGTTTACAAAATCTTTTCCCATTCTGAGGGATGTTGATTCACACTAATTACTGTGTCTTTTGCCATGCAGAAACTTCTTCCTCTGATGTCATCCCACTTGTCTATTTTGGGAATTATCAACTGTGCTTGGGGGTCTTATTTAAGAAGTCTTGGGAGCAGTTTAGTGTAAAGGCTATGTCGCTGGACTCCCATGTAGTCGACCGCGGTTCCCGTTCTGGACCTAGTGGCTTAAAACTCAAGCCGGGCACGTGTGAGTGCGTGCCCAAGATCCAGAGAGGAAAATGGAGGAGAAGGGATTGAGGCATGGCCATCCCCCCTGGGGGATGATTTCTCGCTTTCTGTCTCTCTGTCTCTGTCTGTCTGGTGAGTGCATGCGCTCTATGGCAAAAACCTCTTCCAAAAAAAAAAAAAAAAACATAAAAAAGAAGTCTTTGCTTACCCCAATGTCTCCCAGAGTTTCTTCAGTGTTTTCCAGGAGCAGTTTTATAGTTTGAGGTCTTAGGTTTAGATCTTTGATCCACCTTGAGTTGATTTTTGTCAATGGTGAGAAGTAGGGGTTCAAATTAATCTTTCTGCCAGTGGAACATCCCTCACTGTAAGGAAAATGCAGATCAAAACAACAATGGGATACCACCTAACCCCAGTCAGAATGACTAAGATTTAAAAAAAATAAAAAATGATAAGCATTGGCAGGGGTGTGTTGAAAGGAGAACGCTCTTACACTGCTGATGGAAATGTAAATTGGTCCAGCCACTGTGGAGAACAATTTGGAGATTCCTCAAAAATCTACAAATAGAGCTACCATATGATCCAGCAATCCCACTTCTGGGTATCTACCCAAAGAACAGAAAAATTCTTAATTGGGAAAGTGCTTGCACATCGATGTTTACTGTGGCATTATTCACAATTGCTAAGACATGGAACCAACCCAAATGCTCACACACAGATGAATGGATTGAAAAATTGTGGCACAAATACTCTATGGAATACTATTCAGCCATAAAAAATGACAAGACTCTGGCTTTTGACAGAAAATGGATGAATATGGAAGATTTACTGCTGAGTGAAGCAAGCTAGGCTATGAAGGAGAGACATTGTATGTCCCCACTTAATATATACTGAGTGTCCGCACTCTATAACTGAAACTGATTGACTAAAGGATATAGAAACACAGTAAATGGTTGTGAATACCAGATATAGTGTGGGTGAAAGAGTAGAGTCTGAGGAAGGACATTTAGAAGAAAAATAGAGAGGCAAAGCTTAATGGGACAAAGAAATGGGGTATTATCTGTTGAAGATAATTTTATAGTATTATCAACTGGACTAGGGAGAAATGTACCCATGTTGGAATATTCACTTTGCAAGCTAAATAACATGACTGAATTTATAAAAGAACATGAAATAAAAAAAGAAAAAAAAAGAAAAAAATTCACAAATCCAGAATAAACTGATAAGGCAAGCACAACAAAAATACTCTAGAAGTATTTAGTTGAGTTTCTGCCCATCAAAACAAAACAACACAAAGAAGTGAATATCTTGAAGATATCTTGTAGGTTTACATTTTGCCAGAAACCTGAGGAAATAATTGATATATTTTAGTAAGGAGAAAATGGTTATAAAGGAAAAGAAAAAAAACCCTAGAATGATTTAAATGAAAATCTAAATAATCCAAATGATATGCCTATAACTTATGCTAAAATGTGTTGTCTCATTTTTGTAAAAGACCTGAAAAATACACTTGCAGCAGGCTTTCAACAAGTTCCATTCAACCGTATGAGGTCATCATTACCCTCGCTTACTGCATTGGCATCTGCATGGAGCTTATCATTCTATTTTTAATTGTCTGTGTTGATGTACTTCCTTTCCTGTTAGACTTTAAGTTCCTTGAAGGGAAAGATTCTGACTTATTTTTCTAACACAGTGACTTGTAGATGATAAATGCTCTACGTAGACTTATGAAGCCAGGGGCATGTTTACTGAGTATTTACTGAGAGATCAGGCTTTATAAAATATCATGGTTTTTTTGTTGACAGGATAGATACTGTCATAAAAAAAATCAAGTAATTCTTCAAGTGCTCTTCACATCTCTGGCAGTGGTTAGGAGAAATACGCTATCAATGGAAGTACTTTGACAGTGATGTGTGAAAACTGCTGTATTCCAGACAGGATCTGATGTGACTTATAGCATTTTAAAGAGTAAACAGGAAGAGCTGTGATGAAAAAGAAATGGGAACTAGCATGAGAGTCAAGCTGAAGTCTACTGTAAATGTGAATGGAGATCAAAATACTGATAGATCTAGTTGAGAACGATCATTCAAGAAAGAGAATAAGAAAGGATAGTTCCCTAGTCCAAGTTTGACTGAGGAAAGAAAGGGTAAGCTATGTAGCAGCAATGAGGAAAAAATATATAATGACCCAAGGAGAAAAAGGGTGGATTAAAAAAAAGAGTTATGAAGATTCTACATTAAATATTTATTATGATTTTTGTAGCTAGGAGGTAGAAAACTCATTCCAGCTAAATTAATCTATTATTCTATTAGGTCATTGTAGCCAACCTAAAATAAAGATTTTAACAAAAGAGGTATGGTTATGTACAAAGAAATCCAGATTCCTTTTTATTAATTTAACCTGATGTGCTTTTATGGCCCTTTATAGCTAATAAAGTTTTTTTTTTTTCCAATGCCACATTGAATCCTCATGGTGATACTGTGAAAGGTTATTATCTTTATTTTACAAATGAGAAGAAGGAGGATGATGGGGAGGGAGAATGAATGATTCATAAAACAGAATTTGCTCATCTTCTTAAAGGCAGAACTAGAGTTCAAACCCAGGTCTTCTGATGATAAATCTCACTACACTAAGACTTGGTTATAGTGAATGTTGATTGATTAGGAGTATTTATAAAAATAATTAGATGTTTCATGTGGAAATGTAGTACAGAAAAATCTTTTTCTCATACCTGAGTAATGGAAAATAAACCTTTTTTTTTTTTTAAGAAACTGAATCTGAACCCCAGAATAATGTTGAGTATCTCATGTAGGAATCTGAGCTATAGGGAGGCAGAAAAACACAGTGATTAAAGTTGTAGACTTTGTCAGACATATCTGTTTTAGTCCTGGCTTTGTAACTCATTGTTTCTATATCCTGAGTCATTAGACACCTCTGAGCCTATTTCTTCTTCCTTCAGTGGTTAACTTCCTGATAGTATTGCTTTGCTATTTAAGTGAAACTAAATGTAAAGAACTTGGTAGTATTTTAACTCAATATTCAATAAATATTACACTATTACTATATTCGTATTTCAAAACATTGTGATAGATTATTATAACAGGCAACCTTCACGAGTCATACCTCCCTGCTTACAGGCCTTGCAAGTCTCTCTCCTCACTCCCCATACTATATTGACCATAGGCTTGCCCATATGACTTGCTTTGACCAATGAGAGTTGAGGAAACTTGAAGCAAGTGTATTCTTTCTTTCTTTTTTTTTTTGGAGAGGTTTTTGCTATAGAACGTGTGTGCTCGCCAGAAACACAGAGACAGAGAGACAAAAAGAGAGAAATCACCCTCCAGGGGGGATGGCCACACCACAATCCCCTCTCTTCCATTCTCCTGTCAGTATCTTGGGCACGCACACACATGCGCTTGGCGTAAGTTTAAGCCGCTGGGTCCGGGACTTGAACTACAGTCAACTACATGGGAATCATTATGCTAACTGCTGGTCCCAGCAAGTGTATTCTTGATGAAGTTTGCACATCATATCTTAACCTCTTGTGTTGTAGAGATATTTTCTACTTCTCTGTGAAGATGCCAGGACTCATCCACTGTAAACCAAACTAGCTCATAGACATATGACTGTGATTGTATTTGGCCAGCAAGCTCCAGTTGAACCCTCAGATGACTTCACCTGCATAAATAAATCAAAGGAAGACCAAAAGAAGGACCTCCCAGGTGAGCCTAGTCCAAGCTACTAATTCACAAAATTATGATCAAACACATAGTTGTTTTAAGATATGAAGTTTTAGAGTGATTTGTTATTCAGGAATGAACAAAAACATAATTGTAGTAGGGTGTTGTCAGCAAAACCTAAAATGTGTGATGTTGGCTTTGGGACTGGTTGAAGGTAAAGGGTGGAAAGGAGTGAGGAAACTTCTATGGGATATATGTGAGTGAGGTCAACCAGAAGGCTGCAGCTGCAGAGGTGACCTTTTTAAGATGATCAGTAGCAATATCTCTTAATGACTGACTCATAGAGTCATTATCTAACACATAACTTTCTTTTTCTTTTTCTTTTCTTTTCTTTTTTTCTTTTTTTTGGAGAGGATTTTGCTATAGGGCACGTGCGCTCACCAGAAAAACAGAGAGAGACAGAGGGATAGAAAGTGAGAAATCAGCCCCCAGGGGAGATGACCACGCCACAATCTCTTCTCCTCCATTCTCCTCTCAGGATCTTGGGCATGCACACACATGCATCCAGCGTGAGTTCAAGCCACTGGGTCCGGGACTCAAACCGCAGTCGGCTACATGGGTGTTCAGCGACATAGCCATTACACTAACTGCTGGTCCCATTCTTTTTCTTTTTTTTTAAAGAGGGATTTTTGCTATTGGATGTGTGTGCTCTCCAGAGAGACAGAGACAGAGACAGGAAGTGAGCAATCAACACCCAGGGGGGATGGGTATGTTGCAATTTCTTCTCCTCCATTCTCTTCTCAGGATTTTGGGCACACATCCACATGCCCGGTGTGACTTTTAAGCCACCAGGTCAGAGAGTCAAATCACAGTTAACTACAAGGGAGTCCAGTGACATAACCATTACACCATCTGCTGGTCCCAACACATAATTTTCTAAGCTACTAAATTTCAAGGTGGTTTGTGGTGCAGCAGTTAAAGAAACTTAATTAACCAGTGTCCATTCTGCTAGGACTCTTAGGCTGCTAAGCTAACAATTAAACCAAAAGTAATCAGGGAATATTCTTTCAAAGTGAGGTTTCCAAATACCCAGCAATAAAGAAAGCAACCAAGTCAGAGCCTAAGAACTTCACAACTAGTCACAACACGTCGTGTTTCTTCAGTTCTCACACAGAACTCTTGTGATTGATTGCCAGTGTCTTCAAGCGGTCAACTTCTTTCTGTGAAAGTAGATGTACCAGAAGAAACATCCATTTTCCAAAAGACAGAAGGGCTAATACTATAGAATTGAAACCAAGAATCTAAGAAGGTAGCACAAAAAAGAAGTTAGCTAGGGCAAGAAAACAGTGATCGTACTGGTAGAAATATAGAGAAAAAGATCTAGGAAACACAAAAAGAAAGATCGGCCGGACGCTTTAAGGTTTGCTGAGTATCACCAGTTCTGTCTAATTTTCAGAAGTACCAGAAGCCAGTCAAAAAATAAAGCTCTCTTGTAAATAGTGTATACTTACAAAATAATCCTCTGCTCTTTCATAGGTGGCCACTGGCTAGAGTAGGGCACCCTGGGGGCATCTGAAGAGAAGTTTCCACTCCAAGATCGATTAACTGCTCTGGTTTGTGTTCTTCTCCTCACACCATCCCTACTGAGGTCTATAATAGTGACTTCTCCTCCTGGAAGTACTGGAAATAGAGCTCTAGCTCTTTGCTCCAGCCCCTTAGTAAGGAAGCAGGACGGAATTCTCTGGAAATGAGATTTTAGAAGGTTTGCATGCGCATCTTGGTCTCAGGAAACTTTAGTGGAAGGGAGTACATTGGAAATACTGTGTCCTTATACCAATAAACAGAGATTAAATTAAATCTTATTATGAAATAAAGAGCATGTAGATTATGACTCCTCAGTTAATATTAGCTATCAGTTCCTGAACAAAAATTGTGTGTGAAAATCCTTATATTCATTATCACTTCCCTAAATCTGCAAAATAAGATTGACTAGTGTTCTTATTTTATAGATGAGGCAAATCTCTCAGAGACTTTAACATCTCTAAAGTCCAGAGAGTGGTGGAAATATAATTCAGACCCTCAACACCTTGACTCTAAGCCTGAACCTTTTCCAATCATGTCATCACCACTTTAGCTCAGTTTTCTCTTTCCTTCTTCCTTTCTTTTTCTCTTTTTCTTTTCTTTTCTTTTCTTTCTTTTCTTTTCTTTTCTTTTCTTTTCTTTTCTTTTCTTTTCTTTTCTTTTCTTTTCTTTTCTTTTCTTTTCTTTTCCTCTTCTCTTCTCTTCTCTTCTCTTCTCTTCTCTTCTCTTCTCTTCTCTTCTCTTCTCTTCTCTCCTCTCCTCTCCTCTCCTCTCCTCTCCTCTCCTCTCCTCTCCTCTCCTCTCCTCTCCTCTCCTCTCCTCTCCTCTCCTCTCCCTCCCTCCCTCCCTCCCTCCCTCCCTCCCTCTCTCCTTCCTTCCTTCCTTCCTTCCTTCCTTCCTTCCTTCCTTCCTTCCTTCCTTCCTTCCTTCCTTCCCTTTCCTCTATTTCTCCTCCTTACTTTTAAAGAAATCACAGAAAAAAATTTCAGATATGGCTCATTCAAAACAACACAAGGGCTATGTTTCTTTTCTCTATAGTAGTAAATGTAATGATTAACATAATAAAATTATTCATCTTTGTCACTATCACCCACATTAAATAGCTTTATGAACACCGAAACAGCACTTTTTTGATTGGGTTGATTGGTATTTATGGTCCTTAATGAGACATAATACAGTCATTTGTGCAAACTGTGAGCATATCCACAGCCCACGCTGTCATGTAGCCAAGTGGAAATTACATGGGGTGGAGACAGAATTCCGACAACTACATGCTGCAGTAGCCGGATTTAAATAACAGTCAGAGATCTAATGTCTTCCTTCACCTCTGTCATCTGTGTCTATATGAGATCTTTGAGTCTATCTAAACTTTTCAGATTGTTTTTAATTATACTTTTTGTTTTTAAATAATCATAGACTCAATGCATGTGTAGGAATAAGACAAAACTCTCATGTACTTTTTACTTGGATTCCCTCATGATAGCATTGAGAGAAAGAGAAATACAACATTTCAATGGTGTATCGACTTTAATATATTCTACCAATCTTATTCAGATTTCCCCAGTTTTATTTCTACTTCTATTCGTGCATGCATGTGTATGTGTGTGTGTGCCTGCTCATGTGTAAATGTGGATTTAATTATTTTTTTAAAGAATTACTTAATTTTTATTTATTATTTATTTATTTAAATTTGACCAGAGAGGGAGAGAGTAAGAGAGAGAGAAAGGGAGATTGCAAACTGCCAGGTCTGGGACTCAAACCATGGTTGGCCAAATGGGATTCCAGCACCCTTAACCACCATGCCACCTGCTGGCTCCAACCAATGTGGATTTAATTTTAAGAAATGTATCATAGGTGTAGGTCTGTGTATTCAGCATCACTATCAAGATACCCTATATCCAATTACCATGAAGATGCTTCATGTTGCCATTTTATAAACACCCCACTTCTACCCCCAATTCCCATCCAGTACTTTCTCTGTCTTTTTTTTTTTTTTAAGTTTCCAATGGGCAAGTACACTCACCAGAGGTGGGAGAGAGAGACAGAGAGAGAGAAAGAGGGAGAGAGAGAGAGAGAGAGAAACAGCAGAAGAGAAACGGAGAAAGGGAGAAACTCCTCTCACCATCAATGTGATATGGTCACATCATAATCCTTTCTCCTCCATTTCTCCATCTCATCAGGAATTTAGGCATACACCCACATATACCCAACAAGTTTTCCAAGCCCCTGGGGCCAGGATTTGAACCACAGTCAGCCATGTGATATCTGGCTGTCTATGCACAGCACTTGCCTGAGCATTATAGGGCAGCCCCTTCCTTCTGTTTTGAACCATGGAAACTAATGTGCACCATTTCTATAATCTTACCAATTGAGGAAAGTCATATAAATGGAATTGGACAGTATGCGGTCTTTTGGACTTGGCTATTTTTCACTCAGCATAATTCCTTAGAGAATTATCTAAGGTGTTACATATATTAAGGAGCTTGTGTTCTTTTACTGCTGAAAACTGTTCCATGATATATATGCACCACATTTTGTTTAGCCACTTACCCATTGAAGGACATTTGCTATTATGTATAAGGATGACATGAACATTCATATGTGGAGCTTTTTGTGACATGTGTTTAATTTTCTGGGCTAAATGCCCAATAATGCAATTGCTGGGCCATATGTTAGTTAATACTCACTTTTATAAGAAATTGCTGAACTCTTTTTTTTTAAGAATTATTTCATTTAACATTATTTATTTATTTATTTTGACCAGAGAAGGACAGAACGAGAGAGCGAGAGAGCGAGAGGGGGAGGAGTGAGAAAGCAAGTCACCAGGTTTGAGACTTGAACCACGGCCAGCCACGGGGGAATCCAGTGCCTTTAACCACTACATCCACCTACCGGCCCTGACCTGAGCTCTTTTTTGGAGCAGCTGTGCCACTTTATGTTCGTACCACAATGTCTGACTGATCCATTTCTTCTCACTCTTGCTCTTGTCAGCATTAGGTGTGGTCACTATGTTTTAAGACCACTCTGATAGGTTGTAGCATAGTGATAACTCATTTTGATTTTAGTATGCACTTTTCCTACTGGCCTGTGAGGCTGAACACCTTTTCCTGTAATCCTGCACCATCTCCTGTGATCACATGCCATCTGTTTTACCTCTCCAGTGAAATGTTTGTTTATATCATTTACTTATTTTCAGATTGACTTGTTTCTTATTTTTGAGTTTTTTTTTTTTTTTTTTTTTTTTGAAGAGGTTTTTGCTATAGGGCGCGTGCGCTCGCCAGACAGACAGAGAGAGACAGAGAGATAGAAAGCAGGAAATCACCCCCCAGGGGGGATGGCCACGCCGCAATCCGTTCTCCTCCATTCTCCTCTCGGGATCTTGGGCACGCACGCACACGCGCCCGGCGTGAGTTTAAGCCGCCGGGTCCGGGACTCGAATCGCGGTCGACTACGTGGGAGTCCAGCAACATAGCCATTACGCTAACTGCTGGTCCCCTTATTTTTGAGTTTTAAGAGGCCTTACTTTATTCTCGACACATGTCTTCTATTATGTGATTTGAAAATATTTTCTCCAAGTCTACAGTTTGTTTTTTCATCCTCTTATTATTTAGTTTATTTTATTATTATTTTTTTGAGATACACAGAGAGTGAGAGAGAAAGTGAGAAAGAGAGGAACAATCTTTTTCTTTCTTTTTGGGAGAGTTCTTTGCTATAGGGTGCGTGTGCTCACCAGAAAGACACAGAGAGACAGAAAGACAGAGAGAGACAGAGAGACAGAAAACAAGAAATCACCCCCCAGGGGAGATGGCCACAGTGCATTCCCTTCTCCTCCATTCTCCTCTATGGATCTTGGGCATGCATGCACATGCGCCTGGCATGAGTTTAAGCCACCGGGTCTGGGACTCAAACCGTGGTTGACTACATGGGAGTCTAGTGACATAGCCATTACACCAACTGCTGGTCCCAAAAGAGTAGCAATCTTAACAAAGACTCACCACACAGAGATCCTCTTTCCAGTCTCCCAGCTAGTTAAGATCACAGGTGCTTCCTGCCCACCTGGTATGTTTAGGTCAACCTGGGATCCAAATACATGCCTCCTATATGGCTTCATTATCACACAGAGGCATCCTACCACCTTTCCATCACGACTGGGACTTTCGTAATCCTTTTGCAAAAGTCTTTTGTAGGTCAAGACCTTTTAATGTGGGTGAAATATAATTCTAAAATTTTCCATCTCAAAGATTATGCTTTTGGTATTAAGCCTACAAACTATTTATCTAGTCTTAGATTCCAAAGCTATTTTTCCCCCTAAAAGTTTTATAGGTTTATGCTTTACCATGATGTTTGTGACCCCACTTTGAGTTTCTTCTTCTTCTTTTTTTTTTAGAATGATTTATTTAGGAACCAGCAGATGGCATAGTGGTTATGCTGTTGGACTTCCACATGGTCAACTGTAGTTCGAGTCCTGAACCCAGTGGCATGAAATCACACAGGCCATGTGTATGTGCATGCCCAAAATCCAGAGAGGAGAATGAAGGAGAAGGGATTGTGGTGTGGCTATCCCCCACAGGGGGTGATTTCTCACTTTCCCTCTCACTGTGTCCATCTCTCTCTGGTGAGAACACACATCTTAAGGCAAAAACCTCTAAAAAAATATTACTTATTTAATTTTATTTATTATTATTTTTAATTTTTTCACCTGGGAGAGAGAGAGAAAGTAAGCTACCTGATTTGAGACTTGAACTGCAGTTAGCCATGTGGAACTCCAGCATCTTAACTACCACATCATCTGCTGGCTCCTCGAGTTTATTCTTGTATAAGATCTGAGACTTAGGTTGATAATCTTCTCCTCATCCTTCTCCTCCTTCTTCCCCTTCCTCTGTTCCTTCTCCTCCTCCTTCTTCTTCTTCGCTAATGGATGTCTAGTTGCTCCAGCAGCATTTGTTGACAAGACTAGGCTTCTTCCATTGTATTGCTATTTTACCTTTGCACAAAATTTACCAATAAAAGTGACATATTTCTATGGGTTTATTTCTGGGTTTCCTGTTCATTTCCATTTATTTAAGTGTCTTTCCCTCCCCCCATAGTGTGCTGCTTGAATTATTGGCACTATATAATAATCCTTGGTATCAGGTGGAATGGTTTTCCTACCTTGTAATTCTTTATCAAGATGAGATATTCTAGGGTTTGCACCTTTCCATATAAGCTTTAAAATAAAAACTTAGAAATTTTGCCTTCTAGGAATCAAGTTTCTGTTGACCAACAAGTAGCTATTCACACAGTTCTGATTCATTGTGTGTATTGGCTGAGTGGGTCCAAAGTTATAGAATGGATAGTGCCAGTAGCAGCACTAATAATCACTTTTAAATTAATCATTTCAACAAATAGTCCTAAACTGTAAAATTTAATTTTATGGCCTTATAGTTATTCTCCAAAAGGTTAATTAAATTTAACATTTCATACTCAGTCTAAGGCAGCATTAGGGAATGTGGGATTTTACCACTTACTGGTTGTTTCCTCCATTACAGAACTAACTTGAATGGGAACACAATATGAAGATATGACTCTAACATACCAGTATTGTCTTTAACATATTTTGTCCCCCAATTTTTTGATAGCATTGAATTAAATGCATATATTAATTTGAAAAGAAAAAGTTGATAATGTATTAGTAAAATTGGTGTTTCCTCCTGTTTATTCCACTTATAGATTCTTACAATTCTTACAGTTCAAACCACCATAGCTAGGAATAGCCTATTTCAAAGCATATAGGATTATTTTGTGAGTTTATATAAATACCTAACTCCTCTCAGTATTGGTTAAAAAGTGTGATTTTTGAAAGGTTGTGTGGGCCAGCCGGTGGCATGGTGGTTAAAGCAACTGTATCCCACATGGCCAACTGTGCAGTTCAAGTCCTGGACCTGGAGATTTCAAAAACATGCTGGCCAGCCGTATGTACGGGTGTACCCAAAATCCCGAGAAGAGAATGGACAGGAAGGTATTGCTGCGTGGCATGGCCATCCTCCCTGGGGTGCTTGCCTACTTTCCCTCTCTCTCTTTCGGTCTCTGTCTGTCTTTGGTGAGTACATATATTAAATGACAAAAATTAAAAAAAAAAAGATTGTGGACTATATTGGGGTGATACTAGAAATAGGTGGGTTTGATCAACTGTAGATTGATTCCTCCAATACAAAAATAACTTGTGTCCAAAAAACAAGAAAAAAATGACTATTGAGGTCTGCCCTTTGAAAATATTATCCTTCATCTGGCTTATCATATTCAATTTTTTATTAATTTACCCAGTGATTTATTCTTTGTTTAATATATATTTCTTCTATACTAAAGTATTTGTTTTATTTATTTTTTTTGAGAAAAGCACTTTACAAAAGAAAAAACATCATAGCTTTCAAAAATTTATATTCCAGTGAGTTAAGTAATGAATAGTTATTAAGTTATATACCTGGCACTGTTCTAATTTCTCAACATATATTAACTCTTCTTTAATCTTACCATAATCATGTAGAACCATATAATGTTGATATTATTATTATATCCCCATTTTTTTTTTTTTTTACTATAGGGTGCGTGTGCTCGCCAGACAGACAGAGAGAGACACAGAGACAGAAAGCGAGAAATCACCCCCCAGGGGGGATGGTCACACTGCAATCCCTTCTCCTCCATTCTCCTCTCAGGATCTTGGGCACGCACGCACATGCACCTGGCGTGAGTTCTAAGCCACCGGGTCCGGGATGCGAACCGCAGTCGACTATGTGGGAGTCCAGCGACATAGCCATTACGCTAACTGCTGGTTCCCTATTGTATCCCCATTTTAAAGATTAGAAAACTGAGTCTTGGAGAACTTTTAGTAGTCATTTAATAACTTTTATTAAGCTAACATTTTCAAATTTAGAATAAATTGGGTATTTAAAAAATGATGTTGCAATGAAATATAAAGATTTTATTTTGTTCAGAAAATTACTATTATAATCACTGTCAAGACTCGAGTACCTTTTTTATTTTTCATTTTGGCGAGCTCATAAGGAACTAAATAAGTGAACTTTGCCAAACCTGCAGTTTTGTAAGTGCATTGGAAGCAAATTACACCAACTGCTGCTCCCGCGCGAGCCTTCAGTGCTTCACTTTATGACTCGAAGTGCCTGCTTAATGGGCTGTGCCCTCCTCCCCATTTGTCCTGCACAAAAATGCAAATATGTACATATGTGTGTGTATGCATGCATAGCCACCAGTTGCAAAGCATGGTAAATTTAATACTAATCGGACAAAAGCACACATATCCTTTAAAAATAAGTTTTAAAAAGTTAACTTTATAGCCTAAAAGAAAAGAGGAAATGATGAGGAAACTATGCATATTTATGACTGCCATCATGGAGAGAAACCCCATAATCCTAATGTAAGATATAAATAATCAGAGAAGAATTTGTCCTTCATTAAGAAATAATTTTGCTGTAATTGCTTGTTCAGTCAAGTCATCTATGAAAACAGACACATACAATTGATTTTGGAGAATGATGATGATTCAATGAAGGCAGGAAAGAAACTGTTGATTTCACGGTTGGTCTGAAAAAAGGAGGACTTTTTTTTTTTTTTTTTTTTTTTTTTTTTTTTTTTTTTTTTTTTTTTTTTAATCTAACCCATGCAAAAGGCTTTTATGCATAAGGAAATATAACATTACTAGTAGAGTAATGTAGAATTACCAGTATGGTTTAAGAAGCTTCATGACATAATTGATGAGTGATGAAATTTAACTCAATTCAATGTAGCAGTAATTCACTGATTATCTCACAAGTGTAAGACCTTGCTAGACCATGAGGGACACCAAAAAATAGAAGATGGAATCCATCCACTAAATAAGGTTATACTTCATGTAAAAAAATTAAACAATTACCAAATAAATATTTTCAGTCTGAAAATGTTGAGTTATTATTAGACTTCCTCATCATTACTAATTCTACTATCTACAGACTCAGAAGGACTACTACTGCCTGAATGTTTGTGTCTCTCTCAAAATTAATAAGTTAAAATTCTAATCCTAGGGGACCAGCAGTTAGCGTAATGGCTATGTCCCTGGTGTGTGTACTTGCGTGCCCAAGATCCCGAGAGGAGAATGGAGGAGATGGGATTGTGGCGTGGTCATCCCCCATGGGGGGTGATTTCTTGCTTTCTCTCTCTCTGTCTCTCTGTCTTTCTGGCAAGTACATGCACCCTATAGCAAAAACCTCTCCAAAAAAAAAGAAAAAAAAAATTCTAATCCTAGGAGCTAAGCTGTCACTCAACAGCCTCTGTGAGGCTGACTCATATGGAAAAGTTAGGGTTTGCATCTAGACACCTCCCTGAGCACTCTAGGCATGCCCATGATCTTTGACTGGCTGAAGCTGGAGGTGGATTATGGCATAAAGACCCTGTTGAGGGTGTTTGTTTCTTTCATTCTCTCTGTCTGTCTCTCTCACTCATGGAAGAAATAAATAAATGTAAAAAAATAAATCCTAACTTTGAAAGTAGTAGTATTAGGAAGTTGAACCTTTGGGTTGAGCCTTTAGAACTGTGAGAGAGAAATTTCTGTAGTTATGAGCCTTCTAGCCTATTGCATTTTGGCATAACAGCTGAACAGACTAAGACAGGGATTGGCTTCTTTCTACAGATATCCTGATAGTTTGGGACTTCCAGTGGCCCCTACTCTGTGACGATATCATGAAAATGTGGATTCCCCCATGGTGTTTTTCTTGCCTGCCTACACATGACTCTGTCTGTTCCTTCTCTTATCATTCCCTTGCTCATATTACCTCATTACATGGATAACTCACTGTAGCAGCCATGTAGCCATGACTTTGATTTAAGTCAGGTTCTTCCTCTTTTTTTTTTTTGAGAGGTTTTTTCCTTATTGGGCGTGTGCGCTCGCCAGAAAGACAGAGAGAAACAGAGAGATAGAAAGCGAGAAATCATCCCCCAGAGGGGATGGCCACGCCGCAATCCCTCCTCCTCCATTCTCCTCTCGGGATCTTGGGCACGCATGCACATGCACCCGGTGTGAGTTTAAGCCACCGGGTCCGGGATTCGAATAGCGGTCAACTGCATGGCAGTCCAGGGACATAGCCATTACGCTAACTGCTGGTCCCCACGTTCTTCCTCTTTATGTGCCACCATCTCTGGTTATAATGGAGTGCTCTGCATCCACAGTGTATGTAGTTAGTGTTTGCTTATCTCAAGTTCTGATTTTATGGATAAGAAATGTATGGATTTTTAATGAAGAACAGAGCTAACAATATGGCTACAAAAAACAATCACAAGGCAACTAACAAATTGGTGACAGAAATCTGGGTGCAGGAGTGATATATATGGATGGATAAACATGTAGACAGTCTCCAAAAATTCATGGTAAATGTGCATATGAAAAAAATATGCATGGATATCAAATTGTTCTGCTCCAAAATAAATTCATAATTTAATTCCATATTCTCCACAAATTTTTTGAAATGTGTGTGTGTGTGTGTGTGTGTGTGTGTGTGTGTGTTTTCCCCAGGAAGCTTATGAGTCTAGACATCTTCAGTGCATGCTCATGTTTATAAGTGAAGGGGTGTCAAGGTAACAGGCAGCCTTGATACAAGCGCCTTTCTTTTACCAATTTGACAACTAAAAAAGTAGTTAAAATCAAATGAACAATTACATACTACATACAACACAATTTTCAAAAAGCATGAAGTTGTATACATGGTTTTCAATAAAGGATCTTCTGTTTTTGTGTCTATTAAATCCTTTTGTCCTGAATCCCTCCCGTTGAACCCCCACTATCCACCCTTCTTATCATAAATAACCTCTGGCTCCCTGCCTCTTCCATATAGTCTCTGGTATCTACACTTTCCTTCCCTACTCTTACATTTTCAAATTTTTAAATGTAATTGATTGATTTTATTATCATACACTGCAGGCACACTTGAAAAACCATGATATATGCCATAAAGATACACAACAATTAAATGCAAATAAGAAATTATAGGGACCAGCAGATAGTGTAATGGTTATGTCACTCGTCTCCCACATGACCTACTGTGGTTTGAGTCTTTGACCCAGAAGCTTGAAACTCATGCCAAGTGTGTGTGTGTGTGTGTGTGTGTGTGTATGTGTGTGTGTGTGTATGCCCCCAAAACCCTGAGGGGAGAAGGGATTGCAATGTGGTCATCCCCCAGGGGAGGGGGCGATTTCTTGCTTTCTGTCTCTCTTTCCAGCGAGCACACATGCGCTATAGCAAAAATCTCTCTTAAAAAAAAAAAAAAAAAGAAATTATAAAATAAAACAAAGTGAAAAAAAGCCAATTGTTAGGTCATAAAAAAGCAAATAAATAAATGTATAACAAAAATACTGTAAAGCTGATCCATGAGACTTTGGGAAACTTTAGTGTTTATGATCAATGTCTAGAGGTCTCCCTTGGACACCTGGTGTCATGGTGTATCTTCGTGGTAATGACACATGCCCAAGGGCCATTAGATGGGCTGTGATGGCCCTGGTGTCCTGGGATCCCACAGAAGTCAAAGCCCCAGCTTAAGTTGGAGCAAAACTGCAAGGCAGTACTGTGATTAAGTAATACGTCAATTCCTCTTGATATTTTAATTCCTGTTTATTTCTTGCTAATTTTATCCACCAATAAATAGTTTTAGAGGATGCTGAAATTTACTTTAACATGTTTAGGTACATCTTAAAAATTAAAGTAATACTCACGCACTTCAAAGCACAAAAGTCAAACGTATATAGCTTGCTAAATTCTCACCAAGTAAATTTACTTGTGAAGTTGTGACCCAGATAAAAAAGTAGGGCATTACCTGGCCCCTGTGCCTCCCCGCATCACCGTCACCGGGCTCTGAAAGGAAATCACTCTCCTGAGTTCTACAATCATCAGCTCATTGATCTTGTGTGTGACTGTTACATAAGTGGAATCATAAAATGTGTTCATTAGGTTTGTAAGGTTATTGATGTAGCCATGAGAGATTTATTTATGAAAAAGATGTTGCCCATAAAATAAGCAAAATAAAAAGGCGTATCTATTTACATACATTTCTGCCTTCAGCAGCATATTTTTTAACAACCTACGGAAAAATAAAAAAATGAAACCATCTTCTTTCCATCTCTGATTCCTGCAGATTGCTGGAAAGAACGCTTCCTTATCAGGAATAATCTCTGACTCTTCTGCACCTTATTCTCAGGCTCTACCTGAGCAAGGAGGGAACAGGGGAAAGACATTCAATTCTGCTGGAACACTTAGGGAAACTTGCCTGGGAAGTTTTCATTATAATATGTGCTCCTCTTCAACAAAGCAGAAGAATAAATTGGTTTTGATATTTCACTCTAACCAACACACACTGCTTATCTCCCTGAGAGTGCTTAGAGGAGATTACTTTTGATGTTTAAATTTACTCAATTTTTTTCTTAGTGGTCTCTTTTCAGTGAGTTTTTTCAGAACTAAATAAAATATAATTCCTTGAAAAATAAATCCCCTAAATATAAACTTTAACCTATTGATAATTGTTTATCTTTTATATTACCCTGCTCAACTTTACAAGCAAGATTACTTCAATTTTTAAACTTCTCCTGGTCTGGAAATAGCTAAATTTAAGATGAGACCATGTTTGTCTATATTGCTGAAGTCGATTATAACTATATATATTATGTATATTATATGAATATATATACATACACACACACACACACACACACACACTAGGTATAAAGTATATACATAAATACACACCAAATATAACGTATTTACATTTAATATCTAGATATTTGACAACTTGGTTTTCCATTTTTTTGGAATTTGTGTGTTTTGAGACCTCTGCAGAGTTTATCAGCCAGCTGGGCTCTACAATCCTTTTATACCTTGAAAGGATTAGTCATGCTTCAGAGAATATCTGCGATAGTGCTTAACCGTAAGAGAGAGAAATAAGTTTTAATTTTTAAGAAACCCTTAGAATATGTCACAAACGTGAGTAATGAAGCCATTAATATTATGTAACTTCATTCTTTTTATTGTTTATATTTCTCAACATAAATTTTTAAACAGTACTCATGGATTACCTCTTCATATTAATTTCAAACTATCACAAGTTATTACAGTGTTTCATGATTCTGAGGACACCTGTAAATCTCTTCTGAATGATTGCCTCAACGTTTCCTGAGTTATTAGTTTTACTTCTTAAGTAGATACATTATTTTTTTTCCTGCCAACACAGCCTGAGTAAGGAACATACATTCAACAATTGTGTGTATCTATGTACTTGTGTCATGCTTAAAAATAATAGAGAATGTAATTGCATTATGGAATTAAATACTATTTCGTATTATGGAATCTTCTTCCTGGGAAATGTATAAAAATAACTTAGTTTCTTTATGTATTTATGGGCTTATATAGAATTTTGCAAAAATATACTATGCTACATTTCATCAATAGCCCATTGAACTCAGAATTATAATCCTCTTTTTTTTTCCTTTTTTTTAGAGAGAGTCTATTTTTGCTAGAGGGTGCATGCACTCGCCAGAGAGACACAGGAAGACTGAGAGACAGAAAGTGAGAAATAATCCCTCAGGAAGGATGGCCACGCTGCAATCTCTTTTCCTCCATTTTGGGCATACAAGCACACATGCCCAGCGTGAGTTTTAAGCTGCCAGGTCCGGGACTTGAAATCAACTCTATGGGAGTCCCGCTACGTAACTACTACATCATCTGCTGGTCCCAGAGTTATAATTCTTAAAATATCACCAGTATTAATCCAGTATGTTTTATTAAACATGATAGTTGTTCAGGGGTTGTTAATTTAGTATCATAAATTTCTTACTGCATCAATGTGAGTCTAACACTGGTAAACGATTTTAAAATTCCCTTAAGCCAAAGTTAGACCTCACCTTGATATACTACTGTTTTAAAATGAGGTATTTCCATACGCTAGCTAAATATTATATCAAACCAAATAAATATTATACTTTTTCTTTCCGAAATAATTTTCTTCAAATTTCTGTTCCTTAATTTGAATATTTCATGAAGTAATGAAATTGTTTCTCACACTAGTCTCTTTTTTTTGGAAGTTTATTTCTTCCATACACAAGAGAGACTAAGAGAGACAGAGACAGACAGCTTCCTCAGCAGGGTCCTATTGCCCTGATTATTCAGGGAGGTCTACAGATGGAAACTGGGAACTTTGTCATGTGGGTTAGCATCACAGATAGTCACGTTTTACCACTGTACAACCTTTTGGTCTCTCTCAGGTTTTGTTTGTTTGTATGTTTGAGACTATTATCAGTAGAATCAGGGAAAATGACTAAGAAATAGTTATAATTTATTTCAGGTTTGTGATTTTATTAAAATAAAACTTGCATATGGCTCACCTTCAAAATTTTTTTACTGTACTTTTTCTCCATGTGACTCATTTTATTATGATCTGGTGAGAGCTTTGTTTTTCCTGACCACATTAAATTGAAATAATCAAATAACAATTTGTTAAAGTACTAGAGTTTGAGAGAATGGATGACTGCAGTCTCAGAGCCAAAGTGATTGCATCAGGCATAAGAATTTTTTTTAAAAAAATTATGATTTATTATTTAAATGTAATTGTTGCACATCTCTGAAGCTTACAATATAGTTTTTCAAATTATGCATGCAGTATATGACAACCAAATCTAGGATATTACCATATACATCATCTTCAATGGAGAACTTTACATTCTTATGCCTGTTAAACATTTCCTCCCTGAGTAATCAGATTTTTAAAAATATTTTTTATTTTATGTTTTGAGAGAGAATTTTTTCTTTTTTTTTTTTTTTTTTTTTGGAGAGGTTTTTTGCTATAGGGCGCGTGCGCTCGCCAGACAGACAGAGAGAGACATAGAGACAGAAAACGAGAAATCACCCCCCAGGGGGCATGGTCACACCGCAATCCCTTCTCCTCCATTCTCCTCTCGGGATCTTGGGCACGCATGCACACGCGCCCGGCGTGAGTTTTAAGCCACTGGGTCCGGGATGCGAACCACAGTCGACTACGTGGAAGTCCAGCGGCATAGCCATTATGCTAACTGCTGGTTCCCGAGAGAGAATTTTTGATATAGGGCACATGTGCTTGCCAGAGAGAAATAGAGAGATAGAAAGCGAAAAATCACTCTTCAGTGGGATGGCCATGCCACAATCCCTTCTCTTCCATTCTCTTCTCAGGATTTTGGGCCTGCACCCACACACACCTGGCATAAGTTTTAAGTCTCTGAGTCCAGGTTTTGAACTGTGGTCAGCCATGTGGGAGTCCAGTGATGTAACCATTATGCTATCTGCTGGTCCCAAAAGCATACTTTAACTAAACACAGACAAGACTTACTGTATCCTAGTCTCAGTGTTAAACTCTCTAATATGAATGGTTCATCCTCCACAGTAATCTTATGTGGCAGGTTGTTGTCACCATTTTTTATGAGATGAAGTGGGACACAGAAAGGTAAACTGTTTAAGGACTCACAGCTATGAAAAGGCGGAGGTGGATTAGAATCTAGTTGTCTGGCTTTAGAGTCCATGAGTCTAACCACTGTGCTATGATCTAACCACTGTGCTATGTTCTCCTATCTTTTCTACCATGGAGAGCAATTCTCTTAACTAGGTCAGTGGACCTCATCATAAATATACCTATGTCCGTAACCACTACCCTGCTTCAAAAATCTAAACTAGTTATAGGGGAAAAAATGTTACCTACTTGGCAGAACATATTTATAAGGCAGCGAAAGAGGTATCATAAATGAAAAGAAATTTTTTTCATGTTCTTACTGGAAAAGGTTTTCAAAGGAATTCTCACTCTTTCAAAATGCTTTCAATCCTTTTCAGCAGAGACTGAAAGTAAGAAAAATGAGACTGATGAAATTATGTTGATTGCATTAGTGCCATCTGCAAAAGTATAGACAAGCCATAACTTCCATGGCCCGGGATAAGTAGGGAGATGTGAGTAGACCAGAATTCATTATTTGATAGGCTTCATCTATATCCAGCATTCTTTTTCTTTAAAAAGTGCAATTTTTTTCTCTTCTTTTGTGATGGAATCAATCGAAAAATATATTGAAATAGTGACATACATCATCTCACTCTTTTCCTGAGAAAAGATTCCACTGAAGTTATAGCTACCAAAATGTTATATTTCTCACTATGGTTTTGAGTTAAGAGAAACTTTGTCCAGAAAACTCCTACATACTCGTAAGTGTGCATAGACTATTTTAGATCATTAAATGTAACTTCTGGAATAATGAAGTGCTTGGAAGGATAAAGTCATGCTTGCTTAGTTTCCTGGGTGGTTTTCTGGTGGAAAGTCGGTTTTCTAATTGGTTGTATAAAGGACAAGCAGAAACAGGGGACATCAGAAGGCAGAAAATCTTTCCATTGTCAAAAAGTTATTCCTTGGAAACCAGCAGTTAGCATAATGGCTATGTCGCTGGACTCCCACGTAGTCGACCGTGGTTTGCGTCCCGGACCCGGTGGCTTAAAACTCACGCTGGGCGCGTGTGCGTGCATGCCCAAGATCCTGAGACGAGAATGGAGGAGAAGGGATTGAAGTGTGGCCATCCCCCCTGGGGGGTGATTTCTCGCTTTCTGTCTCTATGTCTCTCTCTGTCTGTCTGGTGAGCGCACGCACCCTATAGCGAAAACCTCTCCAATAAATAAATAAATAAAGTTATTCCCTTATCAGGACATTTTCTGATTACTGCCACTCAGTATTTTTTAAGCTTTGTAATTTGTAAAGAAGCTTACACAAAAACTTTTGAATTTTTTATTTTTTAAACTGATAGCTTCATTGCATCTCCATATCTTTTGTAATCTGGGTCAAGATATAAAATTAAATGTTTTATTCATGTTCTTATGCTTAAGTTTGTTAACTCCAGGAATGTTCCTTAACATCTGACTTCTGTATCTTTGGAATTCCTACCTACTATGAATAGAAAGTGTTTTCTGCAGACATGCACAAGGAAGAGTTGTAGGAAAAAGATACTGGAATCATGGACAGACCCTTGACTCAAATTTAAGGTCAGAGCGATGTGCCAGTTGGTGCACTGTCACATTATTTACTGTCTGTCAAGGTTTGTTTTGAATGTTAGACTTTAAAAAGTATGTAGTAGTACACATCCCATTTACTCACAGGGCTATTGAGTAAATGAAATAAAATCGTATATGTGAAGCTGCCGAATAACTGAATGTGTATGCGTAAGTGTTTCTGGAAAATACATGTGTATGGTAGTATGTTTTAATTATCCAGAAAGGATGCAGAGAGGCCTACAAAAAGGCATAAAATAAGATAAGGGTGGATCCAGCAGATGGCATAGCAGTTACATTGCTGAACTCCCACATGACTTTGGTTTAAGTCCTGGCCCCAATGGCTTGAATTCATGCATGCATGTCCAAGATCCCAGGGCACGTGTGCATGCATGCCAAAGATCCCAAGAGGGGAATGAAGGAGAAGGGATTGCAGTGTGGCCATCCCCCCTGGGGGATGATTTCTCACTTTCTCTCTCACTGTGCCTGTCTCTCTCTCTCTCTGGCGAGTGCATACACCCTAAGGCCAAAACCTCTTTTTTTTTGAGAGGTTTTTGCTATAGGGCGCGTGCACTTGCCAGACAGACAGAGAGAGACAGAGAGACAGAAAGCAAGAAATCACCCCCCTCAGGGGCGATGACCATGCCACAATCCCTTCTCCTCCGTTCTCCTCTCGGGATCTTGGGCACGCACGCACATATGCCCGGCGTGAGTTTAAGCCACCGGGTCCGGGACTTGAACCACAGTCAACTACGTGGGAATCCAGCGACATAGCCATTATGCTAACTGCTGGTCCCCAAGGCAAAAACCTCTTAAAAAATAAATAAATAAGGATGATGGGAACAGGAGTGGGTGTGAGCAGGGAGGGGTGAGGTCGGAAACTCATCTTCATATAGACACATCTTCCTGGGGATGTTAGAGGCCCAAGGCTGTGACTTGCCTCCCCAGCAGCCATGTCCTCATTCCTTGTCTTTCAGAGTCTGGATTTTGTTCCAAGGTCTCTTGTTTGTAATGAAAGGAGGGCAAACCTTGTCCCTGATTGCTCTGAACCAAGAATGGATATGCAGCGTCCCCATTAGTGACTGGACAAGAAGACCTGAGGAGTTGAAAACCTCCTGTGGGTTTCTGGGAAAATGTTCTTTGGTCTTAGGATGGAAGCCTTGAAAGAGATAGAAGTCATTTTTCTCTGGAGTTTTCATGGCCTGAATATGATTCCTGAATGGTTGTGGTCATTTTGCTATTGCCTTGAAGATACAACCAAAAAATACAGAAAGAGGAACTAACAGCTTGCCGACCACACTGCAAGTGACTGTAGAGAAAAACCCTCAATGTCTGAGCTGATTTGAGCTGGGGAGTTCTTGTACTTGTAACCAGGGGAATGCTTACCAGTTTAGTAGTAGTTTTCATGCTTTGGGTTGGATGGCTCATAATGTATATAAAATAAAAACTACAGACAAGTTAAGCAGTCACTGAAGAAATACAGCTCTGATCAGATGGAGGTTCCTCCCATGAGTCCTAAGTAGAGCTTCTTGTGTAGTGTTATGGGATGTTCTGACACCATCCTCACAGTAGATTCTGAGATGAGAGACGTAGGGTTCTGCCCTCACTGAGTGTCCCTGTGGAAGGCTGTACCAGCTGCCATAAAGTCAAACCTTGCAGTGTACTCCATGCTTGTCATTACGGAGATCCACTGCCTTGGTATTCTGTCACATGTTAGATATGATATATCTGCTCTGGATGTTGAGGAACATGTAATGAAATGCAAGACTTGAGTTGAAAGAGGTAAGAATAAAAGGCTACTCTCAGTCTGTTTCAAGATAAGCACAGGAAATAACCTTAAACCCAGAGTAAGATTGCCTTGAGAGTTTTCCAGGTCTTCCCCAGTGCATAGACAGGCACCATAGCATATCAGGTGTAAAACAGAGCATGTTATGCAACAGCATATACAATACTATCTATCTATCCATGGACCTAAAATGTGAATGTATACCCAATGAATTAACTGGAGAAACATTCAGCAAATATAGTCATGGTCATGATCTTTGGCGGAGCAATAATATATCTGATGATTTCTATTTTTGTCTTGGTACTTATTGATACTGGATTTTTAAAATGAATACCCATCACTTTTATAAAATTACTAGCACCCTTCTAAAACCTGTACAATTTATAAAGAATAAAATGTTTTGCTTTTAGAGTTTTTACTTAGAACCTTTTTTTTTCTGAAACTATCTGGTAAAATAATGAGAAGGTTGTTCAGGAAATTCATAGTTTGAAATAATAAAATCATATAATTTGGGAATATGAGACTTCTTGTCTTTGTGTTCTCTATCTCAGGGGGAGGTGCATGGTTCTAATTAAGTACAAAGCAGTATCATATTATGAAGACAAGCTGGGATTTATTAATGATTAGGACGCGATATGAAATCCATCTCATTGACCTTAAATATCTAGATGACTGGAAAGAAATCCAATTTACTTGCTAAATCAAGAGATTGATTGTCATACAGCAATATTTTGTCTATGTATCCTAAGCCTAGCATTTATGATAATTTATTTTTAAAAATTAGCACATAAATACAATGTCAAGGTTTTTTTTTTGTTGTTGTTGAGAGCCCATAAGTCTTGATATATTTTCACTCATGTCATGAACACAGGTGTGCTGTAAATTTAGTTGCCATCTCTGAAAAATTCTAATTATGACCAGACATAACAAACCTTCATAAATTGGTTCCTGCTCTGATCTGTTTGACCCACAATGATTGGCAAAACTGCAATTTCTATGCTATTTTGTATGTCAGTATGTCTATGCTCACCTGTATTTTGTAGGAAAGCAATTACTTTGGAGAGAGGCAGATCTGGCCTAAACCCAGCTTCATTACTTATCATCCCTGTAACCTTGGGCAACCCATTTAACCTCTTTGAACCTCTCTGTAAAATGTTGATAATGACACCATTTTAAGATAGATGATAATGGATATATTTTGTCTGCAACAGTATATGTGATCAATAAATAGTAGCTATTATTTCTTTAAAAATATCTCACCAATGATGGGATATTGGATTAAAAATCAACAAATAAGAATCAAGTAAATTGCTCATTTTTAGACAATGAAGGAAATGTCATTTAGGGCACAAACACCCATCTTCTTTGCAGCGGGAGATGATATCTCTGCTAACCTCTTGCAGGAGTGGAGCATGTGGAAAAATGAGACTGTGATAGGGGATGCAAAATCTACATGAGAGTAAATAATCTTTCAAAATGCTTTTTAAACATATTCTATTGCTCCAACTAGGGGGGTTCTACAGTTTCAAAACAAATGGGACTGTGACTATGTCTCATAATTTACATAGTTGATTTCATGTTCTTCTGTGTTCTGAACAGTCATATCTTTCCCCCACCTTTTTGGGTAGTGGGTCTTATCCTGTGTGTATGCACTCACACTGCTAGTGCTCCTTTGATGCACATCAGAGTCTTAGAAATATCCCTGACTTTTGGGGTCAGCAGGTGACTTAATGGTTAAGGGTGCTGGACTCCCCATGGCTGATTGCGGTTTGGGACTTGAATCTGGTGGCTTGCTTTCTCTCTCACCCTGTCCCTCTCTGGTCAAATTAAAATAAATAAATAAAATTAAATAAAAAAAAATTCTTAAAAAAAAATCCCTGACTTTCTAACCTCTTTTTGGTATCTTTTATTTTCTTTCAACTTATCCAGCATTTTTCAATGTGGTACACCATGACCCTCATCTGTAGCTGCTTCTACCATGATAAGGAATAGAACTAGGCAATCACCTCGTTCGTATCACTGATTAGACGACAGAGGACTAAAGAACTTCTCCTAACATTACAAAGTCATCCCACAGCTCTCTGCCACTACATTGCACCATTCACATTATCTGACCCTAATCTAAGGAGCTACCCCCTCTAAGAACTCTTTCCTGCGGGGCCGTTTGCTTGAACCTGTCTCCAGATCAAAGCTTTATATTTTTAGAGAGATTTTTGTTATAGGTCATGTGGGATAACTGGAGCGACAGAGACACAGAACGCAGAAAATTCTTAACCAGAGGGATGGCCATGCCACCGTCCCTTCTCCATTTTCCTTTCGGGATTTTCGGTATGTATGCACATGTGCTCAACATGAGTTTTGGGCCACCAGGTCCAGGATTTGAACTGCAGTGAACTATGTGGTAGTCCAGTGATGTAATCATTGCTCCACCTTCTGGTCCCCTAAATAAACCTTCTTATAACATAGCAAACACCTCATTCAGTTTCTTCACAGTTCAAAAAAGAGGACCTTTGAATTAAATTTACATTTTGTCTCAAATATGCCAATACCCATTCATGTCAACTTTTGAATTTTAATCTGTCTGATATATTTTGGTATTTCTCTTAAGGGTAAATGTTAATCATCAGCCAAATACCAAAAGGTACTACCTTCATCTGAACAGTTCTATTGCAATATATATATATATATATATATATATATATATATATATATATAATACTATGTACTAAATTTTTATTTACTTTTATTATTATTCATACATTACATTGCTATACATTATTTAAATTGTGAATAGACTTTACCCAGCAAGATATACACCTCAGGCAAGCCCAGCTGAGACCACCATACACATCCTCGTCAACAGATAATAAACCTTTTCTGTGTCCCACACATAAAAAAGGAACTCTTCTCTAACTTCTGTGCTCCATTCCTCTTTTTCATTCCCCTTTTCTGTATTCCCACTTATTCCATGCCTAGCTCCACAACACTCCTTATGCATGCTGTAGTCTCCTGCCGTCACTATCAATGGATCATGATCTCCTGGAAGATGACGATTGCATGTCTTTCACTCATCTTTGTGTTGCTAGTGGCTAGGTTGTGTGGAACTTTGAAGCATCACTATAATATTCTAGTGACTAAATGAATACAGAGCTTTAATTCCATGTGTACTTTGCAACGTTGTCCTCATGTGGCTGAGAGAATTGGGTCAAAGTCTAACAGTTGTTGAAAGGAGACAGCTAGTTTATGCATATGCAGGCGAACATTTAATTTATTGTCAAATCAGACATTTCTGGGACTGGACAATAAGTACATCCAGAGGCATGCAGGATGTATGGTCACCCTAATCATATGGCATGATAAAGACAGTGGATGCAAAAGACACCATGGAATTGATTCAGGTCAAAGAAATAATTTCCAGTAAGGGAGGGACTGGGTGTGGGTTGAGATAACTCAGCTAGTGTTCTTTGGCTGAAACTATGAGGACCCAACTCTGGACAACTTAAGAAAATAAAGAAATTAACACAGAGATTACTTGTGCCAGCAGGTGGTGTAGTAGTTAAGGTGCTGGATTCCCACATGGCTGACTGTAGTTCAAGACTTGGACACAGAAGCTTGAAACTCATACTGAGAGCATGTGCATGCATGCCCAAGATCCCAGGAGTATGAAAGAGAAGGGATAGTAGCATGGCCAAACCTTCTATTTGTCTGTCTGTCTTTGGTGAGTGCACATGCTCTGCAGCAAATTTTTAAAAAAAATTATAATTTTTAGTTACCAGTTACTCTTCATATTGCTTCCAAGTGAATTCTATCCTCTCAGCTCCCAAAACCTGTTCTTGTTGAAGTAACAGTATTTCCTCAAGGATCAATCATTTGAGCATTAACCTATTCTTATTTGACCAGATATTCTAGTAGCATTTACTATTTTTATTTATATCAATAATAATAATAATAACATAAATAATTATAATTAAACTACCTAATTATATAAAACTTTTGAATATGACCTTCTTCAACAAAAGGAAGAGTGCTTTCTTACAGAAGATACTTAATGCTACCAAACTGAGGATGTTTGTGAAGAATTAAAATCATCTATATGTATTTTTGTTCCATAAATGATTGTGTTCTTTTTTTAAGTGTATCAGTTGATTATATTCCAAAATAAATATGTTGATTAAGTTAAAATGCACAAATGAGAAGTAAAATTTCTTTGTTTTTCTTGTTTTTTCTTTTTTTTTAAAGAAGAAAACATTCTTCATGGAAATGCATGAGTTGATATTATAGTCTAATCATACTTTATCATGTAAATGCATATTTGCAATATTTTAAAAAGATAGATTATGTAAATCATTTTAGGGACATACAAAACATGTAGAATATTTACCAGACAGAAAATTATGTATTTAGAAACATGGTGAAAAGCTTGTTCTTCAAATGAGATAGCCTGAGTGCTCATCCTAGTTGGAATAGTTGATCATACCAGTGTGTGCTTTATTTAGACAAAATATGCAGGAAAAATTGTAGGCAACGAAAATCTAAATGTACATGACAGCAGCCAATTTCCAATGTCAAATGTAATCATTGTTTTAAACTTCCTGCATGATTTTCTTTAAAATAATCAGTCCTATTCTTGGAGACATTTCTAGGATTTCTTCTGTATATGGAGGAAACATGTACTCATTTTTTTTAATTGTCAAAGGGTATGTGCGCTTGACAAAGATATATATATATATATATATATATATATATATATATATACACACACATACACACACACACACACACACACATACACAGAAACACATATATATATCTGAGAGAGAGAGAGAGAGAGAGAGAGAGAGAGAGAGAGAGAGAGAGAGAGGAAGCATACCGCAATGGGGTGTGGTCATGCTACAATCCTTTTTCCTCTATTTTTTCATTCCATCAGAGTTTTGTGACCACACATGTGTGACCAGTGTGTTATTTAAGTCACCAGGGCCAGGATTCAAACCGCTTTTAGGCATGTGGGATCTAGCTCTGTTCACACAGTGCTTAAACACTGCACTTCAGGTCAATACACGTTTTACTTCTTTAGGGGGAAAATAAATTATATATGTTATATGTGTGTGTGTGCATACACACACACACACAAACACACACACACACACATATATATAATACTTTTGCTGAACTCTGTCTGTCTCAGCATTTTTACCTGCACATATTTTAGTTTTCCTTTACTTCGTTTTTTGTTTTTTATTATTTTTTATGTTACATTTAATCACATGTATCTTTACAGTGTATAACATTTCTTTTTCCAACACAATTACCATTCATATCAGTCAAGGGGAAGACATTACTATAGACATCATTAGCAGCAATTAGCTTTTCAATATTTTCAGATTATTTTGTTATTTTTTATTATTATTATTATTATTATTTACACATTTGATTACTATTCATCATTTGGCTTATAAAGAGAATTTATCCAACATGAAATACTTCTCAGACAAGTCCAATTGAGAATACTACATGTTATCATTAATAGGAAATAAGCCATTTCTGATCCCACAAATGTCATGCCTCTCTTTTTTTTCTCCTGATTTCCTTCTCTATACTCTTCCCTTCTCCTTTCGCCCTGTTCCACATTGTCTGCAATGTCTATAACTGTTTTCACTGCTTTTATGCCCTTTAATATTCTAATCTCTATCATAAAGTACAGATAATCAGTATATATTAAGTGGATACATACAATATCTTTCTTTCTTTTTTTTTATTATCATCATATTCTTCTTTATATTACATTGAATTACATATAACTTTACATTGTATTACATTACTTTTTCAAAAGGGAATGCCATGCATGTCAGTCAGTACAGAGACATTAATCTCCCCGCTTCAACATTCAATATCTTTTCTATGTTTTCCCCAATCATTATTATTATTCTAATTATTTTTTAAGACAGTCCATCGCTATTTCTCATGTTGCTTGTACAAATACTTTGCCCATCATGAAATACTTCTCAGACAAATCCAGTTGAGAATACTATACATGTCAACATCAACAGTTAATAAGCCATATCTGTTTCTCACTAATGTCCTACCTCTCTATTGTTCATTTGTTATCTTTCTCTATCCTCTTCTCTTCACTTCCCCCATTCCACACTGTCCTATTCTCATTAAGTATCTTCACTGCTTTTATGTCCTCCAATTTTTTTTTCACTATCATAGAATGCTGATAGTCGGTATATATTGAGTGGATACATACAATATCTTTCTTTCATATCCTGGCTTACTTCACTCAGCAATATATCCTCCGTATCTGACCACTTTCTATCAAATTCCAGGGCCTTGTTATTTTTTATGGCTGAGTAGTATTCCATAGAGTATATATACCACACTTTTCCAATCCATTCATCAGTTTGTGGACATTTAGGTTGGTTCCATGTCTTGGCAATTGTGAATAATGCTGCAATAAACATTGATGTGCAAGCACTTTTCTGACTGAGCGTTCTCCTGTCTTTTGGGTAAATACCCAGAAGTGGGATTACTGGATCGAATGGTAGTTCTATTTGTAGATCTTTGAGGAACCTCCATATTGTTCTCCACAGTGGTTGAACTAGTTTACATTCCCACCAACAGTGTAGGAGGGTTCCCTTTTCACCACATCCCCGCCAACACTTATCACTTTTTATATTCTTAATCTTTGCCATTCTGACAGGGGTT
Organism: Tupaia tana; assembly: GCA_026018925.1. Taxonomy (NCBI): domain Eukaryota; kingdom Metazoa; phylum Chordata; class Mammalia; order Scandentia; family Tupaiidae; genus Tupaia; species Tupaia tana. The sequence continues at coordinate 37,522,596 of JAKSZU010000016.1, forward strand.
AGGTGGTATCTCATTGTAGTTTTTATCTGCATCTCCCTTATGATGAGGGATGTTGAGCATTTCCTCATATGCTTTTTGGCTATTCGTATGTCTTCCTTAGAGAGACTTTTGTTCAGCTCATTTTCCCACCTTTTAATTGGGTTAATCATTTTTTTTCACATAAGGCACTTGAGTTCCCTATGTATTCTGGTTATCAGTCCCTTGTCTGAGGCATATTTAACAAAAATATTTTCCCATTCTGAGGGTTGTCGGTTCACACTTGTTACTGTGTCCTTTGCTGTGCAGAAACTTCTTAGTCTAATATAGTCCCACTTGTCTATTTTAGGGATTATTGCCTGTGCCTTGGGAGTCTTATTTAAGAAGTCTTTGCCTACTCCAATGTCCCCCAGAGTTTCCCCAGCATTTTCCACCAGTAGTTTTATTGTTTGAGGTTTTAGGTTAAGATCTTTGATCCATTTTGAGTTGACTGTTGTTAGTGGTGAAAGATGGGGGTTCAGTTTCATCTTTCTGCAGGTGGATACCCAGTTTTTCCAGCACCATTTACTAAAGATGTTTTCCTTTTCCCAATGGATTGACTGATATCCTTTGTCAAAGATCAGTTGGCTGTAAGCTTTGGGGGTTATTTCTGGGGTCTCTATTCTCTTCCATTGGTCCACATGTCTGTTTTTATGCCAATACCATGCTGTTTTGATGACCACAGCTTTATAGTATATCTTGGGATCAGGGAGTGATATGCCTCCTACTCCACTCTTCTTGCGCAGGATTGCTTTTGCAATACGAGGTCTTTTATGGTTCCAGACAAATTCTATGATTGCCCTTTCTAGATCTCTGAAGAATATCTCTGGTATTTCGATTGGAATTGCATTAAACATGTAGATTAATTTGGGTAGAATTGCCATTTTTATTATGTTAATTCTTCCAATCCAGGAGCATGGGATATCCTTCCACTTTTTTATGTCACTTTCAATGTCTCTTTTAAGATTTTCGTAGTTTTCTTTATAAAGATCTTTGACTTTCTTAGTTAGGTTTATCCCTAGGTATCTTATACACCTTGTGGCTACGGTGAAAGGGATTCCTTTCTTCAGCTCTGCTTCGTTCAACTTGTTGTTCATAAATAGAAATGCTATAGATTTTTGGATATTGATTTTGTATCCTGCCACTTTACTGTATTCACTTATTACTTCAAGCAGTTTTTTCATGGATACCTTTGGGTCTTCTAAGTATACCATCATGTCATCTGCAAATAAAGATATTTTCAATTCTTCTTTGCCTATTCGAATGCCTTTAATATTGTTCTCTTCTCTGATTGCAATAGCTAAGACTTCCAGTACTATATTAAAGAGCAGTGGAGAAAGTGGGCAGCCCTGCCTAGTACCTGTTTTCAGAGGAAAAGCTTTCAGCTTTTCCCCATTCAGTATAATGTTAGCTGTAGGTTTTTCATAGATGGCTTTTATTGTGTTGAGAAATGACCCTTCTATACCAATCTTACTGAGAGTCTTAATCATAAAAGGATGCTGTATTTTATCAAATGCTTTCTCCGCATCAATTGAGATGATCATATGGTTTTTATCTTTCTTTCTGTTAATGTGGTGTATTACATTTATGGTCTTGCGTATATTGAACCATCCTTGCATCCCTGGTATAAAGCCTACCTGATCGTGATGAATGATCTTTGTTATATGTTGTTGGATACGATTTGCGAGTATTTTGTTGAGAATTTTCGCATCTATATTCATCAATGATATTGGTCTGTAGTTTTCCTTTTTTGTCATATCCTTATCTGTTTTGGGGATGAGGATGATGGAGGCTTCATAAAATGAATTTGGAAGGTTTCCTTCCTTTTGAATCTTTAGAAATAATTTTAGTAGGATAGGGGTTAACTCTTCCTTAAAAGTTTTGTAGAATTCACAAGTGAAGCCATCTGGGCCTGGGCTTTTCTTTGTTGGGAGGTTATTTATTACTGATTCAATCTCCTGGCTTGTTATAGGTCTATTCAGGTTCTCTATGTCTTCCTGATCCAATCTTGGTAGATTATATGCATCCAGGAATTTGTCCATCTCCTCCAGGTTATCTTGTTTGTTGGCGTAAAGTTGCTCATAGTATCCTCTAATGATATTTTGTATTTCTGCTGTGTCTGTGGTAATATTGCCTGTTTCATCACATATTTGATTAATCTGGTTTCTTTCTTTCTTCTTCTTAATCAGTCTAGCCAATGGTGTGTCGATCTTGTTAATCTTTTCAAAGAACCAGCTTTTGCTTTCATTTATTTTCTGTATGGTTCGTTTATTTTCTATTTCATTTATTTCTGCTCGAACCTTTATTATTTCTTTTCGCCTGGCATTTTGGGGATTTGTTTGTTGTTGTTTTTCCAATTCTCTGAGGCATGATGATAAGTTATCTAGTTGCCATCTTTCTGTCCTTTTCTTATGTGCACTAATTGCTATGAATTTTCCTCTTATGACTGCTTTTGCTGTGTCCCATAGATTCTGGACACTTGTGTACTCATTATCATTAGTTTCCATAAATTTTTTTATTTCAGCCTTAATTTCTTCAGTAGTGAAGAAGTCATTCAGAAGTAGGTTGTTCAGTTTCCATGTGTTCGTGTATTTTCGGGGTTGTGTCTTGAAATTAATCTTGAGTTTAATTCCATCATGGTCAGAGAAGATGCTGGGTACAGTTTCTATGCCTTTGAATCTATAAAGGCTTGATTTGTGTCCTAATATATGATCTATCTTTGAAAAGGTTCCATGTCGGGGTGAGAAAAATGTATATGTTGTGGATGTAGGGTGGAAAGTTCTATAGATATCTGTCAAGCCCATTCCATTTATAGTATCATTTAAGTCCTGTATCTCTCTATTTATTTTCTGTCTAGAAGACCTGTCTATAGGAGATAATGGGGTGTTGAGATCTCCAACAATTATAGTATTTCTCCCTATCTCTCCTTTTAGCTCCAACAGTCTTTCCTTCACATATTTAGGCGCACCTGAGTTGGGTGCATAGATATTTATAAGGGTTATGTCTTCTTGCTGGATTACCCCATTTACTATTATATAATGCCCTTCTTTGTCTCTTCTTACAGTCTTTGTCTTGAAATCTATTTTGTCTGAGATCAATATCGCTACTCCAGCCTTTTTTTGATTTCCATTTGCATGGAGTATCTTTTTCCAGCCCTTGACTTTTAGTCTATGTATGTCTTTATCCATAAGGTGAGTTTCTTGTAGGCAACAGATAGAGGGTTTCTGTTTTCTTATCCAGTCAGTCAGTCTATGTCTCTTTACTGGAGAATTTAATCCATTGACATTCAATGTAATTATCGATATTTCCGTACCTGATCCTATCATTAAGTGAGCCATTTTCTTGGTTGCTCTTTGTTCTCGTATAACTGTCTCTGATTTTTTAGTTTTCCTGGTATAATACTCCCTTCAGAACCTCTTGAAGAGCTGGTCTGGAGTTGGTAAATTCCTTCAAATTTTGTTTATTCGAGAATGTTTTTATCTTTTTTTCCCATATGAAAGATAATTTTGCCGGGTATAATATTCTTGGTTGAAATTGTTTTTCACTCAACACTTTTACTATGCTTCCCCATTCTTTCCTTTCTTGCATTGTTTCCGCCGAAAGATCCGATGTTAGCCTGATGGGGTGACCTTTGTAAGTAACCTGGCGTTTCCCTCTTGCCAACTTTAGTATCTTGTCTTTGTCTGTTGTTTTTGCCAGTCTGGCTATAATGTGCCTTGGAGAGGATCTTCTTGGGTTGATTCTACCCGGGGTCCTATGTATTTCCTGGGTCTGGATATTTGAGTGCCTTTCTAGATTTGGAAAGTTTTCTTCCAGGATCTCATGGAATAAATTATCTAGGCCCTTATTATTTTCTTCCTCTTCTGGAATACCTATTATCCGGATGTTGGGGCGCTTGATAGTATCCAGTATTCCTCGTATATTATCCTCATTTTTCATGGTTGTTTTCTCAATCTTCTTGATGCTTTTTTCTAGGTCAGATGTTTTGTCTTCTACGTTAGATATTCGATCTTCTGCCTGGTCTAACCTACTTTTAATACTTTCAAGGGAGGTTTTGATTTCCTGTATCACATTCTTCATTCCTAGAAGTTCCATCTGGTTCTTGTTTAAGGTATCCATTTCTTCTTTCAAGTCATTGAAGGACTTCCTCATCTCCTGGAGCTCCTTGTCTCTTTTCTCTTCCATCTCAGTTAGTTTGGTCACTACAAATAATCTGAATTCCTTATCAGACATGTCCACGACGTCCATTGTATTGACTGTGGGTGATGTAGGCTTGATGATTTCCCTTGAGGGAGAGGCCTTTTGTTGGTTGCTCATATTTCTGGAGCCTCTGCGATTGTTCTTAGTCATTAGGTATTCTATATGTTTCTTCCTAACTGATTGTTAATAGTTGTACAGGCTTAGAAAATTGATGATTTCCCTTATGGTTGGCCTACCTGTTGCTCACAATTACCATTAACTGTTGCCACTACCCTGGATGGCCCAAAGTCCTCACTGTCTCTAAGGACAGGTGAGCCTACAATTGACTGAATAAGCAACACCCCAAGAGCAAAGAAAAACAAACTGAAAAAAGGAAATCGCGCGGCGCGCTTGCGCGCCACGCGCTATTCAAATCACCAGAATTCAGAGTCCAAAGGCTAGTGGGAAAGTGTCAGAAGATGAGTGACAGGACCAGGTTGGTCAGGTCTGGAGCCTGAGTCCGCCTGGTGCCCGGAACTGCTGGCCGGCTCGATCCGGATTGCGGGTGGGGTGGGGTGGGAGTTCGCCTTAAAGTCCCAGACAACCAACCTGGGGTCCAAGGAGGAGAAACGGTGGGGATGCGTGGAGATTCGGAAAGGTCGGGCCTGCAGCCTCAGTCCGCCTGGTGCCCGGAACTGCTGGCCGGCTCGATCCGGATTGCGGGTGGGGTGGGGTGGGAGTTCGCCTTAAAGTCCCAGACACCAACCTGGGGTCCAAGGAGGAGAAACGGTGGGGATGCGTGGAGATTCGGAAAGGTCGGGCCTGCAGCCTCAGTCCGCCTGGTGCCCGGAACTGCTGGTCGGCTCCCAATATCTTTCTTTCATAGCCTGGGTTGCTTCACTAAGCAATAAATCTTTCATATTCAACCACGTTCTATCAAATCCCAAGGTCCTGTTGTCATTTTATGGCTGAATAGTATTCCATAGAGTATATGTGCTGCAATTTTTCAATCCATTCATCTGTTTGTGGACATTTGGGTTGGTTCCATGTCTTAGAAATTATTAATAATGCCACAATAAACATTGATATGCAAGCGCTTTTCTGACTGAGCATTCTCCTGTCCTTTGGGTAGATAGCCAGAAGTGGAATTGCCTGATCATATGGTAGTTCTATTTTCAGATCTTTGAGGAACCTCCATATTATTCTCCACAGTGGTTGAATCAGTTTACATTCCCATCCACAGTGTAGGAGAGTTCCCCTTTCACCACAACCCACCAACACTTACCATTTTTTGTATTTTTGATCTTTGCCATTCTGACAGGGGTTAGGCGGTATCTCACTGTGGTTTTAATCTACATCTCCCTTATGATGAAGAATGTTGGAGTATTTCCTTATATGCTTTTGGCTGTTCATATGTCTTCCTTAGAGAGATTTTTGTTCAACTAATTTTCCCATCTTTTAATTGGGTTAATCATTTTTTTTTTTTTTTTACAGGTAAGCCACTTGAGTTCCCTGTGTATTCTGATTATCAACCCCTTATTTGAGGCATAGTTTACAAAATTATTCTTCCACTCTGAGGGTTGTTTATTCAGACTAATTACTGTGTCCTTTGCTATGCAGAAACTTCTTAATCTGATATAGTCCCACTTGTCTATATTTTGCCTGGGCTTTGGGAGTTTTATTGAAGAAGTCTTTGCTTACCCCAATGTCTCCCAGAGTTTTCCCAGTGTTTTGTACCAGTAGTTTTGTAGTTTGAGGTCTTAGGTTCAGATCTTTGATCCATTTTGAGTTGATTTTTGTTAATGGTGAAAGATGGGGATTCAGTTTCATCTTTCTGCAGGTGGATATCCAGTTTTTCCAGCGCTATTTGCTAAAGAGGTTTTCCTTTTCCCACTGGATTGACTGGTATTCTTTGTCAAAAATCATTCAGCTGTAAGTTTTGGGATTTATTTCTGAGATCTCTGTTCTATTCCATTGACTTACCTGTCTGTTTTTGTGCCAATATCATGCTGCTTTGATTATCACAACTTTGTAGTATATTTTTGATGCCCACTTCACTATTCCTCACAGGATTGCTTTGGCAATATGAGATCTTTTATAATTCCAGACAAATGCTATGATTGTCTTTTCTAGATCTGTGATGAATATCTCTGGTATTTTGATTTGAATTTCAATAAGTATATAGATTAATTTGGGTAGAACTGCCATTCTGATTATATTCATTCTTCCAATCCAGGAACATGGAATGTCCTTCCACTTTTTTGTCATTTTAAAATATCTTTTTAAAGATTTTCATGGTTTTCTTTGTAAAGGCCTTCGACTTCCTTAGGTTTATCCCGAGGTACTTTATACATTTTGTGGTTATGGCAAAAGGGATTCTTTCTTCAGATCTGCCTCGTTCAACTTGTTGTTTGTATACATAAATGCTACAGATTTTTTTGATGCTTATTTTATATCCTGACACTTTACTGTATTCATTTATTACTTCAAGAAGTTTTTTCATGGAAAACTTTGGGACTTCTAAGTATACTATCATGTCATCTGCAAATAAAGATATTTTCAACTCTTCTTCACCTATTTGAATGCCTTTTATATTATTCTCTTTTCTGATTGCACTGGCTAGGAGAAAGTGGGCAGACTTGTAGTACCAGGGTTTTATTCTTTGTTTTAAATTTCATATTCTTTTATACATTCAATCACGTTATTTAGCTTACAAAGTGAATATTCCAACATGTGAACATTTCTCCCTAGTCCAGTTGATAATACTATAAAATTATCTTCAACAGATAATACCACATTTCTTTGTCACATTAATGCTTTGCCTCTCTATTTTTCTTCTAAATGTCCTTCTCAGACTCTACTCTGTAGTACCAGTTTTTAGTAGAAAAGTTTTTAGATTTTACCCATTAACTATAATGTTAGATACAGGTTTTTTAATATATGGCTTTTATTGTGTTAGGAAATGTCTCTTTTATACCAATCTTTCTGAGAGTCTTAATCATGAAGGAATGTTGTATTTTATCAAATGTTTTCTTTGCATTGATCGAAATGATCATATGTTTTTAAATCTTTCTTTCTGTTAATATGGTGTATTATGTTTATGGTCTTATTTATGTTGAACCACTCTTGCATCCCTGGAATAAAACCTACCTGGTCATGATTAATAATATTTTCTGTATGTTGGATATGATTTGCAAGTATCTTGTTGAGAAATTTTACATCTATATTCATCAGAGATATTGGTCTGTAATTTTCCTTTTTTGTCATGTCTTTATCTGTCTTGGGAATGAGGATGATGGAGGCTTCATAAAATTAATTTAGGAGGTTTCATTCCTTTAAAATCTTTAGAAATAATTTGAGTAGGATGGGGGTTAACTTTTCCTTATAAATTTTGTAGAATTCAGAAGTGAAGCCATCAGGACATGGACTTTTCTTTGTTGGTAAGTTATTCATTACTGATTTAATCTCATGGCTTGTTATGGGCCTTTTCAGAGTTTCTATGTCCTCCTTATTCAATCTTGGTAGATTATATGCATCCAGGAAGATGTCCGTCTCCTCCATGTTCTCTTGTTTGTTGGCATATAGTTGCTCATAGTATCCTCTAATGATGTCTTGTATTTCTATTGTATCTGTTGTGATGTTGCTTGTTTCATTATATTTTTGATTTATCTGGTTTCTTTCTTTCTTCTCTTTGATCAGTCTAGCTATTGGTATGTCGACCTTGTTAATATTTTCAAAGAATCAGCTTTTGCTTTCATTTATTTTCTGTATAGTTTGCTTATTTTCTATTTCATTTATTTCTGCTCAAATCTTTATTATTTCTTTTTGCCAGGCATTTATTTTATCGTTGCTGTTCTTTTTTCCAATTCCCTGAGGCATGATGTTAGGTTATTTACCACCTTTCCATCCATTTCATATGTGTACTTTTTGCTATGAATTTCCCTCTTATGACTGCTTTTGTAGTGTCCCATAGATTCTGGAAACTTGTGTACTCATTATCATTTGTTTCCATAATTTTTTTTGATTTCAGATATAATTTTTGAGTTAAGAGATTAAGTTAAAAAGTCATCCAGAAGTAGGTTGTTTAGTTTTCATGTATTTTCAAGGATTTTTATTGAAATTAATATAAAGTTTAATTCCATCATGGTCACAGAAGATGCTGGATATAGTTTCTATGCCTTTGAATCTGTAAAGGCTTGATTTATGCCCTATCATATGGTCAATCTTTGAAAAAGTTCCATGCCAGGGTGAGAAAAATGTGTATGTTGTGGTCATAGGGTGGAAAGTTCTATTGATGTCTGTCAGGCCCATTTGATTTATAGTATCATTTAGGTCTTGTATCTCTTTACTAATTTTCTGTGTAGAAGATCTATCTAAAGGAGATAATGGGGTGTTGAAATCTCCAACAATTATAGTGTTGCAACCTATCTCTCCTTTAACTCTAACAGTCTTTCCTTCACATATTTAGGTGCTCCTAAGTGGGGTGTATAGATATTTATAAATGTTATGTCTTCTTGATGAATTAGCCCATTTACTACTATATAATGCCCTTTGTCTCTTTTTACAGTTCTTGTCTTAAGCCTATTTTGTCTGAAATCAGCATTGCAACTCTAGCCCTTTTTTGATTTCCATTTACATGAAATATCTTTATCCAACCCTTCACTTTTAGTATATGTATGTCTTTATCCATAAGGTCATAAGGTGTTTTTCTTATAAGCAACAGATAGAGGGCTTCTGTGTGTGTGTGTGTGTGTTTTAATCCATTCAGCCAGTATGTGTCTCTTGATTAGAGAATTTATTCCATTAACATTCAGTGTCGTTATTGATATTTCCAGACATGTTCCTGTCATTAGGTGAGCCATTTTCTTGGTTGTTTTTTGTTCTCTTATATATGTCTGTATGACTTTTAGTTTTCCTGGTATAACACTCTCTTCAGAACTTCTTGAAGAGCTGGTCTGGAGTTATTAACTTCTTTCAAGTTTGGTTTATCTAAGAATGCTTTTATCTTTTTTTATTTTTCCCCATATGAAGGATAATCTTGCTGGCCATCATATTCTTGGTTGAAACTGTTTTTCATTTTACACTTTGACTATATTTCCCCATAGTTTCCTTGCCTGCATTGTTTCTGATGAAAGGTCTGATGTTAGCCTGATGGGATATCTTTTGTATGTAACTTGACGTTTCTCTCTTGCCAAATTTAGTATCTTGTCTTTGTCTGTGGTTTTGGCCAATCTGGCTATGATGTGAATGGAGAGGGTCTTCTTGGGTTGATTCTATTTGGGGTCCTATGTATTTCTTTGGTCTGCATGTTTGAATACCTCTCTAGGTTTGGAAAATTTTCTTCCAGAATTTCATGGAATAAATTATCAATGCCCTTATTATTTTATTTCTCTTCTGGGATACCAGTTATCCAAATGTTTGGGCACTTGATGGTATCTAGTATTTCTCTTATGCTATCCTCATTTTTCTTGGTTGTTTTCTCAGTATTAATTTTTTATCGTTTTTTTAAGGTCACAGGTTTTGTCTTCTACATTTGAGATTCGATCTTCCATGTTATCTAATCCACTTTTAATATTTTCAAGGGAGGTTTTAATTTCCTATGTCACATTTTTTATCTCTAACAATTCCATTTGACTCTTTTGTATGGCGTCTATTTCTTCTTTCAAATCATAAAAGGACTTTCTCATCTCCTAGAACTCACTGTCTCTTTTCTCTTGCATCTCATTTAGTTTGGTCACTATAAATATTCTGAATTGTTTATCTGACATTTCCACGACTTTCATTGTGTTGTCTATGGGTGATAAGGAATTGATGTTTTCCTTTTGGGGGAGAAACATTTTGTTGGTTGCTCATATTTCTTGAGCCTTTGTGATGGTTTCTAATCATTTGTCGATCTATACATTCCTTCCTAAATTCTCCAAGGTATCTCTGAGTGTTCCAAGGCACCAGGAGCAGGTAATTGGCAAGCTCTCTTCTGCTCTACCTCCCTGTTCCTCACCAGCACCTTACACTGATATAACTGGCCCTGGGAAAACCAAAGTCCTCCCTGTTTCTAGAGAACAGGTGCACCTGAAATTGAACCACTGAGCATCAGTTCAGGAACAAAGAATGCACTGGCACTGTAGGAAATGCAGAAGTTCTGAGAGTTCAAAGGCAAGGGAGGAAGGACATGAGCCATGGATCCCAGTTGTATAGCCTTTCTGCTGTAGGCAGCCTGCCATAGGGCCAGGCCCTTCACTGGAACGGGTGTCAGGATAGGCTGGGGCAGGGTGCAAGATTGTCTCAAAGTTCCAAGCAACCAACCTGAGAGTCCAAAGGTGAGTTGGGGAGTGGATGAGCCATGGATCCTAGCTATATATACTTCTAGCCACAGGTGGCCTGCCTTATAGCAAGGCTTTTTGCCAGAAAAGATGTCAGGATGGAGTGGGGCAGGGTGCAAGATTGTCTCAAAGTCCCAAGCAACAAACCTGAGAGTCCACAGGCGATTGGGGGAGCTCTTTTACTTCTTTTTAGAGGGCACCATTTCCTCAAATGCCTAAGTATCCACTGATTAGCTACAAATCTATATTCTGATTATTCTCTTCAGCATATTAATATCCACTTGCAGAAGGGATGGGACTAATTGGAGAATTACTTGGCATTACCTGGCAGTTGTGCTAAGAGTGAGAGTCAGAGAACTCCAGAGTGGAGCACAACCAGCGAACCTATAGAATTCTTTTGAAAAATGAAGAGGAGGGGGCCCAGATGGTGGTACAGCAGTAAAATTCCATGCTCTCTGAGGCTGACCATATGACAATGTTCTTGGTTTGCATCTAGAGACCTTCCTGAGTATACATGCACACGTGAAGGCCCATGATCTGGGGCTGGCTGAGGCTGTGGTTGATCACAGTATTGGGACCCTTTTGGAGGTACTGCCTCTTTCTCTGTATCTGTATTTATCATTTATATAAAAAATAAACTTAAATAAAAAAGAATGACGAAGATGGAGATAGCTGGAAAACCCCCACCTCTTGTTCTAGGAAGAAGCTTCTTAATCTGAGCACCCCAGGTTCTGTTCTATTCTGGGACTTCTGTTCTTATTGTCAGAAACAGTTGCAGACAACTTCCATTGCTCTTCCTACAGAAGGTGAGGCAGATGTCAATACCGTGCCTGGCTGTCCTGCCCTCAGGGCTGTGGTGTATTTATGGAATAGCAGAGTTGTCCTGAAGAGGTGTGGTGAAAAGCTGAGTAAGAGTGTTATCTCATAAAGTCTGAAGGGGTCTAATTAATAACATTCCTCTTTTCCCTACCTAAATTTAAGAATGAATTGAGAGACAAACAAAGGAATCAGGCAGATAGCAAACAAAATGTCATTTTTGATGTAGGTAAAAGTTGTGAATGAATATAACTTGTTAGCCAAGTGTGTCCTGAGATTTAATATGTGGTCACAGCAGTCAGATGACCAAGGAGCAGGAAGGGCAATGAGCCCAGAAAGTTATTCTTATGGAAGTTCTTCCTTTGAGAAGAGGGAGAAAATGAAAGAAAGTTTCTTCCCACTAAGTGCATCTTTGACAAAAGAAAGCTGCATGACCGTAGTCATTGGTTTGGGGAGATTCATCTTTGTTCATAGCTCTATGCTAAATGCTGTGGCTATGAAGATACAAAAGAAATGTAAGGCAGTGGGATCAGCAGATGGCGTACGTCACTAGACTCCCACGTAGTTGACTGTGATTCGAGTCCTGGACCCAAAGGCTTAAACTTATCCCGGGCGCTATGCGTGCATGCCCAAGATCCTAAGAGGAGAATGGAGGAGAAGAGATTGTGGCATGGCCATCCCCCATGGGGGGTGATTTCTTGCATTTTGTTTCTCTGTCTGTCTCTGTCTTTCTGGTGAGCACACATGCTCTATTGCAAAAACCTCTAAAAATAATAAATAAAAAAAGAAATATAAGGCAGAGTTTCCGATTGCAACCCAGCTAGAGTGATGCAACATATGGGACAGTTTAGGTAACACCTCACAGTCTATTATTAACTGCTGCAATGGAAGAAAGAGATGGCATGAGGTTCATGAACTCAGAATAAGGAAGAGTGATACACATTGCAGCAGTGAAGTCAAGTTTCCTGGTGCAGTGCTCTTCAACACAAATTTGTAAGGATGGGTGATACCTGGAAGAAAGAAGTCTGGAGAAAAGGATTTTGTGTGCATGTGTGTGTGTACATATGTGTGTGTGTGTGTGTGTGTGTGTGCATGCAGCCTTACATGTTCAAGGAATGAGCATAGAATGCAGATATTTGTGAAGAACTGACTTGGCTGCACTGAAAGGTCACAGTGGCAGGAAGATGGGACAACCTGGGGTAGGCCTGGCTAGGCTGCCTTATGTACTGCCTTCCACTTGGGGTGTGTTCAATGCACATGTACCCCTAGTGACCAAAGGCTGATCATATGGTTTCTATAGCTTTTCTTCTAGGTTGTAGTATATCCCACACCTTGATTATTTTATTTGCTGACTAAGGCATCCTATTTTAGTTATAGCCTTATTGAAGGATCAGTTTTTCTACAGCAAAGCACCACTGATGGCATCACGGTATTGGCAAGGGGAAGAGCAAACCAAATCATGTCTGGCTACCATAAAAAGTGCTGTCTGAGCGCAATGTATGTCTCATTTATTTATTTATTTATTTATTTATTTATTTATTTATCTTTAGAGGCTTTTGCTATAGGGCGCGTGCGCTCGCCAGACAGACAGAGAAAGACAGAGAGATAGAAAGCGAGAAATCACCCCCAGGAGGGATGGCCACGCCGCAATCCCTTCTCCTCCATTCTCCTCTTGGGATCTTGGGCATGCACGCACACGTGCCCGGAGTGAGTTTAAGCCACCAGGTCCGGGACTCGAACTGCGGTCGGCTGCGTGGGAGTCCAGCGACATGGTCATCCTGCCAATGCCTGTCTCTGACTGATAGTACCATTGTGGTGACAGACAGTATGAAAGGGAAAATAGAAGGGATAATATTGTCAAGAAATAGTAAAGATACTGCTGGACTGTAGATATTATTAGAAAATTGTAGGCTGTCTAGATGGTTTCAAGAGATATCTGATGAAAGCTGGGATTTGGTGGGATTTTCTTATGTACACTCCACATATAAAGTTTATCTTTTTCTTACTACGTAGACTTTTTACAACTTTGTGTGAGTGCTCATCTACTGTATCAAGAACTAAAAAGAGATAGAGATATAAAGATCATCTGTATCTATGTTATTCTCTTTGATTTAGTAGTTCCATCAATGAAATATATTTTAGGAAAAGAATTAATACAGAAGAAGGAATCAAAGAAAGAGAAATCAAGGTTTTGAACCAACCAAAATATCAGGTAATATAATAGTTAATTACACATAGTAGCTTCATGACAAGTAATAAAGCCATTAAATTAATTTATTTACTAAGTGTCTGTTATTTTCTAAGCATGAAATACTTAAAATAGCATGAAAAATGAGAGAAAATTATATATGAAATATTCTTGTATGATCATGTAAAAAATTCATCCCCAAATTTGTGTCTTCAATAAAAACTTGAAATATTTTGAATATGTTTATTTTCTTTTTTATGTTTAAAAATATTTTCAAATGCATTTTCTGAAAAAATTAAATGAAATGAGCTTCTGCTCCATAGTCAAAACCATCAGAAATTAAGTAAAATTGTCAATTGTTCTAAATAAATTCACTGTTTACAAGACTTTTATTCAAGAATTGAGTCAAGATGAGAGTTTAAGATCTATTTTCCACTATGTTTTTCTTATTTCTGATCATGACAGAAAGTATATGTGTATTCAATTGGTTTGTCTTAAGTGTAGGGTGACCTCATCAGAACTTTGTCATACCCAATATCACTTGGATTTATACAGACTGACTGGGATCCAAGGTCTTAGACTTGGCAACACTCTTTAGCATTCAAGATGAAATATAGCATGACAATGATGTTGATGCTATTGTTTTAGTGGCTAAAATGGTTCCCTAAGAAAGGGCTAATGTTTATGATAAGACATTTATAGCATTATGATCTAGAAACTTTTTCTACAGTATGTGAGAATTTTTGCTTAGCTTTACTTTGAGCCTCTTGCTCCTACAAAAAATTACTGCACACAGCCCGCTTTCTGAATCATCCCACTAAGGCAATATGGCAGCCCCTGAAAACTTCTGAGCAGAGCCAAGTCCTGCCGGATTAAAGTTGGACATTTAAAGTGCACCTTTTGATGAGATTTGAAGTGGAGCAATAGTCGAGTGATGGAGTGTTTACAAAGAAAGTCTCTGTCAATTGTGAAGTGATAGTGTAAATTTTTAAAGATAGAAGGTGCATTAAAGCAGGTGATTTTTGTGTTTGAATAATCCACAATGTCAGGGAATTAAGAAGGAATAAAATTGTTGAAGAGAGATTTTTGGAAATTGTAAGCATATAGTTGATGTATGTTTATATGCTTTATACTATATAAAAAGGTTCTATTCTTCTATTGTCAAGCATTGATTGAATGTATATTATGTTCTAGTGTTATACCAAACCCATCACATACAGTGGAAAGCAAGTCAGTCTAAATACTTGTGTTCAACAAACTTAATTTTTGTGACTACAGAGACAGACAGGCAATCGCTAATCATACAAGTAAACAAATGCTATGGTTTGAACAGTTTTCCCAAAGTTCATGTATTAGAAACTAAATCTCCAGTGCCATAGCACTGAGATGTGGGGCCTTCAAGATGTGATTAGACCTAGGGGACGCCACTCTCCTAAGTGGATGAATACCATTATTGTGGGAGTGGGTTAGTTATCTAGAGTAGGTTCTGAATCAAAGGATAATAAAAGGATGAGTTTAGTCCCCCTCCTGCCCTTTCACTACGTGCTATCTTGCCTTCTGTTTTTTGTCATGGAATGACATAGCAAAAAGGCCCTCATCACATGCGAGTCCCTCAACTTTGGACTTCTTAGCCTATAGAATTATAAAAAAATAGGTCTATGTTCTTTATATATTAAAGTCTATAATTTAATCGAGCAGCATAAGTCAGATGAAGACAACAAACAATGGGGTATCAGTAGGTTCTGTGCTAGAAAATGACTGTGGGGTCATTTAGATTGGCTGTTCAGTAAAGGCTTCTATGAGAAAATGATATATAAGGGGAGAGGTATGTGATAATGTCAGTGATTCAGAGATTAGGGTTTTCCAGCAAGGTAGAATAGCTACTGAAAAACCCACAGAACATGACTACATATGAGAAGTTTAAGAACTGCTCAGGCACAAAAAGGAGAGTCATGGGTGGTGAGGTTGGGGAAGTAGGTAAAGACAAATAGTGTTGCATGGACAAGGCAGAAGTTTGGGGTTTTATACTGAGTGCAAAGGTGTACCATTGGAAGATTTTAAGCAGGACCCTAGGAAGATACCATTTCCATTTAAAAGATTCTGGTTTCTTTGTGAAAAATAGACCTTGAGTTGGACAATAGTAGAACAAGGGATCCAATTAGTATTTGTTTGTGAAGAGTATGGTGAGAAGTTGTCAGACACCTGGTATGTTATGTTTTCAGGCAGAGGAAACATGATGAACTATTACATTGGATGGTATATGGGAAAGAAAGAGAGGAATTCAAAGTGACACTCAGGTTTTTATCTGAACATCTTAAGACAGAAGGAATTGTCATTTTATTGAATTGAGGGGTTGGGAGGAGTCAGTTCATGGTGGAGAGGTGGAACAGAATTTCATCAGATTCATGTCAAGCTAAAGATTCTGATTAACTATGTAAGAGGGATGTCAAGCTGGTAGCTACTGTGTGAGTCTTAATTGTAGGGGAGAACTCAGGGTTAGAGGTATAAATTTGCTAGTCATTGGCCTAGAAGGGTTATCTGGGTAAGCCACATCATTTCTGAGGCTCAGTGCAAAATGAAAACCTAACAAGTGGAAAACAATGATCATAAAATATAAAACCATTTTATGTATAGTAGAGCCCCATTAAATTCATATTGGAAACAAAAAGTTCAGAGGTAAAAATAAAAGTAGATGGGTATGATCTGTAATGAGAAGATGAAGGAGTTTCCACCTAATTGAATCTATTTTTCAATATGTTTGGGGAGATAATATATGATATAAAGAGTTGTCATGATGAGTGGAAGTTCATAGGAAGAAGTTGTCTTAGGAATGCCGAGAAGCATTGAGTGGACTTGCTGTTCTTGCTTGGGAAAAGATTCTGAAGTGAAGAAACAATTCATGCAATATCTGGGAGGAAGTTTTCCTAATAGCACATGCAAAAGTTCCGAGACGGAAGTATGCTAGGCTGTGAGGGCAAGTGACAAGGTCATTGTGCCTGGATGGTGAGTGAGGGGTAAAGGCAGCAGACCTTGTAGGACTTTGGGGGCTTGCTGAGGGAGAGGTTGCTGAGGGAGACGGGGCCAGTGGGAGGCTGCTGTTCCTCATAATCCCTGAAAGGTACAGTCTGACTATATGTGGAGAACAAGTTATTGTGGGAAAATATCAATGATAGAAGCCAGAAAGTCAGCCAGGAGGTCATTCAATAATTCAATAAAAAATGATTTGGATTGCAGCTGAGGAGGTTTTGAAAATTAGTTGGATTTAGTATGTATTTCAAGGTGAGCTGCCAAGTCTTGCTAGTGTTTTAGCTGTAGAATGAGAGAGAAAGAGGAATAGGGGATGTCTCCTAGGCATCTGTTCTGAGTAGTCAGTGGAATCATTATTTATTTACTGAGATGGGAAGACTGTGAGAACTGAGGTACAGCTGGGCTGTGAGGGGATTGAGTGTGCTTCCTAAGACTTGTTAGGGGCCAGTCAGAGGTCTAGTGGTTAAAGCAGCTGGATCCCACTTGACTGTGTGGTTTTAGTCCCAAATCCGGTGGCTTGGAAAACATACCAGGTGTTTGTGCATGTGTGCCCAAAATCCCTAAGGGAGGAAAATATGGAGGGAAAAAGATTGTGAAGTAACTTGAGAGTACTTCCTCACTCTCTCTCTCCCTCCCTAGTGAATGCACATACCCTCTAGTTAACTAAAAATGAAAAGACTAACAAACAAACAAAAACTCCAACTTATTAGGTTTGAAACTCATATTAGATGCCTAGAAGATGTGTGCAGTGTTTGGGTATATTTACTTTCTCTATGTAAAGTATCATCATTCATGAGATTGATTTACCATTATGCAATGCTGTAAATGAATTATGAGGTTATCAACTTTAAAGATTTCAAAAATGCCGCATTGTGCATTTTTTTGTTTGAATCATTGGAATATGGTAGATGTAACAGTAACATTTAGATGAACTGTGAGGACATAAAAGTAGAGCTGTCAGTTACAGATGATGCTTGATGTCATGGGCCTGGGTGAGATTATCTAAGAGGAAATGTATATAGGAAGGCAAAATTGTTTAGGACTTAGATGAATGGCAACTTCATGTTTACCTTTTGGGAAAAGACAAAAAAGGAAAAAATGAAAAGAAGAGAAAGGAGGAACGACCAAATGAGAATAAGTGAAGTTGTACAATAGTGTCCTACTGCTGAAAACAGGAAGCACCACTAGGAGACGATATTATTAGCCAACTCAGGCTGACGTAACAGAGCACCACAGACTGGGTGGATTATACAGCAAAACTGTATCCCTCATAGTTCTGGAGTCTAGAAGTCCAAGATTAAGATGTGAGACGATTCAGTTCCTGGTGAGAACTTGCTTCCTAGTTCATAGAGAGATGACTTCTCTTTGTGTCCTGACATGTTATTTCCCCTAAGTGCACACTTGTGGAGTCTTCCTAAGTTTCTTTTCATTTCTTTTAAGAGAATTTTGCTATAGGGTGTGTGCGCCCAGCAGACAGAGAGAGACAGAAAGAGAGAAATCACCCGATGGGGAGATGGCCACACCACAATTCTTTCATCTCCATTCTCTTCTCAGAATCTTGGGCACACATATACCTGTGCCCAGCATGAGTTTTAAGCTGTTGGGTCAGGGACTTGAACCACAGTTGACTATGTGGTAATCCAACGACATAACCTTTAAGCTATCTGCAAGTCCCAGTGTCTTCCTATGTTTCTGTATGTTTCAAATATATTTTCTCTTGAATAGAATAAATCAGATTGACTTGTGACCTCGTCATATAACAGTTTTTGGCTTAATCACCTCTTAAAAGACACCCTTTACAAAAGTCATTCTCAGGAACTACAGGGCTGGAATTATATTAATTTGGGAGAAAGCAAAATTCAACTTGTAGTAATATAAAATGTTGCTGAATGGTCAAGTGAAAGGCTATTGACTTCAATTGTGCCTCCCTAAAAAGATATACTGAAGTCCTTATTTGAGAATACAGTTTTGCAGCTGTAACCGAAATACGATGAGGTCATGCTCAAGTGGAACATGTCCTAATCCAGTGACTGATGCCTTTGGAATCAGGTAAAGGAGACAGTGTCTGGACAGAGAGACCTAAGGGGAGATGACTATGTGAAGATGGAGGCAGAGATTGGAGTGACGCAGCACAGACTTAGAAACCCCTGAGTCCACTACAAGCTGAAAGGGTCAAAGAAGGATCCTTCCCGAGAAACTTCAGAGAGTGCACAACCCTCCACATCTTGATTTCATACTTTTAGCCTCCAGAAATGTAAGAGGATAAGTTTATATTATTTTTTTATTTATTATTTTGTTTTAAGAGATTTTTACTACAGGTTGAATGTGCTCACCAGAGGGACAGAGAGAGACAGTAAGTGAGAAATCACTCTGCAGGGGGGATGGACATGCTGCAGCCCCTTCTTCATTCTTCTCTCAGGATTTTGTGCACTTTTGTGCACACATGCACGCACATGTACCCAGCGTGAGTTTCAAGCTGCCAGTACTAGGACTTGAACTGCAGTTCACCATGTGGGAGTTCAACACCTTAACGACCTTACCACCTGCTGGCCCCTGTTTCTATTATTTTAAATCGCCCACTGTGCTAATTTTCTAGAGGAACTACAGGAAATAAGTACACACTAACTGCCAAATGACCATTGAATTTTCAGCATGGAAGTCATTGATAACCTTGGTAAGAGTGTTTACTCTGGAATCAGGAATAAACTCTAAGGAGAAGGTGAGAAGCTGTGGGGTCAGTGATTATGGTTGACTGTGGTAGATCAGGTGTGAGATAGAATTGGGTGTAGGTTCAGGAAAGGGGGTTTCTTTAAAGATTAGTGATATTAAAAACGTTATTGTACTGATGGGAAGATTTCAGTAAGTCGGAAAGAGTGATTCTGGAAAAAGAAGTTTACTTGAATAGCCGAGAGGTGATGAGTCTCGTTTTACACTATAGTTGTGGCCATTGGTGGGAACAAGGACAGGAAATTCATTGTAGTAAGATGCCAGGACATCAAGTGTCCAGAGGCAAGAAACCTGCTGGGATCACAGAACAACAAGAACATTGTCTTTGATGGGAACCAGCAGTTAGCGTAATGGCTATGTCGCTGGACTCCCACGTAGTCGACCGCGGTTCGCGTCCCAGACCCGGTGGCTTAAAAACTCACGCGCGTGTGCGTGCGTGCCCAAGGTCCTGAGAGGAGAATGGAGGAGAAGGGATTGCGGCGTGACCATCCCCCCTGGGGGGTGATTTCTTGCTTTCTGTCTCTATGTCTCTTTCTGTCTGTCTGGCGAGCGCACGCGCCCTATAGCGAAAAACCTCTCAAAAAAAGAAAAAGAGCATTGTCTTTGATTGTTTCAGTATTCTCAGTGATTTAATAAGGGGGTGAGATGGAAAGAGCAGAGGGAGTTAGATATGAAGGAAATTGATTTTCTTCCACAATGTTCTAAGCAGAGGCGGACGAAGCACTACTAGATGTTGCACATGGACACACACATCTTTTCTCATCTTTTCAGGTGCAGTATCTACATGAAAGATACAAGGCTCACATGGAATCTCTCCGTTTTAGTTGAGCTGTTTATTCACAGACTAGAAGAGATTCGATTCTTGAGGCAGATATATCAGAAATTGCCTTTTGGTTGTTGTTGTTGAGGTTGTAGTGATGTAACCGTTATGCTATCTACTCGCTCCCGAAGTTGCTAATGTTTTATAGCAACTTGTTCAGTCCTATTTATGGTGAGCCCCTCCTCAGGTCACTCCATCAATAGGCTTTGATTCATTTAACTTCGGTTATTAGGTTAAATTATATGTAGTTGTTGATATTCTGTTTTTGACAAAAACGGCAGCTCCTGAGATCAATGAATACTCTGTATAGAGATTTTTCTCTCTCTCTCTCTCTCTGTGTGTGTGTGTGTGTGTGTGTGTGTGGAATAGACATTTAAAAACTATTACATTCCCTATAAGTTTCATACTTCAAAAGAGTTCAATAATTATAATTGATGAAGAAGCAAACAGGGAAGAGAAATGGATAACAATATGATACTAACAGATACTTTCTGGTCAACAATTTCACCAACATCCCCACTGTGGCTTCTCACCAAGTGTGTGCAGTCACTCTCAGAGTTGGACTGAAGCGTCACCGTAAGCAGGCCTGTCCTCCGTTCCAGGTATAATACTAGCATATGCTAAGGATCATTAACGTTTGAATTGTATCGTGACCAACCGAAATAAAATTTAAGCTTAAGTTAATGTTTCTAATTTCTCTAGAAGCCCAATATCTGGTGTACTGACATGGGGCAGCGCCTCTTCTTGTTCTGCTTTATTGTTTTTATTTTTTTCATGAGAGAGAAAGACAAGCACCCTCAATAAGGCCTCATGCTGTGTCCTCTCCCCTAGCCTCGCCAGGCAGGATGGCTGATGCGTGCGCCCAGTGAGCATAGGCCAGTCAGGGAAATGAATCCATGATCTTCCCAGTGGGCCTGGTATTGTTTGAGTAGCACATTACCACTATGTCATGAAGAAAGACAAGATATTCTTTTACACTTTACCCTCAATCTGTTAAAATTAGTTTCAGTAATAATAATAATAATACATGTAAAAAATAATAATCATGAGTAGAAAGCATCTTGAGGAGTAAAATATTTTTTATTCAGCCTTCATATATACGAAATGATGCCAATAAAAAACAAAGAAAGCTCAGCTTCTGTGTCCCAGTTGGTAGTATACTGGGCTATGGAGATGGAAGCCACAGGCCTGGTCAGCCTGAAAACACACCCAGCAAGCGCACATGTGCCCAGGATCCTGGAGGCTGGAGGGCTACAGGAAGGGGATCGGGGAGAATGACCAATCCCATGGAGGGGTCTCTTCTCTCCTCCTCTCTCTTTTTCTTTAGTGTGCATGCACACATGTTCTATCATGAATAATTTTTTTTAAAAAGCAAACTAAGCATTATAATATAAAATTTTTTAAAATGAGTAGTTTTTTTTTGTTTATTTATTTATTTTAATTACCAGTACATAGTCAAAGAAGTAGACATTGAATATGACCCTTCTAAAGCACAGTAATGTCTTATTATGTTAAATCAGATGGCAAAATACTGCTTTTTTTAAAATTTTTTTATTATCATCATATTCTTCTTTATATTACATTGAATTACATATAACTTTACAGTGTATTACATTGCTTTTTCAAAAGGGAATGCCATGCATGTCAGTCAGTACAGAGACATTCATCTCCCCGCTTCAACATTCAATATAAAAAGAGAAGTTTTTAAGAGCTTGGATTTTAAGTTTTGATGGGATTCTAACATAATATTATTTCATGTAAATAATTGTCTGTTAGTCAATAAATTATTTTTAATGAAACCAAATCATTGCTAAAGGCGACATTTAGGCAATTAAATTATACCACTCATTTAAGATGGGATATTCCTAGTTTCTACTTTTTAAAAGAAGCACTTAATAATTTAAAAATGATTCATTGTAATTTCAAACTTAACTTTCTTATTTAGCAAACCGAACTAAAATTTACATTTGCTAAACAAAAATAATACCTCCAAATTTGTATTTTAAACTGTTTTGAGTTTAAAATACGAATACCCCAAGTGTTCTCATAGACTGACAGAACCGAGGTAACTCTCTCTTCTCTCTCTCTATGTGGTGGTGCCATTGTTGTTCGTTTCTAAGCTCCTTTTTAAACTCAGGGGTATGTAGGACCTAAGGAGATGGGAACTCTGTTCAAAGGGAACTGGAGTCACTGAGAGTGATTAGGAACCTACTCTCAAATCCAGCATGTGTGGCTGATTTCAGTCATTTAACTGATTATTTACATTTTTTGAGTTTATATGGAACCGCTGTACATCTTTATGGTGTACACAGTGGTCTTTCTTGAAAGATTTCCATAGTTATTTAATGCCTCCTGAAGTTTTCCCTGATACCGTGCATGGGGCTAGGATTTAGGCATGGGCGTACGTACCTTCATAAGGAAGTTAGAGAAACTGGTTTCTGATGTGTTTCAGAGTTTTGCAATATTCAACTGGCAACAAAGCCTCATCAGGATGAGCAGAACAGTGTATTCTTGATTGCTCATATCATTGGGAAAGAAAATCACTTTACTATTAGCTTGTAGTTTATGTCATCTTACATAAAGGGTACTGCCTATTTGTATC
The DNA here is from genome assembly GCA_026018925.1 of Tupaia tana. Classification (NCBI taxonomy): domain Eukaryota; kingdom Metazoa; phylum Chordata; class Mammalia; order Scandentia; family Tupaiidae; genus Tupaia; species Tupaia tana. The sequence continues at coordinate 37,545,290 of JAKSZU010000016.1, forward strand.
CCATGGTGGTAGCTTATTGACAATGGTATAATACAGCTGTTAAGCAAATTGGTAGGAGAAAATAGCATAATTGAAAAGGAATTATCCATTAACTATATTTCTCTCACAATCTTATCTGGAATACCAAATAACAGCTGTAGATAAAAGTACATTAATTAAATAGTGACTCAAGAGGACTTAGCTTTAAAGACCCTGTTGTATTTCTAAAGACATGAAGAGTTTCAAGAAAACATCAAACTTCCTGGCATTAGTGTTAGGAACATAATATATTCTTTAAATATATTAATTTTTTTAAAGTACTTATGGGTATTGTTGGTAATACTACTAACCCAGATCATTTTAATTTTCTGACTTGTAGTTTCTAATTTCTCATTTTTTTTCCCCCAGAAATGAGAATGCTTTTTATGGATTCTATTTCCATCTCATTGGGCCTCTCTTTGTACATCTTGAAAATTAGATACATTAACTGCTACATTTCCATTAATGCCATAATGTATGATAGAGCTTAAGATGGCTTATGAATACAAGAGACCATTTAGGGCAACTCCTCATTTTTTCAAGTGAAGAAAATGAATCCAGAGGGAAGTGTCTGGGCAGTGTGCAGGAACCGAAGATGGCTGATACTCGTTATTTTCAGACATCCTATTTGTGAATTTGCCTATTTGATAAAAGTTAGTTTTAACCACAAAATTAATATTCACTGTGTTTTCATGGTCATCCACAGACATGCACAGAGAAGGACATAATAAATGTGCACACCACCACCTAACATACACATTCCTAGCTGAGGCTGGAGGAGGTGGCCGTCTGCCTTCAGGTTTCAGCTTTCATCCTGTAAACAAGGGTTCTCTGTTTAGTGCCACATTGTTCACGTTCCTGGGCTTTTTGCTGGTGATTTTGCAGTTTACAACAGCCCCAAGCACAGTACTGAAGTTCTATCTAATGTTTCCAAGCACAAGAAGCTATGATCGGCTTTATGGAAATAAGCGTTGTTCAGGCGTGAGTGGTAGAGTTGCTGACTGCGAGTTCAATGTTGATAAACACCCAACAGGCCAGCAGGTGGTGTGGAGGTGAAGGCAGGTGGATCTCACATGGCAGACTCCGTGGCTTGAGTCCCAGATTTGACAGCCTGAAAATCATGCCAGGTGCATGTGCGTGCATGTCCCAAATCCCAAGGAGGCTGTGGGAGAAGGGATTGCAAAATAGCTATCCCTCCTGGGGATGATTTCTTAGTTTCTCTCTCTGTCCTGTCTCTGGTAAGTGCAGTGCCCTATAGAAAAACTTAAAAGAAAGTTCACAATATACTTTAAATTAGGTGTCTTTAAAGAGAAACACACATGCAACAAGGTCAGGGATCAATTCATTGGCAAAAATGCTGTGACCAGAGGCTTTCAGGAACCTAGCTCTGATTTCCCTAGGAACAATAGTATTCACTAATCCAGAGTTCACAGTAGCTTTATAGAATGTGATACCCATGAAGAATGAGAATCAGCTGTATTTCAGGGTTTGCTCTGAGAAAAGCAGTCACATTCACCTAATAGGAGAACTGGAGATTTTAAATAATCTCACATTGATTTAGGTCAGTTTCCCCATTAATTTATTTTAAGTTCAACCAGGTGCTGCTGCCAAATTACTGAAGAAAAAAAAAATTCTGACTTTCAAATCTTCTGGATTTTGCGATTTCAAAATAAGAGACTATGCTACCATATTAACTGGTATAAATAACCCCTATATTCTCTATGGGATGAAATAGTATGATTAATTCATTTAGTATGGGGGTCAGTAGGACTATATATAAATACTTCCTTCCTTAATGTTAATTAATTACTTAAAATACTCTTCCAGTTGTTTTTATTCTTCTTTTGTTTAATAAACCGTCTTTTTAAAAATCATGTGAAATTGGAGCCAACAAGTGGTATGGTGGTTAAGGTGCTGGACTCCCACGTACTCCCAACCATAGTTTGAGACCTGGTGGACCTGGTGGCTTGAAAATTACACTGGGTGTGTCTGCAATGCATGCCCCAAATCCTGAGAGAAGAATGGAGAAGACAGGATTGTAGAGTGGCCATACCCCTGGGGTGTGATTTCTCACTTTCCTTCTTTATCTCTCTCTCTCTGTTTCTCTCCATGGAAGCGCACACACCTTATGGCAACATCTAAAATAAATAAATAACTAAAACAAAATTTAAAAAATAAAAATCATGCGAGATTAAGTTTCAATTGAGCACTGTTGACTTATTATAGATTCCGAGATAGTCAAGTACAAATCATAAGAGATTTATTAAAGTCAGCTCTTGCTTTCCTTGTTAATGGGGTGCAGGCAAAGGACAGATAAGTGAAATCAACAGACACTATTCAAATTTCACCTATATTAATAGTTACAACTTCCCTTTCCATCAGCTCTCTCATCAGAGCAGCTAATGAGAAGCAAATTGGTTGATTGGAGTTGTCCCTCCCGTCTCTCTCCTGGCTCTCCCTTGGGGACAGTGCTAATGAGAAGTGAAATGACCAAAGCTGGGCAGTGGAACTGGAGGAAATCGGCCACAGCCCAGCAGGAGCATGCCAGGGCTCTGAATGATGGGAGCTAACTCTAAACTAGACGACAATATTGGGACTGCATATGTGTAAATGAAAGACAAGATTTTATATTTCTTTTTAAATATTAGGTTTATTTTTATCAACAAATAGATGACTGCTAACAAAGTAATAAGAAGAGAAATTTATTTAATGAATACTTTTTTGGAAATTATGACCTAAGACTATACATCTAAAAACATAAAATAGTTTTTTTTCAGTTATTCCTTGTTTGCTCTAAGTACTTTAAATTGGGTAAGATAATAGCTATGTAGTATCTTAATTTAAGAGGTACCAACCTTTTTGACTGCTTAAGATCACAGAAGGATTTTGAGAGTATTAAAAGTTATATATTTACTTATTTTTGGTAAATTTGATTATTTGATTTTGTTTTTTGAGGGAAAGATTTTAGCCAAAGAGAGATGGAGAAACAGAAAGCAAGAAATTACCCCCCAATGGCATGGTAGTTAAGGCACTAGACTCTGACATGACTGACCATGGTTCAAGTCCTAGACCTGGCTATTTGTTTCCTCACTTTCACTCTCTCTGTCTCTCTCCCTCTTTCTCTCTCTCCATCGCTCTCTAGTGAGTGCATGTGTCCTGTAGCAAATTTTAAAGTTATAATAACAATAAAAATTAAATAAATAAATCTTTAAAAAATTAAATCCTAAATCCATGAAGCAGTAGTAACTAGAACTGGGTTGTTTTATGAGAACACAAATAAAAGTGTAATATATACTTACATATTTATTATGCTTTTATACAGGGTATTTTCTACATCGACATTTTTTCTTTTTACTGGAGCAGAGCAGTAGAACTATCAATAATATATTAAATGACTGCTTTGATTTTGAACACAATTCAGTATTTATTCAGACATTGATAGATAAAAGCCAAATTGTCATAGACATCATGGTAAATAAGTTAAGAAAAATGGGAGAATGATGTAAGAATATGAAGTTTGTCATTACATGTCTAAAAATAGTCCTTGCTTCTTCAATATAGAGAAAAAAGTTCTAAATATAAGAGTGGTCTTCTTGTACATGATATCACTGTAAATCTCTGGTTTCCAATCGCAACATAGGCAATAATTCTGACGTAGCTGCTCTCTCCTTATTTTTATGGCAGTATCTGTACCCTGACAAGCCACAGGGTGAGAAAGCAGGGCATTAACACTTTTTTTGTGCCACGGTTATGACTGCTTACATAAAAGTTCTTTTATAGTCAGTGACTCTCACTCTGTTTCCTTGACTTACAGCTCATGGAAGTTACCATTCTTGGACTTTTGGAAAACATACCACATTCTGTGTCCTGCAGCCATTACCAGCCCAAGATGGTAAGGGCTCTGAGAGTGTATTTCTGCGATTTCTCTTAATGTTGAAAATGTGAAGAATTCAGAATAGCTAAAGAGAATATAGAATAATTGTCCAACTACTAAATAGCAAGCTGGAGAAAGGAGGCATTTTCCACATGGCAAGTGAAGGGTTTGGGCTGTGAAAGTTCATGCTCCATACCTCACCCTACATAAGAAGGTGGAGATTGCACGTTGCCAGAGGTAAAGTCATTAGGAAAATCCCAGAACCATCAGGCTACCATAGGGGAAGAGGTGTTTACAGATTTTTAGCATGATCAATACCTTTCATTGCCATGTCCAGTCTATAGATGAGTCCATGAAAAACATTTTTTATTTCTGTTATGATGTTTCTGGCTTCTAGCATTTTCTTCGATTCTTACTGTTTCCAGCTTTCTGCTTACATTATCCGTTGTTACATGGTGTCTCCTCTTTCCACTAGTGTCCTTAGCATATTGAGCATTGTTTTAAATTCTCTGGACTGATAACATTTCTTCCATATACTAATCTGGTTCTGAGGTTTGCATGTGTGTTCTGTCTTTCAGTAGGGCTTGCAATTTTTGTCTGGAAGCTGGACAAGATGTACTGGGCAGATAGGACCTGGTAATGATTGCTGTGGTAGTTTCTGCACATGAATGAATTTCTACCCCAGTAAGTTGTGATTCTATGTATCCACTATCTAAGTCTCTAAAGACAGTGGTAGGGATTCGTCCTGTGACCTCCGTTCTCTCTTACTTTAAGAGGTGCTGTTGATTTTAAATTTTTATAGTGTTTTTCTTTGTGGTTAGAATGGAGTGATGACTTCTAAGCTCCTTACATGCCACACGAGAAACTAAAGTCAGTGTGGTAATTCTTTATTTGAAAGTCTTGGTTACTCCTTAAGTGGGGTTATAAAGATACCTGTCATAAAAACAAAGTAACCAATAAGGAAATATTTTAGTAGACAGACTAAACACATATTGTACATATAAATGGGTGAATAGGTTCATTTTTCCCTCCTTGCAACATTGCCTGTAAGTACTCCCCAAATAAAGCTTCCATTACTAGTGTGGGATTTGATAATGTTGACGAAAGAAAAAAAATTATGTGGTCACAGGTAAAACAGAACTTTATTTTTGAACAATTCTAAGGTATTTTCTTTTATTTCATCTCTGTATAACCTACGAGGAACATTAAAGAAACATAAAGGAGCACCTGGAATACCCTAAAACTTGCAAAAAAACGCCCTGGGAGGCACCAGAAAGTATTGGGGTTATTCAGTCTGGAGGAGATAAGAGTATTTTCTATGATGATATAATCAAATGATGTACTCCTCAAGGGCAGAGTAAACGTCTTACAGCAAAATGCATAGGCCTTTGTCTGGTTGCCACAATAAACGCTAGAAGTGAATATTTTAGTCTGGTCTCATTGCCTAACATATGCTTGGCATGCAATGTTTTTTTTTTTTTTTCCTTTTTTTTTTTTTTTTTCCCTTTGGAGAGGTTTTTACTATAAGGTGTGTGTGCTCACCAGAAAGAGACAGAAAGAGACAGAAAGTGAGAAGTCACCCCCCCCCCCCCGGGGGAATATCTATGCTGCAATCCCTTTTCCTCCATTCTCCTCTCTGGATCTTGGATATGCACACACATGCCCCCTGCATGAGTTTTAGCCACCGGATTTGGGACTTGAACCGCATTCGACTACCTGGGAGTCCAGTGATGTAGCCATTATGCCATCTGGTGGTCTCATGCGATAAGTTTGAAGAAAGAAAAAAGTGAATGAACTTTATTATGAAAAGTATAGTGACTAACATAATTTCTAGTCTCCAGAAAATAAAACTTGAGGACACGGGCTTATATTTGTACAGTCAGTTGGTGTTAATTGTAGGAAAAAAAAAAAAAAACCTTTCTGTTATGCCTGGGAGTTTGCTGGGAAAAGTCAAGCACTTTCTTTCCCATCAAATATTTAAGATTGAGAAGATTTAATTCTAATCCTACTTGATAGAGCTTGGGTCAACTATAAAATTGTAACATTCAAAAATCACTTCAAAAGGCTTTTCTTTTATGAAGATTATCCCACTAGGCTTAAAAAAGAAAAGTATCATTATTTGAGGGATCATTTTATTGTTATATACACGCCATAGCTTTGCTAAAGACCATTAACCTTGTCCTAGAAATAATCCACTTGTAATACTGATGATTTCCTCTGGATCTTAGAGTAAGAGATGAGCAAACTCTTTCTTATATTTTTTTCTAATGGTCTTTTTTTTTTTTTAAAAAAAAGAAACATATTTACAAGTAGGAATATCTTTTCTTTACATTAAATAAAGGAGAGAAAAAGAACATGCTAATAGGGCAACCTTAAAGCAAAAGTCAAGAATATCCCCTAAACGTCTAAAAAGGGGACTCCGAAGTGGCTAAGTCATACAGTTCTCGTAATTAAATAATAGATTTCCAGGTCTAGCTCCCACCCAAATTTAATCCCAGACAAGTTAAAGTTAATCAAGTGCAAAACAGCTTAAATTAGTGTATTTAAATCCAAGTGACAGACAGGAGAAGGAGACTGTGGCTGACACTCTCCTGTGCTCGCTCTCCACGCCACCTCCCTTTAAACCTTGGTGTGAGCTGTGGTGAGAGAATTGCCATTGAAGTATCTTACTCTTGAGGGGCTTCATGCTTCAGTACCCCACCACCCATGCATATGGAGCTGCTAATGACAGAGAGGCCAGCCATCAGAGAATGCAATTCCACATAGACATTTTCACCAAAATGGATTATTTCAGCCTCGTTGGTCACAGATTCTGTAGTTTTCCAGTGATTCATCTTACTATTAATAATGTCAGAGAATTTTAGGCCCTTGAATTAAATAATGATAAATAGGAGCCACGGAGTGTGCTAGGCTGAGGCAGTGCTGTTTATTTCAGCGTGCAGCACTGTCAGGCCTGATAAATCGGATCCCTGAAATAGTTTATAAAGTACTGAATTGATGTGGCCGTTGGTGAGGGAGAGAATTAATGTTACGAAATAGGCCTGCAACCTAGATTGGATGAAAGCTGAGGAAAGCCTTTTATATAAATGCTGTGTCTGTGTGGGAAATGGTTGCCGCACGGGGACATAATGTGCTTCTGTGATCTCAAGGGGCGGCAGGTCAGGGAAGAGGGGCTCCCGGAGGCTTGGAGGACCCAGAGCTCTCAGCAGGAAGAGGGTCACAGGCTGCTCGTTTATAATCTAAAACAGGAAGGACGAAGAATGCATGCCACGGGAGAGAAATGAAAGTCTGTTTAAGGAGGGAGTGGAGGCTCTCAAGTTCTGCACGGCTGTGTTTACAAGCTCCTTGTCAGAGACGGGCGTCCTCAGAGCCACGCGGAGCTCTGAGAGAGCCCCTTCCTCGCTCTTCCCAGGCAGGTCTCAGCAGGACCAGCCCCTACCAGGAGATGGCCTAAAAACCTCAGTTACCCTCTGACGGAGGCTACCAGCATCAATTATCTCTTTAGGTCTTTACAGAGAGAATAAAGCTGATTTCTTTCTACTTTTTTTCTTTTTTCTTTCGTATTTCTGTAACCAATGACACTTTTGGAACTGCTTAGATCGCATGAGGAATAGAGAACTTTGGAAATATACTAATTTATAAGTACTATTAAAATGCTCTTTCCTTTGTTCATGGTATTTTCCTAAAATTTAAGTTTGGCTTGAAATTAATTTGATTTTGGAAAGGGTCAGGGTTTCAGTGTGTCCTTCGTGAGTCCGTGAAGACCGGATGAACAAAGCAGACCTGAACATTGTGTGACAACACATGGTGACTATCATCTCCTTTTGTGGCCCCCATTCTTTGACAAGACTTTCCCAAATGCTTTCTTTTGAGAAGATTAAATAGATAAACAACTAAGTAAATCCCTCCTGTTTTTTATGAGCTCTCTTCTCTTCATAATTCTTTTCTTTAAAGTGAGCAGTGCTACATTTTATCAAAATAGGTTGACTTGAAGGCAGCACCAGCTGGGAATTCTGCCTGTTGCTGACATGCCTGTTCACTAAGTGTCTCTTTTAAATGGCTTACATGGGAACAGTGGCGATAAATGGAGGTAGAGCTCCAGTTCATAAGTGATTTCTGGAAATGTATGCTAGGAATGTACAATTACAGGGGGCCAGACAGTGGCATAGCAGCAATATGCAAGGCTCTGCAAAGCCGGTCCATGTGGGAAAGTTCTGAGTTTATATCTGGAGACCTCCCTGAACACACTGGGCATCAATGTGCCCATGATTTGGGGCTGGCTGGAGCTGGGGGTGGGCCATGGTGTACAGATCTTGTTGGGGGGGGGGGGGTGTTTCTGTCTCTGTCTCTCTCTCTCTCCTGGAAAAATGAATAAATGAACTTAAAAGAAATGAATATATGCATGAATAGCTAAACAAATTCAAAACAGCATGTAGGTGAATGTTGATGTAATGCCTTATCTGTCACCATAACAGTTCAGGACTTTGGGTTTCATGAAAGGTTTTTTCCCCAAGTAATTTTTGAAAGGTTTTTAGGAAGGAAAGGATCTGATATTTGTATTACCTGAGGCTTCATTTCTTTTAGGATCATAGTGGAATATTTATAGAAGACTATTAAATAGAGCCATAGTGAGAGACAATCTTTGTAAATGAAGCCATGTTTGACCTTGAGAATTCCTTTTTCTTTCTATAGGGTGCATACACTCACCAGAGAGACAGACAGAGAGAGACAAGAGGCACAAAGCAAGAAATCACCCCCCCACCCCCCAAGGAGGTATGGCCATGCCACAATCCCTTCTTAATTCTCTTCTCAGGATTTTGGGCACACATGCACATGCACCTGAAGTGAGTTTTAAGCTGCTGGGTCCGGGATTCAAACCATGGTCAACTACATGGGAGTCCAGAGACATAACCATTATGCCATCTGCTAGTTCATACTTTATTTAATGCTATTTATTATTATTTTTTTTCTAATTCGACCAGAAAGAGACAGGACATAGGGCGGGTGTCTGGGGGAGGGGCTGGGTAGTGAGAAATCAAACCACCAAGTCCTGGACTTAAACTGTGGTCAGCCATGTGGGAGTCCAGCACTTTTAGCTACCATGCCACCTGCAGTCCCTGGACCTTGAGAATTCCTGATGGGAAGAAGAATACACCTGATGGAGGCTGGGTCAGAAGCTTTTCAATACGTCTGATAAAGAATCCCTATAATTTGTGCTTTTCAACTATGTGCTTTTCAATATGTCCAATAAAGAATCCCTATAAAATCCAGTATGACTCATCTATGAAACAGCATGAGCAAAGATTTTAGGACGCTTGTGAGACGAAAGCAAGAGTAAAGAGAACTGGAACGTGGCTCAGTCATGGAGAGGAAGGCTCTTCAGTGACCTGCCTTCTGTCCCCATGTCTCCTGCTTCAGCGGTTACAGAGAGGGTGAGTCTTCCAGAATAAACCTTCATGTTGGGGCCAATGTTGTCTTCAGGATGCTCTTCTTCACATCATCCTCTCCGACAATGAACTTTTTCTGAAAAGTAGAAGATATTTTTCCTCTGGATCACACTCCTCTGCTTGGATTTAAGATCAAACCAGTCGCTTCTAAACAGACAAAAATTATGCAAACCCAGTTATGTATCCCAGAGCCTTTCTGGTTGTAATGAACTACCCTCTTCCATACCTGTTACATGACAGTAAGTTGGGCGGCTGGCTCACCTACTTGCCTCAACCTATGTGGGTTTTAAAATGAGAAGACTTTGTCTCCCAGAAACTGCCTCAGTCCAGGCAAACTGGGATGGTTGTTCCCACGAATAATATAACATTTTCCCTGTTAGACTTGTTTTGAGTTTGGACCAGCAACAGAGGCTCAGCTAATTGTTATTTTGTCCAGCGTTTACTTTTCTTACAGTTTACTTTTCTGTTTCTCCCATAGGGTGTGTGCGCTCATTGGAGAGAAGTGGAGAGAGACAGTGAGAAGGAATGTGAGAAACCACCTGGGGAAGGGGGGATGCCCACGTCAGAACCCGTTCTCCTATGATTTTGGACATGCGCACATACACACCTGCCCAGTGTGATTTCCAAGCTGCCGTGTCCAGGATTCAGACTCCAGTGGGCCATGTGGGAGTCCAGCGCCATAACCACTATATCACCTGCTAACCTTGCAGTTTACCTATTAAACTCATACGGTGACGCATAAAAGTGCAAATCACTCACTTTTTATAATGATAGAATCAAATATCTTTTTTTAAATGATTTTAGAGCCTTGGTCTAAACAACCTAAATTAGTGCACAAGGTTAACTGTGAATCTTGCTCCTGTGAAACTGAGAACTTTCATTCCAAAACTGCGGACCTGTTGGCTTCTCTGGCTTGCATGGTTCCTAGGCGACCTATCTCAGCCATTCCTCTGGTGCTGTCAATATTCTTTCTTGCTAATTTTCTGCCTTACTGACTGTGCAATTCTAATTGATTAGGACTGAAACAGGAATATCAGCTTCTCCTCTACAAGGAGAGCGTGCAGCTTTTGTGGCAGGCCTTTTGTTCTTGGAGAACCTTTTCATTTATGTGCACATTGAGGGCTACCTTCAGGATGATTGAGGCTGCTGGGAGCTGGATTTCCAAATTGGCTTAAAACTTCTCGACAGTGATTGGCCTGAGGGCAGAGATAAACAGGATGATATGGGATTTTAAATCTTAAAAAGATACAGATTTGAGACATTTTTCTGACCTGAGTTAATTTAGCTTGGCTGGTTTAGGTCAGGGTTGAGTCAGCTTTTTATAGTCAAAATAGTTGCCTCCTCAGTAAGCTCATGAGCTGTGTGGTAAGCCATAACACTGCCAAACAAAGGAAGATGCAACGAAATATAAATTTTCCTTACCTACCTGTTATTTACGATAGCAAATCAAACGATGTCTATACCAGCTTGTCAATTGACAGGTTTCCCTAATCTCTGAGAAAGGCATTGATTTCAAGTCTCATAAGGGGTGAGAGACAGAACAGTCTAGATTAACTCCCTCTGCCTGCACTGATTGCTTCTTCAGGGGCCACCAACCTGAGTCGTGCTTTACATATTCAATTTAAATCACATGGTTAGGTTAACCAGAAGGGTACGCCCAATGTTTAAGAATGTAGAACTCCTTGATCTTTCTTTGCTCCTTTTCCCTGACTATTGCAGAGGTCTCTAAATTGGGAGTAATCTTGCATAGCCTGTGGGCTCTTTTGCGTGGTCCAACAAGGATAAAATGTGGCAGCAAGTAAGGGGTTGTTAAATGTAATGGACATGCCATGTCAAGAGCAATAAACCAGCAGGGTGCACAGGCTTCGAGTGGTGCTTTTATGAACACATCCAGAGTCGTAGCCAATAGCAATCACAGTCGTGCCAATGTAGGGGGGAGGGGACAGCAGCCTGCCGGGCTTTGGGGAAGGGAGAAATCTGCTCATTTGCTCCAACAAATTAAATACCAGATGTGCTTCCAGTTTGGTGGAATAGATATCAAAGAAGGGTGAGACATACCCCTTTGCTTGGGGGATTAATCATTTATAAGAGAGTCAAGATTTACAGCAATACAATGATCACAGAGCTAGCAAAAACAATCCACTTCTAAAATGAATAGGGAAGGGGGAGTTAAGAAGTTAAGAAGTTCATGGAAAGCCCTCTGACCCCCTTCATATTCCTTGTACTAAGAATAAAATCCAAATAGTATCTCATAGCCCAAAAGTTCCCACATCATGTAGGCAACGTCTGCATTGTTCACACTTATTCTCAGACCTTTGCCTCCTCTTTACATTGCCTCTCTCTACTGACAGAGAGATAGTCAGATAGACTTAGATGCTTCCTACCCCAGGACCTTTGCATATCCTTTTATTAGTATACATTCACATTCTTTGCCCCACTCTTTCAAATGCTTATTTTTTTCTTTCTTTTAATTATTTTTTTACATTTTTTGGAGAGGTTTTTGCTATAGACAGCATGCGTTCGCCAGAAAGACAGAGAGAGACAGAGAGACAGAAAACAAGAAATCAACAAGAAATCACCCCCCCCCCCCCCCAGGGGAGATGGCCACGCTGCAATCCCTTTTCCTCCATTCTCCTTTCGGGATCTTGGGCACACATGCACATGCGCCCAGTATGAGTTTAAGCCACTGGGTCCGGGACTCAAACTGCAATCAGCTACATATGAGTCCAGCAACATAGTCATTATGCTAACTGCTGGTCCCCTTTCAAGTCTTATTTCTTCTTCCCTTGAAAAATCACTTTAAGTATTGTCTCCCAAGGAAGGTACTCCCCGTCTTCCACTATATACTTGTACTATTTGAAGACCATGTCACAATCTATAATTTTATTATCTTCTTTATCTGCTTTTTGTTTTACCTATGATGTAGTATTAATAAAGGAGTGTTATTTTATTTCTTTCATCTCTTTAAAACTAAGACTGAGCACAGGGTCTGAAAAAACAATAACCATTCATTTCTCTTACATGATATTATTACCATTTAGAGATTCAATAAGGTGCAGAAGCATAACTTTAGAAAAGCACATGCCATGAAGATGGAAAAATACCTTTAGTGCTCTAGTGTGAGTTGTTTCAATTATAGTTGTTTTCTTCCAAATGCTTATGATAAGAAAATAAAGTCAGGACACATGGAGGAAAAAAGTGGAATTGGCAGCTTCTTGTAAAGGCCTTAATAGAAACCTACCATAAGACAAATTGAGAGGATCAGAGATCTCAGGGTTAAAGAGTGAAAATAGAAATGAAGAGTTGAAGATTCCAGCCTAGTGGCACCTGTATTAAAGCTATGCCTAAGCATAATTACATTTTCTTAATGTTATTTCTTATTTCTTTTTTCTTTATTTTTTAGAACATAAATGACATACTTTAATTTTTAATATTAAAATAAATGTTCTCATAAAAACAAAAACTACATATAGCATATATACCTGTAAAAAATAAAAATTCTCCTTTTAATAAGCCACCCACACACCCTGACCCCAATTTCACTCTTCTTTGCTAAGAGAGGTAACTGCTGATAACAATGTACACTTTCAAACACTTTTCTATCCATTTGTAAGGCTTTTATTGTAGCGTTGTATTACTATCTATTTTATTGATTTCTGTGCTCTTCTTTATTATTTCCTATTCTCTATTTTCTTCAGGTTTATGTTCTTGGTCTTTGAGTGTATTCTGAAGCTAAATGCTTAACTCATCAATTTTCCACTTTGTTTCTTTTCCTTAAAAGCTTTGAGACTGAATTCTCCCTAAGCAACAGGCCACAATTTTTTTTCTCTTTTTATTTATTTATTTATTTATTTTTGGTAGAGACTTTTGCTACAGGGTGCATGTGTTCACCAGAGGGACAGAAAGACACAGAGAAAGAGAAAGTGAGAAATCACCTCGTGGGGGGATGGCCACACCATAATCTCTTCTCCCCAATTCTCCTCTTGGGATTTTGGGTACACATACACGCATGCATGCACTCCTGGCATGAGTCTTAAGCGTCTGGGTTGGGACTTGAGCCAAAGTCGGCCATGTGGGAGTCCAGCGCTTTAACCACTACACCCCTTGCTGGCTGCCATGCCATAGTTTTTGCTAATTTTTATTAGAGTCTGGTACTGATATTTCTCATTTACATTATAATCTTTTTAGTAATAAATTATCTATAAGTACATTTTGAAATTTTAAATTGTTTTGGTTTATTTTTAGATATTTTGTGATTCATTCCTAAATTAATTGTCTTGTGGTCAGAAAATGTAATTGTATACTATGATACCTATTTTATAAAATTACTTTATTTAACTTTATTTATTCATTCACTTATTTATTTCAAATTGACCAGCGAGGGACAGAGAGAGAGAGAGAGACACAGAGAGAGAAAAAGCAGCCAGGTCTTGGGCTGGAAATGCAGTCAACCACATGGGAGTCCAGCACCCTTAGTCACCAAGCCACCTGCTGGCCACCTGTGATATCTATTAACACTTGCTGTGTGAATATTCAATATAATACATATTGATATTGAAATTAAGTAGTGTGAGTTCACTGTCTGTTCCTTTTCAAAATTTTTCATAATCTATCCACCTATCTATCTAACGTATGGCATCCCTATATTTGTCTTTGTATCTATTTTTATCAGCTTGTATAGCAGGAATGTTTTGATACTGGGTGCACACACATTTAGGAGTGTAGTAAGTTCATTATTATTATTTATCAGTGTTAATAATCTTTGTCTTCAAGTTCACCATTTTTAAATTTGCTGTATTCAATCTATTGTGAAGTCTGACAAGTAATTAATTTTTCAGATAATATAATTTTTAGTTATATATTTCAATTAGTATTTTTAGAGGTTGCATATTTTTTACTGAAATTCTCTATCTATATGTTCATTACAGCTATCTTTTCATTTAGACCCTGAATATATCAATAATAACTAACTTATATCAACATTTCTGACATATTTGGGTTTGTTTCTATTTATCACTGTTATTTCTCTAACTGGGTAATTTAAAATGATTTGACCCTGAATTCAATGACTGTTCCTTCTGTTTGACCAAGCCTGCTATGAAAGTCCACTGAATTTCTTAGTTTAATAACTATATTCTTCACCTTCAGAATTTCTGCTTTTTTCAGTTTTATAGTTTCTCTTTATTGAATTTTTAATTTATTAATGTATTTTTTTCTTGCTTTTTTGTTCTAAAGTATTATTTTATTAAACTTTTATTAAGTTTATTTATTTTGTTTTCTGCTTTTTTTTTTTTTTTTTTGAGAGGTTTTTGATATAGAGTGTGTGGACTTGCTGGAGAGACAGAGATAGAAAGTGAGAAATCAGATCCCAGGCATGATGGCCACGCCACAATTCCTTCTGCATTTTCCTCTTGGGGTTTTGGGCACACACGTATATATGCCCGGCATGAGTTTCAAGGCACTGGGTCTGGGACACAAAAGACAGCTGGCCGCATGGTAGTCCAGCACCTTAACCACTATGCCACCTGCTGCTCCATGTTATTCGCTTTTTAAATTTTACATTTGATCGCGGTACATCTTCACAGCTTACAATGTCGTTTTCAAATCCCACATGCATTGTATATTAATCAGGTTAAAGATATTACCATATAAGTCATCCTCAGTAGATTACTTTCCATCCTCATTTCTGTTAAATGTTTTTCTGAGCCCTGGAAAAGATCCAAAACCGTGGTCTTCCACGTGGCTCCAGCATTACAGACTGCACTCCAACTGCCTGTGGCACTACAGCTGGGGCTGTGTTGTACTCACAACTTCCATTTCTTTGTTGAATTTTTAACTATAACTATTATTGTTTCTCTGATCCTCTTTATTTCTTTATCAGTGTCCTCTTACAGCTCACTGATCATCTTTACAACAATTATTTAAATTGTCAGGCAGTTTATAGATCTCCCTATGAGAGATGCTTTCTTACCTTCCCCTCTCTTTATTTCTTTCAGTTTGCTTCTCTCCAGCAAGCACACACAACATCCAGCAAACTTAAGAAAGAAGAAGAAGAAGAAGAAAAAGAAGAAGAGGAGGAAGAGGAGGAAGAGGAGGAAGAGGAGGAAGAGGAGGAAGAGGAGGAAGAGGAGGAAGAGGAGGAAGATGAAGAAGAAGAAGAAGAAGAAGAAGAAGAAGAAGAAGAAGAAGAAGAAGAAGAAGAAGAAGAAGAAGAAGAAGAAGAAGGGAGAGGAAGGGCATTTCTTCTGCTTCTCCCTTTCTCCTCTCTTCACAGTTGGGATGACTGAGCACCTCTTCTGAACACTCAAGTCCAGTACAGTGTGTACTGACACAGCAAATGGAACAGTTATTTTTATATTTTCAAACTTTTTTTTCTCATAATAACAATTTTTTTTAAGTACAGGTTGAGTAATCCTTATTCAGCATACTTGGATAAAGTTTTAAAGTTCAGATATTTTTAGAATTTTGAAATATTTGCATGTCTGTAATAAGATATTTTGTGGCTGGGACTCAAGTCTAAACATGAAATTCATTTGTGTTTCATATACACCTCACACGTATGCTCTGAAAGTAATTTTATGTAATATCTTTAGTACTTTTGTGCATGGGGCCAGCCCTATAGACTGGTGATTAAAGAAGGCAGATTCCACATGTTTTACTGCACTGTTTGAGCCTTGACCCTTCCACCTTGAAATACATGCTGAGCACATATGCATGTGCACCCCAAATCCTTATAGGATAAAGAAATGGAAGAGAAGGGATTGTGGCATGACCACACCCTATTGAGGGGTACTATCTTCCTCTCTCTCTCTCTCTCTCTTCCTCTCTCTCTCTCTCTCTCTCTCTCTCTGTCTTTCTCTGGCAAATTCACATACTCTACTGCAAAAATGATAATAATTTCATTCATTAAACAAAGTGCACACTGAATCATCAGAAAGCAAAAGTGTCACTATCTCAACCAGCCATGTGGACAATGTGTGGTTGTTTTATATCAGCAAACAAGGGGGCTGGAATACTCTTTTCCCCTTGAGGGTATGGAATAAACTGTGTGTTGTCCACCTGTACGTTTTTTTTTTTTTTTTTTTTTTGAGAGGTTTTCACTATAGGGCGCGTGCGCTCGCCAGACCGACAGAGAGAGACAGAGAGACAGAAAGCAAGAAATCACCCCCCAGAGGGAATGGTCACACCGCATCCCTTCTCCTCCATTCTCCTCTCGGGATCTTGGGGACGCACACACACGCGCCCAGCGTGAGTTTTAAGTCACCGGGTCCAGGACGCGAACCGCGGTCGACCACGTGGGAGTCCAGCAACATAGCCATTACGCTAACTGCTGGCTCCCTCCACCTGTATTTTGACTGTGACCTGTCACATGAAATCAGATGTGGCATTTTTCACTTTTTCCTTCATATTGGTGCTCACAGAGCTTTATACTTTGGGGTGTTTCAGATTTGTTGGATTTTTGGATTAAAGGTGTTTATTCTGCAACTTCTAACCGCTTCATTTAGAGATGAAGCAGGAATCAAAATAGATCTTTAAAATATATAAATATAGCTGGATCATAGTAACAACAAATCTTAACCATTATCTCTTATTTATAAACTGTTATTTGACTTTAAAATATTTAATAAAATTTGTCACACTATTAGATCGTATTATAAAAGTTTCTTTTTGAATGGCTATGTAAGTATTTCAGTATATGACTGACCTCTCATTTATTTACCCAATTTTCCTATTGTTAAATGCATTTTATAAAGTTGTAAGATTGCTTTCAATTTTTATTACTAAGTCATATAAATTCAGCTTGTTTAAATTTCTTGCTTTTTGTTTAGGAAATATTAGAAGTGGAATTTCTGGCCCATGGCTATAAATAGTGCAAGAATTTTTGTGCACATACTACCAATGCCGCTCCAGAAAGCTGATTCCTATTAGAACTCCGTGAACAAGAACAGCCCCTGAGACGTGCAGTGATCACCTGGCCTGGCCAGGGGTGGAGAGTTCACAAATGTCTTCCTGGCACAGGATTTAGGTTTCCTAGACAGCTGTTAGGTTCTGCTTTGTTCTTCCAGTCTTCACGTCCACATACTCCTGGTAAGGCTTCCACTGGGTTCCAGTGGCCTGGTCTTCTGTCTGATTCTTTCATTCATTTACTCAGTTGTCTGAATCCACATGGGCTGGTATGACAATACATCATAAACCAAGTGACTGATAAACAAAACTGAATTTATTTTTCATAGGTCTGCAAGTTAAAAGTACAAGATCAAAACCATGGCATATTTTATGTCTGGTGAGAACCTGTTTCCTGGTTCACAGATAGAACCTTCTCACATTGACCTCATGTAGTAGGAAAAAAAAGGCAGAGCTCTCTTGGGTCTTTTTTATTTATTTATTTTTATTTATTTATTTTTTTACTTTGCCTTTTCTTTCTTTTTTTTGCTGTAGGGCACATGTGCTCACCAGAAAGACAGAAAGACAGAGAGAGACAGAGAGACAGAAAGTGAGAAATCACCCCCCGGGGGGATGGTTACACCGCAGTCCCTTCTCCTCCATTCTCCTCTTGAGATCTTGGGTATGCACGCACATGTACCCGGCATGAGTTTAAGACACCAGGTCCAGGACTTGAACCGCGGTCAACCACGTGGGAGTCCAGCGACATAGCCATTATGCCGACTGCTGGTCCCTTGGGTCTTTTTTATAAGTTCCCTATTTTGACTTATGAGGATCCTGTTCTCATAAACGGATTACCTCTCAAAGGACCTTCCACCTCCTTATACCATCATGTGGGGGGGAGTTAGACTTCAACCTGTGATGTTTAAGGGTACATTAACATTCAGTTAATAACATTTCTCTTTCAGCATGTATTTATCATATTCCTATTTTAGATCAGTGATGGCAGCAGGTAAGGGAACTACAATGGTGCAAAATGCAGATGTAAGTAGAGGAAAAATTACTTCACAAACAACAAAGTGCTTCACAAGGAAGTATGTAATTTGTGAGAGCTGTCATAGAGAAACTTGTAAGTAGATACTGACTCTCTTAAAGTTGGAGACCTCTGCTCCCCTAGACTTTGTGTAGCTTGAAGCCAGAACTGTGTTTTCCTTACCTCCACACAGTGGATGCTCAACCAATGTTTGCTGAATGAAGTCCCCAGGGCTCAGTGAAGAAAACCCAAGTCTTGGAATGGGAAAGAACAGACAAACATTCTGAATGAAAGGAAGAGATACCAAAAAAAGTAGCATGAAACAATTTCTACCAAACTTGTTGGTGTTCTGTGCTATTTCTTCTGCTATTCAAAAGTATTAATAACTTAAAAGAAGAATTGTCTAGTGATATGATGGTGTTCTTAGAAAATTCTAGGGTACAATGAAAATTGAAAATAAAAATCTTTGAGAACTACACATAATGTGGAGTTATACCTATCCTGAAAATGATTGTCCTTTTGAAATTTTTATAACTGCCTGGAGATGTTTTGAAAAAACATAACAGTGTGTTTTCCTTACTTCAGAGAATGATATTTAATAGAGATGTCTTTAAATTATTTTTCCAGGAATAACCAATATAAGTGGCTTTCCAAATATCTTGTTCAATTGTGGTTTGAGCTCCAATATAATTGTTACAAGAACACTTACAGCTTCAAACCATTTGTCCTGAATCCTTGTTGTTTGAATGAAAAGTTTAATGAATGTGTTGCTTGAGTTTGTTGTCCTTCCTCTCACATAAACCTGAAAAGAAGAACAATCTTATTAAGGAAGGCTATGTTTTAGTGGTAGATGTTAAAAAAAGAAGAACTGTCCGCTTAAACTCAGCAGTGAAATTTGCCAGCAAGCAATGCTTAAAAGAAAGCTTTCATAAGGATTCAATAAAGCTGGCAGTTTGTGGTTTGCAAATCACTGTCTGTTTAACCTTAAGAGCTATCACTCACTCTCTTCATTAAAATAGTAAATTAAAAGGTTCAGAGGAACAGCTCAGTTTGGCTTACCTTAAGTCCCTTCTTAGAAAATATGAAGATTAATATGATATAGAAATCAATATTTTTCAGCTACAGAGACACTAATGTTTGGCAGACTTCCTTCCACTCTCCTTTTTTCTCTGGCTGTCCAGATTCTATTCCCATAATCCTTAAATCCTTAGTTTATTTCCATCACCATAGAAACACCTGCTGGTGTGATCGGTTTTGATCAGCTGCAGAATCACCCTCTGTGGCTTCTGCCAGCCAAACTCTTCTCAGCCTCAGCTCCTGCTACTGCAGGGCAAAAAAGACGGAGGGGGGCAGGTGGCTAAATTCAGCTCTCTCTACTCCAGCCATCTGAGTTTCTTAGGGAGAAATGCATCTCTGATGTTTTAATCTTTCTTCAATTAGCATATGCTTAAAAGGGAATTGCTGCTATTGATGTTTCTTTTAAAAATTTTACTAGATATCAATATCTACCTATCTACTTCACCTCTCTCTTTCCCCCACTTTTTCTTTCAATTGAAAAGAAAAAAATTCCCTTTTATCCCCCATTGTGTGTACGTACCATCATTCAGTGATGGACACTTGGGTTGCTTCAATGCCTCAGCTATTGTGAATAATGCTATTATGAATGTGGGTATACAAATGTTTTTTTCAGTCCCTGTTTTTAATTCTTTTATATACTTAGAAGTTCTGCTGAATTAAACGGTAGTTCTAGTTTTAATTTATGAGAAACCTTCATGCGGTTTTCCATAGTGACTGCACCATTTTTCATTTCTAACAATGAGTCACAGAGGTTCCAAATATATGATTTGCAAATATTTTTATCCAGTTGCTTTTTCTTTCATTAATACCGGTTTTGATGCACAAAATTTAAAAATTGTTATGAGATTCGATTTATTTTGTTATTGTTACCTTTGCTTTTAGTGTCATACATAAAAAAAATCTTTGCTAAATTTAATGTTATAAAAATTTTACCCTCTTTTCTAGCAATTTTATAGTTTTAAGTATTACATTTAGAAATCTGACCCATTTTAGTTAACTTTTGTGTATAGTGTAGGTTAGAGTCCAACCTTATTCTTTCACATGTGGACATCCAGTTTAACCAGCACCATTTGATGAAAAGACTTTCCTTTCTCTATTAAATGATCTTAACATATTTGTTAAAATTCACTAGATGGTATATGCAAGATTTTATTTCTGGGCTCTTAATTTTATTCCATTGTTCTATATGCCTGTCTTTATGCTGGTATCATACTGTTTTGATGACTGCAGCTTTGTCAATAAACTTAAAAGCAGGACGTGTGAGTCTTTCATCTGTATTCTCCTTTTTCAAAATTGTTTTGGTTAGAGTCTCTTGAGATTTCCTGAATAACCAAAAAAAATTATAGCATAGATTTTTCTATTTATAGAAAAGCCTCATTGGAATTTTGATAGAAATTGCATTAAGTCTGTAATCTATACATTAATTAGGATTGTACTGACTTTTTAATTTTTAATTTTTTTCTTTTTTTTTTTTTGCTGAGCAAATGTGTGTTTACCAGAGAGAGGAGATAGAATCTTCTATGGGGAATACCACACTGCAAAAATTTTCCTCTATCTCTTCTTCCTTTTGGGATTTTGGACATGCATGCACACACACCTGGTGTGTTTCTCAAGTCACCGGGTTCAATACTTGGCTGGCAATGTGAGATCTGGCTGCCTTAACCTCCAGGCCATGGAGCTAGCCCAGTATAGATATTTTAACATGATATCTTCTAATACATGATCATGGATTATGTTTTTACTTATTTGTATCTTTTATGTTTTTCAAATAAGTAGAAATTATAAAACATTGTTGAAACAAATTTTAAAAGATATAAGTAAGTGGGGCCACCAGGTCACATAGTGTTAAGGCATTGGACTCCAACATGGCTGAACACTGAGTCCTGGATCTGGTGGTTTGAAACATACCAGGCCCATATGTGTGCGTGTGTGTGTATAACACCCAAGAGGACAGTGGAGAAGAAGGGATTGTGGCATGGCCATCCCCCTGGGGGGTGATTTCTCATTTTCCCTCTCACTATCTCTTCTGTCTTTCTCTAGTGACCACACATGCCCTATTTTTTACAAATTTAAAAAGTTCGGTTAAAATGTGTCTCAGTGTGAGTCTCAGAGTTTATCTTACTGGAATTTCTTGGTTATTTATATCCATATTATCCATCAAATTTTGAAAGTTTTCAGTCATTATTTTATTGAATATTCTTTTCTCTCCTCTTTTTCTTCTCCCTCTGGGACTCTTACAGTGTATATGTTAATTATCTTGATGGCATCCTATAGGTCCTTTGATACCTGTTCACTTTCTTTTAATGTTCTTTCTGTTTGTTCTTCAGACTTAATAATTTTTTGGGGAGAGACTTTTGCTATAGGGCATGTGCATTCACCAGAGAGACAGAAAGAGAAGGAGAGATTGAAACTGAGAAATTGCCCCCCAGAAATGGCCATGCCACAATCCCTTCTCTTCTAGGCCCCTCTAGGGAATTTGGGCTGGTGTCCACATGCACCCAGCATGGATTTTAAGATGCCAGGTCCATAACTCAAACCGCAGTTGACTACATGGGAGTTCAAGAACATAATCATTTCACCATCTGCTGGTTCCAATAATTTTAATTGCCCTATCTTCAAGTTTGCTTATTCTTCTTCTACCTGTTCAAATCTGCATTTAAAACCCTCTAGTAAATTTTGATTTCTGTTATTGTAGTCTTCAGCTCCAGTATTATTTTATTGGTTTCTTTTAATGTTTTCTCTTTTTTTCTAATTGAGAGAGAGAGAGAGAGAGAGAGAGAGAGAGAAAGAGAGAGAAATTACCCTGCAGTGGGACATAGTCAAACTTCAATCCCTTTCTGCATTTGTTCATCCCACTGAGATTTTGGGCATGCATGTATATGTGCCCAGTGTATTTCTCAAGCTTCCAGGGCCAAAAAGTGAAGCCATAGTTAGTTAGTCATGTGGGATCTGATGCTATATACACAGTTCTTAACTTCTGTTTTACAAAAACAGCCCTTAAGGTTTTCTCTTTATGTTTTCATTTTATTCATACATTGTTTTCTTTACTTTACCCACATCTTCTTTTAGTTCTTTGTATATCTTTAAGACGAGCATTTTAAAGTCCTTATCTAGAAGATCTGTCATTGGGTTTTTAAGGAACAGTTTCTGCTGTTTTTTTTTTTTTTCCTACTAATGGGTCATACTTTTCTTTTTCTTCATTTATCTTGTTTTGTTGTTATTGCTGTTGAAAAGCAAACATTTGAATTTAATAATGTGATAACTTGAAATAAGAATGTACCCTCCCCTTTCCTTAGGATTTGCTATTTTGTAACTTTTTATTTATTGCTTTTATAAAATTGTTGCAGGCTGTCTCAGTTTAAGAATCAGCTTAAAGTATAATCTTATCATTATTTGTGATCTTTTCTGAGGCTTTTCCTGGTCATGTGTGATCAATTTTTAATTTTCATACACATGTATTTGTCTTTAATGTTTGATTCCAAAAAGGAAGAAAAGAGAAAAATGAAGTGGGTAAAAAGGTACTAGTCTTTTAAATCTCCTGGCAGTCACCATTAGGAGGCGGAAAGGCTTATAACAATGAGTGAGGTACAATGACAATAGCCACTGAGTCTTTGTACTCTGTGATCAGAAGCAGTAGTCAGCAATCCAGAGCATGGATCCTTGATATTTGGAAAGATGTTATTTATTATTCTGCTTCTTGAAAGCTAGGTGCAGGTTGATCCAGAAACATGTACAACCAACTGCCACAGAAATAGGGAGAGGGATAGGTAGCCATTGTTGTGCTAAGAACCGAAATTGATCAAAATTAATTGTGATTTATCATTGAAGACTTCCTTTGGAAGTATAAGACTTCAATAGACCCTGGCATTTCCGGGTAGTTTTATCAGACAGATTCTGTCAATGCAACCGTTTCCAGGTGGAGAGACGGATGCCTGGTCCCTCCAGCTCTGTCATCTTCTTATTCCCCCATCTTCATTCACTTTTAAATTTCCATCATCCTCAGAATACCTCTGGATTAAAAAAAAGTAAGGTTGAGGAAGACTTATTTTTCAGATGGATGGCTTTAACCTTAAACTAAATCCTTCATAAATGTGGACATTTGTGTGTTTTTTTAAGGGCCATTGTAGGGGACAGAGACCAGAGAAGGGTGTGGATGAACTATTTAAGCTCAGTTCCAATTTCTAGTACAATACATAATATGTGTTTCTGGAAATTCTGTAATATATGCAACAAATCTTAAATATGTATAGGCAGGATATAAATGCTAAAGAAAAATCGAAAAATACATAGATGCACTGACTACGTTGAATCATTAAATTGATTTGGTTATTTCAACCACCATAATGATTGTTAAGGATTGTGCCAGGATTGATTCAGCTGTAGCAAAAGATATTGATCATTAAGATAGCAAGAGATATTAGATCTCTGTGTTACTGTGCAAAACAAAGAGGGAATCTGTCAATGGTTCTCTTAATTTGATCCGTACACTGCTATCATTGTTTATGTCAGCATAGTCAATTGTCTTTTAGGGATAAAGTGTCTTCAGTGTTTGCCCTAAAATGTTTATAAACTCATACTGATCTCTCTTGTAAAATATATCTAAAACTCTGAATCTCCTATCAGTCAATTTGTGTTAGATAAAATAATGAAAAGATAATTACAATCACATGACAGAGAGATTTAACAATTATATCCAACAAAGAGAAAATAATAGAAAACTACTCAGAAAGACTAGAAACAAAAATTCATAAAGATTGTTAAATAGCATTTTCTTTTAAATATAGTATCTCTTTTTCTGAAAAAGTGAAGTTATTTCCACTTGGATGAACAAAGAGACTTTATTCGCATCAAAAATTTTAGTCAGGTAGCTTCTAACCAAATCATGTATATGCATGAATAAGTCATACTCATTGAGGAATAAGGGAGGGATATGATTGCTTTCAATTAAATTCTGCTATGTTGATTGGATTGATAATCCAGTGACTCATACTGGCCATGAACTTGGCCATACCGTCAACTTCAACCACATCTCATGTAGTATTTTCTTCTCTCTACTAAATAAATACCAATTTGACCAATTAAAAAACACCTGACTAGAATTTCCAAGGAATACACTATAGTAAAGACTGTTAATTGCAGGACCAGCAGTTGGCATAATGGCTATGTTGCTGGACTCCCATTTAGTCGACCACAGTTCGAGTTTTGGACCCAGTGACTTAAACTCACGCCGGACACGTATGCATGTATGCCCAAGATCCCAAGAGGAGGGACCAGCAGTTAGCATAATGGCTATGTTGCTGAACTCCCATGTAGTCAACTGCGGTTTGAGTCCCGGACCCGGTGGCTTAAACTCACACCGGGTGCGTGTGCGTGCATGCCCAAGATCCCTAGAGGAGAAGGGATTGCGGTGTGGCCATCCCCCCTGGGGGGTGATTTCTCGCTTTCTGTCTTCCCGTCTCTCTCTGGCGAGCGTACGTACCCCTATAGCAAAAATCTCTCCAAGAAAAACGGTCTCGAGAGGAGAATGGAGGAGAAGGGATTGCGGTGTGACCATCCTCTCTGGGTGGGTGATTTCTTGCTTTCTGTCTCTCTGTTTCTCTCTCTGTCTTTTTAGCGAGTGCATGTGCCCTATAACAAAAACCTCTCCGAAAAAATAAATAAATAAAGACTGCCAATTGCTTCTTCCCCTGTGTGTAATTATATATTATGACTAAAGCAATTTAAAAGATATAACAGCCTCAATGAAATATTTATTTCTTAATGTCGTTTCATTCATATGATATAAAACAAACAAGCAAATAAACAAAACCCTCAAGATTTTGCTAATGTTTCTAGTCTGACTCCTTAATTTTCAGACCAGGTGGGGCAGTGCTAAGAATTTATGACTAAAGAGATTTAGTTAAAAATTAACACCATTCCTATAAGAAAACACCTTTAAAATGGATTTGTTTTTGCTGATTTGTACCTATTTGTGTTATGTGATAAACAAGCTTTCTATATTTTTTATTTTCAAACTGATTGCCTAAAATTTCTATCACTAGCATCACTATAATATGCCACAATAATTTATTAGGTCATCAGAAAAGTCATGATGCATTTTTGCATAGTAAAATATAGAAAAATATATCGAGAGCCAATATATAGTTGATATATATATCAAAATGCAAATATTATTCAAGATGGAACAATTCATTTACTAGTTGTGTGTAACCTGATTCATTTATCAAATGAGAGATTAGTGAGTGAAGCCCAAAGAAATGGAAAATCTCTTTCATTGTTTCTCCAGGGGTAGGGAGTGGAGCACAAAGAGTAGAAGGCCAGTGAAGGCCAACAGCTGTGTGAAGGCACCAGAGATCCACCGTAACCAGATGGAGACGTGTACATCTCTGTGCGCATGGACACAGAAAGGTGGCACATAGTCCAGATCGCATACGTTTTCATTTCTCTCTTTCCGTTTTTAAAGTCTATTTATTTATTTATTTATTTTCAAAGAAAGAGACAAATAGACAATCATCCTTGACAGGTCTCCATGCTATAGCACTCAACCTTGCAGCCAGCTAGTATCACGGGTGCCCTGGCACATTCTGGTAGACCGAGGAGATTAACTCAGAGCCATTCCTTGTGGCTCCTACTGCCTGCATGACCATGGGCTAAGTTTTTGTGTTTATTAAGAACTGACTTTGGGGAACCAGCAGTTAGCGTAATGGCTATGTCGCTGGACTCCCACCTAGTCGACCGCGGTTCGCGTCTCGGACCCGGTGGCTTACAACTCACGCCGGGTGCGTGTGCGTGCGTGCCCAAGATCCCGAGAGGAGAATGGAGGAGAAGGGATTGTGGCGTGACCATCCCCTCTGGGGGGTGACTTCTCGCTTTCTGTCTCTATGTCTCTCTCTGTCTGTCTGGCGAGCGCACACGCCCTATAGCGAAAAAAACTCTCCAAAAAAAAAAAAAAAAAAGAACTGACTTTGTTGAGTTCTCTCACTTCCTAGGTGTTTGTGGGACACGGGGATGATTTCTAATGTTAGCAATCTGGTATGTCAACCTGATGTGTGATATAACTCCTACTCCTTCATTTGGGCTCTGCTTGGAGCAGCAAACTTTTCCAATATCTTATTTTTTGTCTTTCCTTGTAGGACGTGAATCTAATCTACTTTTTTCTAGGTCCCAAAAGCAAACCAGGACCTGTAAAAACTCCTTTTAGCATCTCGAGGGGGAACTGCATACATTGGTTAAGCATTCTGAACTCTGAATGGTGTTGCTGGATTATGCTACTGTTCGGGGGGGAGGGGGGGCGGGGGTAGCCATACAATCACTCCCAGGAGGGCTCAATAGCAAAAGCAATTTAGAGGTTACAAACTGATATGTGTTGGGGTTTCCCGTTGAGGAAAATTGAACAATGAACAATGCCCATATATTGACCATATAAGATTATTTATATCTTGTTCACTTAATAGAAATTGATGGATGCTTACTCTGGAGACTTCCTGAAGATTCTATTGCTTCCCAAATGTTATCCCCTCCCCAACCCACTTGGATGCATAGGTGCTAAATGAAAAGGCTGATGTTGGAAGCTAACACTACAAACTGAATTTCAAACACCTAATAAGATACTGAAAATTACCTCAAGCTTGCAAATGTCACATACCGTAAAAATACAAATTAGGTTGCAAATGCAGCCCAGCCGTAATTAACACTATGATATGTTCAAATAATCAAGCTCTCCTCTGTGGAGTCTATTGAAGGAGATTATTATGAGCGATCGTTCACTAATCATTATGTGACAACTATTTCTGTCGCATTGATCTCCTCTGCCTTGTCTGTTTTGTCGGAGCTGCTCGCATGTTCTAAAAAGGTGATATTTTCCCCCACACAGAGACAGCTCTTCCTAGAACTCCAATTGATGTCAACCTTTGCTCATAGCTATCATCTGCACACAGCCAGCCTTCACTGTAAATCAGAGGAGAAGGGAAAAATAAAACTGGATGGCTTTCAGTTCCAATCACATCTTGTTTTACTTCGCTTTGGCCAATACGTTATCGGGAAATAATGGATTTTTATCTGTGAAAGTGAAAGAGCCGGTTTAAGATTTTCAAATTTAAAAATGTTCTCCTTCTGCATTTTATGTGGTAAATGGAAGCCTTTCTTTGATGGAAAGAGGAAAGTTTCATTTTATTCTAATGTAAAAGAATTCTTTCAAGACAGAAAATCCAGTTAGGTTTTATCCTAAGAAGGAGGCACTTGCTCTGTGTGAAGAGTTTGTACAAAAAGTTGAATATACGTTTCTAAACCTGTTATTTTGAGGGATGATGGTCACCGCACTTTTTCCCATGCAGAGCAGTCGGAAGGTACTTGCTGATACAACCTAGAACTTGCTGAGTGGATTGAAATTCATAGGTGAGGTGATACTAAGCCCTTCTTTTCACAGGTAGGGGACTCCCAGGCCACCTTGCCTGTTTCTACCTGGAGAACCAATTAAGCACTTCCATTCCAATTGTCCTTCCTTTACCTCCACTCAAATAAAAAAGATCAAACCCTTATTTATTAACTTGACATTCAAAAGTATCTGGTCGTTAAGTTCGAGTCCCCTGTTTAGACTTGCCATCAGTGCAGGCCGTCTGTACCACTCAGAATTCTTCGCCTTCCTACCGCTGAAGTTGTAAACCTTTCCTGGGAAAGTCATGTGTATATAATCCCCACATATCATAGTATTTGTTTGTTTTTGCCATTCTAGCATAACCAGATATCCTGCACCTATTGGCAATAGTGCAATTTTGGTCATTTACATAGTTTGTTTTGCCTGTTGCCTTAAGAATAAATATTTATGTACATACACATCTTCTTCAAATTAGAGACCGTGTCTTGAAGAACCTCCATCTCTTGTAGGGCCTGCATAGTGCCTTGTGAGTAGTAGGTGCCACATGCTATTTTGAATATGGTTTCATTATTAAAATTGGACAATATAAAAATTAAAGATAAATATACTCTTGGCCAGTTGGTGGCATGGTGGTTAAGGCAGCTGAATCTCACACAACTGATTGTGAAGTTTGACACCTGAACGGAGCAACTTGAAAAACGTGCCAGGTGTGTGCCCAAAATCCCAAAAGGAGAAACAGAGGAGAAGGGATTGTGGTGTGAGTGTCTTCTATGGAGGGGTGCTTTCTCATTCCTCTCCACCCCTATCTTTCTTCAACGAGCACTTGCATCCTCTGGCAAATTAAAAAAAAAAAAAGAAAAAAATCACACTCTCACTGATTAACCTATTGCCTATATATAACCCTGGGACCCATTGTTAATTAATTGGTATATACTCTTCCCATCTTTTTGCTGAATGTATTTGAATGCATCATTTTAATAAGTTTTGAATAACTGAGTATAATATATATATTATCTTTAGGGATTCTTTATCATTACATTTGTTTTAGAAAATTTAAAAAATACATTAAAGTCTGTGGAAAAAAATTTAAAGTAACCAGAATTTGAACTTTGAAGATACTTCTGAGAAGAAATCCTCTTAGCATTTTAGTGTAACTCTTTTACATGAATCATGTAACATTGATACCAATATAAAATTAATTAGCTAATGCAATTCGTACTTTAGCCAAAGTGCTGGATGGAAACAATTCTAGCAATTATTTTAGGTGATTTTTCAAATATGCAAACGTTTATCTTTGAAACTTCAGGAAAAGGAAACCATTTAATAAACACATTTCTTAGAATTCAACAGCAGAAGAGTCATCTCAAGAAAGCCTACAGGGACCCCAGGAAACTAAGTCTCCTGAAAACACATAATTTAGTGGATTCCTGAGAGCCTATTCCTGTGTTAACATTACCAATTTAATCTCTAGCTCTAAAGACTTAGCCATTTTTTGACTGGATATATTTTCATGAAGGATATGTAGATGGAATGTTTCTGATTTTGCATGTGTGGAATGATATTCTATTTCACTTATATTAGACTATATCTTGATTTTATTATACAATTCTTAAGTCTCAAAGTTTTCCTTCTGATGTCTGTATGTGCTATTTTATTGCTTTTTTACACTTTGTCTTACAGAGGAAGTTTAAGTGAGATTGTTTTTATGTCTTTTATGAAAAACTTTATTTTCTCTAGGTATACTTATGAGATTTTTCATACATATAAATCTGTGTGCACACACACACATGCATGTATGCACACAACACATTTCTATATGATTTTCTATATGAATTCAGTATGCTAGCATTTTATTCTTTTATTAAGAAATATTTATTTTTAAAATTTTATTTGTGGTTATTATTTTCAAATTTGACTAGAGAGGTGCAGAGAAAGAGAAAGGGAAAGTGAGAAAGCAAGCCACTAGGTCTGGGACTTGAATTGCAGTCTACCACGTGGGAAGTCAGCTCCTTAACCACTATGCCACCTGCTGGCCCCAGTTTTTTTTAAATTTATTCTTACAGTGAGTTGTTTTCATATTTCTATCCTTCATTGATGTTTTAAACAATATACGTATTCATTGTCCCTTGTCTATAAGCTGTGGTTAGTTTTGATTGTTGGTGTTATAAAATGAGAGGCTAACTTGTGGGATGACAGGAAGTGGCCTGACCCTCAAACCTATTTCTTAAACACAGAGTAGTATTTCAAATCTCCTACTCTGATGTCCAAGTGTTTAACAATTTGATTCAGTCATAGTTAAATCCCCTTGTCTTACAAGCTTTCATTTATTGTGAGGCCAAAATGGGAACTACTTGCTTTCAAGTCCTCCCTGGAGCAGACCATTTGAATCCAAAGGCACAAAAACAAATAAGTCAAAAAAAGTATGTATCATTTTTAGTAATTGAGAGAGAGTGAAGAAAATAAAATTGGAAAAGAAAGGACTCAACATAAAATGCAATGCTAAGAAAGATTCCGGAAGATCGATGCTGAAGCTATTGGCCATGAGACTATCTCCAGGAAGAAGCTTTATGTCCCTATTGCTGTCAGTCTAGTCTGGGAGGAGCCAGTGGGAAGCACCACCCTGTCACAAATACAGCAGTTTTAAAGAACAGGAGCACTCTCTCTGCAATTCAGGATATCAATAGTACATTCCCATGGCTGCCATCTCTAGGGTGAAGAAGAGCTTTCAATGACCTGTTTAATTACCTGAAACACCATTCACAGAAGAAAGGCAGAAAGGCAGACAAACACTAGATTGTTTCTTATTTGTAATGTCTGGTGTTTTAGCAACTTTGGAAAGATCTCTGTGATGGTTTTCTTTGTAACTATGAATTCATGGCATTGTGTCTTTTGAGATGTATTTTGATCCCTGCATTGTCTTTGTGTCCTTTTGACACACAACATGTTTCATCTATATGTAATTGGACCTCCTTCAAGTTGATTTCTCTGTCATTTAGACATGGCCTCAGAGGTGTTTAATAGAGTTTCTTGCTTTAAGCATCGCAGAGGCCCTTAATCCCATCTTGTCTATGTCCTGAAAACATTCATTTCTCCATGAAGCTCTAGTTCCTTGACAGTGGAAAGTAGCCTTCAGTGATCACTATCTAGGCACCAGAGAGGGGACTACTCTAGAGCTGTCATTGAGAGCTGTCCAAATAAGGTATATGCATTTTCTAGAAAGGTAAGTCATGAGTTCGTACAGATATCCAAATCAAACTAAAGGATATGAGGTTCTCCTATCTTCTTTGACTTTGTATTGCAATTTTCTCTTTTAATCTGAAAATGTTTTTCTTAATGGCATTAACATAATTACTCATTTGCTTATCCTAATAGTCTTTAAATAACATTCAGAAGAATCCCCAGATAATATTACTGCTTGTATTGCCAGCCGGGGTACTGAATACACTTTATGATTCCCTTGTGGTGCTTTTTGTGCTTTTATCACACTGGGGATGCAGTCAAAATACGGCATTATAAAATCAGTTGAAGCAATTCTTCTCTTTGTGGTTAATCTTCTTCTTTGAAGTACATTGTTAATTTGTTTCAATCTGTGTTCAATTTTTAAAAATATTGCTTAGGTATATTTTTCCCTTATTTGATATTTAAGAAAGCATGTAAGTTTTTTACATGTTTCCATACTCATCATTATAAAACAAAGTATGTGCAGAGAAATCTAGTTTTCCTTTCATTCCTACCGCTCTCCTCCATTCCCCTTTAGGCAATCCCCCCACCACTGTTTTTTTTTAATTTTGCCAGAGGGCACATGTGCTTGCTGGAAAGAGGGAGAGAGAGAGAGGGAGAGAGAGAGAGAGAGAGAGAGAGAGAGAGAGAGAGAGAGAGAGAGAAAGAGAGAGAGAGGTGGCAAGCAAGAAAGCACCCTCTATAGGAAATGGCCACAATCCTTTCTCTTCCATTTTTTCCTCTTTTGGGAATTTTGGGTGCTCACACACACATCCAGTGTGTTCTTACAAGGTACCAGGTTCAGAACTTGAAAGATGTAGTCAGCCATATGGAATTCAGACACCTTAACCACTGGGCCACAGGCTAGCCCTGTAACTCTTTCAAGTTAATTTTTAGTATTGTTTTCTTACTGTTCTTTTGTAGTTTAGTAATTTTGTGATTAATTACAAGAGTTTGATAGCAGTTAGTTGTTATTACTCTATTGTAATGCAGATGAGTCAACAAAAGCCCAATAGGTTAGATGATTTCCCCAGAGGTTTATGCAGGTCTAGCATTAGGAACAAGTCCAGTCCTGGTTTCCAGACTCCTCTCCTAGGCCTTTCCAAGTGTGCAGGTCTCTGTCCCCGAAATGTGCAGGCGTTGTAGACTCTCTTGTTCTTAGTGGTAGAGGGTCCAAGGGATGCCGAACATGTCCTATTCCACGCTCCTGCTTATCGCAGTAATCCAATATTTCCTCTTTCACTGCAAATGTGAACCTACATGATTTCTATGACAAGTAATGAGAAGGTGAACATTTCTCATAACATTCTATTTCATATATATTTGATATGTAGAAATAGAGAGTGAAAATTGCTCTGAACTAAGTTCAAGCCTGAAAATTGGTCATTTTTGACAGTTGAGTTAACTTCAGCTCACCACTTTGGTTAATAAATCCTCTTCAACTCTTGACAGACAGGAGAAAGCTGCCGTTGTACCGCATAACAACCTTTGGTAATTGCGTTTCCCTACCTGTGGTAAGTCTGCTCTCGCTGGTACGTGAAGAAAAGATAATATGTGATATTGCTTTTCCCGTCTCTCCATGGGGCAAGGTGACCTTCTTTTATGACATGATCCTCAAATTAATTTCATAGTTAGATGACAGAGTCACAAGAGCTTTTTATCTTCATCTCTTCCTTTTTTTTCCCTATTTTATTCTCTTTTAATACTAGAAATTAAGGCATATCAAAAATATATGTTTGTAATGAATAAATAGTATTTTTCTGAAAAATATCCTAACCCACCCATTTTATAACTAAGGAAAACAAGTTTGGGATTTTCCATCAATAAAATTTGAATTTTAAGAAGTGGGTAAAAGCAAAAATGTGTCTGTAAAAATGTTACAATCAGTCACAAACACAGAACTCTATCCAAACATCTGAATTTATTCTTTATATTATCATAATTTTCTTAATGGTTATCAACCCCATGAACTTCTACTTATCTCTCCATGTAGCCATAGTTGCAAAATTCGTTCTTGAATCCATGATTATATGGACAGTTTTCTTATTATCATTACTTCTTTTAATTCTCTATTTTATTGTACCCCTCTACCATGATTCCAACTTCTCTTAGTTTGAGAAGAAGGACTTGAATTTACAGTCATGCAGTAAATGATGAAATCGCAGTCAATGATGGACAACCACACAATGGTGGGGCAAAAAGCTATACCATATAGCCAATGTATGTAGTAAACTTTACCACCAAGGTTTGTGTTAAGTATACCCTATGATATTCACACAATGATGAAATTACCTAATGATGCATTTCTCAGAATAAATCTCTCTCATTAAGTGATGCATACCTGGACTTAGATTTATTTAGATTCATTTATTTTTGAGAATACATTACCTAGAGTTTATTTGTTATTTTCTAGTTTTCTATTTCATTTATTTCAATTCTTCATAGTGTGTATGCAGAAGTTCTCTGGTAGTACTTTTCTGATTTGCCTAAGGAATGGATGTAGTTTTCAGTTCTTGGTTTATACATTTCGTTTGTATGGAAGAAGTGGAAGTTGTACAAGAAATGCACAAGTAACACGAAGAATTTGGATTAAGTGCTTTGTCTCAGAATATTATATTCCACAGACCTCACATTTGCTTGGCCTTCCAATTTTGAATCATATATATGCCCATCTCTCCTATCCATTTGCTTCTTTCCATCCACACTGGGATCATCCTGATCCATGAAGTTATCATGATTCTTCCCTAGGTTATTCCAACAGCTACGCCCTTGACTTTTCTATTCTATTCTACCTACTTCAGTCATGATGATTCCTCAAAATGTAAGTCAGAACATATCACCCTCCAGCTCAAAATTGTTTAAAAGCTTCTACTGTTCCAAGAATCAAGTCCAAATTATCCAACATGACCTGGAAGACTCTTTTTCATTCTTGCTCTAAATTCATCTCATGCTTCTCCCTGCCTAATGAAGTCCTTCAGTTCTCTAAAGACCCTGTGCTTGGCCAGGGTTCCAGGCCCTTGTACATTCTGTCCTTATTGTTTAGAACAATTTCCACCACACAATCTCTCCCTCTTACTGAGAGAGGTTATCTCCTTCTGAGGTTATCTGCTACTTCCCTAGGAAGATTTATCTACTCCAAATCAAAATGTCTCCTGTATGCTCTCATTTCATTTATTATTGAATTTAGCAAGATTAAAGTGAAACAGCTTGCTTGAATTTTGTCTTTTATGTTAGATAAGCTTGCTAAATGCTGTGTGTTTATGTGTCATTTTTGGCTGTGCCTACTAAGTTTTTTGGGGGTGTTTTTGTTCTATTCTGTTTTGTTTTGCTATAGAGTACATGTGCTTGCTTGAGAGAGACAGGGAAATAGAAAGGGAAAGTGAGAAATCATCCCTTGGAGGGGGAACAACTGCACTACAGTTCTTTCTCTTCTTGGGATTTTCTTTTCCCACCTTCCCCACACTCAGCTGACATGTTTTTCTAGCCACCGGGTTCAGGACTCGAATCATGCAATTGACCTTGTGGAATCCAGCTGTCTTAACTTCCATGCCACCTGCTGGTCCCTGTGCCTATTAAGTTTTAGTAAATGCAGGTAGTCCTTAACCTGTTATAATTTGATTTATGATTTTCTATTCTACTTGGCCTTATCAGCATATAACCTCATTGTAAGTCAACGTGCATCTGGACTTAACAGTGGTTCGACATAATGGTTTTTCAACTTTATGATAGATTGATTGGGGTATTAAATGCATTTTGGACTTGGGATATTTTCAATTTTCATTGGGTTTATCAGAATGTAACACCACCATAAGTTAAGAAACATCTGTATATGTTAAACGGTAATTAAAATAAATACAGAGTAGCAAGAAGTGAGTCTTAGTAGTCAGGCAAGGGCTGGTTCAGAGAAGTCTCATGTATCATGCTATAGATTTTGCATTTTTTCATCATGGGACACCACTGAGAGATTCTAAGCAAGATGATAACATCAGGAGGTCTTCACTTTATAAATATCCTTCCAGAGTCCATGTGAAAAAAAATATATGAGGAACAGAGCTTCAAAAGTTAGTGGAAACTTGAAATTAAAGTATAAGTTTGTTTTGTTGCCACATTTCTTTGAAATCAGGGCATATTTCTTCATAATATACCTTTTCCTCAAACCTTTTGAAGACACCTATTATTAAAACAAAACTATAAGCCTAGGGATAAGAGCTAAAAGACTATGGGAATAATGTCTATAAAAAGGAAGCCCTGAAATATGGCAGTAAAGACAGATAAGGTAGATTGAAACATATTTAGGAAGTAGAACTCAGTAGCTTGATAATTAACAATATGTAAGCATAAAATATAAGAAGAAACTGACAGTTGCTCTCTAGTATTTAACTTGAGTGACAGCACATGTAAGATTTCATGTTTTAATATGGGGAACAGGGAAAGAGAAGACAGACTTAAGAATATATGTGACATATTCAAGCTGAGGTATGAAGACACAAGTCTAGGGGAAGGAGAGAATTTCAAGCAAAAAGGAAACTCATTAAAGGTGATGTTAAGCAAAAGGAGTCAGATGGGTATGGGTTTTACTTTTGACTCTACCTCTTACCAGCTATGTGCCCTTGACAAGAAAATTAACCACTGTAAGCCTCTCTTCTTCTACGTAGTGGGCATAACAAAATAGTACTTCATTCAAAGAAAGATTATGGAATGAAAGAGCTGGTTTGTACAAAAGATTTAGTAGTCAGGACCAGCAGTTAGCATAATGGCTATGTCGCTGGACTCCCATGTAGTCGGCAGTGGTTCAAGTCCTGGACCCAGTGGCTTAAACTCATGCCAGGCGTGTGTGTGTGTGTGTGCCCAAGATCCCAAGAGGAGAATGGAGAAGAAGGGTTTGCAGCATGGCCATCTCCCCTGGGGTGTGTGGGGGGGTGATTTCTCACTTTCTGTCTCTCTGTTTCTCTCTGTCTTCCTGGTGAGCACACATGCCCTATAGCAAAAACCTCTCAAAAAATAATAAAAAAAAGATTGAGTAGTGTCTGGAAATAGGTAAATACTTAAAAAGGCTAATTACTATTAACTGATGCTAAAGATAAACATTTTAGTGTCTTCAGCTTTCTGGTGGTAGTTGTAGCAATGGGAGTGAATAAGAAAAATTATGCACAGTGTAAAAATTATGAAGGTTGATGATTGAATCCTGTGGGGACAATTAAAAGTGTTAGTTTACAAGTGAGTAACAACAAAGTATTTCTGGAATGAAGCAGAAAGGATCTGGACTGACTGAGACCAGGAAGGATAGAACAACCAGAGAGCAAAGAGTTTGAGATAAAGTCATGCTCTTGGCATGTATTATAGATAAGAGAGGAAAGAAATTAAGACAGGCAAAGGCTCAGGCTTTGGCAGGGTAGAGGTAAGCTGAATAGAAGCAGGAAAACACAAGAATTGAGTGGATAATAGATGATATAAGATAATGGAAAACAAAGGCCACATTTATCAGATAGATATTTGAAGGCAATTTGAAGCATCTAAGTCTTTGTGGGAATCAAGCTGATGCAGCCTAAAGCTCGCTGGACTGCCTTGGCCAGGTGCTGCCAGCTCCTCTGTAAACAAACAGGCTTTTAGACTCACTGTCCTCTGTCTCTATGTAGTGGCCAAACCTCCAATTTGAAACAACCTCCTTGAAGTCTCTAATGTCATTACAAACTGGCATGAGCATTTTTCTGCTATTTGTGTTGGGAAAATGGGCTCTCTCATTATGTTTCAGTGTCTTCTTTCTACTGTGACATGGTCTATATAACTGAGTAGTAGAGAAAACAAACTCAAATGTGAAGATGCTGGATATGAAATGGTCTGCTATTGGTCACTCAGGAATTCTTTTAAAGTGTCAAAATCAATGTTTAATGACTATCTTAATAAGCGCTGTATTGAGAGTCTGCATGTTTTAAATAGTGACTATATATCTACAGACTTTAAGGGAGCTAATTTTTTTTTTTTATTTAGACAATATTGTACTTTGAAATACTGGCCTTTAAATAAATTAAATAGTCTAGGTTGATTTTTGAAAAAAGTATCATTTTTATTTGAAAACTTTAAAAATGGCTTCCTTATTTTATTTGTCCCCATTTGGGTAAAAGGCTTAGATTTAAAGAAAGAAATTATCTTAGAAAAAAATATGTCTAAAATTTATAGCAACTAAAGATATAAAGGATGGCACATTGGATTAACAAGGAAAAAGTCATCTGTTCAAGTCTGGAAGCTGCCCATAGTAAACTATTTGATTAAAGTAGTTATTTAACATCTTTGAGTCTCTATTTTCCTTTCATGAAATAAGTGAGTTAAATTATATGGCACTATATGGTATTTAGGATCCTTTTGAGTACTTGCTATATTTCTAGGAAAATAAACAATATTGTAGTTTGATTTTATAAGCTCACTAAATCTAGAATTGTTAAATTTACAAAAAACCTTATTAAGTGTGAAAGATGTGAATTTAAGGCCAAACCAATTGTAGCACTATTTTACAAAGTGAGTAACAACCTTTGGAACTCATTATTTCTACATGTAATTACATTTTATCTTTCTTTCTGGGGATTCTCATTAAGATGATAGTAAATTTTTTTTTTTCTTCTTAATTTGCTAGAGGATTTGTGTACTCATCAAAGAGAAACAGCAGGAGAGAGAGAGAGAGAGTGAGAGAGAGAGAGAATATAAGTGAGAAAACACCCCTACGGAGGCTGGTCGCAACACAATCTTTTCTCCTCCATTTCTTCTGTCAGAATTTTGAGCACACATGCACACACACTTGATATATTTTTGAAGCTTTTTTCCACTTCAATGACAGGTCAGTTCATTGATTAGAAACTGTGGCACAGGCCAAGCCACAGCAGCACAGATGGTAGAGCACTGCAGCCTGACACGCGAGCCATACGGGAAGGCCTGAATTCGATTCTTGGGTTTACCCGGACATATTGATGCTCGCATGATCCTGGTTGACTGTGGGTCTGGGAAAAGGATTGTGACATGGCAAGCCCATGATGGGAGGACCTCATTCTCTTTTATAAAACAAATAAAATTAGAAAACTAAAAAAAAAAAGAAATTGCGGTGTAGCCTCACTTAACCACAAATTAGCGGGTTAATTAACCATATTTCTTGGGCCCAAGAAGGAGAGAAAGGCTGAATATGGGTATCTTTGGTAATTTTATCAGACATATTTTAATGCTGCTGAGTTTTACCAATGTAGATGTGTTCATTTAATTAAAATAACAATAAACTATACTTTATTAAAAATACGTGCAGAGATGAAAGATTCATAAAAGATTGTTAAAGGACTTAAGATATTGAAGTAGATAGAAAGTAGCAATAATGACATTAGTCCTTCTCTCAATGTTGTAATTTTTATCAGGGCACACTGGATCATGACCTTAATCCAGTTTGTCAATACTATATTTATATAAAATTAAAATTATTTGATATAGAATTTTTCCTCTGTCAAACATATGTGTGTATGTGTATATATTTATATCTATCATATTTATTATTTTTATATGTGTGTCTATATGTCTACATATATAATTGTTTGATATTAAATTTTCCTGTCAAATATAAATGTATGTGTACATATATGCATATGTATGTATGTATGTATGTGTGTATATATATTATTACATAGTAGGAAGTAATTCACAAAAACACAGAAAATAAGTGGAACAGATACTTCTCTTCATTATTAGGGTTCCTAAATACTACTAAAGGTCAAAAAAGTGCCTTCTTATAAACGCACATGAATGATTCATCCTAAAAATTATGTGGCATAAAGCTCTATTCAAATGGAGTCATTTTCTGCCCTTCATGTCAGGTAATTTCTGATCTGCATGAGTTTGCTCTTGTTATTCCACCCTCTGAAATTGCTGCTCCCACTTAATGAAAGAGTTTGAATCACATTTCCCTTATTAAAACTACTCTGTCATCCCTAAGATATGTCTCTATTCACACAGAATTTTTCACCTGTATAATTACATTGACATTTGGAGGCATTGTATCATCAGTTCTGTTATTGCATTGTGCAATTATTTAAATCTTCTTACCTTCTTTACATTTTTATGTGCTGATTTACTATCTTGTACTTTTTGTTATAGGCTTTCTGGAGCAGGAACTGTATCCCTTAATCCTTCTGCCCCCTTCCCCTATGTGCACGATTCTTCCTACCTTCTCCTGCTACTCCCTGGGTTTCTCCAGCACTTGGCACATGCCTTCTGTAAGAGAGGCCTAAATAATTGTTTTGGCTCTTAAAATATCTGAGCTGCCAAGTAGACATAGGGACAGCAGTGTTCTAGAAAGTGCCATCTGTCACCCACACCATGCCTGATTGCTTCTGCAAATGGTTCCTTCAGAGAACATTAAGAGAACCAGAGCTCCCACTGGTTTTGAATGTCTGAAAGCGTGAAGGGATCACTCAGGTATATCATTATTGTTGCTTGATTCTAGTTTTCCCTGCTTTTCAGAATATTTCCACCACCATGGATTTAAGAGTGCAAAGACAGGTCTCAAAATGACATTTTTAAGTACTTTTATTTTAGGACATATTGTCAAGCAGAGGCTTCTTCCTAAGATGATAACAGCTGGATGAGAAATCTCAAACAACGCAAATGCTTCTTAAGAACCAATTGGCTGTTGCCATCAACTCTCTTCACAAACTGTTTTGAAATGCTTGCTCCAGGAATGGAGATCCAGAGGGAAAAGTAGAAGATGAAGGGGGTAATGTAGTTATGAGATGTGAGGAAATGGAAAGGAGAGAAAGTAAGGGAGAAGAGACAAATCCCAAAGCCAACTAGAGGCTACTCAGGGGCCACAGCTCAGCTTGAGCCACCATCTTTCCCTCTAAATGTTACTGAAGGCTTTCCCACACAGACTTGCATGTGGACAACTAGCAACACTAGGTGGAAAGAAACAGGGTCAATATTTTGATCAGGAGGTATTTGTTTCATTGTGGCAGAAAACATACCAGATGTCTGTGTTGATTTTAGTTACCCAGTTTTGATGACTTTCTATCATTTGGTGACTTTCATACCAAAGACAACTTTAGTTTGCCTTTCTGTTGGAAGTGTGGCTTCCAAAGATGGCCACGGAAGATTAGAAGAATCACTCCTGGCCTAATCATGGTAGCATATGTTGGGCACTACTGCTCAGGAGGCTATGGTCACATGAGAAGTCAAGGTTTATTCTTAGCTGGCCCACTCTAGAAGCTGAACCTGGTGATGTGAGTCTATAGTCCTAGCTACTTTGGAGGCTGAGGCAGGAAGACTCCAACACAGTGAGACCTTATCTCATAAGAAAAACAACAGCAATAACAAAAAAGGCCATATCCCTCTCCTATACCATCATCCCCATTATACCTTTTTACCCAAGTCAGGGAGTTTATACATCGTTAATGAACTTCCAAAAACTTTTCATTGTGGAAACATCTACATAAATAAAAGTGTGTATTAATATGCATATCTAGCATATTCCTTCAACAATTAGCAACATTCTGCCTATCTTATGTTATCTTTACTATATCCTTTCTTTTTATGTATTTTGTGTATTGACCTTTTTTTTAAATTTTTTATTTTTAGATTTCTGCCATAGAGCCTGTGTGCTTGCCAGAGAAAACAGAAACAGATAGAGACAGAGATAGAAAGGGAAACTGAGAAATTACCCCCACTTCCAGGGGGGATGGCCACGCAGCAATCCCTTTTCCTCCATTCTCCTCTAGGGATTTTGGGCACTCATGCACACATGTCTGGCATGTTTTTCAAGCCGCAGATTCGGCCACATGGGATCCATCCAGCACCTTAACTACTACATCACGTGCTGGCTCCATGCATTGTCTTTGTAAGAAGTCACATACTTATTAGGGGGGGCTTAGGTAAAATTTAGATAGATGGAAATACATATAAAATCTCCACTCAATTCTCTTTTGATTTCTAGCTACTGTTTTTGCACTGGACCACTGAGTAGCCCCTGGCAATGAGAGGCATAGTTGTCAGTTAGGGTCTTTTAAGGGTTTTTATATGTGGGTTCAAGACTCACTTTTCTGTGGATCTTCACTTCTGGAACCCCTCCTTAACTTTCTGGCAATTCTTCCAGAAGTAAACTTAATGCTCTGATCTCTTAAGCCAGCCAGACACTTGTTGCCCTGAGCTGCAGGTGGATTGGGAAGTACAAAATTCTTAAGCCTCCCCAGTTATATTCTGTCTTTCATAGGCAGGATCCTCAGATTTCTACTTGCCAGTTGACTTCATTTATTACCTACAGGAAGTTTAGTCTGACCTAGTTACTAGTTTCTAGAAGCTGGAGTTTCATCTAGTAAATTTTGGAAACTCTAAATATTTTAACTGGAATTTTAGTTTTTCAGAAGGTGAAGTTTTAAGCTCCTTCATTTCTGATTGGACCCAAGTCAGTGGAGGCCAGGCTATTTCTATGGCACATGGGAATGAGTTTCTGAAAGCATGTGTGATTGGTGAACTATTCATTTTCTTTTGCTGCTGTGACAATTTATCACAATCTTAGCAGCTCAAAACAATATAAGTTCATTACATTTCTATTGGTTAGAAGTACAACATGGGTCTCTGAATTAAAATCAAGGTGTTAGCCCTGCATGGTGTTCATGGTCAGTATTGAATTCATTTGTAGTGGTGGAAACCACATGGCCAAACTTGGGTTTGAATTCCAAGACCAGCTTGAAAACACAGTGGATACATGAGCACCACCCAAGATCCTGACAAGCTAGAAGGCTGGGGAAAGGAGATCAGAGCATGAAACCCTGTTGAGGATACTTCTCTCTTTCTCCTGTGTGCATGTATATATGCTCTTTATCATGAATAAAGTAAATGACACTTTAAAAATAAATGGATAAAATTTAAAAATCAAGTGTCCAGGGCTGTTTCTTCTGAAAGCTTTAGAGGGGGATTTGTATTCTTGCCTTTCCCAGTTGCAGAGACTGTGGCTTCTGGATTCCTGTTCCCTTTTCTCCATTTTCACAGCCAACCACAGTGTGTAGAGTCTTTACCTCACCTCTCTGATTCACTTTGAAGTGGGCCAGCTTGAGGTTCAACAAAACTACTGCCATTTTGAAATTAAGAAAGGCTGCTAATGAGAACAATCTGACCAAGTACTGAGTCATGGGGAGATCTCTTTTGATGGAAGGTCATAGAACAAATAAGAAATAGGTATTTGAAGAAAAGCAAAAATCGGGATAATTGCTGAAAGGGAAGCAGTTGACTTTGATTCATTAGGAATGATTTGCATGTGCTTGTATTGTTCATTTATAAGTACTTAGCACATGCTCATGCTCAGTTTTTAAAGACAGTTTGGTGGTGCTTGCTGACCATCTTCTTGTAACTTGGTAACAGAAATAACCTCCCTTCTCCAGCTTCTGCCTCTCACTTCATTGACCACAAGTAGAAACAACCAGACTTTGTCTGCTGGTAACATCTTGTCCACTTAACAGGGACCCTTGTGATTACATTAGTTTTCCTGAGTTAGGCTAAACTTTCTATTTTAAGGACAGATGATTAGTGGTAACCCCAGGCCTAGCCAGGTTGATGCAGATGGTAGGGTGCCCATGTGTGATGGTGAAGTCCTATGGAGGACCAGATTAATTAGTAACTTTAATTCTACTTACTATTTCCACATTCCTTTGCTGCAAAGCCTAACATTTTCACAGATTAGGGATTAGGACATAGACTTTTTTGGGGGGATTATCTATCTGTGAGCCCATTAAT
The DNA here is from genome assembly GCA_026018925.1 of Tupaia tana. Taxonomy (NCBI): domain Eukaryota; kingdom Metazoa; phylum Chordata; class Mammalia; order Scandentia; family Tupaiidae; genus Tupaia; species Tupaia tana. Next base: position 37,587,967 of record JAKSZU010000016.1, read on the forward strand.
CAATCAGGTTGGCATATCCTGAAATATTCCTTGAAATACTATTATTTGCCCAGCTCTATATTCAGAGTCCCATGATGAATAAGGCAGAGCGTAGCCTGCTCGATGGAGACCAGAGACACACATCTCCTGTATAGAACACTGCGTGCATTTCCATTTTCTTCAGGATCTCATTAAGTTAAAGGAAATCCTTAAGTTATGACATACATACTGTAGTTACAATTTTTTTAATGTTTTATTTCTTGAGGGAGCACCATTGACAAGGTCTCATCACCCATTGATTTCCCTTCAGGTTTCTAATATGCCCAGCATATCAGATCGCCCCAGGACTTTAACCTGGTCTTTCCTGGGGAAGCATTGCGCATGGGCATCCTATCATCCATACCACCTTGGCTGGGCCTGTGGTTGCCATTTATATAGTACTTGGTTAATCCTTCTGTGCAAGAAAGATGTCTATAATACCTTTATAATGTAAAATCTCCCACCTCTACCAGTCTCCTGCCTGTTTTCAGCTCTGCTTTTTCATTCAAGGCCCCCATGACACTGTTCCTTTTCCTTTTGAAGAAAGATTCAGCATTATTATTCGCATACCTTATGTATCAGAGAATAAATTAAATGTTAACTTAAATTGAAATGAAAATAAATATATACCTATATACATGGATAATACATTGACACATAACTGTGTTCATTCTATGCTTGTATGTATAATATATGTAAAATACATATTTATATATAAACATATATATACATATAATACAATAAATATTTATTTATATAAACATATATTATACATTATTACTCAAAGGGACTTCAAAAGTTCATGGAAAAACAAAATCAAGATACGAGTTTATTTTGGTGCAATGAACTTCTGAATCCATGTACAGATTTTGCATGAGACACATTTTTCATGAACTTTTGAAACCCCTCCCCAAGTATGTGTGTGTGTATTTGTACACTCATACATGAATGCGGCATACACACACATACTTCTCTAATAAATTTTTAAATTTTTTAGAAACACGTTTACAGTTAATTCATGACTATTTTTTTCCACTTAATTGTGATTAAATTAATCATTATGGCAAAGTGCAGCTTTACATGGGTTATGACTATATTTGAAGACTCTTCAAAGGGGAATGCAGAAGAATGTATTCACCAAAAAAAAAAAAAAAAAGAAGAAGAAGAAGAAAAGACATCTTGGTGGCCCGTGCATTTTCTCCTGTATTGGGAGCACTGACCCCTCTGCATGCCAGGTTACCCCTATTAACCTATGTGCTGCATGGCAACCACATCACGCACAGGGCAATTGTTGAAGCAGGCACGTACTGTAGTAGAGTTTCAATCGGGCATTGCCTTTCCTTATCTCTAGGATTAAATTTACTGAGTTTTCTTACCAAGCAGCAGCATAAGATGAGAGGAGGCACCGGCACCTTGATGTATTTGATTACTAGTTAGCAACTTAACTGAGAAGTTGGTCTTAACAAGTGGCTAAAATTCAGACGTCGGTTCCTGTGAGGATTTTCGTTATTACTGACATTTTTGCGATTTATTGTCACTAAATGTTATTTTTTGATTTTTTTTTTTTTAAGGTTTATGCCATAGGGTGTGTGAGCTTGTTGGAGAGAGACAGAGAGAGGAAAAGTGAAAAATCACAAACACATCCAGGGGGCATGACCCCACTGCAATCCCTTCTCCACCATTCTCCTCTCCAGATTTTGGGCACACACTTACATTCACCTGATGTGGTTCTCAAGCTACCAGTTCGAGGACTCTAGCAGTGATTGGCCATGTGGGAATTCAGTACCTTAACCACCGTGCCGCCTGCTGTCCTCCTACTGTCGCTTTTCAGATGACTTACAAGGAAAGCTTATTTTGCAGTGATGATGCTGATAAATTGCATATGTAAGTCAAGTTTCTATCAATTAATTCATTTGAAATACTCATAGAAACCTCTCCATTTGAAGTACATGCTTCTCTTTTGTCATCAAATACAAACCTTACCCTTTGTTATGGATTTGTTTGGGTTAGATATTTACATATCAGAAAAAGTCAAGCAACTATGGTTATTTATGATTTATTTTAGAAAATCAGCTCTGAATGGTGACCGATAGAATGGTGAGATATCAATGGGGAAGACAGGATCAAGCTTCACAGCACGCTGACTCGTGTCCCTCTGACAGTGACTTGTAGAGCAGCTTCAGGGTGCAAGCGTGGCCATCTTCACCAGTACACTATCATTGGCTCTAATGCGGGCTCAGTGCATTACTGAATTAACTTCAGCATTCTCACAACTGACCCTCCTTCTTCCTGTTTTGAATTTTTTTATTCCAAAAAAGAAAAGGCTAAAGAGACTCCTCTAATGGCTCTGATTTGGTAATAATGGGTTTTGTTCAAAACAGAAATTGGTCCTGCAAAGGGGACGACCTCTTTTATCTTCCTCACAGAGCTCTGTGTTGTAGCAGCAGCTTCATTTGTTACCCTAGCTCCCTGCACCAGGGAAGGTAATTACAGAGAAAATTAAACTCTATGGACTGTGTCCCTCTGCCTTTCTCCGGCATGATGCGGAGGGGAGGCTGATTCCTGTGTGCTCACCTCTTGTTTAGAAGATTCATGTTTATCTAATGTGAAGTCAATATTATTGTCCAGGAAAGAGTTAGGGGATTGCTAACGATCTATCAGGGAGCGCTACTTTGCAGCCCTGACCCACGCTCTAGTGGCTCAGAAACCACTTAGCAGCACTCCGGGCCCCATCTCCTTTCACACATCAACCGCAGCCCATCATTTATCTCATCTGAAAATGTATACCAGTAAAAAACTTCACAGTGTTTTAATAACAGGTGGAAACATTGTGAAGAAGGGATATAATGACAAAAGATCATCTACCAGCCTGTGCTGATGCCAGGTTTCACCTTTCAGAAACACAGAGCTGGAAGCCTCCAACAGATGAGCAGTATGGGAGGTGGGGAGCTGGAGGGAGGCCAGCCAGCATGGGAATTCTGGAATATGAATAAAATGATGTTAGAGGAACCAGCAGATGGCATAATGGTTACATAGTTGGACTCCCATGTAGTCCACCACAGTTCGAGTCCTGGATCAGGTGGCTTAAATCTCATGCCAGGAACTTGTGCCTGTGTGCCCAAGATACCAAGAAGAGAATGGAGGAGAAGGGATTGTGGTGTGGCCATCCCCCTCTGGAGGTTGTTTCTTGTTTTCTGTCTCTCTGTCTGTCTGGTGAGCACATGCGCCCTACAACAAAAATCTCTCTTTAAAAAAAATGAGGTTGAGTTCAATCTCACAAAATCATAGCTCTTACTGGGACCAGCAGTTAGCGTAATGGCTATGTCACTGAACTCCCACGTAATCGACCGTGGTTCGCGTCCCGGACCCGTGGCTTAAAAGTCACGCCGGGCGCGTGTGCCTGCGTGCCCAAGATCCCGAGAGGAGAATGGAGGAGAAGGGATTGCGGCGTGGCCATCCCCCCTGGGGGGTGATTTCTCGCTTTCTGTCTCTCTGTCTCTGTCTGGCGGGCGCACGCGCCCTATAGCAAAAACCTCTCCAAAAAAAAAAATCATAGTTCTTACTGAGTACATCAAGGGATTCTATTTCCCATTTTAAGATAGGTAAGTAGCATAATCCATATTTTATACTGAGGCAATGCTAAGGCAAAGAACGACTAAGGGAGTTGGTCAAAATTTTGTATGTATAGAGGGACCAGCAGTTAATGTAATGGCTATGTTGCTGGATTTCCACGTAGTCAACCACTGTTCAAGTCCTGGACCCGGCAGCTTAAACTCACGCCAAGCGCGTGTGCATGCATGCCCAAGATCCCAAGAGGAGAATGGAGGAGAAGGGATTGTGGTGTAGCCATCCCCCCTGGGGGGTGATTTCTCGCTTTCTATCTCTCTGTCTCTCTCTGTCTTTCTGGTGAGTGCACGTGCCCTATAGTGGAAACCTCTCAAAAAAAAAAAAAAAAAAAAAAAAACACCTAAAATTTTGTATGTATATTATGCGTGCCAAGGTTTTTTATATTTATATATGTGTGTAGATCCATATCTCGACAGGTAGGTGGGTGATAACTAAATAATAAAGAATTGGCTCACATGATTATGAATTTTGTCATGTTTTGAAATCTGCAATCTACAAGTTGGAGACTCAGAAGAACTATGTTTTAGTTTGAGTTCCATGGTAGGAATAAACCAATATCTCAGTTCTAAGGCAGGAAGGCTCTTTCTCCACTCAAAGTAGATTCTGCCTTTTATTCTATTCAGGCCTTCAACTGATTGGATAAAGCCAATTTCACTAGGAAGGGCAATCTTTAATTAGTCTAGAGATTCAAATGTTAGTTCTATTCACATTCCCCCAGTAAAATATAGGGAATAATGATTAGCTAAGTATTTGAGTATCTGTTGCCCAGTTAAAATGACACATAAAATTAGCCATCATATATATATGCACACTCACACATTTAAGCCTGCATATCTATCACCTATCAATCATCAATCTATTTATCATCTCTATCTATCTCTATATTTGTTTATACATAATCTAAAATACATGATATGACCCATTTGCTAACATCTCTCTATCCCCTAAGTTTAATAAGAAAAATACGTTTGGCATTCTCACCTGGCAATTCTACATACTTCAAAGTAAGAGCTTCAACTCCTTGTCCCCGCTCAGAACTTCAGTACAGTTCAGAAGCAAAATGACCAGTTTGTTCTTTGTTGTTATCTCTCTACCTCTTCCCTTCTATGGAAATATCCTATAAAAGTTTTAAAGAATGTCAAGAAACTAAGCATTCTCCCTGGGATTATGATTGTGGTGGCTGAGATATACAGAAGAAAGTGAGTTTAAGGTTTGTCTTGGAGGCATCATTTTGTAAACTGGCTATTGAATCCAAAGGAGAAAAACAACCAGATTTAAATGTGAACACTAATAAGCCAAATGTGTTATAATTTAAAGAAAAGGGTTTGTGACTGGGATGGTGTAGCTTAAAATCCCCATTTTGTACTATCTTAGAGACACTATCAATATGTTAAATAAATCTGGATTGAAGGGAAAAGTTCTGTCTAAAGACACAAATTGGAAATAATTAGTAAATAGATGCCTAAAGCTATTGAAATAGGAGGGATTGTCTAGAGAGAGAGAACAGAGGAGGAACAGAGGGAAAGTCCAACCCCAGATCAGATATCTGAAATCTTAGAAGAGGCACGACCTCCAAAGGAGACTGAGAAGGAAACCTGCCCTATCTGAGACTCAGTCTTCCTGTTTCAATGGTGCCTGAGTCATCGTCTGCTAGGCTTGAGTTACATAGTATGCAGAATCGGGTTCCCAGATAGGCTCTCTTCATATGGTCACAGCTGCAATTCAGTATTTTCTAGGTTGTCTTCTTGAAAATACCACTCATTTTAACCCATAGTTAACTCTTGTCTACCTCATCTCACCCTTTTCATTTCTTGAATGTTTATGGACAACAGACATTGTCTTCCAATCACATAAGTGTTACGTGCCCCTATTTTCCTGTAACAGGGACCTTATTTTATGGCCAATTGACTGTCAGCATCCTGAGGCTCTTGTGTGCTGGAAGAGTTATCTGATATTGATTTCTCTGGACATTTAATTATCTCATTCCCTCCTTGGGAGATCCAGTCTTCTGATTTTTTTTTTTTTTTTTTTCTAACTACTGCTTGTTTCCTATGAACTGTTGGAGAGCTAGGGCTGCTGTGTGTAATGTGATGCTGCCTCTTCTAAGGACTTGGTATGAGCCGCTTTGGGAGAAGTGCTGTATTCACAGGATACTGAAAAAGAGGTAATAAAGGACACTGAGAATAGAGGAACCTTTGAGGAGTGCAGTGGTGTGACTTTGTACTTGAACCCTCCCCACCACAGACCACAGCAAGTTGGATGGCAGGTAGGGGCAGCAAGTGACAAAGAACTGAGACCCGTAGGGGTAATGACAATGGAAAGGTTCCAAAAGGTCTACTTGGGCATTTCAATTGTCTTACTGGTAGGGAGCCACAATTTATTTGCTGACATAAGAAAGACACAAGGGATTTATGATAAGACAATAGCAAGAAACCTTTTCCTTTTTTGCAAACAGATGACAAATCAGGAGCTATGAATAAGAAAAATCTCTTTTTTTCCATTGTCAGTGGGTGTGAACACTTGCAAGAATAAGAGAAAGAGAGGACGAGAGAGAGCGTGCACCCCTGGTGAGATGTGGTCATGCAGCAATCATTTTTGTTCCATTTCTCTGTCTCATCAGGATTTGGGCTATATACACACACATGCCAGGCATGTTTTTCAAAGCACAGGGACCAAAATTAGAACCACGATAGCCCATGTGGGATTGGCTTCCTATGCACTGTGCTTATGCTGCACTACTCGGCTGGCTCCAGAAAAACTCCTAAAGAAGCAAGGGGAAAGGGTAGAAGGGACATAAGTACTGGAAGAGAAAGAGTTTTCACAGAGAACTTAGAAGCAGGACGAAAGAACCAGCTGTGGCAGCGCAGCATTAAGGCAGTACTTGCAATGCTGAGCCCACTGGGAGGCCCTAGGTCTGTTAGGTTGAGAAATACGCACTCTGTGTTTCACTGACACCTCAAAGAATCAAAGGACAAGGAAACAAGCTGAGCACAAGGTTTACTTAGGAAAAAAAAAAGGCAGAGATACATTCCATAGATGCAATGGGCCAGTACCAAGAGAGGCAAGTGGACTGCATGTATTTTGGGCTCTAGAGATATGAGGTTAAGTTCCATAGACAGAACAGGCCAGTGCCAAGGAAGGCAGGCAGGTCCCGTCTCCTTCCCAAGATCTCCGTTAGTCCTGTTTTGGATCTTTGGTTTCATCCTATATGTGCCTCAAGGTCTCTGCTAGTTTGCTACGTTTTATTTTTGTTTTCCCATCTTTATTTTGAGAGTTTGGTAAATGTTACAAAGTAAGTGTGTATGGGCTCTTCTAAACTCTTTGTGCTCCTGTTTCATCAAAATATGTGCCTCAAGGTCTCTAATAGTTTGCTACGTTTTATATTTGTTTTCCAATCTTTATTTTGAGAGTTTGGTAAATTTTAAGAAGTAAGTGTTGTATGAGCCCTTCTAAACTCTTTGTGCTCCTGGTATCCTGGTCAACACCTATCAGTGGTTCATGTCCTGAGGTCTCCCTGTACATGGCTGGCAGCTGATGTGCCTGTGTTCCAGGCTGGCTAAGTCTGTGGGAGAATTGTGCATGCCATCTCTCTCTCCTCTGTTTCTGCTCCTCTCTCATTCACTCGTGAAAAATAAAACAAAACAAAAACAACCAAATAAATAAAAAATTAAAAAAAAATGAGTATAGGGAAGGAAAACGGAGAAAAAATGGAGAGGCAAGACATTTGTGGAAATGGTTTATTACCTGTTGTTGATAACGTGGATAGTATTCTCAACTGGTCTGGTCTGAGGTGTATTTCATGTTGGGTAAATTCTCTTTCCAACCCTAATGATGTATAGCAATTGAATATTTAAAATAATAATAATAATGATAAAATGGAATTAAAAATGTATTAAAAAATGAAAATATAGGGGCTAGCAGGTGGTGTGGTATTTAAGACACTGAATTCTCACTTGGCTAAGCACAGTTTAAGTTTCAGACCTGGTGGCATGAAAATCATGCCGGATGCATAAATGCGTGTGCCCTCCACATAAAAATTCTGAGAATGCAGAAGGGATTGCAGGATGGCCATCACCCCAGGGGGTGATTTCTTACTATCACTCTCTGTCTCTCTCCAGCAAGTGCACACGCCCTATAGCAAAAACAGCAAAAATCTAAAAACAGGAAGAACGCTAACAAGAAAGAAACAAAGAAAGAAAGGACTAGTAAGAAGAGAAAAGTCTTCACTGAAAAATCAAATACCTTGAATAGGTCAGGCACATAAACAAAATCATCCTGCGTGGCCTGCTGGGCTCCCAGAGAATTAGACCTTGCGCCTCTCAGTGAGTTTTGCTGCTGCAGCTCGTGCGGGGATCACCAGGCACATGCATCTCACGGGAGATCCTCTGCTCATTCCCAGCCAGCCCTCCCTGGTGCTATCTGCACATTTTGCATTAATCATACACGCATGGCACTTCCTGTTTAATCACTTGGCAATTATCTGGTTTATATCTTCTGTTTTCATCTCCTAAACAAGATTTGCCTCATCAGATCTTAAAATTGCATTTGACATGGTAACGAATAGTTGAATTATTTGTTCCCTACAAATGTAATTATTTACCATGTAATTTTCAGGAAGGCACAGCTTCTAAGTGTTCATATAGGATTTACTATGCAATTATCAGTCCTGCCACCTTCCTGCCACACAGCAGAAATGGCCGGCGAGGCCAGCCCATCAGGAGGAGAGAGACTAAGTAAGCCCGTCACAGACCAGTGTAGGAAACAGTCTCACGCAGAGGGGCCTCCTGTGAGCTGTAGCCATGTTTCATGAGTGTCTGGAGAAATCATTTAATTTCTATTTGTGTCAGTCTCTTCATCCAGAACATGAAGTAACAAGGGAAAAGGAAAGTTGTAGTGAATAATTAGAAAGAACAAAAAAGATTTAGAAAAGAATGCAAATGTTGTTGTGAAAAATGTTCGCTGCTTTGGTACAATTCTCCCCCAGATTAGGTGAGGAAAGAGACAGGATTTTTGCAAGGGCAGATGAGTCGGAAGACCCAACTGAGGACCCTCTCCTTGGAGTACAAGACTGGACTAAGACTACTTTGCTTTGGGGACCAAGGATAAGATACAGTCTTGAGCTACTGAGAAAGCAATCTGCACGGGCAGGCTGGGCCTACCTTCAGACAAAGTGCAGTATGCCTAACAGAGACACATATTTAAGTTTAAAATTACAAAAATGGTGGACAGCAGTGATTATCAACACAATGCCAAAGCAGTCATCTTATATGGACTTATAAGGAAATAAAGTTTTATTCAGCTCACATTTTGGAGGTCTGAGGTTCAGGGACCAAATTTTGGTGAGGCTACCTCAGGAAGAAAGGCAGGATCTTGAGCAGAACAATTATTCATAAGCTTCGGCCTGGACCTCTCCTCTCGTAAACCCACCAGAACTCAATCACTGGAGCCCTGCGCCAACAATTTCATCACAACACAGACCCCACTCTGAAAAACCATGTAGGAAATGAATTTTCACCCCACACCTTTACAACACAGCAGTGTCCCAATACATGAATTTCTTGGGGACAGCCAATCATTGTTCACTAAGACCAACATTCCAAAATAGGAATGTTTGGGGTGACAAACCCTTATCCAAACCCTGATTCATCGTTGTTGCAGTTAATATTTTTATTTCTTTTTTGCAAATGGATTTCAGAGATCATAGTATTTTTGGTGTTTTTCATCCCCAAATGGTTTCTCCTTCTGTCCTCTGTTCCTCCATGATTTGTAAATCTTGGAGTATCCAGGTTAAAGTTCTTGAACGACCATCTCTCTTACCTTCTTCAGTGATTTCCTCCAGGTTCCTGGGTTTGATCATCAGGTATAAATATGCTGATGATTCTCTAATGCATCTTTCTGACCCAGTCTCTCTCCTAAACTCAAGAACTGCTTATTCAACTCTCTCTCTGAAGCCTCGTTAAGATGGGTAGTGGGCATCTTAAACCCAACATTTCCTAAATCGACTTTCTGATCGCTGTCTTTTCTAATTGCTCAAAGTTCAGGCTTCTTTTTCTCACATGGTCGAAGAACCAGTCTCCCAGCACCTCAGAGTCAAAATTTGTAGCACCATTATTACTCCTCTTGAATTTGTCAAGAAATCTTCTTGGTTGTATCTTAAAGATATATCTAAAGGTCAGTCTCTTCTCACCTCATCTACAAACATTATCACTCGTCTGAAACACTTTTTTCTCAGCCGAGTTACAACATTTTCCACAAAGCATCCAAAGTGATCCCAAATCCCTCGTGTCCTCACTTCACTCAGAGTAAAAGCCTTGCAGAGGCCTCACAATGAGTAGGTTCCCTGATCAGCCTTCGGACAGTATCCCTTCCTACACTTCTGCAGCCCCTTTACTCTCTGCACTTCAAACATGCCAGACCTTCAGGTGTAGGGTCTTGACAACCAGACTCTTTTTGCCAGAAATGCCTTTTCTAATTATCTTCATGGCTCACTGCTTCTCTTACTCAAGTCTTTGCTAGTTGTTAATTGTCTCAGTGAAACTTGCCCTGCAACTGATAGAAAATTGCAACGCTGGCCCTATCATTCCTTATCTCCTTTTCTTGATGTATTTCTCTCATAGTATTTACCAACTCCTAATGAATTATTTGAAGATTATTTTTTCCTTTTCTTTTTATTTATTTTATCTTTAGCACTAGAATTACAACTCCCTGAGGACAGGAACACTTTAAGGTTTTGTTTACTGCTATATTCTGGAGCCTGGAACAGCATGGGGCTCCCATCAGGAGGTCAGTGTTTATTTGTTCAATGAATAAATCGAAAGTAACTTAACAAATCAAAGCAGAATCAATCATCTTGTGAGACCAATCCAACATTTTTGAAGAGGGGTAAACCGAAACACTGCGCCTCAGATTTTAGGGAGCAACTAAACCCTAGCCCCTGGCCTTCTCCCTTCCTTCCCTGGTCAGTTGGACCGACCGCCCAGCCTAATAGCTTATTTAGATGCCATCCAGTGAGCAGGGAAGAGATTCTCCAGCTGATAGTCATTTTATGGGATTTACTCAGAAATGAATAATAATATGATGGGCAAACTCAAGTGAAAAAGCTTGAGAGCCACACCATCACTTTTTGTTCTGTTTACCCAGAAAATTGCTGCAGGAGCCATGCTGTTTTCATCTTTATTCTTCGTTCTTGCACACACACATTTCCTCTCTGGAAGTATTTGTTTTGGACAGGAAAATTTAGATGAGAAAATAACTCCTTATTACGTCTTCACTCAAAAGCAACATTTAGTTTTGTTGAGAAATATATAGCTATCTATTTCTATAAATGATATTCTATCAATTGATTGATCGATTGATTGACATTAACCTCAGTTGATAAAAGCCTCAAGTAATAATAAAAAAAAAATTTAAGATTCTTTTGCTGTATGGCATGTGTGTGTGCATGTGTGTGTGTGTGTGTGTGTGTGTAGCTTTATGTGTGACTTTTAAAAAAAGCATCTGTTATTCTAGTGGCAGTTGTAACTGTTAAACACCTTTGATTTTTAACAATGTCACATTCAGGAAGACAAAGTCTTCAAACATATTATATTTGGTTAGCAAACATAAAATGCTGTGAGATAGGATATAATGCAAACTATTTTCAAATTGGGTCCAGGAATTAGAGTGACAGAGGGAACGAATTCCAAATTTGAAGAGCAAACATTCAATGTGGCGTATTCATTGTTGGCCAACTTGATTAGATTAAATGCCATATTTTTATGCACAGTTTAAATATTGAGCTTCAGCTCTATTATTTTGATTAAAGTTGTTTGCTTGGCTGTGATGATTAAATAAGGGTTAATAAATATAACCTCTGTATAATCTATTGTAGCTAAATTTCTCTCTGTTCCCGCATTGAAGAAATAATGGCTAAAAATCTGTGATTCAAGACTATTCAGCTCTTAATTTTTTTAACTTAAAGATGGGTAATGGTTTTCTATATAGTGCTGCTTGTAACTACAAAACATTCAGTATAATCTAAATTCTCCAACAATAATAGAGTCATAAAAAGTATAAAATTCTCTGAAGAGATAAAATTAAATGAGGAAAATAGGTTCATAAAAATGACAGCATTTATTAAATTAATCCATTTTTCCAGAGAATAGGTATAAAGTATATTGACTACAAAATGTCAAAATTAGTTATCTTTTTGTAATACAATAACTGATCAATTTCATTTTAATTATTTTGCCATTTCATTACTTTTAAAACTTCAAAAATTTTATAATCTTTGACGTTATGTGAAAAATCTTCGTAAAGTTGTTTGGAGGAGAGTACCAGTTTTAATGAACTAATACCCAGGTTATTGGTTCTGTCACTGACTCTATTTTTAGTTCTACTCTTCAGACAATTGTTAATGTACAAAAATACTTCCAGAACGTAAAGTATGTTTATTCATCTATGCTTACTGCCTGGGAAAGGGCATTAGAGCCTAACAAGACAGCACATCCACTGAGTCTCATAATTCTGCAAGATGCCCTATCATCAGGAGGTCACTATTCAGTAGCAGCAGGCTTGTTGCTTTGAAGTATTGGAAGAGCAAAAGGCTGGTATTTCAGGTTTATTTTTCATGTCAGCAAACGAAGGTCGAGGTCTCCATGCAGCACCGATGAGGATTACTCTAGCTACTAGATAATTAATGTGCGGTGTCTCTTTCTCTGAATAGTCTCAGACAAAAATAATTGATAAAACAAAAGACAAAAACATCTTGAGGAATTCCAGCAGCAACTCAATCCAATCCTATACAGAACATCCTACCTGTAGGAAAATTATAAATGGACGCAGACAGCTCTGTAAGTAGAGTTTCATGACACATATGCATTTTCCCCCTAGAATACTATCTCTCTAGTTTGCACCTATGTATTTTATTTAACATTTTCTTTTGCAGTCATTTTCTTTCTTTAATTTATTTTTACTTTCTGTTTACTCTCCACTTATTTTCTTTTCTGCTTATTTCTTTCATTATGAAAAGTTATTATGTTTTTATTTTTCTCTTTTCTTTTTCTCCTCATCTTCCTCTTCCTTCTGGCTCTTCTTTCCTCTTCTTTTTCTCTCTTTCTTTCAATAGCTATACAATATATTTACTATTTTCTACCTCCAAATTTTAAGCTTTTCTTTTTGGTGTGATATCTTTATTCATTTTCAATTGATTCTATAGCTTTGTTAAAATTGTTTTAATAATTATATTATTTATCTGTATTTATTTATTTTAATTTGATGAGAGAGGGACAGGGACAGAGTGAGGGGGAGGGATATATATATATATATATATATAGAGAGAGAGAGAGAGAGAGAGAGAGAGAGAGAGAGAAAGCAAACCACCAGGTCTAGGATTTGAACCATGGTTGGCCATGTGGGAGTCCAGCACCCTCAACCACCACCACGCCATCTGCTGAAACCCCCATTTTTTTAAAAAATAATTTCAATGACCTCTAGAGAGAGGAAAGGTATAAACCAATAATAAACATCTGTCTAGGCCAGTGCCGATGGTTAAGGTAGCCAGATCCCATATGGCTGACCATGTGGTTCAAGTCCTGGACCTGGCAGCTCAAAATCTGGCAGGGAGGGAGAAGCAGAGAAAGAATTGCACTATAACCATTCCCAAGTGCTTTCTTCTCTCCTTTTTTTCTTGTTTTGTTTGTTTGTTTGTTTATTTCTTTCTTTCTGGTGAGTGCAAGCATGCTCTAGCAATAAAATGAAATAAAGTCTTATGTCTTGTCTCTATCTGGTGAGTGCTAGCATGCTTTAGCAATAAATAAATAAATAAATAAATAAATAAATAAATAAAATAAAGTATTTCTATTCTTTGTATTCCTCTTGAAGAATTAAAACTAGTTATGGATACTGGATACAGAGAAGGAGGAAGGTGCAGAAGGAGAAGAGTTTAAGGATAGAAATTAAGGAGAAAAATAGAGAAGCAAGACATTTATGGGACACAGAAATGGATTATTATCTGTTGAGGATAACCTGTATAGTATCCTTAACTGAACTGGTGTAAAGTGTATTCATGTTGGAAAATTCACTTTACAAGCTAAGTGAAGTATAGTGATTGAATGTATGAAAGAAATTAAAATAAAATATATTAAATTTAAAAATCTAGTTTTTACACTGAATATGCAAAAAAAATTTTTAAAAAGCTAATAGGGTATATTTATTCATCTTATCCATAGATTGTTATATGTGGACAAGTAAGAAATCTGCTTGCATTCAACAATTAATTGGAATACATGAGATAAATTCAGAATCGATACTTAGTGTGAAATTACCATCCTCATTATCTCCTAGTATCTTATTTGGGAGTGCTTAGATGGTATTAAATTGTAACATCAGAACTAAATATTCCTAGAGGAGTCATTGAAAGACCATTATTCATCTGTTATTATCATATGTTCATTGGATTTTAAGAACAACCCTTATTTATGATTTTAAGGTAAAGTAGTTAGATTTTAATTTTTAGTTTATTTTTAGAGAGTTTTTTTTGTTGTTTTTGTTTATAGGGTATGTGTGCCCTATGTCTATGGAGAGACAGAGAGACAGACAGTGGGAAATCACCCTACAAGAGGGATGATTACACCACAGTCCATTTTCCACCATTTTCTTCTCAGGATTTTGAGCTTGCATGCACATGTATGTACCTGGGTCCAGGACTTGAACCGCAGTAGGCATGTGAGAGTCCAGTGACGTAACCATTACACCATCTGCTGGTCCTCAAAATAAATTTAATTAAATTGAGAACTCCAAATAATTGTAGTGGATTAATTGTTCTTTTAGGAACTAATAACATAAAATAGGATCATGCTCAATTAATATTTTATGAAACTTCTAATACCTTGAGATGAAGTTAAAAACTAAAAAAAATGGCAATTCAGAAACACTGAAAGGGTATAAATAGAAAATACTTTTCTCAGGTTGAAGGAAGGAAAATACCATTAGTTAAAATTGCTTTTGGTTCTGAAATGAAAAATGTGTGGATATATGGAAAGACTTTGAAAAACACATTTAGAATTTTGTATCTGTTTCTCCCATACTTCTTATTAATAAGAAAAGACCAAGTGCTTCAGTGATTAAGGTCTATTAAAATTAATTCTGGGACCAGCAAGGTGGCATGTCTCTGTCTCTCTGATGAGCACAGGCACACTATAGCAAAATCTAAGTAAAAATTTAATTATGATAGCTTTTATTGTGTTGAGAAATGACCCTTGTATGCAAATTTTGCTGAGCGTCTTGATCATATAGGGATGTTGTATTTTATCAAATGCTTTTTCTGCATCAATCGATATGACCATATGGTTTTTGTCCTTTTTCCTGTTAATATGGTGTATCACATTTATGGTTTTGTGCATGTTGAACCAACCTTGCATTCCTGGAATAAAGCCTACCTGATCATGATGTATAATCTTTCTTATAAGTTGTTGGATACGGTTTGCTAGTATCTTGTTGAGAATCTTTGCGTCTATATTCATCAGAGATATTGGTCTATAGTTTTCCTTCCTTGTCCTGTCCTTATCTGTTTTGAGGATAAGAGTGATAGAGACTTCATAGAATGAGTTAGGGAGAGATTCACCCTTTTGGATCTTTAGAAATAACTTGAGCAGAATGGGGGTTAACTGTTCTTTGAAAGTTTTATAGAACTCACAGCTGAAGCCATCAGGGCCAGGACTTTTCTTTGTTGGAAGGCTATTTATTACTGATTCAATCTCCTGGCTTGTTATGGGCCTATTTAGACTTTCTATATCCTCCTGGCTCAATCTTGGTAGATTATACGTGTCCAGGAATTTGTCCATCTCATCCAGATTGTCTTGTTTCTTGACATATAGTTGTTCATAATATCCTCTAATTATGTTCTGTATTCCTGCTTTGTTTGTTGTTATATTTCCTGCTTCATTGCAGATTTGATTCACCTGGTTCCTTTCTCTCTTCTTAATAAGTCTCACTAGTGGTGTATTGATTTTGTTTATCTTTTCAAAGAACCAGCTTTTACTTTCATTTATTTTCTGTATAGTTCGCTTATTTTCTATTTCATTTATTTCTGCTCGAATCTTTATTATTTCCTTTCTCCTGGAGTTTTTTGGGTTATTTTGCTGTTGCTTCTCCAATTCTCTGAGGCATGATGTTAAGTGATCCATTTGCCTTCTTTCTGTCTTCCTCTTATGTACACTAATTGCTATAAACTTCCCTCTTACGACTGCTTTAGCAGTGTCCCAAAGATTATGGAAACTCGTGTCCTCACTATCATTAGCTTCCATGAATCTTTTGATTTCGGACTTTATTTCATCAATAGTTGTGGAGTCATTCAGTAGTAGGTTATTTAGAAAAACCCGTCGCGAACATCATCCTGAATGGAGAAAAGTTGAAAGCTTTCCCACTAAAAACGGGTACAAGACAAGGATGCCCACTTTCTCCACTCCTTTTCAATATAGTACTGGAAGTCCTCGCCAACACAATCAGAAAAGAGGAAAAAGTTAAAGGCAACCAAATAGGAAAAGAAGAGGTGAAATTCTCTCTATTCGCAGATGACATGATTGGGTACATAGAAGATCCAATGATTTCCATGAAGAAATTTCTGGAAGTAATGCACGAATACAGTAAAGTTGCAGGATACAAAATTAATATACAGAAGTCTATAACATTTCTATATACAAACAACAGGCAGACAGAGATAGAACTGAAAAAAGTTATTCCATTTACCATAGCCACTAAAAGTATAAGATACTTATGGATAAATCTAACCAAAGAATTTAAAGACCTCCACAAGGAAAACTGAGAAGCTAAAAAAAGAAATTGAAAAAGATACAAAAAAGTGGAAGGACATCCCATGTTCCTGGATTGGAAGAATTAATATAACCAAAATGGCAATCCTACCCAAATCAATCTACCTATTTAATGCAATGCCAATCAAAGTACCAGACACATTCTTCACAGATTTAGAAAAGACAATCATAAAATTCCTCTGGAATAATAAAAGACTCTGCATTGCCAAAGTAATTCTACAAAAGAAGAGTGGAGTGGGTGGCATCTCACTCCCTGACCCAAAAATATACTACAAAGCTGTGGTAATCAAAACAGAATGGTATTGGCATAAGAACAATGGAACAGAATTGAGTCCACAGGAATAAATTCCCAATCATTCAGTTAACTGATTTTTGACAAGGGGTACCAGTCAATCCAGTGGGAAACGGAAAACCTCTTCAGCAAATGGTGCTGGAAAAACTGGATTACCACCTGTAGAAAGATGAATCTGAACCCCTACCTGTCACCTTTGACAAAAATCCAGTCAAGGTGGATCAAGGATCTAAATCTAAGACCCCAAACTATTAAACTGCTTCTAGAAAACACTGGGGAAACTCTGGGAGACATTGGGGTAGGGAAAGACTTCTTACGTAACACCCCCATAGCACAGTCGATAATCCCCAAAATAGACAAGTGAGATTACATCAGACTAAGAAGTTTCTGCATGGCAAAAGACACAGTAATTAGTGTGAATCGAAAGCCCTCAGAATGGGAAAATATTTTTGTAAACTATGCATCAGATAAGGGATTGATAACCAGAATACATAAGGAACTAAAGAAGCTGTTTGGAAAAAAGATGATGAACCCTATTAAAAGATGGGAGAAGGAGTTGAAAAGAACACTCACTAAAGATGACATACGAATAGCCAGAAGGCATATGAAAAAATGCTCAACATCCCTCATCGTAAGGGAAATGCAGATCAAAACAACAATGAGATACCACCTAACCCCAGTCAGAATGGTTAAGATTAAAAAAACAAAAAATGATAAGTGTCGGCGGGGGTGTGGTGAAAGGGGAACTCTCTTACACTGCTGGTGGGAATGTAAATTAGTCCAACCACTGTGAAGAACAATTTGGAGATTCCTCAAAAATTTACAAATAAAACTGCCATATGATCCAGCAATCCCATTTCTTGGCATCTACCCAAAGGGCAGAAGAATTTCTCATTGGAAAAGTGCTTGCACATTGATGTTTATTGCGGGCCTTTTCACGATTGCTAAGACATGGAACCAACCCAAATGCCCCCGTACGGAAGAATGGATTGAAAAACTGTGGCACATATACTCTATGGAATACTATTCAGCCATCAAGAACAACAAAACCCTGACTTTTGACAGAAAGTGGAATAATATGGAAGATTTACTGCTGAGTGAGGCAAGCCAGGCTATGAAGGAGAGACACTGTATGTCCCCACTTAATATATACTGAATGTTCGCACTCTATAACTGAAACTGACAGGCTAAAGGATGTACAAACAGAAGAGGTGGATGTGAATGGCAGATGTGGGGTGTGTGTGGAGGAGTGGGGACTGGGGAAGAACATTTGGAGGAGGGATATGAAGATACCATTGTTGAGACAGTGAGGTAGTGTTGTTATGTTTTGATCAACTAGACTGGGGAGAAATGTTCATATATTGAAATGATTACCTTGTAAGCTAAAGCTAATTAATGTAATTGAATGCATTAATAATGTAAATAAAAAAAAAAGAAATTTAATTATGATTAAAACAAATATAGTGGACACTGAAAAAATGTCATAGATGAATCAATCGTAGAATTTAAAGATTAATTTTGCAACTTATTTATTTGCAGCTTTTTGTTTGTTTGTTTTGCAACTTATTGTGCCAGGCTGCATCTAAAACTTTTTTCAATAATCTGGCTTTCTGAATATACTCTCTTGTATTATTCCCTTCCTGTGAATTGTAGGCCAGACATACTGGACTGTTTCTAAAGAACAGAATGTGGTAAAAAAAAAAAAAAAAAAAAAGAAGATGGAACTCGATATCTGAGACTGATTTCTGTCCTGTGTGCATTCTCTCTCTCCTGATCTCTCTCATTCTGAGAAAGCAATGTTTCCTGCCCTCTGGAGTTGCCACCGTAATCGAATCCCTTCAATGCAGGATACTGGTGCTGTGGACACTTGGCTCCTGTGTAAATATACCACAGATTTTTTTTTTCCCCTTAGAGTGCAAGTGTGCTTGCCAAAGACAGAGAGGGAAAGATGAAATTATTCCCCATGGGCAATGGTCACATCACACTCCCTTCTCCATCTCTGCCTCCTTTCAGGATTTTGGGCATATACTCACATAAACAGTGCAGTCAGTCCTATGGGATCTGGCTACTTAACCACAGAAGCAGCTCGATATACTACTGAATTTTAAAAGCATAATAAGCTGTTAAATCCATGACATGCTTTGGCAGAATAAAACATAGAGAACATAAACTAGCGATTTTCAGGATGAAGGACTAGACAGGGAAACCGACCAATTATATTTATTGTCTATTAGACTATATTACAATTAAATGTTCACTTTTCTTTTACTGTTTACCACCTTCCAAAAATTAAATCTATGTGTATAAATATGTGTATGTGTAAGTGTTTATAAATATATAGTATATAAATTCTATATATACTATTTATGTATACATATATAATATAATTTTGTTTATAGAGTAGGTATTCATATAAATATATTACACTAAATATATTTATACATTCATAGTTATATAGTCATGTTTCATACATATTTATTGTATATATTTAAAAGTATAAATGTATATTTATATATAAAGATATATGATATAAATTTAGATGTAAAAACAAAAAAAGTAAAATGTGAAAAATATTAAAATACGTAACACATAAATAATTTTTACATAATAAGCATAAAAATACTAAATATATAATATATTAACATAAATATATACAATATTCCTCTTCCAGGATACGTCATGGGAGAAAATGAAAACAAAGTCTCAATCTTGACCAGGAGAGATGTACAGAATTTTGTACCCATGTGCCCCATTCTTTTTATTTCTAAGAAAAGACCAAGTGCTTTGGTGACTAATGTCTATTAAAATTTAAGCTTTTAGTTCTCCCCGTAGTCAAAACTATCTCATGAAGATTTGAAATTTATACCAAATTCTCACATGATTCTGTATGACTAAAATTATGTGTATATATATGCAGTCTATTACACATGAATAGTCATATTTTTTGCTGTATATTTTCTACCCTTCCTCCCCTTTTCTTCTTCTTCTTCTTCTTCTTCTTTTTTTTTTTCTTTTAGAGGTTTTTTTCTATAGGGCGTGTGCGCTCACCAGACAGACAGAGAGAGGCAGAAAGCGAGAAATCACCCCCCCCCACCAGGGGTGATGGCCACACTGCAATCCCTTCTCCTCCATTCTCCTCTCTAGATCTTGGGCATGCATGCACATGTGCCTGGCGTGAGTTTTTAAGCCACCGGGTCCGGGACATGAACTGCAGTCAACTACATGGGAGTCCAGCAACATAGCCATTGTGGCTAACTGCTGGTCCCCCCTTTTCTTCTTTTCATAAAGGTTGGTTATTTCAACATGTTAAACAATAGAAGTTTCATTTCATTGCACAAAGTTGATACTCGCCTATGGGTTTTAATGCTATGTATTGGTAAAATATCTATTAATACACTGTCACAGCATAGAGGAACCTGTACATTTGGTGACATCCCTATGTCTTCTCAATAAAGGGGCAACTCTCTATTGTATGTTTTATAAAGTAGATTTAAATACAAATGGCTAATTTGAACACTCGATATTGCTTGACTCAACTTATCTTTTAAAGATTCTGTAATATTTGTTATAAATACAAGCACATGTATGTGTGCGTGTGTGTGTAGTGAAGTACAATACAGTAAGGAACAGCTGCAAATGCTCCACACAGGGATGCCATAGAATGTCACCACCTTTACAGTAACTGTCATGACCACTACCCAGAATTTATTATGTACATGTTGTGGGACGAATTGAGTCTCCCCCCTCAAAATTCATAGATTGGAGATTTAACTCTCAGGATCTCAGAATATGACCATATGTGGAGATAAGGTCTTTAAAGAAGTGATTAAGTTAACATGTGACCTAGGGTGGGCCTTACTCCAATCTGACTGGTATCCTAATGAGAAGAGACTCATATCTTTATATAAAGATACATAATGTAAGTATAATAATAGATTATTTTCAAAGAATTATTTATTTTTAATATTTTTTGAGAGGTTTTTGTTATAGGGTGTGTGCACTCGCCAGAAAGACACAGAGAGACAGAGAGACAGAAAGCAAGAAATCACCCCGCAGGGGGGATGGCCTCTTTGCAATCCCTTCTCCATTCTCTTCTCGGGCTCTTGGGCACACACGTACACACGCCCAGAGTGAGTTTAAGCCACTGGGTCCAGGACATGAACCGCGTTCAACTACATGGGAGTTCAGCGACATAGCCATTATGCCAACTGTTGGTCCGTATTTATTTTTAATTTTATTTACTCATTCATTTATTTATTTTTTAAAAATTTTGACCAGAGAAACAGAGAGAGAGAGAGAGAAAGTGAGAAAGCAATCCACCAGGTCCGGGACTCGAATCGTGGCTGGCTATATGGGGAGTTCAGGACCTTAACTACTGCGCCTCCTGATGATCCCGGTTTTATTTTATTTATTTTTTTATTATTGATAGATGTCCAGGTTTTTTTTCCCCCAATATATTTGCTTTTACAAATAATGCTACTAGTTTTTGTTTTGTTTTGTTTTGTTTTTCTGTCTTTAATTTACCGGAGGTCATAAGCACTCATTGGAGAAAAACAGAGAGAGACATACAAAATGAGAAAAACTTAGAAAGCATCCACTCTCCCCATAGGGATTGGTCAGAATGCAATACCTTCTCCTCCATCTTTTCTTTCTTTTGGGATTTTGAGCAAGCATGATCACATGCCCAGAGCATTCCCAAGCTCCCAAGTCTGGTACTCAAACTGTGCAGTTGACCTTGCTTCATCCTGCAAGGTGAGAAGATGTGGACCTTGAGTGGAAACAGCAGTGGATTTCGAAAAACTAGACAGACAGAAACACAAATAGAGAAAAGTATGAATTGGGCAGACAGGGTGTCTCTGATGGAGATCACCGTGGCACTGAGCCATGTCCAGGTTTAGTCTTTTATAGAACAATGAGGGAGGAAGAAACCAGAATTTTTTTTTTTTGAGAGGTTTTTGCTATAGGGTGAGTGCGCTCACCAGAAAGAGAGAAAGATACAGAGATAGAAAGTGAGAAATCACCCCCTAGGGGAGATGGCCACACCACAATCCCTTCTCCTCCATTCTCCTTGGGATCTTGGGCATGCACGTACATGCACCCAGCATGAGTTTAAGCTGCCGGGTCTGAGACTTGAACCACGGTCGACTACATGGGAGTTCAGCGACATAGCCATTACGCTAACTGCTGGTCCTGAAACCAGATTTTTAAAATTGTCTACTGCAGCTGTGGAGCATCTTGCATCCCATGGTTCTAAATAAGTCTCCCCTTGCCTTCTCTAGCTGACACACAGCTACCTTTAATTGACATTGCCCTGCAGTACAAAAGAAGATCACATCCTTGTTAGAGCTTTTGCTTGCCCTGTAGCATCAGCACAAAGACCTTATCTACTATTAAAGGCCACTAGTGTTTTGTCCAGATCTGGCCGCTCCCTGTAAGATCTAGACACTTCAAACACCTTCGTACCAGCTGGCCTACCATGAACTTTCTTATCCATAGACTCTGCTACACAGTTGGAGTGGTTTTCTAGGGTCTTCAAGTGATGAAATCTCGATCTCACACGTTCTCTTGGCATCTGATTACATTCAGGAGCTTCAGTTAGGTGGGGGCTCGTTTTTGTCATATTTTTGCTTCATCTTGTTCTGTCTTCTTGCGGTTGCTCTTTTCTGTGGATTGGTTGAAGCTGGGTCAAGGTCACATCTAGCTTCCTGCTTTACGAAAGAAAAAACGTTCAATTCAGAGGAAATGGCTCATCTTTAAGTTGGAGATGACTTGAATATTTCACTTTTATTCTCATTCCTTTGGCCCATATTAGTCACATTGCCATGTCCTTCTGAAAGGAGACTGGGAAATGGAAATGTGTGTTCTAGGTGGGTCATTGTGTAGATCCAGGCCAGTAGACTGTTCAAACACAATTAGCAGTCAGGTATATAGATATAAATGCATAAATGTATATGTGTATATAAATATACATATATGTATATAAATGTATGTGTGTATATATATTTACACACATACATATATGTATATAACAAATATGTTTATATATTTAAACATATATGAATTATGTAACTTAATTGTTAATTTAGGAATGACTGATGGAAAATTTTTCTTTGGATGATATAAAACTATTGACTACATCACTAGGTAATAGACAGTTAAATTATACTTTGTGGAGTATTTTTTTCTTTTTGTTGGTAGGATAGAACATTTTATGGAAAGATCTTCATTACAAGATACTCCTTCTCCAGTTATTTCCTGTTACATTCACGTAAAATCTAGAATCCTTACCAAGGAGCTCACAACTCTCTTGCATGAGTTAAGCTCTGCCCACTCCAATTATCTCATTGAGTTCATTTGGCTTAAGCCACAGGGCATTTATTTCATAATCAGGCCCATTCTTTTTTTTTTAAGAGAGATTTTTACTATAGGGTATGTGTGCTCACCAGAGAGAGAGGCAGAAAGCGAGAAATAATTCCCCAGGAGGATGGCCATGCCGCAGTCCCTTCTCCTCCATTCTCCTCTCTGGATCTTGAGCACTCACTTGAGTTTTCAGCCGCTGGGTCCAGGACTAGAACCACCATCGCCTACGTGGCAGTCCAGAGACATAACCATTACACCATCTGCTAGTCCCAAGGCCCACTCCTCTTTTAAGGCCCTTGTGATACTAGCCACACGGCCCGAACTAGTCTTTCTCAGATTCTTCTCCTGCCTACCTAACTATCCAGCAGAGGAGCAACCTCCCCACCCCTGCAGACACACCACCCTCTATCTTCTTTATAGCACCTGTGGCATCAACATCAAAATTATCTAGACTACTTATCGCTATGCTGTTTTAGTAAAGATCCATTCATAGTATAATATAAACACTATTAGGTGTAAAAATAAAATTTTAGACAAATCAGATTTTAGCAGAGTTTAACTGAACAAAGAGTGATTCAAATTGGGCAGCCCCCAGAATGGTTTCCCTCTGAATAGCCTTGTGGGGAGTGATATTTATGTGCAGAAAAAAGGAAAGTGATACAAAAGTGAGGGAATGAAGTAGAGAAATAATTGGACTGATTACGGCTTGATGTTTGACTGCATGAACACTGTTTAAACGTGAGCTTTCCGTAATTGACTAAGTGTGGCTGCTGTGATTGGTTGTAACTCAGCAACTCACTAAGGAAGTAGACTTCAAAGAGAGGCTGTGGTTTGTTTACAGGAAGTCAAGTGTGTGAGTACAGAGGCCATTTCAGGTCAAAATGTTTTGTTTAACAGAGGAACTAGGACCTCAAGCAAGGTTGTCAAGTGGGCAGAGCCAAGAATAACAGCTAGCACAAAGTGGGTGCTCAGAAATGTCTCTGAATGAATGGAGTAAAAGCAGGAATGAAGGAGCATTTTCCTTGCATGGCATCATCTCCACTTCATCAGCTTGAATAACCTGTCCACTTGGCTGTTTATAAACTTACTGTAATGACCTGATTACAATCAATTTCACCTTCTGAGGTACCTAACTTTAGCACTTAAATTTTGTTTAGTACTTAACACAAGACACTTCCATTTTATTTTATCCTCAAAATTTTTGAGATATAATAGGCTGTTTATATTTACAAATGAACAAATTGCAACTCTGGTGTCTCCACAAATCTTTATAGTTCATTTAGTTGGTGTAAAAAGCAAAAACAACTGGAGTTGATGTCCCAGCAACAAATCTAGGAATTATCCACACAGCTCCTGTGTTTAAGCAACACACACTAAAACTTTTCCATAAAATAAGATTATTGATTTTTAAAAAATGAGATAAAATGGGAAAATAATGGAAGTTGAAATAATAGCATCTACCTGGAGAAATCCAATGCTCTCTCATAATTCAGCTATTATCCCTTTCATTCTCTGTTTGGTAGCTGTGATTGGGTGATGGATGGTGGGAAGGAGAGCGATGTGGATAGTTGAGAAGTCAGGGGGAAAAAATTCTCCACCCAGGGTAAAAATATCATGTGCTGTGTGTCAGGTGTAAATAGGAAAGCAGGATGTAGGTAGTGTTCTCTTGTCCAGTTCATGGGCAGGGGGCTAAGGTGTGACATGAGGTAGAACAGGGTCTGCTATGGGTCCCTGCATCATGGACTGTTTCTTTAGAGCAATTACGGGAGAGACTGTGAATCTTTTCTGAAAACAATACTGACATGAATTTTTTTTTTTTTTTTGGAGAGATTTTTGCTATAGGATGCGTGTGTTTGCCAGAAAGACAGAGAGACAGAAAGTGAGAAATCACCCCCTGGGGGGATGGCCACGCTGCAATATCTTCTCCTCCATTCTCCTCTCAGGATCTTGGGCAAGCACGCACATGCACCTGGTTTGAGTTTAAGCCATCGGGTCCAGGCCTTGAACCCTTGTCGACTACATGGAAGTCCAGTGACATAGCCGTTGAGTTAACTGTTGGTCCCAATACTGACATGAATTTAAGGACAAGTGTGACTATATTGCCATCGTATGGAAAATACTGTATGTGCATGTACGTGTTTTATTTTTCCTGAGGTTGGGAACTATACACTTCATCAAATCATATAGGTTCAAGATCAAATTTAAATTAAGATCATCAGTGATTTTTATCCCATTCTTGGGAGTTATTTTAGTACAACAAATAATAAGTAAAGCACTACTATGTACAAGTCAATGAACAAGATATCTGAGAGCTAGTGCAGAATAACACACAGGTCACGATCAGAATATTTATAATTTAGAAAGGGCACATAATACTTGGCACATGAGAAAAATTGTCCTGCTGGAGGAGGGGTACATACAAAAATATGTCAGTAGGGAGATATTTAGCTAGACTTTGAGCTATGAGTGGGATTCAGATTAGGTACATAAATATTATAGGCAAAAGCTGATACAAAGAAAGAAAGCAGTCATGGGGAATAAAAACTAAAAACATGAAAAATTCAGGCAAAATATCACAGGTAGGCTTAGAAAAAATAGGTGAAAGGCAGAATATATATATATACATATATATATACATATATATACACATATAAATATACATATATATGTATATATATATATACTTAAATGCTTTGTTAAGTTTATTATATTCACTTTATTCTTTTGGTAGTAAGGGGAAAACCTTTATTCTTTTGGTAGCAAGTACACACACACTCAGATACATATAAATGTGCATACATATGTGTATCATATAGTTTAATTTTATTATTATTTTATAAAAGATTGATTAGATGATAAGATTCAGGTTTTTTTAAAATAATTTTCATTTGTTCTGGAGATTTTCATTACAGGTACATTGAAATTTCTTTGTCAAATGTATCATATGCTCTTAAATTTCATTTTTTATTTTGACATTTAATTATTTTAATTTTGACTTTTTCCTCTTTATTTTAATCTATTTTTAATTACCTTAAGTCATTGTGGTATTTATTTGCTCTTTTGTTTCTTTAGTAATTCTATAATTCTGAACTATTTCTTTTTATATTTATTATTCTTTCTTATGCTATCATTTTATTTCTAAATGTTTCTGATTTTGCTTTTTAATTTTCCAGAAGGTGCACGTGCATGCTGGATAAAGACACAAAGAGAAAGAGTGAGAGTTAAGGAAAGTGAGAAAGTATCCTTCTATGAAGGGTGGTCATGTCACAATCTCTTCTCCATTTCTCACTCCTTTTCAGATCTGGGGCACACATGCACATACAAACAAATGCCCAGCATGGTTTTCAAGCCACCATGTTTGGAATTCAAACTGCACAGTTGGCCATGTTGGATATAGCCACCTTAATCACCACACTATCATATGGCTGGAACATTTGTGATTCTAATTTCTACTATTATTTTATGTCCTATACTATTTTTTCGGCTTTTATTTTGAATAGAAGGTTATACATTTTACTTGTTTTTATGTGTCTTCTTGATATGCTTTTATTGACAGTAGGATATTTATGTAGTTTTCCCTCTTTACTTAGAAATTTTCTATGGAATTAAGGCTCAGTCATTTTTTTGTTGTCTATTTTATGTGAAAAGATTTTTTCTGAAGTATTAGAAAAATTTAAGACAGTCTTTCCTAATTTTATAGTCCTAAATTTCTTTTTCCATGTATTCATGTAGTTTCAGAAAAATTATAGTGACCCACTTCGTATGAACCTCCAGACCTGTGTCTGTTCTAACTTGAGATTCTATTGATGGCCTGCTCAATTTCAGTTCTATTTCCAACAGCTTTTTCTAAATATGGGGCTTTGTCATGAAAATGAGTTTAACTAGTTAATTTTGAGAATTCATTTGTAGAATTTTCTTTTGATTCTTAGATTTTGCATCTTTCTGCTTCCATGACCATTTAGAACCTGAGTGGTGACTTCAACATCTGTGTCATATCCTATCATTCATCTTTTCAGGCTTTGTTTTCTTTTCTCTTTTAGCATGCCTGGTAATTTTTTTGTCAGGAGCAAATACTTGTGTTAGGTAATTGGTACTGAGGTAAATAGGCTGTTAGTATTAGATTTATGCTAATCTGGCTAGGAGAAAGTGGTGATTATTATCATTAACTGGCGTTACAAGAGCCAGAGGCTTCATAATATTTGAGTCTTACTTTTCTCTCCTCTGTTGGCTTCGGGCTTCCCTGAGTCCTCTTCTTCAGAGAAAACTGTGTCTTTGAGAGTCATCAGCTATGATGCACTGTTTTTAAACCGGCCCCTTACTGGTACGGTGGCAAGCTGTAAAGGAGGGAACACTGAATTAATTTCCCAATCAAATCTGGTGTTTTTGGTGTCTGTGTCTTGGGAATGTGACCTTCACAAGTGTTTCTGCGGGGAAGGGGGTTTAATTCCCCTGTCCCCTACCTCTTTCCTGGCTCCCTGTTCTCTACCAGGGCAATGGAGGCCTGGCTCCTGCCAATGATGGTTCCATCAAGGCATTGCAGCCTCTGCCTTCCTTGACCCTGCTGGAATGAGGCTTTGGCAGTATCTTACCCTGGAGATTGTGTTTTGTTATGGAGCTGACTTTTGGGAGACTTTCACAAGGAGAAATTGTATTTAAATCTTCGCCATGAGAACCTAGTAGATTTCCTGGAAAAAGAGCCCATAAAAGTGGACCTCCCATAGAAGAGCAGCCTTTAAGAGTGTTTCATGCTTGTGCTAGTTAATACACAGTCTTCAATAATTTAACATGAGGACCATCTAGGTGTCCTGCCTGCTTATGGCTCCAGCCACCTGTTTCCTATCAGCATGCATAATCGTTCCCCTTGATTTCCAGGTGGCAGTTTACTCTGAGACCTCAGTTCTCTGATGGGTTCAAGAAAGGTCATAGATTAACAAATCCAGATATTCTTGTTGCAGAATCTGCTGTGATAATATCTAAGCTCTCAAGTCACTGAAGCTGAAACCAGAATATCTGAATTCGAGTGTAAGACCTAGAGTGCTCCAGTCTCTTCAGAGCTTACTTAATATTTTGTGCCAAGTTTCTACTGGAGTTTGTGCACTCCATTTTTGGCTCTTGTTCTTCAAGTGGTTGCCATGGCTTCCAGTGTTAGAAATCTGGGATCACCAGGTCCTTGAAATAGCCATTGACTTTCTTCTGAGTTCTCAATGTAGTTGCTAAGTCATGCAGGTTTGTTATGAGTGCCTTTCTCATCTGCCTGTACTTTAAGATTTGTGTAAAAAACTTGAGACTTAGTTCTGTTGAAGCTGTTTTCCATGGATGTAATATTTTGGTATTTTAATTCTCTTGTCTTCTGGGGGAAAATGAAGATACAAAATGAATCCTACTTTCCTAGATCCTCTATTTGTATTTCAATAAGTGACTTTTAAAAAGTTTATTTATTCTTTTCATGAGCAAGAGCAGTAAGAGAGAGAGCTACAGACAGACAGTGCCCCTACAGGGTCCCAAGGCTGCAATTTACCCAGTACCTCAGCCAGCCCTTGGATTATGGGGCTCACGTGTGCCTGGCATGTGCGGGGTGGTCTCAGGATGCAAACCTAGAACTTTCCCATTGGAAAGTCTCGCAGAGCATTGTACTATACTGCAGCACCATTTGGCACCTAACACATGACATCGAAGGCTACAAAACCTTTAAGATTCAAAAAATTTCATTCCGTATAACTGACCATCAGAGAAAAATATTTGGGGAAGCCTATGGAATATTCTTGAAATAGCAGTTAGCTGTTGCCTGTCCACTCAGTACCCTCTATAGCTTAGTGGGCACCATGGGATAAAACAGGGACTCCTGGAATGGATTCTGTTCTATCTTTTCATATGTAAATGGTTTTAGGTCACTCTGACCTGATTTTAAGCACTGGTGTTCTTTTCTGATATGACTCTAATTTCGATTGTTCATATTGTTTTAAAGTAGAGTAAATGTTCCCCAGAGATGGAAGATAAAAAGCTTGTCAAAAAGTCTGTGTCTGATTCATCGCCTGACCTTAAAGTTCTCTGTGCAGTGCTATGCACCCTACGGGTTCTCAATAAATATTAATTGAATTAAATTGAATTGAATTTACACGTTTCTCATTTCCCAAATAGTTTAAGTGAAGATTAACAACTTCACAGCAGCACTAGCAGCCTGAATTAAAGAATATCTGTGTATATCTATAATGCCTTCAATTGGTACAATAAAAGTGTCTTACTGGCTTTGCTCAGTGGAAGCATTGTGGACAATGAGATTTATCCAAGGCACAATTATTGCTAATTGAAAAGTGTCTTGCTATGGAAAAAAAAATCTATAGTTAGGGGAAAAATCATTATTTAGATCTTTCCTATATTTGCTCATAGAAACAGCTGTGAACATTCATACCATGATTCTTCATTTTCCCTTTAGAAGTAAGTGATTGCAAAAAATATCTTAAGGACTTAACAACTTCTCTATATTATTTTCTAATTAGTTTTTGACAAGAAAATAGATGAAAACAGATAGGGCAATATCACAAAATAGAAATGTGGGGTTATGCCATAAAACAGTCCATCGAATACTCTCTCCGGTCAGGGATTTCCGTGAAAGATGTCTGGACGGAGATGTCTGGCTTCTTTCTTCCCCCCACCCCAACTTTGATTTACACCTTTCAACAACTGAAGTGAAGGATGAAACACAGGCTATGTCTGACTTTCGCACATCTAAATTTTATAAAGACAGTTTTTAATCTAAGGCTACTAGAATTTCTTTATTCCTTTGACAAGAAACTGACTGGGCTTACAAAAATATCACAATTAAGAAAGTTACAAAGATACAGTACCAAGATCATTTGAAAACTTCATAGTTCCTAATCGATCATTATTTTCTTGTATTTGATTTCCTTTTATATTTACAAAAATAAAAGCTTTTACTTATCATACCTTCAAGTTTTCTAAACTGAGTTTCACTTTCTTCAGTTAATTAGATATGCCCTGTGAAAAGTGTTCTGTGATTATTAAAAATTAGTAAAAATGCCTTTAAATAATAATGTTTAAAGTCTCTGAAAAGTTTGGCAGGAAAGAAAATGTGAAATTCTTTTTCTAACAGTCAAACAGTGAGTACTTTATTATGAAATATATATAACTCTTTTGTGAAGCTGTCATTTGCTGGTTTGCAAAATGTTTTCTAAGTCTAAAAGACTCCTTCGGTGAAGTCAGTAGTTCTATATGGAACACTAAGCAGTAATGCAGCTCTAATTTTACCTAGGAAATTAATACTTCAAAAATTTCAAGAACCAATGACTTTGCCTGACCAAATTTTACTTACCTTTTACACTCAGTTTTGGTATTTCCTATATGGTTCCACATCGGAGAGACAATTGTCTAGGTGCTACCCTTTATTGGCCCTTCCTCCTTCTTTCTAACCAAGTCTTAACAGTATGCTTTTTTAAAATAGGATATACTTTAAAAGAAAATATTGCTGAAATCACAAAAGAATGCCTTAAGGATAAGGAACTTATGTTTTGCTTCTCTGCCATGCACATGAGAGAAAGGATGCTTAGCTATAAAAAAATAGTGATTTCCCAAAAGGAATTTGAGTTTAGTCAGTTTTGATTGTTGGAAGTAAAAGTTGACCCTGGCCAATTTCTTCACAGCCCTTCTAGATGAAATTAATTGAGAAGTATTACATAATAGGTGTGTTCTAAAAACTTTGCCCTGGTGAAGATAGGCATAGATACAGATATATATCATTTATTTTAGAAATAGCAGAATGTAAAGTTGTATTTCTTCATCAAAAATATACAATAATATACATAAAAAATGTCAATAAAAATGCAATAAAAACATAGCAATCATGTCAATCATATTTTAATATTAAATTATGAAGACATAGCAATTAAAAAAAGTGTATTAGAAGTCCTTCATATACTTTGTCCTACCATCTAAGATTGAAATAATTTATCAATTTACCAAATGTTTTGTACGATATGGCTTTGATTTTTTGATATTTTCATATTAAACATGACAAAATGACATTATTTCTAGATATTTCTTGAGCTAATCTTGAGGCCTTGTTTTTATTGCTCATTTTAGTTCTGACAATTCATCATTTTTTAAGGCTACAATTTGGTTCTGATTCTATTAATACTTTCTACAGTTCTTGGTTCATCCAGTAATAGAAACATGGCATTTAACCAGCTTATTTGAAAAATCACTGAATATCAGGAAGGTTGCTATTCTTCAAGTTGATATTCCATTCATTCAACACATGTTTACTGAATCTTCATAATTATATGGTTGGGATAGCAGAAGTGAAAGAGAATCCTTAACCCTCAATGAAATATTAGTCTAGAGGTGGGAAAAGACCATTCTACTTGAAAGAAACACACCTTGCTCAGCCTGTAGGAGTATGGAAAGACTTCAGCAGAATTGATACTTTATATCAATGTTGGCAAATGATGGAATGATCTGGATAGAGAGAGGAAGAGAGTGTCCCTAGTAAAGAAGAAAATGTGCTCAAATATGTGAAGATATGAGAGAGTACAACTGCTACCTTAGAGAGATTTAGGATTGGCTGCATGGTGGGACCTGCTCATCAGAGAAAGGGGCTTATGGAGAAGGATGAGGATGACCAACCGCAGGAGAAGTATGTGCTCAGATCTGCATGTTAGAGAGATCAAGCTTAGGCTTCTGGTTTTATTTTATATTATTTTATTTCATTTTAAATTTTTTAGAGGTTTTTGCTTTAGGGTACATGTGCTCACGTGTGAGAGAGACAGATATAGTGAGAGGAAAAGTGAGAAGTCAGCCCCTAAGGGAATAGTCACCTTTCAATCCCTTCTCCTCCCAGAATCTTGGGCATGTACACATATGCACCCAGCATGAGTTTCAAGCCACCAGTCTGGGGCTTGAACTGCAGTTGTCCATGTGGAAGTTCAGTGACATAACAGCTAGGCCATCTGCTGTCCCCAACCTGCTGAATTTTAAAGAAAGTAAAATGTAAACCATATGTAAACATGATTTTAGAAAAGCAAGATAAATAAATTGAGAGAAAATTCTAATAATAGGAGAGATTGCCAATATCCTAGTAATATACATTATTTAAATGATATAAGAGAATAATCTTTTTAAGATAATGCCATCTGGAATGATCAAAGAACACAACTAATAATTTTAATGATGTTGTGAAGATGTTTGTGTCACAGATTCCCTCTTCTTTCTAGTCCTGACGTTTGCAAGAGGACTAGAACCCTATCCCTGAAAGTGGGAAACAGAAATTGCCAAATTATTTGACTTTGGTCAGTAGATGAACTTCAGTAGATGGATTATAAATTCTCTAATTTCCTGGTAATTCAAGTTGTTTCTCCTGGATTAATGTTCAGAAGCCTGGACCTGGACATAAAATATAATGTTTGTGAAATTCAAATATGACTTTGTTTCTTCAAGTGCGAAATGTGGATGGTTATTGTTACTCAACTTAGAGAGTAATATGAGGACTCAAGGAGCTAATTCATGTGAGACACTAGGAACATCGCCTGACTTAGCAAAAGCTCAATGAATGTTACTTATTATTATTAGTAGTAATATCACTATTACAAATGAATATAATAAAAAGCAAATAACCTTAGATAAATTAATAATTTGTCTTAAAAGTGCAATCAACTGAAGCATAATGAATTTTTCATTTGTTCTCCCATTGTGTGGACATTAGCTGAATTTGATCGTAAGAGCTGACATCTCTATTACCATGAAATAAATTCAGGAAGAAGTTTCCTGCGAAGTGATTGGAAGTAAATGAATAAAAGGAAGAATAAGGAAAGATAGGTTGGCTATTGATTGAAGGCAGCATTTTTCATGTCAAGAATAAAGAGTCTAGGGAGTTTAATCCTCTGTCTGAGGAAGTTTATTAAAATTCTCAATGAGCTTTGGCATCTTATTCAATCTAAAATAACTGTCTTTGGAAAATCACAGGCAGCTGCATGTTATGCTAGTTTCTGGATCAGGAGACTAACTTCAATGCATGTACACAGATGTAGTAGGGACAAGCTGTCATCTCTAAGGATGAAGCACCCTGACATTATTCAAGTGTCAAAGATCTATTTGTTGTTGTTTGTACAGTAGCTGTCAGAAAACCAAGCAAGGTATAAGTCTCTGTTTCTTTTGGCTATAATTAATAACAAAACATATAGGCAACTTTTAAATGAATGATCCTTTTTGGCTTTCTTAGTTTGGATTTTTTTTTTAATGTAAAAACAACAAACTTCAGGCTAGGATTTTCTTTATTATTTTTTTTCAAGAGTCAATAAGAAAAAAATCTGTAGTTAATATAAAAAAAATAGACATCTAGGTCTGGCCAGTTATTTTTTAAAATCATGGCTTAATTGTCTGTTTGTATAAGTCTAGTTTCTTTAGTGAGGACTGTTGGAAACAGGATATCTGATGTGGTTTTCATGCCCATCTAATAGAAGGAAACTACTGCTTGGGTCAGAACCCAGTTAGCATGAAGGAACTGCTACCACCACCCCCCTGAAGAGATTGCTGATTCTTTCTACTGTGGGACATTTCCCAGTTTGGCCTCTTCTCTGAAGTTTCTGATTTTGTGGGAACAAAATGTCAGTGCCTTTCTTTGGACTATGGACAAATAATAGTACTTTCATATATTCATATATATATATTTTTTGAGAGGTTTTTGTTTTTGCTATAGGGCACATGCACTCACAAGAAAGACAGAGAGAGACAGAGACAGAAAGTGAGAAATCTGCTCTCAGGGGGGGAGCACACCACAATCCCTTCTCCTTCCTTCTCCTCTCAGAATCTTGGGCACACACGTACACGCACCCGGTGTGAGTTTAAGCCACAGGTCCAGGACTCGAACCATGGTAGACTAAATGGGAGTCCAGCGACATAGACATTATACCAACTCCTGGTCCCTCCAAGGCTATTTTCATGACCTGTTTATATATAACAAGTATATAATAAATAAAATTTGTATTGGAATTGCTTTGAGTAAACATAGAATTGATTAATTAGTCTCAACCTTTTATTTCTGCCACAAGTGGCCATTTATATCCTGCTGAAACATCTAAATATATAAAATAATTTATAGCCATTAATGAAAATTAATTAGAGATCTGAGTGAAAAGCCCTAGTTCTAACACTATAGTAAATGATAATACTTCAAAACTTCCATGAGCTGGACCTAGCAAGTGTTCAATGAAAGGAGAAAAATACTCTTTAATGATTAGGTGATTTGTCTCAAATTTAATAGGTTTTGAAACACAGTTAAAGACCTCAGAAAATTGTGATCACTGACCATATATTAGCCCATGATTAAGTCACATTACTGAAAAAAAAAATCAGAAAATGCCTTCTGATGAGAAACAATTCAATTAATACTCTGAAAGACAAATCCCACCCTCATGAAAGTATTTTTTCAAATCCTCAAATATATATCCAAGGTAGACATGAATAGTAATGATGCTCTTCTTCTCTGATCCAAAATGATAGATAATACGTCAATTTTTCCTCACATTTCAAGCCAGCTTTCTTCTTAATAATGACAATCCTCTGTGTCAAAACCCTACATGAAAAGAGAAAAGATTTAGCAAAATTTTTCTATTTTTATTATTATCACTTTTTTTTTTTTTAAATTTAGACTACGACTTAGAAAAAATTTGCAATTATTTGCAGGATTTGCCAGTCTAGTTGGTTTTGGTATTTTAAAGAGGAATATTTATATGCCAAAGAACTTGAACAAGTAAAGATCCCAGAAGTTTAATGTCCTTTCAGAACTTTTATAATAATATTCACAAAAGTTAGAGAGTGACTGACTAGATCCTTAGCAAAGCAATTTTCAGTACTAAATTTTAAGGCAAAGCTGTCCTTTTATTGCATTCTTTTTCATACTTGATTTCAATCTTATCCACATAAAACTGTAGAAGCCTGCCTCTGGCCACATGTATAGGAGGATAGGCTTACTTTTGATAAACATATTTTCTAGCAAATTGCCCTTACTCCCAGCCTTTTCTGAAGAAGAAATTTCAAGTGGCCAGTTGAGTGTTGTCATGAACCCATTCCCAAGGATTGCTGAATAGGGTCAACAGAGAAACAAACCATTAAAGAAAACAGAACTGAACCATTCCTCTTCCCTCTTGAGAAATGGAACTTTAAAACATGTAGTAAAGGACCAGC
Organism: Tupaia tana; assembly: GCA_026018925.1. NCBI lineage: Eukaryota > Metazoa > Chordata > Mammalia > Scandentia > Tupaiidae > Tupaia > Tupaia tana. Next base: position 37,623,268 of record JAKSZU010000016.1, read on the forward strand.
AGCTGGCATAATGGTTACGTCACTGGACCCCCACGTAGTCCACCATGGTTCGAGTCCCAGACCCAGTGGCTTAAAACTCACGTCAGGCACATATGTATTCATGCCCAAAATCCCAAGAGGAGAACAAAAGAAGAGGGACTGCGGTGTGACCATCCCTCCTGGGAAATGATTTCCTGCTTTCTGTCTCTCTGTCTCTCTGGTGAGCACACGTACCCGATAGCAAAAATCTCTCTCAGAAAAACAAACAAACAACATATAGTAAGATGCTTGGAAGTATTTGAGCTGAGGTCTCAGCATGAATTAAGATTCACATGCTTGGGACCAGCAGTTAGCATAATAGCTATGTCGTTGGACTCCCACGTAGTCGACCGCGGTTCAAGTCCTGGACCCGGCACCTTAAACTCACGCCGGGCGTGTGTGCGTGCGTGCCCAAGATCCCAAGAGGAGAATGGAGGAGAAGGGATTGCGGCATGGTCATCCCCCCGGCGGGTGATTTCTCGCTTTCTATCTCTCTGTCTCTCTCTGTCTTTCTGGTGAGCGCACACACCCTCTAGCAAATACCTCACACATACCTCTAAAAAAATAAAAAAAGATTCACATGCTTATTTTTGGTTACTTCATGCTAAGGTGCAAATGAAGAAATGAAGAGAAACGCAGGCAAGAAACTGAATTGTGAATGGTCAGGATTTAGGCAGCGCCCCAGACCTTGGCAGCTTCTCAAACCCCAGTGAAGTCCCTATATTCTTTTGTCTTCTCTTATGAAGTCCCTATAAATGCCTCAGTTAGCTGCCCCACCCACACTCCACTTGTATACATTTTTTAAGTTAATTTATTTTTTAATGAGATAGAGACTAAGACAGTCATCTTCAAGAGGGTCTCACACCACAATTTTCCCTTCCAACCTTCCCAGTCAGCCAGGATCACAGACACGTGTGTATACCTGGCATCTTTCAGATAGCTTCTATCACTGAGCAGCAAGCAGGGTGCTACCACTGTGCCACAGTGGCTGGGTTGTTTATGGAGTTATTCTTTCAAGTTTTGAAATGATGGAAGAATCTTTAAAAGAAATGCTCTCATGTTGATAATATGGTTTCATTTTTCATTTCCAGGAAGTGCTTCAAGAAATATTTGAACCTGTTGACCAATCAGTATCAGAAAACATAGCCCAGTATGAACTATGGAGCCAGACAGTGGTTCAGTGGTAACACTGTGAGGCAAGCCTACTTGGGAAGTTTCCAGCTTCACATCTCGAGACTGTATGTGCCTATAACCCTTGACTGGCTGAGACTGGGGTTATTGAAACATGAAGATACTGTTGGGCATCTCTCTCTCTCTGTCTGTCTCTCTCTCACTGTCTCTCTCATGAATGGAAGAAATAAATGACCGTAACAAATATGAGCTATGGCTGGATGCTACAGATAATATACTTCTCAGTATCTAGAAAATGAGCGGTAATTTCATGCAACAGTTTTAGTTAATAATTTATCTGGAAATGCATTTACAGTTTACTCACCCCCTAGGCCTGTGCACATTAAGTTCAATCGACATTAAAATTCCACAGAGACAATATTTTGTAAAATCATAACCAATTGGTGACTTTAGACCCAGTAGGAAGTAAACCATATCTTTTTCAGGAAAAATCTCACTATTGATGGATGCACAGCACAATAGTTATTACATTTCTGAAGGCAATAAAAATTGTTTCTTTTTATTTTATATAAAAAAATTTCAATGTGTATCAAAAATATCAGCTTAGAGACCAGCAGTTAGCGTAGTGGCTATGTTGCTGGACTCCTCTGTAATTGACCACGGTTTGAGTCCTGGACCTGGTGGCTTCAACTCACGCCAGGCACATGTGCGTGCATGCTCAAGATTCTGAGAGGAGAATGGAGGAGAAGGGATTGCAGCATAGCCATCCCCTCTGGGGGGTGATTTCTTGCTTTCTGTCTCTCTCTTTCTGGTGAGCATACATGCTCTATAGCAAAAAACCTCTCAAAAAAATCTCAGCTTATTCATAATATTTTTAATAGGAGAGGAATTCTTCAGAAAAATAACACTGGATATCGCTGGTATTTTTTATGCATTTTTAATTTAATGAAAAACAGCTTTAATTTTAATGGATAAAAACCAAAAAAAAAATGTTAAGAGAAGTTTACTCAAGTCTTAAAGCTAGGAAAAAAGTTAAGATTCAGTTCAAACAGTAGGTAGATGAATCTATCAGCAGCTCAAGAGAAGACAAAAATCCTTAAATCTGGAAAACAAAGCATAGAAGAAAAGCAGTAATGTTTTAGTCAAAACTCATAAAATTCTATTTCACCAGTAATTCACTCATGTAATTAATCTCTCTTCTGTTGAATTTGCGGTGTTACTATGGTTTGAGTTTTCCATTTAAATTTTGGAAATTACATACAACGTTATTATTGATCATTCTGGACTTGTCCCTACCATTAAGTTGGCCATTCTCTTAGTTGTTTTTTGTACTCTTATTTCTGTGTACCTGACTTTAGTTTTCCTGGTATAGCACTCCCTTCAGAACTTCTTGGAGAGTTGGTCTGGTGTTGTTAAATTCTTTCAGGCTTTGTTAATCTGAGAATGTTTTTGTCTTTTTTTCCCATATGAAGTATTCTTGGTTAAAATTGTTTTTCACTTAACACTTTGAGTATTTTCCCCATTCTTTCCTTGCTTGCATTGTTTCTGATGAGACGTCCGACATTAGCCTGATGGGATATCCTTTGACAGTAACTTGACTTTTCTTTCTTGCCAATTTTAGTATCTTTTCTCTTTGTCTGTGGTTTTGGCAAATCTGGCTATGATGTACCTTGGGGAAGATCTTCTTGGGTTGATTCCATATGGGGTCCTTTGTATTTCTTGGATCTGGATATTTGAATGACTTTCTAGGTTTGGAAAATATTCTTCCTGGATTTCATGGAATTGATTATCAATGTTCTTATTGGTTCTTTGCCTTCTGGGTTACTGATTAGTTTGGGCATTTAATAGTATTCAGTATTTCTTTTATATTATTCTCTTTTTTTGGTTTGCTTTTGTTATTTTCTCAGTCTTCTTGGTGAATTTTTCTAGATCAGAGGTTTTGTATTCTCTATCTGAGATTAGATCTTCTGCATGATCTAATCTGCATTTAATACTTTTAAAGGAGATTTTGACTTCCTGTATTACAGCCTTCATTTCTAACAATTCCATTTGATTCTATTTTATGGTATATATTTCCTCTTTCAGATAGTGCAAGAACTTTCCCACCTCCTGGAACTTGTTGTCTCTTTTCTCCTTCATCTTCTGGAGTTTGTTGTCTCTCTTCTCTTGCACCTGTGTTAGCTTTGTCACTATGAATATTTTAAATTCTTTATCTGACGTTTCTATGAGTTCCAGTGTATTGTCTGTAGAGAATGAGGAATTATTCGTTTCCCTTGGGTTTTCATATTTCTTGTGTCTCTGTGGTGGTTTCTGGTCATCTGATGGGTTATACATTTCTTCCTAATTTTTGGAGTTAAATCTGAGTGGTTAGAGGCATGCAAAAGGTGTTCTGCAGTTCCATTTTTCTCCCTTTGCGTAGCAGATCCTGCGGGAATTTAAAATTACTCTGACTTTAAAAGCATTCAAATATTTGGCTACTGTGCACATAGACCTGTCTAGAAGCTGTGTGGGGATGCTGGGTGGAAAAGTGAGAAAGATAAAAGAAAAGGAAAAGAAAACAAAGAAAAAAGAGAGAAAAATAAGACAAAAAAATTAAAAAGGAAAAGAAAAATTTCTTTTTTAAAAGCAAAAAATGAAAACAGTGTACCATGCAAGCACGCCACACAAAAAGGGCCACTCAGAGCTCAAATGTAGATGGTTAGTGATTGTTCTTTCTTATGTGGGAGGGGAAAATGGTGAGAATTAGCAAGATAAAAGAGTCAGAGAGCTAAGAAGTTTAAAAATTAAAAAAAAGAAAAAATATTAAGAGAGCGAGATGGAGAAAGAGAGAGAATACAGAGGATGCTCTGCCTACTAGATCTTGGAGTCAGGAGGGTGAAGTCTTGGTAGAAAATCTTCAGTTGTCCTGTTCAATGTAGTTTTCTTTTCTTTCTTTTCTTTTGGAGAGATTTTTTGCTGTAGGGCATGTGTACTCGCCAGAAAGACAGACAGAAAACAAGAAATCACCCTCCAGGGTGATCCTCTCAGATCTTGGGCACACATGCACACGTGCCCGGCATGAGTTTAAGCCACTGGGTCAGGGACTTGAACTGCGGTCAACTACATGGGAGTCCAGTGGCATAGCCATTACGCCACCTGCTGGTCCCATGTTCAATGTAGTTTTAAGTGTTGACTTAGGAAACAGTTTTGCAGAAATTATTTCAGTTTTTTTTTTGTTGTTGTTGCTGTTAAAGCAGTTTTGAAAGATTATTGCACTTTTTAAAAATATTCTTTAAGTAGAGGGCAGTAATCCTCTTTAAGAAGAGACAGGACAGCCACTTCTAGAGACAGAAAAAGGTATTTTTGTTAAGTAGGTAATGATATCATATGAGCACATTTCTTTTTGTTCTTCCCTAAAAATCATACAAACAAAATCCACAAGCCAAAAAATAGTTACTTTGAAAATGCATTAAAAAATGGGTTTTAGAAGAAAATGGTGCTATCTATGAAATGTATATATTTCTGTAAGTCAAGAATACTACCTATTTCTGATAGTAATAATTGTGGTAAAGAATTTCTCAGATCATAGGTTATAGACTATATATAAACCTAACATATATTCTCTAATGATTATTCCTCATTTATTCTTATTAACTGCTGTTCTATTTTTTCAGACAATTTAAAGAAACACCATTTGTACAATTAAAAATATTTACAAGAGTAATTTCAAAAATTAGGATGTAGTCAGATCAATAACAAAAAGCAATCACGTCATTCTTCTGTATGCTGAAAGGTAATAGATGTATTATATTATACATTTCTTCTACCTAGCCCCTAATAAATGTTGTTGCCAGAGGCACTGACTAAGCTCTCTTTGCATCTGTTTTTCAGAAACATTTTCCTGTAATGATTGGGTACTTGAATAATGATTAAGCATCACAAACATTCCCCCTTGTTAGTCTTACAAGCCTACTGGGAAATGTATGAATTTAGAAATAGGATTATAAATTATTTTCATGATTTTTTTAACTTGTGATTTATCTCTCCAATAGAACATAAACTGTCAAATGTTAATTGTTACCTGAAGTTGTTTCTTTCCTTAAAAAGGAGCTCACAAGTATTCTTTTTTCCTTTCTCTCATACATATAAATGTGGACACACACTCACAGAATGACGGCCTTTGTTGTCATAGAAAGCTGTTTAATCACATATTTTTCACTTCTTAGGTTGGAGGAAAAAGCATTAGCATGTCAAGAAGAATTGAATTAAAAATGTGTAACTAGGTTGGTTGGTTATTAGTAGTCAGAATCTTCTAATTCATGTGTTTTCTTACTGAAAGTTGAGAGACTAAAGTATTTGCATAGATCTTTCAGGTTTAAATTGCAAATTGTACATCAATGTAATGCCATTTTCCACACTTTGCTTCATGAGCATCCTTTGGAATCATCACAGGAGGCTGTGAGTTCTACTAACTTACAATTGTAATCCTGTCATGATCTTTGAGCAACTTGTATTAGTTTTTTTTTTTTTTAATGTAGACACTTAAATATATAGCAAACTAATAATGAACTTTTAATCTCACTATTTACATTCAGAGAATGATAAGTTGAAATATTTTGAAGGTTTTTAATGTAGCTACTTTCACAAACTATTATAGATAGATAGATAGATAGGTTATGTAAAATTCACTTGCAGAAACAGTCCTGGAGAACTAGACAGGGCAGAGCGGCACATTGAACTATACTGCAAACCCTTCTATTTAGCAGGGCTTGGCACTTAGTGCCTTTTGTAGCCTTGAAGGTAATACAAGAAGAATTTGTGCTTGGACACATCATTTGAACCCTTCAGACTTTAGACATGAAGGAATGAGGGTTCTCTATGGTAGACTTAATATTTAAAGAAAACCCAGAAATTTAGAATTTTCTCTGTAAAATAGAAAATAACTGCCTTTATTTTATAACATGAGTGTTATACAAACCTAGGTCCTGAATTCTAGACTCTGGATTTGGGTTTCTAAACAGCACACCTAAATAGATCATTTTGATTTTGAAATACAGATATCATAAAAATTGATCATATTTGAAAACAATGTCTAAAATATGTTATAAAAACATATGCTCAATCTTTAATAGGAAGCATAAATCTTGTCAAAGAAAGTAACATAGCAGAATCACCAATTAATGATGGGTTGTTTCAAAGATGTTTATTGAGTGCCTGCTATAATATTCAGTTTGGTAAGATGACAGACACAACAGGAATATAAATGAGAATTCTTCCCTTCCAGGAAGTCAGCTTGTATTTTGTGCTTCATGGTGTTCCACAGTCACATCCTTCTTTTGCCAACAGTACCCCAGAAGTCTCAAGCTCCCCATTCTCCCATTAAACATCTTCTCCCTGCATTGGCTTCCCACAGGGCAACTTGGTACAGAGGAAACCCCTTTGTCAAACTGATAATATACAGTAAGACATTAGTGATTGGAACTGATTAATGTTACTTTAAGGAAACTCACATTTTCCAAGAAGAGCCGGTGTAACTTCTGGGCCTGGGCAAGTCCTGTTGAATTTTCCCATATGAGGGAAAGCACAGGGCTTTATCAACGCTTTCCAGAAAATCTTGTATTTCTATTTTGCATCTGTGTTTTAGCTGTCTCACCAGGAAGAAAACAAATTAACCTGTGTAATTTCAGGTAACTTATTTTATGTCTTTGAAATTATTTCTTCTTTATACATATAATGAGAATAATTCTAAGTGCTTTTTCACAGGAGTTATTTTGGCATTCAATGAAATATCAGTTCTCTGTCACATAAGGATATAGGAGATAGAGTACAATATGTAATAAAACTACATCACAGAGCTCTAGGTCACCATTTACTCCCCAAAATTTTGAAATAAAATAGGACAATTTTCTTTTCATCACTTTTTTTGTTTTTGAGACGTTTGCTGTAGGGCATGTGCGCTCGCCAGAAAGACAGAGAGAGACAGAGAGACAGAAAGTAGGAAATCATTCCCCAAGGGGGATGGCCATGCCGCAATCCCTTCTTCTCCATTCTTCTCTCGGGATCCTGGGCAGGCATGCACACGCGCCTGGCGTGAGTTTAAGTCACTGGGTCCAGGACTCAAACCACAGTTGACTACTTGGGAATCCAGCAACATAGCCATTATGCTAATTGCTGGTCCCTCTACTTCTTTTTTTTGTGTGTGTGTATGTGTGAGAGAGAGAGAGATTTTGGCTGTAGGGTGTGCGTGCTTGCCAGAGAGACAGAGGGAGACAGAGAGACAGAAAACAAAAATTCTCCCCCCAGAGGGTTGGCCATGTCACACTCCTTTCTCCTCCATTCTTCTTTTGAGACTTCGGTCACACATGCACACGTGCCCGACATGAGTTTAAACTGCTGCATCTGGGACTTGAACTCTGTTGGGAGTGAGTCCAGTCACATAATCATTATGTCATTTGCTGGTGCCATCACCACTCTGTTTTAATAATTTATATATGATTTTTTTAATTGCTGACTACTGCTTTCACTAACAAAAGAAAAAAAAAATCACCAAATAGCTTTCATTTGAACCGATTGTTTTTCAAGTTCCATTCTATAGGAATCGTTATTAAAGAAATCCTCAAAGAAACTTTATAAACTAATTCTGGAAAGGTAGCTTTATTAAGATGGAGTTTTGGCAAACAGTTAACCCACAACCCTGTCCTCGATAGAGTCATCACTGAAAGTTTAGAACTGACAATACAACTTCTCAAAACAAAGAACTTGTAATGTGTATCTATTTCTTTATCCAGTACTCATAGTTTTAACTTTATTAGAACCATGAACTTACCATAGGCTTATAATAATGCAGAAAAATATTATAAAAAGGTGATTTTTAATATTGTTTTACTCTTTTAATGTAACTGCGTTTACCTAATTTTACATTTCTAACATTCTATACACTGTCAAACATGAACATATGCAGACACACACAGCTTTTATTACTGTTTGATGTGTAAAGGTAAAAGTATACATACTTCTCTGCACCTTGTTTTTCTTGATTAAGAATAGGATTCTTCAATCCATCTATCTATCCATCTATATCCATCCAACCATCCAGTCATCTGTCCATCTATCTATCTATCATCTTCCTTCAAGTCAGTAATGATCATTTAGCTTCAAAATACTTACACAACATTCTCTATGGTATATTTTACCACTTTTTTATTGACAAACATTTCTATTTTTCTTTTGTTTTGTTTGCCATTACAACTAGTACTATATATATTTTTTTTTATTTCTGTAAAAGAATTTACCAAAAGTGTGAATGTTGGGCGAATAGATCAGTTGACTTTTACTTAGAATGTGTCTTCAGGTGAGGTTATACCAATCCTCACTCTCACCACATCAAGTGTGAGAAAATAATTCTGCTTACAGTCTTGTCAGTCTTGTCTGTACTGGATGTTATGATTTTTTTTTAAACTTCTGTGAATTTCTTCATTGAAAAGTTATCTCTAATTAACTTCAGTTTTTTTTTTTTTTAAATTTTAACCTAATAGATGGAGTCGTCATTACATTTTTTTTTCATATTATATGATCATTTTACTTATTTCTTGTGGAAATTGTTAACAACTTTCAATTGTTTTATGGAATTGAGTTTCTATCTCATTAAAAATAAGTTTGGAGCTTTTTTCACCTAGTGACCATGGAAGTTTCAAAGTAAAGACTGTATTAATTCTAATAGATAATGTGTTTTCTAGTATTTATATCAATTTTTTCATGCAATTTATTTTTCTAACAAGAATGAATATTATATGGAGAGTTCAAGAGCTCCATTCTAATCCTTTCTCTCATGTCAGTTTTGTTGATATAATTTCTTTTCCTTTCCTTTTCCCTTTCCTTCTCTACTCCTCTTCTTTTACTTTCTTTTTCAAATTTTCTTTACTTTTTAAATTCCAAGGTTTCCCTTATAAAATACTGTATTTTGCAATAAATATGTTTATTTTATTTACTATTGTTACTACATTTATTACACATTTGACATTGCATTTAGCAATTTAACTCTGTAACTATCCATTGGAGGACATGCTGTTGACTACAGTTTCATGGTATGCCCCTAGTACAGATTAGGTTTGTGGGGTAAATTCTGTTCCCTCCGCACCTCTTCCTCTAGTCAGCTACAGATCTGTGCCAGAGCACCTGCGTTAATTACAGGGAAGAGCCGCTTTGTCACTCCCCATCTCTGCCAGCTTTCCTGTGGAAGGCCACAACTGTACATGAGTAGCACTGTAGGTGCCCAAATTCCTAAATCCTTCAGTAACAAAAGCACGGATGTAGAGCTTCTGGCCAATTTATAAACTTTGGGCTAGTACAGGATTTTGGGGGACAGGCTTTTCTCTTGTTTAGCCATCTTGCCTTGATTGCTGCATTATTCTAGGGAAGAGAAAGAAAAGGGCTAGAGAGAGGCCTCACATTGCCATTTTAGCTTGATCCCCATCTGAAGGGAGAGAAAGTGAGCAAATAGAAAGGGAGATTGAGCCACAGACATAACCCAAATACCACAGCCTCTACCACTGTGGCTTAGAGTCTCTTCTGAAAAGAAATGATACTGATGCTAGAAAGTGCAAATACCCCTCAGAATGTGTCCGCTCTGCCCTCTGCTGTTTATAGATCCTGCTCATACTGAGCCGTCTAGTGCACAGCATTATCCTACAAGGTCAGGTACCATTGTTATCTCCATTTTTTAGAAGAGGAATTAAAGCAATAAACAATAGTTTTCCCCAAAGTTAAGTAGCAGATTTAGAATTCTAAGCCACGCAGTCTGTCTCAGGTCAGATGTCTTGTGATGAGCAAGCTGCTGATTCACCTGGCTTTTGGGTACAGGGTTAAGACTTCACTACAAATATTGGGAGGCACTTAGTTTTTTTACTCAATTTATCACATGGCTTTGCAACTAGATACTCTGTTTCCTTGTGCAGAGCTAGGTTTCTAAACAGAACATCAAGTTAGATTGATGATTGTATGTGTTGGAGATAACTTGATCATTTTGCAAATGCATTTAGATAAAAGCATTTTTACATAATCAGATAATTTTAGATAAAACATCTAATAATAACTGCTATGAACTGAGTATGTACCTGCATGAAAGTATCCTGATGGGTAGTCTATATACATTATTTTTAATACTCAGAACATAATGCAATGAAAATATTATTATTCTTAAGAAGAAGAAACTGAAGCATTAAAATGTTTTAAAACATGATTTTTTATTTTTTGAGAGATTTTTTGGCATGTGCACTCACTGGAGAGAGAGGGAAAGAGACAGTAAGAAGAAAAATGAGAAATCACCCCCCTAAGAGAGGGTGGTCATGCCACAATCCCTCCTCATCCATTCTCTTCCTTGAATCTTGGGCACGCATGCATATGTGCCCAGTGTGATTTTCAATCCACCAGGTCTGGGACTCAAACTGCGGCCATAAATATGGGGGTCCAGTGAAGTAACTGCTACGTCATCTACTGGTCTCTAAATTAGAACTTTTCAAGACCAGTTGGTGGCTGGTAGTAAAGATGGCTGGATCTGACATAGCCAACTTGGACTGGACCCAGCAGCTTGAAAAACACACCAGATGTGTGCATTTTGGGTGTGACCCAAATCCCAAAAAGAGAGAGAAATGGAGAAGGGGTTACAGCATGGCCATCCCCCTGAGGGGTGCTTTCTTGCTTTTTCTTTTTTCTCTTTCTCTCTCTTTCATCTCTCTCTCTCTCTCTCTCTCTCTCTCTCTGTCTTCCTTTCTCCAGCAAATGCATGCACATTATAATAAATTTTTTAAAAAAAAAGAAGAAAGAAAAACAAACCAGATTTTCAGTACTCTCTGCAGTTCCATAATGCCTGCAGTTTCATAATGGGGCAAAATGCAAAGCTTTTGAGGCTATATTACGTGAAGGAGAAAGAAAAAATTGTAAAGAAAGGAGTCCTCCTAAGATAGACATTGAACTTAGGTTTCTCTGAAGGGCATTTGTGAAAGATCACAGGAAAAAGGAACAAGGAAGGAGGGAGAGTGGGAGGAAAGAAGGGAAAAAATAACAAGGGCAAAAGAGTCCAATTGTGTTTTTAGAATGCAGGCCATCATGGGAAAGGCAACCTCTGCCATTTTCCATCAATGCTACAAACAATGAAGGATCGAAGGCTGTCTAAGAATGTCTGGAGGCTGCCTGCACTGATCAGCAGTCGTGAGCGGAGATAAGATAGCTCGCAGTGAGGAACAAATGAACAGCATGTCATGCACGAGTCTGGAGTAATTAATATCACTGGGACCTGAGTGTGGTGTTATCGTCTGCCCCGGCGCCTCTCTTTATTTCCTGACTACACTATTAAAAAATGAATCACGCACACCTACATAGCATTTTGTCAGGATAATGATAAGCCTTTTTAAAATTACTCACTGCGACTCTGGGTCAGCCACACGGACTGCCCTAAGTACTATGGAGGAGAAAAAAAATGTCCTTGTGACATCCTTATTGTGCTGAGAGATGGATAGGATGGGGAGGCAGAAGGTAGCAGGTTTTGCAGAAGGTAGCAGTTTCCTGAAGGCGAGAACTGAACCTAATGTTCTAAGAGTTTCCATTTTATTTACAGAGTCAGCACACCTTTAATTTCTCTGTCGACTAAATAATGCGCTCCCATTTATTTATCAATGCTATACATAGATATAATATACATAAATAACATATATGATACCTATTTCATATATAGATATGTATATGTGTGTGTATATATATACATACGTGTGTGTGTGTTATTTAATGATTTTTTTTGAGGAAATATAAGCCATAAGGATTTGCCTAGATCTCTTCATTAATTTATGCTATTTTTGAAATGACCTGTAATAGTAAGGAAGTGGTTTTTAATCTTTTCTCTGGAAAAGAGCAATGGAGATAGTCAAGAAAAATGTGAGGAAAATAGTTTATATAATATACAAAAATAACATGCAGGCTTTTTCAGTGTTGGGGTTTTTAGAACATAGATTTTGTCTTTCCTATTTTAAAAGCACAGTAAGATTGCAAAGTGCTTTTGCCGAGTTAAATTAGAATAAGGGAGATAACTGTTTACGAAGCTCTGTCCTAACTGGAAAATTACATTCTTAACCATCAAAATTCTGAATCAAAGCATCAGTCACTATTCTGTCCTTCTAGTTTCTCAGAGGCTACTAAATATGACGTACACTAACAAAACAGATGGGTAACAAATGTAAATAATACTTATAATTACTTACATAGTAGATATGCACATGGTGCATAACATATGATGTTGGAATCATTTCTCAATTGTTCCCTGTAACTAATGACTGCAAATGGGTGACTTCAGCCACAGTGGTCAAGTTCGGGTACCATTTTCACACTGAGAAACTCAGCTTGTCACCTGGAGAGCCTTCTCTTCATTTCTTACAGAGCACTGTCTGAGATCCTGTGCTCACTGTTGTGTGGAGTATGGGATAAAAATGACAGGTGGCATTATAATATTCTGCTGGGGTAGGCTATGTGAAAGTGAACCATAATTCCAGGGAAATGAGATAAATACTACCATGGAGATATCAATATAGAGCTGTGAAAGGAAAGGAGATATAATTAAATCTGACGAGAAAGTGCAGGAAGACCTCACAGAGGAAGTGATAATCAAGCTGAGCCTTTTTCTCCTTTTAATTAGTTCCTCCCTATATCCATCTGCCTGGGGAAAATCCTAGGATTTTTCTCGAAGCTATGTTTTCCCTTGCTGATCTTCTATGCACACAGTATTTACAAAAATACCCCCCCCCACACACACACACAGTCCATAGATGATTCCCAGAGCTTCTCTCCCAGCAGTGTCTGATTCTCCCAATTGCTTTATTCCTTTATCCCTCCCGCATTATGTTCAGTCCGGCTCCCATCAGATCCAATACAGTGGTCTTCTAATTGGCCCAAACACGCTTGACCCTCCTGCCTTCAGAAGGAAATTCTTGACATGCTAAACAGATTATTACCACCCTACCCAAGGCCGTCAGTGACCTGCCCTTATTTACAGAAGAAAGCTCACACCTCTTCGGTACTGCTCTCCCCTCATCCAGGCACAACTGACGTTCACATGAGTGTCTGCCCCTGTACCCTGTAACCCTTCATTATCTCTGTGGGGTTGCCTTTCTCTCCTGAATTTTGGGGTGTTGTGTTACCAGGAAGAATTCAGTAAGCCATGGGCCACCAGAAAGCAAGAGAAGAAACCAGATGAAGGGGAAGGAGGGAAGCAAATGGGCTTAAGAGGAGTGGGTGCTGAATTTAACTTCCCCACGATTTATGGAGGGCCAGTCCTCCCCAAGTATATCGTTATGTTCACAGTGGGCTCTGAATGGGGACTAATAGATGACGATGCTCGAGCTTAGGAGAAAGGCATATAAAAAGCCCATGATACATCCCATTCTGTTCTGAAAAGATAGTCTTTCCTCTTTTATGATCCCTAAACTTAAAATACACTTTCATGTCACAGAATTGCTTGGAGATTAGCTGCATCTCTTCTGAGCCTTTGATAACTAGAATGCTCTTACTCAGTACCCTCTTGAAAGGATTAGGAATTGCATTCCTCTTCTACTGAGTTCCCTAATTTCACGCTGCCTGGGCTTTTGCTGAATGCCTGCGTTCTCCTGCACACTAATTGCTTAGCTCTTAATAATTGATATCTTATGGAGGTGCTGGGTAAATTAATTGGTTAATGTTCATGAAAGGATGTGGAACTCAGATATAAGGTGGAGTAAAACGTGAGTTTCGTCTGTTATTTGCATCATAACTTGATGTGTGCCTCTTTGTTGCTTTTATATTTCTGCCATGTTTATTGTCTCACACATACATAAACAGCTTGATTTACAGGTAGGCAGAGGAGACAGTCTGCTGAGGTGGTAAGACAAGACATGGTTTGGTTGCATACAGTTGCATCCTCATAGCCTGCGATTCCTTCATTAAGGCATCTTGGTTTTTACAATTTCATTTTTTTTTCCCTTCTTTGCAAGTCCACTTTTTTTTTGAGAGAGATTTTTGCTGTAGGGCACATGCACTCACCAGAGAGAGATAGAGACAGAAAGTGAGATATCACCCCCTGGGGAGATGGCCACACCACAATCCCTTCTCCTCCATTCTCCTCATTCTCCTTTCAGGATTTTGGGCACACACACACACACACACACACACACACACCCAGCACGAGTTTTAAGCCTCCAGGTCCAGGACTTGAACTATGGTTGACGACATGGGAGTCCAGTGACATAACCCATAGCCATTATGCTATCTGCTGGTCCTGCAAGTCCACTTTTAAATGACTTCTACCAAGGGTTGTGCTCAAGATATTTAACTTTTCTTCTGTTAATACTTCATTCCTCAGCAGTGGTTAATTCAGCAGCCAGCTTAGTTAGACGAGAGTAGGAATGGAAGAGATATTTAGTGTTAATTGAACACTCAGTTCTTCCTCAACACTCACTCTCAACACTCTTGGACTTAGGCAGGATTCTGCCACTAATTCTGGCCAGTAGACAATGGACATGGCACAAAGAAGCTCACATGCGACCCTTTGCCCTCTCTGCCCTCTCGAAGCAAACCAGGCTAACTTCATCAGCTTGGATCCCTGAGAGTGCATGGAGCTGAGCCCTCCCAACGGAATTCTTCTGAAGGTTTGCTGCAAACAGGAAAGAAGCCCTTCTGGTGTGTCCCTCAGATTACAGTTGACAATTATTTGTTACCTCTGACACGAAAAGCATAACTTGGCACATCCTGAATAAAAAAAATATGGATATTTGAGTAAGACATTGCTACAAAAGATACACAAAGGAAGAAGCAGATGATTTTGCCTGTATTATCTACTCTGTTATCTGGAAACAGCTCTATACTTTCTTTCCTGCCTTCTCCTCTCCTTTTTGTCCTCCCTCCCTCCTTTCCTTTCTTCCTCTCTTCTTTCCCTTATTCTCTCTCCTTCGAGGGCTTGGAATATTGATTCCTGTCCTTTTTTCTTATCATTTGCTTATTCTACCTGCTGCTTGCCAAATTCCTACCATGTAATGGACATGATGTTAAAGTACAGAAGTGACTAGGGATATTTTATTCTTCAGGATGTCATCAGCATAATAAAAAAAACCAGAAAACCATAAAAATACAGTGTTAAAGGGTTAATAGAGATGTGTCTAAAATTCTGTCAGTACCAAGAATGAGAAACTAACAGGCTCTTATATCTGTGTAATATTTCCAAGGCAAATGAGAAGTTTTCTTGGGGGAGAAAAATCTTTCCAGGCAGAAGGAAGGCCAAGGATGCTCTCTGGCAAGGTGTGAGTAGGAAAATCAGGAGATGACAGCAACTAGGAGGTGTGTGTGTGTGTGTGTGTGTGTGTGTGCGTGTGCATGCGTGTGTGGTGGGGGATGCCCAGGCTCTTCAGATGCTCTACTCAGCTGTCTATGCAGGCACCCAGGTTGACACCTCCTCTGGAAAAGCTCCCCCCACTCAGCTCCTCTGGACAGACCCAGTTGTTCTTCTCCTTGCTTATCTCTCCTCCCACATCACTAAGAGCAATCTCATCTTTTTGTCCTGAATGAGTATAGTGCTCCCAGCCACCTCTCACTCACTCTTGAAAACTTCTAGAGATCACAGTCCCCCTCTGTAACATCACCAACATCTTTTCTAATTTTCCAAGTAATGTTTTTCACCTTCTTGCTATAGCATTAGAGATATTCAGAAGTGTTTGGGGTGATTTTTTCTTGGCCCAAAGGTCTGAATAATGTACCTGGAATTTGGTGGGAAGAGGCCAGGCCCGCTGTCATCTCATCCTCTCGGTGTCTGCCCGAAGCTCAGCTCTAGCTGAATCATGATTAGGAGGCTGCTGGTGAGGAAGAGAAAGAGGAAGCCCTTCATCTCGAGAGGACCGGGGAATTGGAAAGAATGAGACAAAGAGACAGAGTAACAGCAGACACAGGTAGTCTGAGCCTAGGTAGCCCAAACAACTTGTGTCACCCAGACAAACTGAGTGTCTTTATTTATAGTACAAGGAGACACTACACTTGTATATTTTACTACACTTCATAGATTTGTTGCTAGGTTATAGACAATAAGAAGCAGGTAATAAATTCATAAGAGCTTAGACATATTGGGCCAGGTGCATCCCTTGGCGATAATCCCATCAAGAGAAAATTCCATTATTTTCTTTTCTAATGGAGAAAAACCCAGCTGCAGGTGTGGGGAAGTTACATGAGGCTAAGGAATTTCTCCATATGGTGTGCACCACCATACCCAGAGAAGGCTAAAGAATCTTTCAGATGCAGAGCAGGGATTGGACTTTGTTAATCAGGGTCAAGATGTTTCTTGAACTCTACCAAATGTGTCTGTTAGAATGCCCCTAGCAATTTCCACTGTTTGCTCTACCTGCCGCAAGGGTCAAGAAAAGGATGAGTTGCAAAGTTTTGCCAAAGCCCAAAGGAACAAGTGGTGTTTGCTCAGGGCATGTCCCCACACCTCGAAGTCTCTCTCTGAGCATGTCCCTACATCATCCCATGAGAACACCCATAACAACCTGTCCCACAGAGGCTGTGCATCCCTGCTGAGAAACACTGGGATCTCCCAGACCCCTCTTTCCTTGCCATTTCTCTAGGGGACTGGTCTCTCACCCATCCTGCCACTGTACAAGTGGGTAGGGTTGGAATCTCTTTCTCAAGGTCACTTCCACACCCTGTGCTGCCTCATCTCCTCTATTGGGCAGCTTGTCAGCATCCAGAGTTCTTTCCCCTCTTCCCGGTCACCATCACACTCCCCAGGATTGTTCCTGACTTCATTCCTGGTGATGTCAAGATGGTTTTTCCAATACCCTGGACTCTCCATCCTTGATCTCTCTTATTCTTAACCTTGTCATAGCCCATTACTTAAAGCCATCCCATCTCAGCTTCTAGCTCCTTCTCCATCCAATCCTCCTAGCTCACCTTTCCCACTGAGCTAATTCTTTACACCCAATGGTGCCATGTCCTCCTTGTCATTTATTCTAATCACCTCTTTCTTTTCTTCTTTACCAGCAACATAGAGGGCTCTTCAAGACCATCATACTTTGCACATCTCACCTCTCTCTAGCTTCCCTCACTTTGCTATCTGTGTCAGACTCAGTATAGATTCCTCCTGAGATTGATCCTTGCACCCCACCCTCCATTGGATCCTTTGCTTCCCTTTTCACTGGTAAATGGAAACAATTGGAAAGTTCCACAAGTTTCTGACATCAGACCTACCTACCTCCTGCATTTCAGCATCTGTCTTGCAAATTCCCTTCTGAAGTTCTGGAAGACCCGTGTATGCTACCACCTAGGGCTTCCACCTGCTGCTTACACAGAAGATTCCTTTCTTCTTGCCTACTCAAGAACAATATGCAGCCTTCTCCACTCCGATTTTCTCATACGATTTCCATGTTTCAGAACTGTCATCTCCTATTCTGGCCTATGCTCATCTTCTTCCCATTCTCACTGTTTTTATGAACTTATTCAGTTTTATTAATTTAGAATATTTGTATAATAGTACAGAAAAACACTCAGACAAAAGGTTTGAGACATTTTATCTACTGCTGGTAAACATTGTTTTATTTCTACTTTATTTTTGGTTATTATATCAAAATACCTAAATAAACACATCTTTGAGAGGGGGTACATTGCCACTAGATAGATCCACTGATATAGAACTTCATGGTAAAAATATATAGTTTAAAAATATTGATAAGTATTGCTAAGTTATCTTTCACAGACTTCAGCAATGCATCCCCCCCATGTTCCAGCCTCTGTGACACCATAATATATGAGTAGCAAAATGTCTAATTGTTTTATTTTGTGATTCCCTTTGTTTTACTGAAATTGGTTGACTTTCATGCGTTCATTGGACATTTGTACTTCTATTTGCTACTTTATAACTTGCGACTGTTTCACTTTCGTTCTTTTCCTTTGTCTCTTTTTATTGTTTTGTTTTGTGGGAGCTTTTTTTTGGTATTGATTTATTGAAAATTATGCATATAATCTGTGTTGGTGCCTCTCCACTTGTTTCTTAATATATTTAATGAAATGGTAGCATCTTAACTGAGTTTCCTATTGATAGGGACACACATATACACACACTTCCATGGATATTGTGGCCATGATTGAGACTGGCTGAGCCTGAGGGTGGAACATGTCATGAAGAATCTGTTGAGAGTGCCTGTTTTTCTCCCCAACCCCCCCCCCTTTTTTTTTTGCTGTAGGGTGCATATATGAGCCAGATAGGGAGAAAAAGAGAGGAAAAGTTGGAAATTACCCTCCAGGGGGGATGGCACACCACAAACCTTTCTTCTACATTCTCTTCTCAGGATTTTAGGCATGCATGCACACAAAACTAGTGTGTTTTTCAAACTGCAAGGTCCAGAACTTGAACCTGTGCATTTTGCCATGTGTGATCTAGCTGCCTTAACCTCCATACTACCTTCTGACCCTGAGTACCTGACTTTCTTTCTCTTTCTGTGTGTGTGTGTGTGTGTGTGTGTGTGTGTGTGTCTTTTTGTGTGACTGTCTCTTTTCCATGGAAGAAATAAATAAAAACTTGCAAGAATTTTTTTTTAAGATGATCCATTATGCATCAATAGCTAAGTGATGCTGACTGCATTTAAAAAGGAGATGTATCTCTTCAGAGAGGGAAGGGCTTTGAATGAAGACTCTGGGTTCTGGGATAACCCGAGAATTCTGGGGTAGTCCAGACTTCGAGAGTAATCTACCACTGTGGAGAGGGCAAAATGCTAGAATAGTCTTACTTCTCAGTTTTACCTAGTATTAGATTTAGGTAGAAGTGTATGTTTAGAAGGAACATACTGTTTGCTAAAGATATGCTGATTTTACTGCTAACTTCACAGGCTATTCTGAAGTACCTCCTCGGATATAACAAATAACTTAAAAAGTTCCTTTTTGTTTGCCCTCAGACTTAACCTATAGTAATCATCACTTCTTAATGGTTCTGGACAGAACAAAACATGAAATGTCATTCATTTTAAGAATATAATCACTTATTGATTACTCTTTTTCTCAAAGAGATAGAATCAGTGTATAAGCTTTTATCCAAGAAAGTCCAGGACAGTTTATATACTCTGTATTTAATTCAAATCCATTCAAACTCTCCTTTTAAAACTAGCATTTCAGGCATTGTGTTGCAGATAATCATTATTTTTAAAAAGGATTCATCATACTGCTTATGTGAAAAATTCACAGTAGGCAGACAATATTTAATAAGTAAATCAATAATGTTCATTTCAGGGAAAAATTAGGTATAGAATATAGCTGGAGAAGATAATAAAACAAGATCAAATACTAAATCTCAGAACTGATGAACCATTAGGGATAATGCAATTCACTGCAGAGCCAGGCTGCAGTGTTATTCGGAAGCTTACATCATAAAATGCTGTGTAAATGCAAATTCAACCTAATTTGTCATATGATTAAAATGCAAGGAATAAAAGCTCCGCTGTAATCGAATGTAACAATTGCTCCTTTAGTGAAGCAACGTTGGGGAACAAAACTTCCTCAGCTAAGGACAATTTTGCTGGTAAGTATATGAACTGATCTGCAAAAAGGTTAACCTGCTCAAAGGTCCAAGTATAATATCCATGAGCTCCTCTAAACGTTTATGATAAAATCAAATCAAAAGTCTTTAAATTGGGAGAAATCTTTAGTATCATTTAGTCTCTCCTTTCATCACCTGCTACAAAGGTGACACTTAGGATTACTGATGGGAGATCTTCTTGTTTCTTCTTAAACAGAGAGCTTGACTTGTTTCAATGCTGGTATTTTTGAGATGCTTTGTGTTTTTAATGGGTCTGAAATTAGTTGTCTATAGCTCTCATTTATTAATGCTAGATATTTGTATCTTCTGACACTGCTTAAAATGCATGTTATCTTTTATCTGTATAACACACATCTACATATTTGTAGGCAGCTAACTTGCTTCTAATTCTTTTCTAGGCTAGACATTTCCAAAGCTTTCGACAGTTGTTTATTTAATATGGTTTCAAGTCTGTCATTGCTCTTTCATAATGCTTTTATGTTCTGGAAACTGGTATCCTCCTGCAAATGTATTCCCAGTTGTCAAATATTACCCTAGAAGGCTGTATCCATGAATGAAGGACTATTCCCTTTTTTTGTTGTTTGTTTTTGTTTTTGTTTTTGTTTTTGAGAGGTTTTCGCTATAAGGTGTGTGCACTTGCCAGACAGACAGAGAGAGACATAGAGACAGAAAGCGAGAAATCACCCCCCAGGGGGGATGGTCACGCCGCAATCCCTTCTCCTCCATTCTCCTCTTGGGATCTTGGGCACGCACACACACGTGCCCGGCGTGAGTTTTAAGCCACCGGGTCCGGGACATGAACCGCGGTCGACTACGTGGAAGTTCAGTAACATAGCCATTACGCCAACTGCTGATTCCCTTCCCTTTTTGTTTTGGTCAGTGCTTGAAAGGATTGTACTTGCTGTCTCAGTGCACTGATGGCAGTAATGAAGCTTCCCTTACATTTGACTGTATTCACACTGTGGGAAATTATTTGAAAAAAGAAAAGGAAACAAACGTTAGAGGTGATTTTCATAGCCAAAGAGGTGGCCATAAAGATGTAATGAAAGGTAATTCCAGCAAAAGCAAGATGAGCAAGATAGAAGGGTTGAATTCCAAATATCTTCTAAAGTTCTTGGTGACTGAATACGGAGAACTCAGATAGAATAGAAAAGGGATTTAGATATTCTCAAATGGAATGAGAATATTCTCAAATGGGATGAGAAGGTTGGTTGAAATCCATCCCGAGCTTGGAAATAGCGTAGGGTTTTGCTGGATGATATCTAGCCTGTCAAAAATAAAACCAAGTGAGGATCTTACATGAATAAAATGCTTACAAGGTGTTGAGAGGGTAAAGATGTAGATTTGTCAACCAAATTATGGCTATTCATTGAAGCCATGGAAACATATGAGACCACTGCATGAGAAACTGTAAGATGAGAAAGACAGGGGCCAGTAGGTGGCATAGTAGTTAAGGCACTGGACTCCCACATGGCCAAGAATGGTTCAAGTGCTGGACCTGTGGCTTAAAACTCACCCCGGCCACATGTGTGTGCATGCATGCATGCCCAAAATTCTGAGGAATATGGAGGATAAGGAATTGTGGTACGGCCATTGCAACTGGATGTCAGTCTGTCGCTCTCCCATGAGTGCATGCACCCTATAACTAAAATCTCTCAGGAGAAAAAAACAATTGAGAAAGAAAAAGCTAGTGGGAAAGGATCCAGTCACACTAGCATTTTGAAGAATCTAGCAAAAGGGAAGGATAGAGAAATAGAAGCTGATTACTACCCTGTGCTATGTTTGCAGTTAACTGTATTAAGCAATTGGCTGAATTTCTTTCAGTGTCGATATTCCATGGTTTGAGGACTAGTCTGTCTATGATAAGAGTACATGGGATCTCAAGTTTAATTTCCTAGTTATGCACTTGAATTCTGTTATCATCAGGGCCCCGAGGTTGTCTAGTCTTATCTGGTCTTTACAGTATAGTTAACATAATGACTATCATGCACAGGATATCATTGTAACTTTTTTATTTTACTTATTTATTTATTTATTATTTATTTATTTATTCTTTTATTGGAGAGGTTTTTGCTATAGGGCATGTGTGCTCACCAGAAAAACAGAGAGAGACAGAGAGACAGAAAGCGACAAATCACCCCCCAGGGGGGATGGCCACGCCACAATCCCTTCTCCTCCATTCTTCTCACAGGATCTTGGGCACACATGCACACACACTCTGCGTGAGTTTTAAGCCACCAGGTCTAGGACTCAAAGCGTGATTGACTACGTGGGAGTCCAGCGACATAGCCATTACGTTAACTGCTGGTCTCAACTTTTTAACTTTTTTAAGAGTGTTACTGGTGTCCTGACCTTGCCTATTTTCTTTACAGAACTAAGACTTCCATGGCGGATTTCAGGGTCAGAGCTATGCATATGGCTTTGTAGAGTAGAAAGTTTTAGACTCAAACTTCTGCATTCTTCAATAGTAAGCTCCAGGTCTTTCCAAGCAAGCTCTTCAATCAGATTTTTCTGATTGATATGACTAACAACTATAGCTGCCACTATAAGCAAGACTGACTTCATCTGGAATAATTTATGCAGATAAAAGATTAATCATAACATCACTAAAGAGTTGGACAAAAGGAAATTAACTTTTGCATTCCTGAAAAAGAATTTAAATTTGTCTCAACATGCACCATGCTAATTGTCTGAAGTTTCTTCTCTGGTTATTTGTCTTCAAAAAGATGTCTACATGCTTTCTGCATCAAAAATGGAGATGCTGGTCTGACCAGAATGGGACGCTGGTGCTTATTTTGTGCTAAAAGAAATAGTAGGAAGAGAAATAGTAATTACAGAGTAACGGGTGTTTTTTCTTTTTTAAATTTGCCAGAGGGCAAGTGTACTCACCAGAGAGAGAGGGAAAGCCCACCCCCACCCCAACTGAGAATACTCACACCACAGCCTCTTCTCCTCCATTTATTCTCTTCTTTTGGGATTTTGGCAACACACATACTCATACCTGGCGTGTTTCTCAAGCCACCATGTCCAGAACAGTGTGGTCTTCCTCATGAGGATCTAACTGCCTTAGTTAGCATGCTATGGACTGGCTCCAAGAATAATTGATGGTTTTAAGAGGTTAGTGGAACATAATATTTAAATCAAGGCTGTCTAGAATATGAGGCATCTATAGAACATATACCCACATGCCTTATATGAACAAAGAACACATGTGCACACACACACACACACACACACTCACACACACACAACACACACATACTTCTATATGAAGCTAAGATAAATGTGTGCTCTGAAGAAATAAGTGAAGGTTACTAAACATGTTCTCCCTTTTTTAATTTTTTTGAGATATTTTTGCTATCGGGTGCATGCATTCACTGGAGAGAGAGAGAGAGATAGAGAGACAGAAAGTGAGAAATCATCCTCCGGGGGGATGGCCGTGTCACAATCCCTTCTCTTACATTTTCCTCTCAGGATTTTGAGCACATGCACATATGCACCTGGCATGAGTTTTAAGTCACAGGGTCCAAGACTCGAAATACTGTCAACTATGTGGGAGTCCTGTGACATAATCACTATGCCACCTGCTGGTCCCAAGCATTCTCTCTTCTAGTTATCTAGTAATTTCCAGTCTCACAAGTTCTGCCCCTCCAGGGGAATGTGAACAGAATATACTTACATGAAAGCATGTAATAAAGAAATCTGAACTATTTTCATGCTTTGTGTCCAATATCTAAGTCTTTCTTGTCATTGAACATTATTATTTCACCTACAAGTACTTGTTTCCTGACCCTCAATGAAGATTAGAATCAGTTGGAGAACTCAGAGGACTACACTAGTAGTGCAGCATCTAGATGGCCAGCATCTGCGGGGTCAAATAAGGCTTCTGGCCATTAAAAACAAAAGCAAAACCCAAACCAGATAATCCTCACATGTAGCCAAGGTTCAGAATTGCTATTCCATCTAAACATATAACTCTATTTTCTAAAATTATGCAGTACTCACTAAACAAAAACAGCACTGTAAAAACTGTCAACAACAAAAAAAGAGTTGCATGAACTAAAATTTCTTATGCCCACACAGGGGTTTCTGGTTATATATATATATATATATGGAAGTCCAGCACCTTAAACACCATGCCAACTGCTGGCGCCTGCCTTTTACTTCATGAGGCTATATATATATATATATATTTACTGTGTTTTAGAATGATGTACCTGCTATACTATACGATGGAGATATTTGTTTGTTTCTGATAATTTAACTTTCCATAAGAATTTTAACTGCCCAACTTTTTCAAGATCCTGTAGAAAGATTCTCTTTTAGCCTAGTCAAGTGGAAACAGAAACACGTCAATTAAGTGGCTGGCCTGATTGCAGAGGGTTTTGTAGGAAATAAACACTTCATAATGATGAATAATTTAATGACAGGCATATCTGAATGAGTCAGAGCTGTGGTTACATGGTAAAATAAACTAAGGATTACAGGCATCTCTCTTTCAAAGCCAAAAGATCTTAAGAAGTGAAATATTCATATTTGTCTAAGATTTTGATTTATATATCAACTCTGTAGTTCAATAATATTTAAAGTACAATAAAATCTACTGGGCTGGAATTCTATTTGTCAGATCCTCTAGATCATTGGAGTTTATTAAATATATAAATACATGTATACATTTGTCTACACAATATATATTCATATGCACATACTGCATAATTAGGGGGAAAGCTACAAATGACTATAGAAACTCTATCACCTCACTAGTTTATTGTCTCTTTTCTTTCTCATCTTCAGGGATTTTTATATTGACTTCATTTCAAGTTCCCAAAACTATGCCTTAGAGATCAATACAAGCTATGAAAGGCAGGAACTAGAAATCTTCTGAGATTACTTTGAAGACCACTTTCCAGACAAACATGGAGTATTTATCTTGTTAACTAGATAATTTACCTTTCCTTTTTATATTGGCCATCATTAAATTCTTAACATATATTGATATTAGATAACAAGGTTATCAGTTTATGTTTTTCATCCTATATATCATTTCATTCTTCCACCATAGGAGACAGTCAATACTGATATAAAAATGCTATGAACGAGAAAGAGTAGCATTAAGTTTAATATTATTGTTTCCATATGTTTTTGTTAGCATGTATCATTTTTAAAATGATGATAAGTGTATTACTTATTATTTAAAAAAATTTAGAGGAAGATTTTTGTTACAGGATGTGTGCACTCACAAGAGAGACAGAGAGAAACAGAAAGTGAGAAATCACCCCCAAAGGAGGATGACCATGCCACAATCCCTTCTCCTCCAGTCTCCTCTTGGGATTTGGGCATGCACACACACGTGCCTGGCATGAATTTTAAGTCATCAGGTCAAGTATTTGAACACGGTCAATACGTGGGAATCCAGCAATGTAACCATTACACCATCTGCTGGTCCCAACTTATTTATCGTTCCAATTTTCTGTGTCCCTCCTTCCAAGAGTGGGAGAGTTTTATGAAGGAAGGAGTTTCATCTGTTTGCTCATTACTACATTTTCAAGGCCTAGATCTCATACTGGCACAGAGTAGGTCCTCAATAAACAATTGTCATTGAATATTAGGGAGGCAGAAAAGCAATTTCTGGAGATTTTTTTAATATATTATTATTATTATTATTATTATTTTTGTATATACTTTCAATCATATTGTTTGGCTTACAATGAGACCATTTCGATATGTGAACATTTCTCCCCAGACCTGTTGATCAACATATCTTCAACAGATAACACCACACCTCCCCATCCCGTCAATGAATTTCTGGAGATTTTATTGGCTACGATACATACCAGTTCAATCTCATGAGCTTTGTTGAGAATGAGGTGGTTGAATAAAGGGTCAGCCAGTCTGATTTTGAGATCTATCTTTGCCTAGACAAATGCGTTCACTCATTCATCTGGAAAGGATAGTAAAATGGGCACAATACTTTTTCTATTTCATAGGGAAGTCCTAGGAGGAAAAGGAACTAATTTGTTGGCAATTGCCTTGTAATTTATCAAGGACTGTATTATAGTATTTTGTTTTCGGCTATAGCTTTTAGTAATACTATGTTTAGAGAATAGCAGTATAGTGGTAGAAGCAGTAACTCTCAAGACTAGTAGAAGAAAAACCATTCTAAAGCAGTTTAATCTGGTGTTTTTCATGCCCCTCCTCATCTCTCATTTAGAACTCCTATTTTTTACTTGATGCAAGAGTGACTTTGGTGGACATAAAGAGCACTGCGTGTCACTCAGCACTTACGACATTATACCAAAGGTCTCGGTTAATGTACTCTATATCCATCACACTGTAAGCAATGCGAGAGCAGGGAAAATGTATGATATTCTGTATCCACATCGCATACAATGCCTGTGTGAGAATTCAGCTGCTCAGTCCATATTGGCTGCATCAAACCAAGTCATTGTCTATTTGCCATTTTCTATTTCTTAATATCACCAACAAAGCATTATTCTGTGTCCAATTCCTCTTGGATTTCCTTAAGATTTGCCTGAAAGGAAATAAAATGAAATAAAACAAAACAAAACAAAACAAAACAAAACATTCAGCCTTGCAGATATGTGTTAAGAAACCTTAAGTAGCATGGAATGCAAACTTAATGCTGTGAGCTAGTCTAAGTAACCTGATGTAATCCCGGTTTTTGCTTCTAATTGTATTATTTTCTATGTTTGACACTGATGACTATCCGAAGCAATGCACTTAGAGAAGATGATCATTCTTTTTCATTCACAAATGGATAGCTTGAAGAGCAATAAGCAGGAGGAAAGGAATAAGACAGCAAGTGCTTACTGAATATTAACTGCATAAATGGACTTATTAAGTTAAAGAAATATCTTTCAACATAAAAATTCTTTATAGCCTCAATTTTACTTAAAGCCATAATTTCTTCATAGCTTTTTAGAAAATTGGTTTATTCTCTCATTTAAATTGACTGACATGTAAATAGAAACTATGAGAAGACATTTCTTATTTAAAAAAATAAAAACACACATTTACTTAGCCATGCAGCAAATTTTAATGTAAATTTTTTATTTGCCATGGGGTGTGTGGGCTTGCCAGAAAGACAGAGGAAAAGTGAGAAAGCACTCTCCTCAGGGGGATGGCTATGCCACAATGCCTTCTTCTCTATTCTCCTCTCAGGATTTTGATTTGTGTGCACACGTGCCTAGTGTGATTTTTAAGCCGCTGGGTCCAGGACTTGAACTTCACAGTCTGCTGTGTGAGATCCAACCTCCTTCATTGCATGCCACCTGCTGACTCTCAATGTAATTTTGATTAGGTTATATTTTTAGGTGTGGATGACAAAACCATGTAGTCTAGAGTTAGAAAGAACTAGACATGAATTCTGGCTTTACCAGTCATTAGCTTTAGGATCGTAGGTTAGTCATTTAACTTCTCTGAGTTTCTAAGTGTTTATGTTCTAAAATAGATATTACATATCTAAAAATTAATATGTCTGCTAACTTTGCTGAAATACCAAAACTCCCAAAATTTCAATGGCTGATAGCAACATTCATTTCTCATATTACTGGAGGCAATACAGATTTGTTATGTTTCTGCTCCAGGTTTTGGGTCTTCCATTTCTTTTCACCGGGGACTCAGACTAAAAAATGCAGCCCCAAAGTAACACATGTCTATTTTCTTTAAAAATGAATTCAGTCCTATTTACTATCTTAGAATCAGAGGAGCAGAGAGAAAAAGAGAGGTAGAGTCAGTGTACACAAACTCATGCCACGTCCTCTCTCTTCCTATTGGCATAAACAAGCCACATGACAATGACTAAGGTCCATAGGCAGGTATGTATATCCAGCTCACAGGCAGCAGCCCAGTTACACAGTAACTAA
This sequence comes from Tupaia tana, assembly GCA_026018925.1. NCBI lineage: Eukaryota > Metazoa > Chordata > Mammalia > Scandentia > Tupaiidae > Tupaia > Tupaia tana. The sequence goes on from JAKSZU010000016.1 coordinate 37,650,868, forward strand.
GTTAAATTTTATTACATTACAAACATTAAAAAAATATTCAGTCTACTGTTCTTTAGGTTGCCAGTTGAGCTGGGCTCAGCAAGGTGGTTCTTCTCTGTGCAAAATGTGTCCAATCTCAGTTAACATCTATGAATTCATAGCAAGGAAGAGATCATTATTATCCAAAGAAGAATCTTTTATACCCTCTCTGGAAATGTCCACAGGAAGTATAACACACCACTACTTGACGTCTAACAGCATGAATTAGTCTTGTCTCTTCTATTTTATAAACAGAGCCTGTAGTGAGTGGCTGAATCTGAGCAGGGCAATGGTAACCTTTAAAGATGAGCGGAGGTACAGTTCCATTTCCTTGGGTCAAGGCTGCACAACCAGTAGAAGTTAAAGGAAGCTATGTGTCAGCCAGAGAGGCCAGAGGAGACAAGAGGAGACTTTTAAAGAACCACAAGATGCAAGATGTTCCACAGCTTCACTCAATATTAGAAAACACTTGACTTTACATTCTGATTCTCCCTCCCCCTTTGCCTTATTAAAAAATAAACTTGGGACTGGCTCAGGGTCATGGCTATCTCCATCAGAGATTCTCAAACCATCCAATCCCTGCTTTTCTCTACTTGTGCCTCTGTATGTTTTTTCCCTCCACCATTGCTCCCCTTTGAGTTCACGTTTCTTCACCAGACAGGTTTTGCAAGGAGACTACAGCATGCACACTCTCTTTTTCTCTTTGGGAGCGAGATTTTCGCTATAGAGCATGTGTGCTCACCAGAAAGACAGAGACACAGAGTCAGAAAGTAAGAAATCATGCCCCAGGGGGGAATAGCCATTCTGCAATACCTTCTCCTCTATTCTCCTCTAGGAATTTTGGGTATGCACAAACATACTCCTGGGGTAAGTTTCAAGCCACTGGGCCCTAAACTTGAACCATGGTCAACCCCATGGGAGTCCAGCACCTTAACCACTATACAACCTACTGGCTCCAGCATGCATACTCTTGAGCTGGAAGTTTTCATTTCATAGAAGATATGTGAGCATCACCTGACTATTTATATAGTTTCAGACTGTTCATGCTCCTTGTTTGTTAGTGTCTATTGTGTGCATACACCATAATTTATAAATCTGTTACTATTGATAGATGTTCAGTGGGTTAAGATTTAAGGGCTGCAGGGCACATATGTGGTGGTTCCATAATAAAATTTTGTTCATTTTTCTGTCTTCTGCCTCTCATGTACCAGCTTTGGTGACTAAAATGAATATTCACATGTCTTATATCAACTCTAGGTGCAAGATAAATACACATTAGAGGTTGAAGGAGGAACACAAGTCTGTATCGGGCTAGACATTAAGCAGCAACAATCATGAATAGTCTAATTTTTTGAATCCAGGAAAGGTTGTACCTGGAACAGGTGCTATAATATAGAACTTGGGGAGTCATTTGCCAAGACTCCCATATCTAATCAGTGTGGTTAAACCAGTTATCAGACACACTGATTTCATTAAAATGTTAGAGCAAAGCACATGTTTATGCATGGAAGAAAATAAGTTATTTCTTAATGTTCTTCCTTTTTTTACATAGCTTAAAGCATCTCCTTAGTTTCTTTCAGGTAAATTTGGCATTGGTAGGAGCTGCTTATTAATTTTCATGTTTTTAATTTTAAAAACTTACTGGGATTAGTACTCAATTTTTAGTAAAGATTATTATCAACTCTTTTTAAATTTAGTGTCCATTTGGTGCTATAACTTATTTCATCATATATTATCCAAAATTTCAAAGTGAATTCAGTCCTATTTACTATCTTAGAATCAGTAAGTTCTGCCTTGAAGATACTAAGGGTTGTTTTATTTTCAGACAATGAAAATAAAGATTTTAGTTTTTGTTTCTTTTTTTTTCTGTTGCCCTTTTTGCTTTCTTAGTGCATGAAAGCAAGTATCTGAAAGTATTTTTAGCCAAGCCTTATTTAATGATTTTTATAGGGCATAGCTTTTGACTAGGTCTTTCTTAGGGAAGCATGAGGCCAAATATGTATTATACTCTCTGGTCACAGCCTCTGTCTCCCCTCTAGCTAACGTCAGCTCTAATCAAATTGGACTTGTAGCAAGGTCTTTTGTCTGTAGTCCCTTCTTTAGAAAACTTTTGAGCTTCAATAGTTTTGCCTTTAAGAAAAACACAGACGTGCATCCCTTTTCTCTTGTTATAGAATAAACTAGTACATGTGTTTGCTTCTAAATAATTCTGTCCCCAAAATGCCACCAGTGCTGTTCTTTCAAAAAACAAATCTGGATTAGAGCAGGTATTATGCTATGGGAGAATATAGTAAAAATAATAATAGCAATAAAAATTATGATAATACCAATTCCCATTTATTGAGTGGTGACAATATGTCAGACATCAAATTGATAGAATGCTCTGAGACATGGTGACTTCCTTCAAGAAGCTCACAGTCTATGGAACATATAAAAATAATTTCAAATTAATGTGGTAAATGCAATGATGAAGATATTCTTGGCTTATAAGAAAAACATAGAGATGGAATTCACTCTTACATTAAAGAAAAAAATATTCATGTAACAGTCAAAATCATCAGAAAAAGTTAAAAACATGTGAAGGAAGTTACCTGCATCATGAAACAACGCCATGGTCTCTTTGGCTTTGGAGCAGTGTAAAATGGCAAAATGTTTTAGAAGACACATAATAGAAACAAAAAAGGTCTGCATTTTAAGGAAAAACTACTAAGTTTAAGTTTTCTCCTTGCTAACAGAAATCACATTCAGAGATTTTGCCTATGCAGCCAATTTCTCCAAATTCATTATTATTTATTGCTTTTATTATGTTAACTTTATATTTCTATTGTTATTATATCTTTTTAAAATTAATATTTATGTGTATGGTGTGATCCCTCACACCCTTTGTGCATTAAGACAGGCCCAAGCGGTCTGTTTTCTATGAGGTTTCTCTACACACTAGGAACCATCCACCTTTAAGTCTCTTACATATAACATGTGGTTACAATTCTTTGTTCTTAAGATCGGAAGTACACAGTGTTACCTAGGGAAGGGCTAGGTGGTAAATATTTTAGGCTTTGAGTACCAAGAGGCAAAGTCAAAGGGGATATGTAGGAACAAACTGAACTATTTTAAATTGTCAAACCTATTTTAAGTTTGCGTCTTTTACAGGAATAAGTGGTAGAGTGAAGGGCCTTCGGTAGGTTACTATAATCAAATGTATAATACACACTACTTCTACTGATACAATATTATTATTGTATCAACTTTAAAATATCAACTATATTTTAAATAGTGTACAATATTTAATAGGACTAGTTTTAGAAGCTCTTTAGGGACTATTAGTCTCGCCCTCTTTGTAGGACTATGTTTTCAATATCTTCCACAAACATTTAACTGTTTTGTGCAATCTTTGAAAACAGGTACAACTATGAGCAGTGTGCCTATATTATTATACCACTATATCCTTTAGCGTTATTACAGCATTGCTTTGGGATTACACACAGAGAATATGTGAAGTTGAGAAACTGCGAGCCATGAGGGTTTGCCGTTTTCAACAAAGCGGCAAAATCAATTAACAACCTCCACCCTGTTGAGACTCTCTGAGACACCTTGGCAGCAAAGCCAGTCGACCAGCAGAATCAGCGTGAAGGTTACAAATTCTGCATTTCCAGGTGCCAGCATCTTTTAAAAGAGCTAACCTTGTACATCTTAGCACAGATACATCTTTCCTTGAGAGGGAGACGCCTGTAAGAATTCTATTGTTCTTTATTCGTGTGTGAGCGCGCACGTGTGAAATCACCCAAGCACATCAGAAACAAACACCCCAAATTAAAGAAGAAGGAAGGTCATAGAATATAAATTATGTGAGGCCCTGTCATAATCTCTGTTGAAATTCTTTGCTTTTCCTTTTATGCAAATGATTTCCATTCTTTCAGCTGTTTGTCAGCATGGGAGGTTGTCATTGTTATGGAGATGATCCCTTACCCTACCTGTCTTTCTATCAGTGTAGCTGAAGCTAATTCAGTGCATTGATGTAAGATTATTATCAGATTGAGCATTTATCTGACAAAATTTATGGTGATGAGTCCAGCACACATTGGATATGCCGATGCTCGCTGATCATGAGTTTTTATCGCATTCCCATTAGCTGGTGACAGCTGTCAAAAATGCGGTTGTTATCATTTTATTTACTTCTGACATTTGAAGGTCACTTATACTTTTAATTAAATTTTTCCTTTGTCAACTCAGAAATACCACTCAATTTAGCTCTCTCTTGGTCTTGAAGCTGAAATGGCATTCCAGGAATGTGTTATTTTAAAATCACATTTTGCTAAACTAATTATTGCAATGATAATGATTATTGAATGCCACAAATATATTGGTAACCACATATGAAAGAGGCATGGATCAGAGGTCTATCAGATGACCCTAGTCTCTAAATAGGAGATGCACCCTACTTGCATTCCCTGTTGTTATCTGGGAGTTGATGAACTCCCATGGAGATCCTTTAGGTGCTGCAGGGCATCTGGCCAGCTCCTCTAGTGTAAGTCATGCCTTCTGTGTTAGGAAGAGACAGACAGCTTCTTCTCAACTCCTGATACATTCTTATGCATTAACTGAGCACACTGAGACACACCAGAAATACAAGGTTTAGAATCAAGTTAAAACCTAGAAGCTAGAGATGATGGGTTTGATAAGGGCCAGAGCATTTTGACCTTGTGGTTCACAGGAATGAGCATTGAACAAGCCAGGGCTTGCAGTGGCGTATTGGACCAAAGGGATTGGACAGTAAAAACTTTTACTTGGGGGCAATTTTGTAATTTATGGCCACTTTGACATCTGAATCTGAAACACAAGAAGTCTGACCCAAACTTGCCAAGCAAACGATATAAAGGTTTATTCAATCACAAATATAGGGTGACTGCCGGGAAACAGCCAGTGCTCCCAAGGAATAGAAGGTCTGTGGCAGTTTTTATAGGAAAGAGAAGAGGAGGGAAAATGAGGTGAGGGTTTCAAGGTTGTTTTTCAAGCATTTGCACTGATTGATATTTTCAACAAACACCTATCATGGCCAAAGATTTCTTCAGAGTTGACAATTTCTGTCCTCCAAGTTCTTGTGACATCCTGATAATCTATGTTGGTTAATTTAAAGTTTAGGTCAGTTAGCCTTGGGAAACGTTCCCCTTAGTGTTTAAAGAAGTCACTGTGTGCTAAACAAGCATAACTTAAATCTCATGACCACGTACCTTTAGGGCTTAGTAAGATTTTAAAATGCCTTACAGTTATTTATTTATTTTTTTCAACCACATACAAGTGATGCCTGGAAGCCTTTGAACAAAATACAGGTGGCTATAGTGTTGATTGGGGATTATACAGATTCACCTTTTCCTAAACAGGGTAGGTGATGAGGCAAAGGTTTGACCATAGAGGAGAAAGTTTTTCTAACTCCAAGTCTGTTAGATTTCAAGGGAGAAATAGTATTTGCTAGATTAAATGACAAGATGGTCACAATTTCCTTGTTGTTTTCAGTATGAGTGAAATGTTTTAAATGGTTAAAGCAGGACTAAATAATCAGGGATTGATTGACTGCCCCAAATTCCATTCTATATTCAGAACTAAAGGAGGAAGTATGGAGGCTTCAGTTTTGGATTCATGTGCTCGGGTACCACTCCCCTTTAGTGCCCCCAGCTGATGCTGGATTAATTACAGATGAAGGAGAACTTGTCCTTAAAAACAGACTTCCTGGGACTAGCAGTTAGCGTAATGGCATGTCGCTGGACTCCCATGTAGTTGACTGCAGTTCGAGTCCCAGACCTGGTGGCTTAAAACTCACACCGGACACATGTGCGTGCGTGCCCAAGATCCCAAGAGGAGAATGGAGGAGAAGGGATTGTGGTGTGGCCATTCCCCCTGGGGAGTGATTTCTCGCTTTCTGTCTCTCTCTATCTGTCTGGCGAGCGCACGCACCCTATAGCAAAAACCTCTCAAAAAACAAAACAAAACAAAAAAACAGACTTCCTAAACTGAGCAATTCCACGTAAAAGGCAGTAGAAGCCATAGCAGCACAAAGGTGAGAAAATACTTACAGGAATGAGGACCCTAAATCATTTAAGCCCACTAAGAATTGTATGTGGATTTCCTAAAGTTGGTAACAGAGCACCGTATTTAATGCTTTGATAGGGCATTTCTAATTCATTGCCTTTTTAGAGAGAGACATTTTTGCTATAGGGTGCATACACTCACCAGAGAGTCAGAGACAAAAAGTAACAAATCACTCCCTGGGAGGATGGCCATGCCGCAGTCCCTTCTGCTCTTCTTCTCTTGGGATCCTGAGCATGCACTCACACGTGCCCGGTGTGAGTTTTAAGCCACTGAGTCCAAGACTTGAACTTCAGTCCACCACATGGAAGTGCAGTGATGTAACCATTACGCCATCTGCTGGTTCTCATTTCTAATTCAATTTATGATACCAGTTTGTAGTCTGCACATTGTGTTCTGGGAAGCTATAACCAAAACGATTGACTCTGCTCACCTTCTCAATGGATCCACTTGATGACTAAATGAAGTAAATGAAGTGGACAGACAGGAAGGTTGGGGAGATGCTCTTTTCACTCCTGACAGCTCCTCCCTATGCTCTAATTTAACACACTAGACTTTCCCCAGCCCCTTTCTCAAGTATCTCTTTCAAGTGAGGGGTGTGGAAGAGTACTCAGGTAGATAGTGGATGTATTTCCTTTCTCTCTTTTCTAAGGAAGAACCTGCTCCAGGAAGAAGCTTTTGTTTTGTTCCTCAAAGCCTTTAAAACTTTTAGAGTTTTCTTTCTGGGTCCAAGGGAGTTGAAAACATGTATTTCCTTCTAGAAATTAGTAATAAGAAGTATATATGCCAGGACTAGCAGATGGCATAATGGTCATGTCACTAGACTCCCACGTAGTCTACCAAGGTTCGAGTCCCAGACCCAGTGACTTAAAACTCACACTGGGTGCATGTGTGTGTGTATCCAAAATCTTGAGAGGAGAATGGAGGAGAAGGGATTGCAGTGTGGCCACTTCCCCTAGGGGGTGATTTCTCACTTTCTGTCTCTCTGTTTTTCTCTGTCTTTCTGGGGAGTACACACACCCTCTGGCAAAAATCTCTCTCTCTCTCTAAAAGAGAAAGAAGTATACATGCCTACTCATGTAAGACACTTTTTCCATATCAATTTAATCAATATTAGATTCTCATCTGTGGATTCTCTTATTGAACAATGGGAAAAAAACTAATTTGGGGCTTTCTTGAGCCCTGGTGACATGATACTGTGTTACCCCTTTTGAAACATTCACTAAACATGTAATTATTTGGTTAATGTCTAGCATCTACTTTACTGAAAGTTCGTGAGGGCAGTAATCTTGTCTTAAAAAGAATAACAGCTGTTTTTGACGCTTACTTCAGGCCAGACACTCTGCTAGTACATTTACATGCTTTTTGCATGTAATGATTCCCCTAACTTTGTGCAGAGAGGATTGTTGTTATTCCAATTCTTGACAGAGAAGTGGAAGAACTTCGAGGCTTAGCAGTGGGTGCCACTCAAAGGCTGTGGTAGAGCTGGAGGCCAAGCCCATGCTGTTGATTGTGATCACCAAATACAACACATCCTGCCTCTCTTTACCGTTTTCATCCTCTGCTCTATTAGTGGCACAGAGCTGGAGTACTTTTGCTGAATCAAGGAATCAATATAAGCGGTTCGAAGGAGGTACAGGCTGAAGTGAGAGATACAAATAAGAGAAGAAGACATTTCAATGATCCTTTACAGAGATTCTTGCTATAGGGCGCATGAGCTTGCCGGAGAGCTAGAAAGCAAGAAATCAACCCCCCCCAGGGGAGATGGCCACGCCATAATCCCTTCTCTTCCATTCTTCTCTCGGGAGTTTGGGCATTCATGTACACGCACCCAGCATGAATTTCAAGCTGTTGGTTCTGGGACTCAAACCACAGTCAACCATGTGGGAGTCCAGCGACATAAACGTTATACCATCTGCTAGTTCCTCAGTTTTTTTATATGAGAGATTGCTTGGTTGAATTTCAGTCCATAGCATGATTTCTGTCCAATTTCTTCATTAAGAAGAAATTTATGAAATAGATCAGTGTATTGAAATAAAGATGATAAAATAATAACAATGATTTGAAAGACGTGTCTTGAGCAAGGGCCTTAAGCAAGTTCCAGAGGTAGGCAGCAGGATGGAATTCATAGAAGGTCAGTAGCAAAACCACGTGGCCCCCAGTCTATTGCCATAGTAGAGTTGGGAAGGGCAGGAGGGATTTGGGAAAGAAGACTGGTTAATAGGGACTAACATCTTATAGGTAGACATGCACACAGTTTGTCTAAAAGCACCTGAGCCATTGGGGAAAACCAGGACCCTTCTGTTTACTTCACTAAGGAAGAAAAGTGGTAAGAAGACATGCCACATGGTGAGAGCTGCCCCCATGATATTGTGCTCAGTCTCCTTGTTCCCATGCTCAGTGAGAAATCAGAACATCTTTCAAAATCAAGCATTTTGTTTCCCCTAAGAAGAATGTATACATTATCTGTTGCTACATACTGAAGATAACTATACTTAGTGTTTTTTTTTTTTTTTTTAAATAACAGTTTTTTGAAGAGATGTCAGCATGACAGTAGACTAGAAAGCTCCAGGCTTTCATTCCCTCAAGAAGACATTAAATAAACAATTACATATTAACTAAAATAACTATAGGATCTCTGTAAATCAGTCAAAGATTTATAGCAACAAAATAAATGCTCAATGATTAAAAAAAAAAGAAAAAAAAGACTTATTCGAATAGGAGGAAATTCTAAATTCTATGACATTTTTCATTCACCCTTGCCTGAAACCCTGCATAGTTAGGGAGAAGTGGCATGAATACCACTTTTCTCCCTCAAGATTGAAAGCCCAGAGTGGGGCTTTCTTGTAACATCATGGAGTATCTGTGGACTTTCCAAAGTATTGATTTCTGTATTGTCTAACTTGGAGATCAGATAGAACGACAGCATGACAGCATAATCTGGACATCTGCTTGGAGGCCGCAGAGGGCAGTGGTAGTCACAGTAATATTTCTGGGGATGACAGACACACAGATGCTAGTAATAGAAGAAATAAAAGGGAAAACTTGTAAGGAAAATTAGAAAGCAAAAAACAAAATGGCCAAAGTAAGAACTTCTCTATCAATAAAGAGACATGGATTGGCAGATCAGCTAAAAAAAAAAAAAAAAAAAAAAAAAAAAAAAGAAATTCAACTATTTACTAATTCTGAGAAACTCACTTTATATCTAAAGACATATGGGTTGAAAATAAAAAAGATGGAAAGTTTGGGCCAACTGGTGACTTGGTGGTCAAGGTAACTGGATCCCACATGGCTAAGTGGAATAGATTCATGGTTTGAGTCCTAGTTGGGGCAGCTTGAAAAACATCTCAGGTGTACATGCATGCATGTCCAAAATCCTGAAGCAGAAATGAAAGAGAAAGGATTGCAGTGTGATCATCTACCATGGGGGTGCTTTCTCACCCTCATCTTCCTCTTTCTGTGCCCTTCTTCAGTGAGCACACATGCCCTCTAGCAAACATTTTTTAAATAAAAATAAAAATATATCCCATGCTAAAAGTAACCAAACATGAACAAATATGGCTATACTAATATCAAACAAAGTAGATTTTACATTAAAACTTTTACATGAGACAAACAAGGACATTATATATTAATAAACATTTCAATATAATAATAAATATTGATATAAAATATATGCCCCATACATACATCAGACATCCAAAATATGTTAATAATATATTGACATAATTGGAAAGAAGAAATAGATAGCTCTATGTAATAGTAAGAGACTCTAATACTCCATTCCAATAATGGATAAAACAACCAGACAGTCCATCAGTCAGAAAATACAGGAACACTATAGGCCAGTTGTCTCTAACAGAGATATACAAACCAAACCATCCAAAATAGCAGAATACACAGCTTTCTCAAGTGAGTTTCTCACATGAAACATTCTCCAGGATATATTATTTGTTAAACCACAGAACAAATCTTAACAAATTTAGAAAGAATAAAATCATAAAAGGTATTGTATTGATCACAATGGAATGAAGCTGTAAGTCAAAAACAGAAGAAAAACTGAAAAAAAATTTTAAATAGGTGAAAATTTAACACACTCTTAAAACAAAAAAAGAAAGAGAAAAACAAAACAAAATTAAATAAAAAAAAGTGCCTGGGCTGGTAGGTGGTGTGGTGGTTAAAGATGCTAGACTCTTACATGGCTAACCCCGGGTTGAGTCCTGGAGCTGGCGGTTTGCTTTCTTACTTTTTTTTTCTCTTTCTCTGTCTCCCTCTCTCTCCCTCCATGCCTCACTCAAATGAAAAAATAAACAAATAAATAAGTAAAGTTAAATAAAATAATTCTTAAAAAAAAGTACCAAACGAGAAGTGATAGGGGAAAGTAGAAAATATCTTGAGATAAATGAAAATAAAATCCAACATACCAAAATATGTGGGATGCAGTGAAAGCATTGTCAGGAGGAAAGTTTATAACAGTACACAGCTATATTTAAAAAGAAGAATGGTCTCAGATCAACAACCTAACTTTATATATTAAGGAAGTAAAGAAATAATAATTTAAACACAAAGCGAGCAGAAGAAAGGAAATAATACAAATTAAAGCAGAGACAAACAAAAAAGAGAATATAAACAACAGAGAGGGCTGGTCCCTAGGAATGGCTAACCACTTTGCATGGGGAGCAGATTCCACATGGTTGAACATAGTTTGAATCCTTGCCTTAGTAACTTAAAAAATATGCTGGGTACATACAATTGCATGCCCCAAATCCTGGTGGGATGAAGAAATGGGAGAAAAAGGATACACTTCCTAACTCATTGTATGAGGCCAGCATTACTCTGATAGCAAAGCCAGATAAAAACATTGCAAGGAAAAAAATTATAGGCCGGTATCTGTTATGGATATTGATGCAAAAATTCTTAATAGTAGAAAATTAAATTCAACAGTTTATTAAAGCTATTATAGACTATGTCTAGGTAGAATTTATCCTGGGATGCAAAAATGGTTCAATATATAAAATCATTCAATGTAATACACCATATTAGTAGAATTAATAGAATGAAAACATAATCAATCAATTGATGTAGAATAAGCTTTTGACAAAATTCAAAGCTCTATTATCATCAAAATATATCTAGGAAAAGAAGGAAACTACCTCAGTGTATTAAGGGACTATACATAAAAAATAAAACCCACAGCTCATATCACATTTGATGAGCAAAGAAAAATGTTCTTTCTAAAACTAGGAATAAGACAATGATGCCCACTTTTACCATTTCTATTGTACGTAGTATAAGAAGGTCTAGCCAGAACAAATAGGCAAGGAAAATAAAAGGCATCCAATTTGGAAGGAGGGAGTAAAATCATCTTTGTTTACAGATGACTTGATTCATATAGAAAATCCTAAATTTTAAACATGCACACCAACTGTTAGAACTATTAAACACATTGAGATCAGTAGATGGCATAATGGTTACATTGCTGGACTCCCACATAATCAAGCGCGGTTTGAATCTCAGACCCTGTGGCTTAAAACTAATGCCAGGCATATGTGCGCACATGCCAAAAATCCTGAAAGGAGAATGGAGGAGAAAGGATTGCAGCATGGCCATCCCCCTTGGGGGTGGGGGTGATTTCTTCCTTTCTGTCTCTCTATTGCTCTCTGTCTCTACAGCGAGTATATGTGTCCTATAGCAAAACAAATTTCTCTTAAAAAAAAAGAACATTAAGCACGTTTGCAAAGTTGCAAGATAAAAAATGAACACACAAATTTAATGGTGTTTCTAAATAGGAACAATGAAAAACCCAAGGGAAATTAAGAAAACAATTCCATTTTGTTTAAAAGGATTTTGCTAGAGGATGCGTGTGCTTGCCAGGAAGGCGGAGAAAGACAGAGACAGAAAGCAAGAAATCACCCCTCATGGGTGATCTTGGGGTCTTGGGCACGCATGCACAGGCGCCTGGCATGAGTTTAAGCCACTGGGTCTGAAACTCGAACTGTGATCCACTACATGGGAGTCCAGCGACAGCCATTACACCAACTGCTGGTCCCAACAATTCCATTTTAATAATATTAATGCTAATAAAATAGTTAGAGATTAATCTAACTAGGGATGTGAAAGACTTGTACACTGATAAGTATAAAATATACTGAAAAAAATTATAGACTGAACTATATAAAAAGACATTTTGTGTCTATGGTCCATGGACTAAAAACCTTAATATCATTAAGATCTGAATACAACCCAAAACAATCTATATCTTAGTGCAATCCATATCAAAATTTCTAGGATTTTTTTGCAAATATAAAAAAAAAATTCATTCTAAAGTTTATGTAAAATTTCATGGGACTCGAAATTGCCAAATAATCTTGAGAAAACAAAAGAATTTGAAGGTTTCACACTGTCTCATTTCAAAACTTACAACAAAGTCACAGTAGTCAATATAGGATGGAATTGGCATAATAGTAGACATATAGACAAATAGAATTGGATGTAGAACCCAGAAATAAACACTTACCTCTAAGATCAAAGGATTTTTAGCACTGTGCTAAGACCAGCCAATGGGGAAACAACAGTCTTTTCATCACATTGCATTGGAATAATTAGACATTAGATATACACGTGCTAAAGTCTGATGTTGGATCCTTACCTAATACTATATACAGAAATTAACTCAACTGGATCAAAACCATAAATGCAGGTGCTGAAACTGTAAAACTTTTAGAAGAAAACATAGGGAAGAACATCATGATACTGGATTTGGAAATGATTTCTTGGATATGACACCAAAAGCTCACAAAGCAAAACAAAATAGACAAATTTGAGTAGATTAAATAACTTTTAAATGATGTATCAATTATGTATTATATGTATTATACATTATTAAAATGATGTAATTAATAGTAACAGAATTAAAAGACAACCTATGGAAAAAGAAAAATAAACACTTGCAAATAATATATCTGATATGTTATTGGGTCTTCAGTCATGATGCATTTTTGCAAAGAAAAATATTCCATGAATTTTCCAGTGACCCAATTTTAATATACATAGTATACAAAGACCTAAAACATACCGAAAAGGAAATATGGTAGCATGATTTTAAAATTGATAATATAGCCACACCAGGTACGTGTGCGTGCATGCCTAAAATTTCAGAATGAAGAGGAAGGATTTGAGGCCTGACCATCACTCCTGAGGGCTGATTTCTCATTTTCTCTTTTTCTGTGTCTCTGTCTCTTTCCATAGAGTCCACATGCCCTATAATGAGAACCTCAAAGAAGGCATATAGATGGCCAATACATACACAAAAGGGTGCCCGATATCACTAATCATTAGCAAATGCAAATAAAATTATAATGACCACTTTACATCTATTAGGTTGACTATATTATCTTTAATGCAATTTTTGTGATGATGTGACAAAATTGGAAACTTTGCACACAGTTGGTGAGTATGTAATATGGTGTAGCCACTGTAAAAAATGGTATGGTGACCTCTTAAAGAAGTAAACCTAGGGTTACAGTATGATTCGTCAGTTCCATTTCAGGAGATATATCCAGAATAATTGAAAGCAGGGGCTCAAAAATACATTGTATACGCATGCTCCTAACATCATCATTAGTAGTTAAAGTGTTGAAGCAACTTACATGTCCATTAACAAGTGAATGAATAAGCAAAATGTGGTGTGTTCATTCACTAGAATATAATTCAGCCTTAAAAGGGAAAGACATTTTTGACACATTCTACAACATGGGTGAACTTCAAAGACAGTAGGCTAATTAAAATACAGCAGTAAAATATTGTTAGATTCTGCTTGTATAGAATCGAGAGATGTATAGATAATGATGTAAATAAAGACAGAAAATAGAATGATGATTGCCAGGAGATTTGGGGAAGGGGGCTGGAGAGTTATTCTTTTTTTTCTTTTCTTTTTTTGGAGAGGTTTTCGCTATAGGGAACATGTGCTTGCCAGAAAGAGAGAGACAGAGAGACAGAAAGTGAGAAGTCACCCCCCCAGGGGGGATGGTCATGCCACAATCCCTTCTCCTCCATTCTCCTCTCGGAATCTTAGACACGCACGCACACGGGCCCAGTGTGAATTTAAGCCACCAGGTCCATGACTTGAATCGCGATCGAATACATGAAAGTCCAGCAACATAGCCATTGTGCTAACTGGGGGTGCCTGGAGAGTTATTCCTTAATGAGTGCAAAGTTTCAGGTTGAAATGATGAAAAATTCCAGTAGACACGTGGTGGTGAACATACTTAATGTGAATATACTTAATGCCACTAGACCATATGGATAAGATGGTAAATTTTGTGTTATGCATATTTTACAATAAAATTATTTGAATAAAATGGCGTTAGGAGGCAAAAAGCAACACCAAAACAAACAAAAAACTTCCTTTTTCATTTATGAGTGAACCCTTAGAGTCTATTAGGCTGTTCTGATCTGAACCAGACCTTGATGATTTCAGCTGGGCCAACCTATGCACAGGGCTGCTGGTTTCATGGGCATGCAACCCAAGCAAGCTCAAAGGTCACTTGGTCTTTCTTCTCCCACTTTCTTGAAGTTCTTAATAATTTTGGACTAGACACCTCTCAATTTCATTCTGTACTCAATCCTGTATCTACAGTGCATCATCAAATCAGTGTTGGCATGCTCCACTCCTGGGTGGGTTTGGAGTCTGTGGGCTGGAGTAAGAGGATGAAGTCATTACTGCTCGCATCCACAAACCTAGCCCAAGAGTGTCCACAGCATGCACAGAATTGGGGGGTGGGTAGTATGAGGTGAGAGAAAGAGAGATGCTGTTTGTATGGAGTGTGTGCATCAGAGAGATTATTTATTGTTCTGGAGACAGGGAGTATGTCAGGGCTATATGTAGAATGTGAGATGCCACTGGAGTCAGAGGAATCTATGAAGGGAACAGTTTCTTCATAAGAGGATCAAACTAATAAGCCAGGACTACTATAGACATTCCACATTTTAAGTTTCCTCATCTTCTCAGGCTCATTGTCCTTGTGGTCACCTGAAACACATATACGAAAACAGCTCTTCTTCATACTATATATGAGGCTCAATTCTGAATGAAAACACAATTTTGTAAAATTTATCTTCATGTTTTAACACTATTTTTTTTAGTTGAAAAGTTTTAAAATAGAATTTTGTCATCTCACATATTAACAATCCATCTCATCTTTTTGTCATTGAATCTGAAAATAAATCAGATTGGAATTATTAATATGGATAAAGTTGGGACCAGCTGTTAGCATAATGGCTATGTTGCTGAACTCCCATGTAGCCAACCACGGTTCGAGTCCCAGACTCAGTGGCTTAAACTCACGCCGGGCATGTGTGCGTGTGTGCCCAAGATCCTGAGAGGAGAATGGAGGAGAAGAGATTGTGGCGTGGCCATCCCCTCTTGGGGGTGATTTCTCGCTTTCTATCTCTCTGTCTCTCTCTGTCTTTCTAGTGAGCGCACATGCCCTATAGCAAAAAATCTCTCCAAAAAAAAAAAAAAAAAAGAAAAGAAAGAAAGAAAAGAAAAAATATAGTCTAAAACATTTACTTGGAACAGGAAAAACAACATGTTACCCAGAAAACAGATCAGAAGGAAGGAAAGCGGTCACAAAAGAACCAAAGGGATGGCCATAAACAAGCAAAACACTTGACTTTTAGCGTCATCAGCTTCTAGACTCTGGTGTGTATTGGTAACATCACTGTTCCTCAATTATTTCACAAGGAAACTCTGCAAGTAAATGAGATTCAGTCTACGGAAGCCTCAGGGATATTTTTGACTCATGCTCCCCAATGAGCCTCCTGCACCAGTAATCTGTAGTCAGCTGCATTGACGCTGGTCCAATTGTTTTTCCTCCTAAATGCCATGCTATGCTTCAGTGCTTAAAGCAATCTCTCCAATATTGCTTACATTTAAATATTTGTTTATCTGACAGAGATTCAAACAGATGCAATCCTCCCTCTGAATATCTCTGAATATGCAAAACCCTCAGGAGCTCAGATATGAAAGAAAGCAACCAAATCTGTTTCTTGGGTATGGGGCATGTGGCTGTGTGTCACACAGTACATACACCTATGGATGTGTGTATGCGTGCAGACACACATATAAAACTAATCGTTCAGCAAAATAGCAACTTCTCTTTTTGTAATACATTCTAAGTTTGTTCTTGTAATTTCTCTAACTGCTAATTATCATAATAATTACTCACCTGTAGAAGTCACAAGGGGATGGACAACCCATAGTTATATTGTACGTGTAGACAGGGAAAGTGTGAAGGGATTAATTACACCATGTTAGGTAGGCAATGACATCTTTGTCTGATTGGAACTGTGAATATTTAGAATTGGAGCTTGCATTTTACTTGTGATGTTAAGGCTTTCTAAAAGCAGATTATAAAGAGCAGGGATTTTCCCCCAATCCTTATCAGAAACACACAAGTCTGTTAAAGGATTTCAAACTAACAGCTAAAATGTGAAATTTTAGGTGTGTTGACTGTGTATATTATATCTCAACTTAGTTCATTATAAAAAAATTAAGTACAGTTTTTAGGGTTTATGGCCTTTTTTTTTTTTTTTGACTGAGTTATTTCTCATTTAACTACTCTTTCTATTTTTGACAGGAATTCCTCTTTTACATCCTTCAGTAAACAGGAAAGTATATTCTCATCAGATAGGTTTCTGAAGACTAGAGTCCTTACCATCCTGTATACATGCTAATGCTTTAAGGCAGCTACTGTTTTAAGTAAACAGGATCACATATGCCTTTTAAGTGGTCTAAAAGCATTCAGAATAAACCATACAGGATAATGCAATTCGCAAAAGAAAGATCACAGGTTTGCTTCTTAAAAGGCTAGGAGAAATTTGAACAGATGGGAAAAATATATGTGAGGTATGATGCCTGTTGGCTACTCTACTTACAGATAAAATCTGGGGGCCAGGCAGTGGCTCAGTAACAGTGCAACTGGATCCACATAGGAAGGTACTAGATTTGCATCCTGGGGCCTCTCTGTGCGTTCTGGGTGCACATGCATGCTCCTGATCCAGGTTGGCTGAAGCAGGGGTAGATCATGGTGTAAGGACCCCTTCGGGGATCCAAACATATCTTGTTTTCTATTACTACTAAAAATTGAGTTTTCTCTATAATTCTCTTTTATATTCTTTTCATTTAAAAATAGTATAGGCCCAAGTAGTTCCCATTCTCTTACAGGGTCAGTTTCCCAAAGAAAAGTGAAACATTGGGACCAGCAGTTAGCGTAATGGCTATGTCGCTGGACTCCCACGTAGTTGACCGCGGTTCGAGTCCCGGACCCGGCGGCTTAAACTCACGCCGGGCGCGTGTGCGTGCGTGCCCAAGATCCCGAGAGGAGAATGGAGGAGAAGGGATTGCGGCGTGGCCATCCCCCCTGGGGGGTGATTTCCTGCTTTCTATCTCTCTGTCTCTCTCTGTCTGTCTGGCGAGCGCACGCGCCCTATAGCAAAAACCTCTCCCAAAAAAAAGAAAAAAAAAAAAAAAAGAAAAGTGAAACATGGAAAACACCTTAATCTCTACTTCCAACACTTTTTTTTTTTTTCTTTGTTGACCATTCAAGGTTTGACTTTATTTGTAGTCTCTTATCCCTGTCACCACTCTGACTGGCAATCAGACAGTAATTTGATAAATTAATTTAAAGCAAGTTTGAGAACTAATAACACTTAAAGTATTACTTCTATTACAGAGAATAAACAAAGATCTCAAAGGGTGGAATTTCAAATATTAGTAAGCAAGAAGGAGATAATTGAGTAGCTGTTCTTTCCATTATTATTTGTTTTTTGTTTGTTTGTTTTGTTTTTATAGTCCTTCCGGAGTCAACAAGGTCATCTTCTGGAATAATCAAAACTTTCCACAGGAATAGTCTTTGGAATTATCGTATCACGTTCTAAAATCAAGAACATTCATTTTCATGTTAGGAGACCCATATACTGGAAGCATTAAGGTCGCAGGGAGGTTGAGAGCCAGCTCTGGATGTCCACTGTCCCATCACTGCCATCCATGACTTAGCTGCTGGATCTCATGAGGCAAACCAGGTTGGTGACTAGGACCAGCTGCACATGGGTCGAAGCAAACAACTACTTCCTCCCGAGATATAGGCCTTGACCACTGTTTTCTACATGATTCTGAACATCTCCTTATATCATGATTGGTAGCTCATGATTTTGCCACTTGACTTACCAGTTTAAAAATATCCCAAGCCCTAATCACAGCACAGAGGAGCAATTTTCTTATTTGCAACTATGTTGGGCCGTGAAGAGCTCAGTTTTGGACTAGAGTGTGGCCATTTTGGAGACCCTTCCTCTCCTTTGGTGGCTCTTGACATGCAGCGTAATTGAGTAGATAAATCATCCATACTTCTCTATGAATAGTTACTACATCTTTCATCTTTCTGTGGAAGGTGTTGGGAAAAATATATCTGAAAATATGTGCTCGCCTTGGCTACAGTTCACAGAAATTTTGTCTTCAATTCTTCTTTTGACAATGTGGAGAGTTATTTGTTGTTGTTTTGTTTTTTAACTCATGCCGATACAAAGAGAATTTGGGAATTTCATTTTCTTTTTCTTTTGTCTTCAGCTTAAATTGTGATAATTATTTCCTCCACCCTGAAAAATGACTAAAACTGGTCTTCTGAACAGTGATGTTTGCTGACATGTTTAAAAGAAAATCTGTCAAGACGGCCAGAAATTTTTCATATTTAACGTATTCCCTAGATGATTCTGGACTTGCCTTTCTTTTTTTTCATACTATAGTGTTAGGAGGTCAAGTGTAGATCATTTTAAAGTGACAGGATGGTCTTTAAATTAAAAACCCTTAACACACAATTTTCCCTTCTCCTTAATTGTCTTGACAGCAGTTACTATTGATGAACATTTTTACAAGAAGATTTTTAGGTATGGATGATAATTTTCTTGGTACGTATTTGGAGGTTTTGGAGATGGATTTCCTTTAAAACAAACAAGTCCCACTTTATTCTGTTTTCTAAGAGCACAAGAAGAAAAATGTACTAGCTCTAGGAAGGAGAGAAAGGAAATCCTTTTCTCTGTATTTCCAGCACCAACCAGTACACATCACATTCGTGGTTGGCATTCGAACATTTTTGAGAAACTGAGTAGATGCAAATCCCCAAACAAAGCAGGAATGAAATACAAACTAGAATACACTGAGGTTCAATTTTAGAGAAGCAGCAAGTGACATTATCATAAATTGGGTTCATGATTTCCTCCTTTCACTGGCTGTCAGGGATTACTCTTTATGATATTAATTTTAGATGCCAACTCTACTAGATTGCCTAGGAATACCTAGATAACTGGTAAAACATTTTTTTTTTTTTTTTGTGGGGGAGGTGTTTGTGCGGGTGTTTCCAGAGTAGATTGGCAGTTGAGTTGGTGGACTGAGTGGGGAATATTGGCCTCAATGTGGGTGGGTGCCATAGAATCAGCTGGCACAAATAGAAAAAGAGAGAGAGAGAGAGGGAGAGAGAGAGAGAAAAGGATTTCCTTTCTTTCCTAGAGCTAGGACATTTTCCTTCTCGTGCTCCTCGACATCATAACTTAGGGCTATCTGGCTTTTGGGCTCCAGGACTTCAGTGAATCATCCCTACTGGATTCTTAGGTCTTTGGCCTCAGATTTAAAAAGATGGGAACCAGCAGTTAGCGTAATGGCTATGTCGCTGGACTCCCACGTAGTCGACTGCGGTTCGCGTCCCGGACCCAGTGGCTTAAAATTCACGCCAGGCGCGTGTGCGTGCGTGCCCAAGATCCCGAGAGGAGAGTGGAGGAGAAGGGATTGCGGCGTGACCATCCCCCTGGGGGGGGGTGATTTCTTGCTTTCTATCTCTCTGTCTCTCTCTGTCAGTCTGGCGAGCGCACGCGCCCTATAGCGAAAACCTCTCAAAAAAAAAAAAAAAAAAAAAAGTTATACTATCAGTATCCCTGGATCTGAGACCTTCAGACTTCGACAGAATCATGTTATGAGCATCCTAGACTCTCTAGCTCGCAGATAGCCTGTTGTGGAACTTCTCCCTTTCCTAATAATGTAAATTAATCCTTCTGATAAATCCTTCCTCATCTATCTACCTATCTGTCCATCTATCTATTTATTCATACATATATACATACACCTATCCACCCATCCATTTGTCTCTATACCTGTCTATCCTGTGGGTTCTGTTTCTCTGGGGAATTCTGACTAATACACCCCTCAAGGATCCAAATGTGAATCGAGGGAGATGTAGCACTAAGAACCTCTCCCTCCCCCACATGGGTGGTCTGGAATCTGCATTACCTAAACATACCACTTGTTTGTAGAAGCTTGCTTGAGGCGAAGTAAACCACCTATACCTGGGAAGAATCGCTGTTGACCACACCCAGTCCTATGATGTAGTGGGTTGAGAGAGCCCAGATCAAGATGCACAGTTGTGCCTTATGGTCACTATGTGCTCCCTGTCTTCCAGGGTCTATGAATTGTTTTACAAATGGTGTAAAAATCTTTGCTCTAGATAGCATGACTTCGCTCCTGAATTCAAGGAATTTATATTATAATCCTGCCATTAAGTTCTATGATTTCCACAGGACTTTGCTCGCCATTCTGGTACCATGGGGTCTCTGGGTCAAAAGGACTGAAAGTTGGGGCTTCCTTGGCTACAGCCTGGACCTCTTCCTGCTCTGAGCCCCCAAGATGATGACAGCCCATTTCACCTACCAGTATGTGGTTTGAATAGTGCTCCCAGCTGTGGAATATGCCGTCTGAAGAATTCAAAGAGGCCTATGAGACATGTACTTTCTTTTTGATGATTAGAAGTGCAAGATGAAATAATTTGCCTATTTTTTAGATAGGGCTTTCTTATATGCCCTGAAAACTAGATTGCCAACTATCTTACATCTGTAGCAGTCCCGTGGGTCTTTGTAGGGTTTGTGATCATTCTCTGAGGCACACATGTCCTGTCAAAGGCTTCAAGATGTTAGCTACTTCTTGGTCATCCCATTTATAGGATGTTAGTGGTATAGTGACTTGATGTGTTATATTAAGGGATATTTAGGTGAGTCAGGTCTCTCTGGGCTATACTATGGAAGAAGGCAAGAAAATTATCATTGCCATGAGCTAAAAGTGTACATACATGTTATTCAACATCCCATATGTCTGTTCCAAGATAATAACTCTTGACCCTATTGGCTATTAGGAATGAAAGTCAAGATTTTCACCAGAGAACACATACATGTAACAGGAGCCAAGATAATTAGATCTTGCAAAAATAACTACATCCAGTATGGTGGCAGCAATGGAGTCACTGATGACTTGAGTTTGCAGTGCTGTGTTGACTCTCTTCAGGATTCATGTGATTTCTGGAGAGACCCCATTCTTCCTCTGTCAGTGGGTCCCAGGTCTCAAACACTGGATAAGCTGGACTTTACTGGGATGACTGCTTTCAATTTTGGCTCATTATTCACCTTTACTTCTTGCTTGGTACACATTGACTGGTATCTTTGTCGACTCCCTGTCTATTTTACACTGACAATACCAAATCCAATTAACTAGCCTCATAGTTCTCTGTGACTCAGCACCCCCTCCACCCTGGCTGTTATTATAATTATAGCCATGTTGATTTTAGCTGTCAAGTGGCACTACCTGTTCATCTCATACATTTATTGACTGTATTTTGTTTTTCTGTCAATAATAAGTCTTCTTAGTTTCACTGAAATACTGAATATGAATCTTTCATTTTTAGGCTCTTTCAGGAAACAAATTTAAATTTTGTGTCATAGCACCCTAGGTTATTATACTCTTTACCACATTATGATGTTTTTCAGAATTGCCTTGAAGAAGAGGCAGTTTCTTTGATATGTGTAGCTGGAATTCTCCAAATAATTTTTATATATCTTTACGTAGAATATTTTATATAGGTATTATAAATATATTATTGGTAACATTATAGTATATTTCCTGGTTTATTTACTATATTATATAATATATTGACACAGTTTTACTGGGAACCAATGCACTAACAATATTAATACCATTATTATATTATTAATATAACGTTATTCATATTATTAGGAATAACAATAGTACTAATTATATTAGTAGTTAATATCTGTTTGTGCCAGATACTTTTAAGCCTATACTCTCCCATTTACTGTTTGTAAGACTCTGATATGCAGTTATGACCATTTTTTATTTTCAGATATACAAATGGACACAGAGAGACTGTAACTTGTCTGAAGACTCTACAGATTACATGTGTGTTTGGAAAAGTCCCAACTTGAGGATTGCCATCCTGCATTGTCATATATGCTGCTTGTGTTGCTGAGAAATCTTTATGTTGAATTTTTCTCCTGTTGAAGTTATTACACAAGGCAAGATCCAAGTGCCTGACAAATAATTGGCCCTATATTAAGTATCTTTCAGTGTTATTCTTTCCAGACGTACAGTCTTTTCACAGCTCATTACATCCTATCTTTTTTTTTCTCTTTTTAAATTAATGTCTTTCTGAGCCCAGTGCTGAACTCACTCAAGTCAGAAGTTATGAAAAAGCATAATGGGGTTTTCATTAGAAGACATGTTTCTAGCAAGTCATTTAAATGAAGGAGCTGATCATTTAAAACCTTGAAAAGAAAAGATCATTTTGAATTTTAGAAAAAGTAAGTTACATTAAAATGTTTTCCTTGATCTTAATAGTTCTTCAAACTTAGGTCTGGGTATTTGACTTAAATCAAGAGCTGTCTTGATACAGATAACATTGTCCATTCGCCTACCACAGACACCACAGGTGAAGCAGCTCAGACCCTGGTTTCCATTAAAACTGCCTTTGCTTTACCTTACAAAGTAATGGTTCTTGTTTTATTTTGATTACTAATAAAATTAATGTTAATTGAGAGGAATTTGGTACAATATAATTAAAATTACTCTTGTTTTTAATATTCTGAGATAAACATTTGACAATTTGAGTTTCTTTCGTTTCTCTCTCAATCTCTGCATAGCAAAATCAGGACTCGAATTGCCAATCCTGCCGTCGTTAGAAGAAAAGGATGCACATGGGATCAGCAGTTAGCGTAATGGCTATGTTGCTGGACTCCCATGTAGTCGACTGCTGTTTGAGTCCCGGACCCAGTGGCTTAAGCTCATGCCAGGCACGTGTGCATGTGTGCCCAAGATCCCAAGGGGAGAATGGAGGAGAAGGGATTGTGGCGTGGCCATTCACCTTGGGAGATGACTTCTCGCTTTCTGTCTCTCTGCCTCTCTCTATCTTTCTGGTGAGCACACGCACCCTATAGCAAAAACCTCTCCAAAAAACAAAAAAAAAAGAAGGATGCACAGAGATACAAGCCAGAGTCTCAAGGTCACAAATAGAGCATCTCCCTTCTAAACTCTCTTTCTTCCTTGAGATTGCTGACACACACAGGCACACATACATGTACTTAGAGATGCACACACCAACATGTCACCATATATGACAATATGCATGTAGGCATACCTGTACAAATGTGCACACAAGTACCTGCACATGCACATGGATGCACACACACAACCTTACACACACACATGCACATACTTACACACAAGTATCTACATATCCACATACACACAACTTCTGACAAGGGAACATGTAATTGCTACAGGAGTCTGGTTCATCTAATATCACTACTTATGAACTGAGCCTCAGCCAGAGCAGTCTAAAGGACTCTTCTCACTTCCGTGGTGGATCTGCCTAGCCCAGGGAGCTGAGTCACTCCACTGAATTCCAGGAAGAAGAATTCACAGAAAGGATGATTTTCCTCAGAAGCAGGTGATTTTTCATTCTTCTCTATTCATGTTCTATCCACTCGAAATGTGGCAAAGTCAAACATCTTGAACTTAAACTTTCTTTATTGACTACTTTTTGGAAGTCTGGGATTGAGGTCAAGTTGAAAAGGAGCTATTTTCCTTGAAACTTGCATAAAAGGGAATAGCCCAATGTATGTAAGTAAAGTCCCTGCTGTTGAACAAAGAGTTATTATAATCATCTACTTTTAGAAAACATGTTGTACCAGACACAGTTAACAGGTCCATCTTCATGAGCATCACTGATTATTGGCTTGAGATACCTTTCTTTATTTTTAATTTTTTTTAGAGACATTTTTTGCAATAGGGCACATGCATTCTCTGGAGAGACACAGAGCAAAAAAAGCAATGAGACAGAAAGTAAAAAATAACCTCCCAGGGGTATGGCCACGTCACAATCCCTTCTTCTCCATTCTCCTCTTACGTGCCTGGCATGAGTTTTAAGTCACCAGGTCTGGGACTAGAACTGCAATTGACTACGTGGGCATCCAGTGACATAACCATCATGCCCTCTGCTGGTCCTGGTTTGAGATAACTTTCTGTGAGGTAAATTACTGAGGCAACAAATATCTTCAGCTCCTGAAATATATATAGCCAATGTACCTTCTTGAATTTTATAGCAAATAAGATTGCACTGGTGGTATTGGTAGTAGAAGTAGCAGGTCATGTTCATAAATTTTTAGCTTGAACCAGGCTGTAGTATGAGTTTACATATTTTTTAGTGAATAGTTATTATATATTAACTCATATCCATATTTTTTACAAAAAATTCTTCAACATATCTTAATATATAATAATTTTTGTTATTGTTCTTTAAACTGTCATTAGAAAGACAGAGGTCTTAAAGTTTTGTCATATTTCTATTATACCATAATAAGTTTGTACAACTAGAAAAAAAAATCTCTCTTTAATTATATCGATATATTTTGAGGTCATTCAAATTAAGAGTTATTCATTTTTATGGGCCAAAATTCTTGTGAAAATGTGTGTGTAAGCTATGACACTCTTTCTAGAAAAAAAAATTGCAGGCATACCTGTATATACAATTTTACATAGGGACAACTTATGGCCTGGAGGTAAGGGTGGTGCGATCCCACATAGCCAACTGCATAGCTTGAGTCCCAGGCCCAGTAGCTTGAAAAACATGGCAGGTACATATGTGAACATGTCCAAAATCTTGAAAGGAAGGAGAAATGGAAAGGAAAAGATTGTTGCATGACCATGCCCCATGGGAGGTGCTTTCTCACTTTCCTTCTCTCTCTCTCTCTGTCTCTCTCTCTTTCTACCTCTCTGTGGCAAACAACATCCTCTGGCAAAAAAAATAATAATAGTAATAAAAAATAAAATAAATTTTAAAAAATTTACATAAAATTTCTTGAGTCTGTGAACACGGGAGTAAGAGCTCAAATCTAGTTCATTCTTGTTACCTCATGAATGGAATACTTTTACAACCAGAGAAATTGGTTGACTTTTCCAGCATTCTTCAATAAGAAAGAGTGAATTATAGACCCCAGGTCTCTTGAGTTTTAGTTGTCTCTCCCCCCTCCCAATATGCCACCTTTCTAATTATTTGGTGACCCAGGACTTAACAGCGTGGTTTAATAATGACTTACATTGTTTTCCTCAAAGATAACTGACACTGTATTTGAAACCTCAGCATAACTATCATGAAAAACATAGTTAAGTGTAGTAATGTGAAAATTCAATATAAGGTGCATAGATAAGGTGAATAAAAGTTTATACATCTGGTTTTATTTCTTGCTGGTATAATGAAATCTCTCATTTCTCCAGCCATCACTTTCTTGTTAGAATCCACTTCCTACCACTTACAGTGGCTTTATTTATTTATTTATTTATTATTGTTTTGTTTTATTTTGCTTTACTTTTAACACGGCTAACACTTTAGGTTGAAAGGATTAAGCTCTAAGAGTGAAATTATGAATTTAATACAGGGAATTTGCTGCCTTACAAAATTCAGAATATCTTATTAGCTACTGTTTTACTATGTGAAAGTAGGCATAGCTTGTAACTATTTTCAATCACTTTGATTCTTGACTTTTATTGGTATGTTTGTCCTTAATCTGGACTCTCTTAGAGTTTCACATGCCCTATCAGATTATGCATTTGGGAATTATTATTACAAATATGTATAACAATTATATATACATCAGTAATTATAGTAAAAATAAATTTAAATAATTTTTAAACTTTTCAAAAGAAAACTTGTGTATTCAGAAATATTATTCTGTGTGTTAGACACTGAACATATATTGAGCACATAGGATGTGAAAAGCATTATAATTAATACAGAGGAAAAAAATATAAAGAAGCAGATTAAGACTGGTTGATGGGATAAATATATCAAACATTCATTGATCTTAAGTAGCATTATTTAATAAATGATAAATATGCAAAGCACTCAATAAATAAGGAAGAAGTGAAAATATGGCAAATGTAGGTATGTATATTCATACATTCTTTGTGTGAATAGTGTATATATTTGCAATATGTCAGTACACATATGTGTGTTCTCAATGGTAAAATGTACATTGTCTTGAGAAATGATGTGAAATAATAGCGTGAAGTTGTAGGAACTAAAAAAATAATTAATACATATTATTTTCAACTCAAAAACAGAGTCAAAACGCTCTATTAAAGTTGTTTGTCAACTCCCATGCTCTCTTATTTAATAAGGCTTTATTTTGGGACCAGCAGGTGGTATAATGATTATGTCACTGGACTCCCACACAGTTGACCCTGGGCAGAGTCCCAAACCTGGTAGCTTAAAACTCACACTGGGCACGTGTGTGTGCATGCCCAAAGTCCCTAGAGGAGAATGGAGGAGAAGGGATTGCAGCATGTCTAGCCTCCTGGAGGGTGGGGTGATTCTTCATTTTCTGTCTCTCTGTCTCTCAGGTGAGTGCACAAGCTCTATAGCAATAATCTCTCCGAAAAACAAAACAAAAAAATACTTTATTTCTCTAATAATCTTGTATTTGTTGTATCACAGTAAATTTTTTATTATTTTCCTTGAATTTACCCTTTTTAAGATTAGTTAAAAACATTTGTATAATGTTCTATTACACCATAAATTTTTAATTACATACAATTTATAATTAATTTATAAAGTAATCATTTAGAAGAATAAGGAGTTTATTAATTTTGAGGTTTAGAGTAACCAAAGAAATCAAATTTTATCATTCTCACTTATTGTGCAAAGTAAGTTTATTTGCATCATAAGCAGAATATTTAGGACAGGATCAATTTTGGTAGGCTGGAGAATAATGGGTCTCATTCTCACTCAGTTTTCTTTACAGGCTAAATCTATTTTTGGTGTTTAGCGTCTATATTTATCTATTACTATTCATTGAAACGAACTACACTGCATTGTGAAATGTAAAATGATCAGTAGTTGTTCTCATGGATCAAGGGTTGAAAACAGTGAATATGGATTAATGTGAATTTCAAAGTGAGGAAGTGAAGTGAAAGCAGCTTTTCAGAAATGGGGAGATTAGTGGAACCAGCACTTGGCTAATGACTATGTTGCTGGATTCCCATGTAGATGTAGATGACTGCAGCTCGAGTCCTGCATCCAGTGGCTTAAATTCACGCTGGGCATGTGTGCATGCCCAAGATCCCTAGAAGAGAATGGAGGAGAAAGGACTGTGGCATGGCCATCCCCCCGGGGGTGATTTCTCGCTTTCTGTCTCTCTGTCTCTCTCTGACTTTCTGGCAAGCACACTTGCCCTATAGCAAAAACCTCTCCAAAAAAAAAAAAAAAAAAAAAAAAAAAAAAAAAAAAAAAAGGAAGAAAGAAAGAAAGAAGAAATGAGGAGATTAGCAACACTACTAAACCTACTCTATATTCCTGCCTCCATTTAATTTTCCCAAAAAGAATGTTAGGGGAAAATAAAATGATCAGGCAAGCCAGTGGGATGGTTGTTAAGGTGGTTGCATCCAACATGGCCAACTACACAGCTTGAGTCCTGGACCTGGCAGCTTCAAGAATACACCAGGTGTGTGTCCATGTGCGCATGTGTGCCCACTATCTCAAGAAGAGAATGGAGAAGAGATTGTGGCATGGCCATTCCCCTGGGATAAGGAGTGCTTTCTCTCTCTCTCTCTTTTTCTCTCTCTCTTTCTCCAGTAAGCACATTTGTCTTGTAGCAAAAATTAACAACAAAATAAAAAAAAGAAAAAGAAAAAGAAAAAGAAAACAAATGAACTGCAGGAATCTGGTATTACATTACACTGTATTACATGATTAGATACAGAGGCAAAAAGCTAGGATTCACTGTCCACCTTGTATGTTTGATTTTCCAGTTTTAAAAATGCAATTAATTCAACAAATGTTCAATTTGTTGAACACTTACCAACCAGCCTGATTAGTAGGGTTTTGACTTCACATCTGAAGACCCTCTTAGTGTTCTGGACACACATGTGCCCATGATCCTGGGTTGGCTGAAGCTGGGGTAGTTGTTACATCAAGATTTTGTTGGGGTGCTGTCTCTATGGCTTTCTCCCTTTATCTCTCTTTCTCTCAAAAGAAATAGATAAATAAATAAATATCAAGAAGAGAAGCACCATGGACAGCAAAGACAGAAACAGGAAAGAAGGGCAATAAGATATTAAATACCATTTTCTACTAACTTTTTGAAGTACCCTCATACAATTCTAAAATAGAAATATATATTTTACTAATAATACATATGGATTTCATACCAGTGTTTCCTAAGAAAAGCCCCAAGAATATTGACTAATTGTAAACTATGAGACCTTGCTAGTATCAATTGTAAATAAATTCAAACTATAACTATAAAAAATTCTCTGCATAAAATTTATTTTTCCTAGTTACCTCATCACAAATTTTAGATTGTCACAGGAAAAAAACATTTATATTCTATAACACCTACTAAGGTATTTCACATAGTAAGTTCCTTAGTTTATATGAAAACATATGAAATTAACTATAGCTTGATTAAATTCTTTGGTATGTCTAAAGGTCAAGACTTACATATAAGTGAGCAACAAAAACATCAATCAAATACATAAAATTAATCACATTTTTAAAATTTAAAGGTCAGTTTACTTTAAATAGACAAAATTTATACATTAGAGTAGAAGGAGAACCCAGAGGAAAACCAGTTGGTAAAACAAATGTTGTCTACAGATAATTCTGGATCATAATGTACAATAATGTACAATAATATTTGTATACTGTAGAGAGAAATGCCTTCCTTTATGGTCTGTTAACAAGCTATATGTTGATTACTTCAATGAGATATGTTGTAAACAGTCTTAATTAAGATAAAATAAAATGATCTTTTTCTTCGTTGTAAAAAATAAATCATCTCTAAGTTCATGTGATTTATTTTTGCTTAGAACAAGCCATTTAAAACATTTTCAAGGACATTATGTCTTCAGGCTTTAAAATATCAAGTAATTATCAAATCAATGATCATTTGGGGGAAAGTAATGAAGTATGGAAAATAACCACTTCAAATTATATAAATCATTACCACAACGCATTTAAAACTGATGTCATTAGGAAAGCACTTTAATAATGAGAATATTCAATGAATTCAAAGTTTGATAAAAATTAAAATTGTATTTTAAATAACTTTTAAAAAATCTTTAAACTTTTATACATAATCTAGGTCAACTTAATTTTTTTCTAAAAATTATCTCATTAAACAAATAATCCTTATAATGTACACATAGTAGAATTCATCTCTATCATTTTTGTTTTGCAAATATAAAATTCAATTATTATGAGAGAAAATTCTTTTTAACATTTGATTATAAAAAGAATTTAAGGGACCGGCAGTTAGCGTAATGGCTATGTCGCTGGACTCCCACGTAGTCGAGCGCGGTTCACGTCCCGGATCCCGGGGCTTAAAACTCACGCCCGGCGCGTGTGCGTGTGTGCCCAAGATCCTGAGAGGAGAGTGGAGGAGAAGGGATTGCGGCATGGCCATCCGCCCTGGGGGGTGATTTTTCGCTTTCTGTCTCTCTGTCTCTCTCTGTCTGTCTGGCCAGCGCACGCGCCCTATAGCTAAAACCTGTCAAAAAAAAAAAAAAAAAAAAATAATAATTTAAAAGAAACTTTTTTTGTCAGTTATCTTACAACTAAGAACACTGAAAAAAAAAAATCCTGTTGCTTTTTTTAGGAAGTTTTCCTAATTAAACTGCCACAAGTTTTTATATTTTCACCTGGTACTCTCTCATGTATTTCTAGATCTGATTTGTGAGCACTTTATTCTTTGTAGTTTCTTAGTGTTTCATTAGTAATCTCCCCATGTTGTTTACATGTGCAACGTGGGCCTTCTCCGCTCTTTTGTACCTCTCTTTCCTGGGCAGTGGGCTGTGAGGAGCAGTTTGACTGGATGCTGCTTCCCTCCCCCAGCGCTGTGCCCCACAGTGTGACCCACTGAGCAAATGGGGACCCAGCACTGCTGCTCTCCATTGGTAGATACTCTGCTCAAAATGTAGCATTCCTGAAGCATATAAGGAACCCAGATCAAAATTAGGATTATTTGGTGTCTGAGCCAAGACAGACACCTGAATATAGTAAATGTCTCTCAAGATAAGTATGGATTTAAACGTCAGCTCCACGGGACATGCCACAGGGACAGTCTTAAATCCTTAGTTTTGAAGAAAGCACAGGTTTGGCAAGAACAAAACCAAGTGACGTGCACTACCCAGAGACAAGCCACACAGTCCTCTCTGCTTTAAGCATCCAGGGGAAGACTTGGTTTTGGAAATGTTTAATATATCCCATAGAAAGATAAATGTGTATATTATCTTACTAACATGTACATGTGACTGTGCATTTCTCTGTGTGTATGTGTGTGTGTGTGTGTGTGTGTGTATGACTTAGATCCCAATAATAGTATATATGTGTGTGTGTGTGTGTGTGCATGTGCATCTCTCTGTGTATATATACTCTATGTCTATTATGGTATAATGTCTATATGTTTTACTAATACTGATATTGAATGATGGAGAATCATTACTGATAGGAAATGGAAAGCTAAAATTTTACTCATTTCATTTCAAGTATAGACTGCCTCTTATCAGATATAATAATTTCTACATGAAACAATTTTACAATAATTACCAATTTAAATAAGAGAATCAAATGCATCTTACATTTTCAGAAATAAAGAAAAATGCCACCTTACTATATTTCAACTAGTCTAAAATGAATTGAGAGGTCATTGCTTGAGGATAGATAATGAGTTTGTGCTTCTTTCCAACTCTACCTTTAATTAGTCATATGTGAGGGGACTTCAAAAAGTTTGTGAACAATGGAATTAAAGTTCAAGTTTATTGTGTTGTAAAACAGTTTTGAAACTCATGCATAGCTTTTACATAATATGCATTTTAATGAACTTTGTACAAGATACTTTCAAAAGAAAATGAAGTAATCTCTTCATAGTGAATATTTAGATCTGATGTTATTGTCATACTTTAAACATAATTTTAAAACTTAGATAGTATTATCTCATAAAATAGCAATGAAGAAATAAGAATAAGACTTATTGCATATAAAGTTCTGTTTTTTTATTTTTTCTTTTACTTTTTATTTTTAATTTTTTTGGAGAGGTTTTTGCTATAGGGCGTGTGTGCTTACCAGAAAGACAGAGAGAGAAAGAAAGATAGAAAGAGAGAAATCACCCCTGAGGGGGATGGCCACGCCACAATCCCTTCTCCTCCATTCTCCTCTTGGGATCTTGGACACGCACGCACACGCGCCTCGTGTGAGTTTAAGCAACTGGATCCAGGACTCAAACCGCTGTCAGCTACATGGGAGTTCAGCAACATAGCCATTATGCTAACTGCTGGTCCCAAGTTCTGTTTTACCATCTAATTTGTTAAGGGAGGGCATAGCTAAGTGTCAATTTTCAGAGAGGTTTTGTTTTATTGATAGGGGACATAATTTAGTTTTCCTGAAACTCACTTTTTAAAATACATAATCTCTATTATACAATACAGGATTTCATCTACCATTGTTTCTTTTTAAAATTTACATTTAATCACTGTACTTCTTTATAGTGTGCAATATACGTTTTTTCAGCATGAATACAGTGCATATTAGTCAAGTCAAAGATATTACCATATATATTATCATCAACAGTTAACTCTTCTTTTTTGTGTGTATTAAATGTTTTCTTTATTTTTGTCCCTGATCCTCTCCCTCCCACTCATTCCATATTACCCATCTTCTCCTACACTATGCCATTGGAAGGATCTTTTATTTTTGTTGATTCTATTTGGCCTTCTTTTTATTTCTTGAGTCCAAATTTTACCATGTTTCTCTAGATTTGAAATTTTTTCAGATAGTATGTCAAAGACAAGATTTTCCATGCCTTTATCAGATTCTTCACCTTATAGAATACTCATTATATGAATATTGGGATGTTTAATGATATCCGAAATACCCCATATGCTATCCTCTTTTTTTTAAACTAATTTTGTTGGTTTTGTCTATGTTGTAATCTTTATATTCAAGTTCAGAAATTTTTTCTTCTGCATGGTTCAATCTGCTGCTAATACTTTCATGGGAAATTTTAATTTCTTGTATTATATTCTTCTTTTCCAGAAGTCCTGTTTGATTCTTTTTTAAGGTACCTATCTCTTTATGAAATTCCTCTTTCAAGTCCTGGAATGATTTTCTCATTTCCTGGAACTGATTGTTTTCTCTTGCATCTCATTGAATTTTTTTTTTTTTTTTTTTGGAGAGGTTTTTGCTATAGGGCACGTGCGCTCGCCAGACAGACAGAGAGAGACAGAGAGATAGAAAGCAGGAAATCACCCCCCAGGAGGGATGGCCACGCCGCAATCCCTTCTCCTCCATTCTCCTCTCGGGATCTTGGGCACGCACACACACGCGCCCGGCGTGAGTCTAAGCCGCCAGGTCCGGGACTCGAACCGCGGTCGACTACGTGGGAGTCCAGCGACATAGCCATTACACTAACTGCTGGTCCCACATCTCATTGAATTTTGTCACAATGAAAGTTCAGAATTCTTTTTCTGACATTTTTGTCAATTCTTTTGTGCTATTGATGGTGAGGAGTTATTGTCTTCCCTGGGAGGAGAGTTATTTCCTATTTTGTCACATTTCTTCTGCTTCTGCACTGGTTTTTGGCCATCTGATGCAGTATTCACTTCTTATTTATTGGAGTAGATGCTGTAGTGTCAGAGAAGGGAAGATCAGCCCTAGATCCCAGGTGTGTTCCTAGTAGAGGAACTTAATGAAGGGGATGAAGTCCTAGCCCATGGCCTGGAGAGTCCCAGCTTCTGAAGGAAAATCTGTAGTTGTTGGTTCCTGCCCAACAATGGAGCTTCTAAAGGAACTCAGCCTTCCATCGGGCAGGATTCAGGAAGCCCAGCGCCTGTGGGCCTGTAGGCCTGAGGGGTCCCAGGTTTCAAAGGCAAACCTGCAGGAGTTGGAATTTGCCCAACCAGACTCACACTTGCACCAGAACTCAGCTTCTCGACAGGCGTGGCCCAGGAAACAGTGACTGGCGGCTGCGGCATCCCAGGTTCTAAAGGCAACTTGTGGTGGCCAAAATGAGCCCTGTAAGACTCGCCTGTCCTGGAACTCGGCTTCCTGATTAGCAAGTCTCAGGAAGCAGCTGCAGGGGACTTAAAGGGGGGTGTGGTCTCAGGTTCCAAATACTGACCAGCAGTGCTTGGGATGTGCCAGATGAGACTTTGGCTTGTACGAGAAATCAGTTTTTTAATTGTAAATGGGATTATTCCATTGACTATGAGGTATTCACTGAATCCAAAGAAACCATATTTATTTGAACATTAATTTATTCAACATATATTGCTTGAACACATGGTAATGGGTATTATTATTTTTCCATATGGTGGCTTATCTGTTTTTAACCTTAAAATGAGTCATCATGACCCTCCCCCCTTTTTTTTTTTAAGATTATTTCAGTAATCTCACTGGAAAGTAGCCACACAGTTCAGAAATGTGGCATGAAATGTCATGGCGGGGACATCAGGCCTACCCTGCCCTAGTGAAAAATCCTGCATGATGTCAGGTTTTTTTTTTTTAAGAACTATTTATTTTATTTCATTAATTAATATTATTTTGCTATAGGACATGTGTGTTCATGGAGTAGAGAAAGAAAGATAGAAGAGAGAGGGATAGTAAGTGAGAAAACAATCTGCCAGGACCAGAACTCAAACCACTGTTGGCCATGTGGCAGTCCAGCACCTTAACTACCTCACTTTAAGCAGCCACCCTGAGCCTCAACAACTTACCCTGGTCTTCAAAGACAAATAGTACAGAGTCACAGAACCTAATAGAATTCTACTTGCTTGTGAATTAGAAATGAGTGTCCAGTCCACTCAAGATGTGGGAAATAGACGTACTTTGGGTCCACCTTAGCCATTTGAATTGCTTAGGCTGTTTTCCAGGTTCCAGGTTCCAAGCAAATCTTGAAGAGGGATATAAGAAAGTCAGACCTGAAACACCACTTCCAAGGGTTCTTCAAGTTTTTCATGCCCACATAAGCCTGCTATAAATTTTGACTCTTGACTCAGGCCCTGCTATATTCCTTAGAGGCCCTTCCTGGCCATGGCCCCATCTGTGTCCCTACACGAGGTCTGTTCTCTCTGAAATAAATCCCTCCAACATGCTCACTCTCTTCTCATGGCAATGCTATGCGACCATAATCCACCCTCCCAAATTGAGCATCACCAATATGTGAACATCCTCTGGGGTCAGTGGTTGGAACCAACTTCTATGCCTGTAGGAAAGATGAAAGCACATGAATGAATGGAAGAATGAACTGACGTGTTAATGATGTTATGAATTTCCCTAGACCAGGCTTAAGTTTTACTGTGGTTGCTTAACTGCCATGATTATAATTGAAACAATAGAAAAATAAGATTATATATTTATCACAGTATCTATAAGCAACTCTGTGGCAAGAACTTTGCTGGGATGATCAGATGAATGGATGGATGGATACCCAGTTGAATGGGTAGGTGGATGGATATGTGGATGAAATATTGCTAGGTGGGTAGGGTGGGTGAATGGGTGGGTGGGTGAGAGGACTTACTTAGTTTTGTGTTTAGTGACTCTCACAAAACCATTTAATATTTCTTATGTGTGGCATCATCATGATTTCCCTTATTTTTAGCAATCATCCTTATATAAAACCTTGAGAAATTAGCAAGCAGTGGAAATAGAAAAATGCTTTGAGGAATTAAAAATGATGTAAGAAGTAGTCAGAACTGTATTGTTAAATTTTGGAAATTCAAAGTGAAAGACGAAGTCACTTTATACTTTCTTGCATGCAAGGCAGTTATTTTCAATGAAAATTCTCTGAGTCAGTCGTGCAAACCATTCTTTCTGCAGTTTGAAGTTTGGGAGCTTCTTTATCTATTTTCATACACTCCACTCTGGCAGGCAATTGTTAAGCTGGTAATGGAAAGGTAAGTAGTTTATTGCAGGTGGCAGTTAGCAAGCAGTCAGATAGCTTGAAGCTTATCCTTGCAACGGAACATGAGTAGTGACCCCGTGGACATCCTAAAGGATTTTGGAGGAGCCATTTCAGGGATCAATGGCAGTTCCATTACTGTTTTCATGGTTAATCAATGGAGCACACACTGTAACATTCCACATCCCCAGGCACATGGCTGCGTCGGGACTGCAGAAGGGGCTTACCCCAGAGGGAAGGTGGGTCTAAAAACTGACACGAAAAGGAGCAATATTGCTGAGTAAATTTTCTCCTGCCACAGCAGAGGAAATCTACAGCTCAGCATGTTTTACTTCAGTGCCCAGGGAAGATTAAAACAGAATTGATGATATGGTTGACAACAAATTGTACTATTCTTTGGTGTGGCTGAACAATGCAAGTGTCATATTTGAAAATAAATTTTAAAAAGAAAGCCTTGTTTTAAAGAATAAAAATCAATAAAACTCAAAACAAGGTATATTCGAAATGCTACTAAAAGTGATTTTTAAATGTTCTTGGACTTTTTTTTTTTCTTTGATTGTCTTGGAATATGAATTCTCAGTGTATATTTCAAAAAGAAAAAAAAATTCTACTTTCACAAGCATCAACATGCAGAATCTACATTCTATTTTAACAATTTTCGTTTTAGTTACTGTACTATTTGTAAAGATTAATATTCAATTGTCCATTAGGTAGAAAATACCAGATTACTATTAAACAATTAGACTTTCTTTAACATTTGCCATTGTAGATTCTTTTTCTTCTAGGATCTAAAATAAAACACTATACTATTTTCCATCTCATTCTTTGTACATATGTTTCAAAGTAATCTGAGCTTTCTTTTTTCTTGATTTCCCTTGTACTAAAACTTATCTGACTCATGTACAATACTTTGATAATAAAGCCAGGACAGACTCATTTCTGAAACACTCACCAACCAGAGAGTAAATCTGCCCTGTGAATGTCATAATCAAGTGGTCAGGAGATTAATTACTTTCAGTTTAAATAGATGACATGTGCATTTGTGTATGTGTATGTTTTAATAACAAATAAAATTGTTAGCCATTTTAAACACTACATCAAACATCTTATTACAGATCAAAGTACATTACTCTATAAAACCTCATTTGTATCTTATGAAGTGGGCATTATTATGAAACCCACTTTACGGTTAATAATATGGACAGACAGAGAGATGAAATGATTTACTCACAGAGCTAGGAATTTAGAGCTGTCATGTGGGCCACCAGAGCTCCAGTTTTTAGGTTATGTTAGTCTCTTTTGAGGACTCACTGCTCTGTAGGTCTCAGTTTTTAGAATGAGGTTTGTGATGCTGAAAGTGACTAAAACCAGTTTAAGCTCAAAACATTACTCATAGAGATAATCAAGTCAGACATGCTGTAACTATTTCAAATAAGGCTGACAAGTGTTTTGTCATAAAGGGCTAGATAATTAATATCTCAGGTTTTGCGGACCACCTTATCTTTGTCAACACTTCTCAGCTCTGCACTTGTGCTATCAAAGTAGCCGAACACATTTAACAGACACATGAATGAAAAGTTACTTGTTGATGACAAGGTATATAATACCTTTGAGCTGATTGATATGCACCAATCTGCACTGGAAAAAACAACATGTTGTACACTGTAAAGATGCACAGTGATTAAATGGAAATTTAAAGAGTATAAAAAAGGAACCAGCAGATGGTGTAGCAGTTATGTCACTAGATTCCCATATGAAGGACCATAATTTGAATTTCGGACTCGATGCCTTGAAAATTACGCTGGGTTTGAAAATCACACCAGGCGGATGTGCATGCATGCCCAAAATCCCAGGAGGAGAATGGAAGAGAAGGGATTGCAGCACGGTCATCTCCCCTGGGGAGTGATCTTTCAATTTTCCTCTCACTGTGTCTGTCTCTCTCTCTCTCTGGCAAGTAAGCAAGCACGTGTGCCTTCAGGCAAAAACTTCTTAAAAAAAGTGTAAAAAATAATTTTTTAAAAAGAATTAATTTATTATTATTATTATTATTATTATTATTATTATTATTATTTTAAAGAGAGATTTTTTGCCATAGGGCATGCATGCTTGCCAAAAAAGACAGAAAGAGACAGAGACAGGCAGACAGAAAGCAAGAAATCATCCCCCGGGGGCATGGCCATGTCATAATCCCTTCTCTTCCATTCGCCTCTTAGGATTTTGGGCATGTACACACATGTTTCGGCATGAGTTTTAAGCCACTGGGTACAGGATTCAAACCATGGTCGACTACATGGGAGTCCTGCAGCATAACCATCACACCATCTGCTGGTCCTTCATTTATTATTATTATTTCTTAATCTTATGAGAGAGAGAGAGAAAGTGAGAAAGCAGGCTGTCAGGTCTGGGACTTGAAGCACGTCAGCCATGTGGGAGTACAACACCTTAACCACCACACCACCTGCCCACCTAATGAAATAAAGTTTTTAAAAAGCTGCCGAAGAGGGGATCAGCAGTTGGCATAATGTCTATGTTGCTGGACTCCCATGTAGTCGACCACGGTTCGAGTCCCAGACCCAGTGGCTTAAACTCACCCTGGGCTCATGTGCGTGCGTGCCCAAGATCCTGAGAGGAGAATGGAGGAGAAGGGATTGAGGCTTGGCCATCCCCCCTGGGGTGTGATTTCTCACTCTCTGTCTTTCTCTGTCTTCCTGGCGAGTGCATGTACTCTATAGCAAAAACCTCTCAAAAACAAAACAAAACAAAACAAAACAAACAAACACAAAGTGCCAAAGAGCTGGATTTAGGCCAGAGAGTTGATTTGCCAACCCTCAATCTAAAACATGTGTTGTTATCAACAGAGGTGGAGGAGATGGCATAGGTTTCCAATATTTATTCCTAAATGAATGATCTGATTTAGGGGATATTTTGCAATTTGGAACACCATAAAGCTATTATAATAGAATTTACTAGACAGTAGGGAAGTGAGAGTAACTTTAGAACATTAGAAATTAAAACAAAATCAGACATAGGGTATTAGAAGTTGGAAGAAAGGAACGAGATCCTTTTATTGTAAACCTCTGGTAGAAAAGGAAATTCAGGTCCTCTTAGGAACTGGGTGGCAGAAATCTAAACAGACCTCCAACTGACATTCTATGTCAAGGTTCTTACCATAACTCCACATGACATTTATTTCCTGTTTGCTATCTGGACATGCACAGCTGTGTGCTCTGGAGTTTAGGCATTTGTGGAATTTGGAATAGTGCATTACTTTACCACTACTTTCAGTGCCCTACTCGAACCTTCTTTGACTGGAAGTGTAAGGTGATCTACAAATTGAAAGTATAGTAGTATTTGCTCTATGTTTCATTCAGAAGTAGGACTTCCCCACGGAGAAGATTCTGGATGAGAACTGGAGTCCT
Organism: Tupaia tana; assembly: GCA_026018925.1. NCBI lineage: Eukaryota > Metazoa > Chordata > Mammalia > Scandentia > Tupaiidae > Tupaia > Tupaia tana. The sequence goes on from JAKSZU010000016.1 coordinate 37,689,723, forward strand.
TGGGAAAATCACTTAGTTGAAGGTTCTTGGACCAAGGTGGCTTCTAGGTGGCAATATGGACCCCTATCATTCTATTCAGTTGTTTCTGCTTGCCAGTTTGATTGGAAGGCTATCCTCATAGTGGGAGTGACTCCTAGAACCAACCAATGGCAGGGATGAGAAGGTTAAAAAATATGGTGAATCTGTTTTTAAAGTTTATTTTATTCATGATAGAGATTACATATGTGTGCATTAGAGAGAAAGAGAGAAGAAACATTTTGGTCCCAAAGAGGATCTGGGAATGCTGTCACCCTTTTCCCAAGCCATCCAGTCTCAGGATCTTAGTCAGATGCACATGCATTGGCATGTTTCAGGTCGACCAGGCTGGGATCTGAACCAGCAGTGGTGGTGGGCTATATGGCTTCCAGCACTGCATTTGGTTTGCCACCAACTGTGTCATAGAGGCTGGGACAATATTTATTGTCTCTTTGTTTATTTGAAGAAAAAGTCCTAATTTCAGTAGCATAAAGGAAAAATGTAGAAGCTCAGCAGGACTTCTAGCTAACTTCTCAGCAAAGAAATAGAAACTAAAGACAACACCCCAGGACCTCTCAAAATTAAAGGCACTTTAAGTTTTAAAATTTTCCTGTGATTTTTTTCTCTTCTGTGATTTCTATTTTTGTGCTGTATCTATGTCTTTATGTTAATTAATACTGAAACCTTGAAAACAGAAAGCTTTGTGTATTGTGTTATTTATTTCAGATAAACTTTATAGCATAGAGCTGGGTCAGGTAACTTTTACTATCACAGTTGAGACACTGTCATCTTTTCCATTATAGAATGCTTTATACTTTTCAAACTGCTTTCTGTATATTACATGTTATTTATTATTTGATTAATTGTTTACCAGGTAAACAATTAATTGTTGCCCATTTTTTCAAGCAAAGATAGTGAGGCCTAGAAATAAATTCCTATTTGTGAATTGGTGGCTCATGGACAGAATTCAATGCATGAATGTGATTGATTTGTCCTAAAGAGAAAGTCTTCCCCCCCCCCCTTAGGTTTTTCTTTCATTTTCCAGGTTAGTTAACATTTTTAAAAGTAAATTAATGGAACCAGCAGATGGCGTAATGGTTATGTTGCTGAACTTCCATGGAGTCGACACATGGTTTGAGTCCTGGACCTGGTAACTTGAAACTCATGCCTGGTACATGTGTGTGCATGCCCAAAAATCCCAAGAGGAGAGTAGAGGAGAAGGGATTGCAGTGTTACCATCCCCTGTGGGGGGTGATTTCTCACTTTCTGCCTCTCTGTCTCTCTCTGTCTCATTGGCAAGTGCACGTGCCTTATAGCAAAAATCTCTCAACAACAACAAATAAATTAATATATTAAAAACACATTAAAAATAAAAAAAATCTCACTTTTTTTCTATTTTTTCCAATTCCCTCTGAGGCAACCTATAATGTGAGTGTCTAGAATAGGTGACATTCAGTGTAAGTGGGCTGAGTGTACAAGCATATAGTCATTCACCACATACCTTACAAATCACTCTCTGACTATGTATAGAACTATCACATTCTTATCTGAAGTTACTACAAAATTTTGCTTAACTGGTAACTAGTAGATAGACATTTAGATAATAGTTATTATTATTATTATTATTTTCTTTTTCAAAAAACAGGTGCTGCAGAGAACATTCCAGTATAGATAAAATTTTGCACCCCAAAAATAAATCCATAATACAAATCCTGAAAGTGAATATTGTGACTTAATGGATATGGATATCATGAATCTCTAAACTTTCTAGTAACCACAAGGTTTTAAATATATATCCTAAATTTTCTTCTAATAATTATGACTTGCCTTTCTTCTTTCTTCCTTCCTTTCTTTCCTTCCTTCCTTCCTTCCTTCCTTCCTTCCTTCCTTCCTTCCTTCCTTCCCTCCCTCCCTCCCTCCCTCCCTCCCTCCCTCCCTCCCTCCCTTGCTTCCTTTCTTTTTCTTTCTTTCTTTATTATTTCTTCGTTTTTGCTACAGGGTGCATGCACTCACCCAAGAGAGACATCCCCTGGGGAATGATCACTTTGCAAATCCTCCTCCAGTCTTTTCAGGATTTTAGACATGCCTGCACATGTACCTGATGTGTTTTAAAGCTGTCAAATCTGGTACTTGAATTGTGGAGTTAGCTATGTAAGGTCCAGCCACCTTAACCACCATGCCACCAGGGAGCCATGACTTACTTTAAAAATAAATAAATAATTAATTAGATAAATGTAATGGTAATTAGTTTTGATATAGGAGTCAGGTTTGGGATTAAACTTAACCTATCCCTTTATCTTATAGGGCTTCTCCATTTCAGCAAAATTATTTATGAAGTAACTCATTTTTTTCTCCACTAATGAGAAATGCCTCCTGTAGAGCAACCTAACTTATTTTCCCTTGAGACACTACATGAGTTTCCTATGGCTGTGGTAGTAAATGATCACAGACTTGACAGAGGTCTGATATAGATCTCACGGGACTAGTATTAAGGTGTCACAAGGCTATGTGCTTTCTCAAGGCTTGGGGGGACTGTCCACTTTTTTATTTCTTCTAGCTTCTAGAAGCACCTGTATTTCCCTACATCTGAAAGTCCTTCCTCATTTCTGTTATTGAAAGATACGGAGCTCCCTCAGTTTCCTCAGCAATGAACCAGTGATCCATGCATGAAGGGTGATGGCCAATGTTACTGACCCTCCGGTCATTTTCATCAGCCTCAAGAACCACATTTTATAAAATGGTTTGGGATATTGGAAGTTGCATGCGAGTGTTTGTAACTTTGTGATGCTACCTCTGTGTACACTCTGAGCTCATAGTTCTACATCCTTTATTAAAGAAGAGTAAAGATGTGTCTGGGTAAGCCTATAGTGTCTTGTGAGTTAGACTGGAAAACCTGAACTTCACTTTATGATCTTGCATTTGCAAATGGTAATTCTGAACAGTATACAGATTCTTAATTCATGTGTCATTACACACCTGGCTCCACCAGGGAAGTTGCTTCACTTGTTCTACCTTGAAGTCACTTGAATTTACAACATTTGTTTGAGTTTCATACCAATGGCAACAGGAAAGAAGTGATGGGAAACATTTCATTCTCAAAAAAAAAATTTTTTTTCTCTTCTTTCTGTTATTGGTAGTTATGTTAGATTTTATTTCCATGGGATCAAAAGGTACCTAAGTATATGATTGCAAGTGGAAAATAGGGGACAGAAATCGGGTATTGGCAGTTTTTCCATTTTCATTTGTGTGTGGATTTTTTTTTTTTTTCAGAGGTTTTTACTATAGGGTGTGTGCGCTCGCCAGACAGACAGAGAGAGACATAGAGACAGAAAGCAAGAAATCACCCCCCAGAGGGGATGGTCACGCCGCAATCCCTTCTTCATTCTCCTCTCAGGATCTTGGGCACGCACGCACACGCGCCCGGCGTGAGTTTTAAGCCACTGGGTCCAGGACGCGAACCGTGGTCGACTACGTGGGAGTCCAGCGACATAGCCATTACGCTAACTACTGGTTCCCTGGATTTTTAATATAAATGTGGGGATGTAAAGCATTAATGCAAGTCAAAATGTTTTGGTGAACAAGTTTTAGCAGTTCAACTTTATAACGATTATAAATAAACCTGTTAAATTTTTCTGGACAATGCCAGCATTTGGATATTTTTAAAACAAGTAAATTTCTTATTGACAGCAACTAAATGGTGTTTGTAGCATTTTTATCATAGATTCCATCCATTCACTATACTTTTCTAACTGAGTTGTCCTACACGCAAGTACATGTTTTAAATGTTGTCTGTCTTCTGTGCTGTTCCTGTAAGTTTGCTATTAAAATACATTAAACTATAAAGAAAAAGTTGCCTCAACCTGATTCTATGTTATGCTTTTTCTAATAAAAGCTACCTTATGTGCAGAAGAAAAAACTCTATGTCCGTTTGTGTCACTAAGTGAAGACTCTGTTCTTAATTTCAACCTAGAATTTTATTTCTCTAATGTAAATACTGTGCCTTCTTCTACACAATAGCCTCTTCTAAATTTTCTTTTGAATTCAGTTACAAATTCAGTCACATCTTAGATACACCTTAGATACACCCTTTTTCTCTTTGAATGGCCAACATCATGATCATAAACAGTACCAGTATTTTGTAGAAGAACTCAATTCGTTCACCTTTCCTCCATGCTACTGAAACTCATAAAGAATTTCTGCAAGGTTAATTACTGACATTGAGGGAGAGGAGCTTTATTAGTTTAACCATAAATAAGATATGAAGTTATAGGGTGTGTGTACAGTTCATTTATGGATGCCAGCTAGATAGGTCTAAATTAAAGTATAATACTGCGTATGTAGTTTATACCATATGCATTAATGGGGAGATCATGTGTCACACAAACGTGTAATACAATATAAATATTACTTATGTTTATGTGTTATCACTTTGTTCAAGGTTGTTCATAAAATACTAAATATTGTACAAATTTTCAAGGGTTTCACCTTTTGTGTGGTAGTGAAATTACAAATTGACTCTAGGAATCTGAATCACTGATCGACATATAAATGTCTCAAATCAACTACAGGTAAAATGGAATGGGAAAGTTGCAATCATTTTTGTGTTTACAGAAAACTCCTTTCTTCTTCTTCTTCTTTTTTTTTTTCTTTTTGTTTTTAGAGATTTTTTGCTATAGGGCGCATGCGCTTGCCAGAAAGACAGAGACAGAAAGTGAGAAATCACCCCCACCCAGACGGGATGGCTATGCCACAGTCTCTTCTCCTCCATTCTCTTCTTGGGATCTTGGGCACACACACACACACGCCCGGCATGAGGTTAAGCCACCAGATCTGGGACTCGAACCGCAACTGACTGCATGGGAATCCAGCGACATAGCCATTACGCTAACTGCTGGTCCCCCAGAAAACTCCTTTCAAAGAGAAACAGTATATTGCTAAGAAAATACTTGTCTTTGATGTTTCCGTGTCTAGATTTCCCCTATGCATAAAATATATTCTTTATTATTTCACCAGAATACTTGGGTGTTTTTCCTGTGTTTATTGGAATCTTCTCAGATACCATTCCAAAGAGCCTTTCTTTTTTGCCATGAACTCAACGATAAAGCTTATGTAAACATACATAAATTAGGGCCAGCCAGGTGGCATGGTGGTCATGGTGACTGGATGCCACATGGCCAACTGCACGGTTTGAGTTTTGGACCAGGTGGCTTGAAAACCACACTGGGTATGTATGCATGAACATCCAAAATCCTAAGAGGAGAATGGAGTAGAAGGGATTGTGGTGTGGTCATTCCCCCTAAGGGGAGGGGGAATCCTTTCTCTCTTTCCGTCTCTGTCTCTTTCTCTTTATGTCTCGAGAGTGCATGCAACCTAATAGCACATTTAAAATATTTAGAAGAAAAATTTTAAAAATATACATGCACATATATCTATGTAATGCCCTGTATATTAATTTAAAGATGTACAGTACATAAAAATAGAGAATGTTCTCAATCTCTATAGTTCTACTACTGGGAGGTAACAGCTATCAGCACATTTTTTATATGTATGTACATATTTTCTGCATATAAAAGTAGGCTGGATTATGTGATGGGGATAAATTTGCCTTGAAATCTCAGTGACCTCCCACCACACGAGTTAGTCCATCTCTCTCACTAGGTATTCCATAATTCTCCAATGAGTTTATTCTGCAGAAGGCGACCCAGGGGCCCTGGTTAATCCTTCCCTGCAGGTCTTCCCTCTCTATCTGCTGTACACTGATAGTCATCAGGGAAGGAAAATGCAGTGAAAATCACACTCACTCCTCCATGTTTCTTCCTGGAAGTCACTAGTTTTTTCAATCCAATTTGTTAGTCAGCATTATCCCTTTGTCCTGTCTTCCTGCAAAGGACCTGGAGAATATTGGTGAATATGTGATTATTTATTAATCATCTGATCACCAAGAATTTGCCATGTTATAGAAATGGTCATTTTAACAAAATTAGTTGCAAGAACTATGTGGTTGTGATGGATAAATATAGACATAAGTTAGCTCAATGGAAAATGGCTGAGTTTTCTCAAGCACAGTTCCCTGTTTTATACTACTATTCAACTTTTTCAGTTATTTATTTTATTTTTCTTATTTTAGTATAACAAACAGTGCTTTGATGAGCTTAGTATAAGTTGCCTTACACACTTCTCAATGTTTTCCTTAGAAACACTTCTTAGTACCTATATACTCAAAAATCACTGAATCCTCAACAAAAACTTTCAGATTGCATGGGGTCATTTCTACCCATTGTCCTTGCAGCATGCTTATCAAGGTCATGTTAGACCTTGCTCTCTCTCCTTTGAGATCTTGATCATCAAATTTTCTTGGCTGCGATATGTTTGCATCATGTGATTGGGAAAGTTATTATTAGAGAAGGATGATTTTCTTCCATCCAAGGATTCCATGAGGAAGGAATCCCCTAACACCTCCCCAGTGAAGAGGGGAAACTTTTCTGTATTTGAACTTACCCTGCTAGTAAATTTAGAAAAAATAATTCATTTATGTTGTTTTGTGTCCTTGGCTCAGCTCTGTCATTTTTTCTCTTGGAAGTGAGCCTGTTCAAAGAAAGCATAATTTATCTTTGCTCTTCCTTGCTGCAAATCTTACTTCAAGGTGAGCTGAGAATGACTCCCACCATCTGTATCTGCCCTTGCCCACTCCTCTCTGAGCCCTGCAGTTTCCTGCACAAATGGCATCCAGTGGGCACACTCTCTTGAGGGATGGATGAAGAATTGCCACACCTGGACTAACTCTTGCCCCTTGTTAACGTCTCAGTTTCCTGTGAAGTCCAAGACTTTGACCATGCTGTGTGACTGGGTGAAGTGGCCCTGAAATGGTTGAGACTGGAGGGTTAGGGGTACTGGATCCATAAGTTTACAAACAGGTTTAACTTAAGTGCACCCACTCCAGGGGATTTATGTGGAGGAGAGTTTTAAGGCAGGTTTTGACTTAATGGGAAGCAGTACAATGATTAGGTGTCAAGACTGATGTGGGTTTTAGGAAGCATGGCTTGTATGTGAGAATCCTGCCCACTCCTGGCCAGTTCAGTGCCTTCATACTCCCAGTCAGAGAAGAGGCTGAAAACCAGGATGTCTCTGGTTTCCAATCTCACTGGGTGTTAGAGTCATCAAACAAACTGATGCATGGGCATCAGTGTTCTTCAAAATTTCCCAGTAGTCTCTAATGCATATGGAGTGCTGTCTCTGACAACTTTTGCTGGAGTAAAGAGGCTTGAGTAAATAAGAAGCACCTATTGAAATAAATGGGATCTGAATTTTAGTATTTTGTTTATCAGAACTGTCTTCTCTGGATTCTCATCCTCTTTTCAGCCAGATTTCTTCAAATCTGTAAGGACATCTCCTCTTTGCCCCATATCATCACATGCCTCTGGGAAGAAAACCACAGGCAAAATTATATCAGCTCATAGCACTGACACCTCACCTCCTCCACCTAAGTTCAGCCTCCAGCCTTTGTTAGGCTGCTGGACTTCTGTTGTTTTTTCAGGTCAGTGGCCTTTTCCTTCTGCCAGTGCCATTGACTTATATGGCAGCCCCTATACCGAATTCACCTTCTGTCTTCCGACTGTCTCTTACAACCCGACCACAAATGGGAAACACTTTGTGGACTGTTTTTATAAATATTTGGTCTTTTTATCTCTTTGGTTGACTTGAGTTGGGATTATATGAGGACAATGGTGCAAACTATCCTCACTGATCTTCTAGACCCACCATCCACCTCTGCACCCCTTTTCTGCCCATCTTTGTGACCTCCAGCTGTATGCCCCCTGGACGCTGGCCCCAGTTTAGGTTCAACAGGTAGAAGGCACTGGCAGAACAGTGGTCAGCAGGGTTGGGCTATCTCTCTCTACCTGAAGCCTGGGCTTGTGTCAGTGGTTTCCCTTTTCACCCTTCTCTTCTGCCAGGTTATTGTAACTGCCCTCTTTCGTTAATCTATCAGGTCTCTGGGTATTCATGGCCTCCAGCAGTTACCAAACCTGGTTCACTGGACCATCTCATATTATATTTTCCTAAACTTTTCCAATTTAGGTAACTATTTACTGGTAGTAGTTACTCCGTATTATTCAACTAAACTAAATTGTCCTATCCTTTTCTGACAGTGTTTTGTCTACTACGCATGTGCAAGATCAATTTTAAACTCAAAGCAGTATGCAAAGTTTAAGAGACAGTATTCATATGGTCCAGTGCCCTGGAATTAAAACTCACCTAGGAACCATGTGCTTGGTTATGCCACTTCTGATAGAAGAAACATTTAAAATTGGCTTCATGTCTTCTGTGTTTCAAAATTGCTTCTTGGCTAAATGACAGAAACTTTACTTCCCATTGTAGGATGGGGACCATTAAACATATCTCATATGACTAAATTATATACAGCAATTCAGAGAGAATAAATATATGGCTATATGTAGAACCCTTTTATTAATCTAATGTTTTGCTCTTTCATTGGAAAAAGTTTCTTGTTCACCTAAGTTTTTTAAGATTGATAAAACCTGGAACTTATTTATATGTCCTACTAGGTTATTGGAAATGGGTAAAAGTGTCATTATTCAGTATTTCTTAACTTGTGCTAATAGGAAAGGAAGCCAAATTAGTCTTTAGAATAGTTTAGTATACAATGTGTATCAAGATCTTTTTCTGAGTATTTTTACATACTTAAGTAGTCAAAAAAACTTGATATAACTTGGATGATAAAATATTATTACTGTAATAGTATTATGGCAATTATTGTAAAAAAAAAGGTAAAGCCACATCTTTATCAATCACTTGTTAACATTTATGATCTAGTTCAAACTAGGGATAATGATCTGACTATGTAACTATTTTGAGTATGAGTAGCTATAAGATGGGAATAAAAATAAGTCATTCTTCTGCTAATAATCAAATTATTTGCAGATTAATCCTATTTGCAAAGACAAATGAGAAGCACATTGTGAACTCTTCTATAAATATTTGGTCTTTTTATCTGTTTGTTTTATTTGAGTGGGATTATGTAATCAAGTACTTAGTAAATGCCAAAATATTTGATATGATAATAATATACACAGGGCTTTAATATTTCTGAATTTTAAATCAGAGATCTATGGTCAAATATCAGTATGAAATAAATTAGAATAGCAATTTCCCTTCACAATCTGAAAGATTATGCTCTTGGAATACATGTAGTAGCAGAATTCTCTTTTGAGGAATTTCACATATTATCAGGCAAATATGGGTGAACAACTGAAGATACTTACAAGCTCAAAATCATTTAGAAATGGTGCCTTTATTTATTTAATCTAACAAAACGTAACACACAATTTAAACACCATAAGTGGTAATAATGGGAACAATTCAATGAACTTTGATTGACCTATGATGCTCAAGGTTATAACATTAGATTATATGTACCTTGGTCACCACTGTGTACTCTATAGTGCAGTGACTTGTATTATGGGGCCAATAAATATGCCTTGGATGGACTGGACGGTATAAAGGGTTTTCCTCCTCCCAGATGGGAGATAGTTCTCCATGATTCTCTTATGTCTCTGTATATACTGCAAAAATATGTACTGACTTCACTTGGGTAAGGATGCTTGTATAGTAAACTATCTTGGAAGATGATGATAGTGTCTCTCTCTCTCTGGATAAAGGAAGGCTGCATCTGGAACAAAGAGCATACATGCTTACTGCTCATTTTAAAAGACTAGAGGTCCCTAAACTCAGGGTTCCTCTACTTTACTACATCAGATGTGGATGCAGTTGTCATTTGGTCCTTTCCACAAATCCTTGTAGACACTGGAGCTTGGGGAAATAGCATGAAAATAAATGCAGATACATTGTCACCTGATAATGGCAATGGGTAATAAATTGTCTTTTATCTCTGAGTCAGGAGTCTTGAATTTTCTGCCAGCATTCATGAAACTGTAGCAAATTAAACTGTTTTTTTAAGTAGGGTTGAATCTCTGACCCTTCTTTCTTAATTCTTGTCATATCATAATTGGAGAAAGGGCACTGGGCCAGCAGGTGGTACAGTAGTTAAGACACTGTACTCCCACATGGCTGACCATGGTTGGAGTCCCGGGCCCAGAGGCTTGAAAATCACATTAGATGCATGTGAACATATGCTCAAAATCCTGAGAAGATAATGAAGGGAAAGGGATTGTGGCAAGGCCTTCCTCATGGGGGTGGATTTCACTCTCTCTTTCTCTCTCTCTCTCTGTCTCTCCAGCAAGCACATGCACCCTATGGCAAAAATCTCTCTAAAAAAGAAAAAGGGCACTATAAGTTCCAGTTTATGTTAAAAATATGTAAAACATTGTGCGTGTGTGTGTGTGCTTGTGTGTGTGTGTGTGTGTGTCTATAGAGAGACAGAGAGAAAATCCATTTAAGTATTCAAATCTTGTGATTTTGTAATTAATGCTTATTCTTTCTTCTCAAGTTTTATTGAACTACTATGAAATTTTCACCTTCTCCTTCATTGAGGCTGAGGTCTACCATCCTGGTTTCATCTATGTCTTATAAAAACTCATTTTTTATGGTAATCAAGATTGTAATAGGCCATCTTTTCACAGCAATGTGGAAAGCTAGGAAATGCTAAAATGTAATGCTTAAGATACCTGTTTAGAGGTATAGTAACCAGTTCAAATTGTCATAACACAATACCATAGATGTTGGTTTAAGCAAAAGAAGTTCATTTTCTCAAAGTTCTGGAGCTAGACGTCTGAGATCAGGGTACTAGCACAGGCAGGTTCTGATGAGTTCTGTCTTCATCTTCCTGGTTTATAGATATCTTCCTCTTCTTCGCATAAAGCCTCAAGTCCTGTTGGATTACAGGCCCTCTCTTAGCACCTCATTGAACCTTAATTGCATCTTAAATACCTGTCTTAGTAACATAGGCGGTTAGGGCATCAACAAAGGACTTTCCGGGAACACACTTCAAACGCATTAGAAAACTTTCAGCAATGAGAATGAGACAGTCAAGGCTTCAGGAAGAGGGCAAATGCCCTCAGGTCTGACATTTAGTGTCACAGTTGTGCCTTGTTTGTTTTAGAGGTTTTTGCCTTATGGCACATGCATCACCAGAGAGAGACAGACAGACAGAGATGATAGAGACAGTGAGAGGGAACATGAGAAGTCACCTCCAGGGGAATGGCCACACCTCAATCCCCTCTCCTCCATATTCCTCCCAGGGTCTTGGGTATGCATACACATGTTTCTGGTGTGAGTTTCAAGCCATTAGATCTGGTACTTGAATGACAGTTGGACACATAGGAGGCCAGCGATGTACCTGCTGTGGTATCTGCTGGCAGTTGCTCTCCTTTCACAGTTCTAATGTGAAAGGAGAGCAACTGAGAATCTAATCAGTGGATAAACCCAAAGACAAAGTAGCACTGGTTGATAAGTAGGCAGATGTTCAGGCAGCCTCTGGGCTAGCTAGGGGGAAAAATTAGAGTTCAGGACTTATGAAAGTGGGGTTGGTTCAACCCTCCAGTTTTTAACCAGAGCTCTGACTAATGAGAAATAGACCAGCCTAATAATCCCTAAGCTCATATTTGGATCAATTAGGGTGATCTGCACCTATCTTAGCTGATTGTCAGATGTAAAATAAAATCCTATTAGGAGAAAGATAATTCAGTGTTCAAATTTTTGTACAATGCCTATAAATTAATTTTAAAAATAACACGGCATACTGAAGACAAAAGCCAATGTCTGAAAACTTACAGAAAAAATATTCAGAACTATTTGAAACACTAACAAAAATTTAGAAAAGAACTAGAATGGAGGATTTTTCTTCTCTTTTTCTCCTCCTCTTCTTCCTCTTTAATCTGAAACTGCCCTTTGAATCTCTCAGCTAAAGAAATAGAGAGATGTTCCAATGGTTCCCTTGATCCTATACTTTCCAGAATATCAGGCCCTGGTCTGATTGATCTGGTAACCCCTGAAGGTGGTCCGAGAAAAATAACAGCAATGGCTTACAGATATTTTTTCACATCTTACTTCCTGTGTGTTCAGGTGAAAGGAAGACAGGAAATCTTCAGTGGCATTTACTTAGTTTAAAGTTTATCTATTTATTTATCGTGTGTGTGTGTGTGTGTGTGTGTGTGTGTGTGAAAGAGAGAGAGTGAGAGAGAGAAGCACCCTCAAAAGTGTCCTTACACATGCTCTACCCCAGCCTTAGCCGCCTGGATGGGCGTGCACACACACCTGGCATGTACAGGATGTGCACGTCCCCAGGCCTCCTTGTGTGCGTCCAGGTGCATTACTGCTCTCCACTACCTGGCTTCGATCGTAGGTAGTTTTTCTAAAAATTAGAAAATTAAATGAAAGTATTCCGTGGAGTCTTTACTGACCTTTCCTGAATTTATATGTCCCCACCTCTATTGGATGTTTTTATTCTTATTTATTTATTTATTATCATAATCTTGTTTATATTACATTGAATCACATATAACTTTACAGTGTATTACATTTCTTTTACCAGAAGAGATATCAGGCATATAAGCCAATACAAAGACATTAAAATCTCCATCTTCATCATTCAATAGCTTTTCATTTTTTCCCTATTATTATTCCAATTATTTTTTTTAAACGATCACTAGGATTTTTTTTTTTTTTACTTTTGAAGTGAAAAAAAAAAACATCTATGAATTAAGGCCACTCTCTAAAGTGTTTCTATACAAGCTTTAAGAAAAGAGAGAAAAATATAAGGCTACACCAAGACGCCTGGTTACAGAGACAAACAAAAATCTTTAATTTGGGCCAGCAGGTGCGGTGGTTAATGTGCTAAACTCCTACCTGGCTGATTGCAGATAGAATTCCAGATCTGGTGGCTTACTTTCTCACTTTTCTTCTCTTTCTCTCTGTCTCTCTGTTTCTCTCTGATGAGCACATGTGACCTATAGCAAATTAAACAACAATAATAATGGTAAATAAAATAATTATTAAAAAAGAATAAAAAAATCACAACTGATAAACATTTTAAAAAGGTAAACTTTTTTTTTAGAGAAAATCTTTAGTTAACTTGTATATATTTTGTTTGCAATGAAAGGTGAAAGTAAAAGCTATTCTTTTAAAAAAAAAAGCTTAAAAATTGTATGTCTTGTATGAGAGTGTAAGAGAAACCACGCATGAGAGAGAGTGAGCAAGACAGAGAGAGAGAGAGAGAGAGAGAGAGAGAGAGAGAGAGAGAGACTGGCACTCTGGCAGATTCTGATCTTACTGAGATCCCCTCCCCCCAGGCCTCCAGCTAGCAGGGGTCTTTGGGCCCTGACTCCCCTGGTGTGTTTCAAGTCAACTCGGGATCTGAAGCAGAACTGTGGCTTCTAGAGCCGCAAATTATAATAGTCTGTACCACTGAGGCTAGGCCAAGAGGCATTTTTAACACTTGGTCAGGGGAACTGAGGCCTAGTTCAAGTCCAAGGATTGCCTGTGCTTTCTCCGACACGTGGGGGAACAGTTAGTTAAAAAAGGATGGAGCAGCACAGGTGTTGCCCATCTGTTATGTACCTGTGGGATGCAGGTGTACCAGCTGTAGAGAGATTAACGTTCTCATTTGTTTGTAAAAATTCATTCAGGACAGAAAAAAATGATCTGTTTTCAATTGCTCATCTTGCTCTTGGAAAGATCTTCTGCACACTCCGGAGCTAGTACTGTATCATGCAAGGATTTCGTACAAATCATCTGGTGCTGTTCTGTCATAGTGCCTCTTTGTAATACTTATATCCCCAAATAATCATTGCCTCTTTTAATAATAGTACTGGGCCAGCTGGTGGTATGGGAGTTAAGGTACTGATTTCCACAGAGCTGACTATGGTTCAAGTCCTGGATCCAGAGCCTTGGAAATCAAGCTGGGCATGTGTGCAGGCATGCCAAAACTCCTGAGAGGAGAATGGAGGAAAAGGTATTGCGTAGTGATTATCACCTTGGAGGGTAATTTTTCACTTTCCCTCTCTGTCTCTGTTTCTGGTGACTGCACATGTGCTATAGAAAAAAAAACTCTAAATAATAAATTAATAAAAAAAATGGTACTGATTAAAAGCAAAATCCTCACGTCATACATATTAGAATTTCATGTTAGCATTTTGGGTGAAGAAGTTAGTACTATACCTGAATTCAGAAAACAATTATTTTTCTGGGTAACAGTCCTTCTGCATTCAGGTCTATAATCTTTTCTTTTAAATTATGTGCTTAATGGGGAAATAAAAACTGAATAGAAGCACTTGATTACTTAAGATTGTCTTCCACTAATATTCATTTACCTGTAAAATAGACCTATGTTAGTAGAAAATTAATCACCTGTTCACAGGCAGCTAAATATTTTACATTGGGTGCAAGTGTTGTTATTTCCATTTCTTTTTTGCTGAAAATATGAACAACTGAAAATAAAGTGATACATTCACCCTAATGATTTGAATACAAGTTATTGAAACAGAAAATTCATTTTAGGAAAAAATAAGAATCATATTTCCTTTTTCTGCTAGATGCTACATATTTTGCTGAAGGCTATATTGTGTGGTTCTACACATGTGCTGAAATCAGCAAAATAAAAATTCTTGTAATTAATTTTACATGCATGATTAAAGAAATTGAGTTCTACAAACCTATAGATTCTAAAAATTAATGAACTGCAGTAAAAGTGTGCTTTGCAAGAATGGATAATTTAAAATAGAAAAGTAGTAAAACATAAATAGGCTTTTATAACAAGGTTTTTTTTTTATGAATTCCTAGAAGATTTTAAGATGCTCTTCAGTAATTCTATGAACAAATAATTTATAATTTTATCAATATTTTCAATGCTGGTGTCTCATTTATATGTTAGTAGAAAACACCTTATACTTGATTTTCATTACTCTTACCACTATTTTTTAAATAAATGTTTTATTTTAAAAATATTTATCCTAATTTTAAAAAAGTCACATATAAACAAGTAAACATTAACTATATATATATAATATATATACATAATGTATATATTATATATATATATATATATTTTTTTTTTTTTGGGGGGGGAGAGGTTTTTGCTATAGGGCGCGTGCGCTCGCCAGACAGACAGAGAGAAACAGAGAGACAGAAAGCGAGAAATCACCCCCCGGGGGGATGGCCACGCCGCAATCTCTTCTCCTCCATTCTCCCCTTGGGATCTTGGGCATGCACGCACACGCACCCTGCGTGAGTTTTAAGCCACCGGGTCCGGGACGCAAACCGCGGTCGACTACGTGGGAGTCCAGCGACATAGCCATTACGCTAACTGCTGGTCCCCAACAATATATTTTTCATAGAAAATAAAATGTGTTTTGGCTTGATGGACAATTTTGCTTATGCCAGTTTTACTTATATTTTTTTTTCATTTTTATTTCCTTATACATCTCTACAGTCATGAAGGTCAATAAAGCAATGTAAATACCAGAATCCAGATATTTTATACGAAACCTTTGAATACTTTTGCTGGTTTCAGAACTGCATAATAGCATTATAGTAAATAATTCACACTGATTATATGTTTTAGTCAGTTCCTTAGTTCTTGACTTCACTTGAACCCTTTCTCAATATCTCATGTATGAGACTCAAGCGAACGTGATTGTTTACATCTTTCCACCCTATGTTTGGTTGTAAACTACCACAACCATCTCTGAGTCTTTTAAGCAGAAGGAAATTTGGGGCATGGCCAGCTGGGGTCTTGTTACAACTTCATGTTGTGCTGGTGTAGTGTCAGCTCTGGACCCTTAGCACCAAGGCTCTCAGCTCTGCAGAAGGCATGACAAATAATCTTTAAATATCTCTGTGCTCTTTTTTTTTTTTTAATTTTAATTTTTATTTTTTTACATTTTTCCACAAACATTTACTTTACATAGCAAAAATTTTTAGCTCATACTCCATAATTCTTGACAGTTTACAAACAACTTTCAATATCTCAAAATACTGAATTTTAAAGATAATGTTCAAAATATGTCTTATAATTTTGTATAAATTTAAAACTCTTTAACAACAGAAGCAGAATGGTTTCAAAAATATATATATACATAAATATACAAATATATATGCGTATATATATATACACATTTAGAGTGCAGACACTCGGTATATATTAAGTGGGGACATACAATGTCTCTCCTTCATAGCATGGCTTGCTTCACTCAACAGTAAGTCTTCCATATTCATCCACTTCCTTTCAAAAGTCAGGGATTTGTTGTTTTTTATGGATGAATAGTATTCCATTGAGTATATGTGCCACAGTTTTTCTAACCATTCATCAGTTCGTGGGCATTTAGGTTGTTTCCATGACTTAGCAATCGTGAAAAGTGCCGCAATAAACATCGATGTGCAAGCACTTTTTCGATTAAGTATTCTTCTGTCCTTCGGGTAGATACCAAGGAGTGGGATTGCTGGATCATATGGTAGTTCTATTTGTAGATTTTGGAGGAATCTCCAAATTGTTCTCCACAGTGGTTGTACCAATTTACAGTCCCACCAGCAGTGTAAGAGAGTTCCCTTTTCACCACACCCCCTCCAGCACTTATCATTTTTTGTTTTTTTAATCTTAGACATTCTGACTGGGGTTAGGTGATATCTCATTGTTGTTTTGATCTGCATTTCTCTTACAATGAGGGATGTTGAGCATTTTTTCATATGCCTTTTAGCTATTCGTATGTCATCTTTAGAAAGTGGTTTTTTCAACTCATTCTCCCATCTTTTAATAGGATTGATTGTCTTTTTCCGAAACAGCCGCTTGAGTTCCTTGTGGATTCTGGTTATCAGTCCCTTGTCTGATGCATAGTTTACAAAAATATTTTCCCATTCTGAGGGCTGTCTGTTCACACTAATCACTGTGTCTTTTGCCATGCAGAAACTTCTTAGTCTGATGTAATCCCACTTGTCTATTTTAGGGATCATAGACTGTGCATTGGGAGTCTTATTTAAGAAGTTTTTCCCTACCCCAATGTCTCCCAGAGTTTCCCCGGTGTTTTCCAGGAGCAGTTTTATAGTTTGAGGTCTTAGGTTTAGATCTTTGATCCACCTTGACTTTATTTTTGTCAGAGGTGAGAGGTAGGGGTTCAGATTCATCTTTCTGCAAGTGGAGATCCAGTTTTGCCAGCACCATTTGCTGAAGAGGTTATCCTTTTCCCACAGGATTGACTGATGCCCCTTGTCAAAAATCAGTTGGCTGTATGTTTGAGCATTCATTTCTGGGGACTCTATTCTGTTCCATTGGTCCACCTGTCTGTTCCTGTGCCAGTACCATGCTGTTTTGATTACCACAGCTTTGTAGTATATTTTTGGGTCAGGGAGTGAGATGCCGCCCACTCCATTCTTCTTGTGCAAAACTGCTTTGGCAATACGGGGTCTTTTATGATTCCAGACAAACGTTATGATTGTCTTTCCTAGATCTGTGAAGAATGTGTCTGGTACTTTGATTGGCATTGCATTAAATAGGTAGATTAATTTGGGTAGAATTGCCATTTTGATTATATTAATTCTTCCAATCCAGGAACATGGGATGTCCTTCCACTTTTTTGTGTCATTTTCAATTTCTTTTTTTATCTTCTCATAGTTTTCCTTGTGGAGGTCTTTAACTTCTTTAGTTAGATTTATCCCTAAGTATCTTATACTTTTTGTGGCTATGGTAAATGGAACAACTTTTTTCAGTTCCATCTCAGTCTGCCTGTTGTTCGTGTACAGAAATGCTATAGATTTCTGGATATTAATTTTGTATCCTGCAACGTTACTGTATTCATGTATTACTTCCAGAAATTTTTTTATGGAAACCATTGGGTCTTCTATGTATACAATCATGTCATCTGCAAATAGAGAGAGTTTCACCTCTTCTTTTCCTATTTGAATGCCTTTTATTTTTTCCTCTTTTCTGATTGCAATGGCCAAGACTTCTAGTACTATATTGAAGAGGAGTGGAGAAAGTGGACATCCTTGTCTTGTACCCGTTTTTAGTGGAAAAGCTTTCAGCTTTTCTCCATTGAGGATGATGTTCGCTATGGGTTTTTCATAGATAGCTTTTATTGTGTTGAGAAATGGCCCTTCTATGCCCATTTTGCTGAGAGTCTTGATCATGAAGGGATGTTGTATCTTATCAAATGCTTTTTCTGCATCAATTGATATGACCATATGGTTTTTATCTTTCTTCCTATTAATATGGTGTATTACATTTATGGTTTTGCGTATGTTGAACCAACCTTGCATTCCTGGGATAAAGCCTACCTGATCATGATGTATAATCTTTTTGATAAGTTGTTGTATACGATTTGCTAGTACCTTGTTGAGAATCTTCGCGTCTATATTCATCAGGGATATTGGTCTATAGTTTTCCTTCCTTGTCCTGTCCTTATCAGTTTTAAGGATAAGGGTGATAGAGGCTTCATAGAATGAATTAGGGAGAGATTCACCCTTTTGGATATTTAGAAATAACTTGAGCAGAATGGGGGTTAACTCTTCTTTGAAAGTTTTGTAGAATTCAGAGGTGAATCCATCAGGGCCAGGGCTTTTCTTTGTTGGGAGGTTATTTATAACTGATTTGATCTCCTGGCTTGTTATTGACCTATTCAGACTTTCTATATCCTCCTGGCTCAATCTAGGTAGATTATACCTGTCCAGAAATTTGTCCGTCTCATCCAAATTATCTTGTTTCTTGGCATACAGATGTTCATAGTATCCCCTAATAATGTTTTTTATTTCTACTATGTCTGTTGTTATTTTGCCTGCTTCATTGCAGATCTGATTCACCTGGTTCTTTTCTCTCTTCTTCTTAATAAGTCTCGCTAGTGGTGTATCAATTTTGTTTACCTTTTCAAAGAACCAGCTTTTACTTTCATTTATTTTCTGTATAGTTCGTTTATTTTCTATTTCATTTATTTCTGCTCGTATCTTTATTATTTCCTTTCTCCTTGAGTTTTTTGGATCTTTTTGCTGTTGCTTTTCCAATTCTGTGAGGCATGATGTTAGGTGATCCATTTGCCTTCTTTCCATGCTCCTCTTATGTGCACTAATTGCTATGAACTTCCCTCTTATGACTGCTTTAGCAGTGTCCCAAAGATTATGGAAACTCGTGTCCTCATTGTCATTGGCTTCCATGAACCTTTTGATTTCAGTCTTTATTTCTTCAGTAGTTGTGGAGTCATTCAGGAGTAGGTTATTAAGTTTCCATGTATTTGAGTATTTTTGAGGATTTCTCTTGAAATTAAACTCAAGTTTAATTCCATCATGGTCGGTGAAGATGCTGGGTATAGTTTCTATGCTTTTGAATCTGTAGAGGCTTGCTTTGTGCCCAATGATGTGGTCAATCTTCGAGAATGTTCCATGTGGCGGCGAGAAAAAAGTGTATCTTGAGGTTTTAGGATGGAAAGTTCTATAGATGTCTGTTAAGTCCATTTTATTTATGATATCATTTAGATCTTTTATCTCTTTACCTATTTTTTGTCTAGATGATCTATCCAGGGGGGATAGTGCAGTGTTGAGGTCTCCAACAATTAGTGTGTTGCAGTCTATCTCCCTTTTTAGATCTAGCAGTCTTTCCTTCACATATTTGGGTGCTCCTGTGTTGGGCGCATAGATATTAATAAGCGTTATATCTTCTTGATCGATTGATCCTTTTACTACAATATAGTGCCCTTCTTTGTCTCTTCGAACAGTTTTTGTTTTAAAGCCTATTTTGTCAGAGATCAGTATTGCGACTCCAGCTCTTTTTTGGTTCCCATTTGCATGGAAAATCTTTTTCCAACCCTTCACTTTCAGTCTATGTATATCTTTATCCATGAAGTGGGTTTCCTGTAGGCAACAGATAGAGGGTTTTTGTTTTTTAACCCATTCAGCCAGTCTGTGTCTCTTGATTGGAGAGTTTTAATCCATTAACATTCAATGTTATTATCGATGTTAATGGATCTGTCCCGGCATTTAAGTTGGCCATTGTCTTAGTTGCCTTTTACTCTTTTGTTTCTGGCTGTTGCTTCTTTAGTTATCCTGGAACAGTACTTTCTTCAGGGTTTCATGGAGAGCTGGCCTGGTGCTGGCAAATTCTTTCAGGTTTTGTTTGTCTGAGAAGATTTTAATCTTTTTTTCCCATATGAAGGATAATCTTGCAGGATACAATAGTCTTGGTTGAAATTGTTTCTCTCTTAACACTTTCGATACATCTTCCCATTCTTTCCTTGCTTGCATTGTTTCCGTTGAGAAGTCCGGTGTTAGCCTGATGGGATGACCTTTGTAAGTCACTTGTCGTTTCTCTCTTGCTAGTTTTAGTATCTTATCTCTATCTGTGGTCTTAGCCAGTCTGGCTATGATATGCCTTGGGGAAGATCTTCTTGGGTTGATTCTATTTGGTGTCCTTTGAATTTCCTGGGTCTGGAT
Organism: Tupaia tana; assembly: GCA_026018925.1. Lineage (NCBI taxonomy): Eukaryota > Metazoa > Chordata > Mammalia > Scandentia > Tupaiidae > Tupaia > Tupaia tana. The sequence goes on from JAKSZU010000016.1 coordinate 37,710,120, forward strand.
GTTGGAGTGCCTCTCTATGCTTGGGAAATTTTCTTCCAAGATTTCATGGAATAGGTTTTCCATGCTCTTATTAGTTTCTTCACCTTCTGGGATACCAATTATGCGGACGTTAGGACGTCTAATGGAATCTAGTAATTCTCGTATATTATCTTCATGTTTTTTTGTTATTTTCTCTATCTTTTTGGTGGTTTTCTCTAGGTCAGAAGTTTTATCTTCTACATCAGAGATTCGACCTTCAGCATGGTCTAATCGACTTTTAATACTTTCAAGAGAGTTTTTTATTTCCTGTATTTCAGACTTCACCTCTAATAGTATTATTCTTCCTCAGAATTTCTTCCTTCATATCGTTGAAGGACTTTCTCATCTCCTGTAATTCATTGTCTCTTTTCTGTTCCAGCTCATAGTACTTGTTCAACATTAATGTTCTAAACTCTATCTCGGACATTTTGGTAACGTCCTCAATTTTTTCAGGAACAGGAAGGGAGTTACTGTGTTCCTTTGATGGAGACATATTTCCTGCTTTATTCAGGCCTGAGGTTCTTGTACTTCTACCCATTGGGAGATGTGTTCCCTTTGAAAAACCTTCTACGAGAAGGTTTCTTCTAATAGAAGCAAGTGTGTTTCCTTTCTGATATGGAATGGAGACAGCCGAAGTCTATCTTCAATTGTGTTTAGTAATATAAACCAAGAAAAAGTATTCACTTCAGGTGTCCAAAGAAATGTATCTCCTTCTTCACAGGTGTTTCAGGGAACTGGAGGATTCTAGAGAGTCTTAAAATGCTAGAATATTTCAGAATTGTAATTCTAGACCTATCTGGACATCCAGGGATGGTGCAGATAAAGGATGTGAGGATTGGGAAACTGGGAAGAAAATAATATGTAGAATAAAGAAAAAGTCGCGCGCGATTTCGCCAGGGGTCGAAAGATGGGGGTGTGGTGTGGATGAACTGAGGGCGTTCCTGTGTGTTGATCAGAAGAGAGAAATTTACAATTGAAAGATGTGGATAACAGGACAGAGAAGGAAAAAAAAAAGGAAAAAAAATGTACCTGGCTGAAAGAGGGGGCTCTGGCCTGGGGGTCCCGGGGCTGGAACTACTGGGGGCAGTCCTCCCTCGGAGATCCTGGCCCAGGGGTCGAAAGATGGGGGTGTCTCTGTGCTCTTAATAATCCCTCGAATTCAAATTATTGGAAGAAGTGCTTGATTGTAGGCTATGAGTTCACGCTGTAACTGCCAAGGTATGGGAAAAGAAATATTCCACCATGAGCTGCCCTGGTAGGTGTAACTTTACTCCCATTTACTCTGAGATCTCTTCAACAGGAAGGTTTTCAGACACTTAAATACTCAATAGCCAATGTGATGCCATCTTAACTTCTGCCCAACACCTATACATCATTTTTACCTTGAACTTAACATTCCAAATAGTTGCTTATATTTGACAGTAATATGCTCTGTTATCCAACAGAACACTCTTCCTCCCCCTCTACAAAGACACCCCGGTACAGTCATAAAGTTTCAGTCAGTGATGGACTAGATATTGATGATGTTTGTACAGGAGCAGCAGGCTATCCTGTATCCTATGTGTGTAGTTGTGTAAGTATATCCTACTACGTTTACACAATGACAATGTCACCTAGCAACACATACCATAACATATTCCTATGGTTAAATGACTCATGACTATTTTTTAGGTTGACTCATACAGTATCAGGTCTCTGGTGATACCTATTCTTTCCTGAGCTCTGTAAAAAAAACTTTTTATGATATTATGAAACCCACAGATTTAATTATAAACTTAATTGTTACCTACAAACCCTATATAAAAGGACAAGATAGAGAAAGAAGTTAACATTTTGGTCCATTATTGCAGTGCTAAGAGAAATATATCATAATGGATGATTTAGAAAAAAATTGAGGTTTATTGACTCACAATCCTGGTGACTGGAAAGTCCAAAGGCATCACAAAATGGTGAACAGCAGAATCTCAAGCAGAAAGGAACGTGATTTATAGTCAAGTGACCTCTGCTTGCCTCAATTTCTTTTCTTAAAAACCTTCCAGGACTCAATGATGGGAACTCTGCCCTAATGACACAATCATTCATTGTTTCCCCAAAGTCCTACCTTTGGCATTATAATTAGATCAAATTATCACCCTCTTAAACACACATAACATTTTGGGGACATATACAAACTATAGTATACATAAAATCAGTTTAAAATACACACATACACAGCTTTGCATGAAAGTAATGAGTAAATGTTAAAAATCCCAATGTTAATAACTTGTTACTAAATCATGGTAAATCTTTACAATATTCCTTTTCCAATGTGGGTCTTTTTCTACTTCAGCAGGCCATCTAGATCATCAGGGTTCTTTATCCACTGAGATGACACAAATTTGTATTTCTAAATGCTCTGAAATTGTGATGTACCTACAAGTTTATTATTCTATTAACTTTTTAAACACTTGCCATGGTTGTATAAGACTCCATCTAGAAATTTCTTGGCTTTATTTTTCTTCTCTCTCCTTCTCATATACTCATAATCTTGCTCACCAACAAGGTTACGCATACTTTGAGTTGGTAGAAAACATTCTATAATACACTGCCCAAGAATGACACAATGTCCTCTCCCAATCCCCATATGTGTGCCTTCTTGCAGGGGTATGTTTTTTACTTTTCTTATCAATTCGTGAAAGCTATTTCTCCACATCTTTGAATTTGAGGTATCCTCTAACTTGCTTTGGCAGCAGAATATGGCAGAAGTATTTGGTCATTGAAAAAGTCATGACTCATTTTTGCATAGAAAAAATATGTCATGGCTTTTCTGATAACTCCAAAAATATTTGGGAATTTGGGCTTTCAGATGCTCTAAGCTTCTGCTTTCACTTTTCTGCTACCATGAAATTGCCATGTGAAAAAATCTGGGCTTCCCTACTGGAGATGCCTCAAGTGAAAGCCAGTTCCACCCACCAGGTATGATTGCAAAGCTCTATGACATTATGCAGTCCTGTTGAGCTAACAGAGACCTATTTGCATCAGTTACCTGGGAAAGAAGAGCTATTTAGTTGACCTACCCTATGTTCAACAAAAAAAATACTTGTGAACTCTGGTCAGTTTTCATATGGCTATTCTATACAGAATAAATAGCAGTGTCACACTTCTTCCTCGTTCTAAGTTCTTATCTGTGACAGGATCACAGTCAGAATTCCTAATTTCTGGGCCTCTGACCTTGACTTGAAGACAGCATGAAGAAGAGGTGTGATCTAGTGAGTTAGAAATGCAAAACATCCTGGGGATGCTCATCTCAACTTTCCTTCTTGTCTCTCATCTTCTTCTTGGGAAAATCTGCCTGCAACAAACAAACTTTCCCCAGTTGCTCCATGTTGTATATTTTACTTGGAGAATGTCCACATGTGCCTACAGTGACCAGTGCTGTGACAGAGCGGTACATCTGCCCCCAGCTGAGCTAGCCAGATCCTGTGGCTCTCATACCAATCTGTTCACTCAGATCTGTCCTGAAGAATTAGAGAAAGTGAGGGCTCAGTCTCTATTTCTACTTCTGTTTCCCAAATTGTTCAGAACCCAAGGGAATGTCTCACTCCAAGCTTTATTCTTGGAGGACACTGTCTTGGCCCCAGTACGTGAGATACGGGCCTAATGCTGGGAACTACTGTAAGAGAATGTGTCTGCACAGGGTCAGTAGTGCTGCTATAGCTCAGAATACAGAAATAAGGGGGAAAAATCTGTGGGTAGTCTTATTAACCAGAGAGAGAAGATAGTGGAATATTCTTATTACTAATCATGCCAGTAGCAGAAGAATAGGTAGAAAGAGATTTCCTCCTGACACAGGGACAAGAAAGGTGTATTTGGGGAGGCTTTGAGAGTTGCCTAGTCAATGTGAGGAAATTACCCAGGGTTCTGCACAGGCAGCCTAGTAGGTAGGAGCAACACTGAGCTTCCAGTCTGTTCCCCTCCACTCATCAGTAACGCTTGCCACAGAGTGGTCTTAGAGCTCAGATCCCCAGAGCCCACCAAGGAGCAGAGCAGTGAAACAACACAGGGAAAGACATGGCTCCACTCGAGGTCCTAGGGGACAATTTGTTCTAGCTGTGGCAAGTGAAGAAGGAATGGTGCACACATTTGTGTGGGAAAACATGGATGCAAACTAAAGAAATGCATGACTTCTCAAGCCAGGCCTCTAGTCTATGAGAAAGAACAAGATTTCTTAGGGATCAGCAGATGGCATAATAGTTACATTACTGGACTCCCATGTAGTTGATTATGGTTTGAGTCCTGGACCCAGTGGCTTAAAACTCACACCAGGAACATGTGTGTGTGAGCCCAAAATCCCAAGAGAAAAATGGAGGAGAAGGGATTGTGGCATGGCCATCCCACCTGGTGGGGTGATTTCTCACTTTCTGTCTCTCAATCTCTCTGATGAGCACATATGCCCTATATTAAAAATTTCTCTTGAAAAAGAGAGAGGGACCAGCAGTTAGCGTAATGGCTATGTCGCTGGACTCCCACGTAGTCGACTGCGGTTTGAGTCCTGGACCCGGTGGCTTAAACTCACGCCGGGCACGTGTGCGTGCGTGCCCAAGATCCTGAGAGGAGAATGGAGGAGAAGGGATTGTGGCGTGGCCATACCCCCTGGGGTGTGATTTCTCACTTTCTGTCTCTCTATCTCTCTCTGTCTGTCTGGCGAGCACACGCGCCCTATAGCAAAAACCTCTTCAAAAAAAGAAAAGAGAGAGAGAGAGAGAGAGAGAGAGAGAGAGAGAGAGAGACTTCTTGTTCTCTTTGTGATGTCTTTTTGGACCCACAGCAAAGATAGGATTTGTAGGATTTGTGCAGCCAGAAGTGTGGCCGGGTCAAGACACCTAGACATAATGAGATATGCTAGGGAGAAAAATAAAATTCTTCCAGGGCTAATAAGCATTCTTAGATTAATGTACCCCAGATAAGAATGGATGTCTTTCTTGCAATAGGCAAATAAGTACTAGGAATTTTTTGCTTGATTGTTTGTTTTTTATTTTTATTGCTCAATATTAAATTTTATTTGAGATCCTTAAAAAAATTAAAAACTGAGACTGACAGTGGCAGGATGGTTGAGGACATTGGACTCCCACATGGCCAACCGCAGTTCAAGCTCCGGACCTGGAAGCTTGCTTTCTCACTTTCTCTCTCTCTCTCTCTCTCTCACTTGCTCTCTCTCACTCTGTCTTTCTCTGGTCAAATTAAATAAATAAATAAATAAATAAATAAATAAATAAATAAATAAAGTTAAATAAAATAATTCTTTTTTTTAAGACTTTTTAAAAATTTGTCCTAAAGTCATTGAAGCAAAAATCATGATAAAACACTCTGCTTTCCTTTACAATTGCCCAACGCAAAAAGAAAAAAAAAAAAAAAAAAAGAAAGAAAAAAGCAAAAAAACAAAACAAAACTATTTGTAGGAAAAAAATGGTTTTGTACATGGGATGAAACAATATAAATTCAAAACTTACAGATAAGGGTTAGCTCTATCGCTCATCTCTTTAAAAAGTTTATATGAATATCCAGTCAAAACCAACAAGAGTATCTCTCTTGAAAGGTTATTTCTACGGCTTTCCAAGTAGACCACAGGACTGCACACTGTCTGGGAATGTCCTCAGAAGGCTCTGTCAGTGATCAGGTAACAGAGTAAAAACCCCAGAGTCCTTTCTTTCAAATGGAAGAAGGGAAGACAGAGGGACAGAGAAACTATTCAAACTTTGTCTTCTCTCCTTGTGGCTTGTGGTCTCCTTCCTCCTCTGCCTCCTCGGAAGCCACCTCGTCCTCCAAAGCCTCCTTGGCCTCTGCCACCAAATCTACCTCTGCCTCCTCTGCCTCCACCTCGACCCCCGAAGCCACCTTCACCCTTAGGCTTGGCCCAGTCCAAGGTAACTTTGTTTCCATCAATTTCACTATCTTCCATGGCCTCCTTGGCAACTTTGGCATCTTCTTCTCTGTTGAAGTCTCCAAAACCAAACCCTTTGGAGGATCTTGTTTCCCAGTAACTATCCTTGCACCAACAGAGCTGTCAAAAGACTCCTTTAATGTCTCTTTGGTGGTATCCTCAGACAGACCTTTGACAAACAGAGTTTTGGAGGGCTGACTTCTTGCATTAGGTGATCCCCTGGGTCCCTGCAGTTCCAACCTGATTGCTCTGCCTTCAATTTCTCTTTTATTACAGGAATTTAAAGCTTCTTTAGCTTCTTCAAATGAAGCAAAATCTATAAACGCATACCCTTTAGATTTGCCATTTTGGCTCTGAGGCACTTTGATAAAAGTTGCCTTCTCAAATACTTCCTGAAGCATTTCTTCAGTTGCATTGTAGGAGAGGTTACTCAAAACCAGAGTTTTTGATTCGCCACTCCAAGTGCTATTCTTTACACCTCTATAGTCTTGATTTTGACCTTTCTCTTCAGTGTAGTATAGAGAAATAGACCGCCCATCAATCTCTGTTCCCTGCTTTTCTTCAAAGGTTTTCTCTGCATCGGCTTCTGTCTTAAATTCAATGTAGGCGATCCCTTTACTTTTTCCATCTTTGCTGATTATTCTGATCTCCATGGCATCTTCAAATACTTCTTTTAATTCATCTTGAGTGACTTTGTAGGGGAGATTTTTGGCCAAAAGTGTTCTTGCATCTCGATCTTTCTTATTATCTTTTCCTTTTGGTTTCTCCAGTTTAATTTCATTGCCAAAGACTTTTAAACCGGTGACTTCCAAAGCTTTTTCTAGCTCTTAAGCAGACTCAAAGTCAATATAGCCAAACTTCCTAGATGTCCCGATTCTGACATCCACGACAGCAAGATCATTTTTAGCAAAAACATCACTAATACCAGTTTTTAATTCAGGAATAGATTTGTTATTGTTCAGGTTTCCAACAAACAGATGAAAGGATGTAGTTGGTTCTGTGGGTTCCGCCTTCTGTTTCTTGGCCTCAGTAGCTGCTTTCTGTTTGGTCATTTCCTTCTCTTGTTTTCCAGGAACTTCTTTGACAGGCTCTTCTTCCTCCTCACCTTTCTCATCCTCATCGTCTTCATCCTCATCGTCGTCCTCATCTTCTTCCTCATCATCCTCATCCTCATTATCCTCTTCATCTTCATCTTCAGCCACAGTCTTGGCTTTGGCAGGTGCAGCTTTTGCAGGAGCTTTCTTTCCTTTGGCTGGTGTGGTCTCCATAGCTTCTTCTTCAGATTCATCTTCCTCATCCTCCTCCTCCTCCTCCTCATCCTCATCTTCCTCCTCATCCTCCTCCTCCTCCTTCTCTGAGGCCGGGCGGCAGCTGCTGCTTTCATCACTGCTGGCTCAAATTCATCCTCATCTTCACCCTCGTCCTCATCATCTTCCTCACTGTCATCTTCTTCCTCCTCGTCACTGTCTTCCTTCTTGGCATTCTTGCCATTCTTTGCCCCCTTGGCTGCAGTGGCAGCTCCTTTCTTACCAGGAGTTGCTACCAACGCTTTGCCCAGTGTGGCTCCCTTCTTGCCAGGTGTTGTGACTGCTTTGACTGGTGTAACGGTCTTCTTGGATGGTATGGCAGCTGTCTTTTTGCCTGGGGTGACTGCTGCTTTCTTGGCAGGTGTGGCAACTGCAACCTTTTGTGCTGGAGAAACTACCACCTTCTTTGCTGGAGTTGTGGCAGCCTTCTTACCTTTTTTCTGAGGGATGGTAACCTCTTCTCCACTGCTACCATCTTCTTCATCTTCTGACATTTCCTCATCTTCACTGTCTTCTTCTACCTCCTTTGGAGGAGGAGCCATTTTTGGGGGGTCACCTTGATTTTTACCAGCCTTAGCGAGCTTCACCATGATGGCGGCTTATGATGGCAGAGTGTGTGGCAGGCGGGTGGTGCAGATGAGTCTTAAGGAACTCCAGCGATGTTGATGGCAGCTGTGAGCACTGAAGATTCCAGAGCGCATTCGCTTGGCGGCCAGCTACAGCTTGAGACTCAAAATAATTCTTAAGAAAAATTACAATTGATGGAATAGGCCATGTCAACTATTTCTCTATACCAACCTGAAAAGATTAACACTGATATCATATCTTGACCTTAGGAATATTGAAATAGATGTGCAAAAGTCTGTAATTATATTGCATAATTGTTAGGAACAAGGAACTTACCTCTAAGTCTGATGAGAGCAAACTAAGATTCTTCACAGTTTCTCCTTCTCATGTGTGAAAAATTAAAAAGACAAAGTTAATAACAGCCTCCTTTAGCTCACTCTGCAATCCTTGTTCTGGATACTAAAATTAAAATTTCACCAATTTCCCTTAGGTCTGTTTTAGAATTAACTTAACTGCATACATATTAATTCTACTATGCAATGCTAATGCACTTATTTCCTTATTTGTTTTTAAGCTGTGAAAAACACCTAATTTGAGCCTTAAAAAGTGCTTAGCATGCATATGTATTTTGTTTAGACCTTTTTCCTTATTTGTGGCTATGATTACATGGCTATTGAAAGAAAAAAAAACTTGTAGTGGACATATAATTGAAGGTCTTAGAACCCCTCTGTCAGCAAGTCAACAAGCATTATGGAGCAAGCACACTTACTCTGAGTGCATTAAAAAAGAAGTAGATCAAAGCTGGAAATATATTAGAAGGACGTTTTTCTACTCATCTGAAGAACTGAAATGTTTCCTATCCCCCCTCAATGTCCTCATGTTGAGTATCGTCTCTTTTTCACTTTCTGCCAGTCATGTGATGGCTCAGTTTTTACTGCCAAGAGTACTCTTTTTATTCTCAAGAGTCCTAGACCAATGACCACAGATGCCTTCACGGTAGCACAATTTGTCCTACTTGATAAGTAGCTAATTGTGCCATGGGAGATAGTTGCATCAATTGCGGTCTACTACATTTTTACGGGGAAGGAATTGATGAAGTCAGACGGAAAATCTGAAACTTAGGCAATCAGATGTTAAGTTTCTTACTGTTGTTGGTTTTTAATTTTTCCCCCCAGTGAAAATTTTCCTCAACTGTTTGACTTGGCTCTATTTTCTCTCTTCCTGATTGAAAAATGAAAGGATTTCTCTCTCTGTGGAAGTGAAGAGAAAGGACAGCGCAAAAAGGAAGGGCTGAAATTAGTATCAACAGGATGATCCTCATTTCTCATTTGTTATTCAGAGTCATTTTTTTCTCTCTGGACAGACCAAATTATGATGTTTAAACAGAAATGTAAGAATCATTGATTTTCTAGGAATTAAAACTGAATCTCATTGGAGGTCAGTAGGTGGCATAGTGGTTAAGGTACTGGAGTCTCACATGGCCGACCATGGTTCAAGTTCCAGATCCAGTGGCTGGAAACCCACACTGGACACGTGTGTGCATGCATGCCCAGAATCTCGAGAGGAGAATGCAGAAGAAAGAATCGGGATGTGGCCATCCCCCTGGAGGTAATTTCTCACTTTCTCTCTGTCTCTCCAGTGAGCACATTTGCCAAATAGCAAAAACAAACAAACAAACAAAACTCTCTTAAAAAAAAAAAAAACCTGAATCTCATGTTCATTTTCCTATAATATAAGAAAAAGTAAATCCTGCAAGTAGAAATAAAAATTTATTTAATTCTCTCTATACATAAAGCAGAGAGAAATGTTCCATATTTTACTGTGAAACTGACTTCTGTGATCCCTTTCAGGAGCTTAGCATATTCTTGGATAAAATACAGAAGACAGGAATGCACATGTCAATCCTACCTGGAAGAATAATGGACTGGTTTTGAGACAATAGGACAAACATTTGTGAGGCCTTGTCAGTCTCTATCCCATATAGCAGGTCATGGCAAGTATAACATCTCTCTTTGCCTGCTGATGGCTAATATAATGAAGGCTTCTGAGCCAGTCTGATTTTGGTTTGGAAGGAAAAACTTTAAATTTATACACATAAATATAATTACACAGCTCCTGACTATAAATCACTTTGCCCTTAAATGAGTTGTGCTTACATTGTTCATCCTAAATTCTATATACACTAAGTGCCAAGCACTAAAGGAAATGGTGAACTAAACAGACTCGGTCTCTGACCTCGAAGTCAAACCTTCTATTTAGTCCAAGAAGAATAGCCATTAAAAATTAGGACAACATATGGGAAACACTAGGCACCATTAAATGGCTGAATAGTTGCATAATAGGTATTCCAGAAGGTGAAGAGACAAGTAAAGGCATAGAAAATCTGTTTCATAATATATTAGCTAAAAATTTCCCAAATTTAGAGAGGCATGTAGATATTCAAATCCAGTAAATACAAAGAACACCAAATATATACAACAAAAGGAGATTCTCTCCAAAACATATCATAGCCAAATAAGTAAAAATCAAAGACAGAGGTAATATTCTAAAATTGCCGAGAGAGAAACACCAATTACTTACAAATGTTAGTCTAATGTTAGCACATTAGACTAACATCAGGCCTCTCAATTAATACAAAGTGGGTAAGGAAGGAATAAGAAGAGATATTTAAAACCCTAAAAGAAAAACAGTTTCTGCCAAGAGTATGATACCCAGCAAGATTATCCTTCAAATGAGAAGGAGAAATAAAATCATTCCCAGATAAACAAATGCTGAAAGAATATGCCAAAACTAAATCAGCTCTTTAGGAAATACTTAAGAGAATACTACACCAGGAAAACTAAATGGAGATAAAGAGAAGTCAGAGAACACAAAAGAAAAAGTAAACAAATCCATAAATATCAGAAATTGTATTGACTGTTAGCATTAAATTTTCTAACTAAAATGCTAGAAATGTAGATTCAACTATCTTACACACAAGCAAGTTAAAGTACAAATTCTCTAATTATTTGACAGATCACTGTTTCCACCGGTTTCAATGTATATATTTATTAAAACCATTACTCATTTTATAAAACTAGATAATGGAGGAAAAGTCCAAACTGTTACAAGTAGCTGAGTCTTCCTTTGGAATAAATTTAAAGAAGGCTAAAATCAAGAACCTCATACAGTCTATAAATCACCAAATCACTGAATTTACCATATCTTGGCTTTTACACATCTCTTTCCAATTCTCATTTGGTTTTGTGTTTTTTGAGGACTTATTTCTTTATGCACAGTACAGTGCTATGGTCTTACAAGAACTGACAGTGAGTAAGGAAAAGGTTTATTTTTCTATCTCTTTTTCATGAGCAAAATTGTGCAATTTTACCTATTTCTAACTGGACCAATAATACCACAGATCTTTTCACAATATAAATTCTTATCTCCCACAGTCCTCTACATGGGAATTACGAAATATCTTTCATTGACTGTGTTAAGATTATCTTTGTTTTGAAAAAATTCATAATTTTTACTTTATGAGATTTTTGTTGACTGATTTTTTAATCAATTTGTTTTTCTTTAGAGCTATATTTCACAGTAAAGAACATCATAGAAAATTCAGTACATATTTCCAGAATAACAAGTGGAGTGGGTTTTGAATGTTTATAACATAATGTTAAATGTTGAAGGTAATGAATATGTCTATATTCTCAATTTTGTTACTATACACTGTATACATGCTTTCAAAGACCATTCTGTACCCTACCAAGATGTGCAATGATTCTATGTAAATCATAAATTACAATAAATATTTAAAAAATAATAATTAAAAAATAGTAGGGTTTCTTTGTCTTGTTTATGGACCTAATTTTGTTTCTCAAGTATCAGACAATGATGGCATTTTCATCAGAGCTCCTTATTTTTCAGTCCTCTCATCAGCATGCTGTCTTGTGAATGTCTTTGCTGAAATAACAGAGTTCAGACATGTTACTGAGTAAAATTATATCTGATGTGTTTGTCACTTCCTTGTTCCCTATATTTATGTCTCATTTTATTCTTTAAAAAGCATGGTAGTTAAGGCACTGGATTCTCACACAGTAGACTATGGTTCAAGTCCCAGACCTAGTGGCTTAAAAATCATATTGCGTATGTGTGTACTTGTGTCAGAAATCTTGAAAAGAGAATGGAGAAGGGATTTAAGTATGGCCATACTCTCTGTGAAGTGATTTCTCTCTCTCTCTCTCTCTCTTTCCGTTTTTCTCTAGTGAGCATGCACACCTTGTGACAAAAACCTAAAATTATTTTTAAAAAAGTAAATCTATGGGGAACCAGCAGTTAGCGTAATGGCTGTCGCTGGACTCCCATGTAGTCGACCGCGGTTCGCGTCTCGGACCCGGTGGCTTACAACTCACGCCGGGCGCGTGTGCGTGTGTGCCCAAGATCCCGAGAGGAGAATGGAGGAGAAGGGATTGCGGCGTGACCATCCCCCCCTGGGGGGTGATTTCTAGCTTTCTGTCTCTATGTCTCTCTCTGTCTGTCTGGCGAGCGCACGCGCCCTATAGCAAAAAACCTCTCAAAAAAAAAAAAAAGTAAATCTATGGATAGTTCTCCTTTTTATCCTTCCACACTCCCCATTCAACACTTATAATGTTAAGTTAACCTCAATTTCTGAACTGGGGTTTACAAAAAAAATAGCCTCAGTAGCTCGTCTCATAATGAAAAAGTAAGTAGTCCATCTTAACGCCTGTTTTAGAGGTTTTTCAACCATATGGAAGAAGGAGAAAGAGCCCCCATTCTTGTTTCTGTCTTCATAATTTTGACCAATTCCTCAGCATCTTACTGCTAAGGATGCAGGTGTTTCGACATTCAAGTTTGTGCTAATAGCATCTACATAGAATCCTGTCCATGTCATTGCCTGTGGCTAGTACCTTCTTTTCCTTATCTAGTCTTTTCTGCCTAGTTTAACAGAAGTCATATTAAAGATATGAGACTTTCTTATCACTCATTTTCAGATTAAATTTTTTTATTCTTACTTGGTACACTATACTTAAATATTAATATTCCATCTATCAATTTTTGATCAGAATGTTAATTAGGGACTTCATGTGAGAGAATGTGACTGAACTTAACTTGTGACAGACTGGGAATCAGTCAAACATGGTCAGGAAAACCAATCTCTGACCCATAAAGTTGGTTGACAAAGAAGACTTTGTTATTGTACAAATGACTCAATGAAGAAACAAGAAGCTATCTTGCTCCAAAAATTGCCTCCTTCAACATATGTGTGGATAGGCTTTATAGAGGAATCATTTCCACTCATGTCTTCAATCAAGGTTGTATGTGGAAATGAAGAATTAAAACTGATGCAATTCAGATTGGCTAATTTAAACAGAAGTTTGATTGGTTCACTATTGAAACTGTTTCTATTCTCATTGGTTGCTTTTCTCCAAAAATGTGATATGTCTCTCCATTTATTTAGATCTTCTTTAATTATGTCCACCAGTACTGTGTGGTCTAGGGCTCAAACTGTGAAATAAGCTATGTGGGATCCAGCTGCCTCACCACCATGCCACTGGTTGGCCCTGGTATATGTTTTTAATGTCATATTTCAATTAAGTGAATAAAATGAATTTTAAAATACAAACATAGACATTAAATATTCCTAGAATTCAAAATATTTTTAAAAACATTTTTATATTTATTGTTTTATAATGTAGTTAACATCTCATGTAAGTAAGATGAAAGCATAAGATGATTTGAAATAAGATATAGTTTTATTTCTTATGAATTGACAATAAAAGCAAATCTCTGTGTCGAATATTTTTTTTTTTCTTTTGAGAGGTTTTTGCTATAGGGCACATGCGATTGCCAGAAAGACAGAGACAGAGAAACAGAAAGTGAGAAATCACCCCCTAGGGGGGATGGCCACACCGCAACCCCTTCTCCTCCATTCTCCTCTTGGGATCTTGGGCACGCATGCACACGTGTCCAGTGTGAGTTTAAACTGCCAGGTCTGGGACTCAAACTGCGGTCATGTGTTGAATAATTTAATTGCCATGTTGTGGCGCGCCCCCGCCCATCGCCTCTCGAGCAGGCCCCTAAGATGGCGCCAGCGGAAGCCCGAAGTCTGCCCAGAGGGTGAACAACTTTGAGGAGGTGGAACGGCGGAGAGCGTGGAGAGCACGGGAACACGACATGCGACCAATCCTCATTCGAGGATTGGCTTCCGTACACGTGGACAATGCGCTGATTGGCTAAGGGCCCTTTAAAAGGCCCTGGGAGGAAGCGGGGAGGGGAGGAACTTCGGAAAGATAACCTGGGGAAATAAAGTGCTGAAGAGAAGACGGTCTCCGGGTCGTCTGTACCACCGACACCATGTTATATAGTCTGTTTTCTGTCAGACCATGTAATCTATTCCTATTTTTCATGAAATTGTTTATTTTCTGAATAAAAGTGATACTTAACAAATTTAGATGATTCCCTATATGACCACCTAGTTTTTCTATATATGTTCTTGTATGTTTATATTTTACTATTTTTTTTCCTACTAAAAATGATGCTTTTAAAAAAAATCACCTTAAGGGGCCAGAAAGTGGCATGGTGGTTAAGACATTGAACTCCCACATGGTGTACTACAGTTTGAGTCCTAGACCTGGAGGACTGAAAATCATGCTGGACTTGTATGTGTGCCTACCTGAAGTTCTGAGAGGACAGTGGAGGAGAAGGGATCGTGGCATGGTCATTCCCCCACAGGGTGATGACTTATTTGTTCTCTGTCTCTCTCTAGGAAGTGCATGTGCCTTATGGAAAAAACTTAAAATAAAATAAGGTAAAAACTTTAAAATAAAACCAAATCCAATTAAATATGAGTCATACACATGAGAGAAAAATCATCTGTATTATTACAAAGATAAGTTTCTGCCAATTTGGTAATAAAAATTAAATCAGAACTATAATGCAATGCATGTTATCTGTAGCAGGTTTTACTTTTCTGAGACTATTTCTCAATTGTTGGCTCTCAGAAATAGATTACATTTGTCACAGGAAAAATTTGAATAAAACTTATACGCAAAATTATGGTTGACAATTTTGAACCCAGCCTATAAAAAGATATTTTTATACACATCCATACATAAGCAAATGGTAAAAAATCTAATGATTTTATATTGATAAAGAAAACAGCTTAATTTTTAACAGCATAATAAAATCTATTTTTTAATTTTGCGTATCATATATGTGATATTTGCCAATGCTTCTTTTCTATTTCTTATACAGAATAGTTTCCAGATATTTATTTATTTTATTATAAAAATAGAGAAGCAGTATCTTATTCATATGTTCATCAAGCCTATGATTATCATTTTATGATATTCTGGAGAATTTACTTTGCTATGTTACATAATTAATATGCTGCGATGAAATGTAACAGACACAAGTAGAACTGATACAAATATGATGACATGAACACCTGCTGGAGGCCACCTAGTAATATGATCTTCAAGGTGACCCAGTGCAATTACTCTGCCCACACGAAGATTTTTATTAGTTCCCATATTATTAGCAAAGGTGTAAATAATTATATGGTAAATATTGGCTTATCATGGGTAACAATAGGCTAATAAAGTGCTTCAATGATTCATACATATTTTCAAAGTGTTCATATTATGGGAATAACTTCAGAAATTCTGAAGTATAGGTTTCAATATACCATTTAACAAGTAAGTTTAGGGTAGTTTATATATATATAAGTTTTCAAAAGATGCCAGCCTTTACTCTTTGAAGAATAAAACTTTAAAAAATACCTCGCTTTTTCGTTTTGTTTTGTTTTGTTTTTGCTTTAGGGCACTTGCGCTAGCCAGAAAGAGGGAGAGAGGGATGAGAAATAACCCCCAGGGGGGATGGCCATGGTGCAATCCCCTCTCCTCCAGTCTCCTCTAAGGAATTTGTGTATGCATGCCCATGCACCCAGCATGATTCTTAAGCTGCTAGATCCAGGATTTGAACTACAAGACAAGACATGTGGGATCCAAAGACATAACCTCCATGTCATTTCCTGGTCCTATATATTACTTTCTTATGCTGGGTGCTCTAGAAAATAGAACCTGAGACACAATTTGTATGCTAATATTTTAGTGAAAGATACTAACTCAGGAAACAGGAGTGAGAAAACCAGGGCAGAGACTAGAAAGCTGAGAGAGCATAGACAAAGGGCACATTGCCAGGGTGACCAGCACTTTGCATCAATGCAGTGACTGCTCAGTCTCACAGAGCATCATCAGATGGTCATATGAACTGCTGTCCATCTGGGGAAAAGAAGGGAGATGATTTACTTTTTAGTCTTCAACTCTCACTGACCCTCCCCTTATCTTCTCCGCAAAGAGTTAATTTTCCTGCCTGTGTAGATGCATTATCCAGACTTTGGGGTAGGGAGCCTCCGGGAAATGCACCTCCACGGGTCCAGACATGCTAGTCTCCAGGTGCAGAGAGCAATCACGCACTAGTATCAAACATGGGTTCCTTGGTCTGTAGAGGTTGCTGTCATTAATGATCCATCTCCAAGAACAAAGACTAATTGCCAGGGCATTGGGTGAGAGGGAACTTCATGACACTGATCTCCATTGGAGCATAACTGGATCCTCTGTAATTGTTTTTTTCCCCTCCCAACACTGCCTATATTTTAAAATCCTTCTTGTGTCCCAAAGAATATTTTATTTAATAAAAGTAGCCAAGGATTTTGTTTTCAAAACTTTAAGAACTTTATGACTTTAAAATATGGCCCACTTGTTAATCATTAGCTTTAAAAACCTTGAAGAAGGGAATTTCATGTGTTTTCACTTCGGTGAAAGCCACTGAGAATTAATGACTAGGAAAGAAATTGCCCATGCTGGTAAGTGTCCATTAATAATGGTATCTAAAGGGAATTCTTAACAACCACTCGCAATAGGCCCTGATCTTCATTTACAGACATTGGAAGGTTAGTCAATCTGTCAGGAGGGTAATACGGGAGAACACTTGTTTCCACAATTGCATGAATACCCTCCTCCAGATTTGGCACTTTTATGCAAAAGAAGCGACGTTTATAGATTGCTCAGCAACTGCTTGTGCAAGTTCATGGTTTGTGGTCAGTCTTCATTGTTGTTGTTTCTGGCATGTGGCCACTGTTAAAGGTATCTCTTCCAAAAGGAGGAGAGATAAAAGTACATATAAGCATGTTTTAATTGCCTAAAGAGAAAGGCCTCAAATATCTAAGAGATTGCTTTTGAAAACAGGAAGTAAGATGTCTTCACATATGGGGACAGGTGGTATGAAAGGGAAAAAAAAAAAAAAGAAAAGAAAACCTCCCAGAAATATGTAATGCTTCTTGCAACTAAAGTGTTTTTATAAAGAGGTATTGGCCTTAGGGTGTCTGTGTTTGCCAGAGAGGCAGAGACAGTGAGAAGAAAAGTGAAAAATCATCCCCACCTGAGGGGGATGGCCATGCCACAATCCCTTTTTTTCTATTCTCCTACTGGGATCTTGGACATGCATGCACATGCACCTAGCATGAGCTTTAAGCTACCAGGTCTGGGACTTGAACAGCAGATGTCCGTGTGGAAGTCCAGCAACATAAACTTCTACACCATCCACTGGCCCCTAAAGTATCATTTTTGTAAGACCTAACATGTGTGTCATAAGCAGTTACATTATCTTTAGATTTTTTCAAAAAATGAATTTAAAATAGTTTATGTGGCATGAGTTTTGTTTCTGCTTGGAGAGCTTGTTTTGTGTAAAATAAAAGAAACAGAAGAAGGGGGATGTTGTATATACTGAGTGAAGAGGAATTTAAAATGTGAAGGCCTGAAAAGGAAGGTAAACAGTACCAGAAATACCTGAAAAGGTTTGCTTGCTCATTTCGTGTCTTATGAGATGGCCATTTTATTTCAACAAGGGAGGTAGCACTTGTACAATAAAACATCTCTAAGGCTTAAGTCAAATCTGGAAATGATATTTTGAATACGCATCTCTCACCCATGAATTGACAGTCTGAGGGCTCCGACAACAGCATCTGTCTTGTTACAGGCTATGCAGAGACAGGGAAATGACTGCAGCTTGTTAGCTCTGTGGTTTGCCCATGACCTGTCCACCCAGTCACAGATGTGTAGATCTTCCCTAGTAGGCTGGTTCTCTAACTTTACTATAATTGGAGCAGAACATATGCTTTATAAGAAAGCCACTTCCAAATAGATGAAAGAGAGTGAGGCTGGGCTCAGTGTGTACCTTTACTCCTCTCAAATCATGGACAGATGGGTCTCATCTTCCTTGGTTAGGAGTAAGTCAAGATAGAATGTGAAAACACAGGGCAAACTAGCATCCCTTGTGTATGTGAAACTCAGTCATGGATGGCTTCTGGCTGACCACATACAGGTGAGACAGTGCTATTAGTGCATGTGTTAAAAAATAAAACAAGGGACCAGCAGATAGCATGTAGGTTAAAGTGACTGGATCCCACACAGCCAACTGTGTAGTTTTGAGTCCTGGATCCAGCAGCTTGAAAAATCATGCTGAGCATGTGTGCATACATACCCAGAATCCCAAGAGGAGACTGAAGGAGAAGGGATGAAGGGATTGTGGTGTGGCCATCCCTCCCAGGGAGTGGTTTCTCTTTCTCTCTCTCTCTTTTTGTGTGTCTCTCTGGCAAGCACAAGTATCCTATAGCAAAACTAAAAAGCAATAATAAAAAAGAGCCCCTCACGTCTCTATTATTCAAGTCTACACAAATTAAATTAAGCATTTTATATCACCAAACTAAATCATAAAGCAGTTTGTTCTATCAACCTCAGAGTTCAGTGTGAGGTCTCTTCTTTCCTCCAGCTGGATGCAATGGCAGACATATCCTGCAAGGTGCCATTTTGGTGAAGCTTAATCCTAAAATAAAATTCTCCAAACTGTTGATAATGAAAGCTTTAATGAGACTTGGTGGGCCTTTTCAGAACACAAATTTAATCAATTCCTAATTAGTCCATAATAACAGGCTGGGTTTTTCTTCCCCTTCTATGACCAAGGACGCTCCCTCTGGCAGTGATAGTACTTTGGATAGGGGGGTCAATACAACAGCCACACTTTGCTCAGATTTAAAAAGAAAACCACCTTTTTCTATAGGGATGCATGGAATAAGGGCTTATTCTAAACCATCCAGGGCTTAGATGTAGGATCATCTGTGATTTAGTTTACACCTTTAGTGTTAGAAATAAAGTGCAAGGCATAGAGGTCAAAGACAGGTTTTGTTTGTTCCTTGTTTGTTTGTTTTGACTATTTGCAAATAATCTTTTTTCCTTTCCTTGTCAGTGGCCTTGAATGTATACATTTTTGTTCTCTGATAAGCCCTAACATTTAAAGTTCTCTTTAACATTTTGGCACATAACCATTGTAGGGCTCTTCCTCTTTCTAATAAACACAGTTGCTATGGAAACTTTATGATTATTTATTTACTGTACAAATCTGTAGAAGAGACTCACTGTACCATAGTAAGTGTCTAGTGTGTCATTTCCCTTGTTTGCTATTTGCATTGAAAGTGTAGAGTTCTCATGTCTGATCTGTTACATGAAGGAACTTCAAAATGTTTGTGAAAAACTAGAATCAAAGTGAGTTTATTTTGTTGCAAAAATTTTTGAAATCCATGCCTGGTCTTTTCATATGAAGGTTCTATTGAATGTTCGAAAAGTTTTTAAAGGATTATTTATTTAAAGAATTATTTACTTATTTTTATTTGTCATTTATTATTTTTTGATTTGCTATAGAGCACGGATCCGAGAGAGAGAGAGAGAGAGAGAGAGAGAGAGAGAGAGAGAGAAAGTGAGAAAGCAAGCTGCCGGGTCTGGGACTGCAACTGCAGCTAGCCATGCTACCTGCTGGCCCCTCCTTTGAACTTTTTGAAATTCCCCTCATATAGATTCTTATTGTTTAAAATTTGTTGAACTGATTTAAGTTTTGCTTTCTTCTGCTCAACATGTCATTTGGAACAATAGATAAAGTGGTGCCAGGTTAATTTAACTTTGTTCTTTTTGTTATAACCTGGGTCTTGGATCTAGGCATTGAGACCTTAAACCTCTTAAACTGGTTCTCACCACTACTGTTCAAGGTGACCCTTCCCATCATACTCAATGTTTCCTTCACATTTTTAACCTTTCTGACTGCAGTGGGACTCAGAGTCTACGAAAGCATAACATGTGTATTTAGAAAGTGAAGGTTTGGTTTATTTGTGATTATTCATGGCAGTAGTCCTTTTATGTGTAAATTTTGACAAGAATTTTCACAATCTATCACCATAAAAACGATTCTTCAAATAGAAATGGGAGGGATCTTTTTATTGTCTATGTGCAGTTAGGAGAAAAGGTGGCCTTTGAGTTTGTGACTAAATAGGGACCATTTGGGGGACTTTGAAAGCGCAGGATATAGCCTATAATATAATACATAAATATTTAAATAAGTATAAAACAATGCATGTATA
This sequence comes from Tupaia tana, assembly GCA_026018925.1. NCBI lineage: Eukaryota > Metazoa > Chordata > Mammalia > Scandentia > Tupaiidae > Tupaia > Tupaia tana. Next base: position 37,730,401 of record JAKSZU010000016.1, read on the forward strand.
CAAGTTTAGGCTACAGCTTCAAATATAATTTTGATATTATTTGGTTATTCTTTCTTTGACATTGCCTTCATATTTTGAGAAGAATCCATGCTTTCTACAAAGCAGGTGAAATATTCATGCTCAGGTTTGGCAAAGAAAGCATATCATCAAGTTAGTTAAAGCCATTTTGATTCCAGGTAAATTCTATGATTGTTTAAGTGACACAAAAATGGAAAACTATCTTTTGATGTTAAGTTGTTCAGTAATACCTTTGACTGGAATAATATGTAGTGTATTCATGCTGGGAAAATTTAGTTTGTATGTTGTAAAGATGTATGGTGATTAAATGTCATTAAAAATAATAATAATAAAAATATCGTTATGATGGTGATGACAACTCACGCTTATCAGAACCTTACTATGGGTCTCAGGGTAAACTCCACACATGGAGCTCTTCTTCCCCCTCCCTCTTCACCTGTGAATCTGAGATCACAGACAGACCTCATAAGCCCCTCTCGTAACCATTCCCTTATCTCATGGAACTGGCCTGTGGCTAGGGCTGTCCTGGTGGTATGTCTCACCACAGTAAACATTGTAAGTATCACAAGGATAGAGACACTAAACCCCAGACAGACTTTGCTGATTCTATTGATTGATAAACTGATCCGGTATCGAAACCCCTGAACAATGTATGTCTTTACTTGACTTACGTATGCTTTGTATATTTGCTGACTAAGTCTTTATTTGTTGACTGCATAAAGCATTCACTACCCAGCCATAAGGGCAGCTTCCCTAGTAAGTAAACTCAGGTCTTTCTCTGCTGGATCTCTGAGTATATTCTTTGGAATCAGTAAAAACCATGGACAGGTACCCCCAAATTTGGGGGCTACCTGAAACAAGGTCAAGGACTGTTTTAAGCAATATTCCTGCATTAAACACATTTAATCCTCACCACGATCCTAAGATCTTGTTACTATTACTATCACTGTTTTAGAGAAGAGAAGAACTGAGGTTCAGGGAGTTTAAGGAACTTGATCAAAGAAATGTAGACTTCATTTGAACCCAAGAAGTCTAGGTTTTGAATCTGTGCTTTTCAGCATGACACCTTAATGTCTCTCTAAGCAAAAATGACTCAGTTGAATTTCCTCATGTTCAAAATTGATTCTTTAATTGGACAGAAAGAAAATATCCCAAGAGGGTATTTATAAGAAAACAGTGTTCAAATCTATGCTTATAATTAAAATTTCTTTAAAACATATATTTTTCCTATAAAGGACATATAAAATACTAAAATTTTCTTAAAAAGTAGAATTTTGAAAAATACATCAAGAATTACTACTATGAATGGCTCGATATTTGAATTCTTTTTTATGTTGTAGCAACAGGTTACCTTTAAAAACTCTTTATAGGAAATTGTAATTCCCGTATTAAAAAAATTGCAAAAAAATATTGAAGAAGTGGATAAAATGTCCAATTTACTTTATGGAATCAGTTTAACACTGATATTAGGATCTCTTAAAATATAAAACAGAAAAAGCCCAATTTTAATAATATAAATGGATAGGAAATCACTAAATAAACTGCTAGTTGAAGCTTGCAACATATGCAACATGACATTTAAAAGCTTACTCTGTGAAGTCATTTATTAAGTGAAAATTAAGAAGGAAAATATAAAACTTTTGAAAAAGTGAATTTATCAATTATCACATGCAATGGGATATAATATTAGCTATTAAAATATGGCTGGATAATAGTTTCAAAATTCAGCAACAAAATTTTTTTCTCCAAAGTTAATCTACTACACAGTCCAACATGTAAATTCTTCTTCCTATCCCTCATCATAAAAGTCTGAGGGCACCAGACAAACAAATTAGAAAACAAAGAAGTTTTTAAGCACATGCAAAAGACATAATACTGCCAAATGAATAAGCATCCTCATAATGTTAGCACATTATTATCCCACCTTATGAAATAAAATGTATATTTAGTCCACAAATACTGAGTTGCAATTATAAGGAAAAAAATACATTCGTGTGAATAAGATTTGTTTTATTTTTTCTGTGAATATCATGTTATCATGTAATAAACATAGATACTTTTTTAATCAGCATAGATGTGTTTAATTATTTATTTTAATTTATATTTAATCACTATATTTCTTTACAGTACACAGCATTATCTTTTCAGCACGAATATAGTGCATATCAGTCAAGACAAAGAGATTACCATATACATTATCATCAACAAATAACTTTTGAATTTTGTGTCAATTAAATGTATTTTTTCTTTTCCTCTGTTTCTCTCCTCTCCTTTCCTCCCTCTGTAACCCTCCCTCATATTACTCCTATCTTTACTATCTCTAGTATCTACTGTTGCCCTTCCTACTACTATACCTTCCAAACTTCCAGTTTCTGCTATAGAGTGCAGACATTCAGTATGGGGACAGGCATAGTCTGTCTTTCATTGTCTGACCTGCTTCGCTTAGTATTAAGTCTTCAGTATTCATCCACTTTGTATCAAGTGTCAGGGTCTCACTGTTTTTTTATAGCTGATTAGTATTCCATAGACTACGTAGACCACATTTTTTCAATCCATTTGTCTATTTTTGTACATTTGGGTGAAATTTATGTCCTAACAATTGTAAATAATGCAACAATGAATATGGATGTGCAAGTGTTTTTCCAATTGAGGATTTTTCTATCCTTTGGATAAATACCCAAGAGTGAAATTACTGGGTCATAAGGTAGTTCTATTTTTAGGTTTCTGAGGAATCTCCATATCATTTTTCACAGTGGTTGTTCTAATTTGCTTTCCCACCAACAGTGTAGGAGAGTTCCCTTTTCACCACAGCCTTTCCAGCACTTACCATTATTGAGTTTTTAAACTTTAATCATTCTGACTGGGATTAAGTGGTTTCTCATTATGGCTTTGATTTGCATTCCCCTTATGATAAAAGATATCTAGCATGTTTTCATATGCTTTTTGGCCATTTGTATGTCTCTGGAGAGGAGTCTGTTTAACCAATTTTCCCATCTTTTAATTGGATTTATTATTTTTTTGTGGGTAAGCTGCTTGAGTTCCCTGTATATGCTGGTTATCAGTCCCTTATCTGAGGTATAGCTTGAAAACATTCTCCAAGGTTTGTCTTCTCACTCTAATTATTGTTATGTAAGTTCATATACTATCATTAATTAAACAAATGTTTAAAAACATGTTTTTATCCATTTTTGTTGATTAAAATTTTATTTAAATGTTTATAACTCTAAAATAGTTCTAAACAACAAAAACATAATTGTGTCTTGAAATTACTAGACAGAATGAGACATGGCGTACCACCATCTCTATAGCAAGGTCCCCAGACTGAGCATAATTTCTCCAGATCTTGTGATTTTTATTTTAGAAATTGCTCTGACAGTTCACTGACTCCAGCCTCCCATCATCATTCTTTGTTCTTGTTATTTATGATAGTAATCCATACAAACACAAATTCTCTTCATCGTGGCAGCTTCTAACAGCCCCTGTAACATCGATATTTGAGTTCTCAAATACTAGGTTGGTGGGAAAGTCATGATGTATTTTTCAATGTTTTTCTATGCAAAAATATGTCGTGACTTTTCTGATGACTCAGCACTTTGTCAATTTAAACCATTAACATCAATCTAAGATCTCTGTATGAAAGGGAGAGGGAACTCATGTAAGATATAAGAACTTACATTCCTTGTTAGATTTTTTCGTATATCATAAAAGACTTGAAAGAAACACATACTCACAGGGACCAGCAGTTAGCATGATGGCTATGTTGCTGGACTACCACGTAGTCGACCGGTTTGAGTGCCGGACCTGGTGGCTTAAACACACCAGGCTTGTGTGCATGCGTGCTCAAGATCCCAAGAGGAGAATGGAGGAGAAGGGATTACAGTGTGGCCATCCCCCCTGGGGGATGATTTCTCACTTTCTGTCTCGCTGTCTCTCTCTGTCTGGCGAGCTCATGCTCCCTATAGCAAAAACGTCTCCAAAAAAAAGAAACACATACTCACATACAGTGATTGAAAGGATGTCTCTCTTATTTCCCAGTGTTTATTCGTTATGTATTCATTTTTCTACCCATACTAAATAATAAGTTCAAATATCTATTTTGTTCATATTCCTCGGAACATTGAAACAAAGGCAGGATTTAGGTCAAGATTTTCTTCCCCTTTTTTGGGAGAGATTTTTACTATAGGGCGCATGCCCTCACCAGAAAGAGAGACAGAAAGTGAGAAATCACTGCCTGTTGGGGGGGGGGGATGGCCACACCGCAATCTCTTCTCTTCCATTCTCCTTTTGGGTTTTTAGGTGTGGATGCACACATGCCTAGTATAAGTTTAAGCCTCCTGATCCAGGACTTGAACTGCAGTCAACTATGTGGGAGTCCAGTGACATAAACACTACACTATCTGCTGGTCCCTAGGTCCAGATTTTCTGTGAAATACTTGTGGAAAGATAAATCTTAATTTCAGTTCACCCACTACCAAATCTTTAGAAGAATTCAGGTGTTGTTTGCTCTAACATTTGCCCATTATATATTGGAAAGTATACAGAGTTCTCAGGACAGTCAGGTAGAGAGTGGCTGGTAATATTTGAGACACCTTAAGATACTGACAAAAGGATCATTCTTTTTTTTTTTTTTTTTTTTTTTGGAGAGGTTTTTGCCATAGGGTGCGTGCACTTGCCAGATAGACAGAGAGAGACAGAGATACAGAAAGAGAGAAATCACCCCCCAAGGGGGATGGCCACGCCACAATCCCTTCTCCTCCTTTCTCCTCTCGGGATCTTGGGCACGCACGCACACGTGCCTGGTGTGAGTTTAAGCTTCCAGGTCCAGGACTCGAACTGGGGTCGCCTACGTGGGAGTCCAGCGACATAGCCATTACGCTAACTGCTGGTCCCCAAAAAGATCATTCTTCTCTGGGGCCTCAGAGGACAGGTAGTTAAACCTCCATCTGGATCATGGTGGACATATCCTGCTATACCCAGCCAGCTTCTTAGGTACTTACATTCTTTGACATTACATCTTCTTATTTGTAAATTTATTTACTTATTTTAAGAGCTAGAGAAACAAAGACAGACAGACAGACAGGGAAATAGCACCCCAACAGGGTCTAACATTGAGTTCCACCCTCAGCTTTGGCTAGCTCCAGTTCCAGAGCTGGAGCTGGTGTACCTAGGAGGTCTCTAGACATAAATCCAGACCTTCACATCTGAGTCAGTTTCTTAGAGCATGACTTTTTTTTTTTTTTTTTTTTTTTTTTACCACTGTGCCACACAGTTCAAACCCCTTGAAATTCTAACTCTTCTAAAGGTAGCTCTTTATTCCTTTCTGTCAATCACATTGATTTAAGATAAAAAGTTAGGCCTTAAGGGACATAAGAGGGTTTATCAAGATTTATCTTAAAGTAACTTCTGCTGTTGTAACAACAGAAGTGCATTTGGAAGCAAATTATTATACCAAGAAGTGAATGATTTAAATGAATGTTTTTATTGAAGTGACATGCAGTTGAGAATGGTGTCATTTATAAAACATAGCTTCACAATTTACTGCTTCCTAGAAGAATATGCCTGTCTTGGAAAAAATCAAGATGGCAGGGAAGGGAAGCAAACATATTTATGGAAAACAAAGACGACGCCAGGTTTGCAGGTTTTCTATCAGTAAATGTTGCTGTTTAACTGCAAATTTGATCATCGGGGGTTAACTTGGTCGTATTTCTGTTGATTTTCCAAATAGTTCTCTTTCATATTTTTCCCCTTCAAATACTTTGTCAGTTATTGCCCACCAATTGCGCTCATTTCAGAGCCAACTGCAGGTAATGAGATGCTGATTGGGGATTCTAGAATTCACTTGCTGATGATTATGTGTTATTTTAACAGGAGAATGACAATAATTTCCTGTAATGCCACTTGTTAAAGTAATTATGCTATAATTGCCTTATCAAGGTGTCATAGAGGAGAGGGGAGAAATTCCAGGATCGCACAGCTGCTGTCATGCTCCTTTAAGTGTTATCTTGAAACTGCATTGTCAGCCATTGGGATGAATTCCTTCTAATTGTTTTAAACCTGAGCATTGTTGCCTGGGTAGGTTCGCTGACCTTAAAAACAGATTTTTGAAAACTTGACTGTTTTTTTTTTAATACTGCAGCTATGTGGCGAATTAAATGTACAAATATAGAGATAGATTAAACATGTTTCAACTGCAATAGAATCTGAAGAGTTGACTCATTGAAAATGTAGATTTAAAAATAAGCTAACTATTAATAAATATAAAACATGCAATAGAGGGCATGAATATCTAAAATATGTATGTCAAAAATGTTTTTCTTTTAACATGTACATAAAGATGATGTCAAAACAGAAGACAAATTAGCATTATCTCTGTGTGATTTTACAGTGAAGATTAGTTATTTGTTCAGATCTATGTATTTATCATAGTTATCAATAACAACACAAAGCTATTAAGTGAGCAAGAAACTCTGTTATAAAATGTTAAACAAAAAAATTTCCAAAATTTAAGAGATTCAAATATTATCCCCCATACACTTTATGCTTGCATTAACTGTGGAGGCACAATGGTGAGAAAGATAAACCAATTTAAAAGACAGGATGTAGAAAGTGATGAGTACTAAGGATGAAGAGTGAGGCAGAGAAGGCACATTGAATGTCCGCAGTGAGGCAACATTGATATTTCACATAGAGTGGCATGCAAAAAGGCAACTTCAGGGTTTAGACTAGAAATTACTGGAAGAGTTTCCTATGTGATAACCTGGTGGAAGTCTAACAGAAAGTGCAACCTATATGTTGCATCACTGAGGAATAACAAGGGAAATTTTGGCTGGGTGGGGAAAACAGGGAAAAGAAAATAGCAGGTACATTCAGAGAAGACTGAAGATTGTGTGCAGATCAGAGAGGGTCTTGTGGGTCATTGTGTAGAGTTTAGCTTTTATTCTGAGTGGAATGGAAGCCCATCAGGAAATTGGATAGACACCACGGAGCCTACAATTTTACGGGATCAGGCTGTGTTGAAAACAAACTATGTGGGAAAGAAGACAGCAGCACGGACACTGCTAGTGAACTGTTAGTTACTCTGCTTCTTTAGGCAAACATGCATCATGACTTTCCTGATGACCCAATATTATATGTGATTGGAGAATTGAAGGTCATGGCTTGGAACAATATGGTGGCATGAGAAGGGGCAAGAAGTGATCCTTTGTGACATCTGATCAACCAAATGTGGGGAAGACCAGTTGTGGGGGTGGGGGGGAGTCAATAGACAAGGTAAAAACTCTTAGCTTTTTGCTTAGAAAAAGAGTCAATGGTGTCAGACTCAAGGACAATCTGGTTTGGGAAGGAACTATCACAAGTCCAAGTTCAGACATGCTAAGTTTGAGAAGTTAGTAATGAACTAATCAGACATGTCAAAGAGACAGTTGCATAGATAAGTCTATCTTAGGAGAGAAGTGGCAGGGATTTGTGTACTTTCATGTTTTAGAAGAGGAAATTTTAAAACATGTGTATACTAATAAAAATGATCCTATAGCGAGAAGGATAATACAGAAAAAATGAAATCACTCCAAATAGACATTGAAAGGATGGAGGAAAAGTGCTGGGATCCAGACCACACTCCTGTCATATAATAGGTTGTTTCTGATTATAACGTGTATAGTATTCTCAACTGGACTGGTCTGAGAAGTATTTCATGTTGAGTAAATTCTTTTTAGAATCCAAACTATACGTACTGATGGAATGTTTAAAAAATAATGAGAATAATAATAATAATAATCTGAAAAAAAAACAATGAAAAGCATTTGTCTTGACTGATATGCATGGCATTATTGCTTGAAAAAGAAATATAATACACTGTAAAGATATATGTGATTCAGTGCAATATTAAAAAGATCATGATAATAATAAATTTAAAATAAGACAAAAACATATAATAGGTGATTTCTTCTACATTTAATATATATGGGTCCAGAAGCAGATGGAGGGAACAGGGGGCATTTTCTTTCTTTCACATTTTTGAGAGAGAGCATTTTGAAAAACAACTAACATGTTTATTACTCTATTTTAAATCTGAAATAGTCTCCCATATTATACCTACTTTATGAAGCTAAGTTATCATTGCCTAAGGTTTAAAAACACACACACACAAAAGAACCTAACAAATGCTAACCTTTTCATTTTTGAGCTCCAAATTGGGTATTTTAAAAAGATAAAGGTGAACAATCATTTGTAAGTCAACGCATTTCTGATTTCTAAAAGCCAGGTTTTCTTAATAAGGAATTTTGTATTTTCAAATTAAAAATAGCTTAGCTAAGAATATCAATAGTAAAACCTAAAGGTTTTGGAACCCTCTGCCAAATTAAGAGTAAGAGAGTCAAGCAGGACTGTGTCCCTTCCGTGAGTCTGATGAAGTCAACCTCAGGCAGGAGAAGGACCCCAGGAGTGTGACATGAATTCAATTTCTGTCCTTGGGTCTAAGAAGGGCTTCAGAGTTTCAGAGCCTGGGGTCATGCCATGTGGGAGAAGATCATAATAGAAATATCTGACAGTTTCAAGGTCAACAAACAGTTAGCCTCATGCCATATTTTATAGGGATAGCACAGGGCCCAACATTTTTTTCTCTTTTAGAGATATTTGCCATAGGGTATATGTGGTTGCTAGAAAGAGAGACAGATAGAGACAAAGAAAAAGTAAGAAACCATCCCAAAGTGGGGATAGTCATGCCAAAATCCATTCTTCATTCTTCTCTCAGGATTTTGGGCACATGCCCAGCATGTTTTCAAGCCCATAAGTTCAGGACTTGAAACATGGAGTCAACCATGTGGGATTCAGTACCTTAACCATCATGTCATCTGCTGCCCTGGGACAATAGTGCTTTTAGGAAAACTCCCCATAATTTATAGCTCCTGGGAAGTGGAGGATGGATGGTCAGAGTGCATGACAGAGCGCCCTAGGGTATATCACACAGTAACCCTTTTTTCCCAGTATAGTTGGGGAGATCAGCCAATGGTAGCTTGCAGAGAAAGACAATGCAAGGGAAGAAAGCTCTTAATCCCAACAGAGACCTAATGGCTGATTGAGGAAGGTTCAAGGTCATGGAACAAGGAAAAAGAGCAGATAAGTAAATGTCACTTATGTCTAAGTGGACAATGATGAGGAGAGAAGGAAGCCAGGACCACATGGACTCTTCCCTGGTAAAGTAGTTTTCAAAAAGGTCAACTTCGTGGCCTCATAGTTGGGGCAGCCATATCCCACATGGCCCACCCTGTGGTTTGAGTCCTAGACTGAGTAAATAGGGAAATATGCCAGATATGCTTGTGTGCATGCCCAAAATTCCGAAAGGAAGGAGTCGTGGAGGAGATGGGGTTACAGCATGATCACTCCCTATGAAAGATGCTTCCTTCTCTACCACTCTCTCTGTCTCTGGCAAGTATATCCATTTTCTAGAAAAAATAAGTCTCATACAAATAGAAAAGAATATATTTCAACAATTTTATTTACCTCACTAATTTTTATGGAATGATTAAGGTTAATAATTATTTGGAGGAGAATTTGAAGATGGGGAGAAGATGAATAGATAGTGGATAATTGGGTGATGGATAGATAGATTCATACATTCATATATACATACATATTAAACATACATACACACAGGCTGAATTTATGCTAACAATGCTGACAGTTAAAGACACTCTATCTCATTAAAAATTTTATTTATGCTTTACAGTTTGAAAGCTTTTTTTTTTTTTTTGTTGAGAAAGCTATTTTGAAAACATTAGAGTTTTTGCTTTCTTTTCATGTTTCTTTCTTTTTAAAGTGGCATCCTTTAAATGGCAACTTACTATAAAGAATCTGAATAAATTTTTCTTAGGTACGTCCACAAAAACTTCTGCCAGCATCCTGTGAGGTGAATTCTAAGTCAGTCAGATAGGTTTCAATATGTTCAGAATGTTAGTGAGGACAGGTGAGCAATATGGACAGTATGAGGCTTCTTCTTCTTTTTTAAAAATGTATAAATTTTGCCAGAGGGCATGCACATTTACTGGAGAAGGAAGGGGGCAAGAAAGAACCACCCATGGGGCATTTTCACATTGCAATCCCTTCTTTTCCATTTCTCCTTCCTTTTAGAATTTTAGGCACACATACACACATGCCTGGCATGTTTCTCAAGCCATCAGGTCTGGAACTCAAACCGCATAGTTAGCCATGTGGGATCTAGTCACCTTAACCAGCATGTCACTGATTGACCTGTGTCAGGCTTCTTCTAAATGGAAAACTTTCAAAGACATTCCTCTTTATGGAAAACACTGTTTTCCTATTTTCACTACAAAGTGCTTGAATATTGATAAGATTCACTATCTATTTCCTAACAGAAAACAGATATGTATCTTTCAAATCTAATTGTTTACTCCCAAGATAATTTCCAGAGCAGTGTCCAAATCTTTTCATGGCCCATGGCTTTCAACACTCTTCTGTTTTTCTGAACCTTGAGGTGGTGATCTAGAGATGTCCTTCTCAGACTCTGGCCCTTACCTGACACATCCAAATAGACCCATTCAAGAGGGGTTTTCCAAACCTGAATAGTCATCCCCAGGTTTCTGTGATGGTGGTGAAGGCTGACCATGGGCATGGAGCCTTTGAGGGAACAGCACTACACATGTGTGGGTGTGAACCCCACTCTGTACCTGATAGCTCTGGGATCTACTACAGATGGCCTAATGGCCCTTGCTTCTTTTTGCTCATCTGTAAAGGTGGGGAACACAGTATTTGCCTCATACGATTATGAAAATGGAAACCTGTGAAAATCACTTGTGAGATACACAAGATAAAACAGAAATGAAGATTATGAGAAAATCTGTATGCTGTCTGTGGCTCACTGAAATTAGAGAGAGAAGGAGGATGAAGAAGAGGAGAAGGAGCAGAAAGAAAATGAGTAGAAAAGAAGGAGAAGAGAAAGAGGAAGAAGGAAGAGGAGGAGAAAGAGAAGCAGAGAAATGAGAAGAAAGAGAAGAGGGAAAAGGAGAAGGAAGTAAAGGAGAAGGAGAAGAAAAAAGAGAGGGAGAGACAAAAAAAAGGTAGGAGGGAGATAGGAAGGGAGGAGGAGGAAGAAGAAAGACATCTGCTGTCCTTTTGGGTCATATAATTTCTTCCTGGTCAATAGAGAAAAGGTTCGACAGTTTTGAGAGAACATGTTTACTATTAACAGTTTTTAATCCTCTTTCCCATCTCATTCTTTACTATGTTTCAAATTACATATGTAACAAGGAATTAGAATAAAACAGTTCATGAGTTTTTCTGAATTCTTGAAGCAAAATCAATCGATGGTTATTTATTTATATTTTGTTAAAATCTGGTACTTTTTTTTAAAATGGAAAATTATGCATAGAAATATTTTGTTTTGAAAATTAATATTCTGGTACTATCTTGTTTGTTTACTTATGCTTGTGTGTGCTATATATGCGTTCAATAAAAAAATAAAGAAAAGGATATTTGGCTTTAAACATTGTGACTTTAAAAATGGGAGAAACATGGCCAGTAATAAATCCAGAGTTTTACAAATCGTATAGTAATGATGTCACAGTGGGACGATCTGCTAAGAAAATCTGAAACTAAAATGAGAATTTTCCTCTTTTTTTTCCTTAACCCCTCATGCCTCATTTACTCTGAGGGATACAAGGGGAATTCAAAAAACTCATGGAAAAATAGAAATGAAGTATGGGTTTAATATGGTGGATTTTTTAAAAAAAATCCATGCATTGTTTTTTGCAAATTATGCATTTCCCATCAAAAAAGACTCCTTGTATGTGATTTGATTCTTCTTTATCTATTTTTATTTTAAAAAAATGTGATGTTGGACTGTTTCTGTTTTACAGTGACTAAGTGCTATGCATTGGAAGCTAGACACCACATGGTCAAAACAGGGTTAGAATCCCAGTCTCCAGCTGCCTGAAAAACAGGCCATGCATGACTGTGTATGTCCAAAATCCTGCTGTGAAAGAGAAAAGTAGGAAAGACATTGGGTATGACAATACCCCAATGGGGAGCGTTGAAAATACCCCAACTAGGGAGTTTTTTCTTTTTCCTCCTCTCTCTGGTGAGTCCATGCACTCTCTGACAATTATATGTATATGTGTGTGTGTGTGTGTGTGTGTGTGTGTATGTGTGTGTTTAAACATTTGGGATTCTATGGACTTTATACAATCAAGTAGTAGGAGTTAAAATATGAATAAAACTGAAATCAAGTAGAGTCAATAAGCATAAAAGCAAGCCATAATCTCTGCCCCTTCAACTAATCTAAACTTGGAGCATTATGATAAAATGTCAGTTGGATATAAAACTTTTTTGATGGCAGTTATAAAAAGGTTGGCTTTGCTATCCAATGGAACATTGCCAGAACATTTTCTTGTCACTCTACTGGTTTTTGTCAGTAATTTTGTTTATAAAAAAGGGGTTGGTTTTCTGTCCAGATATGAAATTTGCACTCAGCTTGTAAAGAATAAGTTCAGGAGCAACACAAAGCAGAAGGGTGTAGTTATGCCTTTTTTTTTTCTTCTGGCTAATCTTACTTCAAATTATCCACTGTACTTATCTCTTAACGCTCAGGCTTCATTAGTTGGAAATTAATACTTGGCTTTCATTCGGTGAATGAGTAAAGTGGGATTAATAGATTTTTAAAATATAAATATTCTGTCTAGAACATTCTATTTTGACATGGTGTCTTTAAATAACAGAACTAAAGAAAAAAGAAACAGGGTACTAAAAAAAGATGTTTTGCAATTCATTTGTGTATTTTTTAGAAGTTTTACACAGAGAGATTGCTGACGCAATGGTTATTAAGAAACAAAGGTACTTGATTGTCACGCAGTTTTCCAGTGAATGAGGGAAAATTAATTTATCAGTATTGCATTTAGTAATAAATATTTAGTAGAATTTTCTTTTCTAACACTTTTAATTCATGTTTTAAAGGTGTTCTCTGTTATTTAGTAGTAACAACATTTTGTTCATCGTCATTTGGAGCTGAAGGTCTTTTTTTTTCCCTAAGATATGATTAAAAATATACCTCTTTTAAAAAATTATTTATTTATTTATGTATTTATTTTAATTTTACCAGATAGGGACAGAGTGCAAGAGAGAGAGGAAGTGAGAAAGCAATTTGAGTCTAGGACTCAAATTGCCATTGGCCATGTGTGAATCCAGTGCTCTTAACCACACTACTTGCTGACCCTGAAAAGATACTTCTTTTTTGTGTGTTGTTTGGAGACGTTTTTGCTATAAGGCGAGTGAGCTCACCAGAAAGACAGAGAGAGACAGATAGAAAGTGAGAAATCATCCCCCAGTGGGGATGGCCACACCGCAATCTCTTCTTCTCCATTCTCCTCTCGGGATTTTGGGCATGCTCGCACATGCACCTGGTGTGAGTTTAAGCCACCGGGTCTGGTACTCGAACCATGGTTGACTACATGGTTGTCCAGTGACATAGCCATTATGCCAATAGCTGGTCCCAAGATACTTCTTTTTATACTAGCACCTATGTATAAGACTTGATGAGTTTGAATTATGCATCATTTTACTCTACTTTTATTATTTTAATTTTCTGAGATAAAGCATAACTGAAATAAAAATGAAGAAAAGTGATATGAAGTCTATTTTAAAATCCAGTGTCTTCTTACATTATTCCCAAAAAATATTTTTAGAGTTTCTTTTAATCCTCTGAAACAGTTAATTAACGCATGATGTTTTATAGCTACATCTTGGGGAAGCCTTGTTTATTTTTAATATAAAAGGAAACTATGACTTAAGCAGATTGAGCCATTTTCTAGAATGTAAATACTATTTTAGAAATAATAATTTGAGATAGAATTTTAACTTATGTTTCTGAATGTATTCTTTTTTTTTTTTCTTTTTCTTTTTTTGTAGAGGTTTTTGCTATAGGGCGCGTGTGCTCGCCAGACAGACAGAGAGAGACAGAGAGATAGAAAGCGAGAAATCACCCCCCAGGGGGGATGGCCACGCCGCAATCCCTTCTCCTCCATTCTCCTCTCGGGATCTTGGGCACGCACGCACACGCGCCCGGCGTGAGTTTAAGCCGCCGGGTCCGGGACTCGAACCACGGTCGACTACGTGGGAGTCCAGCGACATAGCCATTACGCTAACTGCTGGTCCCAGTTTCTGAATGTATTCTATATCACTGGTTCAGCTGAGTGCTTTATACAGTGCCTAATAATATTCCCAGGCGATGTTGATTGAACGCTGGTTTTCAAACAACTATATCTCAGTGAATTGACGATACAATCAGTAGAAAGACACACTATATTTCTATGTCATATTTAGAAAGAGAAAATATCACTGATTAAATTATTATCTAGATTTTTTCCAATTTATATTTATCAGAAAAAACTTATAGGTTTTTATTTTAATCAGACATTTATTTTTCATACATAAAGTGCAAGTGAAATAAACTGTTCTTAAAACTTCTCTGATTTTCTGAATACATTTTTCATTGTGTTTTTAAGTCCACGTATTTAACAATGATATTGGCATTTTCCTTTTCATCAGTAACGGCATTGATGGTATAGTATTTTCTACGTGTTCCACCATTGTCCCTGATTTTGCTTCCAAACCACTAGCAGTTGATCTGGATGCTCTGATGTACATTCGCAGGAAGTGATTGATGACCACATTCTTAGTAATTGTGAAATGTATCCCTTTTCACAAATACTATGTAAAAGGAAAAAGCATCTTTGAATCAATGATTTGTGGCACTTATAATATCGCTACCTTTATTATATCATTTGAAGTAAAGAGAGAGAGATGCGATAGATTCATATGGAAGGACTCAACTTGACATATTTAAGAGTGACTGAAGAATCATGCATTTAGGAAAGGCTGGTAAGAAGTGAGGTCAGAGAAGGCATTGAGCATGTCAGGCCTTTTACATCATAGAAATTATAGTGTCTCCCACCATCCTCCCTAACTACCTGGAAATATATAGAAGAATGAGGATTTATTATTGGCTTTCAAAAATTTGATTATGATGATTAATGTGAACATCTCTGAGTTTATCTTAGTTGGAGTTTGTTGTTCTTCTTGGATATGTAGGTAAACTTTTCATCAAATTTAGAGTTGGTGACTATTGTTCCTTCAAATATTTCTTCACCCACCTTCTCTCTATCCTTTCCTTCTGGAAGTCTCATTATTCGTGAACCCTAATTACGGATAAGTTCCTACACTTGCTGGTGTTTCACATGTCTCTGAATTCTATTAATTTTTTTTTCTTCTTTTTTTTTTTTTTTTTTTTGACTAGGGCATCTCAATGGACTGATATTCTAGGTCACTTTTTATTTTTTGAGAACTCAAACTTTCTCTTGAGCAATTCTATGAATATTTTATTTCAGGTGGTGCCTCCAGTATTTCTATTTGATTTCTTTTTGTGATTCCTCTTTCTTTATTGATATTCTCTATGTGATGAGATATTGTTCTTATACCTTCCTGTAGTATTTTTAGACACGATTTTATTTACTTCTTTTGAATATATTTAAAACAGTTTACTTGAAGTCTTTGTCTAATAAGCTCAATGTCTCTGGGATTTCTCGTGGAGAATTTCTACTGACAGTTTCCTATCTCTTACATGGGATATATTTTACTTTCTTAAATCTTTAAGTATATCATTTTTGTTGTTGTTGTTGTTGAAAAACATACACCTTAAATAATATAGTGTACCAACTGGAAATAAAATTCTCTCTTATGATTTTTTTTTGTTGTTGTTTGTTGTCAGGTTGATTTGCCCAGTGACGCAAGCAGTTATATAGTCTGGTTTCTTTGATGTGAGTTGCCAATAAAGTCTCTCTTCAGTTAGCTTAGTAATCAGTTAATGATTTGACAAGGGGACCCATTAGTGTCTCAGGATTGTGTGTGTGTTGGGTCACCCTTTTCAGGACCCAGAAACATAGTTTCAACGCTGCTTTAGCCTCTACTTCTGCTTGTATAGAGCCTCTAATTCAGAGATGGGAGTTTAGTGATTCCTCTGACTTTTTCTGGATTTATATACAGCCATAAGCATGCGTGTAGACTATGCAAACTTTAAAGTTTTCAGGACTATATCAGATGCGGACATCTCACTCCAATGCTTTTCCTTTGATGTTTTTTCAATCACCTTCTTGTATTTCCAACTGGATCACCACATTGAACAGCTCCAGGATTAAACAATTAATGCTAATTTTCAGCAAACATCCCAGGCTTGTCTGCACTGAACAAGGTGTGGGTGGGGTAAAATAAATATAATTCTTGCAAATAGACTTTTAGGAAACTGTGAGAACAGTCAGATAAAGATAATTTTCAGACGTCACTGTTTTTGGAGAGTTCCAAAGACAATATGCTTTTTTCCAGTGACTGCTAGGCTATTAGTTTTAGTGTTGATTGTGGGGCTATTGGTCTTGAAAGCTACTGCAGAGCTGGAAAGAAGAGGATGGGAATAAGACAAAATGCCTCAAAACTAATTTTCTCACTAAAATTAAGCCATTTTTGGTTTTGTTCCTGAATACATGCTCCACAGGTTGTTTCTAGTTCCTTGTTAATTTTGAAGCTTTTGAAACTGTAAATTTTGGCAATTTTTACCCATATTCTCATTCTTTTTGTGGAGAAGTAGTGTTTTGGATCTCCTTCCTCTGCATTCCCACTGACAGCACTCCTAGACAATCATTCTGCTAGACAACAATGGATACTTACCAAAAGGGTGTTATAAGAATGTCCATATCATCTCTATTCAGGAAAGGCAAAATGTGGGAACAGTGCATGTGTTCATGAACAGGAGAACTGATGAGCATTCTGTGGCAGTCAGGCCATGAACTAATGCTCCTCCACAGCATTCACACCAGGGGTCAACATCAAAGCAAATTTTCGAGTCAATAGCAGCATGCCATTGTTGTCTGATTAATAAATTTTCTATTCTTTCTTTTGTTTGCTGTATATTTGTTGAAATAACAGTAGACAGAATGGAAAAAAAAATAGAGTCATGGACCAACAGGTAGAATGGAGGTTAAAGCTCTGGATCCCACATGACCAACTGCATAGTTCCAGTTCCAGAATAGGTGGCTCGAAAATTATGCTAGGTGCATGTGTTTGTGTGCCCAAGATCCTGAGAGGAGAATGGAGAAGGCATTGTGGCATGTTTATCCCCCCAGGGTGTGAATTCTCATTTTTCTCTCTCTCTCTCTCTCTCTCTCTCTCTCTCTCTCTCTGTCTCTCTGGGAAGCATATGCTTCCTATAGCAAAAAAACTTAGGAAAAAAGAAAAAAAAATAAAAAAACCAGAGTCCTGAGCATTAAACTACTGTTTAGTTCCTTAAATATATAAACCAGAGATTCATTCAACTCTATTCTTTAGTCTCTCAGAATCTCCAATCTTTTCTTTGGAATAGTAGATGTGCATCATAAACAGCAGTGGTATATATTAGTGTAAACGTTTTTAAAAACTAAGAAAATGGTTAAGCTATAAGGTAATTGGTAAATGTTAAGAACAAAAGTAAATGAATACTTTCAATAACTATGAAACTAAATAGGCAGCATGAAAGAAGGAGATGCATAAGAAATTGGTGAACCTGAAACAATTGAATCAGTGCTAAACATGTCAGGGAATTTTATACTTAGAAAACTTGCAATCAGGAACCTGAAAGCTAATAATTTTCAAAAAAAGAAATACTAGCGATATCATGTAACATATCTATTTCATCACAGTTGTTCAAGTGAACATGATTTTAAAATAATGCTTTCAGGTGATAATTTTTCCTTCAGAATAAGCAATTATAAGACTTTCTGAAGTAACAACAGCTAGGAAATTTTATGGCTGTGGAAAACAGATCAGATACTTGAGTTTTTTTCCTAACTATGTTCTATATATATATTTGGTTTCTTATTACTATTTTTAGCTGAAGAATGTATCTTTTATGCTCAAAAAATCAGAAAAACTTGACCAAATTATTTTTAGAGACAAATTATTTCACATATCTCCTAAGGATTACCATGGCAATATGATGGTAATAATAGTATAATAATTTGAAGTTTAAATATATTCAACTTCTGCATTGATCCTGTAATTTGGGAAGACTTGTCATAAACTGTGTTCATCAAAGATGCCAGGAAGGTGGCTACTAACTGGCTGAGGATTCTTGGGTGCCTAGTCTATATTTTTGTTTTTCAATTAAATTAGAAAGATGTTACACTTATAGCATGTGTTTACTATTGTCAATCAGTCTGGGCTACTATAGCAAATTACTATAGACTGGGTAGCTTAAATAACAAATATTTATTTCTTACAGTTTTAGAAGCTAAGTCCAAAATTAAGCCATCATCGATCCAACCATCTTATCTATGTCTGGGGAGGCAATCCTCTCTGGTTTGCAGTACAGCTGACTTCTCACTTTGTCTTGGCACAGTAGAGAGAAAGAGAAAGAATGAAAGGAAGGGAGCTCCTCTCTCTCTTTCTCTCTCTCTCTTTGCTAAAGGTCACACAGAGAAACAGAGAGAGGAATAGTTAGAAAGCAGTCCCCCGTGGGGGATGGCCATGCCACAGTCCCTTCTCTTCTAGTGTTCTTTTAGGATTTGGGGTATACATGTATACATGTCCAAGGTGTTTTTCAAGCCATTGGGGCAGGGATTTGAACCCTGCAGTCATCCATGTGGAATCCAGCTGTACTAACCACCATGCTCCTGTCTCTTCCTGGAAGGTCACTAATCCCATTATGAGGGTATCACGCTAAAGACCTAGTTACTTTCCAAAGATCCCACTTCTTAAGACCATCCCAATGGGGGTTACAATTTCAATATATGAATTTGGGAGGGCACGACAAACATGTAGTCCATAACTCCTCCTTAATCATTTTGACTTCTGTGCCCTGTCTTGACAAAATAGTGAGGTTATTTTCCATTCACACAAATGGAATAGACTAGTGCGTTTCTATGTCTACTCACTTGTCAGCTCCACACAAAGCAATAGAATATTTCAAGTCACTTTGTTTTCCCAAAACCCGTGTCAGCATCACTGTTAACAGATAACTTATTTTATAGAAAAAGTACATACGAAGTATCATATTTGTAGACTTGTACCTGCCCACATGCTACTACCCATCTTCTCTTCTTACATGCTCTGTCTCTCCTTAATTTCATCTTTTTCTCTTTCTGAAGATATTTATTAGTTATTTCTTCTCTTTCTTGATAAATTTAACCTCTCAGTACCTTTTTGCCACCACCCCATCCCCCATGGGTCATTCCTATTACTTTTTTTTTTTTTAGAGAGGTATTTTTTTTTTTCTATAGGGCGTGTGCTCTCACCAGACAGACAGAGACAGAGAGACAGAAAGTGAGAAATCACCCCCCCGGGGGGATGGCCACGCCGCAATCCCTTCTCCTCTATTCTCCTCTCGAGATCTTGGGCATACACGCACATGCACCCAGCGTGAGTTTAAACCACCGGGTCTGGGACTTGAGCTGCGGTTGACTACATGGTAGTCCAGTGACATAGCCATTATGCGAACTGCTGGTCCCTCATTTCTATTACTTTTCGAAAAATGTTTGATTAATAGCAAAACAAGTAATCATACCAACCAAATCTCTCTTGTGGTTGCTTAATTCCTTTCAGCTATAATCATGTTGTGGTGTTTGGACTAAGGTTGAGTGAGGCATGGATCTCTGGTGAAAAATTTAAGGGATGCCAAAAAAAACCCCCAGTATTCTAGACAAATTATACTTTAAAGTAATATTTAGAAATAAAAATTAATGCAGGGTCAGCAGGTGGCATAGTGGTTAAGGGCGCTGGACTCCCACATGGCTGACTGAGGTTCAAGTTCTAGACCAGGCAACTTGCTTTCTTACTTTCTATCTCTTTCTCTCTGTCCCTCCCTGGTCAAATTAAAATAAATAAGTAAAGTTAAATGAAATAATTCTCTTTAAAAAAAAGTCAAAATTAATGCAAAAATTCATGATAAACAAATACTAATTTTTTAAATTTTTGCTACAAGATATGTGTGTTCACCAGAGAGAGACAGAGACAGAGAGAGAAAGTGAGAAATCACCCTCTAGGAAGGATTCCCATGCCACAATCTCTTCTCCTCCATTCTCCTCTCAGGATTTTGGACATGCACCCACATACACCTGATGTAAGTTTTAAGCTGCCAAATCTGGGACTTGAACTGCGGTCGACTACATGGGAGTCCAGCGATATAGGCATTACACCATCTGCTGGTCCCAATGTGGAAATTTTTTAAGACCTGATTTATGTTGTTGCCTCAGACCCCAACATAGTCAGTCACTGCTCTCTTTTGATTGTTTAAAACCATTTTTGGTGCTCATGGTTCCCTCAGTCTTCAGTCAGTCTGGATTAAGCTCCTATTAGGACAACCACCCAGCTACCAAACATGTCATCAGAGGCTTCTGAGTCAGCCATTCCAAAGAAAGCCTTTCCATGCCTCACCTCAGGTGACCTCTCTGAAACATTCCCATGTGTCCTTCTCCCACCTCCATGTACTCTTCAACCCAGGGGCTTTTTCTTGTAATCCTCTCCTGGCTTTGCCCTGATCCTCTCATGGTCTGCCTTTTTCCCTTCACAGATTCCTCTTCTGTAATCAACCATTAATTGCTTACTTGCTCAACATTTGGTCCATATTCATTTCCTATTGCCCTTGTAACAAAACACCATGACTTAGTGTTTTAGTGTCTTAAAACAACAAAAATTTAAGATCTTCTAGCAATAGAAGCCAGGTTTCTAAAAATGGCTCTTACTGGACTAACATCTAGCTATTGTAGTGCTTCTTTTGTAGCCTCCAGGGAATAATCTGTTTTCTGGCCTTTCTCAGCTTCTAGAGGTCACTCACATTCTTTGGCTTATGACCCATTTGTCTTCAAATGCGCGGTTGACTCCTCCTTAGACCACATCACTCTGATGTGCCGTTCTTCGTTTCTCCGTTTCACATTACATACATTGGGTATACACAGATAATCACAGATATCACCCACATTAGGACCATCCAATTAGCAATCTTAAATCCTTTTAACCTGAATGCTCCTCTGTCACATGTAACATATTCATAGGTTCCATTGATTAAAACATAAACGTCTTTGGGGAGGCCATTGCTTGGCTTACCACATGGTCCTTGCCCTTTCTTTGTTTCACTATTCTCTTCTCAGGGAGTTCCAGTCATGTGTGAGAATTTAATTCCACAAATTATGTACATAGAAAATAGATACAAACTTGTCTTGCCCTCCCAAACTTCTTCTGAGTTCTGGAATCTCGTAGTCCCTATTTCATATGTTCTTTTGGATATTACATTAACATTCTCACTTTAAAAGTTTATTTCTGGGCTTATCTCCTTATCAGAAGACCTACACCCACGTTATTCATCTCAGTGACTTTCCTAAACCATTCAGTCACCTGTTAGGGTCCAAGTCCAGCTCATCACAGAACACTTGGAGGTGATTCTTGTAGGTCCTCTGGACTTTCTCCATGTCTTTTACCTTCCCACTGACACCTTCATTCCCTGGGACTGCTGTAAAAGCCTCCTCTCTGGTCTCTCCAGGTGCCTATCACTTTCATGTCCTCCATTCTCCATGGGAGGTCAGAGGAGAATAATTTCCAAATCCAAATCCAAATATGTAATCTGC
This sequence comes from Tupaia tana, assembly GCA_026018925.1. Classification (NCBI taxonomy): domain Eukaryota; kingdom Metazoa; phylum Chordata; class Mammalia; order Scandentia; family Tupaiidae; genus Tupaia; species Tupaia tana. The sequence continues at coordinate 37,752,066 of JAKSZU010000016.1, forward strand.
TCCCTGCCTATTGTCTCCTGGTGTGCAGGGTAGTTGCAAAATTCTGAGTAGGATCTGAGTAGGATCTGACAGGCCTAAGTGGCCTGTCTACTGCCCACACCCCTATTCTTAATTATGTGGGTTCCTCCTCAGCCATTCAGCAATGCTGACTTTCTTCCAGGACTTCATGCTTGATACTTCTGCTTGCCAGAGTATTTGTTTTGACGAGGGTGCTCTTCCCCTACTTGTCCTCCAACCCCAGTTCCAGACCCTCATGTCGTCCTTGGGAGTCCTCTTGTCTCCACCTACCACATGCCCCCATTGTACTAATTATCCTTCCAATTTGTCACAGTTGAAACTGTACATATTTCTGCACGGTACTATAATATATGTCCTTCTTAGACTGTGAATGGATAAGCTACCTGAGAAAAAAGATCTTTCCTGGTTTTGTAAATTCCTAGACCCTAGTATATGCTTTCTGTCTAGCACAAGTGACACTCAAAACACCAATCAAATAAGTCTATAAATTGTGTAAACTTTTAGTAAAATTTATCTCTTTGGGAACTTCATATGTGTCTAAAATATACTTATTTATTCACTCAATAGATATCTTCTGAGTATTTGTATGCTAGCTCTTACTCTAAGTGGTAGGGGAATAGCAATGGGAAAAAAATCCTAAAAACAAAAATAAATATAGCCTCTTTTTGTATATATATAGACATGGGTATTAAAAAGGAAAATTTCATTGTTTTTCAGAAAGAGATATTTGCATTGGGAAATATAATGCTGAGTAGAAGCACAAAAAGTACAAGATAGGGTAAAATTTCACACAGGGGATCAGGAAAAGTTTCAGTGAGAAGGTTGCCTTTAAATAAAAACTTGTAGGAGGTGGAGACATGAGCTATGTAGACATTCGGGAAAGACCAACCTTCATGAAAAGAGCAGAGTACATGTGTGGAGCCTCAGGTGACCCTTGCCCGTGGTATCATGCAGATGCCCTGTGTGAGTGAGTGTGTGTGTGTGTGAGGGGGTGGGCAGGGGTTGGGTGGGGGAGGCTCAGGAGTCCCATCAGAGTGCTTGAGTGAGCTGGGGAGAAGCTTCTATAGGGTTTTACTCTAGTCCCCAATGTCCCCCATCCCTGGGCTCTCTTTACTCAGGACTGGGCAGTATTGAGTTCTCTTCTCTTAATCCCCCAAACTACATAAAACCTCTTCACATTTGATGTTCAACAAATGCTTATAGTTTTAATACCAATACCTACCTGGCCAGAGTGTATTTATATGTCTTTTAGAAGATTAAAACATGTATGATGATAGCTGATCTGATCAGAGGAATTTGCCAAAATATATACCATTTTCAATGCATGTGACTCCTCTTCATTGGGAAGTTTGGTGACACCTCCCATTCAGGGATTTTGGGGAGTAATCTTTTACTTAATTTTTTTCCCCAAAATTTTACCCTAGTAGGAGGTGTTTTTGCAAACAAATGCTTTCTGAGCAAAAGGTCATGAAAGAACTCTGTGTTTTTGTCTGGTTTTAGATTAACAATGTGTATAATAATATTTAGTTTAGCCGACAAAAAGCAGAATTTGCAAAATATAGTTTGATATAGGCTGGAGAAATCAAGAATATTTTTGTCTTGACTCTTTCCTTGATGCACTATGTGATCTTATTAGGATTATTGACTCTTCCTGGGCCTCCATTTTTATGATTTATAACTAAGACTGGAGAAAACTAGAAGGCGCTGCTTAAAATGCTGCCATTCTTCTGTTTCTAACACATTAGCCCAGATGATTTCACACCCATTTTGAAACATTCTTATCTGCCATGTCACAATATCAGCATCCTAGAATTTAAGCAACCCAGAGCCCATGTTAAGTGGCGGTCTGTTCAGGATTTACATAGGTCTAGAGGCTCATTGGCTTCCAGTATCTCTTTGCATAAAGAGCCCTCCAAGAAAAAAATCTTTCTTTCTTTTCTTTTTTTTTTTTTAAATTTGCCCTAGGGCATGTGTGTTTACAGAGGGGGAGAGAGAGAGAGAGAGAGAGAGAGAGAGAGAGAGAGAGAGAGAACACTCCCTAGGGGGATGGCCATGCTGCAATTCCTTCTTTATTTTCTTCTTGGAATTTTGGGCATACACACACACATACCCAGGATGTTTTTCAAGGACTGTTGGTCATGTGGGATCCAGCTGCTTTAACCACCACACCATTGGCTGACCTCAAGAAAGAATCTTTCTCAGGGAATCAAACCGGCATATCCTTGAGTTCTATTATGTAAGCCTTTGAAATCAACAGAGTTTTATGACTAGACCAATACCACCCACATTACCCTCCAATTTCTGTGCATGTTTCATCTCTGAGGATAGATAAAGAGCTACTCACAAACACTGAAAAAAAAGCTCCATGTAGTTTTGGGATAAAAAATACAGCATTTCCTTGGGACTTGGGAGTTTGTAATGCTTGTATGCTTCATAGGCCAGTGCAAGAGAGAGGCATTTTACTTGAATAGCTTCACACTGCCTCTGGTCATGGTATCATAAGAGCTTGTCAACCTCCAGACTTTATCATTTGCTAAGAGCTTCATAGGCAGTGCGCTGATGCTGTTACTGTGTGTGTCTTCACAAGTTTTTTTTTTTTTTTTTTTTTTTTTTTTTTTGGAGGTTTTCGCTATAGGGCGTGTGCGCTCCCCAGACAGAGAGAGACATAGAGACAGAAAGCGAGAAATCACCCCCCGGGGGGATGGTCATGCCGCAATCCCTTCTCCTCCTTTCTCCTCTCAGGATCTTGGGCACGCACACACACGCGCCCGGTGTGAGTTTTAAGCCACCGGGTCCGGGAAGCGTCTTCACAAGTTTTGAGGGCACTGAAAGTTTTAGCAGTCGAAGTCCTACTCTGCTGAGCCAACTTGGAGACTTTCTGGACTGTATGCATATGTAAAACACCACCCAGTAACCCCAAACTAAGTAACAAAGATTTAACTGGGAATGGAGTAGTAGCTAGGCATGTGAACTACAGGCATAAAATTGGTTATTATTTGTGTGATTTGTTTCCATCCCTAGGGAAGTATAATCTGGAAACATGTATTATTTTGCATGTAGCAGAATTGAACTCAGAGATATATGCTCATAAAAACAAGCAATTCATTAATGAAAGTTAGTAAGTGAAAGTGGGATTTACATTGGTGCGTGCACTTGGCAAGTGTTAAGACTTTCAGAGTAAGCACACAATTGGGACCAGCAGTTAGCATAATGGCTATGTTTCTGGACTCCCATGTAGTCAACCATAGTTTGAATCCAAGACCCAGTGGCTTAAACTCACGCCGGTGTGTGTGCATGCGTGCCCAAGATCCCAAGAGGAGAATGGAGGAGAAGGGATTGTGGCGTGGCCATCCCCCCTGGGGGATGATTTCTCGCTTTCTCTCCCTCTGTCTCTCTCTGTCTTTCTGGTGAGCGCATGTGCCCTGTAGCAAAAACCTCTCCAAAAAAAGCAAAAAAAGAATAAGCACACAATTTAAAAAATTGTATATAGGAAATCTGGAGTAGCATGGTGACCACTCCTTAATCTCTGTTCTTTAATGTCAGTTTTATAATAAGACACTCCTAAAGAGACATACTACTAAACTACATTACATTGCACCTCCACAGAACAAAGTAGGAAAATAGCTTCCAGCCCTAGAATAATATATTCCCACAAAATCATCCCTGAATGATTTTTTTTTAAATTTTATCCTTTAAATTTACTGATTTAAGTTCTATCTATGTATTCACTGATTTACATTCTTTTAATTCTACCATTTTTTTTTTTTTGGAGACATTTATGGAGTATCTATTATGTGTTATTACGATCATTCTTTGCATAGGCATAAAAAAAAATATAATAGACTGCCAATAAAATGGGCAATTTTATTGGTATGTTCCATTTTGTCTTCACTGCTAAGGAGCTGAAGTCAATTTAATATGCTGCAGAAACAATATAGATTCCAGGTACAATTGCCTTTCATTTTCCTTACTGATTTCTGATTTTTCCTAAATTTAAATTTTAGGATTTTTTTTTTTTTTGTATGTGATATTGCATTATAGGGAGAAGAACTTTTTTTTTTTTTTTAAGTCAGCAAAGATATGGAGCACAAATAAGTAAACACATGCCATCATACATAGTAGTTTTCCTTTTATCTGCCATGAGGCAATTTAAACAACCTAGAACTTTAAGCATCCCAGCTCCCATACAGTGGCAATCTCTTAGGACTCAGATATGTCTAAATATTGGTTCCAACATCTATTTGCATTATGAGAATTTCTATCTCATCCAAGTGACAACTTTACTAAGCCAGGAGAATGTCCCCTTCTCAGCTTTGCAGCCTTGGAAAATAGCCCTGGTTCAAATAGTCAATGACTGGATATCAAGCATGAAACTGTCCTCATGAATGCCTTGCTAAATATATGAGGGGACTTCCACTAGCTCATGAAAAATGAAATTAAAATATAAATTTATTTTGGTGTAAATAATTTTGAAGTCCATGTAAATGGATTTCATAATGCAGATGTCCATGTACTTTTTAAAGGTTCCTTGTACTTCTGCTGTGTTTAAAATTTCAGCCAAATGTCAAGTATATAAACCTGTATAGAAAGTTTTTTTTAAGTATTATTATATGTTTTGCTGAAGTATGGCTACTAGAAAAATACTGTTTTGTGATAGAGCAGGGAGTTTTAATATCTTGTATTTCATTATTAGTTTTAAAGTCAATGCTAGCACTTATGAATAATATAAATAAAATATTTCTGTTAAATAAATACATTTGAAAGATTTTACTGGGTATTTACCCACCAAATACAGTAAAACTCAGTAAAAAGTAGCGTAGAGAGTGTAAAAAGCTGAATTACACGTTAGTTATCGTGTCCTTCAGATTTACTGTGGTGAGGAACACTTTTTATTGTCATCGTTCCATTTTCGATGTTTTATTATTTTAATTATTCTCCAAAAGACTAAAGGAGCAGAAGAAGGAGATAGCACATAGAAAGGGGAAATGGCTGTAATCTCACTATTCTATTCTTTTTTTTAGTGCTATCTGCGTTTTACTCTAAAAACCATAAATAGCTTTATTTCTCGTTAATGGAGTAATTTATATAGTACCTAGTATCTTCATTGACAGCACTTTTTATTTGGTAGCAAATGTGCAGCATTTACTGAATCAATTACCTGAGTTATGAAGAGGACCATGGAGCTTCGTCGTGCTCCATTCTTCTCAATAACAAAGGGGAAAACACATTAAAAGCTAGCATTGATGGGTTGTTGTGAGATTCAGTCAATGCGCTCTCCCAGAGTTGAAATTAAAAGGCAGTTAGGAGAAAATTGTTTTCTCTGGTCATCAGTCACAATGTGATAGGCCTTTTTCACAATGATTAATTAAAAGCCAAAAAGAGAGAGTGAGAGGAGTGAACTTTAATAAAGTATCTGGCTGGTTCCTGGTACCATCTTGAGCTAATAGACGGTAGTTTGCCTTGACTAAGTGTTATTGCTCCAGTCCATAATTTCATCTTGAAAATGGGCAAGGGAGTGAATCTTCCTCTTCGTAATTGAGTATTGATTTGAAAATAAATGGCAGTGAAACTCCCACTGAACTGTCAGGATATATTCTGGACAGCACTGACAATAAATGATTTCTGGTTCTTGTGAAAGTTATGGATCAGCTTGATACTTAAACACATAGAGGACCAGGGCAATCTGTCTTCCATTTTATCAAGTTTCCGAGGGTCAATAGATGACACAACATGGGATACGGCATTCACATTCACGGGACCCAGCTCAGACTCCATTATGAGTCTCCTTTGTAAAATGTTTCCTTGGATTTGGAAAGCAATTTTAAAACAGCAGGTTCAGACATTTGCCTTCTCTTCCAAATAATAGCTTCCTTCTAAATACTGCACTTACAGAATACTTTTCAATGCATTTTCAATAGAAGGGAGTTAAAATGTCATTATAAATGTTTCAACTGGTTTGATAGATTTTCTTTACAAGTAGTAAGTAGCAAAAATTGGGTGTGATCTAACCAGGCACAAAAATTACAAAGGACACTTTTCAACCTGTAGTTTAGTCTCATTCAAAGTGTTTATGGATTGCCCAGCTTCATCAATGGGAGGCTATACTCAGTAGAAAGAGGGGATTTCTGGTAAAATAAATAAATAAATAAATAAATAAATAAATAAATAAATAAATAATAGAGATTTAGAGAGATGTAATAGAATTCCAATCCAAAAAAGAATATTCTATTACCAAATGCAGTTGGTAAATTTCTGGGATGTTCATTACACATTAAAAAGAACAATCCTCTTTTCATGAGTGAAGACTTTCAAGTCAAATAAGGCTTTACACATCTTATTCATTTGTACAAGATTTCTAAATTAATATTTACCATTTTTATACTATTAGTTTTATGATATACTAAAATATGGACAACCTACTATGTGAAAAAAGGTCTGCATACCTTTCTTTCTATCTAATCACCAAATATGCATAACCAAGACCATTTTGTTATTGACACAGGAAGTTTACTTTAATAGATTTTTTTCGTTGTTTAAAAAAAGCCATTTTGGGATATTTTTCTTATTAAAATGGAACTGTCACTTAGATTTTTTAAATTTTACTTTGAAAGCATTTGATTTTGGTAAAATATTTTCTGGAGGGGCAACAGTGTTTGTACCTCCTAAGAGAGAATAGGTGAGACCCATAGCCGTACAGTGCTCTGAGGCCCCTTACGTAAATTATGTAGTTTCTACCCATCAGTATACAGTATTTACTAGATAATAATCATGTCTTATTGGTGCTAATTAAAACAACTAAGTGAAATTTTACAGATTATAGTAAAATATTGTGGGCAGGTTGTGGATGACTATTAACCTCAACTTGGGGCCAGTAGGTGGCATGGAGATTAAGGCACTGGATCCCTCATGGTTCATGTCCTGGACCCAGGGTCTTGGGAATCACACCTGGTGCATGTGTGTGCATGCCCTAAATCCCAGGAGGAGAATAGGGGAGAAGGGATTGTGATGTGGTTATCCCCCTTGAAGAGTGATTTCTTACTTTTCCTCTCTCTCTTTCTCTCTATAGAAAAAAAGAAAGAAAAGAAAAAAAAAGCCTCAATTTATCTTCTCTCCACATGCCCACGTGGAATTACCCAGCACACGTGAATGTAGCAGCAGTCGCATTCCACAAGCACTTCACCTTGATGTGTTCCCACTGTGCAGAGCCAGATTCTTTTAGAAAGGAGCAAATGTTGCTGGGAAAAACAGTTAGCAAGTTAGCATAATGGTTATGTCGCTAGACTCCCATGTAGTAGACCATGGTTTGAGTCCCAGACCTGGTGGCTTAAAATCACACCAGGCATGTATGTGTGCGTGCCCAAGATCCAAAGAGGAGAATGGAGGAGAAGGGAATTGTGGTGTGGCCATCCCCCCTGGGGGGTGATTTATCACTTTCTTTCTCTCTGTCTCTCTTTTTCTGGCGAGCACATGTGCCTTATAGCAAAAACCTCTCAAAAAAAAAAAAAAAAAAAAAAAAAAAAAGAGCAAATGTGGCTAATGGCTTTGAAGAACTTTTACTGCTGTATGAAATATTTGAATTTATGAATGAAGCATTTTATCAAAAGGTTATGATGTTATATGCCAGATATATATCTGAAAAGGCATATTTCATTTACAAGTAAAAAAAATTTATAAAATGATAAAAATAAATTTACATATTTATATACATGTATTAGAAATACACGCAACCAGAAATAATTATCTTACAATTTACTGATTGTATTTTTTGATTATCATAGGTACACTTTTGGAATATTTATGAAAATCATATTTTTGTGTGTGTATATATATATATATATATATATATAAAACATTATCAGAGGTTTGTCAGAGCAAGTAATCAATAAATAGCATGCTTTTGTTTGTTTTTCATTATTCTTGATAGAGTACATGAGTACACATGTTGCATTTGGGAATGAGAGAAAGAGAAAGAGAAGCTCACCCATTGCAAGATCTGATCACTCCACATTACCTTTTCTCCAGCCTTACAGCCACTGGATTCTGGACTCTTGTGTGTGTACCTGGCATATTTTGGCTGACTGGGCTAGAGATTAGAATCAGGGTCATTATGTGGGGACCAGCTTCTCTTCTGTAGCACATTACTACTTCACAGGGCCAGCCCTAGTATGCTTTTTAATGAAGATGAACTGTGAACTATGTTTGTACTTTAAGTTACAACTGTAATTAATGTCAATCCGATATAACCACAACTACACAAATGAATATTACTGAGCACTTGTGAAATATGCTAATCTCTAGACTTTGCTTTCTACACAAAATGCAATACAGTACATATTATTATCTCCACTCTACTGAGGAGATAACCGTGAACAGTCACATAGCAAGTACATGGTAGGTAAAAGATGCAAACCCAGCTCTGAGGTCCCAGTACAACTCTGAACAGAATGCTACACTGCAAACAGAAAGTACATATTCATATGCTATATATAGGATATCATGATTCTGTCCTTAATTATAGGGATTTTTTTTGTTATTTCCACTTGAAATGAAAATGTCTCAAAAGCTATACATACAAAAAGTGGACATGTGATCATCTAAATAGCTCAAATGAGAATAGCGTATCTGTGTTCAATTATACACCCCTCTGCTCTCATCCTATGTGAGGAGTCAGTGTCTTTCAGATTGTAATTTTGGAAACAAAGTTTAGGTCTTCTCCACCTTGCATGTTGTGCTGACACTTTACTTACTTAATACAGAGAATCAAGTGGGTAGGAAGTCCATAGGCAAATACTAAAATATCTCTTTTCCTTTTTTTTTTTTTTTTTTTTACTATAGGGTGCGTGTGCTCGCCAGACAGACAGAGAGAGACATAGAGACAGAAAGCGAGAAATCACCCCCCGGGGGGATGGTCACGCCGCAATCCCTTCTCCTCCATTCTCCTCTCGGGATCTTGGGCATGCACGCACACGCGCCTGGCGTGAGTTCTAAGCCACAGGGTCCGGGATGCGAACCGCGGTCGACTACGTGGTAGTCCAGCAACTAAAATATCTCTTACACTACCCCCAAGTAGAATGTCTTTGTAGCTATCTTAAATGGGAATCTGAACATTTCTGTAAATATTTAACTAAGGAAATTTCATCAACAGACAACTCTTCATAAATCAAAGTAGCACATTAAAAAAATAAAATGAAATGAAAATAAATAAAAATGCAACACAAAAGTGTAAATAAATAAAAGGCATCCCATAGGTAGGGACTTACTTATGCTTGGAATATTTCATAGACTGTCACGTAAACTGAAAAATGCAGATGTAGCTATGTGTTAAAAAGAAAGTACATAAAGAAAGCTATGTGTTAAAAGAAAGTACTTGTCATTGCTGTATTTTTTGTTTTTTAATTTTGAGCTGAGGTCTTCATTTCTTGCATATGAGAATGAAGCCTACAAAGCATTAGTCAGCTGTGTTCTCTGTCTGCTCTGCTTTGCAAGCCGGCCAGCAGAGACTCTGAGTGGCAGTGACTGCTTTTCTGCACCACAGCTCTGATGGATTGGTACTGGCTGCCTAGACTTTGGTGAAGAGGACCCGAGGTCACTTCTTTGCTCAGTAGGAAACAGTGCCATGTTCGATTAATGGTGTCTGTAGTAGACTTCGGAGGGAATTAATCGCAGCACCCTCATCTTGTGTAAGATTTGGGACCTTGGCTGGTGACAGAACACACTTGAGGTGTGAGCCCTGCTGAGCCACTGTGGCCCCACCCCTTCTTATTTTCATGCTGGACATGAAATCCTGCTGTGTTTTCTCAAGGTCTCAACTCAGGTTTGATAGACTAAACCAGTAAGGCATTTAGTTGAAAGGCTGAGTCTTTCAATTCAGGTCCTCAAATTCCTTGCCACTGAGATTTGTTAGGGAATCCTAAAGCCACAGTTACCTATGCTAAGTATTTTAGGTTAAGGTCTCAGTTTCAGATGCTCAGGTCTTCAGAGTCAGAATTATTTTTTGATTCATAATTTCTCCTATTTCTTCCCCCCCACACACTTTACCATATGATTAGTTTTAAATCTTTTTTAAAATACTTATTTTATTTATTATTTTTTAAATTTGACCAGAGAGAGACAGACTGAAAGAGAAAGAGAGAAAGTGAGAAAGCAAGCCTCCACCAGGTCCGGGACTCAAACCATATTTGGCCATGTGGGAGTCCAGTAGCCTTAGCCACCATGCCACCTGCCATCCCCCCCACATGGGATTACTTTTAAAAAGGTAAAAGCAGAGAGATTAAAAAAGAAACAACATCTAGTCATCTATTTGCTTTAAAAAGATGTGTTCATCAGAAAAATAGGTATGCCAGTGGACAGCTGGTTAACTGCAAGCAGACGGGTATATATATATCTAACAGTGAAAGAAGTCATTGTAAATGGCAGGTTATACAGTATAATATCTGTTATTTTCTGGAAAACGTCTTACTGTGAATGATTTCTAATATGTAGTCACCTTTGCTGAATGTTAGATTTTTTTCACATTTGCACTGTATTACAGTTTTTTGTAACTATAAATGTGAAAAATGGTTTTATATTCTCAAGGATAATCAATAATTGACTGAATAGCTTAGCAATACTCCCTGAACTGAAGTCAGAAAATACCTCCTTAGAGCACATATAGACTCTTCCTCTCAATGCGTATTGTTTATCATTCACCAAAGCAAACCTTGTCTTTGTGGATATCTTTATAGGTTTTAAAAGCACTTAACATTATTTTTCTCTTCATCAGAGTAAATTGACCCATTGAAAAAATTCAAATTAGTCCTATTTTTAGACTAAAGTGTCTTTGAGACAAAACCATCCCTGGATTTAGAAAAGCGACAGAAAGGGGGTGGGAAGAGAGAAAATACCTACATAACCATCTGAGACTCAACAAAACTCCAAAGATACTAGGAACTACTTTTATTTTTTTTTCCTTAGAGGGGGTTTACTCTATAATTTTACATTTTAAAGCAAGTTTTCGAAGAAAAAGAGTCACAGAGTTGTTGATATCAAAGAAAGCTAAGGAGGATAAAGAAAATCCCTCCAGATATTTTTACATCTACGCAACCATGAGAGTTGGAATCAAGAATACCAACCCTCATTTCAGGGCATGTATCCTTGCAGTAGGGTGCCAGCTGTTTTTCTCAGGACTTATTGCTAGATGGAATTTTGTCGAACAAGCTAGAATCCAGGACTCTTTATTTTAAATATCAGTTCAAATGTTTCTGAGCAAGGAGGTTGGAGAACCGAGAGACAGAGGTGCTCCCATGGAGATTTGGGAGTTGGTCTCATCTATGGTATTGCAGGAAACTCAGGGTGGCCCTTCAGAGGAGCACTGGTGACCAGGATAAAGAGTAAAGGATGGCTCTCTTTTTCTGGCAAAAACTTCCTGGAGTTCACATTTCAGATGGTCAATAGCACTTTTGGGATTCTTCTTATTCTTTTTTATCTTCCAAGCTGACTCTATGGTTTATTTTAGTGACCTTTCCACTGATAAAAATGTTGAGTGTGGGGACACAGAGGAGCTTACGCTCCTGTCACAAATCTTTTAAAAATGACCCTATGGATCGTCATAAAAGATCCAGCATAGAGAGCAGGAAAATGTAGTGACAGGCTAAAACCAGCCTCAATGGCATGTTCTAGGAGCATTTTCCTTCATAATTATTAGCATCTTGATTGCAATTTGGAGTTTTAAACTGCTTTACCATTCCTGTGTTTATAGTTAAGAGAAATTGTTATACTATTTAAAAGAGAATGCAACCCAGGGGTAACCCATTTGTCCTTACTGGCCATTTTATGAGTGAACACAAGGGTAAATAAGAATTTCCTACTATTTCAGAGTTTTAAAGCCTTTGCGGGGGGTTCAAAAGTGCATTTAGAGCAAATATTAGAGTTAATTCAGTTAATATGTTATACGAATCTTCTGCTTTCCCAGTACTGTACTAAGTTCCTATGCTACAACTATGACTTACCTATGATTCTACTTAAGAAAAATCACGATCTGAGGCCTGCAAGTGGAGTGGCAGTTGAGGCGCTGGACTCCCACATGGCCAATCATGGCTTGAATCCTGGACCTAGTGGCTTTCTTTCTCACTCTCTCTGTCTCTGTCTCTCTATGTCTCTCTCTCTCTCTGTCTGGAGAGTGCATGTGCCCTATAGCAAATTAAAAAAAACAATAATGATAAATAAAATTAAATAATTATTTAAGGGACCAGCAGATAGCATAATGGTTATGTCGCTGGACTCCCACGTAGTTGACTGCTGTTCGAGTCCCAGACCTGGTGACTTAAACTCATGCTTGGCACATATGCATGTGTGCCCAAGATCCAGAGAGGAGAATGGAGGAGAAGGGATTGCAGCATGGCCATCCCCCCAGGGAGTGATTTCTCACTTTCTGTCTCTCTGTCTCTGTCTTTCCAGCGAGCATATGTGCCCTATAGCAAAAAAACTCTCAAAAATAAAATTAAAAAAAGAAAATCACAATCTAATTAGTCAAATAAACATACCATTTTTAATATAGCATGGTAAACGTATTGATAGAATTTGGAGCAATGTCATAAATGTAATGATACTATTTTAACTGAGAGAGGACTAGAATTCAGTCTAAATTACCCAACCTGGATCGTGCTCAAATAAGTGACAAATCATGGATTACCCCTGGCCTTCTGCCTCCAAACTTAATGTGCTTCCCCCTGGTATGGAAGGAATTTGAAGGCATCTCTGCACTGCACAGCAATTGGAGGGTCTGACCTTCTCTCCACACAGGCGGAGTTCCGGTTGGCAGCCCACTGCCGAGGTCGTCTGTCTCCAAGCTGGCAGGCCTATTTAGGGCTTTGGTATTTATGCAAAGATAATACAGAACTGCAATTACCTGTTCATCTGTTCTGCAGCCTGATTGTCAATCACAGTGAAGCAGTTGTTTAAAAGCCCTGTCAATCAGAGAGTTCATCTCACAGAAAGGTCTGCCTTCCCGCCTCATCAAGCACTGTGCTTCACTGGTGTCTCTTCAACACAATTCCTACTTCTGGACATTTCATTGCTCCATCTTGACCTGTACCCTCAAATGATCTTCATCCTCTGTTTTAAAAAACTGGAAACAGTGTGATTCGTCCATTTATTAGGCACACAGCTGTAATCACACGGCAGGAACAAGCCTTTCTGAAAAAGGGGCAGCGCTTCTGGCAATGTGCCTGTCTAACTTGATGGAAACAAGTACATTTTATTCCTCACCTGGTTTCTCAAAGGAGCAAAATGTACCGCCACCTCTATGCATATCTGGTTTCTTTTCCTGTGCAATTGGACACAGCTTTGTCATTAGTCAAAAAAAGAAAGAAACCTTCGCCTCTCACACTGCCTTCTGCTTAACAAAACGAAACCTGTGCGTTGCAGGCAAGGCATCAGGTCAATGGTTAAATTGTTCTTGCTTCAGGAGGCACGTTTTCATGTGCAGAATCGCATCCATGAGATTAGCACCATTTGTACCTGTAATAAAGAAACAGGTGGGGTAAAGGAAGGGAGCCAGGAAAAAATGTTCAAGATCTCTGTTTTCTGCCTAGAATTCACTGATGTAAATTATCTCATTTTTCATTTATTTGAAGTCTTTTATTAGCAGAAGTGACTTAACATTTTTTGGTTTGGCCACTTTGAGGGCACAGAAGGGATCCTGCAGACTGGCTCAAAAATGGGCTGGGTACGAGGCTGGGGTTCAAAAGAGACCCTGAAAACAGCACTAGTGTCTTGACTGGGTACACATAGTATGCTTCTGAGAGGCTCTACATTTTCTATAACTGACACTCTCTCTTCTGGATAAGGAAGGATAGAACATGGAAGAGTTTAAATATTGTCATGAAATAAGCAACTTATAGAACTCTGAAGTCCTTCCTGAGGCATGACGATCATTACTGCTGTCTTGATCTCTCAAAGAAAAACAATCAAGGAAAAACTTGGAAGGGAAACGATCAAAAACAAAAAATTGAAGGGACCAACAATTAGCGTAATGGCTATGTCGCTGGACTCCCACGTAGTTGACCACAGTTTGAGTCCCGGACCCGGCGGCTTACACTCACACGGAGTGCGTGTGCGTGCGTGCGTGCCCAAGATACTGAGAGGAGAATGGAGGAGAGGGGATTGCGGTGTGGTCATCCCCCCTGGGGGGTGATTTCTCGCTTTCTGACTCTCTGTCTCTCTCTGTCTGTCTGGCGAGCACACGCGCCCTATAGCAAAAGCCTATCCAAAAAAAAAAAAAAAAAAAAAAATTAAAGAAGAAAGGAGGCAAGGAAGGAAGGAGGGAGGAAGTGAAGCCTGGCTTCCACCCTTCCCTGTCATGGTCTTGAGGAATGCAATTGGCCCCTTGTGAGAGAGAGCTCTGCCCCTGTGTACAGGACAGAGTAGGCAGGGTAGTGGATTAACCTGTGTTGGTTCTACTCATGTTGTGACCCATTGCCTTCAGACAGATGCTTTCCTTCCATCTAATTCTCCAACATCACCAGATAAAGGTTTCATTCTCTTATTTCTAAATGCACCAAGCCCCAAACTGAATGTTCATTTCCCTTCCAGGCAAGACACCACTTTAGGTTTCTTCATATCATAAAGATGTTACCATTTCCCTCTTGCTCAAGCCACGGTGTTAGGGATCATCTTTGGTTTCTCTCTTTCTATCATATTCTGTATTCATATTTTTACATACTCTGTCATATTCTATATCTAAGTCTTAAGCCCTGTTAGTTCTCTCTGCAAAATTCTGAATCCCAAATCCCAATCTTCTCCCCATATTTATTCTTTCCCATCACTCTGACCTCTTGCCTGGGCTACTGCTTTCTACTTCTTCCTCATCTTCCTCTCCTCTCATCTCAGATATCAGCGCCTTCACAGTCCAATCCTTGTTGGCTTTTTCTTGTTTTATTTTTCTTCACAATGTAGATGAAAGCGTATCTTCAGGGATAGAACTTTGTTAGTGTGGTGACCACAGAAAAGTACTGCTTAGATTTCTTTGTGGAAACCAGCTGTGGGGAGGAGGGTACCTGACAATCCAGGTGTGTGGGGAGGAGAGTTACCTGACATACCAAATGTCCGGAGGAGAGTGTTTGTTAGACAACCCTGTTGTGTGGGGGAGGGTAGTTACATGACTACCCAGGTTTGGAGGCAGGGGTTAACTGACAACTTGGATATAAGGTGAGTGATAAACTGATAACCCAGGTTTGGGGACAGAGGTTATCTGACACTCCCAGTTGCTAACCTACTACAACATTCACCCCATAGCTATTTCCCTTGAGATGCTATCAGACCATGACCAAACACTGTGAGGACCAATGTTCCCCCTTTGTGTGGTCACAGGATCCCTCGAAAGGGAGGTTTAGCACAAGGACTATCACAGCCAAACAACCTTCCTTAGAATGTGCAGAAGTTGGAGACTCTCCCCCCATGCTCCTCCTTGCCTCTTGTCTTTCAGATGGTTTGACTTGCATTCTCTGAAGACCCCTGCTGCAGACTCAAGTCACCTGCACTTATCCTTTATAGACAAGGTCCCTAATAAATCTCTCACAAGTTAGTCTTGTCCCCACATCGGATTCTTGGGGGTTCTAAGCTAAGTCAGGTGGTACAAGGATTGCTCTGAACTGCCTTGAGATGGGATTTGAGACTGTCCTTCTGATTGCTTCCTGTGAAAGCAGCTGCCATCCTGAGCATGCTTGTCCGTCAGCGTATGCCACACCTAGGACAAGGTCCATGGCACTCTGGGAAATTTTTATGGATACATGAGTGAAGTAACGTTGCAACCCAGATGAATCAAACCAAATTCCTTCTAAAGAAACCATGAAATCCCTCTCCAAAAAAAAAAAAAAAAAAAAAAAAAACAAAAAACAAAAAACATGAAATCCCAGCAAGTACAGCACCCCTTCCTTGTTGCGTCTCCAGGGCCCTCTGTCCTAGGGCTGACTTTTAGTATCTAAAAGTATAACTGTCATGGATGTGAGTGTGATAGGAAGATTTTGAGTCTTCTGAAAAGGATAAAAATTTCATACTAAATAAGAACCATATAGTGTTCATCCAATGTGTGCTAAACCTTCTGTGAAGGATTGTGGAATGAAAAAGAGACATGGATTATGTAGTTCATGCTTGGTGGTGATTACAGTCCTAGGTAATCTATGCCTACTTTCTAGAACAATTAAGAATAAGACAGATTATTATTACAATTTTTTGAGTGATCTATTATGAACTGCTTTAGAAAAGAAAATAATCAGTGTAGGAAGCATTTTAGAGGAATGACCTCAAAGTAGGGACTTAAAGTGCGGGAGGATTTCTTCTCTGTACTCAAATTTTGGTATTTTCTTATTCTAAAACAAATCTCTTGTTTTTGTTTATTATAAACTCATTCATGCACAAAATTAAATATAGATACAAGTACATAAAAACGTTTATATTGAAAGGTAAAATTTTTCTTTGCCCAGCATCCCTTACTCAACTATTTTTCTCCAAATGTAACAATTGATACGATTTTTAAGTGTTCTTTCTGAAACGTTCTTCCGAATATATAGCAACAAATATCTTTCCTTTTAATACAAATAGAATCAGGCAGCACATATGGTTCTCTATATTTTGAGAGTATGTATAACCTTTCATATCAATATATATGTGACCATCTCATTCTGTGTGAAGGGTTCATTGCATTTCATTATATTGGGATGCATAATTCATTTTGATCAGTTTTCCATTAATTTCCTATTTACATAGGTATTTCAAAATGTTTTTCTGTTACTAAAATGTGAGTTTCACTCTATTTCTGTGTGTGTATGTGTGCATATTGGTGTGTGTGTGTATATATATATATGTGTGTATGTGTATGTATGTATACACAAGTGTGAGTATGCACATGTATGGATGCATATATTTGTGTGTATGTGTGTTTTTGAATATGTATGTTTTCGTGTATTTGTGTGGGTGCGCATATATTTTTGTATGTGTGTTTGTGAATGTGTCTGTATGCATATCAGTGTACACACTTTTGAGTTTTTTTTTCTTTTAGAGGTTTTTGCCATAGGGTGCGTGTGCTCGCCAGACAGACAGAGAGAGACAGAGAGACAGAAAGTGAGAAATCACCCCCCAGGGGGGATGGCCACGCCGCAATTCCTTCTCCTCCATTCTCCTCTCGGGATCTTGGGCACACATGCACACACACCTGGCATGAGTTTTAAGCCACTGGGTCCGGGACGCAAACCGCGGTCAACTACATGGGAGTCCAGCGACATAGCCATTACGCTAACTGCTGGTCCCACTTTTGAATTTATATATATATATATATATATATATATATACACACACACATACATAAATATGTATATATATATATATATACACATAAGCATATGTATATGTGCATATATATATAACTTTTTAATTAATTTCCTATTTACTTATATATGCACATGTGTGTATGTGAGTGTGTGTGTGTGTGTGTGTGTGTTTAATTTGCCAGAAAAAGACAGAGAAATAAAAGAGGGACCTTGAGAAAGCACTCCATAATGGTACATGGTTAAGCCACATTCTTTCTCCTCTGTTTCTCCCTCCTCTTAGGATATTGGGCATGTACACACATGCATACAGTATGTTTTTCCTGCCACCAGGTTCGGGATTCAACTGCATGGGATCCAGCCACCTTAACCGCCATGGCACTGGCTGGCCCGAGCATATATTTTCCCATGTCTATGAAACTTTGTGTTCCTTCCTCCTTTAAAATTAACCATGCTGTTTTTTTGGAATTAATAAATGAAAATTTCAGGCTATTAAGAAACAAAAACTAATCCTTCCCAAATTCACTGTGAATTAATTGTTAAATATTTCTGTGTTGCTTCTCATTCAAAGCCTGAGGATGAGGTTTTTCTCATCCTAATTGTCTTGGCCCTTCAGCTGTCAGGAGGGAGCAGTGAACTAACCTGTCAGTAAAGAGAAGTTGTTTATTTGGCAATATTACCACCTGCTTTTGTTTCACTCAGGATAGAAGTTGAGAGTATAAAACTACATCCAATCATAGCACTTTTGTCTCAGAACAGAAGAGTGCTAAATACATATCTGTTGAAAGAGGGACCAGATAAATTATTTTCAGACACCAAAGGGCAGGTTTGTCCTTAAATTATTTTACAAACATAAAAGGAAAGTGAGTAGGGAGTCAATCAAAAAACTATGTTTAACAGAGAATTTGTAGATGCTATCTAGCTCTGGAAAAGACGCCCTCAACCCTCTGTATAGCTTGTTTAATACCAGTAGAACATAGTAAGAGTTTACTAATCTTTGTTTCAAGAGGAGAAAATGTATTACATGGTAGTGTCAGATGTACCAGGATGAGATTTAGGGATTTTTCCTTTGGTCCTTTTTAAAGATAGCAATAGTGCAAATTCTTAGAAATGAAATAGAGGTGTTAAAGAAAATGTGATTTTAAATTTAAAAGATATTTGCAATTTTACTGTCAAGTAGTGGTATTTGTTCATGCTCTTTTCAGTGCATTAAATTTTTGGAAACATGAGAGAATTGCAGCTGAAAATTGTTCTTAACGTGTAAATGCCTTATCCCTGCTATGACCATGGCCACCCTATCATTGGTCTTTAATGCTGAGCTGATAGTAGGGCTCATAGCCACTACCACTGCAGAAACCTGAGTTGTGATTCATACACTGAGGAGTTCTTCATCATGCTTCCTTGAAGAATCGTTGCTCAGTGATGATTCTGTAGATCATGATTCTATCACTCCGGCAATGATTGCAGGACTTCATTTTGTGCCTTCATTTAATGCTGGAAATCCAACTAAAAATGAAATGACCGGAAAGTATTCCTTAGTGTACTCCAGGAAGATTGGTAATAATTAAATCTTTAAACAACATGTTTGTTCCCTGTTTTGGTGGTGGTTGTTGTTTATCTGTTTGTTTTTGTCCTCAATACTGTCTCTGGATATATTAATTAAATGTCATTCTGGACTATAATCCCTTGCTTACTTTGTCAGTTTACAGGAAGACCAAAAAGAAAAACGACAACTACAAGATGGTACCTTATTACATGACTTAAAAAGATACAAAATATTTTAAAACTGCAAACGATTTTAAACTGAAACCTCGTCAATGTGTTTTCTGACATACAGCCACACATTGTTATAGAACGTGATTATCCTAGAGCCTCTGCCAAATTCTAGCACCTGAATTAAGACACCGTTTTTGACAAATGCATTGCTAATTACTTTTGGCACCATTCAGCTCTTACAATGAATAGCTGTGGTACCCAATATAACTCTAAAACAGAGGGACACCAAACAGTTATTGTAAGAAAGGAGCAGGTGAAACACCCAACCATTTTGTTTATTAGTCACAACAATGAGATGTGATTGCACCACCTTGCTTTCGTAGCAGCATTCCCATTATAGTTCAATAGTCAAATCATGTACTCCATAATCACACCCCCACCTCATGCACTCAGTCATGACTAGTAGCAAACTACCACAAATGAGGCAGCTTAAAACAACGGAAATTTATTCCCTCACAGTTCTTCAGGGGGAGAGGCAGAAATTCAAAATCAAAGTGCGGTTAGTTCCTTGTCGGAGCTCTGAGGAAAAGTTTGTTCCCTGCCTCTCTTAGCTTCCAGTGGCTTCCAGAAATCTTTGAGATTCCTTGACTACATCAGTCTAATTCCCCCTTCATTATTATATCATGTTTCTCTTCTGTCTCTCTCTGTGTCTCCTCTGTATTGAGTGTTTCTTATTCCAATGCAGTCATATTTTGGGGGTCCAGTGAGACATATCTTTCAAGGGGACACCATTCAACTTGACACACTCACCAAATGTAAACACATTATACTCTGCCCCTGACTACAGGCACTAAATCCTTTCTCATCACATTTGAGTTAGTCACTGGTGATTTAGAAGCTGCTTGTTAGATTTTACACGTTTTTTTTTTCCCTTTTATCCTATGACTACTTTCTTAGCATGTCTCTCTCACCTCCTCTCTGACACCAATATTCTGTGGATTTCATCACAATCTAAAATGTCAAGGCTTCCCAAATTGGCCAGTATGAAAATTTTAATATTTTAAGGACATGCTGGATCACATTTCCAACAGAGTTCGCATTTTCAACACCATGCAAGCAGGGGACTCGCTACCTTGGCTCTAAACTATCTTTTCAAGGAGATCTATCTAGTGAACAGTCTAGGATGATAGAGACAGTGCCTTTCAGTGGAGTCAGGTGTAGGTATGCACATTCTCTATTTTAAAGTGTTTGGGTTCCTTAAGTCTTCAATTTCTTCTGTAATGCCACCCATACAGCAGGTTCACCTAAACTGGCCTATCTTTTTGGCAGGGGGAAGAGATTGCTAATACATTGAGGTTCATGCTGGGCCTTGATGGAGCCATTGTTTTCTCTCTGACACAGATGCTGCCATCTTTTGGTGGCATTCTTACAGCTGCGACTGGCTAATTAGTTCTGAAGAGGAGTAAAATCTCAGACCTTTCACAGTTCTTAGCAAGGTACAATATTTCCCTTTTTGTTTTTCTCTACATACCCATGATTTGAAATGCGGTTGAAACAAGAATGAGGAAGCATGTTAGAATCCCTTAGGAACAATTTTCAAAGTATTTGTTTTTTCATCTTTGCTTGAGGGTGCATATTTGTATCTACTTGGTGAAATAAAGTGAATTGGTTGGCTAGGATCATTTGATAAATCACTACCTTAGAGTCTAAAAAAAATAGTATTTATATACTCTCGGAGCCTCAAACATTTTTTTTTTCTAGGCAAGACAGTATTTCTTTAAATAACCTCTTTGTGTCTGTGTGTGTGTGAGAAAGGGAGAGATTTTTGCTATAGGGCATGTGTGCTCTCCAGAGAGACAGAGACAGAAAGCAAGAAATTATTCCCCAGAGGGAATGGCCATGCCACAATCCTCTCCCTTCCATTCTCCTCTGGGGATTTTGGGCATACATGCACACGTGCCTGGCAGGAGTTTTAAGCCACCAGATCTGGGACTTGAACCACAGTCAACTACATGAGAGTCCAGTGACATAATCATTGTACTATTTGCAAATAATGTCATGAGTGTGTGGTTAGAAATAGCCTTTTTATATCACAAGAATTTCTATAAACCCATTTGTGGGTTTAGAGAAACTAGACACCCTCTGAAATCTGGAACCTCACATGTCTTTTGCTTCTTTTATCCCTCATCTCAAACTAATATGGGTTTCTCAATTCTTTCATGGTACCATAGGTTTTTTGTTTTGTTTGTTTGTTTGTTCTGGCTAGAGCTCTTTGGTTTATATTTGAATCTATCTATCTATCGTCTATCTATACCATTTATTTATTTATTTATTTCAGGAGAGAGAGAAAAACAAACATCTCTAACATGGTCTCATGCTGTGATCCTCCTCCCAGCCCTCACAGCCAGCCAGAATCATAGGCACATGTGCATGTGGCAGGCATGTACAGTTTGACCTAAGAATCAAACCTTGTTCTTCCATATGGCTTTCTGTGTTGCACGGTTTTGCATGATTGCTGCACCACTGTATCTGAGGCAATGTTTTAATCTTAATATATGGAGTCTAGCCATAAACTTAATGATCCTTGAATCCAATACTCTCATTATTTAGGTAAACAACTAATGATCAGAGATGAAGTTGTTTAGGTAAAGTTACATGATCATTTCTAGGAGTATGTTTTGCTTTAACTCAGCAAATATACTCTTAGTTCAATGTTTAAAACATTGCAACCCATTCTCTTTGGTTCCATTTTCATAAGATACCAAGTCAATTCAGTATTTACGAGTCTTAAAATCACTTATTGTTCCTGTGATTATATCATTGACCAACATATGTTATACTTTTATTAGTATTACAGTTATTTGTAAAAAATTAAGACACTTATTTTTAAGGAAAAATTCCAATTATGAAAGAATATATAGAGCACGTGCCTATCAACTTTGGCATAGTTTTCTTCTTCCTTGTTTTTTTTTTTTTTTTTTGGCCATAAAATGAAAATCTGGAATTTTTAAACCTGTTTTGCAATCCTCTGTATGCCTGTATTCATCTTTACTTGTATCTCACTTACGGTGTCCAGGTCGATGCAATTCCTTCTACTTTCACATGTATCACTGAGAAGTCTGGAGATCCTCACGTGCTTATACTGAGGTTGCCATGGCCCTAGCAAATGTATGGGTGGCTCAGCAGAGGCCCCTTGTGGAGGACCTGTTGTGCCAGGACAGCTGAGTGTGCTGTCATCAGCGAGGGGTCTTAAGGTGTCTCTGGAGTGATGTTCACCTGTTATTTTTTTTCTTGTTGACTGAAGATGTACTATTGACATATCTAGACAGCTTTCTAAGTATATGCTTTGTTATTTAATGTCTACTCATTTTATAAATGTTTATCAACGGCAGCTGGATTGTGACGGTGTCAAGTGTCTTACCTCTATCTTTATCTCTCTTTCTCCTTCCCTCTATTTATCTGTCATCTACCTAGGATTTATTGCCGTGGCCTCTCCAGAATATGTCATAGATCAAGAACATCTGCCAATATCTGTCTCTGACAGTGGGACCTAACATCAAGAACTTGAACCAATATAATTTACTATCCTTGTGTTAAGTAATTCTGACCTAACCATACATTCATGCCCCGTAAAACATAATTCTGCGATGAAGGATACCTCGTGACTTTTGCTACACACTTCTGTAATCAGGCAAACAAAGCTCAGTTACATGCTCCAGGAAATACTATCCTGGAAGATAAGACTACAAAGAAAGAAAATAGCTTATTTTTCAAGCTTAACATCGTACTCATCAACATTCATTCTAAGCCCCCATCTTCCTCTGATAACCCAAAGTTACTGCCATAAACTTGCTATAGTGTGACCCAGTTTTCCACTTTGGATAACCTACCTTTTTTCAATTTAATTTAATTTTAATTTCTTTTATATATTCAGTCACATATGTTACTTAGCTTGTATTAGTAAATGAGTATTGAATTAATAAATTCTTCAAGATCTATATCAGATGCATGCTAGATAAATACTTTCTAGATTTTTCTAACCTCACTTTCCTTTGAACCCCTTTTCTAATCTCACTTGCTTGTTTATTTTTTTCCATTGTTGATTAAGTACTACCGATATTACGGTAGTGTACATCTTTGTCTCACTCTCCGTGCTGTCTGACTCTTGAGAACTATTCTGTGTCCATATCACAATCTTATAGAGGCAATTCATCCTAATAGTGTCACAAAGAAGGATATCAGAAAGTATTTATTGAGTTAAAAAAAGGGTGCAACTACAAAATACAGAATTTTTTCCCATAACAATACCTTATTTCTAGTGTTTCTAGTTAACTTGTAATTAAAAAAATATTTTTATTTAATTTTATTTATTTATTATTATTATTTTAAGATTGCTACAGGACACGTGTGCTTGAGGGAGAGAGAGAGAGAGAGAATGTGAGAAAACAAGCCACCAGGTCTGGGACTCAAACTGTGGCCCTACCTGTGGGAATCCAGTGCCTCAACCACCATGGCACTTGCTGGTCCATTAACTTATAATTTTTAATTGTTACAAATCTAGTAGTAGATATTGTTTCATTATTTTTTAAGATAAGATAATATTTGTATTTTATAGATCATTTTCCTGTTTATCTACTTAATGTTTTTAATTCCTATACTTTTAAAACTTATGTCTTCATAATTTCATTATTATAGGAAGCCAATAAAATTATGTGTTTTTTAATGACTTTTTTTATTTTTTATTTTTTTTAGAGAGAGTGTTTTTGCTATAAGGCGCATGTGCTCACCAGAGACAAAGAGACAGAAAGCAAGAAATCACCCCCCAAGGGGAATGACCACTGCAATCCCTCCTCCTCCATTTTCCTCTTGGGATTTTGGGCATGTACACATGCACACACTCTCGGTGTGAGTTTTAATCCACTGGGTCTAGGATTCAAACTGCACTCAACTACATGCGAGTACAGCAATTTAACCATTATTCCTTCTGCTGGTCCTTTTTTAAAATGACTTTTTAAGATTAATTTTTCAAACACTTTGAAGTATGAATAGTCACACTCAGGAAAATAGTAGCTTGTAAAAATGTAAATGATTATGAGTTATTAAAATCACTAAGTTTTGGTCACTCTAATCTTTAAAAATCTTATTGTGTCATCTGATTTCTGTTCTGATGCATAGTTTTGATGTAGAGTGTGAGTGTCGTATTTTCCAAGTTACTCAACTTCTTCTACCACATTACTACACACTGCTCTATTTACAAATGAGAAAAAAAATCATAAGAAAAAGGCAAAGCAATTAAGCTTTGACTTTAAACGTATGTGGGGAGTAACTCTGGCTCTGGCACTATTTTCTAAATTAGCTGGCAGAGTTATGAAGAATTTTCTTCCTCTTTTCAAGCACAAGTAGATAAAGTGTGTCAACTATAGCCTGGTTTCCATGAAGGCACATATCAATCAATTGATCCAGTAAGTAATTAATAAGCATTTACTCCAAGGCAGAAAAAAAAAATTACCAAAGATTCAATACTGAGTGAAACGAAAGTATTCCTTGTCCTTATGGAACTCTGAATTTATAAGAAGAGACCAGCATGTGCAAATAATTATGTCATTTTTCTATGAAGGAAAAGTATAGGAAATGTGATGGTCAGTTTAGGTGTCAACCCGGTTGGATTGAAAGATATACCTGGATGGCTGGTGAATCACTGTTCCTGGGTGTGTCTGTAAGACTGTCTCCAAGACTGTCTCCAAGAAAGACTGGCATGTGAGTCAATGAGCTGAGACAGGAAGCTCCTCCTTCAGTGTGGGCAGGCTCTATCTGATCCGTTGAGGGGTGAGAGGGACAACTAGAGGAAGTTGAGGGTTTATTTTCTTGCTCAACTTCCTTTCAGAGTGTGCTGGGTGTTCCACTCTCACTGTTTACATATTTGTCTGTATTTGTCTGCTTTGCTACATCACACCACATACTTAACTGGATCCAGTTTCTGCTGGTGGTTGTCCCTTGTGCCCCTCTGGCCAGATCAAATCCAAGTTCATTGACTTTTGGATTCTTCATTTGAATTAGCAGCCACTGACGGTTGCTCAGGTCTGCAGTAATACACTGGGAGCTGCACCATTATCTTCCCTGGATTTGACTCTTTTGACTGTTTATCTGTAATACAGACAGCCTATTGTAGGGCTTCTAAACCTTGTAATCATGTGAGATAGTTTCTGTAATAAATACCCTTATTAATATATCTTTATTTTGTTGGTTCCATTGTTTTGGAATATCTGGCCAATATAGAAGGTTACAACATTGTACATTAAATTGTAAGGGAAGAGGAGTTGGGAAGGTTATTCTTATGAAGGGATTTTAGCTAACTCTATATAAAAGCCTGGGAGTGGAAGAAAA
This sequence comes from Tupaia tana, assembly GCA_026018925.1. NCBI lineage: Eukaryota > Metazoa > Chordata > Mammalia > Scandentia > Tupaiidae > Tupaia > Tupaia tana. Next base: position 37,777,484 of record JAKSZU010000016.1, read on the forward strand.
TAGTGAATTTTAAAAATCAAAACAAGATCTTTATGATCCAAGTATAGAGAGTTAGAGGTGAAGTGGTGAGAATTTTGGTTTCAGGAGAGAATGGATGCTCAGAGTTGTATGGATCATGTTGAGAATTTTGAATTTTACCCTGAGAACAGTAAGAAATAATTTTAACAATGAATGTTCAAAAATAACATAATCAGATTTATATTTCACTCATTATTTTTCAACTGTATTTATTCATTTCATCCATAACAAAGAAATAGAAATAGAGACAGAAAGAAAAGCATCCCCACAAAGTCCCCATACAACGACCCACTCCCAGACTCAGCTGTCCTGGATCACTGGCATACATATGCCCAGTGTTTTCAGGAGACCTCAGGTCATAACCCAGAACATTTTCCATGTGGGTCAGTTATGCCACACCACACCACCATCCAGTCATGATACGTATTTATTTTTTTAATTTATTATTATTTTTTTCCATGAGGAAAAGAGAGATAGGCAGAGACAGACAAAATGACAGGCACCCTCAACAGTGCTCATGCCACTCTTCCATAAGTGGAACTTTCTCTTATCTATTTAACACAATTAAGGGCTAAGGGTACTTAGGCCTCAGTGAAATCTCATAGAAGCTTTGAAATGACCAAGTCTTTCCTTCAGATGAAAGGATTACTGTTTTCAGTAAAGAAAGAGTCTTAGAAGAAATATTGAACTCAGGGAATTGAGTTGAACTTATTTTTGTAGTTGGTAAGAATCAAAACACATTAGGGTTTTGTAGTTGGCAATCACCATAAAGTGCCTATCTTAATATATCAGTGTTAACAATGACATAACTACCCCAGGGAAGCATAACAGCAAAAAAACAATTAACTTACCACTTAGTGCCTTCATTTTGCCTGCAGTAAAAGACTAATGGAATAGGAAGTGCAATCTTTTTCTGTGCCTTGTTCTGCTGCTGTTGCGATTATCAGCCTACAATAGCTGAGAATAATGACAGCATATACTACTTCAGTAAAGCAGGTATTAAAACAGCACCAAGTACTCAGAAGCCATCTGCTAACATTAAAATATTTTCATTAATTTGCATCAGATTTTTTTCCAGTCTTTAAAGTAGCTAGACTAGAGAGATATCAGGTAAGCTATAGTAAAACTTTATCTGGCAAGAGTGAGATGTCAGTGTTCAGGATGCAATCCAAGGATTTCTCATATTTAACTCTGAGAAAGGTGGAGGATCAGATAGAAGTTTTCTTCAAGGCCATATTTTCTAGAAAAGAGAGAGGTAGGACAAAGAATTGCTGATAAATGTTTGTTGTTAATTTCCATTTGGGTGGACTGTTGTAACAATATTATCCTTTTTGTTTGTTTTTTTGTTTAATGATAATTTATTTTAGTAAATAGTTCACAAATACTTATATAACACAGAAATTTGTATTGGGTAAACATTGATAACTAATGTTTATCCTAATGTTTATAACTAATCTCATGAACTAATCATTTTATTTAGATAGTCTATTCTTGTTTTTGCTTTTAATGATTGTCTTTTGCCGAAAGATATTTTTAAAATCTGGTAATACTATTTTTATAATTTTTTTTCTGTAAATTTCTTTTGTATTATTTATTTTGTGCTCAATCTACTGAAGATGTAGAAAAAATTATGTCTATAATAACTTTATATGTAGATTATAAAGTCCACAATAAAACAATTGGATCATTTGTTTGATTATTTTATTGCAATTCTATTTTGTCCATTTTTGAGATTAAAAGCGTATCTTCTTTTTGTTTTAATTCCATTCACATAATTATACCCTCCACATTATCCTAATGTTTCAATTTTTGTCTTTACTTTTGATATGTTATATATAGATGACATATAGTCTGGTTTTATTTGCTGAGTTAATCTAATTTTTCTTCTATTAGCACCATTTATAAAATATTGGCTTTTCTACAATCTTAATGTTTGCTTTGTTTTCTATCTTTTGTTAGTGAACTAGATTGTGTTTGCTTTTCTTTCATCTAGTAAATGTAAGATAGATAATTTTCCTGTATCATTGACTGATTTTTAAAAATTATTTATTTAACTTTATTTATGCATTCATTCATTTTTAATTTGACTAGAGAGATACACAGAAAGAGAGAGAAAGAGAAGGTGAGAGAGCAAGCCACCAGGTCCAGGACTCGAACCGTGGTCAGCCATGTGGGAGCACCCAGCGCCTTAACCACCACACCACCTGCTGGTCCCTCATTGACTGATTTTTAAATTATACAGCATATATTCAGCTTTCAAGTAACATGGCAGACAGAAACTGGATCTCAGGATTTCTTGTTTCTCGTTCATCCCAAATAATCACTAATAAACATGAAGTAAACTTTAGGATCAATGTAATTTTAAAATGTGTAAAAGCTAAAGTTCTAATGCCAGAAATTTTCAAAGGAGGTGACAAACAAAGATAAAATCAAAAGTCCTGGAGTTATGAGACAGGACTCTGAACTCACTATGAGCTAGCAGATCTGAAGTCCTTAACCAAATGGGTTTTGAAATGCTCGTGGATATCCTCATCTTTGTATATTTTTTCTTTTTTAAAATTTTCTTTCTTAGAGTTTTGTTTGTTTGTTTGTTTGCTACTATAAGGCACGTGTGCTCACTAGAGAGACAGAAAGAGTTAAAGAGACAGAAAGTGAGAAATTGTCAATTGATGTCAATGGTGGACCTCAATGTTAATGGTAACAAAAAAAAAAAAAAAAAAAAAAACTTGTCCACATTTCCAGAGGTGAAACATTAGACATTAAATCTTCCTCTAAACAGATTTTCACTTCTGTGATGTTTCTACTAATAGAATCAGAAGAACACACTTTAGAAATAAGCTGCCCATTTTATTTGCTGCTGGGACAAGAAGCTAATGACCTTTGCAGTGCTGGTTAAAATCTTGATTTCAGCAAATGCATGACCTTTTAGGCAGGAAGAGTTGTTTCATTAGTTCATTATAAGTCAATCCTTCCTGAAGGCAGAGAATGAAATATTTCCCTAATGTTTTGCACTCACGGTGCCTACCTGATCAGGAGTAGGGACATGGTAAAAGTCAAGCAATGACTGGGAACCAGCAGTTAGCGTAATGGCTCTGTCGCTGGACTCCCACGTAGTCGACCGCGGTTCGCGTCTCGGACCCGGTGGCTTACAACTCACGCCAGGCGCGTGTGCGTGCGTGCCCAAGATCCCAAGAGGAGAATGGAGGAGAAGGGATTGCAGCGTGACCATCCCCCCTGGGGGGTGATTTCTCGCTTTCTGTCTCTAATGTCTCTCTCTGTCTGGCGAGCGCACGCGCCCTATAGCGAAAATCTCTCAAAAAAAAAAAAAAAAAAAAAGTCAAGCAATGACTAACAATAGTTGAAAGGATGATGATCTTTCCAATAATTAGATTATTTTATCTTTCTTATGGAAAATACCATTTTGTCCTTTGAAGGATCCAATGTATGCACTCATTTTTCTTGGAGTTGATCCACCACAGGATAGTTCATATTGAAGAAAGATTTTATTTATTTATTTTTTCAGATGTACTAATTGTCTCTTGCTTTCTCTGGAAATTATATTTTTTTAGTCTAGAGATAGGTTTTGCTTTTCAGTGTACATTTCTAAGCCTTTACAAATGTGCTTGCTCTTATTAAGCAATATGATATTTACTTAATAAAATTAAATTCTTTAAATATGTTCTTCTTAAATATGCTCTTCTTAAAATGTGTATTATTTAAGGTTTTAATCATGACTGCAATTTTAGAACTTTATACAAAAGGAAACAATATTCCATATTCTCCATAAGTCCTTTAAATGGAATATCATTCTTACACACGTTAACTCCCACATTTTTAAACAGCAACCATGTGTAATACTGCTTTGCTTTGGGGTCCTTGTAGTGATGCACAGTCCAAATTGTTCAACCTGATGGAAGATTGGCCTAGGCCTTTACCCCCAGATTACACTGATATCTCTTTCTCTTGTGGAAAAACCCCTTCATAAGTCAAAAGGAAGAGATGTCAATGTAATGAGACTTAAAGGCCATGGGCCAGTCAAAGGAGGGTGGGCAGTTTGGATTGTACATTGTATCTTTCCTCAGCTTTATTCTCCAACCTAACTCCTGACTAATACTAGATTCCATATAGACTGTACTGACAACATGAAAAAGTTGCTTGCTTACAGTTCTCGAAAACCCCAGAAGGCAGAACAATGGTGCTCTAAACTCACCTGCCGAATTCAGAAAACAGGTATGAGGGCAGGACTCTGTATTGCAGTGGGAGATGAGAGTGGCCCTGAGTCCTTTAAAACTCTAGTTGTCATAGAAAACTAGTGAGCATAGGTCTTGGTGGTTGAAGACTTTAATTCAGACAGTCGCAGCCCTTCACTTTTTTTGATGTAGAAAAGGCACCAGTTGCAGAGTGACTGAAACAAACTCTCTCACCTGGTTGGGAGGAGAGACGAAAGCATGTACAAGGGGTTTGAATAGGGGAAGAGTAAACTAAAGGTTGCTGCTTGGCTGGTGAGAAGTTTTGCTTATGGACACATAGATCACACCTCTGTGGAAAACCAGAGATTTCCGGGAAGAGCTTGAAGAGAAAGTTGATGTCAGTTATTTCAATTTGGGAACTAAGGTAAGAGACCTGGTTGTTATTAATATTAATTATTGTCTTACTGTCTATAAAATGCTCTGAAGGGAAATGTGGACCTGAAAATCTCTACCAAGTAAGTCGTCAGCCCATGAGATATTTTAAGTCATTCACAGAGTAAGATAGTTTCTTCCCTGCCCTTGGGAGGAAAGTATCCACTGTTTCTTTAAGTAGAATAAAAAATAATTTTTTAAAAATAGTAAAAATGACCAGATCAGTAAAAATAAAATTCCGTATGATAGTTGTGCACCTGACACATAACAAACATATAACGACTGGAAGAGTTAGTTGATCTAAGAACCTCTCTAACAGTGAATGGAATTAGTTCAATGAGACAGAAGCAGAATAATGTGACATCTGACTTAAGCGTGATTCCTTTCCTAAGTAATTAATGAGTGGAATCCTTGTTATTTAAATCTAAAGATAAAAGAGAGAAAAAATACTTAATCTTTTCCATATTAGCATCAAACTGAAGTATTCAAGGTTTTGAGCAAATGATGGGTTTTTAAGATGCTAGAAATACTCACCCTGGAATCTACAGAGTTCTTGACAGAGAATTCATGGAGAAAGAAATAATGGTCATAGTACAGAA